>OU015534.1:29353685-30553685 GCA_907165065.1 Caprimulgus europaeus | reverse complement strand
TAAAAGTCTCATGATAGCTAAGCACAAGCCAGTTTCCATTTTGCCAAAGCACACAGAGCTGCGTGCTGTCCCCTTTGCCTGGACACAGCAGGCCCCAGCAGGATCCTTGTGTCTTCTCCTCCTCTCACCGCTGTCCCGTGGCTTCCCTGTGGCCTTGGCTTAGCTGCAGTACGCTGAATTTCAGGTTACACACGTGCCCTTAGCAAACACTTGGAGTAAATTGGATCCCCAGGGTTTTTGGAGTAGGAAATGCTATTTATAGTATTGCTTTTCTGGACAAAAGGCTTGAATATTTAGAGAAGGGTTAGGCTCACAGTCTCCAGTAGCCTCACTAATAATAAAGGATCTGCCTCTGTTAAGTCAGGAAACATCCAAGTATCCCCCCCCTGACTATATATTTTTAAAAAATCTATTTCATCTCCAAAACTAATGTACAGCAGTATTTTTAAGTGATAATAATCCTTATTATATAAGGCAGGTGGAGTCTGTGGGGGAAAAAAGAACTCTCCTATAAAAATCCAGGAATGTAAAATCTGAAGAAATTTAGAGACATGAGGCTGTGAAAGTTCACAGATCTGTGTTATTCCTGCAAAGAACTGAACTGACCGCTCGCATGCACTCAGCCTCACATACACAGTACGTGCATGCCAGTGCTTTCCTAAAATAACCCGAGAAAGGGACAGTAACAAAAGCAACCAAGAAATGAGATTTCCTGACTTCAGTCTAGAAATGCTCATTGCCAAAACAATAAATATGTGACAGCTTGGTATTTCTGTAGCATCTTTCATCTTGAAGGATCTCAAAGTGCTTTGCAGGCTGGGGAAAACAAAGAGATCATGTTCTTGCTGATGAAGCGCAGCCATCTCCAGGTCAGGATGGAGCAGGTGTTTGACACCAGAAAAGTACATCTTTGTTCTGGAAAAAAAGAGTCACCTTCTGCTTTTGGACCTGCTTGAGGTACTGAAGGTTGGAAGAGGATTGGCAGACCAAAGCAGCATGGCATCCCTCCCTTGCACCTTAACTACCAGCACCAGGAACCCCTCTCTGCCAGCAGCTCAGGGCTCTTTGTTTCTGTACCTGATCACAACCTTATGAGGTCGAGCAGAAATCAAACTTTTAGCAAGTTTCCACCCAGGAAACTCAAAATTCTCCAGCTCTCATCCTTTTCTTTGTATTTTCAAATGGAGACAGAGTCCCTCCCGTTTTCCTTGGTACAGGCTATATCCTGAACCAGGAGAACATGCTTCACTTCCTCCAGTAGTTTTGTTTTTAGCTTGGTTTTATTTTTAATGTGTTTTATTTTCTGTTAGCGTATGCTGGGAAATGCCTTGGTGAGTTAACAGGAAAGGTGCTACCAAATGCAATCTGCGTTGTGGTTTGGTTTGCTGTCTGAGTGTCCTCCTCTGCTCCCCCAAAAGGGGGTTTAATATATCATGAGGAGTCTGGTTTGGATACCTTTTATAAGGAAAGTAGGTGTCAGGTAGAGAAAATCAGATGGAGGGGATCATAGAATCATTTGGTTGGAGAAGACCTTTGAGATCGGGTCCAACCATACCTGTCCACTACTAAACCAGATCTCTGAGCACCTCATCTACCCATCTTTTATTATACCTCCAGGGATGGGGACTCTACCACTTCCCTAGTTAGCCCCTTCCCACGCCTGATGAAAACATATTTTCGATTGCTAAACTTCATTCAGTGAGGAAGAGAGGACCATTTCCCAACCAGGTTTTGTTTGGTTTGTTTTCTTTCTCCCAGGTGCTAAATTTATGCAAGGTCAACTTCTGATCCGTGTCTGTGCTGGTGTGAAAACTTGTGGGGACCTGGGTAGAGATGCTGGTGTTTCCTTTCCTTCCTGCTGGCCTAGGGTGCCCCATGGTAGGGGACCACAGACAAAGTGGATGGATGCTTATGTTGGAATCCCAAGGTCACCCCTGATGGGCTGAGACATGCTCAGATCAAGACATACTTCCATCTCCTCAGCCTTTGGGTCTGTCCTTGAGTGCCTATCCTCTGGTAGCAAAGCCCATTGTCCTGTGGTGCTTCTCTTGTGGGTCCCTGACTGGCTGATGGGCAGTGGTGGCCAAGGCTCGACTTGATTATTTGTTTTAATCAGTGGCTTTAGTGTCCAGCTGGAAGGTGGTGAGGGAAACCCTTGAGGTGCAGGGACCATTTTCATGGGCTGCCCCAATCCTTTTGCTCTCTGCAGCTTAGTCAGGTTCTTCAACTTCATGCTTTATATGGGCTTTTTTAGGATTCTTAAGGCATCTTCTGCCTTTCCCTGAGATTAGCCAGTCTCACCTTGAAAAAATATCTCCCAATACAAAAGTCTTTCGCCAGTTTGGCCTTGAGTCAAACACAGCAGCTCGACAGCTTAGAAACAGGGTGCTTGGTGTCAGCTCATGGAAAGGGACACTCGGTTTGACAGACTTGCTCTAAGCATGGCTAACCCTTGATACATGAAGAGAAGGTGAACTTCAACACAGAGCCCATGTCCTTGCTGACCCCAGCACAACTCCCAGTGGAACCTCAAAGCTCAATTCTTGTATTTTCTTACCAGTGTGGGCATTAAGTGACCTTCCCAAGTCCAGTGAAGAAGGGGACAGACTCTGGAAGACCCTGAGGTTTGCCTGCAGAGCCCTTGGTGCACTCTGCAGCCAGCCTGCCCCTGTTCTGCCCTAACGTCACATACAGGTACTAACATTTTTCAAGGAAATTGGATCCAACCTGTCCTTCAGAAGGCTCTCTTCTCTCATGGTACAGGCTGTAGGAGGTGAAGAGGCCACCATCGCCCCTGCTGAGCTGTTCTTATATCCTGTGACCCTCTCTGCTGAGAAGTTGCCTCTGATTTAAAGATGAAAGATGTTGCTTTTGCTCCATCCTTGTCAGAAAGGTCTAAATGCCTCCTGCCAGCAGATGACTTTTCTGTGCATATGTGACTGTACAGAGTGATCAAAACCTCTTGTTATCTCCTATCATGATAAATATTTTTTCCTCCTTAAATCTCATAGCATAAGTCTTGCAGTCTAGCTATGGCTTCTGCTTGCAGCTCCCTTTTGGAATCCCTCTGCTATTTCTATATCCTTCTGGGTGGTGGATGTGGGTCAGAAGTTAATTCCTCTGGACGAGAGACAAGGTGGCAGAAATAAGGTGCAGGACTGTGGGGATTGGATGTGGATAAAGGTGGTCTTTGGGACAGCTGAATATGTGTCCTTGAGGAATACAGTGGATATTTGCAGGATGAACCTACAGTTAGGAAATGTGGTGTGCACACAGTGTTTAGCAGGTTGATTGGTAAGCAAATGAATGTATATGGTTATGGATGTATGGAGAAATATATGTGATGGATGGACAAACAGATGGTTCTGTGTGGTATTAGATGGACTGATGTAAATGATAATGGCTCCCTGGTGCTGTACTGAAGTTGTCACCTCTCCGTGGAAGGTCAGAGGTTTCTGGTCATAATACTTCTGTAGACATAGTGCTTAAGGACCTGGTTTAGTCCAGGACATGTCAGTGTGAGGTTAATGATCAGACTTGATGATCTTAAAGGTCTTTTCCAGTGGAGGCAATTCTGTGATTCTGTGGTGATGTGCAGTTAGATGATGTAGGGTCTTGCAACAGCTTCCACCTGGGGCAGCCAAGAGTGCAGCGAGCCCCAGACTGCTCTGACAAAGGCTTTCTCTGTTTTCCTGGGCTCACAGAATCGCTGGCGGGGATTTGGGTTCTGGTGCCTGGAAGGCACGCAGCCTGGCAGATAAATCCTACCTGTGTGCTGCCCTCATGGTGGGCAGGTGAGCCATCTGCCTTCAGGAAGGAGTCAGGCCAACTCCTCTCAGGAGTGACAAAGGTATGGCCCATCCTGCCTCAGGGTGGGAAACTGACTAGACCACACTTGACATCCCCTTCAGCTTCGTATTCCATGCTTCTGTAAATCTATTTTGGTGTAGCAAGCAACAAAAAATGATGGGCAGGAACTGTCTGGAAACATATTAAAATTGATCTGCTCTTGCTTCTTTTTCTTCCTTTGCCACTCTGGCTTTGGAGAGGCTAACAGGTCATTTGACATCTTACTGGTGCCTTTTCTCCATCTGTGAGGTAGATGGCAGTGGATGACTCACAGGGATGGTTATTTTTTGCCAAGTTTCTCTGGGAGTCACGTACAGAAGCAAACATCTTTTCTTGAGGTGGCAACCTCAATGAAGATAGTAATCAAGAAGCATCACCACCGTTGGGTCTGTACATGTAGCCTGCTCCTACAAGGATGGTTGCCATCAGATTTACGGGAAAAGTGAGACCTTTCCCCTTCACTAGAAACATGCCTGAAGGGAGAAATTCCCAAATCTTTCCAAAACACCTTTTCTCATTTCCCAGCTATTCTCTTCTGCTAGACCACATTGGGGTAAACATCTTTTATCTCACTGATGTGCAGCGCTACAATCCAGACTCCACCAGAGTACATGTAGCGACTACTTTTAGCTTCAGGAGATTTGGCTGAAGCCTTTCCCTATCCATCAACATCTCCTATAACCCCCTTCTCCCCAGAAATTTGCACCATGAGATGAACTTATAATAATTTTCCCCTGTTACAGTTGGAGCTCGGTGATAAGGGATGTTTTAGTGGTTATCTTTGGGTTGAAAGCTTGGGTAGATACTACAGCAATGTATGGATGATTTATTATACTTTAGTCAGCTGCACTGTATTTGGCTTGGCTTAGCTTGACTTGGGTAAATCCATCAGTATTTTCTGTGTTCTGTGAAATAATTGCCATAAAATGCTAAATTTCAGCTTTTCAGACCTTGGCTTTTGTCACAACAAAACAATGTCTCCCTACCAACATCATCACCACTGGCTCAAGGTGCTGGTAGTTGCCTCCTTTGATGATAGAAAGATGAAGGATCCCAAAGGAAAAGTTTTCCTCTGGTTTATAGAATTGGTCCCATTTCAGAACAAAACTCTTATCATTCCAGAGCAGTTAGGGCCATTGCTAGGTAGAACTTCACAAATTTCCAGATCTGAAACTTTCTTTGATATATGAGTTATGTGAGTCGGTGAGCCCAGAAGAATCAAACAGGCTGGTGTTGATGTGGAATAAGTTAGGAGAAAAAAAACCTTTGTATTTTGTTAAAATGTTGTTGGCAAATCATTAGGTTGAGCTTCAAAAGATGCTGGGATAAAAATGGAAATTTTTTTGATGTTTCATGCAGAAAATAAATAAATAAATAAATAAAAAACCCTATATACATATATTGGCTTGTCCCATATCTTACACAGCCTGAACCAGAAATGGCCAAATGTCAGGAGTTTGCAGCTGCAATACAGGAATTTCATTTATCATCAAAAGGAGAAAGAGCTCCTTCATGCTGAGATCAGAACTGGGCTGACTACACCATTTCCTCATCCAGACTTTGTTAGGGGGTTCCAGCGGCTGCGAGCCATGATTTATTCTGTCACATTACATGAACCCTGGTCAGCCATGTGGATTACGATGGGGCCAGGCCACATGGACTATTATTATTATTATTATTATTATTATTATTATTAGTCCTGCATTTGTACTGCATCACACTCAAGGGTGCCCTGGGCCAGAGTGTTGCAGTAGTAGTCATGATGATGCTGATAATGATAAAGGAAGTGATCAAGGCAAAGTTTGTAGGTAGAGATGATATGTTTTGGGGGTTTTTTTAAGCTTATAGATATATTTGAGAAAATCAGATGGTTTTCAGTGACGTGAGCCCCTCTTCAGGTCTGCCATAGCAGCACCACACTTCAAAGCTACATGTAGGAAGAGAACAGCTTCTCAGAACTTGAGTTCATAGATCTTGGATCACTTCCAAAATAAAACATAGTGGGTATTTGTGGGATACAGGTGGTGTTAGTCACAGAGAGAATGGTGATAGGTTAGGCATCCTTTGAGGCAAAGAGAAAGCTAATTATTACTAAAATATACCTATATGCTCATATAAAATGTGTGCATGAGTGCGTGTGGTGCATATAAAAAAAAAGATTTTGATACTACGACATATAATTATCAATCCCTTATGTAAAATATATAATATTATATATATGTATGTAGATCATATGTATGATCTTATATCTATTATATCTATATTATATCTATTAATCTTATATCTATTATATTACATATAATAGATATATAACATTCTGTGTATATGGTAATCGAGTAAGAGACTTGCTGATCTCTCCATCTACTTTACACCAGCAATGCCAGTTGTATTTCCAAACTGGTGGAAAACCAAAATGTGCCCATAAGTGCTGAAAAGGATAGGTGCTTTGTTACTTGTTATTTGATAACAGTGTTGTCCCAACTGCTGAGGCTGCCCCAGACAATGTGCTGCTGCTCCACCATCACCAGCAGAGCTGCTCCAACCAAGTGCTTCACCTGGCTGGATGTGTCCAGTGGTGCCACCATCCACTCTGAACCAGCACTGCAATGAGTGCACACTGCATAATGCAACACAACTTCATGAGCAGATGAAGGTGGATGTCTTGGGGTCCCTGTATGGCCACCCAGCTTCCCTGCAACCTACAGCTGTTGGGTGAACCCATCACTCATCTCCCCACCCTGCTCACAGAATCATAGAATCATTTTAGCTGGAAAAGACCTTTAAGATTATCGAGTCCAACCATAAACCTAACACTGACAAGCCCCCAACTAAACCATGTCTGTAAGCACCACATCTACTCATCTTTTAAATATCTTCAGGGATGGTGACACAACCACTTCCCTGGGCAGCCTGTTTCAATGCTTGACAACTCTTTGGGTGAAGAAATTTTCCCTAATGTCCAATCTAAACCTCCCCTGGTGCAACTTGAGGCCATTTCCTCTTGCTGTATTGCTTGTTGCTTGGGAGAAGAGACTGACACCCACCTCCTTTCAGGTAGAGAGTGATAAGGTCTCCCCTCAGCCTCCTTTTCTCCAGGTTAAACAACCCCAGTTCCCTCAGCTGCACCTCATCAGACTTATGCTCCAGAACCTTCACCAGCTTTGTTGCCCTTCTTTGGGCAATGTTGCTTCCCAGTGTGTAGGTTGTGACTTGGCTGGACAATCTCCACATGCCCGGAGCTGCCTGGGCATAAGGACTTTCTTGCTGCCCTGTGTTGATGCAGCATCAAGCACCCTAGAAGGAGGGATGCTATGCACCAACTGCAGCTCCCTGTGTGTTTGTGACTGGTGAGGAAGGGGATGGGAGGCAAGAGCAAGGCTGGAAAGAGAAGTTCAGTTCATGTGTGTGCAGAGACATGCACATGAAGAGGTTCAGGATGGCGGCTCCTTCATGGGGAGATGGAGTTGAGGATAGGAGAGCGTGTGTGCGCCAGGGGCATAGGCAGGGGAGCAAAGCAATGGCTCGGAGAAGGTGGCTGCAGGAGGGGAGGGGAGAGGGCTACAATTGGTACCAGATGCCCTCAGAAGCTAATGACCTGACAAACGCTGTGCTCATAAAACAAATTCTTTAAAAAGGAAGCAAATGGAAATATAAGCTAGTGAAAGAATTTGCAGCAGCTGCCCTGAAACCATTTCTCACTTCATAAACAGGTCTGCATTGAAAAAACAGCCCCTTTCTTCTTGTTCTCCTTTGTGGTCCCCTCCCGTGCCCACCGGCTCTTTCAGGGCTGTGGCCTGCAGGTTTCCACCGTGTCTTTGGCTCGGTGGACTTGTCCAGAGTCAACAGCACATTGTGTTCCCTTAATGTCCGTGTCAGCACTGACTTTTTTCTTTTTTTGGAAAAAAACTTTGGTGTCGTTTGTGGGATTTCTAGCTGTGCATCTTTGGCTGGAGAGGTTGAGCTCTGCTTCTCCTGGGTGAAACGCAGTATGCAAAAAAACCTGCCAGCAGCCCTGTGCGAAGGTGCACCCCCCTTCCTTCTCCCCACGGTGATCACCTGAAGCTGCAGCAGCTTCAGGAGGGCTGCTGTTGGGTTTTGTGCTGATACCACTTGGTAAGACAAAGCCTGACTGCCACACAACCAGGACATAGTCTTGTGGGAGCTGTTGTGTCAGTCCTGTATCTTGCCCCCATTCCATCCCTGGTAGTTAACCTGCTGGCTGTGTTTCACTGATGGAGACCATAGTCCCCTGGTCAGCACTCCTCTTCACTATGGGATTAGCTGTGATGGTTAATTAATCAGTGCCTAATGGCTGGTCCTTGGTGGGAAGCTGTTGTGATGAGGGGGTTGCTGTTTATTTCCAAGGGATGGGTGACACATTGCAAGCTTTCCTGGGACCTCTTGTAACTTGAGGTGGGGAGGGTAACTCCTCCTTTGAGCAGCATCTCACCTTGGTGGCCCCAGCTGAGTCTCTAGTGTTGGACAGGTACGTATTGAGGTAGTCTTGGTCCCAAAGAGCCCAGTGTCAACCTGCACAGGCTTGTGCTCTTTGCCTGCCCTCTCCCCATCACCTCCTTCTTCTCGTTCTCTTGGTCCACCTATACTGAGCACCCCCAGCGTCCTTGGTGCCTGGCAGTGTGAAGCTCTGTGCAATCCAGCCTGTACATCTTGGGGTAGAGGAACTGGAGCAGCCCCACCAGACAGCACACATGTTGAAAGGAGTGTGGTTGAGCCATGTCTTCTTTCACCAGCTTGGAAGGACATGATGGTCTGTGGGAAGGTGTGGGCTGGAGTTGGGCCAAGCTCCAGCCAAGGCAGAGCTGGGAAAAAGTACCCTCCTGGCATCATCATCAGGAGACTTCAAGCCCGGAAGGAGCTGGGGCTGAGGGATAGATGTTCATCTTTGCAGGTATCTGTGACCTGCTGAGCATCCCACACAGTTACCACAGAGAGCCCCTCCTTGCAGAAACTGGGACCCACTTGCTGATCTCTTCCTTCTTCTCCTCCATAGCTGTGTCTACGGTGCCTGTGTGGGATCAGGAAGCTGTACACGGCCACTGCTTGCTCACACTGCCGCCCTCAACTGCACCTCTGATGGCCCAAGGCACATGGCCTGCACTGTCACCTGTGAAAAGGGCTTTGTCCTCCGTTCCAGCAATGGGAAGAGCCTGGGCTCCACGCAGGTGAGTAGACCTCATGGTGCAAGTGACCTCAGGGCCCATTGGACTGGGTGCTAATGAGGAAAGGTTTAACCACTCAGAGGTGGTTGGTGTGACCCCAAGGCACCTTGTTCCTCCAGCCCCAATGTCATCACTGCTCTTCCAACAAACCTCAGCCCAATGAAGGCTCTGGTGCTGGACCTCTGTGCCAGTGGCTGGTGGTCCTGCTCTGGGACCCCCTTTCCTTCCCTCTCTGGAGTCCTTCTAGCTGTGCCAGCCCAGTGCTGCCTGCAGATCATGGGTGAAAAGCCACTGCAGGGGACACCCCAAGCCAAGGCGATGCACTCCCCCAGAGGGAGAGGTAGATGTTTCTGTTCTCCGGATGGGCATTGCTGGGAGGGTTAAACATTCCAGGGACATTTTCTCTCTTAAAGCTGAAGTTAGTGGCTGAGGGAAGAATGAAGTCATTGCAGAGTGACTATATTTAGAGGTAGCTGAGAGCAGCAAGAGCTTTTCTTCCTTTGTGTTCTGTTGTAATAACGCTGCCCATGCCAGCGGGGTAGTGCAGAGGTCACCACGAAAGAGTTCATCCTGCTTTCCAAAGTGCTGGGGATGCCTTGGAAAAGCTACAAGCCAGCATGGCTCTTACTTGTGGACCAAGGAGACTTGGGTCTGATGTGTCTTTGGGAGCTGAGCTGCCTCGTGGGCAATCACCTCAGCAGGGTGGTGGGCACAGTATGTCCCATCCTCAGGCTGTTCCTGGAGAGGGAACAGGAGTCTCCAGGGCTGAGCTGGTCCCTGCACCAGCCCGAGCGAGAGCGTGAACTCATATGGGGTGCAGACAGATGGAGGTGAGTCAGATCATGTTAGCAGGATGGACCTTTCCTCTCCTCTGAGAGTGGCAAGTGCTGGTGATGCCTGGCAGGCAGGCTTCCTGTGCTGCAGCCATCAGTGTTTGCTGAAGGAGAAGTGGAAAGTGCAGTGGGGCAAGCTGGGGATGCACCACTCAGCCCCTCATCACCAGGGAGGTTATTAATTACAGGGCCACACGGCTCTGTGGGCCAAGACATGCCCAGGGGAAACAACATCTTCCTCTTCTCCTCTGAAATGAAACTGCATAAAATAAATCTGCTTCAGGTGACTTTTTCTGCATTTGGCAGTGAGATGGGAAACTTCTGGCTGTCACAGCAGATGGCAGGTGTCCTGCCTTCAGCCCCCAAGTGATGTTACTGGTTGGGCTGTGCAAACCCTACTCATCTTGAGGTGTTTTGGGAAAATGCATGCAACTCTTCCCTGGGCATCTTCTCCACCTGAGTCAGCTACGCTATGATCCTGTCATTGCACCCCAGACTATCAGACTCAAATTTAGCAATGTCTTTCAGAGCCACCATATCCAGGTTCAACCAAAAAGTGTTGGCTGGGAGGACAGTTTGTATGAGCAGTGTGGTTGTCCTCAGCCAGTGAAGGGACATCAGGAAGAGTTGAAAGACATCTCTTTGGTCTGGAGCCCCTGACTACTGGGCTGGGGTTAGCGGTCTGGGAATGGAAATCATAGAACAGTTTGGATTAGAAGGGACCTTCAAAGATCATCTAGTTCAACTCCCCTGCTATGGACAGGGATATCTTTTATTAGACCAGGTTACTCGTGGCCCACTGTCATCGCTCTGCTTTGAAGAAGTTCATGGCACATGTCGATCATGTTTAGTGGTAGGATCACTGGGGGTCAGGGATTTGAGGTTCTATGAACCTCTGATTTCAGTGGGGTCTGTGGGCTCAGGCATGAGAGAATCGGTGCATTTAGGGAAAAACAGTCAGCAGGAGAGCTGCCCATCAATGGCTGAAGTCAGACTGGATCTTGTAGGGGAGAAGATTGGAGCACACAGAGCTGGGAATAGCTCAGTGTATCTTGAAGGGATTTTCCTTTTTCCCTTAACGTGCTCTGGCACTGGAGTTTTCTGGACACAGTGGTTACAGACCAAGCCTTAGAAGGTCTTTTGTGCAGGTGGCTTGGGTGTTACCCCAAGGGCCATTTGCTGCTTTCACACCCCAAACATTGCCCCGTGAACAGGTATGGCCTTACTGACTCAGTGTCCAGAGCAGGGAGAAAGGGTACATTGGGCGATGAAAAGTGGGGGGAAAGGTCTCCTTATCCTGAAACCTGGGTCATCCCTTTCTGCTGTGGCGGTAAACCATCAGATTAAAGCTCACTCTTGGGGGTCTGATGAAGCCTTCCTTTCTCTACCACAGGAGGTGATGCTGACGTGCAGCTTGGGGCGGTGGGACAGATCTGTGACTTGTGTCCCTGTTGACTGTGGTGTCCCTGACCAGTCCCATGTGTACTACGCAGAGTTCTCCTGTCCTAAGGGGACCACCTACCTGAAGAGATGCTCCTTCTCCTGCATCCACCCAGCCAAGCTTCAAGGTACGGTCTGGAGTGCTGAGGGATTTAAATCTCTCTTCAGTGCCACCTTTCCATGTCTGTCCCAGGCTGTTCAAGCAGATCACTGCAACTTTGAATTTCCCAGTTATCCTGGCTTCTGCCAGCTAGGTGGGCTCATGAGACACCTCCCAAAATGGTGGGCATCCATCACCCTTGATGGGATCACTGTAGCATGAGAATACTCCCTCTGACTGGCAGCCCTTATCCATCCATCTTAAGGTGAAGGGATGTCTACTCCTGGTAGCTGGTGAGGTCTGGCAGCCTCCAGCATTATGGGGATGAGGGGGGCAAGAAGCGTGCAGACAGAGAGGACTTCAGAGAGCCAGAAGTGGCTCAGTGCCTGGTGGCTGTGGGAAAGCCTGTGGTTCTGGAGGCTTGGGGCTGTATAAAGCCGTAGAGACTGATGCCCACAGCTGCAGAGCAGTGTGGGAGATGTTCACCACCCAGACACCCAACAGTCCCCCAGACATGCCATGGCCTGGCTTTCATTCTGCCGACTCCATCAATAGCCGCAGGAATGTTTTGAAGCCAAGTTGCAGAAAGAGAGCTACTGTTCCTGTCTATGTAAGGCTGAGCTGGACGGGGTTTCGGGGGTAATTGCCTTGACAGCTTCAAGTATTGGGACTTTATGTGAGTTTCCACCAGTGCCTTTGCTCTGAACAATCACATACAACAAATCATTTTAATGGGTGCCCTATTTTATGGAAACATTTATAGCCGAAACGTATGAAAATAATTTACTTTTTTTTTTCTTTTTTTTTCTTTTTTAAGTTAAGTCCAAGGAGCAAAAACTGCAGGGAATTAAGGTTTCATTTCATGATGGGGCGATGCCGGCAGATCCCCAGCATGAGCTGATCACAGGGTAGCGTGCAAATGACAACTCAGCAGCCCAAGTTCTGCACAAACCAATGCCTGTTGCCTCGGGTGGGTCAGCTCAGGGCAGGGCTTTAATCTGATCTTTCACTCCCAACCACCTCTTGCTCCAGCAGAAGTCGATGGGAGGTTTGCCATGGGCTCCCTTGGTGGGAAGGTGTCCCTTTGGTGGAATGCCTTGGGTGACTTCCAGCTGCTGACACGGTGGCTGGCGGTGCTCAGCCAAGGCCGGCACGGCTGAGCTGTCGATGCAGGGACGTGCCTGATGCTTGTTCTCCCCGAAGGCTTCTCATCCTTACGGGCAGGCTCTCAAGGCTCATAAATGCTAAGAATAGGCCAGGAAAGCATGACATGGTGCTTGGAGGCACCGTGGTGCCAGGAGCGCAGGGGCTGAGTGGAGGTATGGTCATCGCTGGTCCAAGAGCAGTTGTAGGCAGTGATCCCATAAAAGAAAGCAGTGCTCAAAGTGGGGAGCGTTGACACACCAGGAACCTACTGATCCAAACCCCTCAGCAGGAAGAGTCCCATTCACTCCTGTCTAGGTTTTCTTTTTTTCTTGCTCCACAGTTCCCACTGACCAATCCATTATCCACACCATGTGGGTGATGTTGGACACCTACTACAGGCACCCCGAGCTGTGCAGTTTTGGCCACTCATTAGTTGGGTTTACCAAATGCCCTGTTCTCTAGAGGGACAACAAAGAATTGGGCTGTAATACTCAACCCAAGTCGTGAGTAATGGGGTGGTTTGAGTTCCCAGTCACACCAGTAATGGCTCCTATGTTTGTCCTCCTGGTACTTCCCATCTTGAGTTGCACATGTAGCGCAGGGTATGACAGTAGGTAAGGACAAGCTGCAAAAAGCACCTGCGGAGTAAGAAAACGAGCTGAGGTAAGTATGGCAGATAGCTGTCACACACAAAAGCCCCCAGCCCACTGAGGGTTACCCAGAGGCATCACCAGAGAGGGGAAGGGGGAGATTTAAATGAAAGTTTTGGGGACATTTGCAGAACCAAGATTCTTTCTCCATCCCTTAGAAGTTGTCCCTTCCTGCTTCTGTCTGCATTCAAGGAATTTCCACCCTAACCTGACCAAACATGCAATGGAGTGCATGGTCTTTGTATTTGTTGCCTCCCTTGGCATCAGTGTTCACTCTGCTGGTTGCTCTGAGCTCCCCTCAGCAGGATTCCATCCCCAGGTCAGCTGTCACCCTGACACATTGCTTCTCTTTTGGGTTCAGGAACAAACCAGTGGCTGACCTGCCTGGAAGACGGTCTGTGGTCGCTCCCCGAAGCCTACTGCAAGCTGGAGTGCGATGCACCTCCGCCAGTGGCCAACGCCAAGCTCCTGGTCCCACAGTGCCTGCAGGGGAACCACGACGTAGGCTCAGTCTGTCGCTACAAGTGCAAGCCTGGATACCACGTGGCCGAGAACGCAGCGGGCAAGCCTAAGAAGTAAGTCTGTGATGGATCTGTTATCATCGTTTCCTTCCTCCTCTTGGAATCCTAGGATGGTTTGGGTGGGAAGGGACCTTAAAGCTTATCCTGTTCCAACCCCCCTGCCATCAGCAGGGACACCTTCCACTAGACCAGGTTGCTCAGAGCCTCATCCAACCTGGCCGAGAACACTTCCAGGGAGGAGCAGCCACAGCTCCTCTGGGCAACCTGGGCCAGTGTCTCACCACCCTCACACCAAAGAATTTCTTCCTCACATCTCATCTCCATCTCCCCTCTTCTAGTTTCAAGCCATCACCCCTTGTTCTGTCACTCCCTGCCCTTATCCAAAGTCCCTCCCCAGCCTTCCTGGAGCCCCTTCAGGTACTGGGAAGCCGTTAGAAGGTCTCCCTGGAGCCTTTTCTTCTCCAGGCTGAACAGCCCCAACTCTCTCAGCTTGTCCTCACAGCAGAGGTGCTCCAGCCCTCGCATCATCCTCATGGCCTCCTCTGGATTCCTTCTAACTGGTCCACATGTTTCTTGTGTTGGGGGCTCCAGAACTGGAGGCAGCACTGCAGGTAGGGCCTCACAAGAGCGGAGTACCAACATGAGCAAGGAGGAGAGGTGATGGTACACCAGCAGGCTCAAAAAGCTGGTTTCATAGGTCCAAGGCAGAGAAAATTGCTCTGATCATGCAGATTTGAGAGGAATTCCCCTGGTTTAGGTGAGAGCAGGTGGGAAGAAGCAGCAAGCCGCTGTTGTGTGCACGTGTACATTAAGTGCCTTAACCTAAAGCACATTAATTTTCCTATGCACCAAAACGTACCTGTCAGCTGCTGAAAAAGAAGCATGTACAGAAATGTTTGTGGACTCCCAAGTAATTAGATGTAATAAGATGCTGGAAGATTCCTGGAGCTGCTGTCTTTCCTAGAAGTGATAAAACCTAGATCAAGGCACTGGGGGTGGTAAGGATGAATGACTGACTGCTGTTTGTCAGGGTGAGTATTTTACCCCCTGCACATCTTGGTTAAATTTAACCTCAACCATTGGGTGTTTCAATTGAGAAGATTTTTCATGATGCTTCAGGGAAAAATTCCTGGTGATTCACTAGCCCTGTGCTCAGCCAATATCGTGACGCTGGGGGGTAAGGCAGCATGTTGTCTAAGATGCCTTCAGCTGAAGTCCCCGTTGGGTATGGTCACTAAAGATTCCCTGGTGCTGGCTGGCTCCTCCCCAGAGCCTTGATGCTAGCTCAAATCAGGTAATTATGTGCTAATTGTTTAATACCTCCTTCCAGTTTTAATTGGATGCAGACTTCATCTTTACTTTGCTCTGGGGTAGGGTTGTTGTGCACTGGGAAGCAGTTGCCAAATTTCTTGCCTCGTAATGAAGGAAGTGGTTTCTGTAAACAGCTTTTCACAGTGTCAGGAGCGTTTCTTGGGCCAAGGGGAGCTGAGCAAATTGCGATTATGGCTCCGACCGCCTGGACTGCTCTGCGAGCCGGGGAGCCGCTTGCGTGCCTGCGGCATCTCAGGCACTGGACGTGCAATTGGATCAACGCTCAGCTTGCGAGGTTAGGGCACCTCAGCCACGCTGCAGCAACTGCTGGCAAGAAGGGTGATCTCTGGGTGTTCCCAAGGCTCCTCTGATGTGTGTGTGTGTAACATCCCTTTGGGTCTGAGCAGCCTGGGACAGGAATCGAGGGAAATCACAAGAAGTGGTTTGTGTTTTCGCAGCGATACACGTCGACGTAGCACTTTCACATTTGCTATTAGCATTACTACTAATTAATCTAGCATCTTTGATGGTAGGGTACGATCCTATTACAGTAAGCAAAAAAAAACCCCAAACCATTGACAGACACAGAAAATTCATTGCTTATCATGCAAATTAACTACTCGGTGAGCAACCTGATCCAAAGCAAGAGCCTTTCCTTGGAAGTGTAAATGCCAATGTCTGGTCTCCTCTGGAGCTCTGTGTATACACCCAGCCTGAGTACAAACCCCTTGGCATGCGTGGGGCGCAGCAGCTACCAGCCAGTAAGCGAGCCAGTCAGCTGTGGATGGCTGGAAATCCTCCTGGTGTTTCAGCCCTGGCAGGCAGCAGATGGGAGCTGCCAGTGAGAGGTTGCTCTCTTTGTTCAGGCCAGTTTTGGAGGAAGTGAGTTGTTGAAGGTGGTGGAGAGCTCTGGAAGGGGCTGGCACTGGTGGATGTGGGTTCCTGATATGCTGGTGAGGGAGCAGGGTCTCAGCTAATGACTTGAACATCAGGTTTGGGGGTTTTCAGAAGTCTTTCTGGGTTCTTTTGGGGTTCAGCAAACCTAGTTCTTGATGTGTTGCATCATTGTTTTCTATTAACCCAGCAAGCACCAGCTGAAGGATTTAGTGCCACACAAGTATTGATGGGCACAAGAAAGCAAGACTCTCCATGTGTACTGATCATTGGAGAAAAGCCAGGCATGATCCATGGCTGGCACTGAAGACTCCCCATGCCAGCTAACTAACCCAACCTCAGGGTTAGTTAGGTAGTCAGTCTACAGTCAGGCTCCCTTTGAATTATTCTTCTACCTTTAGTAATTGTGCTTTTTCAGAGAGCAACGATGGAGGGAGTGTAACCCCCAGCTGGCCCCACCAACAGCTATGGGATGGGACTCAGACTGTTCTCCAGGAAAGGTGTAGAGGCATCTTTGGGTGTTTGTAGCTTCCCAAGGGATCAGCTTGTTCTGCTACTACACAAAAGGCATGCTCACCTTCTCACAGCACTGTTTAAGAAGCTTGGTGATTTCCTTCAAGGGCTGCATCTAGACACCTTCATTCAGGAACAGGTTCTGGATACCACAGAGACAGTTAAGCTGTAATGTGAGTGAGCAGGAACTCAGCCCAGTCCAGGGCTCACCATCACCTCCTGACTATCTGCTTTTTTGATCAGCCTTTTCCAGTGCCTTTTTCTCTCATGCACCTCATAAAACACCACGTCTGCTACAGCTAGATTGGGGATCCAACCCCTGGGGCTTTGCCCCTAATATGGTAGTGCCCACCTTATGCAGACCTGAGCCATGACTGGGATCCAGCTGTCTCTGCCCAAGCTGAGATGCTCTTGAATACAAATGCTCGTTTCTTCCCTTCACTTCTGTTTCATTAGTTTAATTTTACTGCATGGACAGTAAAAATGTTTAGAAGGCTCCTGCAATCTTAGTTGAAATTCATTTCCCATATGTAGCGTAAGCGGAAGGGAAAGGGGATGAAGAAATCCGTTGTCTCCCAGAAGATACTTTTATCTATCAGCCTGGGTGAGGAAAGGCCCTTCAAAAATCACTGCCTGTCAACAAGGGATCCTCAAGGAAACGTTGATTGTGTAATTGAGATCCTGCCAGAGATTTGCTGTTGGCAGCATCACCCAATTGACGATGCTGACATCTATGAAGGATAAATCTTCTTTGATTCTTCCCAAAGGAAATCTCTTTTCAGCCTGGAGAGCCCATATAGGTTTCCAGCTGCCAAACTATTTGACATCTAACACCAAAATAACGGTAACAAGGGGAAATGAACACATGCATTTGTGCTTTGTGATGGGAGCTCTCTGGTTTTGGGCAGCACCAACCCATTCACCTGGATCACATAGAGCTGCTAAGGAGCAATGTTTGGTGTTATCCAGGGCTGCAGCACTGGGGGGTTGGACTAGATGGTCTTCTGAGGTCCCTTCCAACCCTGACCATTCTATGATTTGGTGAAAAGAGCCTGAAAGTCAGAGGTCAGATACTTTGGGGTAAATGGACATCAACTCCACAGTGGTCCTGGCTGTTCCTTCCACCATGAAGTGCTACCTGAAACAGCTCTCTAACAGGAATATCTAGGACATCCTTTAGAGGAGCACTCTAATGCTGAGAGGATGCTCTCAGTTTGGGGACAGAAAAGGTCAGATCCTACAGAGGGGTTGTTTCACTTGCCCACTGCGGGATGATTCCTTGGAGATAAGAGATTTGGGGATCTCAAAGGTACTTTTGTGAGGGGTTGAGCCCCTTCTGCTAGCTTGAGGGGATGAAGAAAAGAACAACCAGGCACACAGGTCTTTTCAGGCAACTTTGAAAGTCTCAGCCTGCATTTTGACCAGAGATCAAGGAAGCACAGCCCAGCCCTCTGATAAGCTTCTGTGGAGATGTCAGCCCCTCCGCCTCCTCTCCTTGTTCAAAGACTACAGTGGGCTGATGGAGACCATGAAAGAGGGAGAGGAGGTGGGAGAACATTGAGGAGAAAATGGATTGGAAGGAGTTAGCAGATCAGGGGCTGGAAGCACATCAGAAAGATTGCAGCAGGCATAGCAGGACAGCCTTACCCAGGAGCATTGGAGTTGAGCAGGGCACTGGGCCACCGTACATTTGTGGTGGGGGCAAAGGTGTGAGGTCCTCACTGCTCCTGACCACATCTGGCCCCTTCTAGATAAAAGGCAAACACCGGAGCAGCTGAGGGAGCCAAGCAGCCAGGTAAAGAAAACACAGGCTGTCAACTGGACTCCTGTGTCACTTCTACCTCTAAGGTCTCTGCTGAAGATTTACAGCCTGGGCTGTTTGGAGCACAGCAGAGGAGGTCCACCAAGCTGGTGTTTCTTTCAATTTACCAGCAAATCTCCCTCCGTCCCTGTGTTCTGTTTTGAAGCCATCAGTCTCCTGCCTCTCATGGGAGATGAGGCTTTAGGCTCATTTATCCCCATTCCTGTATGGCGGGCACAGTTCCCCCAAGCTGGCTGCCCCTGTTGATGGCTGGATCCCAGCCAGGCTCCTGCGTGCTCAGCTCCTGGAGCCAGGCGAGCGCTCGTGCCTTCACATCACACGCAGCCCTCGCTGGCCTCAGACGTCTCCCCTGCCTCCTCTACCCATGAGGCATCCGCTTGCCTGCTTGGAGGGGGGAAGTTTTGACTCTGATTTTCCTGGCTTCCTCGTTAATCCTTGAGAAATGCCGCTAACCCAGATCAGAAGAAGTTAAGGGGTCTGGAAATTTCAAGTTGCTATGAGGTTGTGTTTTATATATATATATATGTAATTTTTATTTATTTATTTAATCTCTCCTTTCCCTTCTCTGTGCCTTAATGAAAACCACTCACTTCATACGTGCAGCAGTGGTCTACACGCCACCTTCTACCCTGGGGTCAGGTCAGGCCAGCCCTGTTTGAAGTTCCCATCAGGGAAGCTGGCAGTGGGCTGAGCCTCCAGAGCAAGGCAGCTTCTCGCCCCAGGTCTAGGCTGGAGCAGGTCTGGGGAGAGGTGGGGGAGACCAAGCGTAGTGCTGGCCCCACACGGGGACCATTCCAGCACCACATCAAGACAAGAAGCCCCAGTTAAGATGATGGGGCTGCAAACCATGGTGTGCACCTGTGCAAACTGCAGCTCCCACAGTGCGTTCTCTCCACGCTCGGGTGTTGAGCTCTGTCTGCTGGCACCAGAGGTGGAAGAGGGCAGGGACAAGCTGATGGAGCAGGCTGCCTGGTGAAGAAGGATGGAAGCAGGGAGATAAAAGTCTTATTGAGGACAGAGCAATCAGCAGCAGCTCAGGTAAAGCCCATCAGTGCTGCCAAAAACTGTGTGTTCAAGTCTGGGGTCATGGTGACGTGTCTTCTTCTGGGAGAGCATTCCCCACCTAGCCCCTTGCCTCATGGAGTTTTGATGCCTTTATGCCAAAGATACAGTGTCCCTATTGCTGCCAAGGACAGGAGACTGATAAGTGGGTGGGGTCTGCTCCTGGACCTTTTCTTCCTTTCTTTCTCATCGTTTTTTTGGCAAGATGTTAGCACCTGGGCTGTTTGAGCAGCAGAGGATGGTGTTGATCTGCTGTGGTACGACAGGCCCTTGGAGAAAGTGGGATGGACAGATCTGGCTGGGGTACAAAGAGGAGCCTCAGGAGTGGCTGGGCACAGGCCAGCAGGATTTACTGCTGGAGCCTCACTCCATCTAGCAAAATATGTAGCTACTGGTGGTGGGACAAAGCAGCCCAGAGAGGAATGGTTTAGGGGCACCACAAGAGGTGGGGAGCAATGGGGTGGTGAGTGCAAGGAAAAAGTGTCCAGTGCTCCTAAATCATTGTGATTTCCCCACAGTGAGGGGAAGGAGAGGTCCTGGTTGAGCATGGGCTGTCCTCTCAGGAGGACCTGCCCATGATGAGGTGGGGGATGGCATGGAAAAACTCAAAGGTGAGGCTTGGTTGTGCTCTAGGAGAGATGTCTCCAAGCTGCTCCTGCCTCTGTGGGATGCTCAGTATGGTTAAGGTGGGGGGGCTGCAGCCCAGCTTGGCGTCTGTGTTCCCCCAGGAAGTTCCTGAAGGTCCAGTGCCTGGAGAGTGGGCAGTGGGAAGAGGGACACTGTGTCCCCGTGGTGTGCGAGCCCCCTCCTCCCGTCTTCGAGGGCATGTACAACTGCACCCGGGGCTTCGAGCTGGACAGCCAGTGTGTCCTCAGCTGCGAGCCGCAGGGACAACGGGTGAGTGACCTGCGGGGGGAAGCAGAGATCAGCCAAGCGTTGTGCTTCAGAGCACCTGAGAACAGCAGAGATCCAAGGACCCACCGGCAGCTCAGCCATCCCCAGGGCCAAATGCCCTGGTACCACCAAACACCAGTTGCCCTACAAACCCAGAGCTCTTCTTGCTGGAAACCAGCCCCAGTGTAGGGTGCACCCACTCCTGGTTCTTGGTGGCCCTTCCAAAAAAGCAGTGGTCCTAAGCAAACCTGCCTTTCCCAAGTGAAAAGGGTCAGAAAGAAGAAGTAGAGGGTTTCCAGTGTGCTTGGGGAGCTGCTGTGAATGCATTCACTTGGGATGCTGGGCGACCTTGCTGCAGCAGACTTGCTAACCAAGGGGCTTGCCTGTCAGGTTGCTTCCACCCAGGTTGCACATCTGACCTGCTGGAAGGATCTTATCCAAGGAAGTGCAGTTGATCTTCCTCTGGTGGGATCCAGTGGCAGCTGAAAAACAATTTGCTGTCTGGTCAGTAGAGCAAAGCAGACATAGGCTGGACCAGATGACTGCAACCCAGCTGACCTGGATGGGGTTCACGGGACTGCAACCAGCTTCACTCTGGGGTTCCCTGGCAGGAGAGGGGTCCTTGCATTTTGTTCCCCAGGAGCTGGGCAGTGGCCAGGCAGGGTGAGCCTTGCTGCTGCTGGTAGTAACGCTGGCTGCTGTCCTTCTGCTTCGCAGGTTCCCATCATCTGCACCAAGGAGGGCGTGTGGACAGAGGAGTTCAAACTGTGTGAGAGCTTACGGGGCACCTGCCCACCACCCCCAGAGATGAATTTTGTGGAGTACAAGTGCGAGCAGGGGCACGGCATAGGTGAGGGGATATGAAAGCTAAACAGAAAACCAAACCTTACATTGACCCAGGACTCCCAGAGGGCTGAAGGTCACGGTGACTCTTCTTCTTGTACCAATCCGCACTAAATCTATGAAAAAAATCCTGTTTCCTCTTCCATCCTCTTTCTAAACCCAGAGCCAGGGGTGACTTTAGCCTTGTGCATGGCCTGGTTGTGCTCACGGGCAAGATTCAAAGCTAAAGCCAGCTCCTGCAAGAGCATCTCTCATTTCAGAAGGAGCAGGGACCTGTCTCTAGGACAAACCCAGCCCTTTGCAGTAATATTCCTACTCTCTAGCCCTCCACCTCCCCCCAAGGTCTCCCCACTTGTTATCACTGCTGACATTTGCAGGGTTAATGTGGCAAGCCCTAGATAAAAGCTGCAGTGACAATCGTGTGTAACAGGGCGATCTCACCAGACGAGGGACCACATCATCCATTTCTTTTTCCAGGACTTGATCGCTTTGTGCTTTCAGGAAAAGCCGCAATCACAGAATCCCAGAATTGCCTGGATTGGAAAAGCCCTTTAAGATCATCGAGTCCCATCATGAACCCAACACTGACAAGTCCCTGACTAACCCATGTCCCTCAGCACTGTGTCTACACAACTCTTCAATCCCTCCAGGGAAAATAGTCACAGTCATTACGTCTCCTCTGGCTTCTTGCTGGACAGGACACCTGAGCAAAGCCCACACCACTCCAAAGCAAGCACACCAGTTAGCTGGGTCTGGTCAAAGCAGGCTGAGGCAAGTCTCCAAGGTTAAGCTTTGGATAGACCTGACGTGAGGCTGGGGTCAGGACTAGGATCCACCTGGTCTTTCAAGGTGGTTTTTGCAGCTTTTTTTCTTCCTGGATTGACAGGAAGCAGTAGGATTTCCATGTGGTAGAAAAACTATGAAAGATGCTTCCTAACATGTCAACAAACATCCAGGCCAGACTTATTTTTGTGCTGGATCCTGTGTTCTGCCATCAGGGCTTGAATCCATCTGTTGAGACATGTTCAATTTTCCTTTCATCTGGCAGAAGGGAACTGGCCACAACTCCTGTAGGCTTTTGCATAATTCAGGATTTGGGGAAGAAATTGTCATCCCAGCTTGGGAGGGAAATGGTCTCCTCTTCATCCGCCTCTACCCTCATGTTTGGGTCTGATGCCCTCCTGTTAAAGATCGTTGCCTGGTTCCTGCTGAAGTCCTTGGTGTGGTCTCTCCTCATGCAGGTGCTGTGTGCATACCTTCCTGTATCATACCTCCCAGTGACCCCGTCATACTGCCCGAAAACATCACTGCTGAGACTATGGATCACCGTCTGCAGCCCACCAGAGTCCAGGTAAGCAGGCAGGTGGCTTCCTCTAGCAGGGGGTTCAATGGCAGCACAGAGGAGAGCCCCTCTCTTCTCTGTCTGATGTTTTTTTTACCCAAAAGCTCTTTTCCTTGGATAAAGAAGGGTAAGACTTGGGAAGACAAGCAGCATAATGAGCTTAGGGCTGACTGGTCCTCTCCAAGGAGCTGCCCAGGCTGCATGCTCTTGGAGGTGCCTGCTGCTCCCCATAACTACCTTCCAGTACTTGAAGGGATCTTATAAACAGGAGGGAGAGTGACTTTTTACATGGGCAGATAGTGACAGGTCAAGGAGAAATGGTGTTAAACTAAGAGAGGGGAGATTTAGGTGAGATATGAGGAGGAAATTTTTCACCCAGAGGGTGGTGAGACACTGGCCCAGGTTGCCCAGAGAAGCTGTGGCTGCTCCTCCCTGGAAGTGTTCTCGGCCAGGTTGGATGAGGCTCTGAGCAACCTGGTCTAGTGGAAGGTGTCCCTGCTGCTGGCAGGGGGGTTGGAACTGGGTGAGCTTTAAGGTCCCTTCTAACCCAAACCAGTCTGTGAGTCTCTGATAAATTCTATAACCAGACTCCAGTGCTGAGGTCCTCCTCCCTCCCACCACTTCTTCCTCCCTCCCCTCCCTTGCAGAGGTTGTTGCACAGCCCCCTGCTCTCCTGTACCAAAGCTCAGCCTAAGTGACCAGCTCCCAAGCCAGCTTTCAAGGACTCACAGGACACCACGATGGATGAAGTTCAGTGCAAGAATCCTGCTGATGTTTCAGGACGTGCCACGTGCCTAAACCTGCTACACTGCTGTTCTTGTGCTGGGAGAGCAAAAAGCACCCCTGGCACTGGGCATGGCGTGAGCTCTGGTCCCTGATTACCTGGCAGGAGAGATGCAACCCCAGGAAGAGATGTCCCTGCCAGGGAGGAGGCAGGGCACTGTCAGCTGGAAGGTGTCTCTGGCTGCCAGGACATGCTGGCCAGCTTCTTGCCTCTGAGTTGGAACCAGGGAGTCTTTCCTTCCCCATCTCTTACTCATTTTGTAGGCAAAACAGCTCAAATAGCTCAAATAGTTTGGATCCTAACGGCACAGCTTTCCCAAAAAACAGCCTCGCCGGGGTAATATTTCTTAAAATAAAACCCGAGATGCACAAGAAGGAAGGAGGTGGAACAAAGCAAAGCAAACACTCTTCCCAAGGAGCCAGAGCTCCCATCCAAAGCGCTTGCCCCTCCTCCTGGGAAGCCGCAGGAGGCCCAGCCTCGTGCCTGTGGATACTACTGTACATGGCCTTGAGTCAGGCCCACAGGGGCTGAGGATGCCCGGGGTGTGTGGGATGGTTAAACACAAGCCTTGGAAGGAGTCCTGGCCTTTGAGGGATGGGATGGTTTGGCCTGTCGAGGCAGTGGCCTTCAGCTTCCCTTTCACCGCCGCTGCTGCAGGCTCTCGTGCAAGGGAGGCATTTTGCAGGGAGGAGGAGGAGGAGGAAGGTGTTATTTTAAGAAGCAGCACTCCCTCTTGCCAGGAGCTCTTTCCCTGGACTGTCTTGTTTTCTTCTCTGTCCTGGCTCCTGCCTCTGCTCCCTGCTTTGCTTCTCCAACAGTTTGACATTCTGTGGAGCCACTGTGCTCCTGTGGTGATGGAGAGGATGGGGCAAACCACACAAGGTGCTGCAGAGACCAGTGGGGGAGGGCACGGTCCCTTTTTGCTTTCAACTCTGATTCATTGCATCCCACAGATGAGCAGGTTTGTCCCTCTGCCCCTTATTTCCCAGCCTGGAATATGAGCACACTGATACAGAATCCTAGAACTCTGTGAGTGGGAAGGGACCCACCAGGATCATGGAGTCCAACGCCTGTCCCTGCACAGGACAATCCCAAGATTCAGACCATGTCCCTGAGGGCCTTGGCCAAATGCTGCTGGAATCTTGTCAGGCTTGGGGCCATGAGCACCTCCCTGGGGAGCCTGTGCCAGTGCTCCACCACCCTCTGCCTCCAGAACCTTTTCCTCATGGCCAACCTCACCCTCCCCTGCCACATCTTCCTGCCATGTCCTCTGCTCCTGGCGTTGGTGGCCAGAGAGAAGAGCTCAGCGCCTGCCCTTCCTCTTGCCCTTGGGAGGAAGTTCCAGACCGCCATGAGATCTCCTCTCAGTCTCCTCTTCTCCAGGCTGCACACACCAAGTGACTCCAGCCTCTCCTCATACAGCTTCCCCTCTAAACCCTTCACTGACTTTGTGTCCCTCCTCTGGACAATGAGGAGAAAATGCTACTCAAGTTGCACAATATCCGTGTGTCAAACACCCCTGGGGAGTGAGGATGCAAATATCCTCCACACTGAGTGGGAATTGGTGAGCTTGGCCACCCTCCCCAGCCTCTGCCCCATCTGACAGCAGCTCCCTCTGCCTCTGCCTTCCCTGTGCTGGCTGAGGACTGCCAGGAGCTCACCCTGCCCCAGCCCCATCACTGAACACGCAGCTGAAGGACCTGCAGCAGGTCTGTGTGGGCAGAGCTGCCCCATCCCCCGCTCCCATGCCACCTGGTGATACTGGAGCTGGGCTGCCTGCCTGCTTGACATCTCAAACAGGAGAAAACATACGTGCCCCTCCGTGTGACCGTGGCGCTGTGAAGGGCATCCTAGGACACTTCCACGGGCCAGCCGTCGTTTTACGAGGCCTCAGATTTCAAAGCCTGCCTGAGCTTTACAAGGAGGAAATTGCCTGTGCGGTGGGGCTTCTCTTCCCCCTGTGTAATCATCAGTGCTCCCACAAACCCCCGCTGAACGAGCGGGATGTCTCGTTCCAGCGCGGTGAAACCCAGCCCTTCGTGTCTCGTTCTTATGTCCCTCTGGCTGCAACAGAGGAGTTTGTGCCTCGTAAATACCAGCGATAACCTCAGCCCCACGAGGCTGGTGTATCTGCTTCAGGCGAGGTCCAGGGAGGTGAGGCCTCCCAAGACCTGGTTCTTGGAGCCTGAGCAAGGTCAATGAGCTCATGGCTGCAGGCACGGAGTGATGGCCAGCTCAGCCCCCCATCTGTGGTGGTTGCACTGGGCTGGCACTGGGCTGGCAGCCAAACACAGCTGCTCACTCACTCACCCCTGCCCCAGGGGATAGGGGAGAGAACTGGGGGGCAAGGGTAAAGAGACTCATAGGGTGAGAGCAGAACAATTTAATAATTAATTTAATTATTAAAATAATTTAATTTTAGAAAACCCTTAAAATAATAATGATATTAAAATTATAATGATAATAACAGTAACCAAATATGCAAATGAGTGACCCCCAGTGCCATTGCTCACCACTCGCCTACCAAGCCCGGCCCGTTCCCAGAGAACGATCCCGGAGGAGCGACAATCCCGAACCGAAACCGCAATCCCGGGAGAGCGAGAGCCCGAGTGAGAGCCAGAGAGAGCCAGAGAGGAAGAGCCCCTCATCAGTATACTGAACATGACATTATATGACATGGCATATCCTATTGGTATATCCAAACGTCAATCTAGCTTATTAGTTTAAATATTCATCTTCCCCCCACCAAGATCTTGCACCTGCAGACTAGCAAAACACGAAGTCCTTCAACTTTCAGTGACAAATGAAAACATCAATATGGTAGCAATGTTCTTCTCATAACAAATCCCAGCTGAAACCAAACCCCAGCACTTCTCTAGATACTAAAAAAAAACCCAAAACACAACCCCTGCCCCTCCTCCCCCCAAAAAATCCCCCAAAACCCCACGTCTGTCTCAGCTAAGAACCAGGACACCATCCTGTATGAGCAAGAAGCTGATAAATCCAGCATCATGTAGAAGGGTGATGGCAGACCCTAGCCCATCATGGGCCCAGGTGGTTTACTCCCAGCAGCAGTTTGTGGCTAAGTCAGCCACTGGAAGCCAAACCCACTTCTCTTGTGGTCTCTGCCATCTCCCTTTGTCCTCTCCTACCTGTGTATCTGTATACATCTACGTATGCACACACATGTGCCTACCTAACCTCCACCTTGGACAATGCACCTGGTTTTTGAGTGAACCAGGTGTAGCTGCCTTGGGTTTGATGGGCTTCAAAGGGTTTTCCCTTGGATAGAGGTGCAGGGAAGGTTCTGGAGATGCCAAGCGCTGTTCTGCACCCCAATGAGCAACCCATCGTGGTGGGAACCCTCCACCTCTAGAGAGTGCCGGTGGCTGTTGCCCTCCCTCTGCCACCTCATCTAACAGCTCTTTTCTTCTTCCCTCCTCAGCATATCGTGTGCACGGGCAGGCTGCGGTGGTATCCAGACCCCTTTGTCATTCACTGCATCCAGTCGTGCGAGGTAAGGACCCCCCTGGCCCCAGCATGAGCTGCCTGCTCCTTGCAGGAGAACTTCTGGCAACGAAGACTTGTGCCAGCACAAAGCTCGATGGCTTTGACTTCCCCTTTGCTCTGAGCTGGGCCAGGGCTTGCTGGCTGAGCAGAGATAAGAGCAAACATCCTTGGGTAGGGTCCCCTGCAGCCAGGGTGATGCTGGGGAACAAGAGCTGCAGAATAACCCATTTCCTTCCTTCTTCTTGGCCAACCCAGCAAGAACATTCTAGCAAAAGGATTTCACTGGCAAGGGGTATCCCTAAAAATCCTCTGCTAACTCCAAGCCTGAATATTTCCTTTAACCAGCACTGCAGTTCTAGAGTAACACGGCTCCAGAAAAGCCCTGCGTGACTCACGCATCCAACCAAAACAACGCGGATTTCCAGCCTCGTACATGCAAAACAAACCGCTCCTGAAGAATCTGCAGACAAAGGATTCCTTGCAGAAGTTGGTTAGCCGCTCATTTTGCTTTGAATAATGACCAGGCAGGAGAAAATCATGGGCAGCCTGGAGTCGGTTTGCAAAGGAAATTAAAAATAGGCAGTCTTTGTCAAGAGCTACTTGTTATTCTGATTGAGGATAAAAGGAAAAAGGGGAGGTATTTTGGAATGTTGTACACTGAAAAAATTGGGATTTTTACCAAAAAGGAAAATGGAAATGAAGTTTGCACACCAAAAATAGCTTTGGGTTTCGCTGATTGTTTTTTACGTGCTCGTTTCGATGCAAATGATGGCTTTTGCTCACCGATTCTGCCTAGCTCAGCTCTCGTTGAGGGAAGTGGGGGAGAAAGGGCGACGTTGCAGGGGGCACGTCCCCAGGAAAGAAATGTTATGGTCAACAGAAGGTGCAGCAGATCCTTCCCAAACTCAGTGGCTGTGTTGTGTGTCTCTAGTGCAAGGCACAGGCTGCAAGCGTAGGGGAATGAGGTGCTGGGTGCTAGACAGGTGTTTGGTGGTTGGGTACCAGAGCTTAGCAATGGTTCCACTGGCATTTTGGGAGCTCCAGGTCTTTCTAAACCACATCTTTTAGCTCAGCTCTGGGATAATGTATTTGAAGCAAGGTGAGCTTATGTGGAAAAGTCTAGATGGTTGTGGCAATCTTCTCTGTGGTTCTCCTGCTAACAAGGGAGAACCACTTCTTGTGCTCTTTAGAAGCTGGTCCTTCCAAAAAAGAAACAGATGAGGTATGAGATGCTCCTTCTTTTCTTCCTGTGCAGCTCAGGTGAGAGAAAGCAGACACAGGTATGAGAATGCTCCTTTGGCTCAGGTATACCAGACCCATCCCAGCCTTTCCCCCTCTCTGGTTCTTGCACCTCACCTCAGCTCTGTGTCTTCAGCAAGAGGTCCCATAGGGGACAATGAAAAACACCAGCTTGTGTGTGAGAGAAAGAGAGGGAAAGATAGGGACCAACTGCTTGAAATCCAGCATCTCATGGTAACAGTCACTGCCTTCTTATTAGCCACCCAAACATGGTCACAGCCAACATGATGGCTTTCTCTTCCTCATGCTTTTCATCCTCATTTACTCTTAGAAAGCAATCCTAGACAGCAGTCTTAGTATAGAGGAGGTTAGACAATCCAAAATCTTGCCATGTCCTACCAGAAGATGGAGAGCCTATGCTCTTCATCACCACTGTAGACTTTTCTATGCCTTTTCTGCTTTCAATTAACCTTTCCTCAGCACTGACCAAGCAGTACATACTCTTCCAACTGAGGTCTCACCAAAGCCCTGCACAAAGCTTCCTTGTGCTGCTCATGTCTCTTTTGATAGGACCCAGGACTAGATCTGTTATTTCTGCAGTTGCATCAGTCTGGCAGCTCAGAGATATCCTGAGGTCAGCAAGTACACCCAGATCTTTCTCTACCTCCTTTGTTCCAGCTGATGAGCTCTGAGCTAACAGCAGATGTTTTACCATCAGTACAAGAGCTTGCCCTTCAATTTTATACAAGTGAATGTCATCCTGTTTCTTCCTCTAGTTCTTTGGGTCATCTAACTCTTTGTCAGCTCTCCTGATCCTCCTCTGTGGAACAATGCCTTCTTCCTCATTAGCAATTTCGTCAGCACAGGCCTATTTTTAAGGTCACAGTCACTCACTGTAATACTGATGAAGATTCATCCTCAGATTGCTGCTTTCTACCCTGATGGCTCTCTTTTTTGAAGCAGCTCACAGCTGCCTCCTCCCCGTTCTCCTCCACCTCACTTCTCATGCGTCTGATTATTCTTTTCCTTGGGTTTTCTTTGACAGTGCTGCAAGTTATTAAGGTTGGACTGATAAGCCAAGTCTTCCTAGCTGACTCTCACACATGTTTTATAGTAGTCATTGTCTTGTCACAAGGAATAACTCTTAGCCAGAGTGTCCCACCCAAAGCATTGCTCTGGGAGCTGCTGCTCAGCTCTGGGAAGAGGGGAGGTGTTACCAGTCCCCTCGTTTGACCACTGAAAATGCCCTGAATGTTGCTTCTACCTCATCTATGCTTGCTTCCAGCTTCACTCTGATTCCTCTCTTGCCTCCATCCTTGTGAACAAAACCACTGCAGTTCTTGGAGACCGTTTCATGTGGGACACAATCTCTTGTGGGATGTGGGGACATCAGACAACAAGAGTCAGGTACAGATGGAATATAACCTCTAATCTGCTCTTGCTCCATGGTACCCCCTGCTCTTGTGTTTTTTCTTGTTCTCCCGTTCATTTACCTGCATGAGGAAGGTTTGTCCCCTGCAGAACATAGCCCCTGTTAGGTCTGATGTGGTTCAGCTTGACTTGCCATGTCTATGGGACATCTTAGTCCCAGGTTCCTCCTCATTTCACAGTAATACCTCACTGGAGGCACCTCCTTTAGGAGCCCAGCCTCTGCTATCCACTGGGCAGTGGAATGCTGTTCCAGTGGACTGTCCAGATCACCTCAGGTCTGAGTCACCCCTTGGAGATGATGTTGTCTCTCCACTGACTGCAGAACACATGTTGGATGAAGAAGCTTTCTTCTCTGGATGCCTTAGTGAGGGGCACAACCCTATGTAAGAGAAATCCAGGCCACCTGGCTGCTCGTACCACCTCTCCCTGATTGGAGTAACTTCAGGCTGGGCCATGTCAGCAGTAGCCAAACCTCAACTTCCCCAACCCCAGCTGGAGCCTTGCCTTGCCTTGGGAAGTTCAGGTGACCACGCAATGGCATTGGAGGGATTCTCACTCATCTTTGTCATACGTTGGCAGCGAATCAACCAGCCTGCTCACGTCTCTTGCTCCTCTCCCCACCTCCCTTCTCTTTCCATTAATCTGGTCATCCATCTGCCTCCTGCCTCTCACACTGCACCTTGCCAAGTTCCCCATCCCTGGAGCAGGGAGGCACGTAGTTCAGCGGGCAAAGGAGGGGAGGGAGGGATGCAAATCCTTCCAGGAGCCGTCAGGAATACGAGTTAGCGCTGAGTGTGCTTTGCCTCTCGAGGGCCAGCGGAACATCTCATCCCCTGCCATCAGTAGAAAAACAGATGGTAGCACCAGAGGGGGAGAGAAGGGGGCTTGAGGCTGGGTGGAGAGGGGAGTGGAGGAGGGAGTGGTTTAGGAGGAGCTGGTTGTGGTCCTAATGGTGTGCTTGGCTGCTGGGAGGGAGGTGTTTGCAGCATCTAGGACAGGTTCTCCTAAGTCTCTGAGGTGAGCACCTCTTGGCTATCCTCCTCTTGTGCTCAGAAGCAGGTGAGGCTGTTGGCTTCAGAGGAGGTGACAGCATGTACAGTGATCTAGGCTGCTCCCTTGGACTATTCCTGCCATGGTCCAAAACAGTCCATGCATGAGTGTGGCCAATATTGGCTGCTATAGAGCATCACTTAGTCTGTGCGACTTACCAGTTCTGCACCCCTCTGTCTCCCACTCCCAGGGCCTCCTCTCTTTTCACATTGTGAAGGGTCTGGAGCACAAGTGTGAGGAGTTCCTGGCTGAGGGAACTGGGGTTGTTGAGCCTGGAGAAAAGGAGGCTGAGGGGAGACCTTCTGGCTCTGTCCAAGTCCCTGAGAAGAGGGTGCAGAGAGGTGGGGGTGGGTCTGTTCAACCAAAGAACAAGTGACAGGACAAGAGGAAATGGCCTCAAGTTGTGCCCAGAGCAGTTGAGATTGGATGTGAGGAAGAATTTCTTTGCTGAAAGGGTTCTGAGGCATTGGCAGGGGTTGCCCAGGGCAGTGGTGGAGTCCCCATCCCTGGAGGGATCGAAGAGTCGTGTAGACACAGTGCTGAGGGACATGGGTCAGTCGGGGACTTGTCAGTGTTGGGTTTGTGATTGGACTTGATGATCTTAAAGGGCTTTTTCAGTCAAGGCCATTCTGTGAAAAGATGATATGCTGTGCAACGTGCTGACCCTCACCCCCATCACCAGCTCTGTTTCACCGTTGCGTGCAGGCAGTAAAGGGTTAATTGCAAGGGATTTAAGGTAGCATGGTTTGGACAGACCACCAGCAGGCAGAGCTTCATACTGGTGTGGCTGGAGCTGGACAAGAGCTGCTAGAGCTGTGATCTGCCTCGTAGGGTAGTGATTCCACCTTGCTGTGACTCGCTGCCTTCTCTGGTTGAAGCTGGCTTTGACAGCAAAGCTCCTAGCAGCCCTGCCTGCGAGCTTGAGGAACACACAGAGACTTTGGCATGAGGTCTCTGCCTCACACCCTGGGTCAAGAGGGGCCATGGCAGAAAGCTGTGGTGAGCATGAGCTGCTGGGAATCTCTCAGGTCTTCCCCACATAAGGACAAGGTCTCGCTGCCCTTGCGCGTGCTGCTGGTCATGTTATCGCGATCGTAAAACCCTCATCTGCTCCCTGCTCTGTGGTTTTCCTGAGGAATTACGGTGGAAATGATGAGATAGGGGTTGAAGTGTGTTTGTGGTTGCAAGTTGTTCTCAAGTCTCTCGATCCAACAGGTAGTCAAGGACCCCGATCGATCCTTGGCTCTTCTCACCAGCATGCACAAAGCCCTCGCTTGGCACGTCTGTGGCTGGTGTCCAGCCTTTCTTTGCCAGAGTTAACCCCTTTGAAGGCACATGCAAGAGGGGTGGTGGGAAGTCTCATCTAAAACCAGGATAGCTGTGATTTAATGTGACGGGAGACAGGGTGCGACTTGCTCCCTGGGCAAAGTGCTGCAGCCGCCTCCGCTCCTCCCCACTGGTGGGGTTGGGGCCCCTTGAATGTCCCTCCTCCCAGACCTGGGGAGCTCTGATTTTGTACCAAGGCAAAGCTCTGTTCAGGAAACCAGAGAGAAACATGATGCTGGTGGGATGCTCCACTCTGGGAAAGAGATCCTCTTCTGCTCTCCTGGGGCTTAAGGCAACGAGGACTACAGGCACCCCAGCTTCTCTGAGGAGACTCTCTACAGCACCTTGGTGTCTCAGCATGGCCAGAACTTAAAGTCACCCTCCTGGGATGCTCACATCATCATTATCTGATCTTCTGTCTCCATGGGAGCGTTTCATGACACCTTTATCCAGTCCACACTCTTCCTCTGTCTGCTGTCTGGCTTTGGAAATGCGGCGAGGATCCCACCGGCTGTGCCTGCTGCTCTTGTAAGCAGGCAAGAGACAGACCCTGTGGCTGCTATTCCTTCAGGATTCTCCACAAAACCAAAGGTGATCCAGGTGACCAACAGGACTTGATGAGTTGTCCTAGATTCTGGTACATTCAAATTTTGGATAGTACATAACACGTTGGCCTCCACATCACAGAATCACAGGAGTGATTCTCTCACTACCAAGCCACTACTCCACGCCTGAACAAGATGCAGCAGAGTTGGAAAAAGCAATTAAAATGATTAAAAGGATGTCACAGCTGCCCTTCAAGGAGACCTTAAAACAGCTGGGACTCTTCAGTCTGGAGAAGAAAGCAAAGCCCTTCATGCTGGGGAGGTGGAAGGCCAGGTGGGAAGCTCTCTATGTACCTGCTGGGTATGTTTTCATGCTGCTCTTAGCATGAGCAGCACGGGCTGCTTAGCGCAGGATAGAGCCTTCCAGGGGGTGAGCCCGAAGAACAATATTCCTCCTCCAAAAAGCTCAGTTGAGGCATACTTTTCCTAAACTATGAGAACATCTCTGTCCCCTGCACACTCGTGGAGTGTGGTTATAGAAACCTCATTTTCTTAAGAGACATAGCAGAGGGAAATAAAATGATTGCACACCAGCATGGTGCAAGGACAGGGGACAGGAGCAGCTCTCCTGTAGGCACAGACAGGTTTACAGAGCCCCAAAAGATGGGGCCTTTTGGCATGAGTAGGACCACAGCATCTAGTGGTGTTGGAGACCCAAAGAGTTGGAACTCATGTCCCTACATATTGGCCTGTACTTGGGATGCCCCAACCTGTGGTTACTTCTCTGCCCTCTCCAGCTCAGGTGCCACCTCTCCATCCCTGTCCAGGTCCCATTTTCGCCTCTCCCAGCAGTCACAGTCATGCAGCTGGTGACAAAGGCAGAGGGAGTGGAAAGCCACTGAAAGCCCCCGCTGAAATACAAATCAGTGAGTCTCTTCTGATGATAAACAAACATCCCCAAGCACAGCCCAGCCAACTGCTCTTCCACCACGAATATTCACCCCCCCCCTTCAGCTCCTTCATCCCTCGTACATTGTTTTTCTTTCTGTTTAAGATCTGTAACAAGAACTTGGCAGAAACCAGATACAAGTGGGTCAGGAGGCCCTTGTGGTTTTCAGGGCTTGTTTTCCATAACCCGTTCTATCCTGCAACATATTTTGCACAAAGGGTTTGGCAGGAGCTCTAATCCATGGCAGCAGGCGAGCTGCTGAGGGCAGGATCGTGGCATGGGAAGTCCTGGCTTCTCAAGTGGTTGCAGCAGCAGCAGCCCTGGGAATGGTGAGCACTGGGGACCCATCTCCAGGAGCCATCATGCTTGCCACTATGGACACACGATGGTATCTTCCTGTGCTCCCCTTTCCTTGTTCTTTCCTGCTTCTGGTTTTCTTCTCCTGTTAATGCTGAGATCAGGGCATGAAAAGGATGAGGCTGAGGACCCTGCTGTGAATAGATCATGGATGGAGATGTTTTCATGGAGGCAAACACTTTCTCTGAAGGCTTGTTCATCTACACCAGCTTTCCATCCCTTTCTTCACTCTTGTCCCTGTAGATTGTGCAAAGCTCTTTCCAGATCACTGTCTGCTGAGACATGGGGTCCTTGAGGAGAAAGGCACAGAGCAGGACAGGGGGGAGAAGAAACCCATCTCCATGCTGTAGCCCAAAGTGCTACTTTGCAGAAGTGCCACCTACTCACTTTTGCAGCAGAAATGTATCCAAACCAAATCCTGGCCTGGGATGCAGAAGCACTTTCAGGCACCATGAAGGCACAGACTGCTCTCCCAGGATGGCCATCTACAGCAGCATTCAGGCTGGAGACCACGTAGCAACTGAACCTCTCTGCTCTCCATCTCCCTTCAGACACTGGTCCTGTCTAAACTCAGTCCAGATTGATTTAAACAGGGCCCAGATTTTTGCAGGAAACCCAGGTCCAAGGGACCCCCTTTGTCCTGAAGAACACCTAGAGCTGCATACCAAGGCTGCCAGGAGCTGGGCTGTTGCTTGCCTTGGGCATGGCAGTGCAAGTGATGGCACACAGGCTGGAACCAGACAGCAGGATGCCACCTTCCAGCCCATCACCTTTTCCCTGAAGCATTCCTTTGAGTATATGGAGTACTTTCTCAAGCAACAAACCTCTGTTTTCTTAGTGAGACATGGGGAGGAGGATGTTGGAGCTGGAGCAGATGTTCCTGAAGACCTGAGATGCGATGAAAGCGGTCTGCATGCTGAGCTGATGAGTGAGTGGCTCAGGGATACCAGCAAGCTCAGAAACAATTGGCGTTTCTCCATTTTGCTTTCCAGCTGTGTCTGAGCTGAAGGGGCAAGTCCATGATGTTTCTAAGCAAGCCATCCTGCAGGAATATGGTTCCAGGGGACAGCTGCCATGGTACAAAAGGAGCAAAGGGACAACTCATGGGCCGTAAACTAGGAGACACAAAAATGGTGGATGAAGCACTGGGCTTGTGGAAATTTCTCTCCTGGTGCCCCTCTACTCTGCTCTTCTGAGACGACTCCACCTGGAGTGCTGCATCTAGTTCTGAGACCCCCAACAGCAGAAGGACATGGACCTACTGGAGCCAGTCCAGAGGAGGCCACGAGGATGATCCAAGGGCTGGAGCAGCTCTGCTGTGAGGACAGGCTGAGAGAGTTGGGGCTGTTCAGCCTGGAGAAGAGAAGGCTCCAGGGAGACCTTCTAGTGGCCTCCCAGTACCTGAAGGGGCTCCAGGAAGGCTGGGGAGGGACTTTGGACAAGGGCAGGTAGTGACAGAACAAGGGGTGATGGCTTGAAACTGGAAGAGGGGAGATTGAGATGAGATGTGAGGAAGAAATTCTTTGGTGTGAGGGTGGTGAGACCCTGGCCCAGGTTGCCCAGAGAAGCTGTGGCTGCTCCTCCCTGGAAGTGTTCTGGGCCAGGTTGGATGAGGCTTTGAGCAACCTGGTCTAGTGGAAGGTGTCCCTGTTGATGGCAGGGGGGTTGGGACTGGATGAGCTGTAAGGTCCCTTCCAGCCCAAACCATTTAGTGAGTTGATGATGGTTTTTCAGGGCCACTTGGCCCCAGGTGCCTCTTGCCAAATTTCTAGAGCTCTTGTCCTCCGAGTGGTGCTGGCCCTGCCGCCCCGGCTGCAATGGAGCGGGTGGCACTCGCCCACTGCTCAGAGTGGCTCAGGGCAGCGAGACATCCCAAAAGCTTTTCTGAGCAGAAGCCAGCCCTGTTCCCTCTCTGGCCCTCTCTGTGTTTTTCAGAGCTGGTTTCCTCCTTGCATGCCGGAGAGAGGGAAAGTGAATGTGCTCGGGGTGTCGAGAAGGGGGGAGAATAAAAAAAAATAAATTAAAAAATAATAAAAAATACACACACTGCAACAGAGAGAGGGCCAAGAAAAATATTTAATCCAAACAATGAACATTGTCATTTCCTCCCACAGTCTGCATTCCCAGTCAACTTCCCTGGGCAAGCACGGGGAGCCAAGAATGGCCGGGCTCTCTGCCTCACCAGTGTGTGTGTGTGTGTGCAAGGAGAGGGCCGTGTCCTGGGGACACTGAGCTGTAGCATTGCTTTAACTACCTCCTGCCATACCTGTGGCTGAAGGGACTGGCACCAGCCTGGGTTTTCTGTAGGAAAGCAGTGGTCTGGAGATAGGGATAGGAGGGGGAATTTCCAGGAACCTAAGCTGGGGCAGTGGATGAGCAGGGGCTTGAAGTGAATCAGACTTTTAACAAGGCTTTGAGTACTCTTCAAGTCCTCCCAGGGACCTCCCAGAGCTTTCTGGAACAACTTGGCTAGTGGCTGAGGTGGGAAGGATGGTAAGGCATCCGGTGGGGAGATGTCCTCAGCCTCTCTCTGGCCAAGGGCTGCTCCAGCCTCTTCGTGCTTGCCTTTCTCTCTCACCCCTGCCACGTGCCATGGCTTTTGCCTGGGATGTGGCTTCTCTTGCAAGTCTTAGACCCCTGAAGCTGCAGCAGACAGCTCAAGGTATGTGTCCTGTGGCTCTGTGAGCCCTGGTTTGGGCTGACATCTCTCTGCACAGATGTTTCCAGCTGTGCTAGGTGAGAGCTTGGCCCTGGCTACTGCTGCTTTCTCATTCCTGGTGCTGATGATGCTGCTGGGGGCTTGTTCTTGAAGACCTTGCAAGGTGGTGGCTCCTGGAAGACCATGTGCACAGCAAGAGGAGATATTTCTTCAGCAGAAGTTTATCACCCAGCCCTTTCCCTGTCTCCTCCATCTGATCTTTCCATCACTAATGACTCATCCATGGCAAGAGCAGAGTTAAGAGCGGTGAAGCTGGTGCGCGAGGTGTGGGTCTGACAGCATGGCAGCTTTTCCAGGGCTGGTCCCTGCCTGTCCCTCCTCTGAAATGATGGTTCCCCTGTTCCTCTGGGGCTGCTTTAAGAGGACAAAGACACCAGCACCTCCTCAGCTGCAGGGTCACATGTGGTCATCTCAGCATGCAAAGGGTCTGAGGTTGATGCCCAAAATATTGATACCCAAAGTGAAGGATGAAAGGACAGTAAAATCCCTGCTGACTTGGAAGCAGCATGAAAGCAAACGCTGCACCTTCCTTGGATGGGCTCAGCATAGTTGCAAAGCCAGGACCTGCACAGCCTCCCAAAGGCTGGGGGGAAACATTTTGCTTATTAAGGTTGGACTTGATCTGCTAAAACTGGGATCCAGGCTTTCTCTAACTGTGGGCAGATGGACATCACAAGCATTTTCCCTCCCAGCAGCAGTGCAGGAGAGGCTTTCAGCTCTTCAGTTCCAGAACTGGCCAGCTGCACACTGAATTTTTCTTTTTTTTTCCACCTTCCTCCAAAGCATCTGGAACAGGTCATTACCAAAAGCAAGGTACCAGGCCTTCAGGTCTGCTCAACCACAGCAAAACCTGCATTCCTGGGAAATAATGTTCATCAAGTGCCCATGATGCAGCAGCAAAATCCGTACGATACTGATGGCATCTGTGATTTGAGCAACCTGGTCTGGTGAAAGGTGTCCCTGCTGATGGCAGGGGGTTGGAACTGGATGAGCTTGAAGGTCCCTTCCAACCCAAAGCAGCCTGTGAGTCTGTGATTCATTCCTACTCCGTCTTTCCCTCTCTCTGTCACACCCTTTCACGCTCTTTCACAGTGAATCAACCTCTATGGAAGATGGATTTGAAGAAAGGTGTCTGGGCCTTGCCTGCTTCCCCCATGGCACTGGGGGCTCCTGGGCAGGCAGGATGGCAGCCCCGGGGAGGGAGCTCAGCCCCAGCCTCGGGGACTCTGCAGGGACGGTGGAAAAACCCCGCGTGCAGACATTGCTCATTGTACAGCATCTCCCAGCACCCTCCAGAGAAACAGCATCCCCGAGCCCTTGGAGATGCTTCTGCCTGGGATGCAGTAAGATCTGTAACCACTCTTCCCACATCCCTCCTTTCCCTGCAATATTTTTCCTTCTTTTTTTTATTCATTATTTTTTTCTCCTTCTGTTCGTGCCTATTCACAACTTTGAGAGCTCCTGGGTTTTTTTAACCTATTTCTATTGCCAAGCCCTCAATTCGCAGTTCCTATTTTTACACCTCTGGTGCCAGAGGCTGCACCTCCACGTGCTGACACATGTCCTGCCCAAGCTCCTGTCTCAATAAACAAGGGAGAGGGCTGGTGTGAGCAGGGAGATTGGCTGACACAGCCCAGCTCGGTGGCATGTTGCCTTGCCCAGCAGCTCCCTGTCACTTCACGTAGAGAGGAGATATTACACCAATTACCTTCTTCATTTTTTTTCCAGTTGATCTGATCCATTTGAACCAGCACTATTTTTCCCCCCATGGTGGAGGAGGCATATTCTGGTAGATGAAACCCAGCTGGTCATTTCAGCAGGTCACATCTATTGCCTTCACATGCCATGGTTGGCCATCGGGGTGGGGTTTTTTTACCCACCAGCGTCTTAAAACATCATTGGGTGTTTCTGCAAGTCATCACCATGGGCAAACCTCCCTTCTCCCACCACTGGCATCGATTTCTGTAGAGCCACGGGGCTCAAGCACAGGCTGAACAGGGTCTGCAGGGCTTCTCCTCTCCCACATCACCTGCTCTTAGTACGTTGCATTGCCCATGTCCTCCCTTGCCATGACTCTTGCAAGACCAAAATGAGATCGATGCAAGTACAAGGCTTCCCATGCCCTCAAGCTTGACCCACCAGCATCTTACTTCACTCTTTTTGTTTGTGATGATGATGAAACCAGCTGGAAATCCGTGAGAAGGCAAAGCAAGAGGAGTCACTGTGCTCTCCAGGCGCTGGGTGAGGAGCAGGGACAGAGGTCCCCAAACCCTGTGCCTGGCTCTCCTGAGCCTCCAGTCCAATTAGTCATTTTTTATTTTCCCCTCACATGTTTTTCCAATGTAATTTGGAGCATGAGTTGTTCAGTTTCCCCAACAAGGGTTGCCATAGGAGCCTGTATTTGTTTAGGGTGGGGTACAGGCTCCGGGGAGTTGAGAGAAGGGGGCAATTAGCCCTAATGGGTGTAGAGAAAAACTAAGAGCCTCTCCTTCTCCATCCTGTCCCTGTCTCTGTCCTCACCCCACCTTACACACAATATCTGGAAACCATTTCAGACCTGAGCAGCTGGGATGGGCAATCCTTCCCCCTCCCCAAAACTGTACGGAAACTACGGAAGCACCGGGTGTTGTTTTGCCAGTGAGTCATGACACATGGAGCAAAGCTCAAGGAAAAACTCCACCACGCAGAAGGCAGCAAAAGCAAATCACACCCAGAAGAGGTCTTCCCTGCCAGTGGCCCTGGCCGGTCCCCTGCCTGCATCCCTGCACCAGCCAGCCCCAGCATCCCTGCCCTGCCCCTCCTGGTGCTCAAAGCTGCTTCCTGGATCAGAGACCTTCTGTGGCCACCATCAGTTGAGACCCACTGGTGCTTTCCAGTGGAAGAGGAGTGTTACATGTGTTGCCTCAGTGAAATTGCACCCTGGTCTCCTCCAGATGTGGTTTGTGATAGCAATGATGGGAGCCAAACCCCTTCTTGTTTTTGAGTAAGGTACCTAACCCGGCTGTGCCTCAGTTTCCCAGCTGCAGGAAGGTGTGCTCTTTCTTCTTCTCTTGCGAGATGTTCCAGGCAAATGCAACCTCTTTGTGGCTGCTTGGATCTGGCCAAGATGGCACAGACAGACTTGGTGGTTTGCCATAATCCCTGCTGCTAGTTCCTAAAGTGACATTAGCCTGCACCGAGCCCATCTCTGTTCCTTGTGAGTCACAATGACAAAAAGCCGCATCGGTTCCCTGGTTTTGGTGTGGCTTTTTTTGTGTGAATCGTTGGCATTATCACCAGTCCTGCATGCTGGTTTTGGATGCAGAGCTATTGTGGTGCAGTGACATTTTTCAGCTGGCTGTCATTTGGTTTAGGGGTGCTGCAGGCCAGCGTCCATCCAAGGTTGGACCAAGGTATTTTCTGAAGCCCAGTTGTTGTTTGGGGCCACCAGATCCGGTGAAACGAGTCAGCTGCTTCCATGAGCCAAGGAGTGGCCAGATTTCCACCAAGAGCCCTTTCTGATGACAGCAGTCCTTCTGGAGGTTGGCCAGGGTTGTTGGACCAGTAGCTACCATCACAGAGCCTGGAGCAGGAGAAGCATTTCATTACTAATCACCGGGTTAATGAATGGCCTCTCCATTCTCTTAGCACTTTCAGTTGTTGCTTGGCAGCACGGATGAGTATCTGTGATAAATAAACCTCGGCTGCAGATCGTTCCTGACAGTTCGTGGCAAGCGCTTCACACGCACGTTGTCTGCTTGCACCCGTCACACAGAGTGGTTTCTCAGCCCGAGCTGGCTCCTTCTCAGCCCCAGTTGCTTGTTTCTCTTCTCTGAGCAGACGACTCGTGTAACTAAACAACAATAAAAGGGATTTCTGAATGGCTGCTCGTGCCATTTCCCATTTCTGGACTGAAAAAGCTCTTCTGCTTTGATAGCTTTCTGTTTCCACGTTTGAGCTGATGATAATGACACAGCATTGATCTGAGCTGCACCAAGGCAAGCTGGGCTCTGCAGATCCCCAGGTCTCCAGGTAGACCTGATGGTGCAGCAAAGGGCACTGGGCTGTGCCACGCAAAGAGGAGCCACCATAATTTAGGCAATGCAAAATACCCCACCACTCAACCACATGATTTCCTTACAGAGGGTGGGATTTGGGCTATGAAGAAGAGAAATTAGGAGGAAGATGGGCAAGACTGAAGCTGGAAGGGGGTGATGTTGCCAATATTTCTGGTTATTGGAAGGCTGGTGCTCTTTCTGCTCAACCCAGAGTTGGATTTGCCTGCAGGGAGCTAGTGCTTAATGAGTATCTCTTCTGTTTGTCTCAGCTGGCCATCAGATAAGTAGCCTTGTAGTCCAACCTGGCAAGGTTTGGTGAAGCCATGTGCTGTGGGCAAGGCTAGAGTCTCCAGTGGAGAGCCTAGAGGAATTTGGAGACATGTTCCTCGAGGTCAGAGCCAGACTAAGAGTATTCTGTCACAGGCAATAGTCCTTGCAACCAGTGCTTGCCAATGCTTGGCTTGGCTTGAGTGCAAGTCCTTCTGGGAGACTCCTCCTGACCTTGCAGAACCTTTCTCATAGTCCAAGGGAAATAAAGCACCTGCCTTCCTGAGATTGATCCTCTAGCAGGATGCTCTATTGATCCTTGTAACAGCCTCTCTGCACTTAGCTGCCCAGGCCAGGTCACCAAGAGCTCTTTGGGAGGAGGGGTGTTGGAGGGAAGCATTGGATCAGCTTCTTACAGAGCCCTGCCCCAGCTTTGGTCATGCAGAGAACTGGATTACAGTGGAGACACAACAGAGTGGGGTGAGAAGGTGGACGAGCAGATGAGGTGGTGAACTCACTCTTGGTTGGGTGGCACTGGATTCTGTGGAGAAGCACTGAGATCTCTGTGGCATGGAATCTCTGCTTTTTTTTGGGGGGAAACCTTCAGCTTTTGAATAAGCCTTTCAGCAATGACTCTTTTCTCTCTAGCCCTTCCAAGCAGATGGCTGGTGTGACACCATCAACAACCGGGCTTACTGCCAGTACGACGGGGGTGACTGCTGCGCCTCCACCCTGTCCTCCAGGAAGGTAAGGGAGCATTTTCTGCAGGGTTGGCCAGGATTTAGGATTAAGTGGTGCCTGTTAGCCATGCTCTTTGGCTTTGCTGGCTGGGGAACTAAGCCTGCAATGCAATTCTCCCACGAACGGAGAACAAACCCATGATTTTAAACCAAAGCCATCTGAAGCTGATAGACCTCATCCCACTGATTGCAGCGGGATCTGGAATCAGGCCAGCAGGACTGAAAGCTCAACCCTGAGCCCTGAAAGCTCCTAAGGTTCATGGGATTCCCTCTCATTTTGGGAAACCCATCCCAAGGAAATTAGTTCCATAGGATGTAGCACTAGCCATGGTGAGTCAGAGCCACCTTGTATAACTGAGCAACCTCGGGGCATTTTTGGTAGGGTCCCTTGGCATCTATTATGGGTTATCTTTCCCTCCCAGTTCTCCTGGATGGGGCAGGAGGGAGGAATAGTGTGGAGGGAGCAACTTGGCATTGGGGTTGCACAGGCCCTTCTTTGTCTCCCATCACAAGCTCCCCTCCCACCCAACTTGCTATCCAGCGCTCACAGCCCATCCTTCCTAAGCATATCCAACAGCAAAACAAATCATAGGCCATGAGATAATTTCTCACTGCAAAAATATGTGCGTTTGGATCTCCTCATCTTTGTTGTGGAGCTTGAATCATTTTTCCTTTCATCACGCATACACGCACAGAGAAAAGGAAAAATAAAATCCTGGGAAGATCCAGTTGAGATAGGAGAGAAGAGGCTTTACACCCAAGTGATGAGTGAAACCTCCACAGCGATAACACGGCATCTCGGAGCAAGGCACGGCTCTCAGGAGGTCTGAGACATCTGCATCTCTGGCCAAAATAAAGGATGGGTTTGCAGTGGAAGGCAGGAGGATTCGGTCCCATGGCTCTCAGGAGACCCAGCCCCACACTGCATCTCCCACAGGTCCCAGATCTCCCATGGCACAAACCTCCAGTGCTTCACTGTCAAGGCGGGTACAGGATATGGGATTCAAACACCAAACAGGCTCCAGCCTCTCACTGGCCCAGGCTGTGAAAAATCCAATGTGCTTCTACCATCAGAAAAACTCCTGGCTCTGAGCCTGGGTCATCTAAAGGTTCTAGAGGAAACAGTTTCCTCAGCTCCCATGGCCCATGAGTGGGCAACTGTCAACCAGGATCCAGATGCTCTGCTGGTGCCTTCCCACCTTGCTCTGCTGCCACCAGCTAAGGTGACATCAGCTTGGTGGGCCACGTGCAGTTGTTGTAGAGAAGGCAATGTGCAATGAACCTCTCTACCTGCACAGAATGTCTCAAAGCACCACAGCTTGTAGGTGACCCTAGAAGGACCCACTGCCTGCCCCACTGAAGATCATTCCTGCTCACACAGCCTCCAGCCTGCCTGGGTTTTCTTAATCCGTAATGCACAAGTGCTGTTGTGCATCTACCCTGGCTCCTACCTTGGGTGTTGTGTGGTAGAGGCCAACCTTTGGAGCTGGGAGCTCGGTGGAGCTCCTCCAAGATATGCAGAAGAGTTGCTGAGCCTGGAAGAACCAGGAGGAGCTCGAAGGGCAGGTCCATGGGCTCAAACATGGACATGGTGGGCTTTCTAGCAGGGGCCATAGTAAAACTGAAATCCAGAGGTGCCTCACCACTGCCAACCCAAACAGCTCATACCCACGAAGGGAGACTTCTCCCCAGGGTTTGACATTTGGGGCACAAGACTCACACTGCATTTTGGTTGCAGACTTTGAAACACTACAAATAAAACTCAGCCAGGGACACCTCGTATCAGAGCCCATTTCTCAGCCAGCGTGGAGCCTGGCAGATTCCACCATGCCAACAACAGCGGGGTGCAGCCCAAAGCATCTGTCTGTCTGTCTGTCTATACGGGGGTGGAGAGGGCTTACAGAGGCATTGGGGTGCTGGTGAGGCTTACATCTCCCTTTGGTCCCCCCCAGGTGATCCCGTTTGCTGCTGACTGTGACCAGGATGAATGCACGTGCCGCGACCCGGCGGCCGAGGAGAACCAGTAGCATCACCACCAAGGGCCTCTCTCGGTCAGGCGAGCGCCGGAGGAGCGACGGGGGCAGCACCGGGGGCAGCACCGGGGGCTGCTGGGGAACGGCGGGGTGCTGAGGGGCAGGAGGCGTAAGGACGAGCCAGGCAGGGGGACGGCAGCTGCACACGGAGGGGACGGGTGGAGGTCACGGAGCGTGGGAGGGCAAGAGTGTGGTGGTCCCATCCCCATTGCTGCTCCCTCCCGATCCCAGCCGGGCTGCGGGGTCCGGTGCACGCCGGAGGGGCTCAGCCAGGGGTCCGGCACCGCCTCGGCCACGCGCTGGGCTGGGCTCCACGCCGAGAGCCCAGGCGCTGCCGTGGATGTTTGTCCTGCTCCGATGTCCCAGGGTCTGTCTTTGCTCTGGATTTGGTCACTATTCACCCCCCCCTCTGCTGTACAGGCTTCTTTTAGCAAGGTCGAGGTAGTTGTGATCCCCCTGCAAATATTTAAACTTAATTCTATATATATATATATACATATATATGTAATATATATAAATATATATATTATATTTTCTTTGCTCTTGATGAAGCTGAGAAAGGATATCCTTTGTCACACACCCATGCTGCTGTGAAGTACAAACCATTGCGAAGAGCACAGGTCGGGGCAGGAGGAGCAGGGAATTTCCCCTTCCTTGCTGCGAGGGAGCTGGAAGGAGGACAAAGAGAGAGAAGCCGAAGCCCCAGGCCATGCCAGGAGAGGGCTCCCCGGGCAGGTGACGTGCAGGCTGTGACCTCAAGGTGCTCTCAGCATCTTGCAGGCACCAAGTTTTGCCCTTGGGATTTGCTGGTGCTTTGCCTTGCTCTGCTTAGAGTCCTGGGTCAGGATTTTGAGGTTGAGAAGAAATGCTGTCCCGGCAGGCAGGGCAGATTGGGTGAGTGCTGCTGCCCCCATGGGCCCCACAGACCCCTGCCACCCATTATTTCAGAGCCCTTTGGGAAAGGTTACGTGTCCCTGGGGATCGCTGCGGGGTCAGGAGGAGCAAAGACACACAAGGGTCCCTCTCACACAGATCCCCAGAATTGCCACAACTAGAAAAGCCCTCTAAGCTCATTGGGTCCCATCATGAACCCAACACTGACAAGTCCCCGACCAACCCATGTCCCTCAGCACTGTGTCTGCACGACTCTTCAATCCCTCCAGGGATGGGGACTCCACCACTGCCCTGGATAGCCCCCTCCAATGCCTCTCTGCCTCGCTCCCCATGGCCACTGCACACCTGGCTGGAAGAGGGATGTAGTGGGCAACCCCAGACAGCTATGTGATGGTCAGAATGAAGGACAATGGGGTGGTCCTTCTTTTCTTTCCCCACATCTCCTTTCCAAACATGAGCTTCAACAGTGTTCTTGGGGACCAGACCCTGTAACGCAAGGAGAGACAGGACCCTAATGACCTGTCAGGAGACTCTGAGCATCATCTGCTCCCATGGAGATTCTCCCCAGCCCATCATGCTGGACATAGAGTCACTGACTTTTACAAGTCTCTTGCTCCTGTATGCACTAAGTGAAGATCTTCAGATTCACTTCTAGCCCCAAAGAAGCCCAGCTAGAAACTTTGTCCCCCATAACTGATTCCCAGAAGCTCAGCTTGGTGGTCTGGGATGTCTCTAGGTGGTGGCCTGGACCCAGCCCCATAGAGGCAGCAGGTAGGGAAGGTGTGTCACTGGGGTTATTGCTGATGGTTTTGTGCTGTAAAGAGGCAGAGAAAAGGGATAGAAAGAGAGCAGAGAAGGGACCACAAAGCACGGACCCCAGTGTCCCTGGGTCCAGCTGAAGGCTGGGACCAAGAGACCCAAGGCTGCTGGCCACATCCTCTGCGCATGGCCTGTGCCAGTGCAGCCAGGCTCCCAGACAGGGTTTGTTCCGCTCAGGAGCGATGGAGAGAGGGTGACACGGTGTGGAGAGACCAGGGATTTTCAAGGCATCCTTTGGCTTTCCCTAGCTCCCCCCTGCCCTTTTTGTCAGGCACCTCCTGAAGTTTTGTTTGGCTGGAGGACAGGAGGAGGGGCAGAGGCACCTGGACATCCCACCAGCATCCAGGTAGGAGATGCCTTGTCCTTCTCCAGGCCCTTTCCAGATCCTGAGTGCTCCTGTTACCTCCTGCCTGCCATGGGGTGGGGAACATAGGGTCCCATCTCCTTTTAGCAGGGACACAATGACATTTCTGCTCAGGTGACAACAACCTGAGGTTTTCACCCAAATTCACTGTCAAGCAGAGAGCTGCAATTTTTTGACAGGGATCCATTTTTCAATTAAAAAATAAAAACAAAAAACCCAAGTAAATTTTAAAAAAAGTGCTTTTTAAGACTGTTCAAGCCCTGATGACCCCAGAAGGTGCAGCTCAGGCAGCTCATCCTGCTCCACCAGCACAGGGGAGGGGAAATTCAGGAGTCCCAGTGCAGTGGGAGCAGGGGGCACAGCAGACCCCAGCCAGTGGGGACAGTGGGGACATAGCTGAGGGTGACATGCAGAGAGGGGACAGAAGAATTTCAATTCCCAGCATCTGGTCACCTCAAACCACTCCCTGCTGGGTGTCAGTGTTACCTGGGTGCCTGTGTATTTAGATGTCACATTTTTACCCTTTTGGCACAAAACCCGTGGTCTGAACATCAGCTCGTGTCCCTGCTCACTGGTGGGTGCGGGGAAGGGACCGTCCCCCGTGGATAGGGGAACTTTGGGGGGCTGGAGGCACTGGCTTGGCTGACAGACATCTGTGCTTCTCATGACTGATCGCTTCTATGTACCGAAATATTGTTCTTCTCTAGCGACACTGAGAGGTTTTTTGTCCCCTTTAGGGTTTTATTCACAACGGAGGCTGCTGCTATTTTTATTTTTTTGTATTTGATAATTATTTTTTATAAAAATCTATGAAAAAAATAAATAATCTTCTCATCCTCCATGTCTTTTGCTTCCTTGCTTCACTTGAAGGTGCATCAGGCTGGGGCAAGGAGGTGGTTTGACTGTTCCCACCACCCTTGGTCCCATATGTCCTCCTCTGTCCCATGGACTCTCCCAGCAGTGTCCCATCCCCGTGGGAGAGCTCCTTTGGGTCTTGGGTTGAGGAACACACACATCTCCAATGCCTTCCCCATTCCAGGCTGCCACCCAAGCAGCTTTTTCTGTGCCACCAGCTATGAGGACACTTGTGCAGATGGTCTTCTGCTGGTTATGCCACAAACTGGTCAATCACCCATCACTTTATTTGTTTTAATTAACCCATCTTAAAGGCAAGGAAAATGTGTGTATGTGTGTGTGTGTCCGCATGCCACCCCCCTGGGGAAGGGGAGCAGAGGGTGGCTCCCACTAGAACCAGAAAGACATGGCAAGTGACATCCTGGCAAGAGAGTTAAAACCAAAGCCAACCAAAAAAGATTTGGGGATTTTTTTTTAATTATTATTATTTTTTTAAAGCAACCAGATAAGCTTTCTAGACACAGACTGGGAAATACCAAAAAGCCCTGCAGAAGGGGCTCCAGGAAGGCTGGGGGGGGACTTTGGACAAGGGCAGGGAGTGAGAGAACAAGGGGTGATGGTTATAAATGAGAGTAGATTTAGATAAGATCCAAGGAAGAAATTCTTTGCTGTGAGGGTGGTGAGACACTGGCCCAGGTTGTCCAGAGAAGCTGTGGCTGCTCCTCCCTGGAAGTGTTCTCGGCCAGGTTGGATGAGGCTTTGAGCAACCTGGTCTAGTGGAAGGTGTCCCTGCTGCTGGCAGGGGGGTTGGAACTGGGCGAGCTTTAAGGTCCTTTCCAACCCAAACCAGTCTGTGATTCTATGAAGGTAGGTGACAGCGCATGGTTCCCACCAGCCTCCCCATCAGATGGTGGTCACCCCAAGGCACCCACCTCCACTTCAGTGCACCACCAGCACCAAGCATGATAGCAACCAGGGCAAGCTGATGCCACAGTACCAGTTGAACCCTCTCCTATGGGTGGTCCCAAATCCCACCAACACCTCGTGTCACCAAGGCAGGTCACATCCACAGGGCCCCTGTGGGCCAGGACTATGCTTTGAAGATGCCCACAGCTGCTCTACTTTACCTCCTTGGCCCAATCAGTGCTTCTGGTGCTCTGGAAAATGGTGTTTGCATCATTTGATGAGGCAGCATGTCCTGTGGAGTCCTGGCCGTACCTGAATATCCCCTCTGGACCAGGGGCACCTGCAGCATCTGGACCAGGCTTGAAAGTCCTGCTACCCCCAACACTGCAGGGCTGGTGTCATGAGGCAGGACATGGTGAGGTTGGGGGTCAGCACCTCCCCAGCAGGCTTTCCCTGCTGCAATTCCTGATTCCTAGTGGTTCCCAGTTTGCCAGCTCTCCTGTGGTGCCAGGTACACATCCACTGAACCACGATGGCCCGCAGTGGTCACGGCTGGTGGCCACATCTGCAACAGGACCAGTCTGCCCTGTGGTCGCTTCCTCAGGTGGTTTACTGGGAGGAAATACTGCTTTTTAGAGACAGTGGGGAAAGGGGACTACAAGGTTTTCTTCTTCCCACCACGACCTTTTCCCCTGTCCAGGTTTTTTTGATGTATACTTCATGGGTATTTTTCCCCCTTTTTTTTAAGACAACTTCAACCGAGCAAATAAAATTACCTGGAAAACCTCAGGTTGGTTTCCAAGAGCAGAAGCAGCAAACATGAATGGCAGCCAACCAAATCCAGGCTGTATTTCTGATGGACCAGTTCTGGGGACATTTCAAGCCTCTCCCACCATCAGATGGCGGCAAGGTGGTTCCTCAAGGATCCCCTTTGCTGCTTTGCAGCTCAGCACAGAGTTTGAAAAGGCCAAGACTGCCCTAGGAGCTATTTCCCTTCCCTTCACCACGCACCTCACTTGCAAGCGGTGGAGAAGGTGAGTCACGCTGAGCAAGCAGAAAGACTGGGAAGGACTGGAAAACACAACTGCTTGCAGTGGGCTGGGGGCCAGGGGGCTGTTTGACCCCAGGGGAGCAATGTCAAGGCTACAGAAAGCCATGAAATCCCAAATTTCCTCCTGTGGGGCTGACATGAGCACGCTGAGGGACCTGGAGAGGAGCAATAGGAAGAAAAAGGTCCCAACATGAGGTGCTTGGTGCTGCCCCAGCAGCTGGGTGAGCAGGGAGCTCCTGGGGACAAGGAGCTGTAGGTACCCAGCCCTGATTGAAACAAGCTGAGGTGCTTTGGTTTGGTGTTGCTGCTGGAAGCAAGTGAGGCCCCAGAAAGCCCTCAGTCCATCTGGCTGCCCACACTGGAGTGGCTGGGGATGCCAGGCACAGGGGGTTGCGGGCAGAGCTTGCCCCCAGTGCTGGCCCTTGCACCACGTCCAGGGGGTTGGGGCTGGGATGGAGATGCAGTCAACTCATCCTGAGTTTCCCTGCTCATTCATTATCTTTGATTTTCTTTGTCTTGTCTTTAAACCCCGCTCCCTCTTCTTCCACCCATCTCTGATGGCCACGTGTCTCCCTTTGCACTGCACCGGCCTCTCCTTCACTTCTGGTCTTTGCACGGACTCTCTCATTGCTCCTTGGAGGAGGAACAGCATCTCCTGGTGACACCAGACGTCCTCTCTGGGGTAAAGCCCCCCAAATCATGCACTTCCACCAGGGCCAGACGTGCTCCCATGAAGGACAGTGCATCAAGGGGCTCCACAGCCCCAAGCAGCCAGGACCCCAGCTGTATGTCTTAGGAACTGAGCAGCTGTCTATGGCAGCAGCCAAGTGAAGAGCAGTTTCCCCACCTCATCCCCTCCTTTCTGCCAAACACCCAGCCCCAAGGCAAGAGACACCAACCTCTGCATCCCCAAGACGATGAGGACACGTGGTTGAGCAGGGTGGTGGCTCTTCCAGCAACACAAACTGAATTTGAAAAGCTTTGTCAGCCGTTCCGATGGAGGAGACCACACAGTCAAGTCACTAAGAGACGGGAGCCACCATGACCACAGGGACACGGTGCCTTGTGTGTGGGCTCCAGCCATGGCACATCATTCACTCATGTGCTGAAACGCAGCAATCCCTGCTGGCACCTGCTTTCTGAAGATGACTAGGGACTGTTGGCCAACAGCAACCCTTCCAACACACACACACATCACCAAACCCTTCCCAAAAATGCTGCAGTTGTGCTGGTGACGCATCTCTTATCGTCCACTTCACCCTTTTGGGGTGGCTTTCTCCAAACCCCCATCACTTGCAAGCCAGATGACCCCCGAGGAGATTTGGCTCTGGTGAAGGTGATGACCCAGCTGTGCCAAGACTTTCTTCCACAGCAGCTCAGGCTGGTGCCTGTGTGCTCTGCTGCCACGTGGCCCTTCTTCTCCTCCTCCTCCTCCTCACGCCTCGTTCCACAGCCACGGGTGATTGCGCAATGAGCCGGTGGCAGCTGCAGCACGTAACTGCACGGAAAACAGCAGAAGGAAAGTACTGGCTGTATTTTTAGCTTATTTTCCTGCGATTCAGTAGTGGGAAGAGAAACAAAGAATAAGAAGTTGTTCCATGAGACTTAATGGAGTCTGGTTTCCTACGGATTTGTGCGCTATAGCACCTAAATCCCACCTCTGCTGTGCTGTCCTCCCAGGCGTCCCATCTGCCCGCCTGCAGCAAGCTCTCCCCAGGTCTTCCACCCATCTGACAGGGCAGGTGGCAACACAAACCAGGCTTGGCCAAGGGGCCAGCCCCTACAAGTGCTGATGGCCTGAGCACTGGACACAACACTGCACTGTAAGTGACTTTTAAGGCATCCTTTGCAGCTCTCACCTCTGCTCAGGCACTGACTTTCACATCATTTGTAGAACATTAATATTTGTGATGTTGATAGTCATCTGACAGATGGACCAGGAAGTTCTCAGGTGGTGGTTCATCACCAGACAGTATCATCCCACCCACCACATACACTAAAAAAAACAGCCTAAAAGGAGTTTTTTGGGACTCTGCTCCCAAATCCCCAGCATCCACAGAGGTTTGCAAAGCAAGGACTGTGAGCCCTTCACCAAGGATGTGTAAGTGCAGCTTTCCCACCCCAAAAACCTGAAGGTGCTTGCAGGCATCCTCACTTTCCCATGCCCAGGGCAGGACACGGCTCCGGCTGTGTGCACTGAGTGGTTTGGGACTTGGCTAACCCAGTGAGCAGACAGGCTAATGCTAAACTTGTGTGAAGACACAACCAAGCTCAAAGCCTGGGAACGTTTCATCCGCTACCAAAAGATGACATCAACTGGACCAAAACTATAAACAACCACTCCAGTTTGCCAGAGCCACGGATTACTAACAGCTCCCTTTAATAGTCACTTAAATGATCATCTGGAGTTTTACACAGTGTTACAGTGATTTTGTTGTTGGTGGTGTTGCTGTTGTTTAAAATTGTTTTTGTTTGGGTATTTTTTAAGCAATTCAGAAGGGTTTTGTGTTTCTCACCACATGGCTATCATCTCACCCTAAAAGCACCCTAGTCTCAATCTACAGTAGTAAAACGTCACATCAGAGTTTGAATAGAACATCAAGGAACATGAATTGTAGCCATCTTCGTAAAGAAAAAGGACCAAACCATCTTTATATGTTAAATAACTCCACGACAAGTCAAAGGTAGGAATGCTATTACAGGGGTGCAGCAAAGAAAAGATAACGACCCAGAGGTTCATCTCAAGTGAATGATCGCTCGTTAATTTAGAAATAAAACAAGAAGAGAGGGCAGAGGGGTGAGGGAGGTTGCAGAAATGGATGGAAAATGGTGTCTTCTCCAGTTTTTGTGTGGTTGGCAGCATGGGAAGAACCAGGAGCACAAGAGAGAGAAAATACTGTGCAGACCCAACAGCAGGACCCCCACGGCAGGCGCGGAGGATGTCAGCTCTGCAGGGAAGGGCACAGCTCAGGGATCACCCACGCCTCTTCTGGGTGAGCAAACCCCATATAACACATCTCACCAAGGCCAGGTCTGCAGCCATGGTGCAACCTCCTGCTGCAGACTGGGCCCCCATGGCAGGCTGCTGGCATTTGTCGGAGATGGGCTCATAACTTAGATGAGGGATTTTGTCAAGAAAATCCAAATTTAGGCAAAATTTTGACTTGCAAAGCCAGAGCAAGGAAACAAAGAAAGAAGCCTTCAGAAAGCCAGGGCCATCATGAAAATGGCTCTGCAGACGTGCCCCAACAACAGACTGTGTGTCCATCATGGGTTGGGGATGCTGAGTCCCATCCAGCTGTGCCAGGGTGCTGCTGAAGGACCCTGGATGGGTGGCTTTCCTCTCCCTCTCCAGGTGGTCCATCTCCCAGCCCACAGGGAAGCTGGGGCTGAGGAAGCAGAGCCCAGCCCAGCCAGATGATGGTGTTGAGGAGTTCTGGCTGACCACACAAGGGCTCTGCAGCGCGGGCGCGGAAGCAGAACAAAAATATTGGCAGAGCCCTAGTGCAAATCTTGGGGCTGGATGAAAAAGTAACCTGGGCAGGTGAGAACATGTGGGGCTGCACCTTGAGTGCTGGCTTCAGTGTTGGGCCCCTCACTTCAAGAAGGACATGGAGGTGCTGGAGCGTGTCCAGAGAAGGGCAACGGAGCTGGGGAAGGGTCTGGAGCACAAGTGTGCTGAGTTCCCGGCTGAGGGAACTGGGGTTGTTGAGCCTGGAGAAAAGGAGGCTGAGGGGAGACCTTCTGGCTCTGTCCAAGTCCCTTGGAGGAGGGTGGAGAGAGGTGGGGGTGGGTCTGTTCAACCAAGGAACAAGTGACAGGACAAGAGGAAATGGCTTCGAGTTGTGCCAGGGGAGGTTTAGATTGGATATGAGGAAAAACTTCTTCACCCAAAGGGCAGTCAAGCGTTGGAACAGGCTGCCCTGGGAGGTGGTGGAGTCACCTTCCCTGATGGTATTTAACAGATGGGTAGATGAGGTGCTCAGGGACATGGTTTAGAGATGGAATTGGTGGTGCTGGGTTTATGGTTGGACTTGGTGATCTTAAAGGTCTTTTCCAACCACTGCAATTCTGTGATTCTGTGGGCACCTGGGGTTTTCCTGGCAGCGTCGTGGCGAGTGGCTGGCAGGCTGCACCGCTCCCATCCTACTGCTGCACCTGGTCAGCAATGAAGGAGAGGAGGCTGCTACCCACAGGACAACAGTCTGAGTCTCATATAAAGGCCACATAAGTGGGATTACTTGGTGAGCAACCTACTTGCATCCAGGCCAGAGCAGCCTTCCTTCAAGCATCCCTCCAAGGCGCTGAGCGGAGGTGCCCTTTGCCCATGCCTGGATGGCTGCCCAGCTGGAAGTTAAAAATTGTCTCAGCATCCACTGGGAGAAGCAAGAGGATAAACCAAAGTGTCTTGGCCAAGACTGCTGCTGGCTGAAAGGAAAAGGAGCGATGGCTCAGTACAGATCACTTGCCCACATCTAGCTGTGCATGGAGATGGTGCTGGTCGTGCTCTGAGCCCCAAGCCCTCGGCAGCGTCAGGTACATCAAAATCTGAGGAGAAACACGTGAGAAAAAGCCAAAAGGATCAGGTAGACCTCCTTCTTGCAAAGAGCAGGCGTTTGCCCAAGGACCCCTGCCAGACACATTTACTGCAGAAACAACACTGGGATGCCCAGGTGACACTGACCACTGGTGGCTGCTCCCAGCCCAGGCCAGATGCCCCTGGAGAAGAGGTCTGCCCATGAGAAGGGAAGAGAAAAGCACTGTGTGGTCCTACAGAAGATACTGTCGAGCAAATACTGCAATGCAGCGCTGCCAGCTGTGACCAGCTGCGGACCACAGCCACCTCCCTCTCAGCATCACGCAAATATTCGAGCCGTGTCCTTGGCAGGTAGCAAGAGGAATGAGGCAGAAAATCGTAAGAGACAGACTGAAGATTGCTCCTGCCAAGACTGAAAAAAAACAATAATGAAAAGGAAATTTCTCTCTAAAGAGGCATCGTAAAAATGCCACTGTAGGGCGCTGGCTTGTCCAGATCAAAGATGCACAGCTGGCAAGGCCAGAGATGTCTCCTCTGCAAACCAGGCTGGAAGCTGCAGCTCAAAGGAAGTCATTCCCTGCCTCCAACACCCTCAGTGGAACAGGGTTTTGGAGAACAGTTGGCTCAGAACCAAGCCCAGTGTCCCAGGACAACCCCAGGTCTCTGTTTTTTTTTAAAAAAGTGACTTTTTAAAGTCATGGTGAGAGCTGCAGATGTGAGCCTGAGCATGGGCAAGCAATACCTCCAGAAGCCTGCTTGTCACACCATGTCTCCAAGCCCTCTCTGGGACCATCCTGGACCACCATGTTGGGACATACAACATCCAGCTCCTCTCGCCACGCAGAACCACAGCTGCAAGGTGGCTGGTGCTGCAGGCAGCCTCATCCACACCGGCTGGGTGCTGCTCTCCTGGCTGGGGCTCTCCTGAGTGGTGGTTTGACGTTGCTTCCAAGTGTTTATTATGCTGGGTTTAAGAAAAAAATATAATGGAAAGGATTTTTAAGTTGATATCCTAGGAATGTGGTCCCACAAGCAAGCTCATGATGTGCAGCTATCATCAGCCCTGAGGCCAAGCTGCCTTTGCTCTGGAGGACTCTGCATCCTGGAGCAGACGTAGGCTTTGACCATGACAGAAGAACGTCAGGAGATGGGCTCACCAATGCCCCTCTCTCCTCACCCCAGCTGGTAGCACCACACCAGCCATGCCCTGCAATGGTACCATCACTCGGCCAGGTCTCATCCAGACCTCACACTTTACAATTGCAAAAAAAAGGAGAAATCCCAACACTCTTGGCCATCCAGTGGCTGTTTTGCTCAGCCACAAACATCAACATCTCAACCTGACCTGCATGTCCTGCCTCCACTCCCCAACTCTGCATCACCTGCTCTCCCATCCTGGCTGTGTCACCCTGTTTCTCCCATGACCAGTGTCCCCCACCCTTGAGGATGGTCCCCACAGCCAGGGCAGGGATGGGGCAGGAGGAGAGGGCTGTGCCTTCCCAACCTGTCCTCTCCACCGACGCTGAGGAACCTCTTGGCAAAAAGAATAAAACAAAACCAAGAAGACTGGGTCCCACAAGACTTCTAACTAGAAAGGCTTTTGGCCAAGTCAAAGAAGAAACTAATACTGAGTCAGTCCTGCACAGGGCAGCCGGATTTCACTCCCCAGTCCAAATTTTTGCCTCCAGAAACATCACCGACACCCTCCCCCGCTGTGGGTCCGTGTATAAAACCCTCACAAACGCCCGTGGGAAGGGCAGCGTGAGAGTGGGCATCTGCACCCCTCAGTAGTCCTTGTCACCATAGTCATTGTACAGGACGCTCAGCGTCTGCTCCTCGCACGTCTTCTTGAGGTCCCGGCTGAGCTCCGACCAGTCGAGCCCGTAGGGCTTGATCTCGCTGTAGCGACAGGCCAGGTACTTGAGGGACGAGCGCTGGAGGCTGATCTTGGGTTCTTGCAGGAGGCCGTTGCACCAGCTGCTGAGGTCTCCCAGCTGCGAGAGGATGAGGCCGGCTTTCCTGCAGCGAGGGGAGATGCCGGGGGGATGGACAGCGAGGGGGCAGCGGGGGCAATGGAGACACCACGGGGGGATGGTGGGAAGGGCAAGAGGAACGTATGAGGAGAGAAAAGCAAAGGTGCTTAAGGATGCTGTGGGAGGTCCCGGAGGGGGAAGAGACAACGTGAGAGTTGGGCAGTGTGGAGAGCAGCTGAGCAGAGCCCAACCCTGTCAGCACAAGGAGGGATGGTGGGGCTGGGGGGATGTGCCAGCCCCATGGCACCTCTGCAAGCCTAACTGCACATGACAACAGGCCCTACCCAGGTCAGAGATGCCCCTGCCACCATGGTGGTGCTGGACCTGCTGCACTGGTCTTGGAACTTGCCTTACATTACTGTGCCTTGTCCCCTTTTCTTGAACCCCACATCATCCTCACAACAAGGTGAGGTTTGCTGAGGGTTTAGTGAGAGGACAGTCACAGGTGTAGCTGTGGAATCCTCAGCAACCCAAGGAAATGGTCCTTGGGATGGACATCATCATCAACTCAAATGGCATCACCAGTCACTACTGCAGGACCCCAAATAACAGGATGGGAAAGTGGGAGCCAACAGCACTGCAGGCAGTGGGGAGAAATTTTAGAAGGCATCAGGCATGACATGTGAGGCCAGCCTGAGGCAGTGTCACCACCTGTGTCCTCTCCATGAAGTGCACATTGCATGTATGGGATGGATGCTGGTCACTCCTGGTTTGCCGCAGAACATCTCCAGTGACATGGCAGGAAGGGCAGGGAAAAAGCAGGCATGCCAGGAGCATTGCTCCCCTGCCATCACATGAGTGAACGGGATGTGATGGAGAGGACATGTGAGGTTCTGGGGACCAGCACGTAGAGATGTCATTGAACACAAGTATGTACAGTCCAGCTTAAGGCTGCCCTCCAAAATCCACATAGGATGCAGAGGATGAGCTAGGCAGAGAGTGCCCAAAAGAATGGAAGGAAAAAGAAGGAGCTTTAGGGGAAAATAAACCTGAAACACTAAAAATATCACACCTGGCATCTGCATTAGTCTGGCCTCTGGGGGTCTCATGGAAGGCTGAAGGTGAGATAAAAAATATGAGCTTCATAAGATGCAATATCATAAGATACAAGTCCAACAAATGACCCTCCTGGTACGTGACTTGTAATGGTTAGTGACAGTTTAGGAAACGTGCCAAACTAGACAGAACAGACTGAGGCACACAGCAGAGCTCTGATCCAAAAAGCTCTGAGAGGCCAGGGGATGTGGTGGAGCTCCCCAGTCCTTTGTATGTGTGGTTTCCATCTTCCAGTTACAGACAGCAGAACATGGAGAAGCAGGACACGGCAGCAGCGCTTCAGAAAGAGCCACAACCCAAACAAGGAAGCCAGGAGAGAAGTGACAGAGGGAGAGGAGGTCCAGGAGGAAGCCATCTTCAGCAGAAGACAGATACACAGCACCTCCTGGGCAACAGAACCTCGGTGTGGGCTTGTTCTGGTAGCGAGAAAGTGATAAATTACCAACTCCTGGTGTTGGATGAGATATTGGAAGGATCCTGACCAAATATGACCTAAAGTGTGTTCTCTCCTTTTCACATTTTTCCTCTTAAAATTGTGCTTTGAATGCTTTTATCAAGAAAAACAGTTTGTTTGGCTAAAACACATCATGTTCATTTTGGGTCATCTCCATGAAATCTGGCCAACGTGGAGGTAATGGATTCAAACAAAGTGTCTTGCAGGTGAGTACTGCCTGTGCTTGGAACCCCAGACCAAAGTTTAAGTGTCTCAGGAGCTGGGATAAGATTCCTAACCAGCTTCAAGGGCAGCTTGTGGGTTGGGATAGACAGGAAAGAGAAGATACATCCCTTTGGTCGCCATAACTCAGCATCTATTCAGCATGGAGCAGGCAACAGAGGCACAAATTGTGATGATGGGGGAAAAAACTCTCTTTGTCACGTTCTTGCTTGGGTAAGAGGGGGTTGCATGTGGAGCACATCGTTGTCTTGTGGCTGGTTTGACAACTCAAGGGTATGCAGGTATGCCTACTGACCATAGAGTAACATCCACAGCACCTCAACACCTTCCTCCAGGCCAGGTCCACCATGGGAGAGCTGCTTGGAGAGGAATGAATTTACCCCAGGGCCAGCCACTGCCAACCTTGGCTTTTCTGGAGAGGAAACCCTCAAGAGGTCCATCACAGTGCAGATGGTCATGCACAGCTCACCTCTTGCTAGCCCACTTCAGGCATCTACAGCTCTGAAGGGCCAATCTGGAACCACCAAGAGGTTGTGCAGCTCTCTAGCCTGCAGCCCTGGGGCTCATATCCAGACCAGCATGGAGAGATGCAGGTGCTTAGCACAGTGCTGACTCTGGAGCTAGCCATCCAACCTGGCCAGGTCTTCCAGTCATTGGAAGGTAGCAGATCTCTCGGTCCCCTTGTTCCCCACACTTAGACACCTAGGCAAGGTGCTGCGATTGTGTCTCTTCCTCCAGCATCACAGGTGCCTTAACAAGAACATTGAATCTGATTCCACAGATTTTTGGCCCAAAGCCTGTAGACACCACCAGACTTCACCAAGGCTTTGCATCAAATCCTACTTCCACTTATCACTTGCTAGAAAATGACTTGCCTTTCCTTCCATTTCTTCTCCTTATGCAAAGTCCAGGACTCTGCAGCCCTTCTCAGACTGGGAATGACACACATTTGTGTGTGTGACTCCTTCCTTCAGTCCAGCAGCTGAGCAGAGCCAGAAGGTGACATGGCCACAGGGACAAGGACGAGGAGGAGGAGGGACATGGTAGAGTCAGTCGCGTGGGTCCACATCCTGGACTTCAAAAGAGCATCGGCAACAGTCAAACAAACACTCTGTCTGCTGGCTAAATAATGTCATCTGCGAGTGATTTGTCCTGTCACCACCAGTCTGGCTGCCTCGCCCTCACAGACGATCAAACAGGAGGTTTGCTTTCCAAGATTTGTCAGCACCAGAACCCACTGCAGCTGCTGAAATGGCTCTTTCCAAGCAGAGCGAGCTGCAAACACTTCATCAGCAGCTTGCGTCATCCCACCCTAAGCGCTCCAGCATTTCCAGAGGGTGGATTTAACCCTCTGGCTCGTAGATTCACGCGGCAAACGGCAACATTTGGGGCAATTCTGTGGCACTGCTGGCTGGCTGCTCCATGCCAGTGCACCTCTACCTCGTGGGGCCCGAGGAGGCAGTTTCCACCCCATGTTCTGGATGGTCCTCGGTGTCCTCACTGAGGCAGGGAGCAGCGATGGCAATGCTCAGCCTTGGCAGTGGCTGTGGCTGTGTGATGACTCAAGTCTGTCACGGAGGGAATTTTAAGTAGTCCTCACGCAAACCATCACAGCAGATGTCAGATAGTCGGTGCGAACCGGGTCTGGATTTCACATCTGGAAATGGAGACAGAGCAGCTTCACCACAGCTGGGCTCAAGATGAAGGTGAGACGTAAGTCTTAAGCCTTCCAGTCCCAACTGGTGTTGTGGGAATGAAGCAACCCTGGGCAGAGAGGCTGGCGGGAGCCTCAGCCTTAACAACAAGCCTCCACACACTGGGATGTCGCTACTGAGCTTTGAGGCTCTGCCTCAAAGACTTCAAACTTCTTAGAACATAAATGGGAAAAGGAGAAAGAGAAGAGAAGAGAACGCAGCTTTGACCCAGGGAACAGAGGAACGCTTGGGAGTTTCCCACCAAAGCTGAACTAGGAGACATGCTTAAGAGACACTAAATGCAGGACAGCCAACAGCTATTTTGCTGAGTCTTTCTGAACCCCTAGCAGAGGTTTGGAGGACAGAGAAGGTACATGGAGCATCTCCAGTTCTCTGCTAGAAATCCACAAGTGGTCACCTGGAGAAGCAGGGCTGGAAGACAGCGAGTGGTGCGACCAGCAAGAGGAGGTGTGGGGCAGAGGGTAAAGTGGAGGCCATGCATTTCATAGATAAAAGCTGCTGATGATGTACATTTGAAGTAATCCTGAGTTCTGGATGGGTTCTTTGGAGGCCAGATGCTATGAAACACCACCACAGCCCACACAATCTCCCAGCCCAGTTTGATAAAGTGACTGGAAACATCCATGTTACTGGGAAACAACACAGACAAAAGCAGACGTTGAAGGACATGGGGAGAAGGGAACATCTGTCTGCCTGCACAAGCCTGGGCCATGAGGCATCCCATCCCAAGACATCTGGAGGGGCTGCAGTGACCTGGAGAGGCCCAGGGAGGAGACACGGTGCTCACTGAGGCATGAAGGGACCGTCTCAGCTGGGAAGGGCATGGGGCAACCTCCCCCATAACCTGCCATGGCAGCTCAGCACTGCCTGGGCATCAAAAAGACTTGTGTCCCTGAGATCACCCCACATGACCACAGACATGGATCAAAAGGAAGGGAACACACGTGCAATTCAGGGCCAAGTTCAATCTACTGCCTGCTCTGGACCACAAGGGACAATGAGTTCAACTCACAGAGATGTATTCAACTCAAGCCAAAGCCCAGGAAAGGAGGAAAGCCAAGTCTGACCTTGGCATGGCCCAGCACTTGTGTATGCACGCACAACTTCATCCATCAGCTTCCACATCCAAGCTCTTCTGTGTCACCTTCTCCAGCAGGCTTGAAAGTACATCTTCTTGCACCTTCTTCCCTCCATCAATGCCCAGGGCCCTCTTGTAGCAACATGCTCCAACCACACTTCCTCCCTCTCACCAGCAATGACCTCCATTCCTCAAAGATGCCCTATTTTTCAGAGACCTTCTGCCTTTTTGCCTGTGGCAGCAGCTACTGAGGGAAAGAGAAGATCCTGTCCTCATCCCCTTCTCACCCTGCCTGGCATGAAAGGACTAGACAAAACTCCAGAGACAGTATAGGGCTGGTGAGATGAACAAGGATGATGGATTGACAATGGTCTACCACTTCCCACCTTGTCCTGTGTTTATGGTCCTTCAAGGGAGATGGCTGGACCCCAAAGACAACCACAGCATCCAGCAAAACAAGAAGCCCACTGCAAGACTCTAAGCTCTATCATCAAACAAATGGATGAGATTTGCCAGAGAGCCACCTTCCTGGTGACCAACATCTCTGAGGGCTAAGCACGCTGGTGGGCAGGCCTGTCTACCTAACCAACCCAGCTCCCCAGCCTACCTGGGCCCCAGCTCATCTTCACAGCGCCAAGTGAACTCCCCAAAGCTCTCGTAGTGCTGGTTGTAGTGGTAAAGGACTCGATGCAGGCTGGGGGAACCCAGGTCCAGCAGGGTGTTGTAGGCTGTTTGCTGCTCCTTCCCGCTGGTATAGCCATTGAAGAGGTTGTAGATCTTGTCTGCTATTTCTGGGCAGAAGGACAGGGGGGTATTCAGTGAGGTGCAAGGACAAGCATGAATAAAGCCCACCAGGCTAAAGCTCAACTCTAGGGAAACAAAGACCAGAGTCAAGATTGGTCCCCTTGAGTTATGATTTATGTCATATCAAGACAAGGTCCCAATGGAGGAGCAACGGAGTAGGTGGCATTCCCTGGACTCACTCCAGGTTAGGTTCCCATAATTTGGTATAATTAGGTGGCATCATCAGGTACTGTTAGTGAAATACCATGTCTTTAGGAGAAGGTACACAACTGGGGTTTCTTGAGCACAGACACCACCAATGCTATCAGTTGCTTTCTGGGCAGGACAGGCAGGTCTCCCTGGCTGTTTCAGTATCTCCTGAGTGCTTGTCCCTCCACCCATCCTCCCACCACCACAGAGTGCCTCTGTGTTTGCAGATAGGATGTGCTTCCTGCTGTGCTCCACACCAACCCTCAACACCACATGGCAGCACCTGGGTCACCACAGGTGAAGGAGATGTCACAGCCAGGACACAAGATGTGTGTGGGGACATGCTGGAGGGGGGAACTCCCTGTTGCTGGTCCCAAGCATCACAGTCCAGTAGCTGCCTCCATCTCACCTTGAGCTTTCACATCATCTACCACAGGGCAGGGGGTCTTGACTGTCACATCACTGGACCTGGAGCGTCTGCCTGTGTTATCAACTCCCCAGAGCGTGAACCTGGCCGAGAAGGAAAGAGGGGAAGCTCTGGACTCCCAAGCCCTCATGCACACACAGGCAGCACCAGGGCAGGAGCTCAGGGTGACAGCGCTGCCACAGGCATGTCACAGGGGAGGTGACTCACATGTAGGTGGTGTCGGGCTCCAGGCAGCGCACGATGAGGGAGATGGTGGAGGAAAGTCTGTCGGGCACTTGGGCTGGCATGGCACAGGGTGACTTGGCACCAGAGATGATGTCATCCACGAAGCTCAGCACCGTCTCTAGGGAGAGAGGGGAGGACATGCCATGGGTGATGACACAGGTGTCCCCAAGGCTGTGGAGAGCCACTGAGGTCTGTGCTCACTTCCACGCTGCCTGGTGCCGAGGGGCACCAAGGCTCATCCATGAGGTTGGTGCAGAGATGGACCCACTGCTTTTCCAGCAAGGTTCATCACCGTGGTGTGGAGCTGCCACTTCTGCAGCATGGTGGGCAGGAGAGGAGCTGCCTTCTCTTCCACAGGATACTGGTTACATTGCAGCATCCCCTTGCAAAGAGGGAGACAGAGGCTCTCCTCTAACATCTTCATCCCACCCTCCCCAGAGAGACCTAGTGGAGTCTCCACTCACCGGTCTCCACCTTGGAGTGGTCCATCCTGTCGGTGACTTTCTCTTGACGGAGGAGGTAGTCGACGATCTGCACCCCGATGGGGGGCTCTGAGTGCCCCCACTCCAGCACCACCAGTGTGCTGCTGGGCTCGTGAACTGTGGAGAGTCGCAGGCTGGGGAGCAATGACAGTCGGTCAGCATCTCAGGAGGGCAAGGTCCACTGGCCACCCCAACTGCCCACCCATGGTCACCCTCACCCATGTCTGTCAGCACCCTGCTGCTCTTTCATGCCATAAAAAGGCAGTAAAACCACCAGGCTGAGGTGGACAGCCTCTCCAGCTGGTCCCCATGGCTGGTGCAGAAGGCAGCATGAGTGTGTCATGCCCATGGTTCCTGGTGCCACTCTGCTCTGCAGACCACATGCAAATGCAGCAGCACTGAGTTGGTTTCTGTAAGGCAGTACCTTGGGACAGTTTTTGCATGACCCTCTCACAGCAAAAGAGCTTCAAAGCCATGGGAGACAGCGAGCTCAGGACAGAAGCAACTCTCCTCCTCCTGGCTCCTTACCTGACGTTGCTTTACCAGCATGGATCCAAAACCAGCTCCCCAGTTCTCAGCTGAATTTAGAAGACACTGCATCTCAGCACCCTCTGCCCGATTTCCAGGTCACCCATCTGCTTGCAAACCTGTCCCATAAAGTCACCCCAGCCCCACTAGCCCTGTCACCATGCTGCTGGCCATCATGGCCGCCTCCTCCCAGACCCATCACACCAAGGGGTCAGGCTGGACACGTGTGGAGACCTACACAGGGTGTGGGAGAGGCGCGCAGGTGGGCAGCCCATCAGCCCCAAAGGCACTCGAGTCACAGCGGCACCAATCCTCGATCACGTCCCCACTGCCTGAGCACCACAGTGAGCTCATGGTGGCCTCCTGCAAGCGCTGGGAGAGAGGAGAAGGAGGTGAGCACTGGAGAGGTGAGCTCCAATCCTGCTGCCACTCAAGTCAGTGCTCATTCATTTCCCAGTGTGGGGAGCCAAAATGGTTCAGCACAGTCCATCCACCCTGAAGAGCAGGGTTGGCCAACAGGCAAGAGCTGCCATGGCTTGACATGATGCTATCAAGGCAAGCTGCCTGCAAAGACCACCTTGATGCTGTCCTACCACCCTCCACACCCACCCCACCACCCCTACCCGGCAGCTCCTCACCCGCTGGGTCTGGTTGTTGGTGACCAGCTCGTAGATGGGGGCAGCTTTGGTGACCTCCAGCAGGATAGGCTCAGCTGGTGTGTCGGGACCGGAGGCGACATGGCAGAGTGGGCAGGAGGAAGGGCAGCGCCCGCGGCTCTGGCATTCCATGCGCACGCCGGCCGCCACGCGCTTGGTGCCCGACTCGGAGAGGCTGGCGATGTACTCGGGGAAGGTGAGCACCTTGGGGTCCCGCTCGCGCTCCTCCGACTCGTCAGAGGGGGAGTTGCCTGGGGAAGGGGAAAAAAAGGGCACTGGGGTGGGCTCTGAGCCATCAATAAGGGGATGGGAGCGGGCTAGAGCCCTGCCTTGTGCCCAGGAGAGACGCAGTGGTGCCCAGAGACCCTCCCGGATCATTAAGAGCTCCTACTTGCTCTGTAGGGATGAAATCCTCACTGGTCTTTAAAGGAAGAATTAGGACTGGAAAGTCCTCCCCAGCTTTTACCATTGCAGGTCCTTTTGTTTCCCTGTGCCTCAGTTTCCCCTGCCCCAGCACTTCACCTGGCACCCTTGCAGCAGGTCCCCACGAGAGGGAGCCTCCTTCATGTGGCTGGAGACTCATGAAGGACCTGCCTGCGCACCTTCACCCTACGCTGATGCCCCAACAAAGCCCCCTGCCAAACCACTCCACTGCAACAGCCTTCCTGGCCCTACAGCTGATTTATTCACTCAACTCCCTCAGTTCCCAAGAACGTCCATCCAAGTCAATGTGACAGAGCATGCTGGAGACCAGAGATGATGAGTGTCAGACCAGGGTGCACAGCAACAATGCTTACTTGGTTCCTCTCCCTAAAAGGTCTCCAGCCAGCAGCACTGAAGAGCTCAAAACAAGCAGGGAAGACTTGACAGTGCCTCACGATGCCCAGAAAGCTCCTGAGATGGCTACAAAGCCACCAAGCCCCTCTCCAGCCCCTCCAAGCCCACCTGTGCTCAGTCTCCATGCAGGGGAAGGGAGATGGGGAGCAGTTCCCTTCGGGGAGCTGGCTCAATCCTAGCTCCTCCTGCCTCTTCACAGTCATGGGGCATGATGCAGGTGGGCAAAGTTGCAGCCAGATAGGGGAAGAAGAGAGAAGCGAGAAGAAGCAAGAAGAAGAGAAGGCTCCAGGGAGACCTTCTAGTGGCCTTCCAGTACCTGAAGGGGCTCCAGGAAGGCTGGAGAGAGACTTTGGACAAGGGCAGGGAGTGACAGAACAAGGGGTGATGGCTCGAAACTGGAAGAGGGGAGATGGAGATGAGATGTGAGGAAGAAATTCTTTGGTGTGAAGGTGGTGAGACACTGGCCCAGGTTGCCCAGAGAAGCTGTGGCTGCTCCTCCCTGGAAGTGTTCAAGGCCAGGCTGGATGAGGCTTTGAGCAACCTGGTCTAGTGGAAGGTGTCCCTGCTGATGGCAGGGGGGTTGGAACTGGATGACCCTTAAGGTCCCTTCCAACCCAAACCAGGGTGTGCTTCTATGAAAAGCCCTACCACAGGATGTCCCTGGCTCTGCATCAGAGAAAGAGGGGCCCAGTGGGACCATAGACAATGGTCCAGGCAGGCTGTTGGGATCAGAGGAAGTGAAGGAACCCCAAGCATCCCTGGGGCAGGCTCAGGGCATCGCCAGCAGTGGCTTGGTACAGTCTGGCTGCTGTAAGGAGCTGCTGGAGATCATGTCCATGGCTCAACAGGAAGATCTTCCCATTGCAAGGGTTTGCTGAGAAATGGGCCAGCTCTAGCCTGTCCTTGAGTCTCCTGCAAAGCAAACAAGGCTGTTAAATAAAACCTGGGTACAGAGCATTGCTGCGTTCCCCCAGCGAGCTGGGAACGGACCGTGCTGGGCTGGCTCTGAACTGCAGCTCAGCAGGCGCCGGGGGAAAGCAGAGGAGCCAGGGAATGATTTGCCTTTTGCAATTTCTCCATCAATATCCAGCTCCTGACGTTTGCAAACAAAAAGCAAAGGAGGGAAAGTGGCAGGTGCTAGAGAGAAACCGAAATGCGATATTGTGGGTGGAAAGAGACTGCTAGACCTGAAAAGGCTCCAAGCAGGAAAATAAAAGAGGAGGAAATTGCAGGAGAAAAAAAAAAAAAACAAACCAAAAACCCCTACGTGCAATCAGGAGATGCTACATCTGGAGATCGCCCGCAGCAAAACAGCAACGGGGCTTTACTCTCACAGGTGGGCTTGGGAAGGAGTCCAGGCTCCAGGAGGTCTGAGCTTGCAGGATCCAGACTCAGGCTCAGATAAGAGCTTTTCCCACACCAAGAGCCACAGAAAGAAAACAAAAATCTCCATGGCTGGGGCACAGCAAGAACAGCACCGCAGGCTGGTGCCAGCACTAAGAATTATGAAGCTTTATGACAGAAATGATGCGGCGGTCACGGTGCCTGCGAGCTCCAAGCTCATGCTGCCTGCACCCAGGAGCTCCTGGGATGAGGACAACAAACCAAGGTCACCTGAAAAGCAGCAGCTCTGCTCAGCATCCCCCGTGTCTAGGGCTGGCAGCTGGCTCTCCCTTGTTGCCCAAGCCTGGGTGGGAGAACCCAACCTTCTCAGCACAGGACGCAAAAGGCTTGCAAGCAGCTTGGCAAAGGCCAGCACGAGAGGAGATGCCATGGTCCTGGTGACAGCTGGCCACAGGTGGGCATCAGACTGCCTCTGCTTTTGGAAAGCTCATGTCCAAACCCATCATCACCCATCTGCAAAATCCCTTCCAGGGGGAAGTCATTGCAGCGGAGAGAGGACTCCGGAGGGGATCCCAGGATCCCAGAACTGCCTGGACTGGAAAGGAACTTTAAGATCATCAAGTGCATTAACCTCACACTGACAAGTCCCCTAAACCACGACTAAACCATGTCTGGATGCAGCAGTGCCAGATGCCCTCTGCACACTGTGCTGAGCTCCCAGTTCACAACTGGATTCCAGATATTAAAACCAGCACTGACAGCTTGGGAGAAGAAAGCACATTAGAGGGAGGAAAGTCTGGCCGCGGGATGCAAATGGGAGAGAGGAGATAGGGCCGAGACAAAAGGAAGGAAGGAACAGGATTAAAGACAAATAAGTCCAGAATCAGGCTGGTGGGATTAGTGCATTTGTCTTTCATCTCCCTGGGGATGTGGGTATTTATGTTCCTTCCTGGCCCGGACTAACACCTGCTGCAGTCCCTGGGGGTCCTCCAGCCGCGTCAAAGGGTGCGAGAGCAGGATGGAAACACTGGGATGGGACGGGATGGGATGGGATGGGATGGGATGCAGCCCTGACACGGGCTGGGCACTTTCCCTGCTATTCCAAAAGCAAACTCATCTTCCCACTCCCATGGGGTGGCTGTGGGGACCCTTCTTGGGGACAAGCAAGGCTCCTACCTTTGCTGATGTCCTCATACTCCAGCCAGAGCTGCCGCTGGACCTGCCTGTTGGGATACCAGATGGAGCAGGACTCCTCAAAGCCGTACACTGCCTCCTGGATGTAGTGGTTGCCAAACTGGTCCAGCAGTGCCACAAAATCTCCACGGGAGGTGGCCCCGTCCAGAGAGTGGAGCGCATTGCTGAAAGCTGGGGAGGAGATGGGAGGAGATGCTCAGGTCCCAGAGGACCCCAAGCCTTTGCCACCTCCCTACACGCTTGCGATGGGCAACCAACCTCTGAGCCCAACACCTGCCAAGAGAAGGCTCTATGTCCTCTCACCACCCCTTTTTCCCTCCTTCCCCACCAGCCCCGCACACTCACATTGGGAGATGGTCAGCTGGCTGAGCCGGACATGGTACATGACGGACTGGACCTTCCAGTGCTGCAAGAGAGGGTACCCAGACACCTCGCTGAAGTTCACCATCCCTGTTGGAGAGAGGACATGGATGCTCAGTGTCACTGCCCAGGGACACCTTGCCATGGTGACACCAGGGTGGCCGCAGCTTCTTGTGCCATGCCTGGGTGGGAAGGGGCTGGGGGAAGGTCTGTGCACACACTGGGTCCCCCCAGGGAAGCAGTGAGGCATTGAGAGCTGAGGGTCAGCTGCTCCCCAGCAATTAAAACCCTGGCTTTGAAGGAAAACACGCGGGCTCGTTTCATCCTGCCGGCCCGGGCTCTGTGTGGGAAGATAACGAGCCTCCCCCTGCACCCCCTCCTGCCTCCTTCCCAACTCCCGCTCCCAAGACATGCCCAGGTGTACTAATTATTTCACTAACGAGAGCTGTGCTTTTAATGAGCTGTTTTCAGGCCTGGGAACGGTCACCATCATGCCACGTAAGGTCGGGTGCAGCCAACCAAGAGGCCCTGAGGTCCCCTTCAGTGAGGACCGAGCCGAGCAGGACACACACGTATGGGAGAAACCACACACTAGCTGATGCTTCCCCCCCTCGGGACATCATGGCAGTGCTGGAGCTGAGCAGGACCTGGGGTTTCTCTCTCTTTGGGCAAAGACATCTCGTTCTCCAGCCATTTAATGGTGTGTTACAGGAGCCAGAAATTATGGACCTGAGAGCTGGGTGGCCACTTTGTCCTGCCCAAGGCATGAGCCAAGGCACATAGCAGCTCAGCTTCCATGAGCAGAGGGACAGAGAGGCTACCAAGCCTGGACAAAGCCCCAGAGTCATAGAATCATAGACTCATGTACTGGTTTGGGTTGGAAGGGACCTTAAAGCTCATCCTGTTCCAACCCCCCTGCCATTAGCAGGGACACCTTCCACTAGACCAGGTTGCTCAAAGCCTCATCCAACCTGGCCTTCAACACTTCCAGAGAGGAGCAGCCACAGCTTCTCTGGGCAACCTGGGCCAGTGTCTCACCACCCTTACAGCAAAGAATTTCTTCCTCAGATCTCCATCTGCCCTCTTCCAGTTTAAAGCCATCACCCCTTGTTCTGTCACTCCCTGCCCTTGTCCAAAGTCCCTCCCCAGCCTTCCTGGAGTCTCTTCAGGTACTGAAAGGCCACTAGAAACTCTGCCCAGAGCCTTCTCTTCTCCAGGCTGAACAGCCCCAACTCTCTCAGCCTGTCCTCACAGCAGAGCTGCTCCAGCCCTCGCATCATCCTGGTGGCCTCCTCTGGACTGGCTCCAGTAGGTCCATGTCCTTCTGCTGTTGGTGGCCCCAGCACTGGAGGCAACACTGCAGGTGGGGTCTCAGGAGAGCAGAGCAGAGGGCAGAATCCCCTCCCTGGCCCTGCTGCCCACGCTGCTCTGGGTGCAGCCCAGGACACGGTTATTGGCCTCTGGGCTACCAGCGCATGGTGCCAGCTCATGTTGAGTTTGTTGTTCAACAGCACCCCAAGTCCTTCTCCTCAGGGCTGCTCTCCAGCCATTCATCGCCCAGCCTGTATTTATGTTTGGGATTGCACCAGCTGAAGGGTGCTCACGGCTCTGATTTTGGTGACCAGAGCATCCCATGGTGTGGCACAGCAGGATGCTGGGGCACGGCCACCTCCTCCCTCACAGCCCCGTGGCTGTAGAGCCAGCGTGGCAGGGCTCTGCTCCGCAGTGAAATGGCAAACTGCTGCTGCACAGCCACACAGCAGCAACTCAGGAGGGTGACAACGGGCATCCCTGGCTCCCTAAGAAGAAATGAAGGTGGAGGATGAGGAGAGGAATATCCTCTGCCTTCCAGTGCCTCTCCCTTCAGTGCTGGCTGCTGCCAACAGCCCCAAAGCCCTGCTCTTCTCTGCAGAGTGTTCATGCAAAACCAGCCCTTCCTTACTCAGCAGCTCTGCCTCTCACATATTCACAGCAATATCCAGCAGAGCAGAATTTCCTTCTTTTCCTTTTATTTTCCCTTAATCAGACACAAAAATCCAGCAGAGCAGTGGCAAATGGATACGATCATTTACTGGCTTCTGCCTCCCCGGCATCATTGCCAGCAGAGTCCCAGTCCCACCAACCCTGCTGTGATGCTGGGGCCATGGTGGCAGTGCCTTCCAGAAATCCAGGTAACCACACTGAGGGCAGCAAAGCCCCATCAGAAGGTACATGTCCCACAATGCCATGCCCTGTCAGGGCAACCAGCACCCATCAGACCTTGGGTGCAGCCCACGGGTGCTCCCCAAAACCCTTCTGGGAGCTCTGCCAAAGGTTGGGAACGCACAAGGTCCTGTATAAGAACATCTTCCAAAACACCTTCCTGCTCACATCCCTCACTCAGTATCTGCCCAGTGTCCTTGGCCATTTCAGCAGACAGCAACAAGCACCAAGGAAACCAAGGCTATTTAAGGGTGCTGGCACCTTGGTGGAAGAAAGGTAAATCCTTGCAGGTTGTCTAGGAACCCATGGTAACCCTGTCACTCAAACAAACCAAAGCATTTGGGTTTGGTTGGGGCAGGTTTGGATGCTTCGTTACACCAGCAACGGGTTTCTGTTTTGGAAATCAAATGAAAGGTGTTTGGAAAACTTTTTTGCCTTGAATTAAAAAAACCCAATCCTTTTTGCAAATACCCCAAATGGATGTTTGAGCTTTGATGCCACACAGCTAATTTACAGCCTCTCCCTTCTCCTTTATTTTTAGAGCTTTTTGCTGTTGCTGCAGATGACTGTGGGGTGCTAAAGCCAGATGTGTCCCACGGTAGAAATACCCCCTGGGAGGGGGAGGTGCCAAAGCTGGGCATGCTGGCAGCTGCCCCATTGGGAGAGGTGCAAGTCTGGCCAGACTCACTCACCAGTGAGGAACTCGGGGTCAGGTGTGGGCTCAGAGAGCTCCTCTTGGCACTGGTTCTCCAGAGGCACCGTGGCCACCACCAGCCCATCTGGCAGCTGCTGCTCCAGGCCCCGGGCAAAGTTGTTCTGCCTGGAAGATAATTGGAAAGAGAAGGACAGGGCTGGAGGACAGGGGAATTACCTGGGATCATCCCCACCAGCTGGTGACCCATCCCAAAAAGTGACCCAGCACCAAGTCACTTTTGGCACATAAGCCACTTTGGGCACATAGAATCATAGAATAGGTCTGGTTGGAAAAGACCTTTAAGATCACAGAGCCCAACCAAAAAAGGGTACAAAGATGTCTACTCTCAATGGAAAGCTTCAGATGTGCCCTCTCCACCAGCCCCTCCATCTCCTGCAAAGCTTGGCCAGACATGGATTGACCAGGCAGCCCCCTAAGGTCCAGCCTCAGGCTGCTTCCCATGCCTTCTTGGAGAGGATGGAGAGGTCTGACCCTGCTGGGGTCACCCTCCCCAAGTCCCTAACTCACCTGAATGTCCCTTTGAGCACCTGCCCAGCGGCCACCTCCTTGGAGTGGTTGTTGTAGCCATAGAAGATCTCCCCAAAGAGCGTCTGGTTCATGGGCAGCTCGCGGGGCTCGCCGCAGTCCCCTGCCTCGGGGCACGACTCCGAGATGAGCTGGCACGACCGCCCATCCATGCCCAGCTTGTAGTCCTCGATGCACCTGGGAAGCCAGCATATGATCCACCATCAGCTGCAGCCCCCACCAGTAGGGACTGGGGCCACCAGGCCACCTCAGCAGGGACACTGGGAACAGAGGAAACCCTCCTTCCCAACCCTATGAGCTCAGGTTGGCAGTGACAAGGTTCAGTAGCACCTTGGGGGTGTCCCTGTGGCCAGGGCAGTGATGGGTCGCTCACCCACAGAACATGAGGATGTTGTAGAGCAGGGGATCCTCAGGCAAGGGGACCATCTGCTGCAGGCACAGCTGCTCACAGCCCCCGTTGAAGCCATCTGAGCAGTCCACGCCGACGTGACGGTCGTAGCAGCCTGTGCCATCCTTCATGGGGCTCAGTCCCGTGGGGCACTGGCAGGGGTGGGGGAAACGAGAGGTGAAGCCCCCCGAGGAAGAAATCTGTCCCCAGGGCTGAGGTGGAGGGGAGGGCTCCATCAGAAATCACAGCCTGAGGGGCTGTGGGGTGGATGGTGGCAACACCACCCACAGCTATGGATATTCCTCCTGCACCAAAGCCTCTTTGTAGCCCTGGGAAGTGCAGCCCCTGGGGTGGGAGGCCCCCAAGCTGCCCCCCACCAAGGTAACATGCTGGCAGCAACCTTGCTCACCAGCACCCAGCTCTGGTGACCACTAAAGCAATGCTGCTCTTTCCAAACCCACCATCTGCCCCACGCTCACGGCCTCCCTACCCCAGGGAGGAGCACAGCAGGACACCCCGGCCCCACAAACCCCTCCATTTCGGGGCACACGCTCTCCCTGCACAGCAAAGCAGTGGCAGTGGTGACAGGGGACATGTGTGAGTGATGTGGGACCTCCGGGAAAGCCAGCAAGCAGATAGGCATCTCTTCCCACTGCAAAACCAACCCCAAAATATCCATCCTGAGGTGACAGGAATGAAGGAAGGCTGCAGCCCTTCCCCTTCCACCCTCCCTCTCCTTGCTCACACCGAAGGAGATCTGCAGGACCCGGGGGAGCACGCACCACGCAGCCTGTCGAGTCCAGCTTGCGATCCGAGATGCAGCGGAAGTTCTTGCTGCAGCCCCCGTTATCCCGGGAGCAGTCACGGACGGGGCCAAAGGAGTCAAGGAGGACCTCCAGGCTGTCGAAGGAGGAGGAGGTCATCAGCTCTTCCCTGTGAGGAGGAGGAAGAGGAGGTGTGTCACTGCTCTGATGAGACAGTGTGAACGCATGCATGACCACGTCTGCCGCATGGGTTTTGCTGGAGCTCAGGTTTCCCTCGGGCTGACAGCGAACTGAGCAGCAGCCAAGCTCTTAGAGGGATGCAGGAGCTCCTGAGGTGATGAGAGCCACCTCTGAAGGCTCAGCTTTGCAGGCATTAAAGAGCAGCAGGTTAACGAACATACTAATCTCCACCTGCAAAACACAGGGTGGGGGTCCCCGCTCTCACCATCTCCCACGTGCTTTGGGTTGGCCCTCTCGCTCCAGGGATGCACCACCAACAGATTTACTGAAACATCTCATGAAGGCCCTCACCCCACCATCGCACCTACCTGACCTCCACCGCGTCCTCCATCACTGTCATGTCAGTCTTGCACTTGGCTGAGGGGTTGATGGCCAGCTCGGCCGGTGGGATGACGAAGCTCTTGCTCAGCGGCAGCCACATGCCCTCCCCAAGGGTGTAGGTGAACCTGGCAGGGAGAGCAGCAGAGGAGGGAAACGTTGAGCCCAGAGGGCTGCCTCTACCCAAAACCAAGCCCTTGAGCCCACCACCGGCCATGCAGGGATGCCAGCCCGAGCTGAGGACTGGGCAGGGTAAAGTGGGGTGGCTCCTCCACATGCATCCAAAGAACCCCAAAAGCACATCTAATTTAGATAATTGAAAAAAAAAAAAAAGAAAGATATGAAAGACACTTTTCTTTTTGGTAGAGAACCTCCTTCAGAGCCTTAACTTCACTCACTACTCCCTGTAGCAATAGGACAAGGGGTGATGGTTTTAAACTAAAAGAGGGGAGATTTAGACTGGATAAAAGGAACAATTTTTTACGCTGAGCGTGGTGAAACCCTGTCCCAGGTTGCCCAGAGAGGTGGTAGCAGTCCCATCCCTGCAAACATTCCAGGTCAGGTTGGACAGGGCTCTGAGCAACCTGATCTGGTTGAAGATGTCCCTGCTCACTGCAGGGGGGTTGGACTGGATGGATTTGAAAGGTCCCTTCCCACCCAAACCATCCATGATTCTGTGATTCGCATCAGGGATGGAAAAAAGGAACCAGCATCCCATATGGCAGCTGTGGTAGGACCTTCCCAGCCCATGCTTACATGTCCCCAGGAGGTGGCACAGGACAGCCATGCTCAGCTCTGCCAGCTGGGAGACCAACCTGCCCCTATGCCCTGAGTCATATTTTTGAGCCCCAAAACGTGCTGCCCAGGTTGTCTTCACCACTTACCGAAAAATCTTGTCGGATGGCTGCTCACCCAGCACCAAGTCGAAGCCACGCTGGAAGATGGTGTATGGCCAAGGCCTGGAAGAGAAACCCAGGAGCATCACACCAGCATCAAGCCTGAAACACTTCCCCCGCTTGGCCCCCAGCTCACATGCAGAGGGGTCCTGGGACAAGGTGGCTCAAACCAAGCTAGGACAAGGTTGTAAAATAGCCTTACATTCAAGACCTCAATTTTAGGGTTCCTACAGCATCAGATCCCCACCCCAACGGGTTGATGACATATCATGTTCTCCATTTTGGGAAGATCTCACACTTCTGCACGCTCAGGTACCGCCAACCCAGCTCCTGTTTTAGGGATTTGCATCACACCCATCAAATTGCAAAAAAACCCTCAAACCACTGCTGAATCCTCTCTCTTTGTGAGGCTTTTGCAAGAGAGAAGGTCAGGTCTGGGGTTGCAGCTTCAGCACCTGCCTTATACCCCTTGGAGTTTTTCAGGAGAGGAGCTGTGGAAGACTCACCCCCCACGGGACTTGACAAAGGGGTCTAGAAGACAAGCTGAAAGACTGGAGCCAAGCAGGAGGCTGGAGAGCTGATGGCCCCATCTTCTCCACCCCTGCTGCCCTGGATAGCCGAGGGGAACATGCAGTCATGACCTGGTGGCCAGTTTTGGTGGGACACTCGTGGCTGTGATCCCTTTGGAAGTGCATCCCACGCAGCACAGCCTCGCTGGTAGAGCATCATTTTAGCAGAGCGAGGTTGACAAGGCAGAGCAAGGGAAGGCACAGAGACCCAGCCACCGTGGGCTTTGAATCCAGCCACACAAACCCCACTTCAAATCCCCTTTGCCAGAGCTCAGAAATGGGGAAAGAAAGAAGATTTTCCATCCCGCCACATTGCTGCTGTTAAAATCCAGGATGAGAGCATCGGGTGCTGCCGACAAGCCCAGGGATTTTCTCCAGAGGCAATTACAGCCCTGCTGCACAAGCAATTTAATTTCTAATCTGAAGTGATTTCAGTAAGGACAAAAAAAAAAAGAAATTAAAAAAAATCCTGATTGCAGGATTAGAGCGCGCCGCCTCGTGTCCTCGCTGGGACACAATGGCACCTCCCCGTCCGGGCGGCTGGGAGCAGGGATTTCATTCAGCCCGCAGATCGGATTGCCCGGAACGAGGTCAGCGTTGGCTGGAAAGCGATGTGCTCCCTGCTCTCACCGACACCCTGAGCACATCGCAGCTCCGCCCTCCAGCGCGCCCACAGGTGGGTTTTGTTCTTGCTTCTCAGGAGCACGCCGGGCAGGGAGCAAAAAGCAGAGGGAAGGTATTGATCCCCATCGGCTCGGGTGGAAAAGCAGCTGTGAAGAGTCACTCGTGGAGCTGTGGTGGAGCTCAGCCCCGTGGCTGCCGGAGCGCCGCCAGCCGGCACGTCTGGCAGCCCATGGATGCCGACACATCTGGGACATGCAGCCAGTGGGCTTGGACCTGCCTGGGAGATGGAAATCAGTGCCCAGGCCCATTCGCATCCACTCAATGTGCAATTTCCAACAACTGTGGCTAAAATTCTTGTGATGATGACTTTGAGCTGGGGAAGAGGGTTCCATGCTCCGGGAAAGGGACCGTGTGGCACCTCCATCATCTGCCTTACTGTAGTGGTTTCACTGGGCTGGCACTGGGCTGGCAGCCAAACACAGCTGCTCATTTACTGCCCCTCTCCAGGGGACAAGGGAAAGAATTGGGGGGCAAGGGGAAGGAGACTCATAGGGTGAGATAAGAACAATTTAATCATTGAAAGAAAAGAAAACTTAAAATAAAAATTATTTTATAATAGTAATTATAATAGTAATGAAATATGCAAATGAGTGATACCCAGTGCCATTGCTCAGCACCCACTGACCAAGCCCGGCCCGTTCCCAGATAGTGATCCCAGAGGAGCGACAATCCCGAACCGAAACCGCAATCCCGGGAGAGCCAGAGCCCGAGCGAGAGACAGAGAGAGCCAGAGAGGAAGAGCCCCTCATGGATCTCCTGCCCATGGGGGACAGGAGATGGAACAGCCCCTTGGCAGAGCCCAATGCCCATGGAGCTGATCCATGTCAATATTCCTCACCCCTGAGCTCTTGCGCTTGCAGACGGACAAACACAAAGTCCTTCAGTGCCAGGGACACAAATGCAAACATGGGGATGTTCTCAGTGTTTCTCTCCTAACAAATCCCAGCTGAACCCAAACCCAGCGCTGTTCCAGCTGCTGAACAGAACCAGCTCTGGCCCAGCTCACACCAGGACACTCTGCCTGTACTTGGGGTCAAAAAAGTCCCGTTAAAAGGAAAGTTCAGCCTTTATCTATGTGACTACTTGGCAGAGGACAACTACCATTGAGTCTGCAAGGACATGGTACCTTCTGCAGGGAAGCCCTGGAACTATCTCCATAAAGATCTTCAGCTCAATAAGAGGCACTTATCCATCCTCATCTCCAAGGACCCTCTCCAGGAGCTAAGCACCAACACTTCCACCCATGCACCTTTGCTGACTCATGCCTTCTGCTGAAGAGGACAGGGTGAGACCTCCTCCCCCAGGCACAGCTCACGTCCTCCATCGCTGCCTTTTGCCCCTGTGCCTCTCCTGCTCTTTCACCCCCTCCTTCCTCTCCCACACTCACAAGTGTGTCCCCGTGGCTCTCTCCCTGCCTGCTTTCTGTGATCACTGGAGGCACCTCACTGCTCTGGTTGTTGCTTCTCTTGGCCGGTATTTTGGTGGCATGGTCTTCAGAGCTCACAGAGGAAAGTGGGACTGATCAGAAGCAGCTCTGTGCCTGATCAGTTTGGATTAAATGGGCCAGAAATCACACCTCTCAGCTCCCTCGGCACCCAGGCAGGCATCCAAACTAACAAAATGGGGGATCACCAAGGGCAGCTGAGAACCAGCAAACTCCCTGCACGCAGTCAGCAAGCCCCCACAGCCAAAGCGCTGCCAGTGCATCCCCAGGACGATCTTCAGGCCTCTTTGCCTTTTCCAGCTGGATCATCAGCTCCACTTTGCTCCAGATTTGGGCTTGACTGGCAGCTCCTGAAACACCAGCTAAGCCCTGAGGAGCTGGTGCTGCTGGTGATGCTCTGACCCACCTCAACAGGACCCCAGCCCCACTGGACTTGCAGCCTTGAGGGAACAAAGCCAGACTGACTTCCAGCATCAAGAACAGCACTCCTGCCAGCCCTTGCTCCCTGTAAAGCTCTTCTAGACAAGATGGGTGGGATGAGGCATCAAAGGGCCAGTGCCCACAGGATGCAGCTGTGATGCAGCTGCTCGAGGGGAGGTGGCAGGGAGGTCAGAGGGGCTGTGGGACAGGGGCTTTGCAGAGGGCGCCGAGAAGCCACTGCATGTCAGCATGGCTGAAATGCCACTGGAGGAGAACGTGGTCAGCTCTTACCCCCTGAAATAGGTGACTTCACATCTGGTCTCCTGACCCTCAGTGCTCCTGGGGGTTTCCAGCCAGCCAGCAACACCAGGACAGCTGTGCTGAACCTCACCTGCAGCCCCAGCACCCCACCACGAACACAGCAGAGACCCATAAAGACCTAAAACCACCCTGATGGGTGGCAAGCAGAGAAGAAGATGTGAGACAGGCACCAAGCTGCCAACTTCTCCTGCCCTGACTTTGCTTTGCCTTGCAACGGCTTCGCTTGGGCTTCAGCTGCCGATGCCTCTCCCCTTCCCACCTCCCCACCCCCTGCCATCCCTTCCAAGCAGCTCTTTATTAAAAATGCTAATGCTGGCACTTTCTCCCCGGGCTGCCCATAAATCTGTGAGGAGAATGGGGCGGGAGGAGGAGGCGGATGGGTGGTTTGGTGAAAGAATCTGAAAGAAAGAGGAGCTTTTTTATCTGGCCGTCCTTCAAGCTCGCAAAGCCGAGGCACACAGCAGGGGATAGAGAGAGGCAGAGGGGAGAAAAAAAAACAGATAGAAAAAGGGGTGGAGGAAAAAAAGAGAAAAAGAGGGGAAAAAAAAGGGCTTTAAGCAGGAACAGTGCTGTCCTTGTCACTTCACTGTGTCCCCAGCTGCTCTGTGGGCTAGGGAAAGGATGGTGCACGGGGAAGGGAGAAGAGGAGTGGGTGCACGGCCAAGGACAGGGATAACCATGAGCAGAAGAGCAGTGGCACCATGGGGAGCAGAGGTGGGTGAGCAGGGCACGGGCTGTTCCACTAACTTGTGTCCTGTGCTAGAAAAACAGACTGCAAGGCTGTGGGTTGGAGAAAGGGGTCACTTGCCCTGCATGGGAGGAGGGCTGGGTGGTCCCTGCTTGTCACCTGCTAGAAGGGGATGACAACACCCAGCAAGATGTGTTTGCCAAATTACCTTAAACTGGCCTCAAACCTCCCCGTGCCACAGTGAAGCCCATTACAAGTTGAAAGGGCAATTTGACAAAGACCCCTTAAATGCAGACCACCTTAAACCTCATCGGGGTGTCTGAACAGGGCACCCAGGTGAGAACAGCACATGAGGATGAGAAAGTCACTGGCCATCGCACGATGGATCTGAGAGCTGAGATGAAGAACTTCAAATGCAGGCAGGTAACAGTTTACTAACTAAAGGCAGAATGAGATGATTTGAATTTTGGCTGAGCAGTGTTTTGGTGAAACCCTGTCCCAGGTTGCCCAGAGAGGTGGTTGGTAGAAGCCCCATCCCTGGAAACATTCAAGGTCAGGTTGGAAGGGCTCTGAGCAACCTGATCTGGTTGAAGATGTCTCTACTCACTGCAGGGGGTTGGACTGGATGGCCTTGAAAGGTCCCTTCCAACCCAAACTATTCCATGATACCACAAAGTAACTGCAGGAATTTGGTGTGATGAAAAAAGATGAGGCAGGGTTGGTTGGATTGCTGGAAACCAAATCCTATCCAGGAAATGTTAAAGTAAGAGCTGAAAAGCAGCTAATTAACAATGCATATCAAAGGAGGAAGCCAGACTGTGAACACACAAACAGCAGCAGCCAGATTGGTTTAAAACAGCTGAAGAGCAGCACAAAGAAAACAGCTGATCAAATGTATCTGCTACTCGTGATCAAAAAGATCTTCTTGTTTGAAAAACTGATGAAGATTCAGGGACCGGATGCACTGGGTAAGAGACACCGCAGCACTGTGGATCTCAGCATGGTACCAAAATACACACAAACACACAGAGCCTCGCTGCCATCGCCAATGGAGTTCAAAAATGAGCTCATGAGCAAAAATTAGATGCTGCTGAGTGAACAGACACTGAGTCAACCCGTAACCACTGTAAATAAAAACAAACCAATGGCAAACCTATCTAAACCCAAAGGGTTGAAATGAGTTTTCAGACAAAAATGCCACCCTAGGAAAACAAAAGAGGTCACAGCCAGACCATGTTGCTCCCAAGCACGCTGAGGGACTTGGCAGAGTCCCCAGGTCCTGCTTTGCTGACCTCTCCTTTGCTAAGAGCCAATGTGGCTTCTCCAGGGACTGACTCAGCGCCTGGCGTGTGCTACCACGGCTGCAGCACCTCGTCCCGATGTTGGAGGGGTTAGGGGTGTGCTACACAAACAACGGTCAGACACGATTCAGGCACAGCTGATCTCACCTTGGGACAAGGGGAGAGAGTAGAGGATCTGTAGACATCTCTTTAAGGTGACCCTCTGGGCAACCTGGTTGGGAGCAAGCTGATGAGTTTGACGAAAAGGCAGTGTGACCTGGCAGCTCAACCTCCATCCCAAAAAAACATAAATACCAGGTTAAAGTTACAAGTTATTCAGTTAACGACAGAGACCTGTGGGAGCAGGTTCAGAGGAGGCCACAAAAGTGATCAGAGGGCTGGAACAGCTCTGCTGTGAAGAAGGGTTGAGAGAGTTGGGGTTGTTCAGCCTGGTTGAAGCCTCCAGGGAGAACTTATTGAGGCCTTTCAATATCTAAAAGGGGGCTTATAAGAAAAATTGAGACTTTCTAGCAGGACCTGTAGCAATAGGACAAGGGGAAATGGTTTTAAACCAAAAGAGGGAAGATTTAGACTACAGGTAAGGAATAAATTTTTTATGATGAGGGTGGTGAAACCCTGGCCCAGGTTGCCCAGAGGTGGTTGGTAGAAGCCCCATCCCTGGAAACATTCAAGGTCAGGTTGGACGGGGCTCTGAGCAACCTGATCTGGTTGAAGATGTCCCTGCTCACTGCATGGGGGTTGGACTGGATGGACTTGAAAGGTCCCTTCCCACCCAAACCATCCATGATTCCATAAATGGGCTGTGACAAGATGGTTCTGCTGGACCAGAGTTCATCACAGACATGACCCTGTGGAGGCCAAGGGTTCACAGGGGATGCCTTGGACGGGCAGAAGAGACCTCCATCATCACAAGCCCTTGCAGGCAGGGCTGCACCAAGCAGCACCTGGACACCAGGGACAGACTGCAGCACAGAAAAAAAAATCCTCATTAAACACCAAGCTGGCCGCGGCATCACCATGCTCAGCGTGGACACGCTTTCAGGAGCCCCTATAAGCAGTGGAAGCTGCAGACAGGGATGATGGTTGAGTTAGGTGCAGTTTCAGCTGCTACCATTTCTGAAACAAAAATCTGACGTGCTCAAGGAGGAAACACAAAATGAACCCCGTTTCAAACAGCTTGGGACAGCAGCTCTCAAAAGGTGGTGCTGAAAAAGCCCCAACACTGCAGCATTGGAGCCTTCTTGAGAGCTCAGAGAAGGGCAGGACTTTGATGGCACCACCACGATCTAGGGCTGTGTTGCACCTTGGGGAAAAAGAGATCTGCCAGGTTTCTCTGCCCCAAACAGAGCAGCGTGCTGGAAACACTGCGTGTGATCTATCATACCCAGCTTTGGTATATAGGAAGAGACCCAAGACAACAGGTATCCTGGCCAGGTATGAACACTGCTGCAGGAGGAAAGGCAGAATCTCAAGTGTGAGCATGGAGAAGGCTTCTGTAGGGACATGAGGATGGAGCTGGGTGTGAAACATGGCCCCAAATCCCCCAGAGGAACAGAGCAGGTCCTGAGCACCTTTCAGGTTGGCGTTGCTGAGACTAAAGCTGGGTCTGGAGCTGCCAACAGGTCCAGAGGGCTGCAGGAATGGACTTGTCCTTCCTGCCCTTGGCTTCTCTCCTTGTTACCATCTATATTTTTTCCAAACTCACCTGTGAGCAGCCTTTTCTCCCCTTTCCCTTTAGCTGATGGAGGAGTTACACTGGGAAGAAGCTAGAGAAGAGCAGTGTGCATGGGAGGAAAGTGTGAAGCTGCAGTCCCACGCCCAGGAGCAACAGAAAAGCAGCGGGAACAGAAACTGTGTGTATCCAATTTTACTACCTGCCTCAATAGACAAAGTCATTTGCCCTCTTGCTCTTTGCGAAGCAGCACGTCCAGCACGCTGCTAGTAGCTCTGACCAAGGCATGGGCACCAAAGCCACAGGTGGTCATGGGTGGCTGTGGGCTCTTTCCTCTCTGAGATATTCCTTTCCATTCTTTCCACTCTGAGACACTCCTAAACCCAACACATCCCAAAATGAGCAAGTCTTTGGCAAGGGGAATAACCCTCCCATCACTCAGTGCCTCTTCTTAGATGGGCACAGAGGAGTTGGGGACATCCCCGTCAGACACTTGTCCCCTGGGGCTGAGCAGAGTAAGGAGCTGTACTTCTACCTGTATTTTCTCACCCTGGCAGTGGTACCTCATGGTGGTTTGGGGACCCTGACCACACCACTCAGCACATCCCCAGCACAGGGTCACCTATCTCATGAGCATCGCCCTGCTCCCAACCTAGCTCAGGGCTCCCACAAGAGCCACCCTTGTCTCCAGTGCTCCTCACTGGGTTTAATCCCTAAACTGCTTTTAAAATGAAAAAAACCCCACAGAGAGGGGGTTGGAGGCAGAGGAGCAGTGCTCTCCCCAGCTCCCAGTTCAAAGGGATGCAGCCAGGGCTGGCCAGCGCGGGCAGCCCCCTGTGGTTGCCATCCTCCGGCGCAGTAGCACAGCGGGGATGCCGCCAAGCCCAGCCTTTGATGGTTTTCTCCTCCTGCTGTGGAGATTAATGACTTCAGAGAGGGTGTCCTGCCACCACTGCTGCAGATCCAGCTGCAGCACAACGAGATAAGGGGAGGAATAACGGGGTTGGAGATGCTGGTGCACGTGGGACCTCTGGTTTTGGGGGTGTCTTGGCTTTCTGCACACTACCCCCAGCCATCCCTGGAAGTCTCCATCTGCACATCAGAGACCCATGAGGGTTAAGTACCAGATAAAGCATCCCTTGGGGTCACAGGGAGATGGGAACCTTTGGGATCCCCCATCAAATTGCTGCTGAAACATCAGAAAAATTTCCCTTTGCACTCACAGGGGTGTAGAGCTGTGGAGCACAGGGTGACTGCTCGGTTCCCTCTGGCCATGGCACTGAAGCATCTAATTTGCCCAATTTTCAATGGGGTGTCCCCTTCCTGCAGCCCCCCTCCTCTGCCAGGGACCACAGCCCAATGTCAGCTCTCCTCCACCACCTTGCACACCCAAACCAAAAGCCCCACCAAGCGCAGGATGCCAAGGAGAGTGCCTGTAAGGGGAAGAGGAGCAGCTTTGATCTTCTCCAGGGGCTGTTTACTCTGAAACCTCGCAATGGCCTCTTCTACATCACCTCTGATTATTTGAAAGAACACCAATCCTCGCCTCCTGCAGAGCTGCTGCAGAGCCCAGCCATGTGCTGACCTCACAGTTCACTGAGATGCCTCTAACTGTGTCACCCAAGAGGATTTGCCACAGCCTATGGAAAAGGCTGTTGAAGCCCAGCAGCTCGTGTGAGGCCGGTCCAAGCCTGGGCACCCTGCTGCAGGTACACTCACCCCTGGTTTGTTCCCCACTCGTTCCGGATGCAGAGGTGCTTATGCACGGGGTCCTTCATGTAACCTTCGTAGCAGAGACACTCACCTATGGAGAGACAGAGGGGACATGAGGAACACAGGAGGACATGGCTTTCCGTGTGCATCCCAGCCTGCAGACACCTGGGCCACCTGGCAGCTCCATTCTCGCACGTGGAGCAAAGCAAGAAAGCATCTTCCCAGCAAAACTGGGTTGAGCAGGCAGAGGGGAGCTCCCAAACCCACCCCAACCGCCTGAGCACCCACCGGTCTCGGGGTCGCACTGGTGCTCGCAGGGGTCGAGGAGACGCCGAGCGCAGAGGTCCAGGGCCCAGGGCCCGCTGGAGTTTTGCTGGGAGAAGAGGACAACCTGTGCCGGGTTCAGCCAGTCGCTGGCATCCAGCTGGCTCCCCTCCAGCAGGATGAACCGGCTCCCTGCCACCAAGAGGAGAGTCAGTGGTGGTGACCAGCGGCTGTCCCCTCCATCCCATCAAGGTCCTCTGCATCCCATAATGAACCCCCCCATCCTGTGATGCTTCCCTCCATCCCATGATGATCCCCACCATCCAATAATGGGCCTCTCCATCCCATAATCGACCCCTCCATCTCATGCCCATCTCCTCCATCCTCTGGTGGTCCCCTCCATCTCGTGATGGTCCCTTCCAACCCATGATGGACTCCTTCATCCCTTCCAACCTGAGACAGTGGCCTCTACCCCACAACAGTCCCTGCTGTTCTGCAGTGAGCTCCCCTGTCATGTGCCTATCCTCTCTGCCGTGTGATGACGCTCTCCATTCCATGCCTGCCCTCTCCATCCTGCACCTGTCCCCTCCATCCCATAATGGCCCCTTCAGTCCTGCACCCATCCCCTCCATCCTGCACCCATCCCCTGTGTCCCACATTGGTACCCTCCATTCCACATCTGACCCCTCCATCCTGCATCCACCACCTCCATTCCACGACAGCCATCTCCATCCTGCACCCATCCTGCATCTGTCCTCTCCATCACTGCCTCCTCCTCTCCACTACAGCTCACAGAGTGCAGCAGCAGGAGGTGGGTAGGACCCCAGGGCACTCACCATCAGCAATGAGGTGCTCAGGAACATGGAGGGTGATCTTGACAACCAGGGGACAGTTCATGTGGGAGGAGCACACCAGGCTGATGACACAGCTCGTCACGCTGATGAGGGTCAGTGTGGTCTTGTTCACAGGGCTGCGTGGGGAGCCCACTGCAAAACACAAAAGCACAGTCAAACCTCAGACCCAAGGGACCCAAGAAGATCTTGGGGTGCAGCCAAAGGATCTCAGGGTGCAGACACCTTGCCCAGATCCCTGGAAATCCAGTGTGAATCCGATTAAGTGAAGTCACTTTGGATTTTCAAGAGCATGGAGCAGCCTTTGCAGTGGCAGCCCCTCCTCCAGGTGTCCCTGAGCCCCCACCACCCTGGCTCTCCCACACCCCTGCACCGCTGCACACCGAGACCTTTGCAGCAGCAGGACTTTAAACCAGAGCAGAGATATTGCAGAGAAGAAAGGTAAATGCATCAGCCTTTCCCCCCCACCCCGCTGCTTCTTCTCAGCACTTCTCCTGGGTTAATTTTGCCGTGACAACAGCCTCCTGGATGCCTTTGAAGAAGCACCAGAGAGCCCTAACTGCTCAGGGCACACAGCAGGTCTTTGACTTTTCATCTCTCAGCTAAAGAAGCTGAGCAGGAAAAGCTGTCTGAGGACTGAGCTATCCCCTGCGGAGACAAAGTCTGAACTGCTCTTCCACCATCCAGCATGGGTGGTGGGGGTGAAGGAGATGGCTCCCAGGGCCACCACCCCCAGAAAAACAAGACACTATCCAGGGAAGTAAGGAAAACAGACTGAAACTCTCCTCCACAGGTGAGGAGACCTCCCAAAGGGATGGTGCAGGGCGAGACCCCTGCCCAGGGACCAAGCCTGTCTCCATCCCCAGTTGCACATACAGCCCATATGTGTGTGGTGCCACAGTGAACCCACCGCCCAGGTGCTCACGGGCCAGCCTGTGAAGCGTGGTACTCAACACTCACCAAAGCCCAGGAGATGCCTCCAGTAAAAACCAGAATGTATGTCATTCTCTGCTGAGAAACCCCACCATAGGGCAGCAGCAGTCCGCTGTGGGAACTGGGACCAGCACTGGCCCATGGCAACCCGGATCGTGCCTGGGCTTCCATCTTTTGTCGATGGAAAGTCTCCAGATGCAGAGAGGTGAAGGTTAACAAGGCAAGAGGGGTCACGGCTCACCGCCCGCCTCTGCGCCCGCACCCACCTCGGCTGCGCCTCCGGCTCCGTGAGGGGTCCGTGTAGAAGGTCAGCTGGGGATCGGTGTCCGCCTCCGTCCCCGAGTCCCCCTCGGGGTTGAGAAATGCTGAGCCGGCTGCAGGGGACACCGAGTGTGGTCACAGCAGGGCTGGCACCACACCACTCCAAGCAGCCACATCCTATATCATCCCTTCAGGGTGAGCCTTGCCTTGAGGACCAGCAGCCCTGCCTGCCAGGTGCAGTGGGGACAGCATCTTCTCCCCTTCCCCCCACACACAGCCATGCCCTCTGCCATCCCATCACTTTGCCAATTTACCTGTGGCCATGTCGGTATCATAAAACGTTCACCACGGCCAACACCCTCTGCATCTTTGCAACCAACCAACCCAACATCATTTCCATCCCTGCAGACAACGCTTTTTCTGCTTCCCCCCACCCAAACCCTCATTCCCATGCTCTCACCCAACACTGGCCCCATTTCTCCATCCCAGAGAGAGTGAGTGGCTAGACCATGGGTGGGTGGAAGCCCAGAGCACCCCATCTGCCCCCGGCGACCCCTCTACCTCGTGCTTTGTTGTTGATGCGCTTGCGCTGGCTGCTGGAGGTGTGGGACAGCAGCGTGGCTTGCTGGTGGTTGGAGTCCACGGGGCTGGTGGCAATGATGTTGTCCTTGTACTTGTTCATCAGGGAAAGCTTGGCATTATCACTCCCTGAGGAGCAAGAATTGAAGGCAAAATCTTTCAGGGATAAAGAATTTTAAAAGGAGGGAGATGAGAGAGTTTTCCTTGGACCCATCTCCAGCACCTGCACGAGGTGACCAGGGTACCATGGCCAACAGGCCAAGCTGCCCCAAGGCACCCTCACAAGCTCCTCAAAGCCTGAAGGGGACCAGCACCCCCACCAAGGCAGCCAAAAGCTGAGATTTAATATTCACCCTCCTAAGAACCTCTGCATACCCAAGTCCGTAAAGAAAACCCCTGGAGAGGTTTAAGAACAATGTCATGGTCTTCCCAAACCATGTCCCAGTTGAGAAGGCTCCAGTTGGGTGGCTCAGTTTTTGATATGGTCAATGAGCAAGTATGTTACAAGCCTCAAGGAATCTGAATCATACTGATAGCAAGTATAATTTTGCTACTAAAAACCTCAGTTGAAGAAGACACTGGAAATCCTGAAATATAGAAGGGAATTTTGGGGGTTACCATAGGGTAGCTCAAAGGAGCCACCACTCTGGTTCTCCATCAGGCCACAGGAACCACAGCCCTTCCCCTCAAAGCTCCATCCTGCACTGTCCCAGTCATGTCCCACTCAGCAGGGACTGCTCTCAACTGGATGCAAGGTCTCCCAGCAATGGAGGCGCCTTCAAAGTGCCACCAACTTCTCACACACAACAAAAAAACAGAGAAACAGGGAAAATGCTGAAGGGAAAACATGTGTATGGAAGAATGGAGAGAAGACAAGTTGGAAGCGACCAAGCTCAGCCCACGCCCCCGTGCCCCATCCTCACCTGGCGTGAGGTCCATGCTGGCCTTCTCATTGCAGCCCTGCAGGGAGTCCAGGGTGCGGGTGACCTGGCTGGCGAAGTCCTCCCCGCCGTTCATGCACTCGCGCTGGAGGTGGTGCCGCAGGTCGGTGATGTCATACTCGTACCCATCCAGGATGGGGGTCTCGCGGATGCTGAGCGTCCCGCTGGAGTTGTGGCCCTGCACGCGGGCGTTGCGCAGGCTCTCCCGCCCGTGGCCCCCGATCAGCACCGAGGGGATGTAGTGGATCTCGTTGGCCGCCTCGGCGCTGGCACTTTTCTGGGGCTGCGGCACCCGGCGTCGCTTGCACCATCGCCGGCGGGTGTAGAGGATCATCACCAGGCAGAGGATGGAGAGCAGCAGGGCGATCATCCCTCCCTGCGGGCACAAACATGAGCGGGGCTCAGCCGGGGACCAGCGTCAGCCACCCCCCGGGATGCAAACGCACCAGGGATGCTCCAGGGTGGCTGTCCTGGGTTGGAACTGGGCCAGAGCTGGTTCTGTTCAGCAGCTGGAACAGTGCTGGGGTTTGGGTTCAGCTGGGATTTGTCAGGAGAGAAACGCTGAGAACATCCCCATGTTTGCATTTGTGTCCCTGGCACTGAAGGACTTTGTGTTTGTCCCTCTGCAAGCGCAAGATCTCAGGGGTGAGGAATATTGACATGGATCAGCTCCATGGGCATTGGGCTCTGCCAAGGGGCTGTTCCATCTCCTGTCCCCCATGGGCAGGAGATCCATGAGGGGCTCTTCCTCTCTGGCTCTCTCTGGCTCTCGCTCGGGCTCTCGCTCTCCCGGGATTGCGGTTTCGGTTCGGGATTGTTGCTCCTCCGGGATCGTTATCTGGGAACGGGCCGGGCTTGGTCAGTGGGTGGTGAGCAATGGCACTGGGCATCACTCATTTGCATGTTTTATTACTGTTATTATTATTATACTAATATCATTATTATTTTAGGTTTTCTTTTCTTTCAGTGATTAAATTGTTCTTATCTCACCCTATGATTCTCCTTACTCTTGCCCCCCAACTCTCTCCCCTATCCCCTGGAGAGGGGGAGTGAGCGAGTGGCTGTGTTTGGCTGCTAGCCCACTGCTAGCCCAGTGCTGGCCCAGTGCTGGCCCAGTGCTGGCCCAGGGCTAGCCCAGTGCTAGCCAAAGCAAAGGCAACAGCGAGAGGAGCCTGGTCGCACTGATAAGGGGGTGCTGGCACAGGGAGCACCCAGCTCTGGCCAAGCGCTCCCGGCTGAAGCCTGCCTCGAGCTGGACAGGCTTTGAAGTCACCACTCAGGCATGAAAAAGCAGCGTTTAAAGCAGAGCGTGGTTTGTTTCCCTCTCCCACCACGCGCCTTTGAAAGCAGAGATCAGATTTATTCCAGGCTAACGCTCCTACGGGCAACTTTTTCTGACCCATTTCCAACCGGTTTCAGTGCTGTCACTCTCAATCTTGGGAGATTTTCCCAGGGTATCCTGCAGAAATTGCAGCACAGATTAAAGGAGATCAAGGCTCCAGACAGCCAGATGAATGAACTGTTGTTTAGGGAATGCCCTGAGGGGAAGAGACTGGAAAATGCTCCTACCCAGTAGGGATGGACCCCAAAACTTCCCCCATCCCTGCCACCTCGCCACTGTCCCCAGGGTCACCCTCCTGCGGAGACATCATCACTGCACACAGACAGGCGGTGAGTGGAAGCCCAAGCCGGCCCTTTACACCCAGCCTGCTAATAATAATACTACTAATAAAAATAAAAATAATAAAGAGCATGCTGAGCCAGCTAAGAGCTCCATGTCCAACTGTGGCTCCAGTCCCCCTCCTCTTTTCTGTGCAATAGGTGATCTTGCTAAAATAAAATAATTATAATAATCTCCTCCATTAGGACAAAACATAAGGGAATTACTGAATGAGAAGCCAGAGAGGCGGCTGGAAAAGGAGCTCTAGTGGCCATTAAGGTTTAACTTTCCTTCATTCCCAGGATAATGGAGCTGTGGTGCACTCTCCCAGCCCTCCTTCCAAACTTTCCTTGAAAAAAAAAGAAAGAAAAATCAAAGAAACTCCAGTGATTCCACCCAGCAGAGCCAGGGAGCTGGCTGGCATGCACCGCTCCGGCTGGGAGCCTGCAGCCGGCAGGATGGGAAGTCACAGAATCACAGACTGGTTTGGGTTGGAAGGGACCTTAAAGCTCATCCAGTTCCAACCCCCTGCCATCAGCAGGGACACCTTCCACTAGGCCAGGTTGCTCAAAGCCTCATCCAACCTGGTCTTCAACACTTCCAGGGAGGAGCAACCACTGCTTCTCTGGGCAACCTGGGCCAGTGTCTCACCACCCTCTGGGTGAAAAATTCCCTCTTAGTATCTGACCTAAATCTTCCCTCTCTTAGTTAAAACCATTTTCCCTTGTCCTGTCACTATCTGCCCGCGTAAAAAGTTGCTCTCCCTGTTTAAAAGCTCCCTTCAAGCACTGGAAGGCTGCAGTGAAGCTGGGGCTGAAATCCCTTGCCAGGGCTGAAAAGTGGTGCTGGATTCCTGCCCAGCTGCACTCACCCTGAGTTTTTTCGTGGTAAAGTCCAGGCCAAATTCTCTATCATGTTCAAATCCCTTTGAGTTCCTCTGATCCATAAATAAGCAGGGGCTATCTCTATCCCCACAGGAGATAGCTTCCCATGTCACAGCTCTCCATCACCCCAGGGAAGGGCTGACCTGCAGCTGGGGTGACAAGCAGATGGGAGTAGCACCAGGGCATTCCTGGCTTTCCTTGGCTGCCCTCCATATGTGCACGATATCCCCCAAAAACCAGGGAGCTCTGGGCTGGTAAACAAGGGAGACCAAGCTGGAGCTTGAGTCAGGTGGAAGGCTGTCTGTTTAGGGTTGTGGGTTCTCAAAAAAGACCTGATATTTAATTAAAATGGAATTTCTTCTGCCCTGATAGTCTGAGAGCTCAAACTATCCCTGAGGAAAAGCAGCCTGTGGCCACTTGAGATTCCAACAGGCTCTGAAGGGAGGAAGAAAACCAGCACTACGCCTCCTCTATCCTGTGCTAGCTGGAGAGGGGATCAGGGAACCATCTCAGACCTCTCCACAGGAGCACAGAAATCCTGTTCTACCTTCATCACCCAGCACTCATACAACAGGAAGGAGAGAAGAGAGGAAGAGGAGAGGAGAGGAGAGGAGAGGAGAGGAGAGGAGAGGAGAGGAGAGGAGAGGAGAGGAGAGGAGAGGAGAGGAGAGGAGAGGAGAGGAGAGGAGAGGAGAAGAGAGGAGAAGAGAGAGAAGAGAAGAGAAGAGAAGAGAAGAGAAGAGAAGAGAAGAGAAGAGAAGAGAAGAGAAGAGAAGAGAAGAGAAGAGAAGAGAAGAGAAGAGAAGAGAAGAGAAGAGAAGAGAAGAGAAGAGAAGAGAAGAGAAGAGAAGAGAAGAGAAGAGAAGAGAAGAGAAGAGAAGAGAAGAGAAGAGAAGAGAAGAGAAGAGGAAGAAGAGAGGAAGAAGAGAGGAAGAAGAGAAGAGAGGAAGAAGAGAGGAAGAAAAGAAGAGAGGAAGAAGAGAGGAAGAAGAGAAGAAGAAGAGAAGAAGAAGAGAAGAAGAAGAGAGGAAGAAGAGAGGAAGAAGAGAGGAAAAGCCCTGTGCTGGCCAGGTGCTGGTGTGCTTCTTGCACGGTCCACGTGCAGACCGCTGTCACGATGGATACAGCCTCTCACTCATACTTCTTCTCTTGGCAACCAGACAGGGAAGAAAGAAAATCAGCCTTGAAAACTCCACGTGACCCTGACTCCTGGTACAAAAGCCAACCTCTATTTGTCAGGGTGTAAGGATGCCGCCGGAGCAGAGCTGAGAGCGATGGGGAAGAGGGGGAGAGGGAGGATTCAATCTATGTTTACACATTTTGGTACAAAACCGAGTTGCAGATGTCCTTTCCACCAGCTCAGTAATAAGCTTTGTCTCAGGCACTCCTGTCTCCACCTTGGCATTCAGCAGTGCCCGTGAAAACCAAGACCAGGGTGGTGCAGCAGGACCAGCCTCTCCTGAGGTGATGCACCCTCTCGAGTGGACAATAAAATAAAGAGATAAAGGTCCAAAATGTTTTTGGGAGTGGCTTTGCCAGTGATTATTTTTTTTCCTCAAGACTAATCAAGCATAAATGATGGAGGAGAAACCTGGCCTGGGGCTGCAATCTGGAAGAGCTTTTGATGCTCTCATTAGGGTAGGCACCATTAAACAGCCTGTTTGCAGCCTCGGCAACACATTGTCTCCGGCTAATTATCTTCCAGTGGCACAAAAATTCTCAGATTCTTCAGATTTCTTTTTCTAGCATCAGAAAAAAACCCCACAAACCGCAGATCCACCTCCAACACACAGATGTCTCTCTCACCCTCCTTTCTCTGCCATCAAAACCTTGTCCCTGTGTTTCTGCAGAGAGGAGGAGAGCTCTGCAGCCTCCGCACACGAGATGCTCTTGCTTATTGCACATCATGAAACCGCGGCTCCAGGGCTGCTGAGCTGTTAAAAGTGGTGGTGACAGCACCCGGTGACACCCTGACACCTGCCACACGCCAGAGCAGTGAGCACTGGCCACCATCCACTGGGCAAAGGGCTCCTGACAAAGTCAAAACCACTGAATTGCCCAGATTGGAAAAGCCCTTTAAGCTCATAAAGTCCCATCATGAACCCAACACTGACCAGTCCCCGACTGACCCATGTCCCTCAGCACTGTGTCTACACGACTCTTCAACCCCTCCAGGGACGGGGACTCCACCACTGCCCTGGGCAACCCCTGCCAATGCCTGAGAACCCTTTCAGCAAAGAAATTCTTCCTCACATCCAATCTCAACTGCCCTTGGCACAACTTGAGGCCATTTCCTCTTGTCCTTCACTTGGTCCTTGGTTGAACAGACCGACAATGGGAATTAACCTCAGGTTAAGATGGTTGAGACCCTCAAAGCCCAGCACACCCTGACATAAAGGCAGCCTTGCAAAAGTATTTGCAAAGATGCAAACTAAGGGAGAGGTTTTAAGGCCAATGTTAAAGCACCCTGCATGCAGCATCATCTGGAGAGGTGCCCCAGGCACCTCAACCAGCCCCCAAAGCTCGGCCAAGCTCCCCACCCTTGGGCAGGTGGAGCCAGATAAGGAAATATACGGCTTTTCAAAAGCCCCTATATCTTCTACAGGTTTCAGAGCACTTTCAGGAGAGGGAGAGGGAGAGGGAGAGGGAGAGGGAGAGGGAGAGGGAGAGGGAGAGGGAGAGGGAGAGGGAGAGGGAGAGGGAGAGGGAGAGGGAGAGGGAGAGGGAGAGGAGAGCCACCTTCAGGTGCTCAGTGGCTTCCTTCCCATCACCTACCATGACAGAGATGTGGAGGATCCTCAGCTCTTCCTCTGCTGACTCGGTCTGGGGCTCATCTGTGGGTTCGAAGCCCGGCAGGTTGGGGGCCCCGTCTTGGTGGTGGATGTGGAAGAGCAAAGTGCCGTTCTCCAGCCACTGCTGCCGCCAGCGTACCAGCGGGATGTCATCCGTGTTGCCAGAGATCTCTGTGAAAAGCAAAGCTGGTCAGGTGGGAAATGTGGTGGAGGAGAGGGGTGATGGGGGACATTCACCTCTTCCCAAAAAAATGGGTAGGAGAATCAAAGGACACACAGAGCAGGCTCCCTCTGGTCACCTCCTGCCAGCACCATGGCTGCTCCTACACAACCCACCACCCGAAGGGTTAAAGCGGAGTAAAATCGTATTGCTGGGTAAAATCCAGATGTGGGACCCTCCAAAACTCCAGATGTGGCGCAGGGACAAAACACTCAGTGACAGCATCTCAGGGCCAGAGCCAGGGAGCCCAGCAGCATCCTCCCAGCCCTAATTCAGCCTGGTTTCACCCACGTGCTTGGTGCTAAACACAGCTCCAGCCATGGGGAGCAGAGGATACAGGACATCTCAGAGGCACGAATGGGATCATTGGGATCATGGCACTAAATTGTTGCAAACAGAAAACATTCCCCCATCCTTCATTAATGGAGAAATGTTCATGTGGCTGCACCATACCTACAGCTCTGGCTCTGATTGAGGTGCATTCAGAGGTTTTCAGTCTTCAAGCATTTTTTAGAGCTCCTCACACAGGACACAGCCCTGAGATCTGCAGATGTACCCGCACCTTCTGCCCAAACACCCCGAATTTCCTCAAGTACCTTTAGGGTTTGGGGGCACTGGGACAAATGGTTAGAGCTGGGCTAAAGAGTGACAACAGCAGAGGACACCAAGCTCCTGCTGAGCAGCTGAGGATGGGGACACAAGATGTGTCGCAGGATGCTGAATTGCTGAATCAAACCAAATTCACCTGGCTGACTCCAACACTTCAGGGACATTCCATGGTTGGGTGTTAGCAAAAGGGAGGGTGACACCAGCACATCCCTAGGAGAGATGGGCACTGTTTTAACCACCACCTCCACTTCAGACCAGATCACCCTGACCACCATCTCAGATCACCTTGATCTCCATCTCAGATCACCTTGACCACCATCTCAGATCACCTTGATCTCCATCTCAGATCACCTTGACCACCATCTCAGATCACCTTGATCTCCATCTCAGATCACCTTGATCTCAGCCTTCAGCTTGAGCCTGCCATTTGCCCGTTAGTTATTTTTCCTGAAAATACAAGCTTCTCTTGCATTTCTTGGAATGACCATTAAAAATGTGATGAGTTTCCTGGCAAGATGCAGTTTCTCCTCCTGTCTCTGCCTGGTGGGAATGGTCCAACCAGACCCGTCGGTTCCTTCCCGTTCACAGCCGTGCGGTTTGATGGTGGGAAAGAGCCCGGCCCACTTTGCAAATTGTCATCTTTATTTTGCTTGTTTCACGCTGCCTTCAAATGAAAACTGAAATTCAATTACAGTGCCAAAAAACAACATTTTAAATTTACTGTTAATTAATTTCATTAGGCTGCCTTAAGTGAGCCGGGAGGGTGGGATGGGGGGGGAGAAATCTGCATCAGGAATTGGGTTCGTCCTCCCAAACTGATTTGATTAATCACAAGAAACAGTAGCAGCAGCCAGTGAATTAGCAGGTTGTGTCTGCTCAGCACGGGCTGTATTTCTGGCAGTAATCAGTGTGCTCTGCGTGTCCTGAGCTAAAAAGGAGCTCAGCTCTCCTCAGTGCCACCAGGAAGGAAAACTGAGGGGAGTTAAAGCATCTAGGAAGCCAGAAGGAATTTTGAAATTCCCTCTAACCACTCAGCTGTGTGTTTAGGCACTCGGGTTCCCTTTGAAAAGCAGGTCCCTGGAGCTGGGAGAGTTTGAAAAAGCAGATTTTCCCCTCTCCTACCTGGGCTTTATTCATGGGCTGAAAGGGGAAAACAAATTTTCCTGCTTCCCCAACTCCCCACGGCTTCTCAACTTCACACAAACTAGCTCAAATGGAAGAAAATATTCTCCCCGCACCTGCCTTCTGGCGTGAAATTAGGAGTAATTAAGGCAAGAGCTTTTATGCACAACAGGAACTCAACGTACTGACATTTGGAAAAATGTAAATACCAGCATTTGCTCCATTGTAAAGCCTGAAAATAATAGATACTAAGTATGTGACATTGTGACATTTAGAAAGCTGGAGTTAAAGATGTTTTCCCCCTGATCTGACATATCACTGAAAAAGCAGCACCCTCCAGCTCATTAATATTTGAGGAGGACTCCTTGATGGAAGTTATTTAAATGATTAATAGATTATAGTAAATTTAAGCCTTAAAATAGGTTGTCATAATTTCAAATTTATTTAAACAGGCTTATTTTTAACATGAAAAATATATTTCAATAAAAAATGGATTCTTGTTTTAAAAGAGCACAATCCAGCCACAGAGCCTGAGGGTGTTATCCTTTCCCACCAGACATCACCACATGACCCTGCAGCTGCATCACACACAAGTCTGAAGTGCTGGAAACAGAGGAAAACGCCCCAGAAATCAACCCCCATCACCCTGAACCGGCAGGATGTGACCCCTCCATCACACCCCAGGGCAAGGCTGCTCCATCGCCTCTGCTCCTGCCCTGGGCAAAGGCTCTTCAGGCAGTACCCAGATGATGCAACTTCATCCTTGGACCTCCTCCTCTCCTCCAGGGTCTTAGCAACACTCCAGCTGCCCCATCCCACTCCATTTCAACTTGAAAATAAACAAATGTAAATGTTTTCCAGCACCCATGAAGTTCTCCTGGAGTTTGTTTCAAGAAAGACCAAGACAAGACCAACGCTGAGACCAACACCAAGATCAAGACCAAGCCTTCTCTCTAACACAGCATCTCTTTGCTCTCTCTTCTCCCAGTCCAATGCATTCCACTTTTATCTTTGTCTTGCTCTCTAAGCAAACACCTCATCACCTGGTGTGAGATGCTACAGTGACCCACGTAGCTGTCAACCAACTGGGACCATTTATCTGGGTGCTCAAGGGGCTCAGCTCTGCCATGGGGCTGGCAGGTCCCAACTCTGCCAGCCAGTTCGTACCGTTGGGGCCAGGAGACCCCAGAGGAGGTGGGAAAGTGGGCAGAAAGCAAAAAAAAAAATTAAAAAGGCAAGGGAAAGAGGATAACTTCAAGTTCAAAGTTTGAAAGATATTGATGATAGGCCTGGTCCCTGCATGGCTTTCATTAAGGCCTTGGATACGAAGCCATTAGCACTAGTATTAACTTTTTGCACCTCTGTTAAAAAATAGCCTGCTTGAGTCAGGGGTTAATCACAGCAGGAGACCACTAATTAGGCTGTACCACATTCACCTGGTATCAAACGTGGCCCAGGTCCTTCATATCTACAGGAGCAGCAGCCTCCAAAGCCGCTGGCTGATGCTTTCAAACATAACGGCCGCGGCTGCTCCCCTCCCAGACCATCTGCGACGGGACGGACGGGGAAAGGAAAGGTTGTAGAGGAGCAAACCAAGGAGAGGAGAAGAGGAAAGTCCAGATGAAGTTCCTGCAGGCGGGTGGATTGATACCTGCCTCATTATTGACCATCCCAAATAACACCATCTCCCTGTGGGCACCTGTCCAACCCAAAGGAAACTCAGTTCTTCTGGAGGCAACACCTCTGCATCTCCCAGTTCTGGGAGGCAACAACTCCCTCACAGCCCAATTTTGCATCCAAGCTGGAGCAACATCAAAACCACAGCCCCTAAGCCCAACATGGACCCATTCCCACGCCCTCGTCCCCACACCAAGACCCGGCATCGTGGCAGGAGGGAAATGACACAAAGAGAGCAACTCTCCTCAAAAACACACGCCAACAATTTGATGAAAAAAACCCCAGAAAAACAATTTTCCTTTCCATTTGGAAGTGTTTTGCGCTAATAGACGCCTCTGACGAGTCAAATGAGCTCTGCCACAATGCCAGTCTCTGCAGACCCATTTCAGAGAGCAGAGCACAGATTCTGACTTGGACTTGTATTTCCTCGTTAACATTTAAACCTGGCTTCTTTTCCATCCGGAACCCGACTGTGTTTGTATTTAAGTTCCCCATTAGCCAAGGCTTTTGCTCCATGTTTAAACCTTACACCTCCTTTAAAAGGGCTCTAACTCAGCTGAGGCAAGCCCCGGCCTCACACTCCTCCAAGGGTCTCCAACATCTAAAGTAATTCAGGTAGACCCTCCCACCATGAGCCACTTGTGTGGGGTCCTCAGGAATTTAATCCTATCAATTCAGGTGTCAAAATGTATATCCTGATATTTAACTCATTTTTACTTCCGAGGTTTTAGTGACACATCTTTCATGGGATAATATTCATGGTTTTATGGGCCCTTTTAAGAAAATGACATTCCTCACTGACTATCTGTCTTTTATTTGTTGGGGTTTTTTTCTGTCTCAAATCTCAAGCAAGAAAACCAGCTCATTCTGTAGGTCACTGCCTTTTTAAGACAATCCAGCTTTTCCCTACCAGCAACCACAAACCTCACTTAATCACTAAGTTACTTCACAGGACAAGGCACCTTGGGCAAAATTTCCAAAGGACCCACAGAAGACATTGGAGAACCTAAAGGTTCAAGGAAAAGGCACCCTGTGACTAGGTCATCCCACCACCACACCTGCACGTGGGGCTGGTACACGTGATGACATTAGCTGTCACAGCAAGGCTGAGAGCTGAGCAGGTTTCTCCTTGAAACGTAGGGTACCTTTGCTTTTGGGAAGGTCACCAAGAAGTTACATTTCAAAACTGTAGCCACACACTTTAGTCTTAAACTGGGGTTTTTGTCCCAAATATGCCACAGTCCTAATTCATCCCTTTCTTTAACAACAAACCCCCCCATCACTCTGGGAGTGACACTGTGTCGCGCGGCCGTCTGCAGAGCGAAGGACACTGATTCATCATTAATGGGTCTGAGTCGACCGGGTTTTTCTCCACAGCTGCTGACCTCACAACACGATGTGCCCCATTGCCCCACTCTTCCCTGTGGAACCAAGGACGTGCCCAGCTGCACCTGTGCAAAGTCCCCTCAGAGGCTGGTTTTTTTCCCCACCACATCTGTCAATTTTGACCATAAACTGGGAAAAACTTGGCTGATGCACGTGGCTGCAACGAGCAGGCTGAGACACTTGATGGTGTTGGATTTTCACTCCAGTTTTGTTAATTTGGTCCCATCTGCCGTAACTGTGAACTACAGAGATGTGAGAAGAGGGACAAATCCATCTCCTGGACCAAAACTTGGGAGATATGGTCATGTAAAAAAACCAACCAACCAACCAACCAACCAACCAACCAACCACACCACAACAGTGAGTAAAAGCAAAATAAAGATGTGTGACAACTTCCAAGATCCAAAGTTGATATTTAAACATTTCTAGTTGATATCCCACTCTACAATGCCATCACATCACCACTTCCAGAAGGAAGCTCAGGTCTCCATGGAATGAGATCAAATGATGGAGAAGCTCCCAATCAGCCATGGAAAATTCCTGCCCTAGCTACCTCGCCTCCCAGCAGATCGGTGAGATGGAGAGCACGAACCTGTCAGCGCAGATGGTGCTCACCTAGGAGCAGCGGAGGAGGACAGCTGCTGAACTCCACCAACACACCAGCTAACACTAGAGGAGCAAAACTTGGCAGAGAAGACCCCAATCTCTTAAAAAAAAGCTCTTGTGCATCACGGAAATTACAGACCAGTAAACCCTACTTCTGCCCTGGACAGCTTGTTAGGAGAACCGGGAGGTGCGTGGGTAAATATGGGTCACTCAACACTGCAAGCCAGTAGGATAAGGGTGATTCAGTCTGATGGACTCACTTCAAACAGTCCTTGTCAAAATGCACCCTCAAAGTTTCCCAAAGCACCAAAGCAGGGTTGGGATAAGAGGGAAAGTCCTGTTGAAGCCCACCAGGTCAGGGAGGAATGAGGTTAGTTTTCACAATGAAAGGAGGTTACCAAGAAGATCTTTGTCAGGACCTCGGCTGTTCAGAAACACTCGAGAAGAGGAGATGAACGACAAAGTTGGTCACCAACACTAAATTTAGTCTCCACAAAGCTAAAGCTGCAAAGTGCTGGAGGGAAGTGGGCAAGGAAGTGGGCAGGTGAAATTCAACTTTGGTGCAAGCAAGCTGATCTCGAATCCTGCAAGCGACATTCAGGTCAGCCATCCCGTAACGAGGAGGCTGCGCCAGGAAGGTTCGCAGACGAGATGTCACCAATGGCTTTGTGGAGAGGAGAAACCAACGGTGTTAGGACCTCTCAGCAAGGAAAACTATCAACTGAACAAGGATGTGATAAAAGTCTGTGAAATCATGAGGCCAGTGGAGCAGTGGGAAAGGCAACAATTATTGACTATTTCCCACTTTGCAAGAATTAGGAGTGTAAAAACTAACAAAAGGCTCTGCTTCATCCACCACAAAGCATGAAAGCACGGAGAAAAGAATCAAACTCAGGGAAGACCAGCAGCTATCCAGCCAGACAGCCCAGGGGCAAATCTCAGCTTGAGAAATTCCTGCAGTGCAGAGCTTGGCAGTAGGGAAAGGGCCATGCAATATATGCTGTGGTTTTTACATTTTTTCCCCTCAAATATTAGCTACTTGCTACGATTGGAGATGCTGAAGGACCACAAACCTTCTGTCCCCTAGACTGCAGATGGAGGGTGGCTGCAAAGCCAGTGAGGTGCTGCCCAGGCCACTCTCCTGGTTTGGGCTGGGACAGAGCTCATTTTCTTCTCAGTAGCTGTGTTTTGGTTTTGGGATGGGATTTGGGATGAGAAGAGTGTTGATAATATCCTGATGGTTTTAGTTGTCGCTGGGAAATCAAGGACTTTCCAACTTATCACATTTTGTTATTCTGCAGGTGCAGAAGAAGCTGGGGGGCACAGTAGGATTAACAGATCCAAATTGGCATTTGGATGTGCCAGTGGGATATTCCATATGGTATGATGTCATGTTCAGTGTAGAAATGAGGGTTGGATGGAAAGCTTGCTCTCCCTCTCTTCTAGGATAGGGCTTTCTGGATTTTCTCTCCCCTGAGATCACTAGCCAGGGCATTGGTCGGTAGGTGATGAGCAATCACACCGTGCGTCACTCGTTCCTCTATTCTGTTATTACTGTTATTATCATTATTATCATAGAATCACAGACTGGTTTGGGTGGGAAGGGACCTTTCAAGGCCACCAGGTCCAACCCCCCCTGCAGTGAGCAGGGACATCTTCAACCAGATCAGGTTGCTCAGAGCCCCATCCAACCTGACCCTGAATGTTTCCAGGGATGGGGCTTCTACCAACCAACTCTCTGGGCAACCTGAGACAGGGTTTCACCACCCTCAGTGTAGAAAATTTCTTCCTCTTATCCAGTCTGAATCTCCCCTCTTTTGGTTTAAAACCATTTCCTCTTGTCCGGACTCTAAAGTCCTTGCTAAAAAGTCTGTCTCCAAAATTATTGTCATTATTATTTTAATTTTTTATTTTCTTTCAATTATTAAATTGTTTTCATCTCAACCCACAAGTTTTCTCACTTTTACCGTTCTGGTTCTTGTCCCCATTTCCCAGACGGGGCAGGCTGAGCGAGAGGCTGCACGATGTTTGGTTGCTGGCCAGGTAAAAACCACCACAGCCACCCTTTGAGGACACATCCCACATCAACATGTCCCTTCAGGAGCAGCTGAGACCTTCTGCTCCTCCAGGCACTGCCTCACTGGGGGATGAAGACCTCAAGGCAGCTCCCTTCCCTTCAGACACCTTCTCACCACCCAGCCAGCAACTCTCCTCTCCGAACCCCATCCCTCCGTGCCGTCAGACCTCACCGACCCCAGACACCTGCCAAGATTCCCTTGAGGTGTCCAAGCCAGCCAACAACTGTCACAGGGAGGCAAAGGACTATTTATATCCATGGCGGGCTGGCAGGGAAGGTGCCGGCCGGCCACCCCAGCCCATCTGCCCGGCACTTAGCGAGACATCGGAGCATGTCGTACAGCAAGGCCAGGCGGTGGCGGCGGTGGGACAGGCCGGGGAGGCCAGGGGATGCATCACAGCGATGACATGGACTTCACTTCAAGGGTGAACTTCCACCTGCTCCTGCAGACTCATTTGTTTCAGTGCTCGTTGCGCCGAGGCCAAGGGGTCAGGAGAACTGGACATTATTTTGGCATCCTCATGCTCGGCACAGAAAATGAGCATGGCTGCTCGCTCCTCATCTCCTGGGGGCAGACACAGGACCTGCCTGTCCTCCATGGCATGGGAGAGATGAGGTGGCCCTGCCAGCGGGTGGAAAAGGACTGAAATAACCCTGTCTGCTCTGCTGCCAACCCCGAGGCCAGGAGGTTTTCCAATAAGAGGTCATCCTCTTCCTCCCAGCTCACCTGGAGGGACTGGTCTTGGGGGCAGGATGAATCTTCACTGGTGACCCCACACCAGGATGGAGAAGGCAGACATAGGTGCCAACTGCAGCCTAATGTCATCATCTCTTCAACACTTAGGAGCTCTTACCCAATTTCAAGCTCCATTTTCAAGTTTGTGGAGAGGTTTGGCAAGATAATGAGGAGAAGGAAAAAAAAAATAAAAGAAGAAGGAAGAAAGATGTAGAAGGGGAAGAAGTTGACTATGCATCTTGAATTCATCATTCTTGAAAGAAGAGCTTGTCAAGAGGGCCAGAGACCAGCCAGTGCGTGGTGATCAATGGGAAGACTTTTGGGTCTAGTCAGGCTTGTTTCAGATTTACAGGAACTGAATAGAGGCATAAATCTGTCACCGCCTGACGAAAATGGAGGTAATTAAACCTGCAGGTGTATATAATTGTCATATTGATGATCTATATAAATCAGCAGAGCCAGCAGAGGCACAAAGCACCGCACTGAGCATGGAGCTTCCCCATGAGGAGCTGTTTGTCCACCTGCCTGGCCAGGGGACAGGGCTGGTGGGCACAGGGCACAGCCCTGGGGACACCCATCTCACCCGCATGGACCTGCCCATTGCCACAGCCACCACGACTCTCTCCTCCACAAAAGACCTTTTCTGGATTGCTCCTCAGGGGCAGCAAAAGCAGCAGGACCCCCCACTGCTTTCCAGGGATGCAATTACCTGTGGCCTCATCCTGGCTGCTGCCAAATTTTCCGTGACTTCAGGAGGATGAAGACAGGACCCTGAGCACTGAGATAACCAGCCATGGACACCACGGGGCCTCTTTGCAGTCCCTTTGAAGCTCCGAGCGCAGGTGTAAGTGGGGCACTGACTTGATCTTGTAGCGACTTCCTTTTTGTAATTTATTTTAACCTTTGGTATTTTGGGAACTTTGAAGCCTAAGCTGCTCCAAGGCGGCTGCCTTTGTAGGAGGGACAGAAAGTGCAGAGCACGGATTTGAAAGAAGGGGAGAAATAGGGGAGGGGATAAGTGGTGCTTCACAGCTGGGGTCTACAGCAGCTCCTTCACCATTTCTCCTGCATCCCAACAAACCCACCCTGGGAGGGACACGGGGCTCTCTTACCAGCAGCTACAAAAAAATCCAGATGCAAAGCAACCACAGTGCCTTTCACTTCTATGATTCGATGATTTATTTGATGATATTCTTTTTAACACGAATTTTCTTTTTTAAACCTCCAAGACCTTTGCAGACATGCATTGCTTCTCCCACTGGCTCAGTGGGACAACCCTCAGTCCCCTGCAGAGCATCCTTCCAAGACACCTTCACTCCCACCTTACACACCAACACCACAGGGACACATTTCATCCCACCATACCAGGAGGGACAGGAAACACGAGGGAAGGCTTTCCCATCATCTTTGCCAGCCAGACCCCTCAGAAGTTGCCCACCAGCCAACACTGCTCCCTAGACTGAGCGCTACGTATGTGCAGCCATAGGATAATTAAAAATTAAGCAAGAGCTTCTGCATTGCAGTCCAAATTATGTAACGCTGCTCTTCAGCTCCGGCACCCACCAGCCTGAACGCCATCGCGTGTCAGTACGGCCCTGCCTGTATTTACCTGCCCCTTCAGGCGGGGCTCGTGCCCTTGGCACGGAAAAGGAAACCCCAAAGTCATAACCACAGGCACAAAGTTCCCTTGTGTTCATGTAGGAAACAAACAAAAAAAAAAGCAGGAAAATTTACTTATTTTCTTAGTCCAGTGCTAAAATCTGGGATGGCTGGAAAAAAGAGGATGGAGTCAGGATGGGGAGGGTCCCTCCAGCCAGGGCAGCACCCCCTGACCCGGCACTTCTGCCGCTTGCTCCTCCTGCACCACAGGGAAGCAGCATCCCATTTTAGCAAATAAGCAGCATTTCTCTCAGCAAGCAAAATTAAATCAAGGTGAGGAATGAGCTGCATTTTCGAGAGCAAAGAGTCCAGCTGGAACTCAGGGAAACTGCAAACTCCTGCATTTACAGCCACATCTTTGCTTTAACCCCACGGGCTCTGGCTGGTGCTGAGAGCAGGGCTCAGTGGGTTGGCCCGCCCCCTCCTCCCGTCCTTGGGCCGAAACCCACCGAACACAGAGCCGTGGTCCCTGCAGTGCCATTCCCAGGACATGGATGCTGCCACCCAGTGTGACACCAACGGGTGCTTTGCTGGGCTCTGTGCATGGTGGCTTCAAGAAGCCAGCAGTGACGCTGGATCTCACCACAGCGAGCGGCTCTGTCTGTGCCATCCATCACCGCTCCTAACGCCCCTCGGCTTTCCCGTGGTCCCTCCAGTTATTTACTACCTCTTGCCACCTCACCTCTCCTCCCACCTCATGGTCCTTCCTTTCCTGCCCTCCTTCCATCACCCCGACACTTCCCCACTGCCAGCACAGCTGTGTTTCACACACGTGCCGCCCTTCACCCCGTGGCACGTGAAGAGCTCTTCTTCCCTGGCACGGAGCTTTAAGTACAAGGAGGTGGCTGGGTCCAGCCTGGGATGGCCACCTCACCACCATCCCGTGGGGAGACTTGCACCTTGTCCATCCCAAGAACCTCTGCATCCCTTGTTCAGCCCCCAGCCCTGGTGCCTGCAGGACACCCCTTCACCCCAAGCTGTGCCAGTCGGTATGGGGGGGGGATGATGGGTTGAGGTGGAGTCTCCAGCTGTTAACCAGCAATGTGCCTTACTCAACAACCAAGAAACGGGGCAAACATAGTAAGACAAAGCTCTGGAAGTCAGCCCAGGTCCAAGGTTGTCTCCATGCATCCCCGGCTCACAGGCATTCCCACCCTATTCCTCCCGCTCCCCAGGTCTGAGCACACCAGGAGCACAGCGCACCCGGGAAGAGAGCAGCTCCTGCTGAAAAGCTCATAAAATTGGTGTGATTTTCCCTTGGAAGGATGTGTCAGGCACTGTCATGTTGCTTGGACACACATCCCAGCCCAGGTAAAGCTGCACCTTGGCGTGAGGTGGGACAAGACCCCTGCAGCCCCCCTGCTCACAGGCTGGCAGAGACACTTCTAATCCCCCCAAATTCCCCTCCATCTCTGTCATGTCTGCAAAGACAAACTCCCTGGCTTGTCCCTTTTGTCAGTGAGGAAGCCAGCAGCTCTATGGCAGCACAACATCTCTGGAGTCTCACCACTGCTCCTCTCCAGAGCTCTCCCAGAGTGGCAAAAGCCAGATCCCAGCTATTTCTGGCTGAGCAATAGAGGAAAGGTTGGAGAGATGCAGCTCTGGGATGGAAAAACAGCTCCACACCAGCACACAGCCACTGGGAAAGCAGAGCCCAGAGCAGCCCGGGGCCAGCCTGGGGCGGTGGGAGGTTCAACAGGCTCTTCAGTCCAAACCTGAAGTTTCCATGAGATTTCCCAGTGGCTGCAGACACAGGGGACATCATTAAGGGAGCAGAGCAGACAGGCTGAGAGCACCACAGCAATCTAAAATCTGTGCTGAGTCAGACTTAGAATAATAGAATCCCAGACTGGTTTGGATTGGAAAGGACCTTGAAGCTCATCCAGTCCCAACCCCCTGCCATCAGCAGGGACACCTTCCACTAGACCACGTTGCTCAAAGCCTCATCCAACCTGGCCAAGAACACTTCCAGGGGGGAGCAGCCACAGCTCCTCTGGGCAACCTGGGCCAGTGTCTCTCCACCCTCACAGACAATAATTTCTTCTTCACATCTCATCTCAATCTACTCTTATCCTGTTCAGAGCCATCACCCCTTGTTCTGTCACTCCCTGCTCTTGTCCAAAGTCCCTCCCCAGCCTTCCTGGAGCCCCTTCAGGTACTGGGAGGCCGCTAGAAGGTCTCCCTGGAGCCTTCTCTTCTCCAGGCTGAACAGCCCCAACTCTCTCAGCCTATCCTCACAGCAGAGCTGCTCCAGCCCTCGCATCATCCTGGTGGACTCCTCTGGACCCACTCCAACCGGTCCATGTCTTTCCTGTACTGAGGACTCCAGAACTGGAGGCAGCACTGCAGGTGGGGTCTCAGGAGAGCGGAGCAGAGGGGCAGAATCCCCTCCCTCGCCCTGCTGCCCACGCTGCTCTGGGTGCAGCCCAGGACACGGTTATTGGCCTCTGGGCTGTGAGCGCACGATGCCGGCTCATGCTGAGCTTCTCATCCACCAGCACCCCCAGTCCTTCTCCTCAGGGCTGCTCTTGATCCCCCCTGGAACCCTGTGGCCACAGCTGCAAAGTAGAACCTGGCAAGAAAATCTGGGAGCATGATGTCTCCACTCCCAAGCATCTCCCCTTGCCCACCGAAGCCGACCAGCTCGACTGATCCCCTGCCACGCCACTGCCCTTCTCGGCAGGAGGAAGGACACTGCCTCCCACAAACCAGTCCTTTCCCATACCCTCACTCCTCCTGCAGCACCCCGAAACCTTCACTCACACCAAACCCCCACCTATGCAGCCAGGAAGGGGGTTTTTAAGCCTTAAGCCACCTCCTCTAAAAAAACCCTGCTGCTGCTTCCTCCGTGGTGGAGAATCCTCGTGACGGGAGAGCAGCGGCACTGGGAAGTACTGGGAGGCCACCAGCCTGGGCAGTGGGTTCCCAGCACCATGGCCTCCTTGTCTCATTCCCTTTGGGATGCTCACACAAATTGCCTTGGCACCCAGAGCTTTTAGCTGGAAGAAAGGAAAGGAAAAAGGGGGGATGCCAAAACCCAGAATAAGGTCTGCAGTTCTCCTGAGCTACAAGGGCTGCTTTAAATTTCAGGGTTTTTTCTTTGCTTTTTCTTTTTTTTTATCTGAAGGGGGTTTCCATGGTAACCGTCTCCCATCACACAAGAGCTGTCCCCGGGATATTTCGGGGTTGCTGATATCTGCTTTCCCAGGCAGCTGCTGTGTTGTGACGGTGACATCACGGCCAGGTTTTCTGGCAGAGGACGAGGGTAGGGGTACAGAGGAGAAAAATAGGAGGTGCTGCTCCCAAAAACCAAGGTCAAAGTCCTGCTTGGACCTGATTTCTCCTGCCCACCACGCAGATCTCCATCCCAAAGGGTTCCAGCAGCCAGGTGATGGTTTCACTTGGACCCCAACCCTGATTTGAGGAGCACTCCTGAGGAAACACGGCCGTTGCTGGGCCAAGCAGAAGTGATGAGTCCACACAAGGACACAGGCAGGGTCTCCTTACCATCTCCTGCCACCTTCTCCAACCCTTCTCCAACTTCTTCCCTCCACCAGGTCAGTTTTCAGGTGATCAGCTCCCCACGGGAGCAAAGCCAGCTCCCTGCATCCCCCATAGCTGCTTCCTCTGCTACGTTCGTTAGTCATCCTAATTACTGAAATGCCTCAGAGCTGGTTGGGAAAGGGACTGTGTCTCCTCTTGTACTGAGGACATGGATTCCAAACTTCTGTGACTGATGTGCCACCACCAGCTAGAGGGTTCCTCAAAGATCCTTTAACCAAAAGTGATGGGAGTGTTGCTTGGTGGGTTTAATTCAGCATCACAGACCATGTTGGGTGTTATACAGGCTGCTATACTGAACATGGAAACAACCAGATAAAAGGCAAGGGACTTCTTCATGCAGGACATGAGACTAGAAAACAGAATTCTTCACAGAATCACAGACTGGTGGGTTGGAAGGGACCTCAGGAGATCATCCAGTCCAACTCCCCTGCCAAAGCAGGTTCCCTACACCAGGTTGCACAGGAAAGTGTCCAGGTGGGTTTGAACATCTCCAGAGATGGAGACTCCACACCCTCTCTGGGCAGCCTGTCCCAGGGCACTGGCACCCTTACAGGAAAGAAGTTTTTCCTTCAGTTTGTCTGGAACTTCTGGTGTTCCAGTTTGTGCCCATTGCCCCTTGTCCTGTCACTGGGCACCACCGAGAAGAGCCCGGCCCCAACCATTTGGCCCCCACATTTCAGGTATTTATAGACATGGATGAGGTCCCCTCTCAGGCTGCTCTTCTCCAGGCTGAACAGGCCCAGATCTCTCAGCCTCTCCTCATCAGGCAGAGGCTCCAGGCCTCTCATCATCTTTGTGGCCCTAATTCCATTGGGATCAAATTTTCCTGTGGTTTTATGGTGACCATTCCATAACCTCTCTTCAATGCTAAATGGTGAACAAAGCCCCTGTCCATTCCCCAGCAGATCTACAGAGAGGACACGGCAGAGGGGACAAGCTCAGACCCCATCACCAGCAAAGAAGACCCCACAGCAAAGCCAAACACGGGGTCAGCGCAGACAAACACACCCCAAAGCAGAGCCCAAAGAGGCCAGTGCCGCAGTGTGGGGTGAGCACCCACCCCGAGCACCCCAGGCTGCGGGGCAGCATCGGGGACGGCAACGCCAGGCGGGAGCGGAGGACGCTCTTCTGCGGGTGCTCTCACAGCGTTTGGGCGGCCAGAAGTTGGTCATCAAAAAAAAATCTTCCTTTTTTTAGATAAATCCCCCGACTTTGGGGGTGAGCTGCCAGCCAGAGCCCAGCAACTGGCAAGGAAAAGGACAACCAGGCTTAAGTGACAGAGCTGTCACCCTCCAGACGCTGCCTTAATCCCACCAGGCAAAAATTCCTTCACGGGAAGGACTGTTCTGCAGTCAGATTCAAAGGGAGATCATTTCAGAGCTTTCATTTAGCTGGCTAAGCAATCAGTTAAAAAAAGAAAGAAAAAAAGAAAGAAAGAAATGGAAGTTAAATGGAGAAGTAAATAAATAATGAAAAAAAAGAGAAAGAAATAAAAAGAAAAATTAATAACAGAAAATGACATAGATAACGTAAAATTAAATAAAATATTAAATAAAAAAACCCCAAAATAAATAAAAAACATAACATAAAATAAAATAATAATTTAAAATTAAAATAACTTAAAAATTAAAATAAAATAAATAAAAATAATTTTAAAAAATAGCAACAAATAATAAAAATAACATAACATAAAATAATAAAGTAAAATAAAATACAACAAAAATAAAATAAAATAAAATAAAATAAAATAAAATAAAATAAAATAAAATAAAATAAAATAAAATAAAATAAAATAAAATAAAATAAAAATTAAAAAAATAAAATAAAAATAAAATAAAAATAAAATAAAAATAAAATAAAAATAAAATACAGTAAAATAGAAAATAAAATAAAACAAAACAAAATACAATAAAAACAAAATGGTAGGACATGGGATGTGGCCCAGGAGCAACTGCTGCCAGCACAGGGAGACAAGGCAGAGGTGAGACAGTGCGTGAGGTAGGCGTGTGGCTGCCCAAGGGTCCTCTCCACCCCTGGGACCGCAGCCAGTTCCCTGGCGTCCATCACACCCACAAAGCTTTGGGGGTCTCTGAGGGGTGTCCACACAGGCAACCTGGTCCCCAACACTGGGAGAGGTGTCTGGGTGGGGACAGGTGACCCTGAGCACCTGCCTGGGTGGGCTCTGGGAATCCAGGGCTGCGGGTGACTGAGGGCAGCACCGCTCTGCCCCTGCAGCCGAAACAGCGGCCAGGCGCTGCCCCTGCCCACGCTGCCGGACCCCCACACCCACCCGTGACACGCCAAGTGGCCCACGGCCAGCTGTCCCCGCGCTTTCCGGGTCAGCGACATCCCATCCCATCCCCGCTGCCGCTGGAGCCGGCTGGATGCGCGGTTGCCGTAGCAACGGGTTCCCAGAGACAAAATCCCTATTTATTTATTTTTTTACCTTAGTTAAGGGAAAAAAAACATCCAAGAGGCCTTCTACGTCTGCTGTGCCACCAGAACATCTGCTCCCAGTAACAGTGGGTCTGCAATGGGCACGGCATGGGGACGAGGTGTCCATATGGATGGGGACTGCACCCTGTGCCTCCCTCCTGAGCCTGGGTCACCCCCAGTTTGGCCACTTCATGCTCCTCCCAGGGACACTGCCCACTTTCCTGCAGCGTTCCCCACCCCAAGCTGGTGCTGGGCTTCCATGGCCTGGAGGAACATGTGTGACCAGGCACACAGGCAACACTTGGTGCTTCAGTGGCTCTGAGCAGGTCACCTCACCCACTCTGGCCCCATCCTTCTGCTGGAAAGGTACAGTTGGACTTGATGATCTCAAAGGTTTTTTCCAACCAAATGATTCTATGAAAAGGGATGTGGAGAGGTCAGGTTTACATTGCACAGCCAAGAGCAAGAGAAACAGGATCCCACCAGTGGTTTGCACCCAAACCCTATTAGATAAGCCTGTCCTGTCCCACCAGGTGATCCAGAGGTCCAGGGATGGACCCCTTAGTAGGTCCCTCTCTGCTTTACTGGAAGCTCTGTAAGCCCCAAGCCATGGTGGCACACTGGCCTCTGCTGCCAGCACCCAAGAGGACAACGCCATCATGGACTGAAGCATCAGAGGGGGAAGAAGGTCTCAGTTATGGGCCAGGCTTGATGGAGAAAAAAGGAGGAGGAAAGCGATGGGGAGGGAAGCATCTCACACCACAGACTGGGCAGCTGCCAGCGCTCAGGATGCTACAGACAATGTCCCACCACCAAGAGCAATGACTCCAGGAGGGCGTAGGAAGTAGGTAGCACCCCTGGATTTTCAGGAGATGTGAACCCCAAAGCATTCACCCCAAATTCACCCCACGGCGATGCGAACCAGGGTTAGGACCCCGGCCAGGCAACCAGCTGCTGGCAGCAGAGGGAATTCAGTGCATCCCACTGCCAGGGTTTGCCAAAGGGCAGGAAGGCTGCAGAGATAGGAGCGTTTTGGGGGTCCCTTCCCCACCACAGGTCCTGGCATGGTTGGGTTGGGACCCCCTCAGCAGACCCTGTGGCTGTCCTCCAAGCCACCCAGCGAGGAGATGCCGGTGGCCACCCCCTCAGCCAGGCAAGCAGGAGCATAGATCATACCGCCGGGTTTCAGCGCCTGCGACAGTGTCCAGGATCAAAGCCAAGTTCAATTAATGGCTCACAATCTTATTAGAGAAATTATTTCAGGATCTTGAGTAAAAGTCCGATCCATCCACTCCATTCCATTAGTCAGGCTCATTTAGTAATTCAATCAATCTCAGGCAGGCAATTGAGCTCCTCTGGTATAATTTAACTCCGTTATTCTCTAGGTACTTACCAATTTCTTAATATTGGCTCCATTATTTCACCATTACACCTACTTCCAGGTGCAAGGTTCACACCCAAGCGATGCTGGGGGTCCCGTGGTAGGACCAGCCCCACTGCAGCACTCTGCCATGCCCTGGCTTTGTGGGATGGGGATGTGTGACAAGGAAGGGGGGCTCCAGTGGTGATACTGGGGTTCCATCACCTCTCCTGGAAATGAAGTTGAGCTGGGGATCAGCACGGTGACACCCCAAGACCCTCTTTCCCACCATGGAGAGCCAGGACCCTGTGTGCCACCAGCTTTGGGACCTACTGCCAGCACCCAGATCCATGCAAGACGAGTGAGGCCAAGCAACTCCCCCAGCCAGAACCCAATGGGATGCTCTTCCCACTCAACATGAGGTTTTTTGTTTTTAAAAAAGGGGGATAACACAACCCCCCAGCTCCTCAACTCCTGATTCCCTCCTCCAGGGCCATCTAGGAGCTGGGGGTCAAGGGCAGATGGGGAGGACACCACCTCCCATTGTCCACAGTAGTGGGGAGACATGTGGGATGTGGATGAGAACCGACAGGTGTCACATCTCACCGGCTCCCTGCGCAGCCCAGAAGGAGAGCTGGGGCAGGCAGGCGTGCCAGCAGCCCGTCACCTCGATTAGCAGCAGCCCACATCCTCGTGAGGGTCCATCCTGCATCTCCATGGCAGTCCATCCCACATCCCAGTCCATCCTGCATCTCCATGGCAGTCCATCCCACATCCAGGTCCATCCCACATCCCCATGGCAGTCCGTCCAACACCCTGGTCCATCCCACATCCCCATGATGGTCCATCGCACATCCTGGTCCATCCCACATCCAGGTCCATCCTGCATCTCCTTGGCAGTCCATCCCACATCCCAGTCCATCCTGTATCCCCGTGGTGGTCCATCCCACATCCAGGTCCATCCTGTATCCCCGTGGTGGTCCATCCCACATCTCGATGGCAGTTCATCCCACATCCTGGTCCATCCTGTATCCCCGTGGTGGTCCATCCCACATCCCAGTCCATCCTGCATCCCTGTGGTGGTCCATCCCACATCCAGGTCCATCCTGCATCCCCATGGTGGTCCATCCCAGATCCAGGTCCATCCCACACTCCTGTGGTGGTCCATCCCACATCCAGGTCCATCCTGCATCCCTGTGGTGGTCCATCCCATATCCTGGTCCATCCCACATCCCCATGGCAGTCCATCCCACATCCCCACAACCCCCCATGCTACCCCCTTATTAACCCAGGGAAGTCATGGCCAGAACATCCACCAGCACAGCCAAGAGCTGAGCAGAGATTTAACAAGAAAAAATTGATTCAGTATTTGGGGGAGATATTCAAGAGCGGTTAAATATGCCCAACTCCTCGGTGCCTTTGAAAAATCTCACCCCTCTAAAAAATTAGAATTGATTTTGTATTTAAAAAGGAATCTATTTAATTTAAAAGTGAGATAATTTGAAATCATGACAGCTTGTATTAAGGCCTGAGTTTATGATAATCTATTAAAGTCATTGAAGTTAAGAACCTTCTCCCATCCTCTGCTGCTGAGGCTCCTGTGAGGGTGACGGGGAGCAGCAGGGAGTCAGGGGCTGAGGGGCTGAGCTGCTCCTGTTTTGCAGCACAGCAGCTGGGCTGGAAACCAAGGAGACAGAAAAAACTCCTTCAGCTCCAACATGCTCAGGAAAAAAAAACCCCAAAACCCCCCCAAAAAACCCCAGGACATGAAAAACCATTCAGTGTTTCAAGATCTTGAATTATCCAGCACCCAAAAAGCAGAGGTTCGACCCATCAACTCTGCTTTCTCATTCCTCAAGTCGATTTAACACACCAAAAGGCATTTCCAGACTTCACTTTTCAAATATCCAGCACACTGCTGGGGTGCAGGAGTCGGAGCCACCGTCCTTCGTGAGGTTTTTAATTGCTTTGCAAATCTCTGCTGAGCCCAAAGGGCCGGGGGAATTGAAGAAGCTAAGAAATACCCGGCTCAACAGTTTATAACCTGCAAAGGATGGGACCCAAAAAAATTAGCAGCCCACAGGAGTGTGAATCCAGTTAATGACATCTCAAATGTGGCTGGATGCTGCCGAGCCAAGCGGCGAGGAAGGAGGGGGTGTGAAGGTTAGGGACAGGGAGTATTGAGCTGCTAATTAGCATTTCTTAATGGCCACCCAGCAGCGAGCCTCCCTTCGGGGAAAAAACACAAGGAATGCAACAAACACAAAAGGAGATGAAGGGCAAGCGTTTCAAATGGAGGTTTCCTTGGTTTGAAGCAGGATGAAACCTGAAATCCAAGGATTTGAAATGCAAGTGCACCAGCCAGCAGCCCCATCCCTGCTCCTGTGCCCTCGCCGCTCCCCAGAAATTCAGGAGGTGGGAAAAACCCCGCAGTAAAATGAGGGGATGGTGGCAGAGTCCCTTTGAGGTCAGGCACGTAAAACCACGGGGGTTTACAGGGGTACGGGCATGAACGGCGGTGCACACGGGGACCGCGGGCACCAGAGCAAACGCGGGCAGCGAGGCAGCACGTGCACGAGGAGGCAGCCAGCGCAATTAAAACATGCTCCGTTCGTTAGCCAAGGGCACGATGAAGGAGCTGAAAGCCCTGCCCAAGCACCTCCCCTCCTCATAAACCAGGGGGAATCATCCCCCAAACCATCCCTCTGCTCTTGGAGGAATGTGGCAGCAGCCGTGAGGTCCCCAGGTTTGGGGTAGCTGAGCACCGACGCACTCGGCGCACCCACCACCGGCACTGGCATGGCCACAGGTGGGGACGAGACCCAGAAATGTCACATGGAGAGCTGGCAGCAAGCAATGCCTCACTCAGGTCAAGAAAATTTCTTTCCTGTGAGGGTGCCAGAGCCCTGGGACAGGCTGCCCAGAGAGGGTGTGGAGTCTCCATCTCTGGAGATGTTCAAACCCACCTGGACACTTTCCTGTGCAACCTGGTGTAGGGAACCTGCTTTGGCAGGGGGGTTGGACTGGATGATCTCCTGAGGTCCCTTCCAACCTCATCATTCTGTGATTCTGTGAAATACAAAGCCAGAGCCACAGGGCAGCAGATGGAGGGAAGCCAAAGTAAGCACGTCCCCCCCAGCCCTGGCCAAGCCCCCACTCACTGCGACCTGCAACAGGCAGAAGCAAACACATGAAGTCCCCACACACAACTTTCCCGCCAGCCACCCCAGACCCTAGGTCAGGCAGGACAGCCCCGGGGTCTCCATCATCCCCCCTGGCACGGGGGAGCCCCAGAAGCGCTGGGCTTGGGGGGGGGGTCCATCAAACTCCGTGTCACACCACCCACCAGCAGCAAGGAGATGTCCACAACCTCCACGCTCATTGTTAAGTTGATTATGTTACCGGAGCATCTCATCAGTGATGGAGGGTGACAGCCGTTTCCGGGGTGCCCAGTTCAACACACACCCCCAGCTATTCTTAGCAAGCAACATAGGTGGCTCTCCAAAGACCTTCCTCCTCTGGAGGAGAAACCTTGACCCAAGTGCCCATCGGTGGGATGTCTGGCTCAGCCACCACGGCAGGGAAGTGCCACCAAGGCGGAGGACACAGTGCACACCGCTTTCCACAGACACTTTTCATGCTAGAAAAGCACTTGAATTATTTAAGGGGGTTTTGAGGGGCACATCCCACCCAGAAACCCTCAGGGTCTCCAGTCCCATCCCTTTCCCAGCTGCTCCCCTTGCCCCTTCCCCTGCCACACCTGCATACTCCCACTCTCTTTGTGGGGAAACTGAGGCACACAGCAACCTTGAGGGAGTTGTTGCTCAAGAGCCCACATGGCAGAGCCAAGGTGCCACTGCCAGGAGCACTCATGCAGAATCACTTCCCCTTCATGGTGCTCCAAGCACGAACCCAGGCCCATCCTGGTCCAGGGGCAGCACCCCAGGGTCTGATCCAAGCCCCTGCCAGCCAGTGGGGCAGCTCCCCCCACCTTGGGGACCCCTTCCCTCTACACAGACCCTGGATCCAAAAACCACCAAGAGGAGGAGCAGTCACCCAGCTCCCTCTCCAGCAGAGATACCTCAAACCAAACCTGGCTCAGAGATACAGGCGTGGGTGTGGGGATTTTCCACCACTCCAACGCCTTATTGTCCATCCAAACTCAACAAGGTGGGCACAGCTCATTGGTCTGGGGTTTGCCAGAGATGGTGCCATCAGCACTGTGTGATGCCAGGTCCCTGGAAAGATGCTCAAAGATACCCTCCAGCCCATGCACAAGGGCTTGTGGAAATATAAACACTGGTTCCACATGGCCAAGTCCCCACTGAGTACACAGTGCCCACAGTGACTCTCTCTGCCCCACGGTTTTTTGGAGCTATGGGCTCTCTGGCTCTAGAGGATGCAGCCTCTGAGTTGTCAAGTCTGGATCTTGCAAGATCTCTAGGCACTTCAGGGCTTCTGCCATGCAAAAGCAGTGCCCAGGCTAATAATAATAATAATAATAATAACAACAACAATAATAATAATGAAATCCCAGACTGGTTTGGGTTCGAAGGGACCTTAAAGCTCATCCAGTTCCAACCCCCCTGCCATCAGCAGGGACACCTTCCACTAGACCAGGTTGCCCAAAGCCTCATCCAACCTGGCCTTCAACACTTCCAGGGAGGGGGCAGCCACATAGTAACAAGAATAATAACAACACCCCCTTGTACATGGCGAAGTCACTCAACAACAGCAACAATAACACCCATACACGGCAGAGTCACAATGCCAGCTCCAAGGCATGCCCTTCTCTCACAGCAGGGAGGGAGCCCTACCATGGCACTCCCCAGGAGTCACCAAGCCCAAACCCTGGCAAACGGGGGCTCACAAGGTGCCCCCTCCTGCCAGCCCAGCCCCAGCGCCCCAGGGTTGGTGGCAGTAAGCAGAAGGAGGTGACAGCAACTCCCTGCCTGGCACCACCAATGCAAGCCCTGGGTGTGGTGGGGGCTGTCCGGGCAGGGGGGTCCTTTCCTGCTGTTCTGGTGTGTAGCTGGGCCAGAGCAGGTTCTGTCCAGCAGCTGGATGAGAGCTGGGGTTTGGGTTCAGCTGGGATTTGTCAGGAGAGAAACGCTGAGAACATCCCCATGTTTGCATTTGTGTCCCTGGCACTGAAGGACTTTGTGTTTGTCCGTCTGCAAGCGCAAGATCTCAGGGGTGAGGAATATTGACATGGATCAGCTCCATGGGCATTGGGCTCTGCCAAGGGGCTGTTCCATCTCCTGTTCCCATGGGCAGGAGATCCATGAGGGGCTCTTCCTCTCTGGCTCTCTCTGGCTTTCGCTCAGGCTCTCACTCTTCTGGGATTGTGGTTTCGGTTCGGGATTGTCGCTCCTCCGGGATCGTTCTCTGGGAACGGGCCGGGCTTGGTCAGTGGGTGGTGAGCAGTGGCACTGGGTATCACTCATTTGCATATTTTATTACTATTATTATTATAATTACTATTTTAATATCATTATTATTTTAAGTTTTCTTTTCTTTCAATGATTAAATTGTTCTGATCTCACCCTACGAGTCTCCTTACCCTTGCCCCCCAATTCTGTCCCCTGTCCCCTGAGAAGGAATGAGCAAACGGCTGTGTTTGGCTGCCAGCCCAGTGCTGGCCCAGTGAAACCACCACAGCTGGTGCCCAGCATACAGCACCTCCTGGATTTAAAAAATCCCCAGGGAAATCCCTGCTGCACCAGCCCAGGGACACTCAAAGCCACACATCCCCACCCAGACACTCCCCACCAGCAGCACCCCACGCCCCGGGGCCCACTGGGGTCCAGCTCCCCAGCAGCAGGTCCGAGGGGGGCAAGGGACAAGGGCCCGGGCGGCCTTTGGGCTGTCACGGCGGCGCAGGGCTGGCGGCCATGCCTGCGCGTCCCCCTGCATCCGTCGCCCTGTTGCCACAGCAACGCTCTCCGGCCTCCGCCACAGCATCCCACAGCACAGGGCCTGGACCGGGGGATCTGGGGACAGCACAGCCCGCTGCCCCCTCCCCACACAGCCCCCAGCCTCCAGAATCATCCCTGGATGTCTCCACACACCCCCCACCGATAGCATCAACAACCCCCCGCCTGCCTCTGCCTTTCTCAGGGGAGAAGGGGGATGCTCTGCCCCGAGCCAGCCCAGCACCCAGGACTGGGGGCTTTTTTTTTTGCACGTAAAAGGGTCTGGGGGCCAGGGAGGTCTTGAAGCACCAGGGAGAAAACCCAAGCTGGGGTCACCACAATACTCTGCCCACACACAAGGGTGGCACAGAGTGGCAATGCCAGGCAAACCAACACACCAGCACCTCGGTTTTGGGACAACATCCAGACAAAAGCAGCATTTTAAAAACTTCCCAGGGCACCCAAGGTGCTGCTGGAGCAGCAATGGATGGACCAGGCTCACAGGAGCTGTGCATGGCCCCTGAGGAGTGGCTTGGAAAGGGACAGCGGCGTTTGCCCGGCGCTGGGGGGCTACATGTGGGCAATGGTAGGGAACTGGTATTCTGCACAAATATCACTAAAAATTAAAGATCTCGGTGGCTTGTTCTGGGTGGTGCAGAGGGAAGTTGGTCCCTGTGTGCAAGTGGCAGAGGCCTTGCTCTGATCCCAGCACGAACAAAGCAGCAAACCATTGGCTTTTTTTTTTTTTGGCAGATGAAAACCGAAGCAGCCCATCAGATTTGGGCAGATGTGCCTCACGCAGAGGGTGAAGCACAGAGGTGTGGCTGGAATGGGAGGGAACCACCTCGACCATGTGAGGAACAGGCCAGAGCCTAAAACCTGGGGATGGGAAGAGCTGGAGACAGCGCAGGCAGGTGGGATGGGAAACGCTGGGAACCGGAATATTCTTCCACCAGGCAGCAGGGAAGGTGACTCTGCTCAGGGACAGACACACCAGAAACCCCCCCCTCCAGCCAGCCACGCTGCCAGCTGACTGCGGGCCTCCTGCCAGCACAAGCCACCGGTCACCTGTCACCCAGCTGGTGACAAGCCCTATGGGTGACAACTGGGGGGATGCACCCAGCACCCCAGGCCTGCAGCATCTGCACTGCATCCAGCCGTGAGACACTGCAGCGGGGTGAACCGGCACCGGGGGCTGAGGGGATGAACCGGCACTGGGGACCATGATGCTGCAGGGGGGTGAACCGGCACCGGGGCCTCGGGGGTGAAGCGGCACCGGTCCCGCGGTGCTGCAGGGTACCCGCAGACCGGTGCCGCAGGGAGGAGCCCCGCGGCCGAGGATGCCCGGGGCCCGCTGCCCGGGAGGTGGGGCGGCGGGGAAGGCGGGGAGGGGGGGAACCCACCGCGTACCGGCGCTGCCCGCAGGCCCGAGCGCAGCCTCACCCAGCACGAAGTACGGCAGCTCCGTGTTCTCCAGATCATCCACCACCACCATCTCGCCGGGGAAATCGTTGCGTACGGAGAAGAGCAGCTTGGGCTCGGCGGCCGAGGGGCCGTGCATGATGCTGAGGTCGTTCTCCCGCAGGAACGGCAGCGCCGACACCGTGATGCTCTTCAGTTTGCACTCCAGCTCCTTCCCCGCCGCCTCCGCCGCCGCCTCGGCGGGGCCGCTGCCCGTCGCCAAGCAGCAGCCGGCGAGCAGGGCGCATAGCCCGGCCAAAGCCATCTTGGAGCCCCGCGCCGCGCTCCCAGCGCCGGCCGGGCGGGCGGGCGGTGGCGGCGAGGGGCGGGGACGCGGGGCCCGGCACCTCCCCGTGAGGCGTTAGGAACGGGGAGGCTCGGCTCGGATCGGAAAGGTTCGGATAGGATCGGTTCAGCTCGGCTCGGGGAGGTTCGGGTCCAATTGGGTCGGCTCGGCGTGACTCGGCTCAGCTCGGGGAGGTTCGGCTACGGAGGTTCGGCTCAGCTCGGGGAGGTTCGGCTCGGCACGGCACGGTTCGGCTCAGCTCGGGGAGGTTCGGCTCGGCTCGGTGCTACTCGGCTCGGTTCGACTCAGTTTCCCCGGCCTCGCGCCTCCCTCCATTTTTCCCCTCATCCCTGCAAAAGCGGGAGGGCCGCGGAGCGGTGGCGGGAGGCCCCGCCCGGCCCGGCCCGGCCCGGCCCGGCCCGGCCCGGCCCATCCACCTTTGCCTTCTTCTGAGATACCACCCTACTAACACCCAGGAGAAATCCCAGACCTCCAAAATCCCAGGAGAAACGATAAACCTTCAAAATCTCGAACCTCTGAAATCTCAGGAGAAGTCACAGACCTCCAAAAATCTCAGGAGGAATCATAAGAACTCCAAAGCATCAGGAGAAATGATGGACTTTCAAAAATCCCAACAGCAGTCATGGACCTCCAAAGCCTTGGGAGAAGTCACAGACCTCCAAAAATCCCAGGTCTCCAAAATCCCCGAGATTATCAATCAACCTCCAAAATCCCCACAGAAGTCATGGACCCTCAAAGCTCCAGGAGAAGTCAAAGACCTCCAAAAATCCCAGACCTCTAAAATCCCAGAAGTCACGGACCTCCAAAATCCCAGGAGAAATCATGGACCTCCAAAATCCCAGACCTCCAAAATCTCAGGAGAAGTCCCAGACTTCCAAAGCCCCAGACTTCCAAAATGCCAGACCTCCAAAATCCCAGGAGAAGTCCCAGAACTCAAAAATCTCAGGAGAAATCATGGAATCCCAAAGCCCCGGGAGAAGTCACACACAGACTTCCAAATTCATGGACCTCCAAAGTCCCAGACTTCCAAAATCCCAAGAGAAGTCACAGACCACCAAAAATCTCAGGAGAAGTCCCAGACCTCCAAAGCCCCAAACCTCCAAAACCCCAAGCCTATGTGTTTTGAAAGAAAAAAATATTATTATTATTATTATTATTATTATTATTATTATTATTATTATTATTATTATTATTATTATTATTATTATTATTATTATTATTATTATTATTAAATATAGGGAGCGTAAGGACCAACCCCAAACATCTGGTGGGGGTATTTTATTGTTTGTTTGGGGGTTTTTGTGGAGTTTTTTTGTTTTCTTGGGTTTTTAAAATTTATTTTTCAGGAATTTCCCCAAATTTCTCACCCACCAGTTCCAACCAGGAGGACCCCCCAGTGTGGGCATGGCGAGGGGACACACCACTGTGCCCCAAACCCCACCGAGCAGGGATTCCACAGCTCCTCCTCTCATCTATCACGACTCTCCCAGTTGCCCGCTCCATTTTGGGGAGGAAAAGCCACGTTCCTCAGAAATTGCCCATTTTCAACACCAGCCTCGTTAAGGGCCAGAGCTGAGCGGTCTGGAAGGCAGCTCGCTGGGGACTGCTTTCTGCTGGCAGAAACAACTAAAAATCAGGAAAAAACAGGAAAAATCAGGGAAAATTATGGAAAATCAGGAAAAAATATGGGAAATCAGGAAAAATAATGAAAAGTCAGAAGAAAAAAAAAAACAGGGAAAAATCAGGGGGAAAATCAGGTTAAAAATCAATAAAAATCATGAAAAATCAGGGGAAAAAATCAGGGGGAAATGGGGGGGAAAACAGGAAAAATAATGGAAAATCAGGAAAAATGATGAAAAATCAGAAGAAAAAAAACAGGGAAAAATCAGGTTAAAAACCCAATAAAAATAATGAAAAATCGGGGGAAAATTGGGGGGAAATCAGGAAAAATAATGGATAATCACAAAAAATAGTGAAAAGTCAGAAGAAAAAAAAAACAGGGAAAAAACAGAGGGGAAATTCAGGTAAAAAATCAAGAAAAATCATTAAAAAATCATTGAAAAATCATGGGGAAATTGGGAGGAGATCAGGAAAAATAATGGAAAATCAGGAGAAATAATGAAAAGTCAGAAGAAAAAAAAACAGGGAAAAATCAGAAGGGAAAATCAGGTAAAAAAACTATAAAAATCAGGGAAAATCAGGGGAAAAAATCAGGAAAAAATTGGGGGGAAATCAGGAAAAATATAAAAAATCAGGAAAAAAACAGAGGAAAAAATCAGGTAAAAAACCAATAAAAATAATGAAAAATCAGGAAAAAAATCAGGAAAATCAGGGGAAAAGGAAAAAATTGGGGAAAAATTGGCGGGAAATTGGGAAAATCAGGAAAAATAATGAAAAGTCAGAATAAAAAAAAAAAAAAAGGAAAAATCAGGTAAAACCCCAAGAAAAATCAGGAAAAAAAATCAGGGAAAAAATGAGGAAAAAAGAGCAGCGGTGTTTTGCAGGATGGGGCATGGCCCACCCTTTGGAGGACACAGGGAAGTCCCTTTGCTGGGTCCCCACCAGGCCCTTTCGCTGCTCTCCTTTCACCAGGGGACACAGAGTCATTAAAAGGAGTTTTCCTGGGGAAATAATGAAAAAAAATGCAGTTGTTATTCGGAAAGGGTCACTGAGGGGGTCTGGAAATGGGGTGCACCCCCGGGAGTGGAACCCCGCCACTGCACAAGCAGAAGCAAAGCAGGGTGGGGCTTGGCAGGAGGCGTGAGAAATACACACCGATAAACAGCACATTTTACAGAGAAATCAAATATTTTAAACTAAAATAGCAAAGAAATGGTAAAATGGCGTCACCGGCGGCCTCCTCCTGCCGATCACCGCCCGGTGTCATTCAGCACAACCGGGGCTCTTCTAAAGCCCGGACAACCCGGTGTCACCGGGACCTCGAGGCAGCAGCCCCTCCCTGGCGCCGTGGGGGAGGAACCCACCCGGCCCTCCACGCGGGGACACGCGGCTTGAGGGGTGGGGAGGAAGGAGGGGAAGGGCCGCGCGGGGGGATCAGACCCCTCCCCGGGGCTGTGACCGGGAGAAGCGCCCGCGCGTGTCCCCGCCGCCTCGCCCCGCGCGTGTCCCCGCCGCCTCGCCCCGCGCGGCACCACCAATGGGAAGGCGCGGGGAGGCCGGCGGCGCCTCTCATTGGTTGCCGCCTCTGCATATATTACCGAGCGGCGACTACGGCGCCCCCCGAGCGCGGCAGGACGCGGCGCGGGACCGGCGCTGGCGGCGGCAGCAGCAGCCGGAGCCCGATCGCGGCGACGGGCGCGGGATGGTGGCGGGGCCGCCCGCAGCCATCCGCCTGCCCGGCGATGGGGCAGGGCCCGGGGCCGCTGAGGCGGAGCGGAGCCAGGCGGGACTGCACGGAAAGGCAGCCGGTGCCCCGCTGGTGCTGAGCGGGAGCCTGGGGTGAGTCTACGGGGTCGGTGGGGACCCCGCCGGTGGGTAGGATGGCGGGCGGGAGAGGGGAGCGGCGGAGATCGTAGGTACGCGACGGTGGGGACGCGGCTCGGTCGCCGCCAGCTCGCCCGGTGACCTTGGTCAAGTTGCCTCCCTGGCTCCGGGCTCGCCTCGCAGCCTCCCGGGCGAGGAGCGGGGTAGAGGAAGGCAACGAGCTTCCCGGGTGGAACCGGGTGCTGCCGGGATTACTGGGATGCCCGGGAGACAGGAAACCTGCTGCTGCTGCGGGCGCAGGGTGCCCCGCTCCCCGGGAGGTGCTGGTGTGCGGTGCCCTCTGCGATGCCCACTGTTGGCCGTGGATGGACCAAGAGGAGGGGGCTCCTGTCCCCCCCCGCCACCGGGAGGAGCACCGGGCCGAGGAGCGGGTGACCGGTCGGAAGGTGTTTGCTCACCCCGAAGGCAGCGCGGTGCCGGTGATAGCCGGGGGACAGAGGGGGTGTCCCCGGTTGCGGGGTGTCCCCGGCTGCGGGGCTCACTTCGCTTCACTAAATACTCAGTTATTATTTTTAATCAGGAGGAAACAAAACTCGGGATCGTGTAAAGCATCGAGCTTGGAGAGCATCAGCTCTCAGCACAGCGATGTCACCCTGTCCTGTCCCCTTTTACAGCGACACGCGTGTCACTGCCCTGGAGCAGGGCTGGGGGGTCCCCGGGCTCCCCCGCGCTGCGGTCTCGAGGTGCTGGGGTGCCGGGTGGCATGAGCCGGGGTGCTGGGGGGTCGGGTGGGACCTGCCGGCAGATGTCAGTGTCCCTCCTCTGTCAGCAGCCAGGAGGGTCCCTACCAGCCCCGGGGATGTTGCAAAGAGCCTTCTGCACTTTTTCCAAGCGGAACTGGTTTTGGTGGGGGTTCAGTGATGGTTTGGAGAAGTGAGGAGCAGTGGGGTTCTGGGGAAAGTGGGGGTGGCCCCACTCTGATAGCCCCAAATCTCCTCCCTGTGTCTGCCCAGCACCAAACCACCCACTGCCTTCTTTACCCTGTGCTGGTACTGCCAAGCTACCACCATGCATCACTGCCCACCCGTGACACTTGTCACCTGTGTGAAGGGATGGAGGGAGCGATCCTCACCTTGCATTGCCTCCAGCTCCTCATCAGGCTGGTGCTTGGCTTGGTCCAACAGCGAGATCCATGGTGGGGAAGGAACTGTCCTCTCCAGGGAAGGGGCTGCAGGATGCTCTGACCTGGCTCTCGCACACAGGGATGCGCTTTCTTCACTGAAAGGGTTCTGAGGCATTGGAAGGGGTTGCCCAGGGCAGTGGTGGACTCCCCATCCCTGGAGGGGTTGAAGAGTCGTGTAGACACAGTGCTGAGGGACATGGGTTAGTCAGGGACTTGTCAGTGTTAGGTTCATGGTTGGACTCGATGATCTTAAAGGGCTTTTCCAATCCAGGCAATTCTGGGATTCTCTTCCCTGGTCTCAGAAACTCATTTGCAGGGATGCTTTGAGCCAAGAGCCCAGCACAAGGCGGGGGAAGCTGGTGCTGCTGCCATCGTCGCCGCCGTGCTGGGGCGAGTTATATTCTGCACATGGCTCTTTTTAGAGGCTTTCTGCCTCTGGGTGTGAAAGTCTCGGGTGAGCAATGCCAGAGGGCAGAACACATGGCACTGGTGCTCTCTCCCCTGATGGCATCCCAGGCTTCATCTCATTTGATGTCTTATGCAAATCCTGAGCTCCCTGAGTCCTGGGATTTTTTGCTATTTTCCTTTACTCTTGTCTTCAAGTGTGTTGCTTTTAAGGATGTGAAGACAAGCTAGTAAAAGGAACCCAATTCATCAAGTCTTGCATGTTTTTAAACCAGTTTTATGAGCTCGGCGAGGGAGGCAGTGACTTAAAGCCACCTAGAAATAGCCACTGAAGGGGCTGCGGTGGGGCTGGTTTGCAGGAACCTCACAAGAATTGTTTCACAGCCACCGCTGTGATCTTGAACATCGCTGCTTGGGCAGGATGGCAGGCTCCGAGGTGGCTGTCCCCACGCTCGCTGCCCAGAGCTGTGTCACTGCAGGCCAGGTGCCAGGTGGCTGACAGCACCCCGCCGAGCCCACTTTGCCAGCGATTACCGTGCTGCTGTCGCTCCGGCGGTGCCTGGCTCACTCTTTTAATTACCCCGGCAGATCAATGAGGCCTTGGCGCTTCCTTGGGAGCGCGCGGATGCGAGCCCGGCGGCGCGATGCTCCGTGCCGAGAGCTGCTCGTCGCAAACCACGGCTCGGCTGAGTCAATCCACTTCAGAAACTAAACTGCACTTAGCCTCTGCCCAGGCTCTTTCAAGTGGCCTTAATTTGATAAAGCTTCCCCGTGTTTAACGAGGAGGTGACTCAGTCGCCAAGTTTGACGTTCATTCCCACTAAAAGGCATCAGCAGGGAGCTCGAGAGCCATCCCCATCACTCCCTGCTTCCGCACAGATGCAGCTCCACTCACCCTGTGCCCCAGGGACTGGTCCCCATGGCTGGGGATGGCCCACAGCTCTGTGACCAACAGGTATCACTCTGTGTGGTGCAGACAATGGGCGCTGCTTCTGCTCCGGGTTTCGGCTCAGTATTTTCAGGGGTCAGTAACAGAGTCCCTCCAGAGCCCCCTGCTTCCCCACGGCACCCAGCAAATGCCACCACAGCCTGTCCCCAGCGCGCGCTTCCCAGTCTGTGTATCTCCAGATCCGCTCCTGCAGCATGAAAGGGCAGAAATCAATGTTAATGTCCCTGACAATTAGCTAACATCTTAATTATCGAACTCAGCCTGATTAGTGGTGGAGCGCGTGGCTCCGGAAATGCCGCCGGCATGGAAGCGAGCAGGACCTTGGTGGAACTCTGCAGGATGCTGCTGCTGTCACCATCGGCTCCGAGGGCTGTAGAGAAAGAAAGGCTTTTGCAGCTCACTCGAGCTGCTTGCTGGGCACTCGAGCATCCCTGTCCACACCTCACGCCATCCTGCCTTGGTCTCTCGAGCCATTTTGGATGAGGACAGCCACCACAGAAGCGATCCCGTTGCCATCTCAAGGGTGGAAGGGAGCCTTCAGAAATGGCAACAAGCTATTTTTAAGATGCAGCTCATGATGAGCGACAGTCTGGGTCATGCATTGGCTGTCACTGGGGGGACACCGGGGCATTCTGCTGTGGGCAGCGGGGGCACCGAGGGCTGCAACGAGATCAGGAAGACTTGGCCAGGAAGGTGGTTGTGGTCCTGGGAAAGTTTGTTGAGGATATTTGCATTGGCACTCTTCCTCCTTCATTTTAAGGTTTTTATAGAAGGAGGAAGGAGAAAAAAATATTGCAAGCTGGAAGTTTTCCAACTTTTGTGATGCAAAACCCTAAATTAAAAAAAAAAAAAAGAGTAGTCAGATGCTTCTCATCAAACCTTCATTCTTTTGGATCAAGGAAAAGTGATTAGAAAGTTATTTCCAGCTCTAGTAGTAAGGTCAAGGGAGTTACTCATTTCCAAAGAGCTTTGCTCTCCCCAGCATCCCAGGTGGAGGTGCACCCTGAGAAGCATTGCCCCCAACCCTGCAGAGCCCCTCAGCAAAACCAGAAGTCCCCCACGCATCTCTGTGGACCAAGGACTATACAGAGCTATAGCAATTTCTGCATATATCTATTTTATCTAACCCCTGATCCATACCAGCAAATAAATTAGCCCAGCTAACGATGGTTAGCAGGAAAAGCTGCTCCTCAGGGATCATCTTGCTGCGTAACTCGGCGCAGGCTCTCCGTCCCGCTGTGGCTTGCCTGTTCCTGCCTGACTTGGGGCTTCAAGTTTCTGTTGGCAAGGACACTGGTGTGCGTCAGCGCCCGTCCCCAAGCAAGAGCCTGGCTCAGAGGTGCCAGCACTCACGGCGTAAATAAGAGGTGTAAATAAAAGCTTATTTAGCCAGGATGGAAAGTTTGTTGCTTTAAGGGACTCTGCACACCAGGAAGGGACCTTTGCTGGATTTGAATCAGCCAAGTGCTGGAAATACCCAATTCTGACTAATGTCACTGCTCTGCAGCAAAACATGAGATGGAAAGGAAACATCCCATGCTCAGCCTTGATTCTCAGAACAAGGTCCCTGGAGAAGGCAGCAGAACAGCCTGAAATGGTTTCTAGGTGTTCTGGGGACTGCAGCCCGAGGGAAGAGGTGGCCTGAGGTGGTTCCATCCTTAATATCTGTCCCTCTGAGGGTCACCCAGGAGAGGTTTGCTGCCTTGAGATGCGGTGCTGGAAGAGGAGGTGGGAGAAGGGGTTTGGAGGGGAAGGGCAGCACAGGGACGTCTCAGGGGTGGGTTTTCAACTTGGCAGTGGTGGAAAGCTGTTAGCACGCAGGATGGTTTGCTGGAAGAGACAGTGCTCTGCCTGGATTCCCCCAAAAAATCCCCTCTGTACTTTCAAATCAAAGGCAGGATGTTCCTACCTCCTCCTGACTTACATCTGGAAAGCCTCGGGGAGGGCAGGGGTGTGACTGGTACCAGTCTGTGGTGGTGTGAAGTGGTGATGGAGGAGGCCAGTCACACACAGTGCTTGTGGAAAAGCATCCCCTGGGTTGTACAGCCCTGGGCAGGGGGAGAACGGAGAGCAGACCAGCCAGGGAGCAGCCCCTGCCACCCAGCCCAGCCCCACCTCACCTGGAGTGGTCAGGAGCCACCTAAAAGCCACCAACAATGACAGAGGCCAAGGAGATGGGCAGTGCTGAGCCCATTCATGGTGCAACATGCAAGCTGCCCAGCACACCGGCTATTGCTGTTTTGGTTGGAAAAGACCTTTAAGATCATCGAGTCCAACTGTAAAGAGATGTCTGTGGGTATCTCTAAATGGCCCAATGGTAGGGTGAGATGTTTTAGTAAGACCTGCACTTTGCACAAAAACGGGAGATTAAAATAATATGTAGCTAATAATTAATTTCCTCCCTGTCATGAAGGGTTTAGCCCATGGTCAGCATCTAAACCATCCATAGGGTTGCCAGGCCCTCAGGCACTGCACCTTGTCCTGGCTCCCCAGGTCACCCTGAAAAGTGCAGCAGCAGGACCCAGAGCTGTGGGGGACCAGGAGGGTTTAATCCTGAGCCTCATGTGCTCCTTCGGTCCCCAGGCCACCTCAGTTTTAATTGCATGTGCAGATATTCCTGGGGAGGAGAGCAAAGTGTTTGCCTGGTTCAGCAGCGTTCTGACTGCCTGCTTCCCCCAGGGGACAGGGGAGAGAACTGGGGGGCAAGGGTAAGGAGACTCGTAGGGTGAGATAAGAACAATTTAATCGTTGAAAGAAAAGTAAACTTAAAATAATAATGATATTAAAATAGTAATCATAATAATAATAATAGTAATAAAATATGCAAATAAGCAATGCACAGTGCAGTTCCTCACCACGCGCTGACCAAGCCCGGCCCGTTCCCAGATAACGATCCCAGAGGAGCGACAATCCCGAACCGAAACCGCAATCCCGGGAGAGCGAGAGCCCGAGCGAGAGCCAGAGAGAGCCAGAGAGGAAGAGCCCCTCATGGATCTCCTGCCCATGGGGGACGGGAGATGGAACAGCCCCTTGGCAGAGCCCAGTGCCCATGGAGCTGATCCATTGCAATATTCCTCACCCCTGAGATCTTGCGCTTGCAGACGGACAAACACAAAGTCCTTCAGTGCCAGGGACACAAATGCAAACATGGGGATGTTCTCAGCGTTTCTCTCCTAACAAATCCCAGCTGAACCCAACCCCCAGCGCTGTTCCAGCTGCTGAACAGAACCAGCTCTGGCCCAGCTCAAACCAGGACCCCCCAGCTTTGGTGGAAGCAGTCAGGGAGGATTTCAGAGCAGCTGAAGTGCCGGGGTGGCTCAGCCACCAACCTCACATGGCAGTGCATGAGTAGGCCAGTGTCGGGTCCTGCCACATTCCAAGGTGGGGTGGATGTCCCCTCCAACCCTCGAGGTGTGGAGCGAAGAACCTCCCTGGTCCCACACCCCCTGCCCACCCCGGCATGGGGGCCCATTTGTTCAGGTCAGGATTTGGCCATGGGGGACTCCATGGGAGGAGGAAACAATGACCAGGGCATCGTGCAGCTGCCTGCAAGGCTGGGAGAAACCAGGGTGGCACATGGAAAGATGGTTTGAGGGGGCAGAAAAAACCCAACCTGCTGCTCCTGCCCACCCTGCTGCCCCAGCACCCCCAGTCTGGTGATGTGAAAATCTCAGGTTTTGTTTAAAATTAACAGGGGCCCAGCCTCAAGGGCTGAGTGAGAAGTGGAATCAAAGTGCACCCTTAAGGGTTTAAAAATAGAAGAGAGGGAGGAAAAGAAAACATTCAAACAATAATATTACACGTTGAAGCGCGATGATTCATCTGGCAAAGCCCCGTTTGGGAGAGCACAGGGCTGGGGTGTGCTCAGCAGGGCCGAGCGTTTGGGTTCCTGGTTCCCACCAGCCACCTTCCCCTTGGTCTGAGGAATGAAATCACCTCCCCTGGGAGCACTGCGGTGATGGGGGCCCTATTTTTAGGCAAACAGCTCTTGCTGCCCAGCAGGACACCTCACCTCATCCCAACATCCCAGACCATGCAGCTCCCCATCTCCCACCTCCACGTGCAAATTCAGGCTTTGGCTCTGGGATCGCTGCTCCCAGCAAAGCTCCCTCTGTGCTCCCACAGAAGGTCCCATGCTGAGCTGAGACCAGAAAGGTCTTGAGATAAATACTGATTGCCTTCAAAACACCACTGTGATCAGTCCAGCCAGCCTTGTGGTGGACCTCCATCCATCCATCCATCCATCCATCCGTTATCCATCCATCCATCATCTCAGCCACCAGCAGAACGCAAAGGAAAGACTAACATCAACCACATACAACTCCACCCATACTTAGAGAAGCTCATTTTTTCCAGTTCCCAATGTTTCTGATATTTTAGCCCCCTCTAAAACAAGCTGCACACGCTCATGATGGGCATCCCCAAAGGCCACGTGCAGCTGCAGCCCACCGTCCCCACCGCATGCAGCAAGCTTGGCTGATGCATGGTGGAAAGAAACCTCAAGAAAAAGCCAGAAATGTCTCAAACAGCCACTAGCCAGGATTTAATTTCTCTTCATCCACAGTCACCACCCCTGACCCCACAAACTCTTACCTCCTGCAGCACACCCGGTCTCTGCCTAACACCTGGCTCTCCCCAGAGCACGGCTTCCCCTTCGTCAGCATCCCAACCACCTCCCCAAAGCAAACCCCACCTTCCCTTCGCTTGTGGTTGTACCTGGTTTATATCCATGCCGAATTGTCCCCAGCTGACACCTCACCTGGCACAGCCAGCTGGTGCCACCAGCCTCAGGGGTTCCCCGCTCCGCGCGGTGCCGTTGCAGGGCAGGGCTGTCCCGGAGGGTCGCCGCGGGGTGAGAGAATGAAGAAGCCGGCCGAGCGGCAGCAGGATGGGGCGCCAGGACCTCCCGCGCGCTGACGGGCCCCCGCCGATGCTCCCGTGGCCACTGGCCCTCCTGGCCCTGAGCGCCTGCTGCCACTGGGGGGTGGCCAGCGGGGCAGGTGGCACCGTGTCCCAGCAGCATGCTGCACCTGCGACACCTTCCTCCTCATCCTCCTCTTCCTCTGGCCGAGCACCCCTCGACTGGCTCCTCACTGACCGGGGACCGTTCTACCGAGCTCAGGAGTACGTGGACTTCATGGAGCGCTACCGGCAGGGTTTCACCACCAGGTACAGGATCTACAGGTGAGAGGCCATGGGCACCCCGGGAGGGAGCTGTGGTGCGGGGGGCCGTGTGGGGCGGCATGGCCGAGTGGAGACAGACCTGCTTGGATCTGCATGAGCGGACCCCTGCATGCAGGAGGAGGCTGCCCATTGGGAGAGACAGCGGGTGGGCGTCTGTGAGATGCTGTTGTCCCAGGGGATGTCACAGCAGCCCCCCAGGATGCTCATGGCATGGCGGGGATGGGCTCCCAGCAGGATTTGCCTCGAGCCAGGAGCGATTTGGTGCGCAGGTTGAGATGGGCTCAGCCCTTATGGTGGGAGGCACAGAGGGATGGGTGCTCCTTTGTCCTCTGAACTGAATTAATGAGCCTGCCTGGACCACCAGGGAGGCTGCTGGCGCTTACAAAAAGCCACCCTGACCAACCCCCTGGCACGTCCCCAGTGCCATCACCTCAGAGACCACGGTAGGGGGGGTCCTACATGTGTGGGGGCCGATGCTGGAGGTTTCTTGCTGGTGGAATCACAGACTCACAGACTGGTTTGGGTTGGAAGGGACCTTCAAGCTCATCCAGTTCCAACTCCTCTGCCATCAGCAGGGACACCTTCCACTAGACCAGGTTGCTCAACCTGGCCTTCAACACTTCCAGGGAGGAGCAGCCACAGCTTCTCTGGCCAACCTGGGCCAGTGTCTGACCACCCTCACAGCAAAGAATTTCTTCCTCACATCTCATCTCAATCTGTTGTCCAGAGTAGACTTCTTCTCATCCAGCTGGGCAGTGGTGGCATCCACTGACCCCAGCAAAGGGCCCTCCATCACCCCCCAGCGCTAATTGGGGCTGTCACCTCCTGCTAACGAGGCCTTTTCCCTTCCTCTCCTCACTGGTGCCAAGCCCTGGGGGATTCCAGCAGTGGAGCCAAGCTTGTCCACTGGCTCCCAGGAGAGGGTGACGTGGGTGCCTTGTTATCCAGCCCAGCACCCCCAGAGAGCTCCTCACCCCCATTTTACGCAGTGATGCTGCTGTGCCGAGGGACTCACCTCCTCCAGGGACACTGCTGGTGATGGGGGTGGGACGGGAAGGAGCAGCTGAAGGGACAGCAGCCAGCTTGTGCCTTCTCCAAGGCAGAGAGACCACCCACGCTTCTCCTGTGGGATGGGATGGATGGGATGAGATGGGATGGGATAGGGGTCCCCAGCACAGAGCTAATGGCCCCCCAGCACCCAGGGAGCATGCCTGCAAGGGGAGAGGCATCCTCCTCCTCCTCTCCCTCACCCTGGCTCCAACATCCCACTTTCTGGGCCCAAAAATCATGAGGGGAAGCAACCTGGCATCCAGCCAGCCCCTTGGCTGCTTCACACCCATCCACCTCTCCCTCCTTTTCCAACCAGCCCTAATTAAACTGCCTAAAAGCCGCCATCTCCACTGCTTGTAGCTCGTTATCACCATCGATGGCTTCGGGAGGGATGATGATTTTGTCTTGGCTGGATCTACAGCCAGGGAGCATCATGGTGGAGGTCAGGATGGTCCCAATGGGAGTGTTTCCTCCTACTGATCCCCTGCCCCAAGGTGGAAATTGGGGACAGCTGAGGGGACAGCGTACACTTGGCATGGCCACACCAGCTTTGAACCCTCTCCCCATCACTGCTCTCCTCCCACAGAGAGTTTGCTCGTTGGAAGGTGAATAATTTGGCCTTGGAGAGGAAAGACTTCTTCAGCCTGCCACTCCCCCTGGCCCCCGAATTCATCCGCAACATCCGACTGCTGGGGCGCCGGCCCAGCCCCCAGCAGATCACCGAGAGCCTCATCAAAAAGTATGGGACCCACTTCCTGCTCGCCGCCACGCTGGGAGGTGAGTGCTGCTGGGGGCCGCTCGCTCCCCGCTCAGTCCCTCACGCAGGGCAGCGGGCAACGGAGGGAGGGTGGGAAAATAAGGACCACGAGGGAAATGCAGCCCAGAAGGGGAACAGGGGGAGCCCAGCAGCCCCCTAAAAGCATTGCGTGTCCCCCCCTTCCCCAGGGGAGGAGTCCCTGACCATTTTTGTGGACAAGCGGAAGCTGAGCCGGAGGGCAGAGCCCGCCGGGGGCGCTGGGAACAGCTCGGGGGTCTCCCTGGAGACCCTGCACCAGCTGGCAGCCTCCTACTTCATCGACCGGGAGAGCACGCTGCGCCGGCTCCACCACATCCAGATCGCCACCGCCGCCATCAAGGTAGGTGAGGGTGCGAGGGAGTGGGGCGGGACGGTGGCCCCGGGCCTTGCCAGCGGCCCCTCAAAGCTGGCTGAGACCCCAGAGCAGCATCGCACCCCGGGGAGGGCGGGCAAAGTTGGCACATCCGCCTTATTGATGGGAAATTGGGCACCCCAACGAAGGCACAAAAGGGCGTCAGGCAGGGCTGGCGCCTGTCAACAACCCAATTAGCAGGCAATTAGTTCTCTTCTCCAAGCACCACCTTGCTCTGGGGAGTGGGGGACAGCAAGCCTGGCCAGGGGTGATGTGCAGCACTTTCAGTGGGGTGGCACACACCCCACGTCCCCTCCTGTGTCCCTGACCACCCTGGGTCCCCCCATTAGGTGACCGAAACACGGACAGGGCCACTGGGTTGCAGCAACTACGACAACCTGGACTCGGTGAGCTCCGTCCTGGTGCAGAGCCCGGAGAACAAAGTGCAGCTCCAAGGTAGGACCGGGCTGGTGGGGACGTGGCGACGGACGAGTGGCACTGTGGGCTGCTTGTGGGTGTGCAGGAGAGGATGCTGGCTTGAGACGCTGCTTTTAATTTAAGGGCTGGGGAGGAAGCCGGGGGGGGGACACAAAAATAATCAAAGCTGGGCAGGATGAGGTTGTTGCACGTCTGCCAAGAAGAGCCAAGATCGATGCAGAGCCCAGACGAGCGGCTCCGCAGTAAATTGATATGAGAATCACGCGAGGGTGGGAGCGGGGGGAGGGGGAGGGCTCGCTCCCTCCTCACCCGGGTGATGTTTTCGAGGGGCTCTGTGCATGCCCTGATGTTCTGGGCGTTGCCTCCTGCTCCCAGGGCTGCAGACGGTGCTTCCCTCCTACCTGCGGGAGAGGTTCGTGGCGGCTGCCCTCAGCTACATCGCCTGCAGCTCGGCCGGGGAGCTGGTGTGCCGCCGGAGCGACTGCCGCTGCCAGTGCCAGCCCGCCTTCCCCCGCTGCAACTGCCCCGAGGCCGACGTCCAGGCGCTGGAGAGCAGCTTGGCCCAGCTCTGGCGAGCCTGGGAGAGCCACCACAGCCAGTTTGAGGAGTCAGGTAAGGATGGGGGGACCCACCGAGCATCTCCTTCCCTGCAACCTCTCCCCTGGGTGAAGCTCAGGCTGGGTGGTGGATCCAGGGCAGGATCTAGGGTGGTCATCCCACCGTGAAGACCTGAGAGCCCAGGTGGAGGGGAGCTGCCCCCAGCCCTACCTTCACCACTTGCTCTTCTGGGTCACAGAATCCCAGAATTTCCATGAGTGGAAAAACCCTTTAAGCTCATCAAGTCCAATCATGAACCCAACACTGGAAAGTCCCCGACTAACCCATATCCCTCAGCACTGTGTCTAGATGACTCTTAAATACCTCCTGGGTGTGCTGAGGCCATCTCTCTCCCCCCCACAGAGGAGTTTCAGGCCCTGGTGAAGAGGCTCCCTGGGGACCGTTTCCTGAACAGGACGGCCATCTCCCACTTTTGGGCCATGGACCTGGATGTCCAGCACCGCTACCAGCAGCTGGGCACCAGCCTGAAGCTGCTCTCCAGGAAAACCCATCGACTCATCCGGCGGCTCTTCAACCTCAGCAAACGCTGCCACCGGCAACCGCGCTTCAAGCTGCCAAAGGAGAGGTACGGTGGCACAGCATCGCTGTCCCACACTGGGGACACTGCTCAGAGCCCTGAGAGAGGCTTAGACCCACGTCCAACCTCCCCATGGGTAGGACTGGAGGAGCTCCTGCCTTGTTGGAGGGATGCCCAGGGGTGAGCAGGCAGCAGGGGCAGCTGTGCCTCCTTGTGATGTGGCCCTGAGAAGTTGGGCCCAAGGCTGGAGGTGGACAATGGGGGGTAGTTCTTGGGGGGCCACCAGTAGTGCAGAAAAATGAACACAGGGTGGGCAGCTCTCCCATCCCTAGGGAAAGTCATTCATGCCCCGAAAAATGCCATATAAGCATCTCCTCTCCCATGTCTCTTCTCCACCAGGTCCCTCCCTTACTGGTGGAGCCGTGCGCAGTCACTCCTGTACTGCAGCGAGACCACCGTGCCTGGGACCTTCCTGGAAGAAAGTCACAGCTGCACGTGTCCCTCTGACCAGCCTTCCTGCCAGGGGTCCATCCCGTGTGCCTTGGGTGAGGGGCCGGCCTGCGCCAGCTGTGCCGAGGACAACAGCACCCGCTGCGGGACCTGCAACCACGGCTACGTGCTCACCCAGGGCTTCTGCCGCCCCGAGGTGGCCGACTCGCTGGAGCATTACCTGGGGCTGGAGACGGACCTGCAGGACTTGGAGCTCAAGTACCTCCTACAGAAACGGGACAGCCGCATCGAGGTGCACTCCATCTTCATCAGCAACGACATGCGCCTGGGGAGCTGGTTCGACCCTTCCTGGAGGAAGCGCATGCTCTTGACCCTGAAGAGCAACAAGTACAAGCCAGGGTTGGTTCATGTGATGCTGGCCCTCTCCCTGCAGATCTGCCTCACCAAGAACAGCACGCTGGAGCCTGTCATGGCCATCTACGTCAACCCCTTTGGGGGAAGCCACTCAGAGAGCTGGTTCATGCCCGTCAATGAGGGCGGCTTCCCAGACTGGGAAAGGACTAACGTGGATGCCTCTGCCCAGTGCCAAAACTGGACGCTGACCTTGGGCAACAAGTGGAAGACCTTCTTTGAAACAGTCCACGTCTATTTGCGGAGCCGTATCAAGTCTCTGGATGACAGCTCCAATGAGACAATCTACTATGAACCCTTGGAGATGGCAGATCCCTCCAAGAACCTAGGGTACATGAAAATCAACAGCTTGCAGGTCTTTGGCTACAGCCTGCCCTTTGAACCGGACGCTATTCGTGACCTGATCCTTCAGCTGGACTATCCCTACACCCAGGGCTCCCAGGACTCAGCCATGCTCCAGCTGCTGGAGATCAGGGACCGGGTGAACAGGTTGTCACCCCCTGGCAAAACCCGCCTCGACCTCTTCACTTGCTTGCTCCGCCACAGGCTCAAGTTGGCCAACAACGAGGTGGCAAGAATCCAGTCCTCCTTGAGGGCCTTCAACGCCAAGCTGCCCAACGCAGTAGAGCAGGAGACGGGCAAGCTGTGCAGCTAACGGCTGGGGCTGCTCAGATCTTTGCACAAGGCGGGGCCTGGAGAAAGGACTCCCTGGGGGTGGGGAAATAACCACCCTAAAAAAGTTAAATCAAGGCCTTACCTTAGTGCCAACCGCGTGCTTCCATGGGACACCCAGCCACTGGCCAAAGAGACGCAGGGCTCGAGCAGACGGGGGACACCGGTGGGACTATGGAGGAGGGATGGCTCGTGCGGCGCTGACTGGCTCCAAGCGCGGGGACGATGCCAGCACGGCCACCCCATCGGTGGCTGAGGGGACGTGCCGATGGCTGGGCGGGATGTGGCTTGGCCAGAAGCAGCTGCTGGCCCCACTGGAGCAGATACCCAAGCTGCCATGAGGATCCTCCAGTGGCCATCTCCTCGGCACCCCAACTTTTGTAGTTTTTTTAAGAGAGGTTTCTCCCGGCGCCTGTGCTGTCACATCCCCCACGATGCTTCCTGCGGCCGTGAGCTTGCACGTGGCACGGGGGAACCATGCTACAGGCCCCTGAGAGGCAGCAGATCTCTCCTGGGGTCTCTCTCCATGAGCATCCTGTGCCCACCGAGGCATCAGGAAGGGTCGGACCTGGCACCTGCTCTGTGGACGTTGCCATTGCGGACACCGGTGGAGACCTCTGGGCCACCATTGCTTACAAAAAAAGAGAAAGAAACCTAAAACAAAGGAAAGAAAGGAAAAAAGAAAGGTTTTATTTATGTATTTATTTATTTGTTTTCTTTGGGAGGGTATTTTTTAAGCCTATTTATTTGGGGAGTGTCATTTCTTGTCGGTGGCTCCATCCAAGAGACATCTTAGTAAAATGTATCTGTTTCATATATTTTTTAAAAAAATGCCTTTTTTGAGCAAAAGCAACCAAAACCAACCGAGATTAAAAAAAAAAAAAAAAGAACAGTTACTGTCATCTCTGGCCCTGGCTTTTCCCTTGCTGTGTGGCAGGAGGGGATGGTGAGGAGGCTCCCATGCATGTCCGGCTGCTGTGTCCCCACAGTGTCTCCATACCATCCTGCTCTCTGGATTGTAGCCGAGCCTCCTGAGGAGGGGAGATGCCACCACATGGGCTGGCCATCTGTCTCCTGTCCACCTCTTCATTAACTCAGAGGGACAGGGCTCTGAGGTGGCCCATTAAGACCATCGGATGTACCTGGAGACAGGGAGGGATCCTGCCCAGACCTGGAACTGGCAGCTCTTGCCTGCTCCACCCAGCTCTTGCCTTTGGTTCCAGCAAGGTGCCTGGAGCAGACAACTCCCCGAGCTGGTGGGAAGGACCCATGTGGCACCAGCCACATCTCATGTCCAACCTCATCCTTGTCCCATATAAACATCCACCGTGCCTCAGGGTGAGCAGTGCTGGGGCTGGATTGCCCTTTGTGGCACATGCCACTGCTTTGGACACGTCAGGCGTGGTTCTTGGGAGGTTCACTTGATGACTCGTAGCTCTGGTACAGGAAGAGACAGGGGATACCTGACTCTCAGCCACCCCTTCTGGCCAGTGACAGTTGCATAGACAGGTACAACTGTGCTCTCTGTGTCCTAGGCCATTGCTTGGTCCATATACATAGGTTGCTCATTGTCCTCCTCAAGGTCTTCTCATTCATCACCCCCTTAGAAAGGACCCCAAACCAGGTACAACCCATGCTGGACACCTCTCTCTGCTACACCCCATGCAGGCAACAAGAGGCGGTGGGTTTCCCCAAGACCAACATCTCCAGCAGCCCCATCACCACGGAGCTGGCAACATCTCCAGCCCCAGCTCAGCTCAGTCTGGTGAGCCAGGGCAAAGAGCCGGGTGGTGGGGACAGACGAGCTGGTGGCTTGGCTGAGCTGGGCTCCTCTCCCTCCTTCTCTGCCGCTGCTGCTGCCGCGCTCGGTGCCTGACCGGAATATCAAGCAGCGGCGCTGCCCGGCTGTCGGGTAGGAACGCCGGGATCCAGACAGGCAGAGCTCACCGCTGCGGCAGCTGCCCTCATCTCTTGGCCGAGGACAAGCTAAGAGAGAAGAAGGAGCCGAGCCTCTAACCTGTGGCATCCCCAGAGCGGGGGGTACAGGCAGAGGGGATGGGCAGGGTGCAGAGAAAAGGAGAATTAAGGGGGAAAAGTGTATCGGTGTGCAGATCTGAGCCCGCTTCCTAATCCTCCCCAGCTGGTAAAACTCACCTGCTTGGATGCTGGTGACCCAAACTCATCCATCCTGCTTCTGCCACCCGCCTGCTCCCCACTCTCCTCCATCCTCAGGCTGGACAGATAAAGAGATAAGCGGGAGAAAAATAACACGCGAAGAGATAAAGAGATAGGCGAGAGGAAAATAAAAGCGGGGTAGATAAAGCACGTGTGCTATTTATATTCCCTGTCTCATCTATCAATCCATCAGGCCGGCTGTTGTGGTTACAGCATCTCTGAACCTGTCACCTGGACTTCTCCATACATCTGTCTTCCTTTGCCCATGTCTCTCCCCTTGTCTCCCAATCCTTAAGGGGGGGCGGAAATAAAAATAATCAGGCAATTAAACACACCAGAAGGAAACGAGAAGTCAAAGCCATCATCTCTGCTCCCAGGAGAAGGCAGCAGACATCTGCCCAGGGAGGAGGAGGGTCCCGATGGTAGGGCCAGCAGTGCTCCCTGCTCCGGAGCAGGCAGGGCTGCCGGGAGGCTTCCCAGCTAGAAAAACATTTCAGCTTCTGCTACAACATCATCCTCCTCCCGTTCTTGTTCTTCATAGTCCTTTTCCTTGTACCCTTCCTCCTCCTCCTCCAACTCATCCTCCTCCTATTTCCTTCTCTTTTTCTTCTTCCTATTAATATACAGTTCTGTTTACCCCCCTGTTCCTTATCTTCCTCTTCTTGTTCCTGCTGTTCTTTTCCACCTTCTCTTCTTCTGCCTCCTCTTCTTCCTTCTCCTTCCTTCTCCTCCTGTTCTTCATCCTTTTTATCCTCCTCTTCATCATTTCCTACCTCAAATTCCTCTTTTTCTTTCTTCTCCCCATCATCACACGGGCCATGCGTGATGCCAATGCTCCTTGGCTCCATCCTCTATCTCCTCCAGACCATTTCCTATCATGTTTTTTGGTGCCTGTAACCAGTCACACATCCTAACGCCACCTCAACATGAATGCAAGAGCCACTGGAACATCTGGCAGCATCTTGAGGAGCTGCTGGCTGCAGCATCATGGTGGAGCAGCTTCCACACGGTTGGGGACTAACCCTGGGTTTCTCCACCTCGGTGCTGGCTCCAGAGGCAGGCAGGTGATGCCCTGACAGTAACGGTCCGACGTGTGGGGACAGAGGTGGACCAAGGCTGCTTCATTGCAACTTAATGCAAAAAAAACAACAATAAATAAAGGCAAAAGGGATCAGGCAGGCAGCTGGAGGATGTGCCATCAACTTGGGCTTGGTTGCCCTTGGGCTGTCAGGCAGAGCAGTGCTGCAGACTCCCCTCCCCACAGCTCCCCAGCAAGATTTTATCATGTATTGCCCAAAAGCACCGAGTTTGGCCCAAATCTCTGATTCCCACCAGGAACGAGGCCATGCATGGCATTCCCAGCCTGGCAACTGATCCAGCATCTTCTCAGCAAAGGACCCCATGGGGCTGGCAGACAAGGAGCCACAGTGATGCTGAACACATTGCTGGCCACTGGCCCCCCTACACCATGAGCCCACACCACCTCTTCATCCAAGGGGAGGGAAAAATGGGTCTGGTTCCCTGAATTTTGCTGAAAAATTGCCGGATTTCAGGAAAGAACCACTTCCACCTTTCTGGGGGTTAAGGGAAGAGCAGCAGCATGGTGCTCCCCCGGGAGGGGACTGCCAGGCTGCACGTTAACCTCGAGTAGAAGCAGCCAGGTCCTCCCATCCCTGTTCAGCAATTAAGGTGCTCGATGGAGGTGATTAAGAAGAGGAGGTTAATAACTGGAGGTCAGCATCTGATTACCTTGCAGCACAAAGAACAACACAGACACCGGTGGGGCTGGCTGGAGATTCACTGCCCGGATTTGGCTTCTGGATGCAAAAATCCAGGGAATCCAGTGTCAAATCCATCAGGTTTCCCAACCCAGTGTGCTGAGGGTCATCCTTACCTGGGCTCTGCTCTGCAAACCCCTCTGTTTATACAACATCTGCAGCATGAAAGCCAGGAGCTGCCTCTTCAATAACGAGCTGAGCTCACTCCCTTGGTTGCAGACACTCCGCTTCCCTCTGGACACGGTGATTTAGCAGCTGTGCCAGGGAAAAGGAGAGCAGGGAAAGGTTGGGCTGTTTCACCCCCAGCCCTGGCAGCAGGACAGGGTTCTCCACAGCGCTCTCCCCTCACCATCCCCGCTCTTGGCTCTTAGGTGCTGGTTGTTCCCATCTCCACCTCCCAGCCCTGAGACAGCTGGTGATGGGCTGTGATGGGCTACACCTGAATCTCACAGCTCCAGCTATCCAACCTACACTCATTCCTCCCTCCTGTGTTTTCACCCCTTTTCCATGGCTACGTCTCCATGCTGTGAGGTGATGCCCTCAGCCTCATGGCCAAAAGCATCTCCACATCAGGCTGTGCCAAAATAGCATGGACAGTTTTGCCACGAACAGTCAGGATAGAGAGAGAACGTGGGGCTGAGTCTGCATTCCTGCTCCAGTCTGCCTCAGTTTCCCCCCTCATAGCACCCAGGTGATTCTGTGTCCAGCTGGGAGAAGAATGTGAGATGCACAGGGGGTAAAATATCCCTTGGGGGTGTTCAGGTAACACGCTTTGCTGGCAGAGACTCTTTGTGTTTGCATGCAAACAGCACACTGGTGGTACAGATTTTGCTTGAAATTCACCCCCCGTGGTCTCTGCCCTCTTGGTTCAGGCTGCAGGACGGGCAAGGAGTGGAAATGAGGCGTTTGGCTTGGCAGGAGGCTTCACGCCGAGCGCTTTGCTCAGGGCTCCTCCGGCTCCGTTAGCCAGACGGAACCACCAGGCAGCTGCCGACAGAGCTGCGTTGCTGTGCGATAGTGTTTCTGGAGGAGGAAGGTGATGGCAAGCTGCCTGTGGACCTCTCCACCCTAGCACAGAGCTGCTCTGACTTCCTCCTCATGACACAGTTCTGGGGCAGGGACTGGAGATGCTCCTGGCCACGCCAGGGATCACCATGTCCCCTCCCAACCCAGCAGACTGTGGGGTGCGATCCCTGGGAAACCAGGATCCCCAGGTTGGGTAGTATCATGGCCTGGAGCTGCTCTGCCAACACAAGCCCATGGAGACTCATCATCACCCTCTTCCCACTCCAAGCTCATGGGTGGTGGGGGTTCACCACCAGCCCCCCCTTTCTTCTCCCTGTCTCTCCGAGGCCCAGAGACATCTGCGTCGCCAAGAGGCAAGCCGAAACCTCGCCATCTCTTTTTTAGCCTCATCCTCCCCCCCCACACACTTCTGACAATCTCAGAAGCACAGTCAAGGTGGCAAATTAGCACCAGAGCCTCGTTAATTGGCAGGCAGGAGCCTTCTCCTGCTGTTTGGGTTGTCATCAGCTGCTTCAGCACATTTTCAGTTCCTCTCTTTTTCGGTCTATTTTCTGCCGCCGCCGATGGTGGGCTGGGTTTCTCCATCCCTCTTTCAAAGCCATCTGAGGGCTCTCATCCTCCCACGCTGTGCTCCCTGGGGCTCCATCTCCACAGAGGATTTACAGGACCTGCAGTAAATGGCCACTTCTTAGAGAGCATGGGGGGACAATTAACAGGCTGTTGAAATTATGATGATCTTGGCTTCTTCCTCCCTCCTCTTTGGTTTCCTGCTGCGGCCCCTGAAGAAGGCAGGAGAGGCTGTAAGAGGCAGGCAGAGGGAGGTTGCTGCCAGGGAGAGGTCCCAGCCACCCTCCTGTGTCCCTTCCAGAAGCCTAGTGAGGGTCTGGGATGGCTCAAGCTGGTGGAAACCTCAGGAGGCTCCAGTCCCAGTTCCTCAGCTCTCTCCTTCCCTCCCCACCAACTCCTCCTTAAGCACAGACGAAAAAGTATAATCTCACCCACCCTTAGCACCCACTCAACCTCAGCGCCTGCACCAGCCCTTGACCCCCTTGAGTGTCCCCCAGCTGCTCCAAGCTCTCAAGAAGAACCTGAAGACCTTTTTAGAACCATAGAATCATTAAGGCTGGAAAAGACCTCTAAAATCATCAAGTCCAACCATCAACCCAATACCACCACATCCACTGACCCATGTCCCTCAGCACTGTGTCTACACGACTCTTCAATCCCTCCAGGGATGGGGACTCCACCACTGCCCTGGGCAACCCCTTCCAATGCCTGAGAGCCCTTGCAGCAAAGAAATTCTTCCTCACATCCAATCTCAACTGCCCTGGGCACAACTGGAGCCCATTTCCTCTTGTCCTGTCACTTGGTCCTTGGTTGAACAGACCCACCCCCACCTCTCTCCACCCTCCTTTCAGGGGGTTGGAGAGAGCCAGAAGGTCTCCCCTCAGCCTCCTTTTCTCCAGGCTCAACACCCCCAGTTCCCTCAGCTGGGAACTCAGCACACTTGTGCTCCAGACCCTTCCCCAGCTCCGTTGCCCTTCTCTGGACACACTCCAGCACCTCCATGGCCTTCTGGGAGTGAGGGGCCCAACACTGAACCCAGCACTCGAGCTGTGGCCTCACCAGTGCCCAGTACAGGAGGACAATCACTGCCCTGGTCCTGCTGCCCACACTATTGCTGATACAGGCCAGAGGATGCCCTTGTCCTTCTTGGCCACCTGGGCAAACTGCTGACTCACTTTCAGCAGGCTGTCAACCAGCACCAGGTCCTTTCCTGCCAGGCAGCTCTCCAGCCACTCCGCCCCAAGCCCATAGTGTTGCATGGAGTTGTTGTGACCAAAGTGCAGGACCCAGCACTTGGCCTGGTTAAACATCATACAACTGGCCTTGACCCATCAATCCAGCCTGTCTGTGTCCCCCTGTAGAGCCTTCCTACCCTCCAGCAGATCAACACTGCCACCCAACTTCGTGTCATCACCATCAGATAACGAATCTTCACAGCACTTCATTCTGCAAGCAGAGAAACTCGCAGGGGACTGGGAACATCAACAGTAACTCGCTTTCCCTTCCCTGAGCTCAGGGCTGGGAGCTGCTGCTGCTGGCAGTGACACCCCTGTCCATGAAATACGGGTGCCCTGCCCCGGGTGCCACCACAGCCGGTGTGAATCAGCCGGTGGCATTGCTGACTCACAGCCAGGAGCCCGGCTGGAGGACTTACCTCATCACACCGGACCCTGACCTGCCGTGGCAGGGACAGGGCTCCCAGGGGACCTCTTGGCTCTGCTCCTGGACTGGGGGTTGAGATGGTTGGTGGATTTTGGAGGGATCTCCCTGGAGGGCAAATCTCTGTGAAAAAAAAACCAACAAACCAAACCCAGATAAAGCTGTGAGACAAACCTTTGGCTCCTGCTATGTGTGCCGGGAGCAGAGCCCAGCAAGATGGGAAGAAAGAAGGAGAGAGATCAGTCCAATCATTTTTAGAAGTGCTCTCCCAGCCTCTGCTCCACAGGAGGACACACCAACCCTCCCAGCCCACCTGCCTCGCAATCAGCGGCAGTTACTGCCACCCACCTCCCAGCTCTCCCCTTAACACGGTTCCCAGCGATGGTTCCTCACCCAGTCCTTGCCTCAGGCATTCCAAATCCACTCAGGGAGATGGGAATTGAAGGAGAAAAGGGTCTCAGGGACCTTTTTCTCCACCCATAGCCCATTTCATCACTGGGAGAGCCCACACTACTAAGGATTTATCTCCCACATTGTTCTCCCAAACTAGTTTCTATGGTTGTTTCACTGACATAACAGTAAAAAAATATGGTATATAAACCGCCCCAAATAGCGTCCAGGGACGTGAAGTGCTATAAATCCCAGGAGGCTGCTGGGAGAAGAGCGATGTTCTGATCGTGCCTGCTCCATCCAAGCCATCTTCTCCTTGGCTGTAAATCAAGGGGCTCCCCCAAAGCCCAAGAAACTCAGTTAAAAAGAGGTTTCCTTCTCCCCTGAGCCTCGGCAGTGGTGTTGGGAGCAGTGCTCTCCAAAAGGCTCCTGGGGGAACAGAATCAGTCATTACCCAAATTAGTTTCTAATAGCTTTTATCTCCTAATTTCTACTTTGTCAAGTACTAAAATCCATTAATAATCAAGAGACCATGTGGAAAAACATTTAACATCCCAGCTGCCAAGAGCTCCCGCCCTGTCACACTCCAGCAAAGTTAAGGAAGAGAGGAAACAAATAAAAGAATTTAATTTTTTTTTAATCTTAAAGCCAGCTCTCCAGCTAAACTGTCACCTGTGCTTGCTGATTAGCAGGATGATGGGACAAATCCACTCATGAAGCTGCAGATGCTGCACCTCCCATCTTCCTCCTTTCCAGCCCTTGGCAGATCAAGGTTCCCCACACAGCCCCACTGAGAAGGGTCCAAAGGCTGGTGGCCAAGGCTTGGGGCACCCTTGGTCCTGCCTGTACCCGGGATCCCCTGTCCATATGCAGGCAGGATGCTGCCCATCATGAGGTAGCTGCAAGCAACAGCTCCTCCATAGGCTGAGGTTGGGTTGGACCATTTCCAACCCAGGGCTGATCCTTTCCACTCTCTGAAATGCCGCAGCCCTTCATACCTGCCCCACTTCAACCTCTCAGCTTGATTTATTCCTGAGCTTGACCATGAAGAGCCATCCTTGGCCCTCCAGCCATGCCAGGAAATCCACCCACACCTTGCTTCAATTTGCATTAGCTGTCACCCCACGCTGCAACACCATCCATCTCTTAATCACCTGTTTGAACAGTTTAATAGGCTCCTAATAAAATATTGCATTTCTAAACCCTCCCTGATGGAACAAATCCCTCTGGTGTCCCCAGAGGGATGCTCACAACCACTGTATGGAATCACCCATGGCTTTCCCTCCATGCCTGGGCTGCTTCCCTGGCAGCAGCATCCTGGAGAGAGGAGGGAAATCGAACCCCTCATCCAACCCAGAGGTTGTTGCCTGAGCAACAGCAGAGGTGGGCGCAGGGACCCGGGCGGTGCGGCCGGAGGGGAGCTGCAGACCTGACTGCCAGAGGGTTTTCCCTCTGGGACAAAAGCAGGAGCAGGGGAGGAATTGGGATGCTGCAGCTCAGTCGGTTGCTGTGGTACCTGCTGGGAGCTGGGGGAGGATGGGGAGGGCGCAGGCAGGTGGAGTGGGGGTCAGTGGCTGTGGCATCCTACATCCCAGGGTTGTGCTGGGTGGGCAGGTTCCCAGGATCAGGGTGGATGTGGAACAACCTCATTTAAAGAACGCTCTTGTCCAACATGTCCTGGGCTTGCTGCATATCTCTCCTTTCCTCTCTTGCTGAGGGGATGGTGGCCTGAACAAGGGGACCAAGAGTTTTTTCCTTTGCGGTTCAAACATTGCCCCAAAGGAGGATCAAGGTCCCAGTACAGCAAACCCAGTATCCCCACAGAACCAGTAAGCCTTCATCCCAACACAACTGGGAGTCTGACAGTCTGTCCAAGGCCATGGGGTCACATGCAAGCCCTGTCCTGAGCTCCTGTAGCTCAAACTAGCTCTGGTTACAGCCACTGGCCTCACAGAGATGGGCAAGCAGCAGCGCAATGGTGACCACCTTGGGGCCAGACCATTTGTAGATGGGATCTGGTCTTTGTTAGGACATCAGGCCCTTAAGTGACCATGGATAGGGTGTCACTGCCACCACACATTACTCATTCCACCCTTTCTCAGCGAGGCCCCAAGTCTGGTTATGGATTTGTTTGGATTTTGCCGTTGGCTCAAGCATCACTAAACAGCTGCTGTGATGTTGGCTCAGGAGACGCGGGCTTTGGGCACTCACAAGCCCTCGACTGACATCCACGCTGTGTGCAAATCCATACATGGGGTTAATGGACACAATTCCCACCAGAGGCTGGGCACCATGGCCATCCCTGCCCCTGGGGAGGTGACATCCTGGGTAGGTGGCCCTAGGGATCCTCCTGGACCAAACCCCCAGGGAAGGCTTTCTGCAGCTGGTGCCCACCAAGTGTCAGGGGCTGCTACAGCATCCACATCATCTCCTAAGTACAGGGAGATGGGATGCTGGGATGGGATCCGGCGCTTTCCAGGGGTCTGCTCCTAACCAAGAGAGATTTAATTGCTGGGGGGGGGGGGGGGGGGGGGGGGGGGTGGAAGTAAGGTCACAAACCAAAATATATCCAGACACACAGAGTACATAAAACTACAGTCTGTTTCCCCTCTAATTGGTAATAAATGTAAATGTTTAGTTATGCCTGGCTTGGGAGCTATGAAAACCACATCTGGCTGGCTGGCATCTCTGCCTGCCATCTGCAGCCCAGAGGAAAGGCGAGCGAGCGAGCGTGTGCGCACCTGAGGAAAGCAACAGCGGGAGAAGAGGGAGCTGGAGCAGGAATGGAGGAGGAGGAGGATTGCTGGAGAGGGGAAGGGCAGTGCTGGAGGGTGATTGTTGGCCATGTTTCCCCTGCTCATGGGGACCTCCAAGTTCTGCATCTCTGCTCCATCCTTTGCTCCCCTCCTGGGTAACACAACCCACAGAGGAAGGGTCCATGCTCGCTGGAGCTGCTGATGGAGCATCCCTGCGTGTGTTGGTGGGGGAAACAAAGCCCACTCAGGTCTCCTCCTGGCCGTTAATTACCATTCACCAGAAGCTCTGATGGGATCAAACCTAGAGCAGTGCCTGTGCACTGCCACACAACACCCAGAGCTTATGGCTGAAATGGTTGGACCATGGCTGGCAAGGAGAGGATGCTGTTTGCTCCTCAGCTCCTGTCCCAGAGTCATCCTCAGGTCCATAACACCCAACCTGCAGCACCATCCCCACCAGCTAAAGACTGGGAGGAAACCACTGACCCAAGGAAGCAAATACAGCCCCTTCTCAGCTCAGAAATCTTTCTCAAGCCCAGGTCCCCAGGGCTGGGGAAGGAAGGAGAGCCACAAAGCTAACACACAGAGAAAATCAGGTTTGCAGCAGAATTCGAGGCAGGGGGAGGCATAGGTCCTCCCAAGCCATGGCTCTCTGCCCTCAGCCAGCAGTGACTCCAGCCCCACAGCAATGCCACCATCACCTGACCCAGCCCAGCTGGGGCCCTGGGAACCCTGCAGCCTTCCTCCTCCTCCTCCTCTGCCTGCCTGGCTCACTTTTATTCTGACAGCACCGCCTCTTACTTTGAAGCAGGTTTTCTTTTCTTGGAGAATGAGCTTCGTTTTCTAGACCGTCCCCAAAGAGCCCATGAGTACTCGCTCTCATCCCTCCCCCTGCCTTGATCAAGGCTGAAGGCTGAAATCCAAGAGCATTGATCAAAGCAGCTTCTCCGGGGGAGATTTACTGGCGAGGAAAAGCAACAGTTGTTGAGGAGCTGGTCCAAGGGGCCGGCGGTTCCTCACCAAGAACAAGATGGTAGCTGGGAATAGGAGGTGTGAAGGACTTCAGGGTGCCCAGGGCAGCAAAAAAAAAAAGGGATTTTTTACTGACCAGTGAGGTTGTAGGCTGCTCCTGAAGTGTCTGGGATTGAGTAGCAGCCACGTGTCCTACTTCTGAGCTCTCCTAAGGAAATACACAGCTTTATGTATGATCAGTGCTGTCTGGGCACAGCATGCCACGTCCAAGGGCTTTTGCCTTGAGACAAAAGCTTCCCATTCCTAGAGGGCAGCTTTAAACCAGCCCAGGTTCCACAAAACCCCTTGAAGATCTTCAGGCTGGCAAGTCCAGAGAGCAGCCCCTTGGCTGGGTGCTGAGTGATGAGGGCTGGGTGCCAGCTGCCCGTGCCAAGGTGAAAGCGGAGAGATCAGGCAGCCAGATGGCATCCTCCCACAAAAATAACCACCAGAAAGGACTCAAAATAGCTCATCTGCAATTGAGGACCAAAGCTAAAGCTGGGCCTGATGCGGCGGGTGGCTGTCCCGAGGGGGCACATGCAGGCAGAGAGGGGGCTGCATGAGCAGGATAAGCAGGCAGGGAGCTGCTGCCATGGCCGGTGTTTCTCAAGAGCATCCCGAGTCCAGCTGGCTTTGTGTTGAAGCGTGAGCCATGGCCTTATGCCTGGCTTGTGATTGCTCAGCACACACAGCCCCAGAAAGGCAGCAATAAAAAGGGGGTGAAGGCAGGGAAGTGGTGGTGGCAGGAGGAGAAAACTCTTCCTTGGGTGACAGATGAGGGTTAAGAGTTGTTGCTGTTGGTAAGACAACCAGACAACCCAACACCAAGAGGAAATCCTTCTAGTTATGCTGAGAGCAGCTCAGGCCTGGGCAGCTCCTTGGATGCTCCAGAGCATCCATTTGGCTGTGACAGAGGAGACAAAACCCTGAGATGGGCACAGGCAAAGCCAGCTCACTGCTGCTGGCACTGCCACGTGCTTCATGCCCAAGTCCCTCCTGTGTTACCTGCCTGCTTCTCACCTGTGCCAGCAGCACAGCTCCCCACCTGAGCTCACGTGCCCTGCAGTGAACTTTAAGCCAAGCTTAAAGCATAACTCAGCCAAGCCCAGCTGCACCCCCCAGCAGGACATACAGCCTCTTAAACACAGGGGCAGCCCCCCCAGTGATCACACCAGCCCCCTCTTACTGCGGACACTCACCCTGGTCACCCCTCCCAAGCTGGCAGAGGCCAGCCCTGGGGCCACACTACCCATGGAGTCAATCCCCACTAGATCCAGCTCTCAGATCCAGATCTCCAAGGTCAGGCCATCAGCTGGTGCAACTCCCCAGCTACCTCCAGGAGATTTCCACCAGCCACAAGGTCCGGCCATCCCATGGGAAGGGTCAGATGTGGCCGGTGCAGGAGGAAACGCCAGCAGTGATATTTGCATGCTGCTCCTGGCAGCCACAGCAGCTGCCTTGGAGCACTTTTCTTCTAATTCAATGAAAATGAGATGTTCAAGTGAATGAAGATAATTTAATAATGAATAGCTCCAACTTATTGGAGAAGCTTTCCATCCCTGCCTGACAGTCGCTGCCTCTAAGTGCAGTTTAATAAGGGAGTCACCATCACTCAGCCCTGTGGTAGGAAATCAACACTTTGCTACCCAGGGAAAAGGTTTTACACCTTCCTAAAAGCTGAAGCAATTTCTCAAGGAGGCTAAACAATGCTGGCCTTCCAAAGGGAAAAGAAAAAAAAAACAAAGAGTGGGAAAAGGAAAAAAGAGTGAGGAGAGAAAAAAAAAGTAACCAGCACAGCAGCCCATCTTCAGAGGCAAAAATGTAATTAAAAATAAAAGGCAGTTTGCAGGAGGCTGTAAGGCACCACAAGCAGCAGACAAAGAGGCTGCCAGCGAAAGCGGTGCTGGCTGTGCCTGCCAGTGGGGACACAGCGGGTCCCGGGGCTGCGGTGAGCCAGGAGCACATCTCAGCAACACGTTCCAACACAGCAAGGTGCTGCTTCTGCCAGCCAGGACTGGGATGGCTCTGCTCTGTGCCACCGTCCCCTGCTTGGGGATGTGGTGCAAGGGACAGAGCCAGCCCTCTCCTTTGCTGGGACAGTGGCTGTGCCAGCCCTGGGCCGGGGACATTCACCATCTTTGATGCTGCAGAGAAGCACTGTGGAGCTGTTTCCACCCAACATCACTCCATCAAGGATGGAAAATACCCACAGAACATCCTCAGTGGGGACTGATGGAGCTGGGAAGCGTTACTGCGATGTGACCTGGGGGCAGTGCACAGGTCCTGATAGCTGGGCAGGCAGCGCTCGTCCCTGTCCCCGACAGCAGGCAGCCGTCATCCACGCTGTGCAGACATCACCAGCAAGTGATCTCCTCAAGGCACGAATCTGCATCCCACCCAGCATCGATCCAGGCAGCGAAGGGCTGCGTCCTGCCCGCGCAGGCAGAGGGAGGAGGTGGTGTGGGGGATGCCAGGTCCTGCGGATTCCTGCTGACACCTGCCAGCACCGACTGCTTAATTATTAATTACATCTCCAGTAGCAATTGTTGCTTGTGCCGATGGAGTTGGACTAGACATCACAAGCAATTAGCAGAACCCTCCGCTGGTGTTCGGTTGGTCCCTGCTTAAAGCTCTGCTCACGTTCTCCGTGGGTCGCTGCAGAGGGAGGGAGGAACCCATGTACATCTCTGCTCAGAGCCAGCTGCTCACAGGGACTCCTGTCCCTCCAGCCTCTGCGTGGTGGCCATGGGCAGCAATGCTGCCACCAGCCGTGGGCTAGCCCTGCTCCAGAGCTGGCATCATCCTCTCCTGCAGCCGCGTGGTAGATGTGGAGCAGGACGTGTGGGACATCAGCTGCCGTGCATCCATGTGTGTGGTGGTGGCACTGGGCTGGCAGCCAAGCACAGCTGCTCACTCACTGCCCCTCCTCAGGGGACAGGGGACAGAACTGGGGGCAAGGGGAAGGAGACTCATGGGGTGAGAGCAGAACAATTTAATCATTGAAAGAAAAGAAAACTTAAAATAATAATGACATTTAAAATTCTTCTTATTATTAATAATAATAATAAATGCAAATGAGTGATGCCCAGTGCCATTGCTCACCACCCACTGACCAAGCCCGGCCCGTTCCCAGATAACGATCCCGGAGGAGCGACAATCCCGAACCGAAACCGCAATCCCGGGAGAGCGAGCGAGAGCCAGAGAGAGCCAGAGAGGAAGAGCCGCTCATGGATCTCCTGCCCGTGGGGGACGGGAGATGGAACAGCCCCTTGGCAGAGCCCAATGCCCATGGAGCTGATCCATGTCAATATTCCTCACCCCTGAGATCTTGCGCTTGCAGACGGACAAACACAAAGTCCTTCAGTGCCAGGGACACAAATGCCAACATGGGGATGTTCTCAGCGTTTCTCTCCTGACAAACCCCAGCTGAACCCAAACCCCAGCGCTGTTCCAGCTGCTGAACAGAACCAGCTCTGGCCCAGCTCACACCAGGCCAATGTGCCACCGATGGCTGGCCCCTGGAGGCACTGGTGTCTCAGCCAGGTCTCCTGGGCAAGCAAAGCCAAGAGCAGGAGTGGTGCGAGCTGCAGCCGAGGAGGCAGCCCCAAGCCCAGTCCCAAGCAAAGCTATCTTAGGGCCAAGCATCTACTCTGCCACAGCTGAGGTGTTTGACCAAATTAATTTTTATCATAACCAAAGTGACTGGTCAGTGGCATCCAAACGGGCTTTTCCCACTCATTGAGACCGTTCCATAGCGAGAACAATTTTGGGAGCTTATTTTCCACTTCATTGAGTGCCATGTTACTGCAAATGAATATATTCCTTGGTTGGTGTGATGGAAAATACAGCTGTAAACGCTTTCTGCTTCATTTGGGTAAAGAGCTCCAGATAGGACTAAATATAAAGAGAATTTAAATGCTCTACTTCATTAAAAAAGTTGTTTCCCATTCTCTTTTTTCCTGAAAATACAGGGCCGCTAGCGGAGAGAGCAAAAGCAGGATTTAAATTTCCATCAGTGTCACTCTAACCCAGCTGATCACTCCCCAGCCATGAGTGATGGTAGATGTCTGCCAGCAGCTTGTTCTCCAGAGGTTCAGAGAGGTGGGAAGCTGAAGGCAGAGAACAGGATGCCCAGCACCAGAGCCTGAGGCCATGGCATGTCCATCTGTTTATGTCAGGGTACATAATCACCTTCAGCCGGAGGTTCAGCCCTGGGGGCAGCAGGACACATCAGCAAAAGCACAAAGACCAAAAACCTAATTATTTTGGCTGAGCCAGAGGTTCCTAGAGACATGTGCCATCATTTCCACCTGTCCTTGACTATGGGGACAGAGATCCTTACCTGCTGCACAGCCACCAATGCTAGAGAGGTTTGAGGACCTGGAAGATGGTCTGAGTGCCCTTGAAATTATCTCAGTGGTCACCCAGCCGGCTGCATCCAAGAATTACTAGCTCATTTTCTTCTGACACAGACTAGAGACACTCATACCAGCTAATGAGCATGCAGCACCTTATCTTGACCTCTGGAGTTAAGTGCTACCTCATCCCACAGCCATAAGGAACTCTCCTGGCTTGTTGTCAATCCTGGTTTACCCTCTTCAGGAGAGCAGTAACACCCCCAGCCAATGTCTCATTTCCTGATCTAGTTTCCAGCACATAGACAATGACCCTTATTGACTTCATGGTGGTTGGGGTCATATCCACACTCTGACATCTGCTCCAACACAGCACAAGAGCAAGACCCAGCTTTGGTAGAGAACACTGCTCTGAACAAGCTCATCAAGGCTTCTAGGAGAAGACTAAACTCCCATCTTTGAAAGGAGAGGTACAGCTGGGTTGGGTTGGGTTGCCACATCCTCCTGGGACTCCTTCTGAACATTCAAGAGTCCCAACCTCCTCTGAGCAGCACCAGGTGCTACCACACAGCTTCCTCCCCTCCACATGTGTTCAGGAGAGGTGGGATCCCTCTCCAAGCCACCCAGCAGCCTGGCAGGCTCCCTGGCACCCAAAGACACTCAGAGCAAACCCATTTGTGGTGGGTTTAGCCTGGCTGGCAGCCAAACACCAAAGAGCCGCTCGCTCACCCTCCTGCAATGGGATGGGGGGGAGAATCAGGAGGGTAAAAGAGAGAAAACTCCTGGGTTGAGATAAAAACATTTAATAATTAAAATAAAATAATAATTAACATAATAATGATAATAACAGTAGTAATGAGTGATGCCCAGTGCAGTTGCTCACCACCTGCCAACCGAAGCCCAGCCTGTCCCCAGCCAGCGATCCCAGAGACAATCCCAAAACTGCAATCCTGGAAGAACAAGCCCAAGCAATCCCTGACAGAATCCCAGAGCTTTCTGGTCAGCCCTTGTTAATACACTGACCATGACGTGATACGGTATGGAATATCCCACTGGCACATCCAAATGACAATTAGGGTTTGTTAATTACTATGCTCCCCCCAAGTCCTTTGCCCCTGCAGACCAGCAAAACACGGGGAAGCTGGAATTTCCCTTTTCTTCCACCAGCAACTAAAAACACCAGTGTGTTATCAACGTGCTTCTCATAACAAATCCCATCCCCAAACCAAAACACAGCGCTGCTCTAGCTGCTAAGAAGGAAATTAGCTCTGTCCTAGAAAAACCAGGACACATTTCAAGCAAAACCTCAACAGATTTCTTCACTAGAAATAAAAGGCCACTGCAGTCCCAGGAGACACTTCAACATGTCTTTGGGGTCTTTAGCCTTACAAATCCCGCTGGACCTGGATGTCAGGTTGTGCTCTGCTCTTACTCGACACCACAAGGTGAGTGGAAGCTTTCAACTCTGCTAAACCCCATTATAACCCAGGAAGCAACATGTTTTAGGCTCATGGGGCCTACAGATAAACAGATCATCTCAGTAGGGCTGTGGCAGAGTGAGGTGGGATGAGTGATAGGTAGCGGGTTTACGTCTGACTGGAGGATAAATAGAGTTCACTTGACTCATAAGTGAGTCACCTACTGCCTTTTTGCTAAATTTAAAATGGCAACTTTTTTCCCCCCAAAGATTTAAGTGGAATGGATAGGAGAGAGTTGCATATAACATGTGAGCTTCATAAAATAACTGAAGTCAATTCAGCCTTCCATTAGAGTGGAGGAACCAGGAGCAAAGTGACATCTGTCCCTTATCTCCAGCACCGAGGTTTGGCCAATCAGCTGCTTTTCATAGACTGGGCAAACCAGAGGGACCTGGATCCAACAATCCCATGGATATGAAGAACAAACCACAGCAGTCTCATTTCAAAGTCTTCCCTTCCCTTTCTCCTCCTCCAAGTGTGAAGTTTCATGGAGTTCCTCACTCAGGTTGCCAGCAGAACTCAAGGCACTTTATGAAGGTGTTAAGTGGCCCCATCTCAATCTCCAGTGCACGGGGACAGCCCAGATGTTCAAGGGCAGGACAGGGACCTCCCACCCATCATCCAGCCTCAGCCAGAGCCACTGATTCACATGTGGCCAGGAGGGTCCTCCACTAGAGAACAGGTGCCAGAGAGGTGTCCCAGGTCCCACTTTCACAGAGCCCTGTATCTTCTCCCCTTTTTTCTAACCATCCTAGTGCAGAAGCTGGACGAGCTCTCTCCCCAGGACTAGCACAACAGTGGAGAGCAGTGACAAAACTTCCCCAAGGAGCCAGCACAGGTGTCCCACACCCAGCACATTACCCAGCTGGGATCACACCACTCCCTGGTACCTACTATGGCTTAAACAGCTGGCAGCAGGTGTGAACAACGACCACCCAAAACGTGGATCAAGGACAACGCGATGCAATTATTACCTTAATGGCATTTCAAGACTACCATCACCACCAGCTGGAAGTAAAACTTCTGCTGAGCGAGTTTAATAAGGATATCATCTAACAGGAGATTGGCACCGAGGGGCAGGGTGGCTTTAGGAAGGATTACAGGAGCTTTGTGAAGCTTTGCGTGGGATATTTCACATGCAACAGATAAAGCAGGATGAGCCCACGATGGCTCAAAACCCAGCTAGCAGCAGCAGCCTGGGATGCTACCTCCCATCTTGCGTTAAGTAGGAGATTACAAGTTTATCTCACACACAGAGCCCAGGCACCACTGCATCTGCTGCTCTGGTTGCCTCCACCATGGTCTCTACGATGGTGGCAACCAGCATGGTCCTCACTCTTGTGGCCACTGACAGTTACTAGCTGGCCATTTCCCAAGTGGCCAGCTGAGACCTGATGAAGGCATCATACCAGTGCATCAACCTCCACCAGTCCACCCAGACCTGCCTGAGTAAAGCCCCATGGGGAGTGGATCCAACTTCCTTGGCAACGCTCCCCCCATCCTTGTCTACACTCTGTAGAAGCTGGATGGGAGCAGGTCCCAGAGAGATCTGGGACTGGGTTAACTGGGCTCTGGGTGCATCAGCTCTGCACAGTGTGGTGAGTCCATATTCCCCTTCCACCTGATGCCCTCCCCAGCCCAGGAGCCTTCACCAGCTCTGACCAAAGGCCTTGCACCCCCAGAAGCAATTGGGCACCTCAGGGCTTATGTTTCCCCGCAGCTTGAATCATGGCCAAGGGAGCTGTGGGAAGGAGTCCCCGGGGATTTTCAGCAAGCCCTGCTGGTTAATGCACCCACAGGGAGGTAAATCACAGCAAGGGGAGGGTGGGCAAGCACACAGCAGCTCAAGGGACATATTGTGCTTGTCTAACCCCCAAAACTCCCTGCCACGAGGCACCAGGAATGGTAAGTGGGGTTTTTTCAGGTTTAGAGACCTTCCTAAGCCTAGCAGATAACCAAAATTGTTCTTTATGAAGGACTAAAAAAGGGATGAGAGCCCTACAAAAGAGGAACATCTCCTCTGACCATGAGCCAGCAGTGTGTCCTTGTGGCCAGGAAGGCCAACAGTATCCTGGAGGGCATTAAAAAGAGAGTGGCCAGAAGGTCAAGGGAGGTTCTCCTTCCCCTCTACTCTGCCCTGGTGAGGCCACATCTGGAGTGTTGTGTCCAGTTCTGGGGTCCCCAGTTCAAGAGGGACAGGGATCTTCTGGAGAGAGTCCAGCAGAGGCCACAAAGATGATGAGGGGCCTGGAGCATCTCCTGTGTGAGGAGAGGCTGAGAGAGCTGGGACTCTTCAGCCTGGAGAAGAGCAGCCTGAGAGGGGATCTTCTCAGTGCCTATAAAGATCTGAAATCTGGGGGCCAAATGGATGGGGCCGGGCTCTTCTCAGTGGTGCCCAGTGACAGGACAAGGGGCAATGGGCACAAACTGGAACACCAGAAGTTCCACACAAACTTAAGGAAAAACCTTTATGGTGATGGAGCCCTGGGACAGGCTGCCCAGAGAGGGTGTGGAGTCTCCATCTCTGGAGATGTTCAAACCCACCTGGACACTTTCCTGTGCAACCTGGTGTAGGGAACCTGCTTTGGCAGGGGGGTTGGACTGGATGATCTCCTGAGGTCCCTTCCAACCCACCAGTCTGTGATTCTGTGAAATACAAAGCCAGAGTCACAGGGCAGCAGATGGAGGGAAGCCAAAGCAAGTGTGTCCCCCCCAAGCCCCCCAGTCAACCCCCCACTCACTGCAACCTGCAACAGGCAGAAGCAAACACATGAAGTCCCCACACAAGACTTGCCCACCAGCCACCCCAGGTCAGGCAGGACAGCCCCGGGGTCTCCATCATCCCCCCTGGCATGGGGGACCCCCGGCAGTGCTGGGCTTGGGGGGGGTCCATCAAACTCCCTGTCACACCACCCACCAGCAGCAAGGAGATGTCCACAACCTGATCTCCTGAGGTCCCTTCCAACCCCACCATTCTGTGATTCTGTGATCTCCTCTCAAATTCCAGTGGGGTTATCCAATGCAGAAGGTGCCCATCAGCAGCTGAGATCCCAGACTGTCCTCTGCTCCAGCCAGCCCACCAGGCCTTAGCTAATGTCCTAGATAAACCACTCGCATCCACACACTGCCCCAGTGAGCATCTCAGAAGTCCCCCCTCACCACCTAATAGATGTGTTGGGTTTTGCTCAGCTTTTGAACCATCGGATCGCCTGGTTGTTAATTAATGCACGGCTGAAATTATGTTTGGGGGCTACTCAGGTTTATTGGGTAGAAAATGATTTCAAACGCAGAGAGCAGGCGGTAAAGATTGGAAATATGTTTGCAAGTATAAAGCTAATTGCTCCAGGGAACCCCTCTGGGATCCATTTGGAGCCCTTTGCTTTTTTATTTCCTTCCCTCGTTAATGACCCAGCCAAGGTTTGTACAACAGCGAAGGCACAGCGGCGTGCCGACGATGTGACACCCTGCAGCCAGCAGCTGGGGCGAGGTGGGATTCCTCGTGTCTCCACAGTGCTGGTGGTCACAGTGGTCCTCAACCACGTGCCCTGTCACAGCAGACTGGGGCAGCCTGGAAATGGTGGTGACCACATTGGGTCCAGCTCTGGTCTTAAGCATGGGGCTGCTTGCCATCCTCCTGCCATCTGTAGGAGTCCTCTAAGCCAAAGCAGAAGCCCATCCCACTCCCACCCTCCTGCCAACACGGGTGTTTTGGAGAAGCACATCAAGAGAGGGCTCTGCTGCTCCCGGGAGAGCCTCACGCAGGTCCTATAGCCAGTGTTGGCAACTGGGCTTCAGGTCTCCATGCATCCAGGAGCAAAACTATGCAGACACAGCCTTGAAACTCAGACTGGCCTAAGGCCGGTCCTGTGACCAGAGGACTTTGCTTTTACATCCCAGCAACCCCAATGTACCTGTTTTTCTGAGAAAAGATGTCCTGCCTGAGGGTGACATCCTGCAGGCCTCCAGTCATCCCAGTAGGAAGGAGCAAGTCCTCATTTCCAGGCAGGTTTTAATCTCCCACAGGCAGGGTCACTTAGTTAAGGAACACAAATAAAAACAGTCACTTCCCAGCCCAGGCTCAGCCACGACCAGATCAGGCATCGCCAAGAGGGGCTGCCTTGCAGAGGATCTCATGAGGATGCTGCAAAGGCAGGGGTCAAGAGCAAGGTCCTCCCTGGCTCCTCACCATGACACCTGGCTTCTGATGTCCACAGCAAAGCCCCTGCTGCCCTGCCCCGGGCAGGGATGCCCCACGCTGCCGCCCGGGCAGGCGCTCACAGGCGCTTAAGTGCTTTCCTGGACCACAGCCCAAGTGAACCCAGGTGTTCCCAGTGGCACACATGGGATTTTTCTTCATGCTATTTGGTTTTTTTTTGCCCTGATGGTGCCCTCTGAGATGTAAATAACTGCACACTGGTGACCCAGACAGGTGACTCACCTGCACACACACAGAACCAGTTTCTTCACAAAAACCATCCTTGATCCCTGCCCAGTTTGGAGATGAGGGGGGCACTAAGCTGTCTTACTCGTTATGTCCAGCCACCACCTTGCTCTATTTTAATTCATTTCCCAGAGGAAGCATCTCCCCCTACAACTGCCCCTCCTTCCAGCCCCTTTGAGGCACACAAGGTTTCAACACAAGCCAGGCATCGGGATCCTTCCCCTGGTCTCAGCTCTGAGGGTCTGGATTTCAGCAGGGCTGCCAAGGAACGTAGAGGTATGTTCATCCATCGCCCAGGGACACCCCCAAACCAAACCTGTCACCACCCCAGGCCAGGCAGGAGTCACTCAGAAACTGGGATTTGCTATGTTCCCTCCCCCAGCAGTGAAACAGGTGCCCTGGGAGCGTGACAGCAGCCAGCAGCGCTGGGGAGGAGATGCTCCATCTCCCACCGGGTTGGCCAGCACAGAGTAATGAAAATTGTGCCATGCTGCCCAAAACCACTCACCCTCTAGAATTTCTCCTTTCATAAAATACCAACAAAAAACCCAATTCACGGACAAAAACAACCCCAATTTTTTAAAGAAGCCGTATGCAGTGAAGGAGGCCACCATGTCCAGTGACCATATCCAGTCATTCCCAACTCAATCCCTGCTATAACTGGAAAACAATTTTATCACTGCTGGATTTTCTTTTACCTCCTACTCCTATAGTTGCCTCTCCTGCCTAGACCAAAGGTTTTTTAAGGTAGGACCTGGGTCTCCCTAGGACAACCTCTTAGCACTGGCATAGCCAGACCCAATTCAGCAGTGGGGATGTTTCTGTCACACAGAATCACACAGAATTGCCCAGATTGGAAAAGCCTTTTAAGATCATCAAGTCCAATCATGAACCCAACACTGACAAGTCCCCGACTAACCCATGTCCCTCAGCACTGTGTCTACACGACTCTTCAATCCCTCCAGGGATGGGGACTCCACCACTGCCCTGGGTAACACCTGCCAATGCCCGAGAACCCTTTCAGCAAAGAAATTCTTCTTCACATCCAATCTCAACTGCCCTGGGCACAACTGGAGGCCATTTCCTCTTGTTTTATCACTAGTTACCTGGGAGAACCACCCCCACCTCTCTCCACCCTCCTTTCAGGGACTTGGACAGAGCCAGAAGGTCTCCCCTCAGCCTCCTTTTCTCCAGGCTCAACACCTCCAGTTCCCTCAGCCAGGAACCCAGCACACTTGTGCTCCAGACCCTTCCCCAGCTCCGTTGCCCTTCTCTGGACACGCTCCAGCACCTCCAGGTCCTTCTTGGAGTGAGGGGCCCAACACTGAACCCAGCACTCGAGCTGCAGCCTCACCAGTGCCCAGTACAGGGGTCCTGTCATAATGACCAGGTGAGTGACCACGTACACTTGAAAGCAAAGCCTGGTTTGAAGACATCTTCACCTGCTGCAGCCCGTGTTAAGCAGAGCTGCACCCAGCAGGCATCACCTCCCAGGCCCAGCACGGTGTAATTAGCGTGGGGTTAGAAAACTTTCCTCTAACCATACCCTGAACGTGGAGCTGGTGGTTACGGGCTCCCAGAGAGCGCAGTTCAAACAGCTCCATCTCTGCGCCGCGGCGGCAGGCAGGGCTGCACCGCCTCAGCTCCCTGCCAGGTTACAGAACGCGGCTCTTTGAAATGCAGATCCTGCCCTGCTTTGTTCGTCGCATCTTTGTCGGTGCCGGATTTACAAGGGCTTGTTTGCTGGCCCTACACCAAGGCTCCCCGTACCGTCCCTGCACGCCCAGCCCTCGTTAGCATTCGGGACCGCGCAAACCCCGGGAGCCTTTTACCTCCCTCGGCTTCTCCTGAGCGATGCTCGGGCAGGGAGACACAGTGATGCAAAGCCCGGGGTCAGCAACAGCCCACCAGATCACAGGATGCTTTTCAAGATCAAGTCCTTGGTTCAGAAGCTGCTCGGAGGAGCAGTTATTCACATGTCTGTCCTGGTGCCAGCGAGGGGGAGATCACACACGAGAGCAAATTGCTGCTCGTGCAACAGCAGCTGGAGACATCAGCCCCCCTCTGGGGATGGGCAACCCCTGAGCTGCATCCAAAGAGCTTCAGATGGAGATGGATTTGGGATCCCCATGATGCTGAGGCTGCTCACCTTCCCCCAAATGCAGGTGTCTGCCCCAGCCTGTCCCCCCTGTCCCCCACCAACAAGCTCAAGCTGCCAAGGGGAACGTGGCTCGCAGCCTGCTGGCAGAGGTCCCATCCGTTTCAATTACGTGCAGCCCAATTCCCATCACGAGGAGGCGAGCCAGGAGAAAATGCCACCAGAGTCATGCTGCACAGTCTGGAGAGAGCAGGAGGAGACGCTCAGCCTGGCCTAACACACATCATCTGGGCTTCTCATGCCTGTCCCGTGCTGGCTCAAATCTTCATTTAAATTTATGACGTCTCTTGCCAAACTGGCAGGACACGTTTACAATTAACAAGAAGGACACGGGGAGATGTGTCCTTTTTTTTCTTTAAAGCCAAACATAGAATCCCAGACTGGTTTGGGTTGGAAGGGACCTTAAAGCTCATCCAGTTCCAAACCCCCTGCCAGCAGCAGGGACACCTTCCACTAGACCAGGTTGCTCAAAGCCTCATCCAACCTGGCTGAGAACACTTCCAGGGAGGAGCAGCCACAGCTTCTCTGGCCAACCTGGGCCAGTGTCTCACCACCCTCACACCAAAGAATTTCTTCCTAATACCTAATCTAAACCTTCCCTCTTTCAGTTTAAAGCCATTTCCCCTTGTTCTGTCATTAACTGCCCTTATGAAAAGTCCCTCCCCAGCTTTCTTGTAGTCCCTTCAGGTAGTGGAAGGCAGCTGTAAGATCTCTGTCCCAGCCTCTGCTCCCCTCAATGGAAAGCCTGCTCTGAAATCCAGCGCCAGCTGAAAAGCCAAACCACGCAGCTTCGACCCCAGCAAACATAATCCAGTAAATCACACAGCTCCAGTTTAAACCTTTCCAAGGCTGAAGCCTTTATGATTCGAGAGCTTTGAGCCCTCAGCCTGGCTTAGCCCGCTCACAGGGGACACACCACAGATGTGGCCACCAGCACTGATATCCTCTGGGGTGCAGCCAACATACCCCAAACCTTTGGCAGCCACCAGCCAAGGGAGTGGATGCTACAGGGCTGTTCCTGCTGGGCCAGCTCCCAGATTAGAGGAGCAAGTCCCCTTTTTACTGCCTGCCCTCTCCCCAGGCTTAGGACAGCTCAGAAGGGTAGCTCAGGACATCCAGGAGATACCAAGGATCTCCATCCCAGTGCTGCTGTTAGACCAAAGGGTCTGGAGACATGGCCATGCCACAGGCTGCAGGACCAGCCCAAGGAAAGTCCCAAAATCACCACTATAACATGGTATGGGAAGCAAGCAAGGAAGATCAGTGGCTCTGCAGCTTTCCTAAAGCCTTACAACAGCTGAGAAGTTATTTTAGGAAATGGTAAGATCTGAGGAAGCCTCCAGGCACCAGAAGGAAGCCAAATAAAGCCCTGTGTTCCCTGTTGGCTGACCAGGGAAATCGCTCCCTGTCCCCAGATGTGTTTCCAACTGTGGCCATTTTCCACCACCTCAAAGAGAAACAGGACCACCACCAAAGCCAGGGGCTCAAGCAGGCATCAGTGGAGATGAGGATTCCTCCCCAGACCCTACGGAGGACAGCGGATGCCCTGAGGCGTGGGATTAATGTAAACTAAAGACAGCAAAGATCAATCCAGCCTCACTTCCCCACATCAGACACCCAAGGACTCTCCCCTCTGGAAAGACTCTGAATGAATAATCCTGCCCATGAATATTGAGAGCTATCTTGAAACAGTAGCTGTCCCTTCCCACCCACCATGCCTTTTGAAGGCTACTCCAGAATGATCTCCTTCAAGCCTCAGAAATTGGTTCTAAAATCCCATCTAAATATTTATGGCCAGTTTACCACACAGGGGTCCATCCTTCTCAGACAGAGTCCTTCCATTAACAACTGGATGGTTTTTAAACCTTACTGGGGCTTAAATTTCATCCCACTTACTAAAGTCTGGGATGCAACCAAGCCATTTCCCCTGTCCTGAGGCAAGGACCCTTGGTAGGACCCCCAGCCCTCTCCTTCCTCCATCCCCTTGGGAGGAGCAAGGATAGAGAGGGACTGAACTTCTTAAAGCCTGGTGCCATGTCCCAAAAGATGGATTTACAGATTCTGTGGCTGGAACGCTGTAAATTTTTATTGCAGCTCTGCAAAGGCTATTTTGGGCTTGTCTGCCATGGAGACCAGGCCAGCAGCAAGCAGAACCTGGCCCTGCCCTTGTGCAGTGGTTGATACCAAGGAAGGAGAAACATACCCATCCAGACATCTGGGGTGGGAGGAGATCCCCATGAGCTGCAGGACCATGTGGCAGCCTTTCCAGCCTGCACTGCAGGGGCTAAGGATGGTCTTCAAAGTCCTTGCTGCTTTCTAACCGATTTCTACCTCCCATTTCACACCAGGAAGGACCATGATGCTTCTGAGACTTTTTGGAAACTTCAGGAGTCGTAGACTATCAAGAGATTTGCAGTCATGAGAGCCAGTGGTGGAAGGAAATGCTATCCACCATCTCCAGGAGTAGATGCTGAGGGGCTGAAAACCAGCATCAAGGCTCTGGGACCTCCTGGAGATAAGCTGAGTGCCAGGGCTGGCTGAGGACCCGGCCTCCAGAAGAATGCCACAGACAAACAGCACACCTGGACCATCTCTTATAAGGCCACAAGAATTCAGAGGGTCCTTCCACCTCAGTAAAAGTTTGGGACTTAGATGCTGAGTGATACGGTTGGAACAATTTCCTTGATCTTTTATTACCCTGGTAAATAATTTATTGGGACAGACATTTAAAAAAAAAAATCCCATAAAAGACCCATAAAACATATTTATCACACAAAAAACCCCTGTTCCTTGGCTCCAACCAACAAGCTGCAAACTTGTTTGTACACTTCACTGCACATAAACTAACCGATGCCTCGTGACAGCTTTCAGCCCTTTAACAGCTCTCTCCCCGCTGCTTTTTATTTCCATTTCTCTCTTTCTGACTTCAGGAGGACAAAAAAAAGAAGGCACCACAAGAGGAGAAGTTTCTGCTTTTGGACAGATATGGACAGTCGGGAACTGCCCCTCAGTTTTCTTGACACCCTTTAGTAAGTGGTTGGAAAACCCAACTCTGAGCTGTGGTGATTGGTAGCGCAGCAGGACACGGGGGTTGGCAGCCCGGTGGATGCCAACCCAATCCCAGCAGAGGGATGGATGCATATGTAACCGAGGTACTCATGGCACAGGCATCAAGCCACCTCTTTTTGTGCCTCAGTTTCCCTCCTGAGATCAGAAGCATCCATAAGGCACTAATGCACTTCTGTTGCCTTCTGCTGGCAGAGGGCAGGGTCTTTTTTCTTTTGTCCAAGACTTGAATAAACGAAGACTCCAGAGAGAGGGCTGAGGACTGTGTTTTGTCACCCAAAACACACACCAAAACTTTTTGTCACCCTCTTGGACACCAGAGGATCCAGTCAGATGAGGCCTGGCCAGCAGGACAAGATCTCAGCCTGCTGCCAAAGCACAAAACCAGAACCCAAACCACACTTATTGCTGTGAGAAGGACGCCTGGTGCCAGGCAGCTGTGCAGGCTCCAAATGCAGAGCAACCCACAGCCTCCTGCACTGTGCTGCAAACCCAGACCTCATCAGGGACAGCTTTGCTCAGCAAAATACCAACCAACACAGATGACCTGGCATGGGGCAACCAACCTTCACACCTGGGGATGGGCTGAGGCATGCTTCTCCTCTTCCTAGGGGTGAGGGGAGATGTGGCAGCAGCGGTGAGGCCAGATCAAGCTTGAAGGCCCTCTGCCATGATGCAGAGCTGATCTTCCAAGCATGCAGAGAAGGACTCTGAGGAGGAAGAGCAGAGTCCTCCCATGCTGGGTCAGCAGACTTGGCCCTCAGAGGGCTGCCAAAGCACACAGACATCCAGGCATTGTCCAAAGCCTGCTCCAGATGGCATCTGTCAGAGGCAGCCAGGAGCTGTCTGGGTCAGAGCACTCCACATGCACGATTTGGCTCTTCCCCAGCTCCAGATACCTCCAAAACCCCTCATCCCAGTCCTGGTTCCAACACAAGTGTGATGTAATCCAGTAAAATGCCTTTTTTCCCCACTGCCTTCCCAAAGGCCCCACCAGGCACTTGAGCTAAAGCTGTTTTTGTACCTGTGTGAGCCAAAATGCTCCTGTCCACACTGGCTGGTTCTCCATAACAGGGCGTCTCTGCCTCCACCACTTGCTCTACAGAGAGATCAGAGGTTCAGAGCAAGCTCAAGCAGCCAGCACGGCTATATGATGAAGAACAAGCTATGAAAAGAAGGTCAGTGGTCAAAGTAAATTGGGGATGGGATCTCTGCATGATAGGCACTTCTTACCTCACCCCCTTCTCCTTCAACTGCTCCCTTGTTATTTCTTCCCAGTATCTCCTCCCAGTCCTATGACCACCTCCCCCTAGCTCCAGCAAGACCACTGAGGATCCCAGTTAGTCTGGACAACCCATTTGTCTGCCATCCATCCCAGCCCTGGCCCTAGCAGCACATGGTGTCCTGGCTGGAGGCCAGCAAGGATGCATCACCCAGAGCAGGAGAGGGCTTCCCTCCTTCCTCGAGGGAGCTTCACCATGAACATCAAAGGAAAGAAGCAAAATGAACACTATGAGCTGTGGTATGGATTCAGTCTCATGGGACAGAGACACAGCCCAGGAGAGACTGGGACTCCAGGTCCATCTTTGGGGTGTCTCCCACCTTCACCAGGTCCCACAGCTCCTCCAGCTGTCACTTCCCAACTGATGAGCACATTAGCAGTTAACTCCGTTTGCAGATTTAAAAGTCAAACCCTGCCACAGGAAATTAAAAGATAATGCAAGGAATTATTTAAAAAATTAATCTTTATTACTCTCCATTCCCAAGCTGCTAATAAAAAATTGTGTTCCTTATGCAGTCTCTGTAAAAACAGGTTATAAAGCAGGGGAAGAGAGGAAAGCAGATGCTTTAAAAAAACCCATCTCTCATCCCCTTGTGCCTCTCAGAGCTGTTCATCTGCACCTGTGTCAGCCCCCAGCCGCTTCCAACCCAGTCAGCCCCTTTCACCCTGCTAGGTAATTAGTCCCCATTTCACTCTCGTCCCCCTTGTCCTCCCTGTTTTACATTTCCAGGAGATCAGCAGCCCTGGTCCAGAGAGCAGCCCAGAAGGTGGTTTAATGGCACACCTTCCTCGCTCCAGGTATCTCTGAGCACTGCATAAACCAGGATGAATTACCGCTCATTACAGAAAGGGCAGACGTTTGGGAAGTAAACAAAGCAGCTATTAGGGAAGCCAGCAATAGCTCCACAACACCGGAGTGGGGTGGATACATGCAGGAAACCATGCCTGAAAGAGAGGTCAAGGATCCTTAGCAGCTCTGAGAAGCCAGCCTAAGAGGCTGAGAGGCAGGTGGCAATTGCACAGGTTTATTCAGAAGATGCTTCTGCCTAGGGCTGTGCTCAAGCAAAAAGCATGGTCCTTGGTTCTAGCTGGTGCTTAAGCCCATGGAGCCAAAAATGGGACTACAAACCATTTTTATGTCATGACAGCTAGCCATCAGTTAGCCAGGCTTTGGTAGGTCTGAAAGCCACCACGACTGAGTAAGAGCACTCAATCTAGCATGAGAGAGATGGAGAAGCAAGAGCCATCAAACCCATCAGCCGTGTCCACACTGCAGTAGAAGAAACCACTTCTACACTAGAAGAAACCACTACAGGCACAGCTCTGTGTCCCACCAGCCTTCTAGACATCTGAGGAGTGCATCTGGCCTGGGCCTGCTCAGGAGGATACCCACCACCAGTGCTCCTGCCAAAGAGGTGCCCCCAGGGCTAATGGAAACACAGCCAGGCATGGAAGGAACAGAGGACTTCACAAAAGGAGAAACTAAGAGACCAAGAGCTGCTGCATCACACCACCAGCCCAGCAGGAAAGAAGGCTCTCTTAGCTGCTCCCTTGCCAGAGCTGGAACCAGCAATCCTCAGAACATGATAGCCATTACTGCAGAAGCAGCCTCAAGTGAGCTGTAAAGTCCAAGCTCCCATCCCCAGAGGAGCACTACAGGCACCAAACCACCCCCATCCCTCCTCCAGACAGCTGGAAAAGGCCGTTATCCCAGGACACCTTCTCCTCACTGGGGATAAAAAGGAGTATTTGGCCTTTTTTGACTCCAGAAAGGGGAGAGACAGTCTGGAAATAAATCATTGGTGTTGAACAGGTGCCAGGAGCAGAGGAAGGAGAAAGGCAGAAACACGAGCAAGCTCAAACACAGCGAAGAAGAAACCCCCTGGGAGAGAAGGTGCCCACAGGCACTGCTGGCCGGGACACTGCTGTCCCCAGTGGGGCAGCAGCGGAGCGGGGAGGTGGCAGCACAGCGAGGCAGAAGGTGGCTTTCCAAGGGGAGGTTGACTGTGATTGATGGCACTGTGCTGTGTTCTCACTGAGGTAGAAAATTAGAGAGAGATGGGTTCAGATATCGGCCCATCCGAGACACTTGTTGTGTCCATCTCCTGTACACAGGCGTCTCTCCTGGGAGCTCTCCCTCCAGCCTGTAGGCTCATTATTCACAGTGCTGCACTGGGAAAAGCAATGCTATTTTATCTGTATTTTTCCCCCCCCTCAACCACTTGATTGTATTATTCTCAGAAACACATAAAGTGCTGATTTCCTTGCTCAGCTACTTGAAAGTTTGTTTGATTCTCCTCAGCTAGGAAAAATGAGCCCTTCAGGTTTTTTTCCCTCTCTTCAGCCAAGGTGTGGAAGAGGCTCTAGAAAAGCTAGAAGCCATTTTTTCAGATGGAAATAGCTCCCTGAGAACAATGAGTCATGCTCCACCCCGGGGCAGATCTGATGGTTGGGAACTACAGTGAGCAATGCTGCTGTGCTAATGTAACCTTGTGTCCACCTCCTCCTGGCAGGATGGTCCCCTCCTGGCTTCCCATCCCTTTGCCATTTAACCAGCTACAGTTCCCTTTATCCTGGCTGCTTTCGTCCCTTCGCTGCCTCTCTGCTAGATGGCAAAATGGTTTAAATTGTCCTTTAAGTGGTCTTAAAAAAATCCATGTATGCTTCCACAAGAAATGATGAAGCCAATGGTCTGGTGTGCTGGTTTTACCTGGGATAGAGTTAATTTTTTCCATAGTAGCTTGTACAGGACTATGTTCTGGATCTGTGCTGAAAGCAGTGTTGATAACACAGGGATGTTTTCATTATTGCTGAGCAGGGCTCACACAGAGCCAAGGCCTTTTCTGCTCCTCACCCCACCAGCGCGTGGGCTGGGGGTGCACAGGAAGCTGGGAGGGGACACAGCTGGGACAGCCGACCCCAACTGACCAGAGGGATATGCCAGGCCACATGGGGTCATGCTCAGAGTATAAAGCTGGGGGAAGAAGAAGGAAGGGATGGATGATTGGAGTGATGGTGTTTGTCTTCCCAGGGTGACAGAACTCTGCTTTCCTGGAGATGGCTGAACACCTGCCTGCCATGGGGAGCAGTGACTGGATGCCTTGGTTTGCTTTGCTTGTGCACACAGCTTTTGCTTGACCTATTAAACTGTCTTTGTCTTAACCCATGAGTTTTCTCACTTTTACTCTTCCAATTCTCTCCCCCATCCCACCAAGGGGAGTGAGCGAGTGGCTGCGTGGTGCTTAGCTGCCAGCTGGGGCTAAACCACGACATCTACCTCAGCACAGGCTGGTAGGTCTTCAGGAGTTGCATTGCACTAAGGACCAGAAGACTACTGGGCCCTTTCCTTAAAACAATGCCACCCCTCAGTAGTAGGCAACTAGTTCCTTCCCAGCCAGACATGGCATCTGAGCTCACGTCTCTTTAGTCGTAAGGTTTCCAAGCAGGTCTGGAAATGGTGAGATGAACCCCTCTGGCTGCTGCCAACACAATCTCAAATAGGCCCTACACTCCCACCACTAGCAATCAAATCCATTCAAACTCCCCAGGAGCTCCCAGGAAACTACACCAGGCTGGGGAGCAGCACAGGCTCTTCCACTTGGTAAGCATGGCTAGAGGATACGGATCAAGAGATTGGATGTGGGAACTCCCACCTCTGGAAAGTGCAGGGAAATGGTTCTGTTTCCTTCATGACTCCAAACTCAAGACACTGGTTTCACCTGCCAGCTCTCCAGCCTGGGGCAGCTGAGCTTGTTCCCATGGCAAAGGGCAAGTTTCCTTTTGCTCTTGGGTATCTCGAGAATGGCTTAAAAATTTCCCCACTTTGAAGCCCATCACCCAACAGGGATGGCCAGGCTCCTGAACTGGGGAGCTCCTCACAAATAGACAGTAGCTAAACCCAACCCTGCTTGGCTCCTTTGTTAAAAGGATGACCATGCCACCAACTGCAGCCTAGGCAGTGCTCTGAACATCCCCTGAGGGCTGGCAACAAGCAGCAAAGGCCAAATTCAAGCCAAAGCCTGAAGCACTCAAGAAATCCCTACAGGAAGATGACAAAGAATCCCTCTCCTTCCCTCCCACGTCCACCAGAGAGTGACCCCAGTGCCTGCTACCAGCTTTCCCAGCGGTGCTTAATCACCCACCCTCTGGAAGCCCTTTTTTGAGGTGCAGAACAATCTCCTCACATCCCTCCCTTCTCCATCTGCTAATGGCTTCCCTCCACCCAGGCTGAGCCTCCTCCAGCCTGAGCAAACGCTGGGAAATTAGCATTAAAATGCTAGCTCGCTATTAGCCGTGCCTGGGCTCCCTCTCACGCTCCAGGAACAGCAAATGACAGGCTGTGATTTCCCTGCTGCGACGCAGGGGAGCGGGAGCAACGGCAGCCAGAACGCTGAAGTTACCCACGGAAAGTTTGAAGCTCATCTCTCCCACCCTGGCAGCCCCTTCCCTTCACCATCCCCACCGTGTTCATCCACCACACAGGCAATCCTACAAACAGATGGCACCTGGGCAGGAAAGCAGACAAATGGGCTCCCACCTGCAGGAGCACTGAGAGCTTTCAGAGCAGACGAGCGCTCACTCGCCAAGAGCCCGCGGTGTGGAGATGCCAGAGGAATCTGCCATCGCTCTCTTTCCTTCCTCCTCGCTGCTCAGTGGCTCCTGCTGTGTCCTTGCCTCCTCCCAGGAGCTGGTGGCAGGAAGGGATGGTTTCTGCTCCCCAAATCAGGCACCTGAAAGAGGTAATTCAGGCCAAGCATCAATGGAGAGGTGTTTTCTTCGCATCAGCGCAAGGCTTTGGTCTGGAGGGCTTGCAGCTAGCCTGAAGTGAGAAGGTTTTATTGGGCCCCCACTGAACATCCATCTGCTTGTCAAAAAAACAGCTCAGCTCAAGCTACCAGCTCTCTCCTCCTGTCAAAGTGGGGGTCTGCCATCCCAGAGACCTCCCCTCCTTGACCAGAGAGCTGTGGCAAGAGCACAGAGAGATTCATTTCATTTTCTGCCTGTCTGCTCCTCTGAGTCCACCTGGCTGGAAGCTTCTTAGTACATCAAGGCCAGGGAAGTGGCTCGTGCACCAGACCGCAGCAAAGCAAGAGGCAGGAGGAGGTGAGCAAATCCATGGGTGTCAAGGCAGGTTATCATCTTCTTCTGCGTACCTGGGTGACCCTGCAGAGTTACAGCATCAGAGCATCTCCTAGCTGGTGCAATCCTCCTTGTAGAGCCCCATGGCTCGGGTCACCTAGAGCAGGGAAAAGGGATGCAGCGAGGCTGAGATGTGTAGGAGCTCTTGAGTGCTTTCAGCACTTTGCACATGGAGAACTGCACAACACTGCTGAAAAATTCCATTCCAAATGACATTTTAAGCCTCTTGAGTAAGGTCAGACAATCCCCTCCCCTCTACCTCATCCTTAAGTCTCTCTGAAAGTACCTGGACCAGCAAGTGAAGGCAGTGTCCTCAAGCCCCAGCCTGGCAACTGGCTTGTAATGGGCCTGGGAGGTGAGCTACAACAGGGAGAGGGAAAAGGTTGGTAGCAAAAAGCAGGGTGAAACAGTTACCTCTTCCCCAGCATTCCCATCAGCAGCTGAGATGTGGGAGCGAGGAGAGGAGTCGTCTGATGATGGATGGCAAAGAACTGAACCTTGGCAAGGCAGAACAGGAGCAGAAGGAAGCGCTGTTCCCAAAGGCGATTCTCACACCTCCTTGGGGTAAGAAAAACAACCATCAGAGGCAGCAGAAGCGAAGGAAGGGAACATGTTCTTCTCCCCACACGTTTGGTATTCATCTCCGGCCTGTCAGAGGGGGCCACCATCCAGCCACACATTTGTATATTCACTGAGCCGTACGCCCGGCTCGGCGGACTCCTGACAGATGCAGATGGCAAAGCCATTTTTCATAAGGTGAGGGAAAAAGGGAAGAAGAAAAAACAAAACAAAACAAAGACAGGCTCAGGCATCAGCTGGAAAAGATGCAAGACAGGTTCAGGGCTAATAGAGAACCAGAATCAGATTAAACTCTTGGTTCTTTAAGTGCAGAAAATGGCTTGACTCCTGTCTCTGTTTTCTAGCGTGGCCTGGCAGCAGCAGCTACCTTCATTCTCTCCTCTGTAACCAGCTGGAAAACAAAAGCTGGACCCAGAACAGCACTAAGGCTTTGCTGAACTGGCCCTTGAGGACAGAAGGTTGGCAGAGGGGCTGCTGGAGCAGTGCAGGCACAGATTAGCTCCCATTTAGAGGAGGTGAGAGACAGCCTGTGGAGAACATTAACTATTAACACACATTTATCTGCCCCTCAGACCTTAGCTTAGTTCAGGCCTGGCCCCTGAAGAGTACAGATGGCCCCTGGGGCTCTGAAGGGACAGCCCTGGCAGACCTGCTGGTACAAGGGTGCCAGCATGGCAAAGGACAGCTCCATACCATGCTCCCTGCGATGGCAAACACAGCAGTTCCCAATGGCCCTATTTTGTCTCAGACAGTGACAAGAGTTCACCCTCTGCCCCAGGTCACTCACGCAGCAAAGAGGCATCAGTGACACAGAGCTACTTACCGACACAGCAAGATAAGTGATGCTCAGCACAGGATATATCCTCCCCTGGGCAGCATGTGTGCATGCCCCGCTTGGCACTGGGAGCCAGCGACTCTTGATGTAAGCCAAGGGGAAGGGAAAGGAAAAAGTACCCTCACGGAGGGAAATGTTTCACCTCTGCCAGTGACATTCTGCTATTGTCACCGCCAGCCATAACATCATCCTCTGGATGTGAAATCTAAGTTGACAGTGATACATGAAAGGAGCAGACAGGGTGGCATACTCTGCCCAGCCCTCTTTGTAACCCCAAATCTCTGCACAAAGCACAGCCAGTACCTCATCACCAGGTTACTGAGCAAATAGATCTTCTCTTCCCAGAGCTGTGGGGTAAATCTTTCCTTGCAGTTATCCATCCTTCTGGGCAACTCTGAAGAGGATTTCATTTTGATCTCTGTTGCATTCTTTTCATTTCTGAAAAGAGAAACACATGCAGAAGTCAACACCGCCCTTGCAAAACAACACGTGTCCATAAGCTGAAGTCACCAAAGCCTGAAGAGTTCCTGGTGCCAAAGTCCAGGTGCTTTCAGACTCACCAGAGGTGCATTGAGGACCATCAAGCTCTGCTGCCTGTGGCATTTCCAGCTGACATTCGCTCCCCTTGCCCCGGGAACAGGCAAGCACAGGGCTGGGCAGCGAGGCTTGGTGAAGGTTACTGCTGGGACCTGGTGGAAATGTCATCCAGCAACATATGCTTCAAGAAATATTCATTCCCAAGCAGCCTGGCTCCATAATAAAAGAGTCAGAGCAGCTGACTTGCCTCCCTCTCATTGCCTCCAGGTTTATCCTGTCTCAGGTCTCTCTCCCTCTGTAAGCCAGCACGTGCCTTTCCTTTCAATAGGCTGGCACTGAAACTCAGCCAGCTCAGATTGTAGGAGAAAAAGGAAAACAAGGCAGGTGAAGGGTTCAGGAGAAAAAAAAAAGCTCAACAGCCAGGTTTTCCTCTAATTTTTGGCTGCTCTCAGTTCTGAAAGGGAGGAGGGAGAAGCAAGAGGTGCATTAATATGAGAACACTCCAAAACCAGAAGCCACCTGACCTTGTGTCCCAAACCAATGCCCCAGCTGCCAGGCTGTGTCACCTCCCTCTCAGAAAGCTCAAATCACATTCCTGATAAAACCCATCCAAGAAGACATGAACATTTCTGAGCCTGTCACCCTCCTGGCCATGGAGCCTCTTCTCAGAGGGCTGTGTACGTGGTGGGCATCCAGAGAGCAAGGAGAGGGGATGAGGCTCCCTGAGAGTCAAGGTCTTGAGGAGCACTGAGCACCAGCTTACCTTCACCACAGAGATGTGATGTTAATGCAGTATCACAGGCAGCCCCAAAGAATAAGGTCTTCAGGGAGTTTGGGTTTTTTTAAAGAGAGAGAGAAAGATCTCAATGGTCGTTTGCAAAGAGCTAAAAATACCCAGAAGGGCCAGAGTTTCTGCTGTTTTTTTCTTTTTATTTCCCCCCTCCCCCACAAAGGAATGAGCCTCACAAATTAAAAAGATTTCCCTCCAACCTGCAAGATAGGACCAGGCAAGGCATCCTTCAGCTGTGAGTGACAGAGATGGAGCCTGCCCTTGTCAGAAGCACGCCAGCCCCAGGGAGGCGAGGTGGGAGACGGCAGACTCTGACTGCAGGGATCCTGCTGGCTAATTCCCAGTAACTGGGACAGACAGGGCTGCGCCAGGCACCCAGCTGGGGTGCAGGGTGTGTATCTCCAACACAACGGAGACATCAATAGCAGAAGTGAGTCCTGGGCATCTCGAGTGCCCTGGGGGGATGCAGACTAAGAGCAGATGGTGATAGCGGGCTGTGGAAGAGCTTTGCATGAGGCAGAGAAAGGCCCTGCTACCCCAAAGGCAGTCCTGTTACATTTGTGAAACATGTTGCAGGAGGCAGAGCCCATGATACCTCCTGGACACTTGAACCTTATCTCCCAAGGACATCTTTTTCTGGCTGTGGTGGTCTCACTGGGCTGGCAGCCAAACACAGCTGCTCACTCACTCCCCTCCTCGGGTGACAGAGGAGAGAACTAGGGGGCAAGAATAAGGAGACTCGTAGGTTCAGATAAGAACAATTTAATCATTGAAATAAAACTGAAAATAATAATGCTATTAAAATAATAGTTATAATAATAACAGTAACAAAATATGCAAATGAGTGATGCCCAGTGCCATTGCTCAGCACCCGCCCACCCAGCCCGGCCCGTTCCCAGAGAACGATCCCAGAGGAGCGACAATCCCGAACCGAAACCGCAATCCCGGGAGAGCGAGAGCCCGAGTGAGAGCCAGAGAGAGCCAGAGAGGAAGAGCCCCTCATGGATCTCCTGCCCATGGGGGACAGGAGATGGAACAGCCCCTTGGCAGAGCCCAATGCCCATGGAGCTGATCCATGTCAATATTCCTCACCCCTGAGATCTTGCGCTTGCAGACGGACAAACACAAAGTGCTTCAGTGCCAGGGACACAAATGCCAACATGGGGATGTTCTCAGCGTTTCTCTCCTAACAAATCCCAGCTGAACCCAAACCCAGCGCTGTTCCAGCTGCTGAACAGAACCAGCTCTGGCCCAGCTCACACCAGGACACTGGCCTATGCCAGGTGCCTGTCAGGTATAAGGCTTGCAGCCTGTCACCCATTTCCTCAACTCACAGCCAATTTGCTTCCAGCAATAAGTGCTCGGTGATAGGCAGGGAAAAACCAAAGCCAGCCCCCCAAGGCTATAAAAGCCCTGCTTGGCCATGTCACAGCTGCTGCTCACATCTGGATGCAGACAGCACTTAGTGCTGCAGCTGGTAGCAGCTCCTCAGTTAGCATTTCCCTGTCCTGTTAACGCCAGGCAGGGGAGAGGTCCGGCAACCAAGGTGAGGGGGCACTTCATCTCTGTCAGGTTCTCTTCCACTAATGAAAATGTTTCTCCAATGTGTCCTCAGGAAGGCTTCCTTCAGATCCAGCCCCTGTGTGATTGAAGGCTAATCTCTGTTACTCTTGGCTGAATGGCAGCTCATGAGGAAGGTGATGTATTGTGTTTTTCTTCATCTTGACATTTAATGGTGCTGGTGAAAGAATCAAAAACGCCAGATGTTTCCATTTTTAAGTGAAATCCTCCCATAATGTGGAGAGAGGTCATGGCAGGAACAGAGGCCACAGAGACCTGGACTAGAGCACACCCCTACAAATTCAACCCCACTTCTAAAGGCCATTTCACCCACCTGCATGCCTCCCTCCCAGACACAGTCTGGCAGATCACACGTGGCCACAGCAGACAATATATCCTGCAGCCTCCCTGTGGGACATGACTGGCTCCAAGGAGCGACCCATCATCTGTCTGGTCAGTGCAGGGGCCTGGGAGAAAGGTCAAGGTCTGGGGCACAGAATACTTGGGGTCAGGGAGAGCACATGACAGGGGCTCAGCACTCACAGGTGGTGGCCTTTGCTCCTCTGGATGGCTTTGAACTAGGCTCTGGAGCCTCAAAATATGAAGTTTTCCAATCTGCAGTGTTAGCTTCCTTTTAAAATGCTTGGAGACCTACTGATAAAGAATGGAGAGAAAAAAATAGGATCACAATCCTCTTGCACTCATGGAGATACCTGGCTCCATGACACACCAATCTTTGTCCTCTGCTCCTGAGCCACAGCTCTGCAAACACACTCCAGACCATCCCCATCAACTGTTACTCTTCTGCTGTTTCTGCCCTTGCTAGAACAACCCAATTACCCATCATGGCACACTCCACCTGCAAAGCTTTGCAGCTTTTCTCCTCCTTTTTTGCCCCTACAAAACCACCAGCATGTGTTGAGGACACTCAAACACAACACAACCTCCCCCGTTTGCTTTCCCTTCTCCTCCTCTCCCTATCTTCTCCCAGCCCTGCCTGCCACTGCCACTGGATGTGAGGTACTCACCATGGGCCACACAAAATGCATCCTCCAACAGCTAAACCTGGAGGAGAAAAAGAAGGAGAAATTAAGAAAACAGACAAGAGGAAAAAAGAAAAAGATTTGCAATTATTGGCAATTACTTAATGCTCCCCCACTGTATACCACGCCCCAGACACAGACCACTCTGGTAGGTGAGCACACAGGGTGACACACCATGTACCTGCACACACAGTGCACAGGTGAGCACACAAGGTCCTTGCTGAAGGTATTTCCCACCTGTTTGGGCACTTATTTGGCTGAAGCCCTTTTGGGGGACCTGCTGCAGCCCAGTGAAAGCAGGGACAGTGCTTTTCTCTGCTCCCAGGAGCTGTGGCCCAAGCCCTGGAGCACAGGCAAAGGCACTTGCTCAGAGCTGAAGCCCAGCATAAGAAATTGCCCGAGGGATGTCCATCCTCATTCCCAGACCCACCTGCCTGGGTTCTTTGACTAGTTTTGTTTTTTGTTTTTTTTTTTTCCTAGGAGTGATGCCAGCTACAGACAGCACCAGGAGCTGCCTGTTGATGCAGTCGGCGCGGCTCTTGCTGACAGAGACACCTTCCCCTCCGCAGGAGGACAAGCTTTGCTCCCAGCCAGAGGGAAGGCAGAGGCACCCAGCACGCTGCTGCAGTGGAGGAGGCACTCAGCCAGCCACTAATGCTTCCTACTGTCTTGGAGCAAAGGGATGAATTAGCTTTTATTAGCTCTCACAAAGAGCACATCACTCCTGCCCTCTCCCCCTCGCACAAGGCTCATGCACAGACTCAGCTGTGCTGCAAGTGAAGCAGAACCGACTCACCTCCGTGCCGGCGGCCTCAAACTCCTGTTGGGTCTTGTATAAATCTTATAAATCTTAGATAAGCTGGGAGTTAGGATAGAGCAATCCTCCTAAGGGTGCTGCAGGGCCTTTGCTGCCCAAAAGTACTTGAAGAAAAAGATAGATGCTTGGCTTTTACATCCAGATCTCTCCCGTGGCACCGCACACGACCCAAAGGAGGGCATGGTCTCCACACCAGCAAAGCCACAGCCACTGCTCACAGTCCCTCCTGCTGACACCCAAACTCAGGGATGTTATTTGGGGGGGTGGTTTGTGGTTTCCCACTGAGCACTCCTGACACACAATGTATTCCTGACCCCCGGCACCCAGCCATCAGCGTGGCTGAGGGATGGAGCTGCTCCAGAGAAGTCTCTCTGAAGTCGCTCTGGGGCTTGTTAGCTGGGTGATAAAGGGGATGAATGGCCTCAGAGAAATGCTCTGTCTCCTGCCGTGGCATTCATTATCCTTTAGCTGGGCAATTCTTCACACCAGCCAGGGCTTGCTGGTTTATTGTCTTGTCCTCAGGGGCTGTTTTCCACAAGAGGCCACCGCTCTGCACTTGCGCTGGTCGCCCCAGGCAGCTCCAACACGACATGGCAGCCCGTGCGAGGTGGCTGGGGGCAGAGCAGTTCTTCTCCTGGGTAGTCTCTGAGCTCATCGCCTTCCTCCCACACAACCAGCTCGCTTTCCCAAACTCACAGTTTGGTGATCTGAGCCACAGCTGCCCCCTTAGATCTGCAGAAAACAGAGCTGGGCACATTTTCAGCCTAATTTCCTAAGCAGCGCAAAGCATATGCAATGGTGCTGCATCAGGCTGTCCTCTGCCCACTCCCCAGCAACTTCTGACACTGCGAGCAGATTTCAACCTGATCTGACAGAGACACAGAGGTCTCCGAGACAGCCAGGGTCTATAAATTTCACAGGAAGAGACTGTCAAACAGAGGAGAGACATTATTAGCACCTTCCAAACTGTAGTGTATCATCCCTTATTAGACATCAGACAATCTGCGTGGGAGAGAGAGAGAGATGCTATAAATATCCCAGTAAGGGGAAGATGCTCCATTCAGCACAAGCAGCTTATTAGACACCAGAGAATCCAAACCCAAGCTCTATATCCAGAGGAGACAAGGCTGCATGAATCCCACTGCAACACAGTACTAGGGGAGGAGGTTTCAAGCATGCTTGGCTGGAGAGCCAGCCAGCTAAGATGGCATGTCAGCCTTTGGAAAGCCTCTGGAAATGGGCTAGGTGCTCCTCTCTTGCTGTTCTTCCAGCAACCGAGCCGAGGTCCCGCTACATTTCCAGCCTGAATTGCCAGCCCAGCCCTATGGATGAATTCAGATGCTTCCTGAAATGGAAGAGACATGCCCAGCTCCAAGGGGCAGCAGTGATGGGCAGAGCAGCTCCCTCACCCCCACAATGCTCCCACGGCCTCCCTGCCACTCAGACAGAGATTTCACCTTCCAGCAAGATGTTTCCTCCCCAGGCTGCTGCCAGCAAATGCCAGGAAGGCAGCCCAGACTCCGAGCAGCCGCCCGGGAAGCTCACAACAGTATCACTTACACATCAAGCTACGCATTAGAGGGCTGACTGATTAGTGGCACTTGTCATTGTAAGTGAGAGGGAGCCTGTCCCTCTACACACAGATCCTTCCTGCAGATCAGACCCACTCACCAGTCTCAGCACAGATCTGCAAGCTGGTGCCAGCACAGAGCTGACAGGCAGCAGCGTGGGTACAAAGCTCACCCTTCCCCTGGCAGGACAGAAGGAGCCCCAGGGACCCTTCCTCTTCCTCCTAAAGGCTGAAGGAGACACAACAGCCTCTTGGTTCTCCTTTAAAGTTGATTAAACAGTTCTCACATCACGCAGTGTGATACATTCTTCAGAGAGTAACACCAAGAAGCCATTTACTAGAGCTGCTGGCTGGCCCTCCTTGCTCACCTCCTGTCAGCGACCCAATTAGGAGACCCTCATTAGGCTGTTCCAAGGTGGAACCTGGAGGTGCTCTTGCCAGGAACTCCTGTCACTCATCACCACTCTCTGGTACAAGAACGATTAGCAGCAAGTGCACGGTACACGGCACGGCAGCGAAGGTGACCGGAGCTCGCTAAGGCCAAGCCCAGCATTTCCGTGCTGTCTGACCCTGCTGCAAGAAAGCCAAACCCCACCTGTGATTTGGGGACAGAGCAGGGTAATCCCTGTCCTCATTTAGGACCTGCATGGACCCAGTGGTTAGCTGTTTGCAGTGTCATTTCCAGCCTCAGGCTTCCCAAAGCTCTGGAAGTAATTGAGCAAGCGGGAAATAGCCCTTTTCTCTCCAGCTCGCATGTGAGGATGGCCCAGCTGGCCAGACACAATTTGGGACTTCTCTGATTTACCTGATAAAGGTCAAGCCCCAGGAGGTGCCGTCAGCCTGGAGGATCAGGCATCTCTTGTACCTGCAGGGCTTCAGCTCTGCAAAAAGAGAATTCAAACACCAACTACAGCACATCCTTTATTCCAAGAGAGGATTTACACTTCAGAGGTGCTTGACTCCCTGTTCTGCCCAACAAAAGGAGTGATGGGGATTGAATCCAGGCTTGTGTTCATTAAAAAAAAATAAAATCCAGAAATCTAGTCACTTTATCCTAATTGTTCTGATCCAACCTTTCACAGCATTGCATTGAGCTAAAGGGCTGCACCCGAAAGTATGCCAAGAGCAGCATGAAATGTTAATGTTGCAATTAAAACAATATGAATATTGCAGCACCGCTCTGCTGCTCCCCATCCACTGAACAATTCTCATTCAATGGAAGTCAAGTTACATTTGAGGAAATAATGAGGTCTTCTAATTAAGTCTGGCCTAGGAAGACAGCAGTTTTAAAAGGAAAAAAAAAAATCAGTCTCCCCAAAATGTGTACATTTGCTGCTTATTACCTGCAAAGGGAAATCATTAAGGCTGTGCAATGCCAGGATCACAGGTCAGTGCCGTTGTCTTATTGCATACATCTAGAGGAAATTACCTTTTTAATGATAAAACCCTGTAAGTCATGACCTGCTTTGTCCCTAGGAGCTGAGCAGGAAATGCTGGGCTGACACTTGCCATGAATGCAGAAAACTGGCACCTGACAGGGAATGCCAAATCCAGGCTGGGCTAGCGAGAGGCAAGCGGGGCTCCAAGGGGCTGAGGGCAGGAGATGGCTCTCAGTTGACACAAGACTGATCCCAGCTCAGTCCCCTTTGGGGACAAAGACTGGTCAGGATCACCACAGGTTTTAATTCTAACAAGAGAGGGTGCCAGAGCCCTGGGACAGGCTGCCCAGAGAGGGTGTGGAGTCTCCATCTCTGGAGATGTTCAAACCCACCTGGATGAGTTCCTGTGTGACCTACTGTAGGGAACCTGCTTTGGCAGGGGGGTTGGACTGGATGATCTCCCGAGGTCACTTCCAAACCCCACCATGCTGGGATTCTGTGAAGAGGCAATAGAGGAACACCCCCTTCCTGCCCCTTTCATCCATCAGTCGCTGCCCCAAGACACAAGCGCTGTGTTGCAGTAACATGTGGACACAGCAACAGCCTAGAAACCAGAAACATCAGGTCCAGGGGTCCCCAAGGAAATCTGTATCAAACACACTGCACCCATAGCTTCCCCACATCCTTGTCTTCCACCATCCTCCCAAATTTCTTTATCCGTGACAGTGGTTGGGGCTGCCACCAGGTCTCCTCTGTTCCCCCCAGCCCAGATAACTGCAGAGGGAGCTTTGGGCTGGGAGGGTCTGGTACTGTGCACATGTCATGGGAGGAGCAGAAGGCTGGGAACAGGCTCACCAGGTCTTTTTGCTCATTTGGCTGCTTTTTCTCTCTATCAGAGTTTCAGGAGCACACAAGACCTACCCATCCTCTAAACCTGAACTTTGCCATTAGACCCAATCGGATTGACCAGTATGGAGTTGTCTAGGGGCCACAGAGCAGCTTGGTGTCTAAAGACCAGGCTATGGCAGTCCAAACCTCACCTGTCACCAGAGCAACACCCTTCCCTAACCTACCTTCCAATTGTCCAGAAGAAAATTCATCCAATGGAGGGTGAGGGAGGGCACTGGAGTCCTGGTTCATTCCTTGACCACTGCTGACACTCTAAGCTTTAGCCTGTCTTTAATACAGACAACTTTCCTAGTAAGATCCAGACAGAGACTGAGCCACACTGACCAGACTTGTAAACACAAAGATCCAAATGAGGGGGACCTCAAACCATCAGGAAGGAAACACTTCATTTGAAAGAGGAGAAAAATTCAGCTGAAAAGATCAGAAAGGACCTTTCAGGTCCTAGATTGTCCTAGGGGCCTCAGATACCATTTCTATTCATCTGTGGCCTCCTGGAGATGGAAAAGAAAAAAACCTATTTGGTCACCAAGGTCCACACCCAGGAAGATGTCCCTGCTATCAGCAGCTCACCGTTTTGTGGCTGAGTAGGTGGTCTCCTCCCTCCAGCCCACTTCTCGCTGTATTTCCAGGCGCACCAGCACTTGCTGCTACCAAATGTCTGTTCTGCAATAAAGAGCAATAAACATGCCAGAGTAATTAATGTCTTAACAACTTATTACAATCCTCAGATAATTAATCACAAAAGCTAAACATGCTGTCTCACCCTCCTAATGTGTTAATGCTCTAATTATTATGCCTCAATTAAGGGGAAGTCAGCGCTCCTTGCTTAGAAGTGCATGGTTAATAAGGGTGCTTGAATGCAGGCAAGTTGAAGGGGGAAGGGAGGGGGTGATGGGGGTTAAGGAAGAGGACACCATTTTTAATGAGGTTTCATGGGTGGCTCAAGGCAAGGAAATGACAGCCCCTATCTGGGATCTCACACACACGACTGCACGTGGAACTGGGGGCCCTCTGCAGTGGCTCTGTGCTGTTTCCCACCGGGATATTTATAGGAGAAGCAGCGTGTGGGGCACAGAGAAGGCAGAGACTGGAGATGAGCAGTTACATCATGGATCTGGCCAGTGCTAGACAGCAGAGCTGGCAGCTCACTGAGCAGTCAGCAACTGGAGTAGGTGGTTTCCTCTATCCAACCCACTGCTTGCTGTATTTCCAGACACACGGGCACTTGCCACTGCTCCTGTCCCATGTGAAGCATCCCCATTGCCCAAGCCTCTCCAGCACAGCCCTGTTTCCGTGAGGCACCTTGCCTGCAATCAAGTTAGCTCTGGGACATCCCATGGAGTTGATAAGAACAGCCCTCGAAACCCAGGATTACTCCTGGGATGTGACAGATCAGCTCATCTGACTTCAGACACTGCCTGGAGGTTTTCTACAGCCCCTTGTTGTATGAGGGAACAGAAACCCATGCTTGGGGAAGAGGACACCATTGAAACATGCTTGGTCTATAGGTGGGGAAACTGAAAACCAAAGAGAGATTCTGTAGGGGACTCTGTGGTGGCTACTACCACTGAATCTGCCTTTCTGGTGCCTGGCTCTGAACCTCGCTGGATGGTAGGAAACCTCAGGGAGAGGTTCTTGGTGGTGAGAAGCTTGAACAGACTAACAACGCATGTAGGACCTAGACCTCTCAGTGCAATGGCAGAAGGTCCCTGCTGCACTCAAAACACAGCTCTGCAGCCATGTGATCCTTGTTCTTAGGGAAGACTTCTGGTACAAAGTATAGTCAAAGCAAAGATGGCATCACCTCCATCCCACCCTGCAGACGTGGTGACCCTGGTGAGCAAAGGGCTCAAGACACAGGACACAGTGAGAGGTGGCACAGCTCTGCAATGCAGCAGGCATAGGAAGCTGGGACCAGGATGGCCAGGCTTCAGATCTTGGTACCACACAAGAAGATGTAACAGAAGAATGTCTAGAGCCCAAGTTTCCCAAACAAAGCCTATTAAAAATTTATTTTTCCAATAAAAAGCTTCAGAAACAACTCCCCCGCTCAAGTGGGTCTTCAAACACAAGAAAGCTCTCCCTGAACCAGCCTGGTTTCTGTTCCATCCAAGCTCTTTTAAATTTCTCAGACAAATAAATCCCCAGCAGCATTTCCAGCCTAGGTTCAACTGGAAAACGATTGCATTTCCTCAAGAAATAACACATTGTGTAGGTTTGGATGGTTCCCTCTGAGGAATAAGGGAAAGGGAATAAGAAACAACAAAACAAGGCAACCCAGAGGGAACATGAATTTTAAAACCCATGAACAGTTTGGGTTTTCAAATAATCAAAATTAAAAAATATTTCACATAGTCACTTCCACAAAAATAACTCTGTCACCCTGATTCTTTGGTGATGTCTCACTCTAGTACCTCTGATACAGCAACCTGCCCTCAGTCTGACTGGAGAAAAGGGGCTGATGTCTCCCCATAGAGGCAGTCTGTGGATTCCCAGGGATGAGTGCTCCAAAAGAAGACTTGTGTGTTGGGCCTCTCTCTAATTCCAGCATCAGTCTTGACCTGCCCAGACTTTCCTTCATCTCTTTGGCGCAGATAACTTTAGACAACCAGCTGTAGTTCCCCACATTTGGCTGGAGACATCACAGCACTTCATCTCAGCAGCTTCACTTCTCCCTGCGAGTTCCTGCATGGAGACTCCACCAGAACACAATCCATCCTGCAAAACCTGGCCATCCAGGACAGGGCCATCAAAATCACTGAGATCTGGGCAAACACGGCCTCACTAGGGAGACACAAGCTATATGAGGTCTCTTGAGGAACCAAAAGGTCTTTCTGCTGCTATTTGCTCTGACTGGTGGACTGGGGAGTTTTCTATGGCTGTTGGCATCTAAGTTGTTCATCTATGCTGAAGATGGCTGTGCTCAGAGAGGGGAGTGTTGTCTTCTTTCTTTTCAAACATAGCATCCAAGTCTCTCAGGCACTGCAAGAAAACAATTAACACCTTTTGTATCTCTCCCTTCTCACTACTACCATCAAATCAGTGGTCACTGGAAAATATAGACCATTATTTCACTTCTGAGGCTAGACATTTTGGCTTGGTTATACTAGATTCAACCTATACTAAATCATCAAGTCAGTTGATTATCTGGCACCAGGAGTTTTGGAGAAGTTTTGGAGAAGTTGATTGCCTTATCATGATTTGGGTTGGAAGGGACCTTAAAGCTCATCCAGTTCCAACCCCCCTGCCATCAGCAGGGACACCTTCCACTAGACCAGGTTGCTCAAAGCCTCATCCAACCTGGCCAAGAACACTTCCAGGGAGGAGCAGCCACAGCTTCTCTGGGCAACCTGGGCCAGTGTCTCACCAACCTCACACCAAAGAATTTCTTCCTCAGATCTCATCTCCATCTCCCCTCTTCCAGTTTGAAGCCATCACCCCTTGTTCTGTCACTCCCTGTCCTTATAAAAAGTCCCTCCCCAGCTTTCCTGTAGCCCCTTCAGGTACTGCAAGGCCACTAGAAGGTCTCCCTGGAGCCTTCTCTTCTCCAGGCTGAACAGCCCCAACTCTCTCAGCCTGTCCTCACAGCAGAGGTGCTGTGGGGTTGGAAAAGCCATTTACCTAGAAGAGTGCAGTAACACACAGCTTCTGTGCCAGGGTATTGTCCCTGGGATGCTCTGGGCCCTGTTTAGCCTGTACCCACCACGAACATGAGACAGGGCATCAAACCTGAGCCTTCCTCCCCTCCTGCTCCAACAAGAGCTCTCTGAGCTCAGCTTACCTCCTCTCTCTGTCTGCTGCCCTTAACACAGCGTGCAGCACAACAGCTGGGAAACCCAATCTGGTCCAAATTTCGTTACGACCCTGCTGGTTTTTATCCTTGTTTACCAGCATTAATTTTAATGGCTTTCCCTACATTAACTCTGTCCTGAACCAGTTGGAGGAAAATTCCTGCTTACTTGCCTTCTGCAGAACAGCCAGCCTGGGTAATTTTCCCTTGTCACATAACGGCCCGCCTGGGCTCCTCAGGAAAGACAGCCACACTGTGTACTTTGTTGAGGGCAATAAACTTCCCAAAGCTGGGGGAGGAGGATTTACATGTCCCCAAATACACTGTCTGTCCTTTCCTTGGCTGGTGCTGGTCCCATGGGTGGAAATTTCTTCCTCCTGTCCAGCATGGAAGGGAACTAGTGAGCCTGTACTAAGGAAATGTAATGCTTCTGGGTAAAGTGGCAACCTCCTCATGTCTGGGCAGCTTTGGGCTGGGTTCATCACCAGCCATCAGCATCTTATTTCCCCCTAGAATCATTAAAAATTGCTGTAAAACAGGTTCTGAAAGAGATAATGGTGCCAGAATATGCCTGGAGAATGTTTCAGAGAGGTGGGGAGCAGGAAGAGAGGACACCCTGTTCTCTGTACCAGCCCTCTGCAAAAATAGGGGCACTGGCCCAACAGGCAGTGCTGTCCCATGTGTCCCACACACCTTTATTCATAGCAGGGAGCAGAGGTGAGGAGGATGCAATGCCTGAGCCTCTCTTCTCACCTCCAGCTCCTTCCAGCTCCCTCCAGCTACCATCCTGGCTTCCTGAAGGAGACATCACAGCTCCATCCAGGCTGAGCTTTGCAGGGGAGAAAGAAATTGTTCTCCCCTTTACTAATGTGATGCTGTGAGCTGTGGTCCCTCTCCTTTCTCCACCTCACAGAAAGGTGTGATGACTCAAGCCAAGGGAAGGAAGAGAGACACTCAGGTCTCTTTCAGAACCTTTCTCTCTCTGTTAAAAAAAAACAGGGCAACAGCTCTTTCCCCAAAGAAATGCAAGGGATCAGTTCAAGCATGTTTCCAAAGTCTTCTGTCTCTGACAGCACAAAAAAGGAACATGGGTACACAAAGGGAAGCTATTTGATGTAGCACATGATACCCATATTTTAAAAGTACAGATGTTCCCTCCATGTTCCAAGGGACAATTTGGAAGACAGAGGGCTCAAAAAATCCCACTATATCCAACCACAAGCACCTGGGCTGCTGTAGAGAGAGTGTTGCCATGGAAAGATGAGGGAGGCAGCAGTTAGATGGCTGGAGTTTTCCTACCAATTAACATGAAGAATTTTGACTGCTTTGCTGTGTTTTCTGTGAGAGCCTAGCAACCATCTCAAAAGTGTTATTCACATACCTGAGAAGTGTTTAGCAGGGTCACATGGCTAGTAAGCTATGCAAGCAGGGATGGATAGCTCTTCAGATAAGGCCCCTTGAGCATGGGCACACAGCATGTGTGCAGCTTGGACACCTCAAATCCTGCTCCAGAAAGCTCACGCTGTGAGTGCAGGCAGTCATCGGATCACACGGGACACCAGAGCAAGATCACAGGGCGAGGGAGGAGCTGACATGCAGGAGGTAAAGCCAAAGCTGCAGGGAAGAGAAGACCTGAAGAAGGAACTAGATGTCTTATCTTCATGAGGCAAAGCAGGGCAGCTTGTCATTGCTCAGTCCAGAGGTCCTGGCTGGAGAATCCCCATCACTGGCAATCCCTTCTACATACATGCTGCATGGGCTCACTTCAAATGTACTGCTTCCACAAAAACTCCTGCTACTCTGCCCTAACAAACCAGAAGAAGAAACAGAGCCTCCAAGATCCTTTGAGTGACCTAGAGTCAGAGGCCAGAGCATCCTACCTTGTTCCATCCCCCTGAAGTAAAGGCAGATATGCCAATCTCTCCTCTTCCACAAAAGGGGCACTACAAACTGACAAAGAACAGCTTCTGCCCATTCATTAAGTTCTTGGCATTAATTGATTTCTCTCCAACCAAGCCATAAAACCCAAAGCTGCATGCAAACAACATCCTAAAATATCCTTGTAAATCTCAGCCACTACATTCATTAATTACAACCCAGTGATAGTTCAGGCCATTAGTTCTGGATGGTAACTTCATTTATTCCCATGTTAATGCTCGATGTCAGTGGTTATCTCATTACCACTCTATTACTTACCTACTTAATCCATCATCACAACCCAGGCCAGAAGGGAGGAGCAGAGTTTGCCCTGCATCTGTAGGAAGATAATGCATCAAGTGTAGAGCACCTAGGAATAACAAACAAAACACTTCTCTAATCTGCAGCTGGGGTTAGATCTATTAAGAGGAGGAAATGACACAGACAAGTGTTGTTAGGAACATAAACATATTCCAACTTTGAAAAATTGTGGGTATTGAGGATTAAGTTTCCTATTAAATCAGAACCAAAAGCTTTGTCAGGAATGGAAGTGTATAATAGCAGTCATACAAAAAAAAAATTACCTCAACTCCGTGCTCCTCCTCCTTGGACTCCTCCTCCTCCAAACCCCAGGTTAGATTCAAACAGTTTCTGCCTTTTACACACTAACTGCTGTGAAAGGCAGGTCACAGTATGGGCAGTGGGAGCTGCTACCTGATGAATGCTCCAGAAAACACGCAGGCGGCGTCGCAGACCGTTAGCTCTGAGTGCTGGTGAAAACACACCTAGAGCCATGTAAAGAGACAATAGTTATTGACATTTCAGTGTACACCCAGCTGGAGCTCCCCTTGTTTGGTGAGAGGGTGCTTCTAAAAATGTGCCTCCCCCACACACCTGCCTCCCCCATGCCTGTCCCAGGCCTTACTCCACTCACTGATGGACCCCATGGGTCTGATCAGGGTGTTTCAGCCCAGCGAGACGTGCAGCTTTCCCTGTCTCAGTGCCTCTTCCTTCCCCCCAATCAGCTTGTTGGAGAGAGCATTTCAACCTTCCCCTGCTTTACTGAGAAAAAGGGAAGCCTTTTTCATGTTGACAGGCTGTGAAACCAAGGTGTGAGCTGGGGAAAGGGTTCAAATGGACATCTCCCTTGCAGTAAGGCAGGTTCTCTTCAAAGCAAAGTACCTCTGCTCTGCCCAGACGTGATGCCCACACAACAGGGCAGGTGACTGTGGGTTTTATGGCTTCTAAGTGACATGATATGGAAGGATTTAAATCCTCTAGTGTGGAAGAAACTGATACCACAAAAGCAGGGTAGAGGGAGAAGACACAGCCCCAAGATGATGTCAGGAGTGAAATATCAAGGTTTTCCTCTGTGACCAGTAAACCTCCAGCTAACATGCCTGCGCTGGCAAAAGCAGGCTCTAAATGGTGCTGTGCCAGAATAAGTGACAGGACAAGCCTGCAAGATGCCACAATCAGATGTAATTAAAATACCTTTGCTGCCCCGCTTCCCATCCCCTCGGCAATGAAATCCATTACAGAATGTGGAAAGAAAATTGGTTAAAATGTCCCTGAAGCTGAGTTGTTGACACCAGCGCAGACAGATGGATTTTGATATACACTTGATTAAACAGCTTTCTGCAGAAGGCAGAGAGGGCAGGAAAGGAGGTGGGTGATGAGCCAGAGCACCATCCTAGAAACAGTGGCTATTGCCCAGGGAAAGCAAGTGCTGCTGCAGGGGAAAGCTGCCCCATCAACCAGCCAGAGGCTAAAACAGCCTCAGTCCCCTTGGAAGCAGGCTGCAGTCCTCTGCTCCAGTGCTAGGCTCCTGTCCCTGAGCTCTCTGCTCTAAGTCAGGCCAGCAACACCACACACATCGCCGCTTCCAGCCTCTGATGAAAGGCTGCGGTGAAAGAAAGGAACAGAAAGCCTCACACGCTGCTCATCCAGGAGCAGATCCAGCAATACCATCATCTTTGGTAAGTCTCGGGGAATGGGAGAGGCACTGAGGACTGGAGGAAAGCAAATGTCACTCCCATCTTCAAAAAGGGCAAGAAGGAGGACCTGGGTAACTACAGACCAGTCAGCCTCACCTCCATCCCTGGGAAGGTGCTGGAACGACTTATCCTTGGTGCCATCTCTAGGCATATCAAGGATAAGAGGGTCAATTAGGGGCAGTCAACATGGCTTCACCAAGGGGAAGTCGTGCTTGACCAACCTTGTACACTTTTATGAGGACATAACCAGGTGGACAGAAGATGGTAGAGCAGTGGTGTGGTTTATCTTGATTTCAGCAAAGCATTTGATACCGCCTCCCAAGTACAACAAGGGCAAGTGTAGAGTCTTACATCTGGGAAAGAACAACCTCAGGTACCAGTACAGGTTGGGGACAGACCTGTTGGAGAGCAGTGTAGGGGAAATGGATCTGGGAGTCCTGGTGGACAGCAGGATGACCATGAGCCAGCACTGTGCCCTCGTGGCCAGGAAGGCCAATGGCATCCTGGGGTGCATTAGAAGGGGTGTAGTCAGTAGGTCAAGAGAGGTTCTTCTTCCCCTCTACTCTGCCCTGGTGAGGCCACATCTGGAATATTGTGTCCAGTTCTGGGCCCCACAGTTCAAGAAGGACAGGGAGCTGCTTGAGAGAGTCCAGCACAGAGCCACCAAGATGATGAAGGGAGTGGAGCATCTCCCTGATGAGGAAAGGCTGAGGGAGCTGGGGCTCTTTAGCTTGGAGAAGAACCTCATTAATGTTTATAAATATGTAAAGGGCAAATGTCAGAAAGACGGAGCCAGAATCTTCTCAGTGATGCCCAATGGTAGGACAAGGGGCAATGGGTGCAAGCTGGAGCGTAGGAAGTTCCATGTAAACAAGGAAAAACTTTTTCACTGTGAGAGTGACAGGACACTGGGACAGGCTGCCCAGAGAAGGTGTGGAGTCTCCTTCTCTGGAGACATTCTAAACCTGACTGGATGCCTTCCTGTGTGACCTACTGCAGGTGATCCTGCTCTGGCAGGGGGGCTGGACTAGATGATCTTTCGAGGTCCCTTCCAATCCCTGACATTCTGTGATACTTCCATTTTCCATGGAGTGACACAACACAGGGGGATTCTCCAGGATGCAGTAGGACACTGGTTCCCAGTGCAGTTTTCCCAATAGGCATTCATAACACCTCTCTCTTCCTCATTCTCTCACACACAGATGCTCTTGGATTGATAAGGATTGAACTCCCTTGGCAGAGGGGGGCAAAGATAAAATCTTCTCCCTGGCTATCTATTTATATCAAGCTGGTAGGAACTCGTTACCTTTAACATCTCTGGCACACACAGCTGTAATCAGCCATCAGGCTGGGAAGTTATTAGGGGTGAGCAAAAAGGAGCCAAAACCCACATTAACCCTGTTTTCTCAAGGAAAAAAAACAAAGGAAAGAAGGAAGGGTGTCACAGCTGGGTGTGGGCTGCTGACCTGTCCAGCTCTTGGAGACCTCAGAAAGAGGAAGCCCAAGTAGGACAGAGGACAGAGGTCAAGCATCATCCAGGAGCTCAGAGCATGGCATGAAGACACCTACTGCATCCAGAGCTGAGATTAAATTCATTCAGTGAGCACACAGGCTCTGCAACCCAAGGTGCTGCAGGTATAGGTGTGGGTCATGGAGCTGTACAACCTAGTGACCACTGCTGGCCAGTCCTGTGCCTGTGCAATTCTGGCCCTCTCTGGTGGCCAAGAGCTCTGCAATTGCTCTTACCTGGTAGACAAAGCTCACAGGCACATCCCACAAGAGAAAAGGCTTTTGTGTCAAATATTTCTCAGGCTTTGTGTACAGAGATATTTCATAGAAGACTCCAGATCAGGAAGGAATTCTAAATCAGAAAGTATAAGATCTCCTCAGTATCACCCGCTCCTGCCATAGTAAAGCCCCTGTTTTTGCATAACATTTGTCTCTCTTTCCTAATCTACTTCAGATGGTTCAAACAGAGGCTTGACATTTTTAATTGTCTCTGCTCCCTCCCACGGTCTGAAAGAAACTGAGGCAAGCAGCAAGAATTCCAACCCTAGCATCCACCTTCTTATTTTTCTGGGGCTTTCCTGGAAGTGCCCTGTGCAGACCTGGCACTTGGGAACCCTCAGCTGTTTGCTTTTATACACACTTGGAGACTGAGGTGGCTTTTGGTTCCAGCTCTGCTCAATGCAATACTCAAGAGTCGTGGTTCATAACCACAGTAGCAATGATCTTTAGATCTGCAAATAGCTGAGGGGCAGCCGAGTTCCCTTCTGAGTCATCAGAAATCCAACCCCGTGCTAACAAACGAACGGCCCAGCCAGCCGCAGAGAGCACCACGGCTCTACCTTCCCTGCAGCACTTTAGTCTGAGTAAGTACAATCGTGTCTCCAACAAGAAAGCAGGTGTGTTAAAAATGTGTTCACCAATGCATTTCAATTAACAATGTTTTTAAACACCATTTCACACCCAACCCAAGTGAAAATGCAATTGCATCTCAGACAGAGAGGACTGCCCTTCCGTGGGGTATCACAGCCACTTGTAGCCCTCGTTTTTGCACCTGGGAAAGGACTGGTAGGGGGAAGCAGCTTTATCCAAAGGCTGCCTTAAGCAAAGTCTCACATCCTTTAAAATAGGGCAAGGAGGTCACATTTACTGCTTAGCAGCTTTTCTCTCTCAAAAAGTCATTACTCAGAACTTACCATGGCTATGTGCGTGCGGGCACCCGTGCCCGGACGAAGGAGCAGTTGGTCCTTGCCTTGGTCTCTGACAATCCGTTCAGAAACTGACATTTGAGCATTTTATTCCCCCTGCAAACAAAACACATCAGTTGAGCTACTCCCAGGGAAGGAGCAGGACCAGAGCAAAATCGCAGAAAGAGCCTTGGCAGCGTTCCCTCCGCTCTGCGGCTCCGAGCAAGCCGGAGTAACAGAGCACGACACATGGAGCAACAGAAGCTGAACGACACACATGTTACTGCAAACAAAATTAACAATATTAAGGGGGAGTGGGGGGAAGGAAAAGCACTTGCTAAGAAATATTTATTAAAACACAATCTTATCCTCATCTGACCCTAATTCTGATTAAAGAAAACTGGACAGACTGGCATAATGGCTGGGGCACTCAGGCAATATCATTCGTCATCCATGTGGATAATTGCCCAGGAGGTCCCACAATGACCCCCTTTGCTTTTCCTCTGCGTTGGTTTAAGTCACCAATATTTTTAAGGCCACTCAGCCCCACTCTCCAAACTGCCAGACTCCTCTGATGTAGCCAAGGAACCTTCCAGTCATCCCAGACAGAATCCCAGACCAGCTAGCTCATCACGCATCTTGCTCACCATTGTCTGTCTTGGATATAAAAGGACACTCTAGAGACCTTCTTCTACATGTCTGCAGTCAAGATCAGCAAGGGGTGTACTTCCCATCCAAGCAAGCCCATTGAGCTGGTGTGCTCCATAAAGAGGAGAGATAAATCTGCTGCCCCCTAAATAGGGATTGGGGGGCTTCAAAAGCCATTTAGCTTAGAACCCAAGAATGTTTGCCCTACCAGTAGCTACACCACTATTTCACAGGAGCACAGGGAAGACCAGATTCTATTGAGTTGAGGAGCCATGTGCATAAGAAGCCTTGGGAAAGCCAGGCACGTGCTGAGAGGTTTGACAGGCTCATGGAAAAGGCCAGCACTGCTGACTGTCCAGCAAGCAAAGGGCGTGGTGCAGCATCCCTGATCCGTCACTGCCCATCAAGCCTCACCACACGGCATGATAATACTCCTTAAATAAGTTTTATATTTAAAAAGGAATGAAAAACCAGGGGGTAAAAGCATGCTGCAATGGAAGGGAAGAGGTGAAGTTCAAGCACTGTAAGAAGCCCTAAAGACAAGCACACATTTCACATTTTGAAATCTGTAAGAGCTGATTTTCTGTTCCTCAGCTTCAATCGCCTCTCTTTGCTAGTGAGATCTGGCACTAGCCCAGGTCTCCTGAGGAAGCAGAGGCAAGGATTTTCCAAAGGATTTGTCACCCACATCTCCTCCTGCAACTCTCCCTTGGGGATTTTCTAATGAGAAAAGTTCTCCTTTGAAAAAAAAATAAAATAAAATAAAATCTGCCTTTGAAAGCCTGAGCCATGGCCACGAGAAACCCAAGAGCAATATTTCTACCTCAGACCGAGCTCCAGGCCCGGTGTTTGCCTGCAAGCCCTGCTGCCCTCCACCTGTTTAAGGAGGATGTTTTCATTATCGTTCAACTTGCAGTGAGTTTAGCTTCACGTCCTTCATTGGATTATTTTTATATTTAATGTCCTCTCCTCTCCTCCTCTTCTTTTTATAGACTGGTAATCCAAGTCCCTTGGTAAGGCTCTGTAATCTTGATCAGATTTTAATCAAAGAAAGCCAGATCTTCAGCTGCCAGTATTGATGCATCTGCCTTTAAATATTTGAACGATGCCGATTTACTCCGGCAAAGCGCTGGCCCCATCCCTTCAGAAAATTTAAATTCTGTCCTATGCATCAAGCTGAAACAACAAGACAGAACAAGCAACCTGCTGTGAAGGGGTTTTAGTTTATAAAACCAATACCCAGGATTTCAGAACTAAATGAAAATCTGAGATAATCCCTCCTGAAATCCAGCCTGGGAAAAGCACTCCGGACAGATCAGTATAAAGGAACTTCTTAAAACACACTTTTTCTTCTTGTGAAATCTACCAGCAAGTCGGAGTTGAGGGGAAATTACCCACAATACCTCACTCCTTGACATGACTCCGAGAATTCACATATAGAAAAATGTGTATTTTACTCGTGCAGGCTTCCCCAGGATGGACCTGCTTCTGCTTTGTTCAGCAATGGCCCTTGCAGCACTGCCAAAAACCTCAGCATCCCAAATCAGCATATTAGTTGGAAAATAATGAGATTTCTGGAATATAAAATGTTGGCTCCATTTTCCTTACCTTTAAAGATGGTATCTGCCAGCTTGCCTCCACAGATTAGAAAGATAAAAAAGCACTTAGATGAAAGACAGTCTCATCTAATCACCTGACTCCAGGAGACAGGTTTGAGGTGGAGATGGGGGCTGTCCCACAGAACTTGTCAGTATTTGAACTGCAAACAATGTCCAAGTGAAGCCAAAAATAGATGATTGTCTACAAGACTCTGGTAAAGGCAAGACAAGCCAGTTACATTGATTTACTTCCACATTTGGGGGTAAACTCCTGAGAAACATCAGGGATTTTGCAGGTTCTCTTTGGTCATTTCCACCGACAGAGGCTAAATCAAAGGCAGCATGTCTTGTACTTACACAAGCATCACCCGAGGAGCAGCAGCACATTGCAGTAAATCTGCATTTCCATCCTTACCAGGATGGTCATAAGGTCTGCAGGGTTTGTCAGAACCACACTTTAATTTAGGCCTAGTCTTGAAAAGGAGGAGAACAACTTGAGGACCTCAGTCCCTCCTTCCCTCAGGAGGTTGAGGTTTCCTACTCACCTTTTCCAGCTGTTGGCTGGACCTGCCCTCCCTTCTACCTTCAGCTGGCTTAGCTAACAAGCAGGCAGGCTGGGATCAAATCTCTCCTGCTAATGACTGTTATAGAACCACAGAATCATTTTGGTTAGAGAAGACCTTTAAGATCATCAAGTCCAATTGTAAACCTAACACTACCAAGTCCACTTCTAAACCATGTCCCTAAGCACCACACCTAAATGTCTTTTAGATACTCCCATGGATGGTAACTCCACCTCTTCCCTGGGCAGCCTGTTCCAATGCTTGACAACCCTTTCAGTGAAGAAATTTTTCCTCATATCCAATCTAAACATCCCCTGGCACAACCTGAGGCTATTTCCTCTTTTTCTATCACTTGTTACTTGGGAGACAGAGACTGAGGCCCACCTCGCTACAACCTCCTTTTGGGTAGTTGGAGAGAGCCAGAAGGTCTTTTCTCATCCTCCTTTTCTCCAGGCTAAACAACCCCAGTTCCCTCAGCTGCTCCTCGGAAGACCTTTGCTCCAGACCCTCACTACCTTTGTTGCCCTTGTTTGGACATGCTCCAGCGCCTCGATGTTATTGTCATCCTGCTCCACAACTAGATGTCTTGGTTTTGCTCTCCACACTCCAAAGTCAAAGTGTATCAAAGCTGGAAGAAATATAATCACTCCCTTGCCAGAGCCCAAGACACAGCCCAGCCCCTGAACTGCACTTGGATCCATATCATGTCCTTCACGCAGGTCCAGTAAAACCAGTGACCCATTCAACTAAGTAAATATGACAGGATTAGATGCTGCCCTGCCAGGGACAAAGCCATGGGACAGTGTCATTACAATGTTATTACTTATTAAGGGAACCAAAACCAGACTGGGTATTAAAAAAATATGAGTCAGCTGATGGTTGTAAGGAGAAATTACAAAAAGACAGAGCTTGGGGTGAGGAAAGAGCAAGGACTTTGTTTCTTTCCCCATGGCTCCTCCATAGTCCTGTGAGTAGAAGAGTGCTCCACTGGACACAACCTCAACAATTTCTTCCCATACAGAAGGAGCACCAAACCATCAGCAAAGCCGTGGTGTCACACCCACAGACTAACCCCAAACACTGCAGGGAGTTTAAATCCAAGTCACTGGTGGCTCTTCTAGTCTCCATGCTTCCCAGACAAGCAACCCACATGGTGTTGATTCAACTGCAAGCAGGCACTTTGGGAAAGCTACAGCAAATCAGCTGAGGTGGGACTCAACACACGTTGCATATTAATAGGCATCACACACATATTAATCCACCCTGTAAACAGTTTCATAACAGAGCCTATATGGAGAGCATCTGCAGGGGGGTTAACGAGCTTCAGTCCCTGGAAGCAGACCATCTCTTGTCCTTTCACATTAGCTCACCCAAGCATCCCTGATTTGAGACACAAGTTCCTACAACAGATGGTCTTATTAGTGTCTGTGTGGTGACAAGGAGACAACAACAGGAGGCCTAGACAGTAACTGAAACACTTCACCCCAAACACTTGCCCCAAACCAGGTTCAAGATCATACCAAGGGCAACCAGGATCAAAGTACAAAACAAGATGTCATAAGTAATCCAAGTTATCCTCACCTGCTTTCTGCACTGTTAAGATCTCAGCTGGAATATGTTGTACAGCTTGGGATGTTGATCTCCAAGATGGTATGAACAACTGAAGACAGTCCAAAGGAGACAGACAATAGTGACTGGAAATCTATAGGAGATGGTTGACAAGGAGAGGTGGAAAGCACCTGTGATGCTCAGTCTAGAGAGGATGAAGGCATGGTTACAGCCTTCAGACAAGCAAAAAGGAAATGAGAAGAAAACCCCCCAACTTTCCCCACCTGGGGAAAGGACAAGAAATCCTAAGCTTAATTTAAAACAAGGAACCTTTCAGTCAAGCATTAAATAAACTTTCCAAGTGTATGCAGAGTAAAAGCACTAGACAGTTGTCAGATCTCCACTGCTTTCTTCAAAACATCCACAGTTAAATTAAACCCTTTGGTCTACACTACAGAAGACCCCATAACTCAACCATGAAGCAGTCAAGAGAGTTACGAGCTCATTCTGCACTGTGACTTGGGGAACAGATAGTCCAATGCCAGTGAAAAAGAAATTAATCTCCAGCTCGTCATATAAAACAAAAAAAAAACCCAACCAAAAAGCCACACAGCAGCTGCTGCTTTGAGGGACCTTTAAAAACCCTTCCAGTGTGAAAAGGCCAGCGGGGAGGGAGCTGGTTTGAGGGCTGGCAGGAGCTGAGAGAATGGAGAGGAAAAACCCACAGCAAAGCTGGACTTGTTAGGGCTGTGGCAAACAGACTGAGAAGAGCAGAGCAGCAGTACCCACCTGCCCAAGCAAAGCCCTGCTGAAGTCAAGAGGGTGCTCCAAGAGTGTTGGAAGCTGTCTGCTGTTAAGTGACCCACTCACCACACACTGCTCAGCTGTGCCATCAGCAAGAGGGGCCTCGTGCCCCCGCAGGACCTCCCATGGAGTCTCAGATCCTCTCTCCTCCAGCACATGGAAGCCTTGCTTTTAGCTGGTGGCTCCATCGTTCACCTGTGCTGAGACAGTCCTGTCTCCAGGTCAGGCCATTTCCATGCTGTAGCTCAGGACTGAGCCTCCAAGCTGACTCTAGCACTTTGTGGGTGCCAGTACAAGGCAGGAGCACACAGTTGGGTGCTCTCAGCAGCCAGAGGAGAAAGTTTTGGGATGTCCATGTTTTTGTCCACGTCCAATCAAATAAAACAATACATATATTTATACAAATCCAACCAAATTAGTTACATATTTTTATATATACAACCAAATAAATCACAAGTAAGGAAGTTCTTCAAGTCTGAGGGAAACCTGGGTCCTCCCAAACTCTCCTGAACTTTACTTTCCTTGGAACATGGGCAGGAGCCCAGGATTCACACCATCCTCCTTGGATGTTTGTCCTGGCTGCCTGCTGACCTCTTGTGCAAGGGCATTTTGTTGGCTGCCCCATCATAGCTGCCATGTTTCAGATACGTTGGCTGGAACTAATTCCTGCATCCGAGCTTCAAATTTGTCCAAGCCAAAACTACTTCTTGTGCTCCGTGGGGCAAACATCCCTGGAGTTGAGCTCTTCATAGATTTATAGCTGGATCTGGAATTCAGGGAGCTGAGAGATGCTTGGAGAAACCAAATTCTGGCTATTGGCCTTGGTACTCCTCAGAAAACACAGCTTGATGCAGATCCATGATAAAGCCTAACCATCAGATGGAGAGTCCCCCAGTGATGCAGACAAGGTTTGCAGCAGGTTTCACTCCAGATCTAGCCATTCCTGCATGCCAGATCTAAATTTTAAGCCCAGAAATATTCCTCCTGAGTTACTCCTCCCACACTGACTTGTGTTTGTGTGAGGCTTGGCTCAGACCCTCACGCCCACTGTATTTGCGAGACTAAGCGCAGTCAAAGTCAGCTCACCTGAGAAGAAACTTCTTGACCTCTTCCACCACTCCTTTCCTTGTGTGCATCGCAGGGAGACCATGAGACACGTCTGCAGTGAACTATTATCCTCTGTGCTCTGCCTCCTGCTTTGTTTATAGAGAGTTTGGGGAGATTTGTGGGCCTGGTGATGAATGATAGGGAGGAAGACAAACATATTTTACTGTTCTGGGCAAGGAGTGCTGGAATCCCGTGGACATCTGGAGGAATTATTTGCAGAAAATTAACATTGTTTGTCATTTGCATGATGAACTTCTGGATCTCAAATGAATGATAGGAAGAAACCGGTGGGAGATGTTCATTATCCCTGATGGAGTGAAGCCCCTTGACGTGACGCTAAGGTCGCCATGATCTATGGACCTGCTGACTGACAACTCTGAGTGCTCTGAAATTGAACACACAATATAACTGGGGGCGTAAGCGATCTGCCACATTAAATGCCGAGGCGTTAATAATTGTTGCTTGCCTCTGATTGCCGGAGTTTCGGATGCACTCGTTCTGGCTGTCTCACAGGGCACGCACGTTAACTCCTTCCTGACTCACTTCAGAGGACACAGTTCAGTGAGGCACCTGCAGCTATCCAGGCAGCCTCACGGATTAAAACTTCCAGGCTTTCTTGTTTATCTCTTGATGTGCCTTTCGGGAACGTGCTCTCAGCAGCTCCCTGACATAGATTCCCCACCTCTGCCTCAGTAGCAGTTACAAATCCCAAGAGGTGGGAGATGACATGGTTTCACCAGCCCTGCAAGGGTGACACTCCAATTCACAGCATGGCAGAGAAGCCCTCAAATTTCTCCCAGTACCACAGTGCAGCACACCTCGTTCCTCTCTATGTTAATGTTTGCCACCTGGGAGCAGACTTCAGGTTTTTTCCTTGCGGCTCTAACATGTACTGATGCCAGGGAGCAGCTTTTCTCGAGAGCTGGGAGCACCACTAGCTGCAGGGCAGGGTGGCAGGCGCCCAGAAGAGTAGTGCCTCAGAAACATCATCTTGCTTAGATACAGCTCTTGGTCTCTCAGCATCTCAGCTTCTTCCTTTGAAAAGCTGAAATATTCTTTGATCTGTTTCTGAATTGTTGCTCCTGAGTCGGTGTTTCCTAAATTAGGGGGTGAGGTCCTCTCTGCTTTCCAAGGAAAGAGGCACAGTTGGGGTGCAGGAGGAATGTGAGGTCTCTGGAGAGGAGCGATGCGGGTGCATCAGCCATGGCAGCCTTATTAAACAGGCAAGAAAAGCAGAGGGCACCTGGGCCCAGATCGAATTCACTCACAGAAGCACTGCCTCAAGTGCTTTTATAAGCTCCTCTAAATTCATTTCCCAGTGCTTTTACCCCCTACCTCTAAGTAGATAGCGCAGCACTCCCCCTCCTTCCCCAGCAGCCCTGTGAGAAGACAAATTCACAGACATTTCTAAGGCAAGAAAGTAGGAGAATGGATACTTGCTAAAAGATGTAATGAAAAACTCATGTTTTGGTCACCAGGACCACTCCAGCATCACCACCTGATGAGGAAAGCAAGGGAAGTCCTCTGCTGTGAACCACAGCCTCCCTGGGAGCACGAGGGGGTAGGGATCTGAGGAGAGATAATTACACTGACAGTATTCTCTGCGCAGAGGTACTGCAAAAATATGCTGACACCTTTCCTCGTATCAAACGAAGCGCTGCGCTGATTAACGCGGCGGGAAAATTCATCCCCTGCCTTTCCGAAACGTCTCCAGGCCATGACGCCAGGAACAAGTGGATGGGGCGATGCAGTTTGATTTCGCCTGGGAGACGGGGGATGAGAGCATCCTATAGATTCAGAGCAGGCGTGGGAGAGCCAGCACCACACCCACCCGTGTTCTGTCAACAACTGCAGCTCGGGGGATGGCTCCACTCCAAGCTCTGAACCCCCTTACTGGGACCGGAGCTGAAACAGGGAAGCAAAATGAGCATCTGGAAGTCCATGTGAATAAGCTGATGCCGCAGGGCTGTCAGTCAGGTGCTAATACCCTTAGCTAAAGAAACATATTGATCCTGATTGCCTGGAATTGCACTTGAAAAGGGCTGGGTGACATTTCCAAGGAGATACGAGCTACTTTCAAGTCAATTAGCAGCGTCGGAGGATCCATGCCGAGGGGACACACTCACCTCCAAGGAATGCCAGGAGAGAATGAGAATTGAATTAAGTCTTTTCATACATGGAGAAACAAATCCTTTAATGGCCTGTAACAGCTGACAGGACACCTAGGGTCGCCAAAAGCATGCTGGCAGCAGCTAGGTGAAGAAGTTTCCCTGTGATGAAGCTGAGGTTTGCAGAGCAGCTGAATCCTTGCTAACGGCCCAGGAGGGCATGCAGAGCCACACAGGGTAATCCCCTAGATAAGGGAGCAGAGGGAAGCAAAGTTGAAGTTCCATGGCAACAATGCATGTGAAGCTCTTCATTCCTCTCCAGGTATGTGACCTCCCCTGGGGCTCAGCGGGATCACCACAGCCAGCAGCATCCCACATACGACTGAGCAGTATGTGACCCTCGTGGAACAGGCATTGAAATGAGCTCTTTTGCCTGCTGCCTTCGCCGGAAAATTCCTTCCTCATATGGATCCCAAAAGACTCCTTCAGAGCCTGGGATCCCAGGCAGGTTTGAAACCAGCACAGCAAATGCAAAAGCAGAGAAATTAGGGTAACTCTACAATCCCTCTGATTTTTCTACTTGCGGGTGCTCTGACCCATATTTAGTTTCCATGGTTCCTTTTATGTTCCTATAAACATGAAGCTTGTACCTGAATTCAAGGCTTTCTGGACAGCTTTACAGAGATGATTTCCTACTCTCTCGCAGCAACTGCAGTCATTCTGTTTCATAAGCCAAGGAGCACAACCCTTCAATCCCTGTGCAGGAGGGTGAGGAGTTCCAGTGAAAAACCTTTCAATCCATTCAGTGAGGTGAAAGTGACCCTACCAGCTACGGAGCGACCGAGAAGCCTCAGACCTGAACACGTCCCAGGAGTATTTGAATCTTCCTCAGTGTGGCAATAGTGGGGGGGGTGGGGGGGGGGAGAAAAAGAAGCCAGCCTCAGTTCTGCAATGAGCACTGCAAACTCCCAGACACTGTGGGTTTCCTTGTGAGAGCATCTCTCAGTCATGAGTCCAAAGCCATCTTCAACATACTGGTGACATTTGGAGGCCCCAGAAATGCCAGCATGTTCTTCTGAGTGGTGCTCCAGCCCAGGGAAGGATCCCTTTGCCCCCACCTTCCAAAGCCAAATAGTTCAGCCTAAGCCTAAGAGCCAAATCATCTCCTCAGCCCCTTCTTCACCCAGCCACCTACACCAGGGATGCTGCAGCAACAGCTCTAACAGGGCTAATCCTCCCAGCAGGAAACCACCGCTGCAGCAGCAGAGCAGCACGAGTTTTAGTGGGTGTATGATCACAGATTTGCTACCCATCCTCACCACGATGCAAGTTTTTCCTAATCCAGCACAAACCAAGACCCTTTCAGTCCTCTCCTGCCTTTCCCTCCTCCTCTCTTCTCCCTGATGCTACAGTCCTGAACCAAGCAATAGAGATTGCCAACTCTAGTCCCAAAGGAAATCAAATGGCAGTTGTTCCTTTCAACTCAGCTGAAGAAAAGAGCCCGTGTTTATAAAAACAGCAGGCTTTGAGCAGAATAAATGAATCTCCTAATAGCCCCTGCAGACAGGAGGAGACTTGGGAAATGGATTCTCCCATGGGTGCACCATGGAGTGTCCCTCTGAGTTTTTAACCAAGCGTTTTCTCATCAGAGATCCCCACATGGCCAGTGATTTTCCAGAGCAGAAAGTGAAAGCAGAATCCCGACACATCCAACAAGTCCTGCAGAGCCAGAGCCCCCATTCTTTTGGTGCCAGAGACGATGCACACCTCGGATCACAAACATCCACCCAAAACACAGCCAAAAAGCTGAAGAAACACATTTTCAGTAGAACAACACAGTGCAGGGTGTCAGGCTGATTTTGCAAGGACTGGGAGGAGCCTGGATCTCAATTAAAGCTAGCAGGGCTCAAAAATAGCTTTTTGCAGTACTGCCAGCCCGTAACATACAGCCTGGGTCATGTTACTGAAAGCACCTGAGAAACACAAACCTCTGAGGCTCAGCTTCAAAGTGACCCTTGCTTCAACACCCACATATTTTCCTCTGTGGATGGAATATGGTTCAAAAGGACACATCACTACCATTTAATACTAAAGAAGTCTCCCAGACCACATTGATGCAAACAGAGGTACAGAGCAGATGCACAGAAGTGGCTTTTCCAAGGTTCTACAGTAAATCCAAAGCACGACAAAGACTTAACTCCAGGTCTTCCAACTTGCCCCTTTTCTCCCCAACCATTACACTTTTATATCTGCTTGCTTTTAAAAGCCAGCTGAAGGGATATAGCATGGCTGCACAGACACACTCAGCAACCAGCTCTCTAGTGAGGAGCACAGCTGAGAGAGAATCCGTTCCCTTTGTGAGATGGGACGAAAGAGGAGGGGAACAGCAGGGTGCTCCTGACAAGATGGGAAGGAAAGCAAATGGGTTTTATTTTTTGCCTTTACTGTGAAGGGATGTCTGCATTTCCCTTATTAACAGCATGGCTCAGCCCTAGCTAAAGAACAGCAGGAGAGGCAAAAAAATGGGGTCTTTTCAAAGTTCCATTTCTCTACAAATATCAAGCATGAGCTGTGGCCCACAAGAGCAGCCCATTACATTTCTGGGGCTCTCTCACTTAGCCATGCAGGGAGCCAAACTGGTTGACTTAATGACCCTTTCTGGGTTTCAAACAAAGCAACAGCATCCCCCTAACAACCAGCAGCCCAGAAGGATCCACTGAAGTATTAAGCCAGTGTAAAATATGTGAGAAAGTCAACTTTGATTGTCCCAGGGTCTGTGAGAGCAGAGGGGATGGTTCAACTCGCTTCCAGGCCTGAGGGACCACCAACTCATCTGTATGGAGATGCCAGCATGTGTGCTGGTATGTTTTATCACTTTTTAACAAAAAGAGAAGTAGTTACCCCTGCTACAGAGCACCATATGCAGGAGGGGCTGATCCAACTGCCCTTAGCTCCAGGAGTCTGCCACGATGCCTACAGGGTCATGGATGCTGTAGGTAGAGCATAGGGAGAGCCACACCAGAGGTGGATGGCTTAACTGGCCAGGAGATGAGCTGCTGGGTTAATGGTAGGCTCTAAGCTGGGTGAGTGGAAGAGGAGCAAGCAGATGGCTGGGGAAGATGGAGGGATGGGGAGAGGGGGAGGATCTGCATCGTGTTTTAAAGCTGTTTGCTCTGGTCCTAGTTGCCATTATGAATTTCATCTACCCTTGGCAAACAAGATACAAAAACCAACCTAGCATGAAGTTGGAGGAGGGCTCAATTTATTTTATTTTTTTCACAGCCAGCTTCAATTCTCTTCAAACCCCAGCTCACCCCAGCAATCCCCACTGCAGCAGCCTCAGCGGATCCAACAACCCCAGGTGTCCACATCCCTGCACCAGGAAAGCGCTTAAATACACACACACCCCCTGGGGAGAGATCTTCTCTCTACCTTCCCATATCTAGACCTGAGGGTTCAACTGTGTCTTCCTACATAGATATTTTTATGGAGGCAGATGAATTAAGTTTTAATAAAATAAGGGCTGTGATTCTCTCTGTCACATGCTCCTACGACATGGGAGTTCAACATGACATGTAGCACCAGGAGGGCTACCAGTAAAATTGCAGGAACTAGCAACCAAAAAACCTAGGTTCAGGCCAGAGGCAAGGGAAAGACACAACATGACAAGGGACTGAACATCTTGCATTGCTCTCACGTGTGTCCTCAGGTCAGGCGTGGAGCAGAGACAGTGAGGCAAGGCAGCAATGAAACAATGCTGATCATGTTTTCCTTGCCCTGTGCCACTCATACTCCAAGGCTGTTACAGCTGCAGCCACGTGTTTCCCACACAGCTACAGACAGAGCGGATTTTATTTTCTCTCTAACTCTAAATCTCTAATCCAAAAGCCTATGGATAAAAAACAGGGGTGGGAAAGGAAACCACGTCCAGCTTTCACCACCCGAGAACTGGCTGCACACCAGCCTGGGTGTCAACAGGACAGAGATAACAATGCTGAAGTGGATAAAATCAATTGCTCTGTAAAAGCTTTCGGGGACCATTAGTTAATTAAGCTGCCAACAGATAAAGGTCTATATAAAAAGCTCTGATCACCTTCAGCACGCAAGACTAAAGAAGAGAGGGTTTTGGTGCCCACCTTTCTGCCTACCTGTAAAATGCAAACACTCTTCCTCTGTATGCTCTCTACTTTCACAGAGCAGCGAGAGTTAAAAACAAATCCACACTCCTTCAGCAAAAGCAAAGGCACTGCCAAGCACACAAACACCAGGGAGAAGGCAAGCACAAGCCCGCGGCTTGCAAGCTGCCCAGCTTTATTATTTCCTGAAATAAAGACATCACTCAGTGCAAAGATTTTTCAAAAGGTGCAAGGGATGCAATACCTGTGCTAAGCCCCTTCCAGACCCTCTTGGGAGCATCATTTGGAAGATGATGAGCAGATTTGGCTTTGCCCATCCTCAGCAACATCCCAGCTTTCTCCACAGATGCTGAAGCGGCCTCACTGTCACCCAAGGAAGAGTGGACCTACCCCATCTGAGCTCCACTCCAGTGGCTTCAGTAGAGTTAAACCCAGGCAGGGTCTTTCCAGAGAGTGCTTCCCTCCACAAGGTGACCTGAAAAGGAAAAAAGGATTTGGAAGCACAAGAATGGATGGGATCAAAGAGGCAGTGTTCTCTAAAGACCTTCAGTAAAAGGGCATTCTCATGAAAACCACAGAGCATCATGGGGTTTTGGTAAACAGGAAAACCAAGGACTGCAATTATGTTTTTGAACACCCTTGAAAATGATACAGGACTAAGCAGTGCTCTCCTCAAACCTTGCCTTTCCAAAAGTCATGGCTTCCTGGTGTACCTTTATCCCACTGGTGACCCACAGAGTCATTGTAACCACATGTCTCCATCTTTATGTTGAAACCTCACTCAAGAGCTGAAGTTAAGTGGTTTACACACTTCTGCTGAGATGAGTAGCATAATTTTCTCCTGGCTCCCCACGTGAATTACAGCCCCCTCTGGGCAGTGCAGAATTGCTTTTGAAGAGCAGCTAGAAACACTTCAGCACTTTCTGAACAGATAAAAGGAGAGCTGTGAATCCAGTACATTCTGGGGAAGGGAGAGATTTTGCTTCCCAAAGGCTGTTTACAGCAGGAGCACAGCCCTGGCTGGGATGGCATTAACCACCGTCGTGCTCCAGCAAAGTTCCCATCACCACCCCACACTCATGTTTGCCATAGGAAAGAGCAGAGCATTACTCCAACAGCCTCTGGTTAACTCCTAAATCCCAAACTCCTCCTGCTGCCATCCAGCTTTTCTGAGGCGCTGAGTCCCAACAGGCTCCAGTCAGAACCAGCCCCCATTTTCACAGCTAGCTGGGGGGCAGAAGCTGCAAAGGCTGTAAAGAGCTGTGAGGGGATGACACAGGTACATCGCAGCACACCCCACTCTGAAGCAGAGCAGTGGGATGGACTCCCAGCACATCACAGCAGCATGGCACGGATGCAGAGCAGGGACCAGTACCAGTATGACCCAAATGGGGCTGCTGACACCCCAAAACCAGCCAGGAAACCAGAAGACTGAGTAGTAGCATTTCACCCCTCCTCCCTCTGCATCTTGCTTATCCCAACCTCACAAGGCCTTCCAGCAAGGCAAAGCTCAGGAACATCTTTCATTACTTTGTTTAAACACTTTCCAAACCTGTTTAATCTCTAGCATCCACAGTATCCCATAGCAATGAGTCCCGCAGTTTGCCTACGCGCCGCAGCGAGCAATTTCTCCTTTTGAAGCATCCACAAAGTCATTTCACTGCAGATGCAGAAGGAGATGAAAAAGCAGGAGGCAGGCCGGAGGAGAAGAAATAAAACCGTCAAAGCTTCAGGAAGAAGAGCTGGCAAGGAAAGGTTAAATGAACTGGGTTCATTCAGCCTAGAGAGAATAAATAATTAAATAAATAAGAGAAGAGAAGACTGAGGCACAGAGGCATAACAATCTTCTAGTAGCTAGCAGGTTATTAAGACAGCAGTTGATTGTTCTCTGTGTTCACAGTGGCAGGAGAAGAAGAGATAATTTAACTTGGAGCAAAGAAAGCTTAAGTTTAGACATTTAAAAAACAAAACAACTTTCTCCTTAGAACAGATACCAGAGGAGTTGCAGAATTTTTCACTGGAGACATCTCTGGAAAGGTTAAACAAACACCTGTGCGGAGGGGAAAGGTGTGATTGATCTCAACTCAACACCCAACATACGGAGTCGATTATCTGCAGAGCCTCGTTCCAGCTCTGCGATACCAACACCAAACTTTCCAAATGCTTCCCTCATGCATTTTTAATTGCATTTTAATTTTTGTCCTCGCACAGCTCGAGACAAGCATAAAAAAAAAAAAAGGAAGCCTGTCTAATAAATCAGAAGTTCCATGTTTTCCATTTCTCCAGTGTAATAAAAAGATGTAGAAGCTCCAAATCGGAATGGATATACGTTAAGCTCTACAGTCGCGCCAATAAATATGTATGGGTGTCGCGTCCCCTTTTGCTTTGCCAAAAATAGTACCAAATTATGCCAACCAATGAGGAACCATGTTTCATTAGGAAATGAACTTTAAAATACAAGATTAAAATGTGTTTTTTAAATCAAGATTTCCTGCTTGTTGATTTAAATCATGATTAAAATGGGTGATTTAAATCAACCATCCTGAACAAAACATGCATCTTTCTCAAGTCTTTAGGGTGGAGAAGACAGTGGTACCCTGAAGATCAGGCTGGTAATTCAAGTTTCTACAGCTCTGCTCTTCCTCCAGCTAAGCAGACCAACCACATCCATCTTTTCTGAAGAAAAAGCAATTTCCATACTCGAGGTGGACACCCCCCCGTCCCTTTCATTACCCTCCTCTGGATCTCGTGCCTGCACAGTTCTCCTGCCCAGGGAGCATCATCAAGAAATTTCAAGCTGACACCAAATCCATCTCAAACAAACTTCCCTACGACAATTATAATCAGATCCTCCCTGGATGCAAATCATGTTTCTGAGCGTGGGCTCCAATCACGGCTCGTGAATAATTACGACAGGATTTCAAAAGCCATCCTCAAGAACAAGTGGAACGTGGGATCAACATGCCTTCTCCTGGGGCTGGAAGTACACACACAAGAAGGGAACTGCCTGCCAGCGAGATGTGAAGCAGATTACCCCAAACACCACGTTACACACATATTTCAGCCCAGAGTTTGGACCTGTGGCTCTGCACCTCTGCCAGACTCCAGCACCTCCAGTATGATCTCGGACATTTCACCCAGAGGTGGCTGAGCCTTTTTGTCTAAACCTCCTGTCTTCTTCGCCTTCCAAGCAGGTGTCCTCTTTGCTTCTCAATGGACAGGGCAGCTTGACACATATTAGCCACACACTGGAGTTGGTTGAAGTTGCAATAACTGAAATTCAGCTTCCTTGTTAGTTTTCTGCTCCTCTGTAGCTCTGATCAGTTAAATAAATAAGTACATATGGTGGAAGCCATTTGTGGAACCTTCAGAACCACGGGTTCATCTTTGATTTGGAGGAAAGGAGAGAAAGCTGGGAGGTGTCCTGGCCATGGGTGTACACTTTGGGTTTTGCTTTCTGTCTCAGTCCCTTCTGTGTCCATGGTCACAGGGAGATGGACTGGTGTTCAGCCTAGCTCTGGTAGAGAAGAGCATGCTGAAACACCAGTCTGTGCCTGAAGAAGGGACAAGGTTTATGGGCTGAAGTAGCTCTGGAAGCCCCACTGGGAGCCAGAGCCATACCTCATCTGTTTGGGTGGCACACTGCCAAAGCCCATCTCCGGCTCCAGGAACAGACACAGACAGGTACTTTTATCTGTGGCTTGGCCCCATCAAGCAAAAGGAAGGTCACGGTCAAACACAGCAAGAGCACTGCCAGGCATCACATTCCTCAGCCGTGGTCTAGAGCATCAGGGTGCCATAAAAGGTGGTGGCTCCACTCTTCTGCAGACCGTTCTGGTTCAGGGACGGGCAGGCCACATCTCCAAGGTCATGTCACAGGCTTCACACAGAAGCAGCTCCCCCACAGCTCTGAAGAGAGCTCCGGACTCCAGAGACAATTTTGTTTTCAGACTACTCTGCCAAGACCACCAGCAGAGGTGCAAACTGCTGGTGTTCCAGCATGCTCTTCTCTACCAGAACTAGGCTGAACACCAGTCCATCGCCCTGTGACCATGGACACAGAAGGGACTGAGACAGAAAGCAAAACCCAAAGTGTACACCCGTGGCCAGGACACCTCCTAGCTTTCTCTCTCCTTTCCTCCAAATCAAAGACGAAACCGTGGTTCTGAAGGTTCCACAAATGGCCTCCACCATATGTACTTATTTATTTAACTGATCTGAGCTACAGAGGAACAGAAAACTAACAAGGAAGCTGAAGTTCAGCGATTGCAGAGCCAGATCGACTCTCTAGTCAACACAGGTAGAGATCCAACTGACCTGACCGATCTCCATGGGCCACGTGGAATATCCCAGTGCCAGAAGGTGGCTTTCCATATGTAAGAAGTAGAGGGAGGTAACCTGAGCTGAACAAAGAAAACTTGCCAGCAACGACCTGTGAAATGGAGGCAACTTGGTCACCCTGAGACAACAGATCTGGCAATCACAAAGATTTCAAACCCCAATTAGCTTATCCAGGAAGGAAACACTCATGGCCATTTTAACTGACTTGGTGGTGGCCATTTTCATGGGACAGGAGTAGCAGGAAGGCAGCAGCAAGGATGGCAGTGGAAAGGAGAAGCAGAGATAAATAAGAAATAAGCAGAGCTCTGAGAGGGAGCAGACAGCCCAGAATCAACTTGAAATTTTCTCAGTGCATACTGAGATTTCATCAGAAACAAAACAATTCCACAAAATGACATTTCATCAGGAATCCAGCAAAATGAAAATTCAAGATTTTACCGCCCCCACCCCCAATTGTAATTTTCTCTAGTTTGGCTCTTCAGAGTGAAAAATCAAAGCAGTGCTAAGATTTTGAATGCTTTTTTCTTTTTTCTTACTCCTGCCATCAAATGAAAATGGGTTGAATGGCACCTAGGCAGGATTCACCTTCCTTTCCCCTTCCCACCCGATCTAACTTGCCAAGACTTCCTTCTTTTTTAAACAAAATACAAAGAATCTTTGAAAGAAAAATAGCCTATGTTAAAAACTGCATTTGCAAAGAGTCAAGGAATCTTTGAATACAAGTACAGAATAGAAATGAAAGACAACAAAAATATTACTAAACATAATGCCTCCCATTAAGAGATCATAGAATATCTCAAGTTGGAAGGGACCCATGAGGATCAAGTCCACCTCTAAGAGAAGTCCTTCTCCTGTTTGGTTCAGTGGAACCCTCAGCATTTGGTCATTAAATTGATTGCTGTGTCTGGTGGGTTGACCCTGGCTAGAGGCTGGATGCCCACCAAAGCCCACTCTATCACTCCCCCTCCTCAAATGGGCAGGGGGAGAAAAGTATAACGAAAAGCTCGTGGGTGGAGATAAGGACGGAGAGAGATCACTCAGCAATTACTGGCACGGGCAAAACAGACTCGACTGGGGGGAAAAAACAAATTTACTTTATTACCAATCAAAATCAGAGGAGAATGAGAAGTAAAACCAAATCTTAAAACACCTCCCCCATCCCTCCCTTCTTCTTGGGCTTAATCTCTTTCCCGATTTTCCACCTCCTCTCCCCAGCAGCACAGGGGGACAGGGAATGGGGTTGGGGTCAGTTCATCACACGTTGTTTCTGTCACTCCTTCCTCCTCAGGGGGAGGACTCCTTCCCCCGCAGCAGCGTGGGGTCCCTCTCACGGGAGACAGTCCTCCAGGAACTTCTCCAACGTGAGTCCTTCCCATGACTCACAGTTCTTCACGAACTTCATGTTGTTTTGTTTGGGTTTGGTTTTTTTACTGCTTTAGGGTTTTACCTCTGCATTAATTTGGAGAGGACAACAGAGCACTGGGCAAGTCAGGCTCAGGATTTCAATGTCTTCGGCAGAAGAGGAGAGAGAGGCCAGAGTGAGCTTTAAAAACAAATTCAACAGACTGAGAGGTATCTCTTTCCATCTGTCATCCCAAGCAATTCTCCTTGCAGCACGAGAAGGAGGCCAACACCTGAGTGTATTTTGCAGATCCTCCTCTGATTTGCAAACTCACCCCCACAACAGGAGAAAGCAGCAGCGAGCTACGGTCTAATCTGCCCCTCCTGCTCTCAGCAAGCAGACTGGCTGCCTGGCCCCAGTTCCTGTCATTAGAGACAGGAGTCGTTAAGAATTCATGCCCGCTGCCAACACTGCATTTTTTGGAGAGGTCCTGCACTCAGGCAGAACTAATGAGCAGGCAGAGCAAGAGAACGGCAGTTAAAGCAGAAAACATGCGCACAAATACAGCCAAAATGAGAATGCAGACTTATCTGGAGGTCTTTTCCCCTCTGAGGTACCTCAGCAGCATGGCATAATGAAATGTTTACCCAGGGGAAAGGATGATTGTCATACCTGTTATACAGCTGGGGAGGCTGAGGTAAGGAGGATCTAACTGTACCCAGACGTACTGGAGAGTTGTGTTCAAACTGGGGCTCAGTTTGAAAGGGCCGATCACAGTCGCTCAGCCGAGGGGATCACGGGGCGCAGACAGCGCCATCGCCTCGATGGCTCCGAAGGCTGCAAATTCTCAGCTGTGAAAATAGGCCAGATAATACCTGTCTGAAGGGGATTTATCCTGCTGCCCTTGCAAAATACTTTGCAGTCATTGGACAAAGGATTTTATCAAAACACAGCCAGAGGCTGGAGGAGTTATTAACCTCCCCCTCTTCCAGCTACTGCAAAACATCCTGCTGGTTTCTGGGAGCAGAAGGCGGCACTTCTCCCTGCATCCTGTGTGAACTCATCTGGGTGTTCCTGCTCCGGCAGGGGGGTTGGGCTGGATGAGCTTTCGAGGTCCCTTCCAATCCCTGACGTGATTCTGTGATTTCTGTGATTTCTGTGCACACCAGCCATCCCGTGGAGCATGTGCTCACCGCTAACAAGAACCCTAACTGCAATGGGAGAGCTGAGAACTTAATCACATCTAGAAATAGGGCATGCAGCGAAAGGATTGGCAGAGGGATGGGCTCCTTTTGCACCTGTGCACTGGTTTACAAAACGAAGGGTGCTCTTCAATCTATACATTTCCACGTACAGCTGTACTGAATTGTGGCTGCTGGAGAATCGTAACTAAAGCATTTCTCACTCACATCTGTTTACATTGTAAGCCATAATGTTACAGCAGCATCTATTCCTTCTTCTCTTCCTCTTCCCCTGCCTGCTTTTCCCCCAAGCATCCAATTTTTTAGGCCTATAACCCTGGAAATGATGAAAGTCTCCGATTGATTTCAATTGGCTTTTGTTTAAGGGCTTGATAGCAGAGAGAAAAATTGAATGATTGCTCATTGAAAGAGACAGATTTGGCCCAGTTCCCCAGCTGGTGTAAATCAGCACGAGCCCACAGATCTCAGAGGCTCCCTGCCCTCTGCTGATGACTTAGCCCACCTCTGTGCAGGCAAGGAATTTTAATGATGCCGCCCTTTATGGCACATGGACCCAGTGTGCAGCTTTTAATGCTGCTCAACAGCTCCAGCTCAAGGACTGTGCATGCTCCAACTCATTCACCTTCAAGATATCCCATGCCATAGGCTAGAAGACAGCACTGAAGCTGCCAAGGTCCTTCCCTGGGGCACAAGTTTTTCCACCACCACGAGATATTCCACTGCCCATAGCAGGGGGGTTGGAATTGGATGATCTTTAAGGTCCTTTCTAACCCACACCATTCTATGATCTTCACTTCTACCAAAAGGTAGAGCACCCTGCCTATCCCAGTGCTCAAACCAGGCTGCTCTAGAGATGTCACACCAACACTCTGGACTGTGGCATAGGAAAAGTGAAGGATAGGGACTTATTTACGTATTTATTTTGCCTCCCTGTCTCCTCTTACTCACCAGAGGAAATTAGCTCACCCAGGACCCCGAGAGGAGGCAGCCTGCACTGCCAGCAAGGTAAAAAGGTACAGGGAGGATGTGAAGCAGCACGTGCCTGAGGCAAGACAAGAGACACACCAAGCACAATTCCTAAGCCATGCTGCTGCTGGAAATCCCCTGGAATTACCTTGTGATGCAGACATTCCTTCTCTCCATAGCTCACCTGCAGGCCTGTCCAACCTGAGCAACGTGTTCCTGAGAGGGCTAGGAGGGGACCCAGGAGAGGGTATCATACACCACAGCACTGCCACCTCAGGGCTGGACATAGGTTTGGGGTCTGAACTGGAGTGAGGAGGCATGAGCCAGGGCCAAACCTCTGCCAAAACGTGTTTTTCCATGACTCCTCACTTACCTGATTAAAGACATACTACCAGAGACAGTCTGGAGGAGAAAAAGTCATTTGTCTACAGCCTCCAGCACTGATCAGCTGGATCTTCCTTCCTCCACGGAGCAGAATGCTATTGTAGTCCAGGAAAGGAAGGGAAAAGCCAAAGCAAAGAAACCATCAAGCTAACAAGAGGAAAATCTCCTCTGGCTGGCATGTTTCTTGCTCACCTTGATTAGCTGAGCAAGATATAGACATAAAATTACAATTGCTTCCTCCGTTCCCCCCTTGCCCCCCTCTTTGTGTGGGGAAGATGTTAAAAACGTCAGGCTTGATTTACCCTGACACTCTGACTGACTCACGACAGCTATAAATCCTCCCCACCAAACACAATCTCCCCTTCACCTGCCGCAAGGCTGAGGATGGCAGAGGGAGGAGGAGATGGGGAGATGCCAACTCCCCCTCTCACTGTGCACATCAAGCCCAATAACTTCTTTCACCTGCCTCAGAAGAGGAGACAGGCAGCTTTTGTTCGGGTTGCTCACACGTGTGTTTTAAACAAGGCGATGCCACCTCTCCTTCGCTTTGCGGCTGTCTCTGTTCATTTTTATTGATGCAAGAATCTGGGTATGTGCTGGAGCACACACGTTCAGCTCAATCTGACCACTGCCAACTGCATTACAACTCAATTTCACCAGGGTGATTAGCTCCAAAAGGAGAAAGGGGGAGGAAAAAGAAATAAATAAACGTCAACCTATCCCTGTGCAAACTTCCAGGCAAGAGAAGTGCAGAAGGCAATACTAAAGTGTGTTTTGGATAGAACAGCAGTAGAAAGCTCTAGCCAGGAGGGAAGGAAAAGGGGTAGATAAAAGGAGAAAGGGAAAGATCTAATAGGAGAAGTGGATGCAGTGCAGTCTGGGATACAGTTCTGGTGTGTCTCCAGAGGCCGAAGCAGTTCCTCCAGGATGGAGGTTTTCTTTAAAAAGATACTAATGGGTTGATTTGCAGAGCTGCCTGGCTCCCAGGTCTCCCACAGACACTACTCCTCAAACATCATTAACACGTGTGCCCTGCTGAGAAAGTCTTCCAAACACGACCCCGCGGCCACACTGCCCGACTGCGGCAGCTGACTCAAACAGCACCTAAACAAGAGATGAGAAGGACCTGCCTTCCCCTGCCCAGCCACCACACACCATCCTGACATGCCAGTGTTTGTCAGGGAACTGTCAGGTCTCATAAGTGGGATGAGATTCACACGTTTGGCTCTTACCTCTTGAGCAAACTGCTGGGCCTCAGCCTCATGGGCTTGTGGTGTCCTCCACCCCTCTGGAGCTCCGGTCAGGACCATGATGTAGCCCAGCAGTATCCTGGCCCTTATTTCACCACCTGCCCTCTGCTTCCTCATCCAAGGTCACACATTGTGGGAGATGACTCTGGGGAGATCCATCTCTGAAGAAAGAAAGTGTCATCAGTCAAACCACAGCAGCTACATCCTCCAGCGCTCAGCCCCTGAGCCCCTGTTTCAAGACAGAAGACACAGCAGGCAGAAGAACATGGCCAGAGCCTTGCTGAGGGGAGGAGGGAGAAAGGCAATGAGTGATGGGATGACTCTGGCCCTCTTCTTGCAGCAAACCCTTGGATTATGTTCAGCATCCCCCTGGGATCTGCCTTCTGTGATGATCTAGTCCCGCTTCACATCTATTCTCCTCTTTTGGACTCCACAGCAGCACATGGCAATGAAACTCATCTGTAATTATGCACTTGAGAAAAATGGACTTCCCTTCATTTGCTTTAAACCTTCTGCTTAATGAGTTCACCAGGTAACCCTCAGAACTTGAATCACAAGACACTGCAAACAATCATCTGTGCCACCTCTTCTGCTCCACTCTGCACTGTACACAGCTTGATTATACCCCTCTCCCAGCTGCCTCTTTACTCACCGACACATCTCAATCTGATTAATCTCTCCTTGCGTGGAAGCTTCCCTGTGCCTTTGATCATGGTCTGAATCTTTTTTGAGGTTTCTTATACCATTCCCAAAAGAAGGTAGCCATAACTCCAGGGGTGGCAATTTTAGAGAGAGCACTTCATTCTCACTCTCCTGGTAATATGTCTAACTCCTGGTTTTGACCACCACTGAACATGGGTGAGACATTTAAAACCAACGCTGGCAGAGAGCTGGCTGCCACGTGGAGCCATTGACAGAGCCCAGCATCCCCTTGCCACAACTATTCCAGATACTGAAGGATCAACAAAATTGTTCACGTTGTACTTTCAGGAGGCTGCTGGAAGGATACTTTGTCAAATTACAGGAGGGACCAACAAGACATATTCTGGAGCTTGGGGCTACTTGTATTTACTAGCAGAACCACTGCCGAGTTTATATCTTATCTACAAAAACAAACCCAGAAACCTCTCCATCCCAAGAGGGAGAAAACACCATTTGTGCAGTACAATACAACAATTCGCAGTGACATTGGCACACTGAGCTCCCTTCTGCAATCTCCTGGTTAAGAAAAGTTCCAAAAAAAATGTGTGTTGTGCGATAAACAAAAGCAGCACTGCTGGAACCCCGGCGATATGGAAGCCCGTTCCTCTGTAGTTATTTATAAACTCTTCTTTCCAATAGTCAGTACCTTCATAAACTAGAGCAGATCAATACACCTGAAAAGTTAGAGGCAGATCAGAGGGAATTAGATGACATTGGTGTATGCATCTTTAGAAATTGGAAGAGAAGAGAGGAGCTGATCAAAATGTGTAGGTCAAAAAGCCTTTTTATTTTTTTTTTTTTTCACAATCGGGAATTTTCTCCATTTCCAGATAAATTTTTCCAGCTGTTTGATGTGAAAAAATACCTATTTTATATTTCATTCTCATCCCTGAAACCAAGTAATTTCTGATCTTTCCCACTGAAAAATGCCAGAAATCAAATTTATCACGGTTTTGGGATGGGGAGAGAAATCTGACATAGGTTATTGCATCTCAAGCCTTATTTTTCTCATCTTGCACTCAACCCCAGTCACTGCTTGACTTCTAAGCTGTTCAGAAAAGAAAACAAAAAGCATTCTTTTCTCAGCAGAAGCACTGCAGCTTCTAGACAGACGTGGTTATTCTTCATGTGCAAAAAAACCTTACAGGCTCCAGGCTGCTGAGACAAACCGGAGATCACCCCCAGCCACGGGAATGCGAACACAGCATCACGGTTCCTCTTCCGCGAGGCCAGAAACCGAATCCAACTCCCCAAGTTGCCTCGGAGCCACTTCCCTGGGCTGTCTGCAATCCCAATCAAATCACATCTGACTTCAGGCCAAGTTCAGGAAACTTGATTATCTTTCTCCCCCTATCCGATGGGAGATGGCAGGTTGAGGGGAAAGAGAAGGAAGGAGTGAAAAATTAACACAAGCACTTAAGACGTTATGAAACTGCAATATGCATCTCTAGCCTGCCCCCCAGCCCTCCAGCCCATACATTATTGAACAGAAAAGAAAGCATAAATGAGCCAGAACAATAGCTAGAGGGAGGGAGAGGAATAGATATATATATATATTTAATACCTTAAACCATGCCCATTAGTTTTGTTTCTTATTTAGGATACTGCATTAATCATGCTAATATTTTACAGCCGGGCTGTACACTTTAGCCATTACTCTAATCAAACCCATCAGCGTACCCAAGAACACGCTACCAGGTGGGAATAGCTGCTACCGCTTGCTGTTAATTACTTTGCATTTTACAGCAATCAGCAGCAGGGGCTGAGATCATAATAAATTCATGACTTATGGGTCCATAAAATCATTACCATAGGAAAATATGTTTTATCAGGCATTCGTCGGGCTGCTGCTCAGAGAGAGATTTCTTGAAGGAAATGACACCCATGAAATTAAACCAATCCTTGCAGTCAGCAGAAATGCTAATGTGGGCACAAACAGAGCCCAGGCTTGCGTAGAGTGGAGGGATGAGGGGAGCACAGGGAAGGGAAGATGAAGAAGGACTTTCCCAACCTGGAAGGAATGGAGATCACAGAATCACAGCATGGTGGGGTTGGAAGGGACCTCAGGAGATGATCCAGTCCAACCCCCCTGCCAAAGCAGGTTCCCTACACCAGGTTGCACAGGAAAGCGTCCAGACGGGTTTTGAACATCTCCAGAGATGGAGACTCTGATGCTGGTGGGAAGCCAGTTTCCCCCAGGACAAAGAGAGAGGACAGGGCACCAGAGGGAGAGGGAAGAACTGAGCAGGACGCAGGGCTGCTAAGGGGTCTTGGCACCATCAGTGCCGCAGCCTGAACCTGCAGGAACATTCCCCCATGGGGTGTCTAAGCTCAGGGACACAGAGGGAAAAGTTACTCTCACCCTTCTAACAGGAGGGATCCTTCCAGCTACAGACACACTGGTGAGTTGATGTGCAGCAGCTGCAAAAGCCCAGGCTACATTCCCTCTCCAGTGGCAGTTTTCCAGATGGGAACACAACACATTCATGACTAATCACAGAACCTCCTCACTTAAACGATACGCCCGTGGCTTTGCACACAGGTATGTCAGCTCAGCCTGAACTTCTTATCCCCAGACAGGGTCATCTGAATCCAAAAGCTTTAATTCAATCACCTAAAAGCCCACGCAGATTACATGGGATGTTACAGACGCGATCGGTGCAGGACCCACTCCACATCGAGCGTGGCAATGCCATCACAGTAAAATCGAGAGCGGCAGCGAAATCAAGCAGTGTCAAATTGACATAAAGCAGCAATAAAGAAGCCTCGGGATTTGAGAAGCATGAAAGGAGCCTAAATGAACTTGCTCAGTATTTTCTAAGTCTTTTCTGCACTCACATAAAATCCCATGGCATTTCCAGAGTCATTAGCCCTGCCAGTTCCTAAAAAACAAACAATAAGTTCACTTCGCTTTTTTTTTTTTCCCTTTCTTTTTTTTTTTTTTCAATCTAAGACCAACTGAATTTTCTTTGGCAAGAAGTCACCGGCTCTTTAAAGCTCTTGTGTTTCTTGGCCTGTGAAAATGAAGAAGTGGAATGCCAACTAGAAAATACCCCCAAAGTGTTAAATTGGCCAAGCCCTTGTTTTTTACTGTTTGTTTCAGTTTGAAAATACTAAGGAAGCTCAGTCATAGCTGGTTTGTTTGGTTTATTCACCTCTTCCAATTACACTGTGCAAACAGGGAACATTATTTAGTGTTACTTAAGCATGAAATTATAACAGATCATTTTAAATATCAAGGTCCTAAAAATAAATCTTTCTATCAAGGCACAGCAGGTCTAGATCTACTATCTTGTTAACATCCACTGGAGTGGGCAGATGGCAGGAAAACCACGGTGGAGAGCTCCCTGCATACAGGATTTGTTGCTTTCCCTTCTGGGGATCATGAAAACCTGAGCAGCTCAACTCCAGGACCACACTGACAGGGCTGGAATTGGAAGGGACAAGGGAGGAGAGCCAGCAGCATGGCCAGAGCAACCCTGATGTTCCCCAGAACATCATCCTGCACAGTGTCCTGGGGTCTTCCACAGAGATCAGAGCAGCAACATCACCTGAGAGTTACCTGTGGTCTCCAGTGAAGATCTCTCTGGGTCTTGCCTCCATGAGACGTGGTCTGTAAGAGGATTTGTTAAATCTTTCATCCCTGGGAGGTTTTCCTACAGGAAAGGTGTGACTGCACCACCCCAAGCAGCTCTGTGGGGTACCTACACCCCATTTCATGGAGAACAGGGGTTCCCACACCCTTACAGTTAAAAATAAGGGCTCTTAGATCACATCATGGCTCCCTCACCAGGCATTGCACCTGGATTTCTTTCCTTTAAAATCTAGGGAGGCATGGGAAAACACCCCACACTTGCCAAAAGGAGAAGGCCATGGGAAAAGGACCAACGCCATGGGAGGTGCTCCCAGGTCTAGTTTAAGCTCTTCAGAGATTTCCACACTATAGTCCAATGAGCCAACATCACACTGAAACAACAGCCTCAGGACTATGTTAGCCTCACACCAATCTTCATCCAGCTTCCAGCTACCTTGTGCTACATCAAAATGTCCTCAGTGTCACATCTGGGGCCCCAGAGCAAGCCCCAGGCTCAGATGGTAGAAATGCTTATACCAAAACCTCCAGCCACACAAGACAACCATAACCCTGCTCCCCAGCCCCACAGGGTGAGCTCCCCCAGGCTGCAGCAGAGCCACCCAGCCCCTTCCCCTCCTTCCACACCAGTGGTGGATCAGAGATGACGTGCAGACAAAAACTCTTACCCACGGCTTGTCTGACACAAAGAGCAGGTTTTGGCAGAGCTCTGCTGTCCCCAGACACGCTGCTTTTTCTTTTCAAGCTGTCTTTACCTTAAGAAACCCCAATCACTCTAATCCCTAGGAGTAAACTGCTTCAACCACAGCCCAGACAGCTGCTCACTCCTCAGCATCGCTGGCCTGGCTTCAGCCCTGGCTGAGAGGGAGTAAGGAGGAACCAAGACCTGGAGCCAGATGCTCCATCAGCCCCTCAGGAGCTCCTAACCACCCAGGGCAAGCAAGTCACAGCTTCTCTGTGTGATAAGCTATTTTTCTTTGAGTTCAGCATCTCTAGGTAACTCCTTCGCTGCCTCCCCAAGGGACAGGAATGATCCAAACCACACTTCAAGATCTCCATATCTGCACTCCTCAAGATTCAAAAGGGCAACAAAGCACATCGAGCCCTAAGGGAAACATTCTGCCAGAAAATACCAGGCTCCAGCCAAGTCTACCTTCACCCTCAAGGAATCAGGCCAAATCAGACCCCTTCTGTGTGTCCCAGGGCTGGACCCTCACATTTTGCTTCCCTGTAGTGGGTTCCAGGTTGGCTGTTACTATTGGGGCCATAAGTAACCTCATCTGACAGGTACTGCAGCCTGGAGATTTCCCTGGTATGGTCCTACCCAGCTATAAATATCCTTTCTTCTTCAGGGAAAGAGCGTCTGACCTGAAGTGTATGAAGCTTCCTGACAGGCTGGGAAAAGGGAAGAAAAGAGGTTTAAATGTCAGCTAAAACAATCTTCATTTTCTTTTCTAAATTTGCAAAGCTCCCCGAGTCACTGGAGTGAGGCATTTGCCTGTTTGAAGTTCAGACTGAAAATCCTTTTGTAAAATATTTGCTGAAACACAATAATGTCGGAATTGGAGGGGATTAAAACGGCTTCTGTCCTTGCCCCATCCCCCCTGAAGCCCCTCTTTAAGAAGGTTTCTGGAGAGGCAAGGATTTAGATCCCTATGTTTTGAAGGCGCAACACAAAAGAGAAAAGGGAAGACATGCAAACGTAAAGCTCCAAACATCACTATTATTGAAATGCCTCATTTGACATTTTGACTGTTTCAATTAGCTAACAAGGAATGCTCCACTTAATCCACCCTCAGATGCTGAAAGGAACTAAGTCTTTTCCCTTCCCCCATCCCAGATCCCGCCTGGCAGCTACTTCCCAGCCTCTGGAGAAATCCCAGCTGGGGTGATAGCTTCTGTCCCTGGGATCCATCAAGCCAGAGCCTGCCCAGCCCAGCACCAGCTGACATCAGGGAGCATCCCTCCCCAAACCCTATGAGCCTTCAGATACAGCATCAGAAAGTCCAGGGAGGAAGCAAAAGGACACCCCAAAAACCCAGCCAGTGCCTTTCCTTACCATTTCAGGAAACACAAGAGTGTCACAGTCCTGTTAGACCATCGAAGAGCTGGCCTCTCTTCCTCATTAGCATTAACCAACAAGGACCCCTTGCTGAGTTGAACTGTGAAAAGCTGAAAAACTACCCACAAGAGAGGATGAAACACTGCAAAGATGTTCCCCACCTCCTGCACGTGGTCCTGGGCTAATTCCAGTGGGTTTGGTTTATTTCTCTGGGGTTTGCCAGCCGCTGTGGTGTCACGCCAAGGAAGCTGGAGTGCTGGGAGCCCTCCTGTTGGCACATGTAATGGTCAGAGCTTTCCTCCACAAAGCATTTTAACCACCTTTAAACACACACACATATGCCTTCTCCATCCCAGGGGTGGGTGAGCTGCTGTGTGCTGCTGCCTGGGAGGGGGATGCATGGACACTACAGGGGAGACACTCCACACTCCATAAAGTCAGGGCGATCGCCTTCAGCTGGGGAGCTCTCAGGGAGACTGACTGCCCTGCTGGGAGCACTTGGCTTTCCTTGGGCAGAAAAGCAATTCACCAGCTCTTCCCTGGCCTGGCTTTCACAAGCAGCTCTCCAGGCACTACTAAGAATATTTTCTTCCAAGTTTGGAGATGGAGGAGGGTGCAAGGAAGGAATGACGCACGCAATGCCATGCAGAAGATGCTTGATGTCCATGGGACAACAATCTCACCCAAAAAACTGTGGTCTTGGAGGCAGTAGGCTTTTACAGACCTCAGTCAGGTGATACTGTCCATCCTTTGCACCTATTGGAGGGGGTCAAGGGGCTGAAAGCAATAAGTGGATTTAGCTGTGGAGAACTACCAGTGATTGCACCTGCTCTAAGCACAAGGACTTTCAGGTCCCAACTGGAAAGCCTGGAGTCTGGTGAAGAGGATAGGAGCTGCCTACCAAGCCAAGCCTTGACAGACAGCAGAGCAAAGTACAGGCAAGGTATCAGGAGTAAGTAAATCAGTAAAACCCTTTTAATTTTTTATTTTTTTATTTTTACCTAAGACCCAAGCTTCTCCCTTCCTGCCCATAAAGGTGGCCTGGCACAACTGATGGGACAGATTCTGCCCTTTTTATACCAACCATGACCTCAATCTGTTTGTTCTGTCCCAACTAAGGTCAATACTTTCTATGTGAAGAAAGCAAAACCATGCCCATTTGGAAGAGCCTTTTTTCCATTGCTACTTTAATAACTCCTGTAACCTCTGCTTGCCACAGGTATGTCAGCAAGAGATGTAATTTGCTCTACACATGAGGAAAAAAACTCAAAACAAATACAAGCGTTTCAGGATCACCTTTCCCAGTACAGCCTGCCTTCCTTTCACACAGAAACCAACTCCCTTTCTAAGAGCTGTGCCAGATGCCCCCAGCTCCTAAATACAAACTTAACTTCCATCACGTGGCTCTTCTCAGCAAAAGGCTTCTGCTGCAGCTCAGGAAAACATTTGCGTGCCAGGCAGCACTTAAATGAGTGCGAGTCTGTGTGCTGGAAGAACAAATAGCTCACAGAGGTGCAGGAAGGCCTTGCAGGAAACAGACCCTAATCCTCTTCTGAAATAACCTGGCTACCTTTGAGCTCCTAATCCCAACAAAAGGCACACAGACCGCCAAAATTAAGACTAGCAAGAAACCCCACATCCCTGCATCCAGCCTCTGAGCAGTGCTGGAGTTACACTAACTAATCACTCCCACTCAGCTTTGCTATAAACCAGTTCCAGTGCTTCCCTGCTCCATGACCACTGTAAGGGACAAGCACCTTTCTGCTCTAACATGCAGGAGCCTTCTACTTGTCACCAGCCTTGCAAGTTCATGGCCAGTCCGTAACTCGCTGTCCTTGTGCCAATACCTGCTTACAGGGTTCTTCTCCCTACCATTTCTATTCCAACATCCATGCAGCATGTCACCTCTCAGCTTTGTTTTTGTGAAGCCAAACTCTAAGTAAGTGTGATGGGATCTTTGTGCCTCAGAATTTCTCTGTGAGCTTCCTTATATCTGCTCCCACTTGACTTCATTGGTCTTCAGAAAGAGTGGTCATAGCATCCCCATTATTCCTAACATGGTCTCACCAAACTAGCTGACAGCAGTGCTAACACTTGCCCTAGCCCACCAGGAACATCTCACTGGGGTGTCCTGCAATCCCATTTACTCTAATCTTGGCTGCATCTTATGCCCCTGGTGCCTCACACTCTTTAGGAAAAGGAAAGTTATGAAGGTCCTGAGACAGGCTCTCCTGGAAGGAAAACAAAATAAAATTAAAAATCTTAGAGACTGAGACTGGAGTCCCAGCTCTCCTTCACCACAGCTTTGAGACACAAGAGTCACTCTGTCCTCCAGCTCCTCTGGCCAGGTGAAGAGAGGAAATGCATGCTGGAGAGCTGGGCAGGATAACCAAACCCTTCCCAGAGCAGGACTTTGGAGTGCCCCTGTGAAGAACCCAGACTAAACTTCCCATATCCCCCTGAAATGGATTATCCCTCCATGGTAGCTCTTCTCATTCCCTCAGCATGGTGACACTCAGGCACCCTCACCTGTGTGATGAAAAAACCCAGGCACCTGGGACATGAATTTCCCTCAGCTCTTCCCCAGCACAGGCAAAACCAAATCTGTTTAGACTTTGCTTTACTCCACTGCATTCCCACCACAGAAAGGCAGGGTAGGGAGCTAGAAAGGTCCTTAATTTCTAGGAAAGGCTGCTAAAGTCCCACCAGCTCAGCCCAGCACCTGGGAACCACCTTACCCACAAATAGAGCTGTTCCCTCATGAAAAAAGCATCGCTGTGCCTGCAGAGGGAACCTGGCAACAACTTCTCCCTTCCAGGCAATTGCCCAGGTGATCCACAGGCACAAAATACCTGGTGCATCCCAACCAGAGGCACCTCTATTAATCACAGCTCTCTGCAGTTAAAATTATTTAAGTCAGAGGTGAGAGAAGCTGATCAGTTGTTTATGTCCAAGGGTTAAACTTGCCCCAGCCGCACACTAAACACATTTTTTACAATCTGGCAGTGATCCTTGCCTATTAAGCATCCCTGGCTTCAGAGAAGAGGTATTGATTTATTTCACTTTTATGGCTGGAGGTATTTATTCCTATTTGCTTTCTTGCTTCTTCACCCCAGCTGGGGTGGGGATAAGGAGAAGAAAAAAACCAAATTACAAGGCTGGTGGAGCCAAGAGGTGATGACTCACGGTTTTCTGATGGAGGGCACAAGGCTGGGACATGGGAGGTGGGAATCGACTCCTGGGCTACACCTAGCTTTGTCACAGCTTTTATTTTCATGATGAAAAGAGGCAAATATGTGGCTGGAAGAAAAGGAAATCACATTAAACTTCAGTAGGAAGGTTCCTATCAAAGTTGCGTCCCCATGGGGTGCTTTGTGAGTTAGAGCTTGATTGATTTGTACCAGCTAAGGGCCTCAGCAAATCTCTCCTGTGGGAAGAATGTCAACGCTTTCCCATATCTTAAAGCCAATCTGGAAAGGAAGATAAAACCCTACTGCCGCAAGAGACGAGCATGGACTAACATCTCTGATTTTCACCCATTCCCCAGACTGCTGCAGACACCCATTTCCAGGCAAGACTCCTGGCCAGGGCCCCACTCCAGCTTTTAATGCCATATTTCAATCTCCTCCTGCTATAACCAATTTTGGAAGGCATCTGGCTTTGTTCTGCAGTGCTAACACAAACACAGATTTGCATTTGTACCCCTCCAGATGTTTCTTTGCACACAGGTGGCATGCGGTGAAATGCCTGGGGATGTGATGAAAGCAACAGGAGGACAGTTCAGACCCCTCCAAAGCAGCAGATGCTCTGGCTCATTGCACGACACCCATCTCATGTGCCCGGTTTGTTCTGCCTCTGAGTTGGGAGTTTTGCTTCTCAGAAATGCCAAAAAGTCATTTGCTATAAAAAAAATCCAAACATCCATTTTCAGCAGCATCCAATGTCATCAGCTTTAAGCTCTGCCATGGAAACTTCTTGTAACACAGGACCAGACACAAAGCATCCTGCTCTCCTGTGACTGCCTGGCCTGTTTTGGTAGCAGGTGAATTAGGGGAGGGGATGCCTTCCACTCCCATGTGCACGCAGTGTGGATGCAACACAAGCCTGTGGTCTGTAGGCACCATCTTAGGATTTCTGGAAACAGTTATCTTGGTTTCTGAAATCCCACAGCACAGGGTACAGTAACAAAGTGAATGAGGGCTCAGTTGAAACACTGAATGTTGCACCAAGGGCAGTTGAGATTGGATGTGAGGAAGAATTTCTTTGCTGAAAGGGTTCTGAGGCATTGGAAGGGGTTGCCCAGGGCAGTGGTGGAGTCCCCATCCCTGGAGGGGTTGAAGTGTCATGGAGACACAGTGCTGAGGGACATGGGTTAGTCTGGGACTTGTCAGTGTGAGGTTCATGATTTGACTTGATGAGCTTAAAGGTCTTTTCCAATTGAGGCAATTCTGTGGTTCTGTGAAAAAAGGGAGTTAAGTGCACAAGGAGTTGTGGGGAGAAGATATGGGTACCTGAGCAAGGAGAGCTGGAGAGGAGTTGAAGGAGGTAGGAGGTGTGTTTTGAGAGCTCTGGGGTGAGAAAGGTTGGGGGCTTGGGACCCTGTACAGAGCAGCAGCAGCCCCAGAGCACAGAGTCCCCCAAATCAGGGCCTGAAAAAAAAAAAAAATCAGTTAGGATTTCTGGGCAGAGTGAGGAGACACTCAAAGACTCCTTCTTTGTGCCACACTGAACCTGCAAAACCCAGGGTCTCCATTCAGCCCTGAGATCCCAAAGACTCTAAATCCCCCCTGAGATGCCTCGTACATCCTCCAATACTTCTCCTAGCCCAAGGAAAGAAGGATTTGAGCTCCCACTCTATCTGCTTGTTTGCCATCCCTCCTGCTCCAAAGAGAAGCCCACATTTCCATTCATCAAACACAACAGGCAAAGACAGAAAGAAGGAAAGGCAGAAGCGGGCAGGCAGGCTGGTGGCAGATAGCACAGGAGCCGCCACCGAGCGCAGCCAGTTCACGCTTCATTACCATCCCCTCTCGCCAAGCTGCGAGCACAGCCTTTCAGTCTGGCTACACACAGACAGAGAGGGAAGGAAAGATGCACATTTTCCATTTGGAGCCTATTTCCTCCCTTCCAAAACTCAGCTAACCCCCAAGTGAGACTTCCTTGGGCTCAAAGGTGCACACTCCTGCTCCAGCATCTCCCGCGCTAGTTAAACATACCTCCAGGCAAACGTCAAGAGTGAGCCCGGTTTGAAACTTATTGTGTTGTCAAGATGACAAGTGCTCTGCCAGGCTGTTAGTTTCTGCTGCCCTTCCTGTCTCTGTTCCCCCTCCCTTTCTGCTCATTAGAAGCTCCCTTGATAAACCAAGGCTGGGTTTGTTTTGGGTTTTTTTTTAAATCATTTACATATTTTCTTAACTTCAAAACATCAACAGCTGCATGACTGGAAGGAGAATGGTGCCTTCCCTCTGACACACACCCAGCCCCAGCCCGCTGCAAGGTGTGTCGCTGGGCAGAGCAGAGCCCCGCTGTGTTGTACTCACATGTCAGTACACAGGAGCTCAGCCTAGCTCAGCTGCTGCCAGCTCACCCCAGCTGGGTGACCCTGCCGAGGAGATGGGGAGCACATCCTGCTGCAGCCTCACCTACCCCAACTTTCTCCAGTCTCACCTCCAACACAATCTTCAAAGCCCTCCACTTCTGTCTGCCATGTGATGGCCTTCACAGGCAACCCAACCCTGTGTTTATGCAAGGCTAGAGCCACAGAACCTGCTTCTTAGTCCCTGTGCCTCCACAGCCTTGGATTTCTGCTCCTGACTGCTGGGTCCTTTAAGCTGATCAGTTAAGGATGGAGTTAGCTGGTTTTGAGAAGCACAAACCAACCCCCCCTTGAAAATAAGCTGGTTCACTGCACCTTCCTACAAGCCTTTTTTAGTTCATCCTCCTGCCTGAGTTCCTCATGGCAATAAAGTAATAACTCTGTTGCCCAGTTAGATGTGCTGGAAAGCATCTTGACAAGCAGCCCAAGCCCCTGGAAGAGCGTGTTTTAAGTCTTAGCCAAGCCATTGAATGAAAACAGCTTGAGAGTGGAGATGAATTAAACATTCTCCTCTTTGCCTGCAAACAAAGGCCTGGGGGTGAGGAACAGAGGCCATCTGAAACAGGAGGGACCCACAGGCCTGTCAGATATGCCTCTTGCCACAATTACCTTTCCCATCAAGCCGTACGCCAGAGTTAGAGCTTTCAGTCTTTGCTTCTACCCTGGCCTCCTCAGGAAAAGAAGTTTAAGCAGCCCTGCAATGTGCCTGCCCATCCCTCTCCCCAGCAATTCTGGAACCAGCTGATGAAGGCAGAGGTATCACAACAAGGAGGACAAGTGGTCAGAGGAGAGATTCTGCTACTGCTGCTGCTGCTCAGAGCAACCTTTGCTGAGCAGCACAGTGGAGATGGATCTCTACTGGCTTCACTCACTCCCACAGTGTCTCCAAGCAGCAGCAAGTCCTGCAGCTGGGACTGAGTGGCCTCAGGAGTCTGCCTACCTCGTCTAGGCTCTCCCTGTGTTGTCAATCCTTTCTTCAGGGCTGGCTCCTGTTCCTTCCATAAGCACACACAGCATCTGGCACAATGGGTTCCTAGCCTGAGCAGGGGCTTCTTGGTACCACTGACAAATAAATAACCATTATTAGCTCCTCTAACTGAGCATTCTCATCTTCTAATAAACATCGTAAAAAAGCAGAAATGAGACTTAATTCACTTTTATTGTCACAACTGACACATTGCAAGATCTTAATTGGACTGAAAACAGTTTCCAGTAAGGAGATGCTGTTTAACTAACTCATTAGCAGCAGTCTGACAAAGACTGATGCTCCAGTTTTAGATGGAGGCAAAAAGGAAAATCAGATCCCACCCCATCCCCACCTGCCTGTGCACCCAGCACATCCCCGGGATGGCCCCAGGAAGGGATTCAACAATGAAGAGTCTCCTCTTTAATCCAGGCACGCAGCAGCCAGTGTAGCACTCACTCAAACATCTGTCCTGTATTCTCTTCCACTGATCTGAGTCAGTCAATAACCACCCCAAAAAGGGAGCTGTGGGCAGCGAGGCTCAAACTGAAAATATCAAGTCCCTTGCAATTCCTATGCACTACCCACGGGATGCTCAGAAGTCCCCTGAGCAACAAGGGCTCTTTGCAGGCTGTGCTTCAACCTCTTTTCCAGCACTGTTTCCAGACTGGGGTCCTCACAAGGTCTTGGGAGTGAAGACAAGGAGTATAGGTCCTTACCTTTCTCTCAGAAAACAGAGGGATGGCTTTGCCCCACATATAAAAACATAAATCAACCCAGGGACCAAGTGAGACAAAACATCACCCCCACAAGGCAAACTTTTCAGTAAATTCTGAAACCCAGGAGATGGAATGGAAAACGCTGTGTAGTTGTCACTGCCTCCCCAGCATCAGCAGCACCCGAGCATCTCAGACACGGACAGAGAGACAGCTCTGTGCCAGTTGCTCTACCCAGCAGATCTGGAGCAGTGCCTGGCTGGTTTACTCCAGCTCTCTCTGTCCCAATGCAGATAAATTTAGTTTTCTGCTTTTGCTGCCTAGGGAAGAGGAGGGAGGGGGAGCTGACATCTTTCAAATGAGACTTTAGAAATAAGCTGTCTGCATGTCTGGACGTTGAAGAATACCAGGCAGAGCTTTGTCTGGATAAAAGAGCCTGCTCCAGGACCCTAACCAGGTGGTACCCTAACCAGACTGCTACCCACCCAGAAACAGCTGCGCTTCTGTAGCATAACAATCCTTGTTTGTAGCACAATTGTCATGACTCACACTTCTTGCTGTGCCAGGGATGCTCTGGGGGTGCCACCACACTACATGCTGCATACACATCCAGTGACAGTCCCTGCTCCTCATTTCTTAACATCTTCACAGAGATATGGAAGACAAGGGGCTAGAGCAGAGGCAGGAATGAGAGTCCAGATCGTCCATCTTCCATAGCTGTGACCCACTCCAGTCACTGGCCCAGCTTCCCTTCCGAGGAGACACTTGCTTTCCCCGGGGCTGAAAGCTGCTCTGTAAAGGCAAGTAAGCGTTTGATAAGGAAAATAACAGGATGAATAAAACCATGTGTTTGTACAAGAAAGCTTTTGCTCTGATCTTTAGTGCTGCAGTATGTTTTGACCTACTATTGCAAGACTCAAGCTACATCGTTTCCCTCCCTCCAAATGTGACAGAAGGCAAAAAGGAAGCCGTGGCTGATGCCGCAGAGCCCTGTGCTGGGATTCCAGCTGACAAACAGCATCAGTAGAGCTGCCCACACACACTCAGATCAAAACCCACACCCTTCGCTCTCCTGTCACCTGCAGGAGGAAGTGCACACGCAGACATACATCCATCTATACATACATACAGGCCTGATTCTCCACTCAGACACTTGGTGAAATACCAGCAGCTTCCAACAGGTTTGGACGCGAGGAGAAACACACCCACGAGATATATTTCCTAATGAGGGCTGACATTTACCAGTTACCACAGATCCTACATTACCAAGAATAAAACTTACAGGCAGAGCCATCTCTGCTTGGACAGGGCTGTTTTCTGGCAGCGAGCAGGCAGGCTGGAGGTGGGCACAGCTCCCAGCAGCCCCAGGAATGATGGTGCAGGACACGTAGGGACTGCACAGCCACCCAACACATCTGAGGAGCTGAGGCTGGTTTTGCAAGTGGCATCTGCTCTTGTGCAGCATCCAAGGGGAGGATCCATGACTCTAAGTGGACATCTTCGTACAGCCTCTCCAGGCTGGCTGGCTAATACACAACCCTGTTGGCTTATCAGTTCTGTGTTGGTACAGAGGGGAGAGGGCCACTTAGCACCACTATCAGAGACTCACAGAGCAATGAAGACTCCAAAAAGCATGAACAAACTGCTGGTATCTCACCCAGGATGGGATTTCAACTCAGAGGTTTGTTCCAGAGAGCTTTAGTGCCAGCTCCTCTTCAGCATGGGCAAGCCCTGAACCACACACAAGCTAAGTGCATTTTGCAATGGACTCCAGACCCTCACTGGACATGCCTCATCTGATTTACTCTTGCTGCCAAGGAAGGTAGAATTATTCCCAAATTTAGCAGCTGCCAAATCTTTGTGAGAGCGTTCACATGGGGATTTGCCACACGCTTTTGTGAAGCCAGGGCAGGATTTGCACACTGAACAGCCCTTTCCTCGAGAGGCATCAAGCCCATGGCAAGCAGCAGCCTCGCTCCATCACACCATGGGTTGCTCACAAGGTATCTCGCTCCTGCCTAAATCCAGTGGTGATGCTGGATTTAGGTGGTGCCCCAGTCCAGTGGTGATGCTGGATTTAGGTGGTGCCCCAATCCAGCGGTGATGCTGGATTTAGGTGGTGCCCCAATCCAGCGGTGATGCTGGATTTAGGTGGTGCCCCAATCCAGCGGTGATGCTGGATTTAGGTGGTGCCCCAATCCAGCGGTGATGCTGGATTTAGGTGGTGCCCCAATCCAGTGGTGATCCTGGATTTAGGTGGTGCCCCAATCCAGTGGTGATCCTGGATTTAGGTGGTGCCCCAATCCAGTGGTGATGCTGGATTTCAGTGGTGCCCCAATCCAGTGGTGATCCTGGATTTAGGTGGTGCCCCAATCCAGTGGTGATCCTGTTCAGAGCTGGACACCCACCTTTCACAGACAACAGGGTAACAGAAGATAAGGAGCTGACAAGGAAGAGAGGTCAGTGCTCCAAATTGTTCTTTTACACTTCATCCCCAGCTTGGCATGCAGGGCACATGGCAGTGGGTTTACTTTTCAGCAAACAAGTTTCCCTTCTTCCAATCAACTCAGAAGCAATAAGAGGTGGGTTTCAACGCGGCATAAATCTGCCAGTGGCATATCAAGGCTTCTGAATAGCAAGGGCACAGACAATTGTCCAGTGGAAAAGAAAAAAGGTCAGAGCAGTAACTCTTACAGTATTTGTTCCACAAACAGAGAAGGTTTACACAGCTTTTCTGGGCAATTATTGAGCAGGAAATAAATCTCAACAGAAACTCATCATCTTCTCCCACTTCGCAGCCGAATCTCTTTGCCTCACGCCCCTAGCAATGTCCCCAAAATGCTTTGCAACAAGATGTCAGTTACACAACCCAAGGCTGTGCCCCAAGAGCCAGTGGAGAACTGTATTAAATTTAATAGCATTGCTCCAGGTAATCTATGACCGCTTATAATCAATTGTCCATGCCTGCTGCAGCGTGACTGGAGCTGTCTTCCCAGGGCTGCAGGTGCAGGACTGGCAGAGAAAGCTTCTGCGTAGGCTGGAGACGAGCGCGAGCTCTCGCACAGCCTTGAGCGCGCGGAGAGGCTGGGCAGCAGCCAGCTCGCCCCTGCTGCCACGCTCCTGTAAAGCCAGGGTTCAAGGTCTCCTGGTGGATTGGAGAGCCCAGGCATGAGCACGCCAACTCCAAAGAGACTATTATCCACGGTGAGGGAAAACAGCAAGGAGGAGCCAGTCTCTCCCCTTTGGCATCAATTCAGCGAGGGAAGAAAAGGATCAGTGTCTGTTTTAGGCAGAGGGAAGCGATGCACAGGGAGTTAGGAAGGATTTCTCCTCTGCTGTGGCAGAGCTGGGAAATGATCAGCATCTCCCGCAGCCGCTGACACCCTCCACAGTGTGTCATTGCACTGCCCAGGAGCAGCTCCAGGCTCCGTCACAGCGCTGTCAGAGAGCAGCGTGAGCAGCCCTGGGTGAAGGGCCAGGGCTGGGAGAGCCAGGCCAGACAGGCAGAGGGAAGAGGGAAGGGATGGAGAAGGAGGGGAGAGCTTCAGGAGCAGGACTTGCTACTCCCACCCTTGCTACATGGGTAGGAAACAGTCACACACAGCTGAACACTTCCCTCACCACTAAAAGCTGAAGAGGAGGTGGCCCCAGATCCCAGGTCAGCTGTTACCACCACGCAAGACAAGTTCAAGCAAGGTCTAGGCTCTATTTTTAGTCCACAAAACAGACCCAGTCCTCCCCAGATGAGGGTTCATAAAACTCCAAGGAGCCACGTGTACAAACAGGTCACTTGATCTCTTGCTCAGACCTTTGCTGAATGTGGTGCTTGCCTTCCACCCTGCTCAGCTCTCCTGGGGACCTTGGCAAGGGGCTGCATTTTCTTGCCAGCTCCCAGGAGGACCATAAGAGGGAAGAGTTACAGGACTACAATCTACACATGCTGCTTTTCATAGTGCCCAGAGGCAGGAAGACATCCCCAGCTCTGCAAGTCTTCCTTTCCTCTTCTTGAACACAAGCGAATTGAGCCTGTGATAAAACATGGTCAGGAGAAGCCAAGTGAGCTCATTCCCTCTGGGAGCTGCAAGGACTTCAGGGAGAGGCCAAAGGCACGCAGCAGCTGGCTCCTCAGGTAGCCCATCACCCAGACTGCTTTTGGAGGGCCCTGAAGTGTGAGCAAGATTTTGCTTGAACCAAGGTTGTCCATGCAGCCAGTGAGGGACAGCAGCCTTCTGGTAGGCCTCCAAGCCTCCCTCCATCCTTTCTCCCTTAACACTGACAGACAAAGAAAGTACCTGTCACCTTGGCATCCAGGAGAGATGATGAACATGGGCACAGTCTCCAAGAGATGGTCTCCATCCAGTGTAATGGCAGAAGTCCTGGGAAAGGCAGAGGGGCCTGAGCCCAGCATCCCCATCACTCAGGCACTGAGCAGAGCTAGGTGCAGGGAGGAGGTAGCTAGTGATGGTTCTAAGTGTCCAGGAACAATTACAGTCCTCTCTCCAGCAACATTTTCCTTCCCCCTCCCTGGAAGTGTCCAAGGCCAGGTTGGATGAGGCTTTGAGCAACCTGGTCTAGTGGAAGGTGTCCCTGCTGATGGCAGGGGGATTGGAACTGGATGTGCTTTAAGGTCCCTTCCAACCCAAACCATTCTATGATTTTCCTTCCCTAACCTCCCAGCTCTTCTCCAGCCAAACAGCAAGGCCTGATCCCACACACGTGCCCTCCACACACACTGACTGCACCAGAGGGAGCAACTCCTCTGTCTGCGTCCTCAAGCACACGTGGGAAACAAGCCAAGTTTTTACCAGCAGCTCCCAGTCAAAGCAAGGGACTCCCATCACCTCCAAAAACACTGGTACCTCCCCAGCCAACAAAGAGTTGTCTGAGCAATCAAGCCTGAGCCAATTTCATCACAGGGAGGGAAAGGACAGAGAGAAAACCACTGTCCAGCCTGCTAAAACCGCTGGTCCCCTAAGGTCACAAAATCCAAGCCACTTTCACTGAGGAAGCGATAAGAGACCACGGGGTGCTAAGCTGTCCACTTCAGCCCAGCATAAATCCCAGAGCTTCTCCAAAGCTGGGCAAGGAAGAGACCAGTACAGCTTGCCTGAAAAGCAGCAGCTGGCCTCCTGAACAGAAACATTGCCATCTAGAGGCCCCTTGCCTTCTTTGTGGAAGGGCTTGGGAAAACCTGGGAGGAATTTCCACCCTCCCCAGGCACCTGTGTGTAAGAGAACTGTTAAGAGACAGGGAACCTGAGGTTTAGGAGTGCAGCACAGGCCAGACTCCAAGAGATTTCAATCAACGTTGGATAGAGAGCTTTAAAGGATGTTGCAACACTTGGGTCTTTCTTTTCTCCTTAGGAGAACTTGGCCAGAGCTTAGGCAACTGTTCCTCCTGCTGTGTTTGAAGGCTTGCCTTGCCCTCAGCAAGAGACAGACATGAGCTGGGGAATCTTCCCTACATCCATGGGCAGACCATGCCGAGGCGACTGAGCTGTCCTGTGGGGAGATACCAGCAGAGTCTTACTGGAGAGGCTGTGAAATGGAGACAGGTATGAAAGCACCTGGCTCAGATGTGGATCTCAAGCCCTTTCTGTACACAAGGAAGTGACAACTACCCAAAGTCCCCTGTAAAGGTGGGCTCAGATCCCAGCAGACCCTACTATGAACCAGGCTCCTGCTCTACAGCATTCTCCAGAAGTATTTTTGGCCCACACTCCTCTCCAAGTCTGTGGGTGGTTACACAGGCTGTGAGAGCAAAGAGCATGCAAGAACAGAGTAGGCACTCCCTCTGGAGCCCTGAAGGGAGCTGAAGCGCAAGGAAGACAAAGACCATGGAAGCCTCTGTCCTTTCCAACAACACATGAGCCAGCAGCCAAGGCCCAGCATTGCTCCTGCAGCTGAGATGGTGGCCCTAGCAGCAAGGGCAAGCTGGACATGAAGCTGGAGGTTAGCAAGGCAAGGAAAGCAGGGGCCTGGGTAGACCACAGGACAGAGGACGCGCCAGGGAATTCAGCTAAGTCAAAGGTAACATTCTCATTTTGGGTAAACTGAGGCTGGTGTGTTGAAATCAGCAGTTGTAGACTGGCTTGCACCAAAGAACAGGAGCTGGAGCACATAGACCCCAAGCTGAAGAAACTTCTCAGCCCTACAGAACAGCCTGTCAGCGAGATGCTGATCTCTGCAGGCTGCCACTTTAGTTTCTGGTCTGATCCTCCAAAACCCCCAGCAACAGCAATGGCTGTGGCACTACACAGTCGTTGGCACACTCAGAAAGTGGCCTAGACAGCCTTAACTCAGCCCCACAGAGAGTACACATCCCACTGTGATCCACCACTGCAGAGGTGGGACACAGCCTGGTGCTATCTCCACCTTTCCAAGCTCACCTCGGAGTGCCCTTCTCACAGACAGTCTGCAACTTCAAGCATGTCCTCAAATCCAGACCAGTGCTTAGTTGGGAAGCTTTTGTCAGCAAAGATTAATTTCTGCAGTTTGCAGCTTTCTACCTGAGCTACCTCGGAGCTTCAGCTGTCTGGAGAGGAAAAGAAAAGATAATAAAATCCCCTGAATGCGTTCCTCAGAAAGAAAGTCTGGTCAGGTGTCCTGCAGTCCTCTCATTTTTAAACTGGTGAATCACTGGAACTGCTAAAAAAAACCCGCCCACTCTGAGACCTGAAAATCTCATCTGGGAAGGTGAGAGACTAGAAAACACATTTGAGCACTGGTTTTTAAAAAGAAACCACTCTTCAGTCTTAATTAGGACCGGTCCAGGCCAGGCAGCCATTAAGGTGCTCGCACAGGGAGCTGCGGTCAGTACCCACTAATGGATGAGTAAGACACCCCAGGATTAAAGCCACCGGCGCCTCCGAGGACCGGCGCAGGGGAAGCTTCCTGGCAGCTTTTTCTTCTTCTCCTCCACGGTCAGCGGGTTGGTGATGGATGTCTGAGTCCCAGCCCTCCTCTCCCGCAGCACATCATTTGATTAGCCGCAGACGTGGGGCTGGAGGTCCCTGGCAGCGCTCTGTGCATCAGGAGAGGTCACCGTCTCTTTGAATAACGTCCTCTTGGAGTGCCAAGAAGTGACATCAAGCTTTGCCCCTTGCCACCCCCTTGCCATCTCAAGGATGCTAGTCAAAGCAGGGGTTACAGGAGGCACGTTCCCTGCCAGCTCTGGCTGCCCATGCATGATTTATACCTGCTGTGTCAGACGGACATTTACATACATTGGCATGATTGCACACGCGGTCTCCCAGCAGTGGCGGCACGGCTTAGAGAGATGGGTGGGAAGACTGCTCTGCGCCGTGCCAGCTTGTGGTCTGCTCCTCCATCCCCGCTCCATGGAGGAGAGCTAATCCCCTTTACCCTGCCAGTGATGCCAGACTTGCCCAGGGCACGTCACTGTTTGGACACAGATCACCTCCTGCGATGCCACTCTGCAAAGGATCATGTCAGACAACGTGAATCGCTCAAAAGATTTGCTGCTGAGATCCTGAGACAACGAGAGAGCCAGCAACACAGCGGCACAAAGGACACAGCCAGGATGCAGATCACATGGAAGATACTTCCCTCCCAACACCCCTTTCCCAAACTTCCCTCCCCACCCAGCACAGGCTTGCAAGCCTGCCTTCTGCTCTCTGACCCTGCTTTGACAGGCACAGCTAGTCCACAGATCAGACCAGACAAATAAATGATGGCATGTGGCTCACAGAGCTGGGGAGGAACAGCCAAAACAGGTAAGAAACAAACCCAGGTGCAGACAGAGTCAGCACCATGAAACAGGATGACTCTACAGAGCAAGGACCACCAGCCATCCCAGGTGGTGGCTGGGAAGCAACCCTTCTCCCAGCATTTGTAGTTTCCAGTTACTAAATGGCCTTACTTAAAAAAAAAAACAAAAAACATGAACATCTCATAACAGGGTCTACAAGCTGTGTCTTCTCCTTCTTCCCCTCCAATCCCCACCTCTGTCACTGCTTACCAGCCCAGATGGGAACAGCCACCTACAAACATCACCAACTGCCCCAGCCAGTTAATATTTATGGTGGTATCTCTGCTGCCCTCTCTAGCTGGCAGAACCCAGGGCTGATGGGGGGTGGGCACGGTGAGGGCATCACTGCGAGACACCCAACCTGAAATTACAAACATGGTCCCACCTCTCGGTCGTTCACCACAAAATATTCCATCACCATGACCAAACATTGTCCCACCACTGGGTCACTCAGCACAAGATACTCCATCACCATGACCAAACACTGTCCCACCACTGGGTCACTCAGCACAAGATACTCCATCACCATGACCAAACACTGTCCCACCACTGGGTCACTCAGCACAAGATACTCCATCACCATGACCAAACACTGTCCCACCACTGGGTCACTCAGCACAAGATACTCCATCACCATGACCAAACACTGTCCCACCACTGGGTCACTCAGCACAAGATACTCCATCACCATGACCAAACACTGTCCCACCACTGGGTCACTCAGCACAAGATACTCCATCGCCGCAGCCAGCTGAGACCCTTGGTAATTTTCAGCAGCAAAGTCAGTGTTCAGACGGGGCTGGTGCTGCTCTCCCAGCCACAAACTGTATATTTAAAAACCAAAGTGCAGACAGGGAAGCGCTGGGGGGGGTGGCAAGGGGGCAGATGTTCGTTTGTCCTTGGCAGAAGAGCATGGCAGCACCAGCAAACACACAGCTCTGAGGGCAGAGGAAAGCACTGGCAGCTACAGATTACTAATCAATGTCGGGTAACAACAACAGCAGCTAATAATGAAGGGCTGATGAGCTTACTATGGCAGTAATTATTCCTGACACCAGCCCTCAGAAGGAGCATCCAGGCTTAGCACGCTGTCTACCATGATGATAACCCAAGATAACTAGAGAAATTCTGTGCTAGAGAAAAGGAGGGGGAAGAGAAAAAAACCAAACCCTCAGCAATTAGCAAGACTTGTGGTGCTAATTACACTGCGAATGGTGTGCGGGGTTTGTCAGCGCTAACTCGCGCCTCCCCGTGACGCCAGGGAGGGATGTGAAGTGCCGGCACACCTTTCACAAAGGGATGGTGACAAACGGTTTTGGCACCTGCTTATTCTTGAGAACAAGTCGCTGCTGCCGACACCGGATTCTGCATCAGCCCTTTGCCATCACAACTGCCTGGGTGAAAAGACTCTCACCTCCATAGCAGAGAAGATTTGGCTTCTCTTTGCATCACTAGGTGGTACTGAGCCCACCTAACCTGGGTTCAGGACCAGTTCAGGATGCGAGCCTTTTGGCACGAGACACAGCCAGTGACAAGACTAGAAATCTTAATGTCCCAATGTGTCCGAGTTTTGCATGACCAAAACACGCTGCGTTCACCCAGAGCCGCTCCAGATCCTGTGGCGATGACGCTCTGCAGCGCTGCAGCAGCCCAGACAGAGATGCCCATTGCTCCCAGCACAGCCACCAGTCCTTCTGCTGAAGAAAAGTTTCCGTCTCACCAGAAGGAGAATTACTGCGCCCGGCAGGGGCAGCATGTGAACGTGTGAACACGCGTGTGCTTCCCCCATGCCCTTCCTACTGCTAGAACAGGTGAGAAACAAGAACCAGAACAGCCCCAAAGGCCTGTGATCACACTCGCCCCCTCACCCACTCCTCTCCCAGGCAGGCGGAACTACGCGCGCTTTTCTCTTGCGCCCTCCATGCCGGGAGGCTGCCAAATCGCGCCCTCGGCAACGCTGTGTGTTTCCTAGACGTGAGCCTTGCAGGAGGGCAGGAGCTGCTTCGAGGTGCAGGTCACTGCAGTGGCCAGCACACGGAATTGTAAGTTCTGTGAGTTCAGAGCGAGTGAGGAGGCTGCAGCGTTTCTCTGCGCAGATCAATGCTGTTACAGCAGCAGCAATAACGCGCCGTACCCGGTTCAGACCCCGTCCTCCCAGGCTCTTCCCTCTCCACCAAGGCACGCAGGCTTTGGCACCTTGGAGGGAACAGGAGCTTTACCTCAGCCACGGTGTCTTTGCAGAGAGCCCTGCAACCCATCAGGAATACAAACCAGATGTTCACCAGCCTGGCAAGATCCAGCGATTCGAGAGACATTGGAGGTGCCTGTCAGCTCTGTGTCCACAGCCTCTGAAACTTCCCAACACATCCCAAATGTGAGTCCTACTCCTTTCCCTGCCAGCAGCAGTGTCCCATGCCACCCCAGTCCCCCAGCCCACTTCCAACGCTGCCATACAGCCCACAGTCCCACTCCAGGGATGCAGCTACCAGCCCTTGCACAAACAAAATCCTGTTCCAACAGAGATCCTAATTCCAGCCTTTATTTACAGAAATTATTATTACAAGGGACTGAGGGAAATCATGGTTCTGGGCTTTATACACTGAATTTGTCACTGCTGGAGAAGAAGCCTCACAACACTTCGAGACACATGGAGATGCAAATTACCTCCAAGTTGTACAGCACGGAGTGGGGAGAGGAAAGGGAGAAAACCAACTGCAGACTAAGCCGTAGCAGGAGGAGAGAAAGGGAGAAAGAGAGAAGGACTCCCATGAGTCTTTCTTTTGTCAAGCCCAAGGCAATTTCCATCTGCAAGTTGCACTAAATCCTTTGTACCACTCAATTAAATAGGGCTGACCTAAGCACAGGTTGCTGTTCTGCCAAAAGAAGCAGTCCAGCCTCTGCAGGGCCAACGGCCACGGCCCCATATGGGCACATGGGCAGCCTGAGGCCTGGGAAGGAGGAGGAAGATGCTGCAGGGCTGAAGCAGTTTGGAGCCACTGCCACGTGCAATATCACAAGCAGCACCAACACCAAATGCTGGGCTGGAGCATCTGCTATTGAGAGAAGAAACGGATAAGGAATCCCAGAATTGCCTGGATTGGAAAAGCCCTTTAAGCTCATTGAGTCTGATCATGAACCCAACACTGACAAGTCCCCAGCTAACCCATGTCCCTCAGCACTGTGGCTACACGACTCTTCAATCCCTCCAGGGATGGGGACTCCACCACTGCCCTGGGCAACCCCTTCCAATGCCTCAGAACCCTTTCAGCAAAGAAATTCTTCCTCACATCCAATCTCAACTGCCCTGGGCACAACTGGAGGCCATTTCCTTTTGTCCTGTCACTTGTTCCTTGGTTGACCAGACCCATCCCCACCTCTCTACACCCTCATTTCAAGCAGTTGTAGAGAGCGAGATCTCCCCTGAGGCCCCTTTTCTCCAGGGAAGGGGAGCCAAGTCCTGTTGTGTTCTCCTGAGATGCCACATTTGGACATTTGGACGTGCAGGGAAAGTCAAGGCATTGAGCACCCTGGGGCACCCTCCTGCCTGCACCTCATGCATAGCCCAGCAATGCTTGATCACCAACACGGTCCAGTGGTCAGAGCATTCCCCTGTCACATACCTTGGCTGGTTGATATGAGCAAAGAGGGAAGGATTTTGATGCCCAATAGGGAACAGACAGGAGTCTTCTTGGGGCAGATCGACCTGTCACACAGTTTAGGCACACTGCAAGTGAGGAGGAAGAAAAAGAGGCATCTGACCTTATGTGAATCTACAGGAGTGGCTCCTAAAATCTGTCAGGGCAAAGCAAGCAAGGCATCAGAGGAGAAGGGGAAGGGGAGGGGATCTGTACAGTCAAGTCCCATGACACGGCAGCATGGGTATCAGCACCATCAGGGTTATAAACCAGAGAGCTGGCACCAGACCACCCATACAGACTGCACCAGGCACCACCAGAGTGACACACACCCACTGCAGAGAGACCTTCTCCAGCAGAAAGATCTCCCTCACCCTACAAAGGCTTAAAATAAACAACCCATCATCACTTTGTTGGTACAGAGCCAAAAATTTTGACCTGAAAGCCAGTTACTACAGGCCAAGGATGGTCTGACAGTGTCTGACCTGCTTGCATTTTCAACCAGATGTTTCTTCAACCATTCCCATCCACCTGTACTTAGAGATTAACCACTCCACTTGAAAGTATCTCCCCATGAAGGGCACAGGAAGGTGCTCAGCGTGTCACCACACCATCAGAAAAAGGCAAATTGTGACCAACAGGAAGGTCCCACCAGCTGTCACCAAAGGGAGCCTGCAGAACCAGTGTTGCTCAGGGACAGCCCAGGTATGACTGGCATGTCACGGAGGGGACATCAGTACAGGATGCAACCTCAGATGCTGAACCAGACTTGCAGAAATTGAGGCTGGAACCAAACTTTTCCTCTTTTGTGTTCTCAGTCAACTCTTATCACTGCTGCTGTCTCCACCAAGAAGGGAGGCCACGGTCATCCTCACCTCTACGAGGTGAGGTAGCCAGCGCATCAGCCTTGACAAAGCAGGGTAACACAGGTGCTGACCCTTGCAAAGCTGTTTGCCAGCATTTCAAGGTGAATCTGACGATGCAGCCGCTTTCCTAAGTGTTAAGAACATGCTCCACTCTGGCTTTTCATCTCAAGCAACACACAGAGCCCAAGGCAGCTTGCCAAAAGCAAAAAAATCACATGCAGGACGAAAAGCAACACCCCTGGGAAATCTGCATCCAAGGCAGGCTGGAAACCTCCCCTCCAAAACTGACAAAAGCACAAGGTTATTCAAATCCCTCCCCTGCTGAGACAGTCTCTTTCAATTTGTTCAGTGGACACATTTCACACCTCACCTTGCAGAGTGACTGTCTCCTGAAGAAGGAGAAACCATGGAGCAGTTTGAGCACAGCAGAAAGCCAAACCTGGATCATGCCTCTTGGTTTTTTACTGCTTCTCCCCCACTGAGGCACATTAGGAGTGAGATTTCAGAGAGACTGGTAATATTGTCAGTGTCTGAGGCATGAGCCATCAACTGGAAGGAACAATACAGCCCTCTTCATGAACCAGTCCCGGTTTCTCTTTTCACAACACAATTGGAAGCTGAACTCGCACTCCAATAACAGCGCTGGGGATGAGTCACCGTGGCTGCTGTCACCTGGAACGGTAAGGATGAAACTGCAACACTTATCAGCAATGAGCCACCAGGGAGGTGGCTGCAGGACCCAAAAGAGAGGCTGAGGTTTGCATCTGGAAACTGAACCTGAAATGGGGATGTTCTCAAAAGCCCCAACCTTTTGCCCAATTCCAATATGAGCTGGCATTGCTTCAAAGCCCCCCCAAAAACGAGTTAAACATCTCCTTGCAGAGACAGCAACTGCCTCTTGCACCTGCCCACAGAGGAGAAAACTTTTGGGGGTCTCAATGACAATTTTAGCACCGAAATGTAGCAAGATCTTAATGTTTCCAAGCTGGCTGCAGGGTCAGCAGAGGTGAACTCACAGATCATAACGTCTCTGACTAATCACACCCAGCTCTTGGCCGGCTGCCTGGGTAAAGATCTGGATTACTCCGAGGGGAAGCTGAACCTGATTTAAAGTCAAGCCCATATTTTACAGCTGCACCTTGCAGCTGCTAGGTTCTACCTTACGTACCTTCTTTTTGACATCGCTGTTTCCTCTCCTTCTTTTGCCCCAGCACCAAGAAGCAGGAGCACTGGCAGGGTCTCATAATTAACAGGTCTAAGGAAGCAACTTCCTGCCAGCAAACCGGTCTAATATATTAAACAGCCAAGCAACTAAAGCTACTAGTTATCCTAGAATGGTTTGGGATGGAAGGAACCTTAAAGCTCATCCAGTTCCAATCCCCCTGCCATGAGCAGGGACACCTTCCACTAGATCAAGTTGCTCAAAGCCTCATCCAACCTGGCCTTGAACACTTCCAGGGAGGTTAAAATTACTTGCAGCAGAACATCAGTCCTTTGGGGAGGTTTCTCTAGGCCAGCCCACACTAGTATTTATTAATACCTAATAACACCAATATTAATACCTTTCCACTTGCACACTTCACCCTCAAGAAGCAAGAATAGGAAGCCCATTGCAGAGAAAGAGCCAACATATTGGAGAAGACATTTCAAGAGCACCTCTGCAGCTCCAAAAGCAGCCCTTGATGTAGCCCTTGGTGCCAGTGTCCCTGCAGCATGTGCAACCCTGAAAAGTCCATGATTCACCAGCATTTTCCTCCTGTAATTTGAAACGTAACAAGCTGTGTAATGCCAGCTCAGGCTCAGTGATTCACGATGGAGTGGCTGTGTAAGAGATCACCTCTTACTCTAATATATATAATTTTGGCTGACAGCTATAATGGACATCAGAGCCCTGCTCTCCATGGGCGATTCAGTCAGAGATCACCTCCATGGGATCAGCCAGCTGAGCAGAATATAAAGGCAGACGTTGGCATTGAGAGCAGAAGGCAGCTGCCTTCCCAAATGGCAAAGTACAGCAGATAAAGGAGCTGTAGGCTTATTTGATGATTTAATCAATAAGATAATTATATTAATTCAATAGTTTGATACAAAGCCACTTCCTTTCTCTTTGATTTAACAGCATTTCAGAATTTTCATGACTTAGTTGATCAAACACATAAACCAGCAAATTTCTGCTAATTAATCAGATGTATTTTCCTTAACTATGAATTGCAAGAGGCCCAGAGGCAGAGGGAGCAATCACCCAGTGACCACATAACGATGGCCCATATATTTGCATCCACAGTCATCACACAAGTTCATCTGAAAGGCAGGATGACTGTACCACGAGGGGATCTGGAAGAGGTGCATCCACTTTAAGTGTGTGCATCCACTCTTAATAGAAAGAAGGTCCAACTGCTTCTGATAACGGAATAAAGGACTAGCATCAGGTATATAGTTGTTTTCCATTTACAGAGTACAGTTCCTTCCTTCAGGAAGGTGGAAGAGTCTAGGTGTAGCTTTTTTTTTTAGCCTTGTACCCTAAGGAAACACCAGCTGGAGAAGCCAGTCAGCACCAGCAGCTCCCCTGCCCAAAGGCACAGTACTAATGCCCCCATCTCTAGTATTAATATCCCAAAGAGCCACTCTAAGAGCCTGAAAAGCCGCAGTAGGAACCTCTACCTTGTGAGACTGCAGAGAACCCCTCCCCAAGGCAGGGAGCAGGTATCAGTCACTCTGCTTCTCACAAAAATACTCCTCATGTTGCTGGGCAGACACATTTGAGAAAGAAGACTGAAGAAAAGCATCCTCCCAAGCTGGGGAGACTTGTAATGATCCTTGGGGTTTTGGCCTTTCCTCAGGAAGGACACAAAACACACACATCCTTTCCTGCAACCATAGCCATACAATAATTCCCAGTGTACCACAACCTGATTTCAGGCTAATTCTCTCTTTTTTTTTTTTTTACTCCCTCCTTTCTCCACTTGAAAATTATCCAACCCCTGACACTGCCAGAAGAGATGCAGTACAGGCGATTGCAGGTCAGTCTCCTTCAAACAATTCCAGGGTCTTCTTGCCAGGTTCCTCTCTGGGTGATACCATCCCTCTAGCAAGAAAGAAAAGCCTCTAAATTAAAAAGACCTGGACAGCAACCCACCAGCTCCCACTCCTGCCCTGATCAATGAAGCTTGCTAATTAAAAGCAGTTGACCTGAGCAAAGAATGGCTTGGAGGAGATTAGCCCAAGGGAGAAAAGATTTAAGAATTAAATTACTTGACTGGTCTGTTTCATTTTATTTTACAACCCTGGTTTTTCTTCCTCCTACACGCAGGTAAATGGTGGTTTTGAGGGCTCAGTCCCAATTTGTAAAAGCAAAGGAGCCGAGAACATGGTCCTGCTGCTTAATTCACTGTCAAACACCACTGCCAGTGCTTGGGGCTGTCGGAGCAGCTGCTCAGTCTGATCACCAGGTGACAACTGAAAAACAGCCGGGTGGCACCTAATTTCTCCACTTTGATTAACTAGTCCTTTGCACCCTGCCACATCACCAGGACTGTGAACAAACACACCAGCAATACCTCAGACACTCACTCTGACTCCACTGCCAGGGTCTCACTGATATATTTATCTCTGCCTGTAACCACCTGGGAGATTTATGCCCAGCAATCAAAAGGAGATGACCACCACCCAAAAGCAATGGCTCAGGTCAGGTCCCCATCATCTGGGCTGATCAACTCGCTGGATTAACTCTGCACAGGGCTGTAAAGCAGACAGGAGGTCAAAAATCAAGCTGGTGTGTAGCAGACACGCCAGGTCTCATGTCTGGGGTCTTGCAGGATGCCCTGGAATAGCAAGGAAGCAGAGGGCTGGGCTCTTCAGAGAGCTCTCACATCTTATTTTCAGAGTTGCTTTTCCCTGCTCACAGCAGCGGGAACCGCAGGAGCCCAGTGCCTCTAGAAACCCTGTTAACAGGAGGCAGAGGAGAGGAACGTAACGCTCCCCTGCTTCCGGAGAATTGCATGGAAACATGTTCTTTTTCCCCAAACAATCAGAAATGCTGGTGCATATATGAGGTGTGTTCTCCTTAAAACACCAGTATCTGAGGACCTTCACCACAAAATAACTTTAAGAGGCTTTGCCCAGAGCATATGCATTTGCACAGAAAGAATATTCTTGGGAGGAAAAAGCAGCTTCCTAACAAAACACTCGGGATTTTGTGTATGCTTCACACACAGTCTTGGCCTTCATTTTCTTTTAAAAATCACTGTCTTGGAGTTGAGGGGGGATGAGACCAAAAACAGGAGCCATGGCAATTCTGGTCTGTATCACTTATTGATCCACTGCCCTTTTTCTCCTGCATCTAATTTCTTTCCTCATTGAAGACCCTTCCTTGCTTGGATGCTGCAGACCCAGCTGGGCTGGTTGGGGAGCTATCACATTCCCAGGCCACATGCTGTCTCCCAGTGCCATGGCATCCATCCTGCAAGTTGCTTTCGCTGGGTGCTGCTCCCTCAGATGCCAGGCAGCCAAAGGAGGTAGCCAGGAGCAAGGAGACCCAGGTGGATCACACACCATACCTCCCAGAGTAACATCTTCCCTTCAGAGCTTCCTTCTCTGCTCACCAGGCCTTGCTCTTGATTGTCACAGAGAACAGTTCATGCAGAAAGAGCCAAGCATCTGCAAGAAGAGCTTTGCCCACACACAAGGAAGGACAGTGGTACTCTACAATCTCCATCCCAGGCAAAACACACACCTGGAAAAGAGCTGCTGCAGGCCTGGCCATTCCTTCCACTGGCCCCTCAGCAGGGTACCAGGTCTCTTCTGTGCCCACACTTCAGTGGCTGTTCCTGAGTCTGGACCCTCTACCACCATCCAAAGGTTTTCTGTGTCCAGCAATACCTGCAGGGAGAATTAAATGCTGCAGCAGCCCCATGGCACAGTCATCTGCCAGCCCAGGCAGCACAGCCAGTGCAGGCACCAACCCCCAACCCCTCATGGCATTTGTGGTCACCAGGCTCAGGTGCTTGCTGAGAGATGGCAAACAGGGCTGCTTTTGCTCCTCAACTCACTGCTGCAGCAAACCTGCTCTCCTCCAGCTTCCACCTGCTCAGGGAACTCCAGCTGAGAGCCAGGGGGGTAGGGGGACCAGCTTCTTTCTCTGCAGGTGAAGAGACTGCTTCTGGATAAACTGCTATGGGGATCCCTGGTGACAACAAGTAGTGGTCAGGCACCTGGACCTGTTCTCATCCCTTTCGCTCTGTCATGGCTGAAGGGTCCTCCTGTATTCCTGGCTGTTGATACCTGATCTTCAGAGTCATCTCAGCTTTCACTACACCATGACAATGCTCTCTTCTTTTCACCTTCATGCAGCCTGCAGCCACTTGCTTACCATTTTCCAGCCAGCACAGCTTGGACACACCTGACACTGGACTGATTATCAAAGCAAGGCTCTTTCTATTTCAGCTCGATTCCCAAACTAAAATAATACTCTATTGCTTCCTCCAGCCTCCTTTAAAAAAAAACATATTGTAGAGTGAGGAAGAAGTGACTGCAGAGCATCCAGCAAGAGGAGCTGGTCATGAATTAGGACCCTAAGGCACTACCATCAGAAAAAAAAAGCCAATACCTCCTTGCACATGCCAGCCAAAGGAAAAATAATTCAGCTCCTGAAATCTAAGCATAGCCAAGCTGCACCTCAGCAAGGCAGTAATCCATATTCCTCTTCACTGAGGAAAGCAGCACATAAGCACGGAGCCAAACACACTCTGCAAAACCAGAGACACATCTCAGAGGTGCCCTAGACAGGCGTGCAGCTTGTAGGTCTCACCGAGCCTACGGGGATCCCATGGCTCATGCATTGTTTAAGCTGCATAAACAGAGATGTCTGAGATGTTATAACACACTGGTACTCAGCCCAATTCCCCAGCCACCGTCCCTGAAATAACCCCATCGTTTTCATTACCAGAGGGAGCCAATTGGAAACCCAACCACATTTCCTTCTAAAGGGGAAGACATTTAATCAGAGATGCAGCAAAACATCCTCATATGACTCGTGAAGCAAGAGGTTTCTTTCTATAAAGTTCCTCTCTCCAGCGACACTTCTCTCCTGCCCAAAGGCAAGAGAAGCACGGGAAGGCGCGAGGAAAAGCAATGCTGGATCGTCCATCAGAGGAGGGTGCCGAGATGCAGCCCCTTCCAGCTACCTGCCTGAAATTCAAATGCTGGATTAGTCTCTGGTATGCTGTTAATAGGAGGCAAAGGAGAGAAATGTAATGCTTCCTTCTGGCCTTTCAGATTGACAAACCTCTCCCAGGTAGCAGACAGTCTGGTCCGTCAAAGGGAGACTAGAATCAGAAATGAGACTCATTTGTCATATCAAATTTCCAGGTATGAGGAACCAAGCTGAATCTGTATCAGGAAGAGATGCTGAAATAACACAGCAGCAGCTGGGAACTCCAGTCAGGTGAAGGTTAGGGCTGCTTGGCATCCATTACAGTTATGGGCCTCTCAGAAAACCAAAAAGAGCAAAGGCTGAACACTTCCCCTTGGCAACCTCACTCCTGTCCAGCTGGATGCGATGGGCTTTGAAGGCTGGAAACTCAGCAGGGCTGGCTGCAATGAAACAGGGAGGAAAAACTGAGAGATGGCAGAAGAAAAAAGGTAATCTTCAAAAATAAAGTGTTTTCGTTCATCTTCTCTTTGGTCAACAAGGTAGCTCCAGCTGTGACTTGCATTCTGGGACTGAACAGAAAACACTAGCTGGAGCTCTCCAGAACCGGAGTCACTTACACGTCGTCTTTGTACTGAATTACAGCTCACATGACAACAGGGTTGGCAAGCCTTGAAGGCGCCCTTTAGCCACATAAAGGGAAAAGTGCTGCAAAAACCAGACCTTGATAAAACACAATCCAAATGGGGACACATTCAGCACCCCTTGGGGTACGTGACAGCTGTGCAGACAATCATCCCAACAGCTCCAGGCAGACTTTGGGCACTGGCTTCTGCCCAGATCCATTCAGCAGGTAAGAACACGAGCAAAGGCACTGGTGTTACACTCTGAGGTGGGTATGTCCTCTCTCTGCTGTCCAATCTCCACAAAAGCAGTGGTTTTCCACTTGCTCCCTTGGACACCTAAAAGGATCAGCAGCTGGAAGCCCCTTACCACTGCCAATCCCAGCACCCAAGGACCTGCCATCTGCACTGCAGTCTGCCTTTTGTACCGATCTGTGAAGGTTTTGCCCTGATTGCACGCCTCGGGCGGGCAACAGTTGCTTTGTGCAGGACTTGGAGGAGGGAAGTTTTACAGCTTGGCTGCTGCCAAGGCACAGATGTTACAGGCTGGGTCGCGGCAAGGTGCTAAAGGCCTTCAGAAATGTTGCAAAGCATTAATTATGTTCCTGCAGCTGTTCTTTAACCCTCTGCACACAACTCCTTTCTTCCAGGGTCTGCCAGAATGACAACTGTGAAGCAGGAGGCTTTGAAAGGAAAGCAGAGGCTTTAAAGGCTAAAAGAAACGGCACTCTGCAAACAGGGGATCTTTTTTAAAGCTGCTTGTCCCTGCCCTTTGCTTGATGCCTCCTTCTCCCAGCTGGTGCAGCGCTGAACTCCAGCAGCACCCAAGGAGAAATGGAAGAGGTCACCCAAATCCCAACATATCACAGAGCATGTGTCTCAGCTCAGGGGTTGATCTGTGGGCTTGGAAATGCTTTATCTTGCAAGACTGGAGAGAATAGTTTGTGGGGTGCGGTTAACCAACCCTCCCATCTGCACAGATCCAGAGAGAAGAGTGGCTCTGGCCACCTGAGAAGGAAAAGGGGTTTGCTTGCAAGTCAGAAACACCTTGTTATGCCCCAGTTGGACCTGAGCTGTACTGGGCAAAACTCAGATGCACCAATGACCCAACTGCACTGCTGAACCCAAGCTCACAGCTTCTCCCATCACTGCTCTGGAGGCTGAGGAACATCAAGCATCAGGACAACATTCAAGCAGGCTTACTTGGACCAGTGCTGGCAGACATAGGGACCCAGCAGTCTCCTGAACTCACCTCATGTGCTTCAGCCCCCTGACAACCACCATGTGCCTGGGCTAGTGAAACACATCTCCCCAGGTCCACGTAAAGGCCATCTCAAGAGAACCTGTGCACACATCTCTGGGCAAGGGGAGCACTGGAAAACCTGAAGCTACTGCCAAGAAAGCCGGTGTGTCCCTGAGACACAGCGCCATCCAGAGCTGCCGCTGTGGGAAAGCAGAACTGCTCCGTGAAGGAGGCCTGCATCCAGATTTCTGAGCCCTGCTGAACACCAGGGCTAACGAGTGCCAACACAACACCAGGGCAGCCATTCCAGTGCTAAAGCTGCAGCCTACCTGGGGAGGCATCTTCACACCCCACAAACCAGGGCTTCCCACAGGGAAGGTCTGTCCATTGCTAATCCACAGCCCAGCTGCAAGCTGAAGCCCCAGCTTGAACACAGGCATCCAACTAATATCTGTACAGGCTGGGCTGCAGCTGTGACACGGGACCACGAGTGGTCTGATAAAACCCACCAGGCTCCTGAGCAGCTTCTCCCTCCCCCATCCCTGTGCTTTAAGCTGCAGTCCAACAGACCATAACTCCTTTTAAGACTCACAGATGTTGTGTTTCTGAATCATCTGGCCAGGCGGCTTGCGCTGGGGAGAGGAAACAAGATTGTCTCTGGAATCCTTTGTGCTGGGGCTCTTTGTGCACAATAAGCTCCCGCACACTCGCAGGCTAAATAACTTCGTGTGCTGGAAATGAAGTAGGAGGGAAGGGAAAAAAGAAATAGAGGCACAACAACAGCAAACAAACAAGCAGAGACTGAGGTGATGGAAAAGCAGGCAGGTAAAGCAACACTGTTGTGCCAGGACACACATCCCACACAACAGCATCTTCCAGCAGCTTCCACATTTAAAAAGGGAGAAAACAATAAAGAGAAAGTTTTGCCTGACATCTCCTGGACATGCCGTCGGCCAGGGATCATTATGACACAGCAAGCTGGTCAGGACTTGAACTTCTACATAATGGCCCCAGACAGCTACTGACACCCTCAGCTGCTGCTGGCACAAACGTTAGCTCCACTGCAGCCTTAGGAGCCATGGCAACTGAAAAAAAAACCCAAAACAACCCCTAAAAACCAGTGTACAGGCCTTGAAAGGGGTTCCATGATCATATTAAGCACTCTGAGCCCCAGGGCCATGTAACACCATGTGGTGGTTTCACTGGGCTAACAGCCAAACACAGGCACTCACTTCTCCCCCTCCTCAGGGAACAAGGGAGAGAATTGGGGGGCAAGGGGAAGGAGACTCGTAGGGTGAGAGCAGAACAATTTAATAACTGAAATAAAATAAAACTTAAAATAATAATTCTATTAAAATAGTAATTATAATAATAGTAATAAAATATGCAAATGAGTGATACCCAGTGCCATTGCTCACCACCCACAGACCAAGCCTGGCCCGTTCCCAGAGAACGATCCCCAAGGAGCGACAATCCCGAACCGAAACCGCAATCCCGGGAGAGCGAGAGCCCGAGCGAGAGCCAGAGAGAGCCAGAGAGGAAGAGCCCCTCATGGATCTCCTGCCCGTGGGGGACAGGAGATGGAACAGCCCCTTGGCAGAGCCCAATGCCCATGGAGCTGATCCATGTCAATATTCCTCACCCCTGAGATCTTGCGCTTGCAGACGGACAAACACAAAGTCCTTCAGTGCCAGGGACACAAATGCAAACATGGGGATGTTCTCAGCGTTTCTCTCCTGACAAATCCCAGCTGAACCCAAACCCCAGCGCTGCTCCAGCTGCTGGACAGAACCAGCTCTGGCCCAAGCTCACACCAGGATACTCTGCCCGTACTTGGGGTCAAAAAAGTCCCGTTAAAAGTAAAGTTCAGCCTTTATCTATGTGACTACTTGGCAGAGGACAACCACCATTGAGTCTGCAAGGACATGGTACCTTCTGCAGGGAAGCCCTGGAACTATCTCCATAAAGAGCTGTTCCAGCTGCTGAACAGAACCAGCTCTGGCCCAGCTACACACTAGGACACACCAGCCCAAGCTCCCCTGACAGCCAGAGGTGAAGGAACTTCCTCCAGGCAGCTCAGGGTCCTCATCTCCAGTGCCCAAAGAGGATGCCAGTCCTCCCACACCAAAGCAGTGAGTGACAGCTGGGTGACAGCATTGCCCCCCAACAGGGACACCCTACAGAGTGCTGTGGGGAAGCCTGGCCCTGGACACACAGCTGCTGTCAGAGGGAACCAGGGATCAGCAGGGTCACCCTAACTCAAGCTCACAGCACTCCCTCAGTCCTTGCACGCTGGGCTGGGGCTTGGGCTTCCCTGGGCGGCTGCTCGAGGGCAGCTGGGGGTGGGCTGACAGCACGTTCACAGAATTGCCCAGACTGGAAAAGCCCTTTAAGCTCATCGAGTCCCATCATGAACCCAGCACTGACAAGTCCCCGACTAACCCATGTCCCTCAGCACTGTGTCTACACGACTCTTCAACCCCTCCAGGGATGGGGACTCCACCACTGCCCTGGGCAACCCCTTCCAGTGCCTGAGAACCCTTTCAGCAAAGAAATTCTTCCTCACATCCAATCTCAACTTCCCACCAGGACGGACCAACAGCCAAACAAAATCCCACTAAAGGCTCTGTGGGAGCACTGTGTGTTGGATATTTCTGGAAACCCCCATTATGCTCAAATACCAAGCAAGGAGACAATGTTTTTATCTGCTTAACAGAGCTCTTCAAACCGCACACAACCACGTGGCCTAGGCTGGCTATTTTAAAACCACATTCAGCTGAGACTTTTGTTTCCAACAGAATAATTTAACACCCCGTTCTCACAGAGTACTTTCACCCCCAGATACCAGAGCAGTTCAGAAAGCCTATGCTGATTTTACAAACCAGGGAGGGAAAAATGCAGCAACGTAACTGACATCACCTACAATTCCAGGAGCAGAAACTCCTACCTGCCCCAAACTGCCCTCAGCAGGGACAGAAGCTTCTCCAACAGCTTCTCCCAAACAGCAGCTTTCCTCTTTCCACTTCTTTTTCCAGCTTTTTTTTCTCTCTCTCCTGACTCCAAGTTCAAGTTACTTAAATTTCCCGGAGGGGCTGACATCTCCTGACGAGTGTGATCCCATCAGTGTTATTGTCTGGCTGCCAGCTCCCAGGATGCAGGCGAGGCACGAGGGCGGTTGCTGTTTTTAACCAGAGGCCACGTCTGCCTCGAGTGTTGGGGGAGTTAATGAGCGCTGTGCAGGGGGAGGGAGGGCTGGGAGGAAGCAAACAGGGAAAGCTGGATTTTTATATTGCATTATTTTTATAAGAAAAATAAACCAGGGATCTTATGGGGGACATAAAGGAGATTTTTCTTAAATAGCAGAATTACAAGTTTGCAGCTGGAAGAGCCTGCTGGGATATCCTGTGCCCAGAGGTGAACAGAAGGGAGGTGCCTGGATCTCCATGCAGGACATTACAGGTCACCTTGCTCTTCTAGGTCTCAAAAAGATCTGGAAGGGAGGCATCCTTCAGACTATGTGAATGGGTCCTGTTGGGGATGCAGCTGCAGTCATGGTCACACAGGTAAAGCTTTGACCAGCTGCAGGAAAGGCCAGACATGTCCTTCTCAGATGCTTAAGGTCCACCTCACCTTCTAGAAATCAAGACCTGCACCAATTTGGAGGGTAGGAGGAGCAGACCACACCAGCTGCTGCTGCTGACATGAACCCAAATCTATTCATGTCCACACACTACAGCTGTACAGGAGTCCTCTGTAGCTCATGCCATCCACCCAACCCCACCCCAGACACACGAGGGGTCTGCATGATGGACCTTCTCTTAGGGGTCACAGTCTGCAGGCTGCTCCAAGGAGTCCAGGCACCGCAGGAGCTCCCTCACCAGCTCTGAAGGGGCCTCAGGCCACTCGGCAGCTGCTCAGCACCAGGCAGGGGGAAGCCAAACTCAGTTATCTCTAGAAAAGATGGATCAGCAAACCTGACATCAGCAAACCTGACGTTATTCCCCTTCAAGCAGCAGGGAAAAGGTTAAAAGAGAAGATTTATGGGCATATATCTCTGCCAGAACCACCAGGTGATCATGTGTACACATTTCTCTACTCTAAGACCTAATTTTCCACTATTTCCCTTGATTTGCTGTTCCTTTTCTCCCATTTCCTTGATTTAGGGCCCAATTATTTCTTGTCCTCTTGCCAGTGAAACAAAATATTTCATAAGCACTCCTGCTGCCTCTCCCCACTCCCTCCCTCCTTTGGATGCTGGTTTCAATGCCTGACTCATGCCTCGTGTTCTGCAAAATATAGAGTATTTTAGTGAACACCTAATGATGATTTTACCATTTTTCACAGTGATGCAAATGGGATTTGGCACCAACGAGCTCGCTGTTGGAACTTAAGTGAGTCTGTGGCCCCCACAGCTTTGGCATGTCTTTGCAAAGCAGTCCCTGGGGATTGTCACCTGGGCAGGATTTCCTTCTGATGAGACTGTATCCTTCACCAGGGATGAGCCACGTGCTCTGGGCTGGTGGTGACACTGTGCTGGGACAGGGAGAAGGGCAGACTGGCCATCTCCAGAGTTCATCTAGTTCCTGACCAGTACAGATATATAAGCAGTGCCTGGCAAGAGTTGTGTTGACTGGAGCAGGACTCTGCTACTCCCTGGCTGGACCACATCACTCCCTCGATGTAGCTGTATGCCCATGGAAGAGCTGGGGATACCATCCATACACAAGTACATCTAGGGTCTGGTCCTTCTCCTTACTGATACAGACAACAAATTCTACCCTTATTAAAAGGAAATGTAAAGAGTAAGGAGGGGAAAAAAGAACCAAAACAAAACAACAAACAGTGGCTGTCTCTAGTGGGTGCCCAGTCTAAAATTCCAAGTATAAGTAAATCTTCCAAGTGGTTCATCGCAGTTGGACCCCTGGGACCTACCCCACAACTGCAGCAAAGGACAGACTGACTCTGGTCAGCATGCTGAGCACCAGCCCTTGGAGCAGTCCCATCCACACACTCTCCTCTCCCTGTGGAGCAATGACTTTACAATAGCTTTCCATCCTTCTTCCTTGCCCCTGCCCAGACTTGCACAATCACAGCACACAGCATTTCTATAGCATCCTTCTACTGGTTCCCACAGTCATACCCAAGCCTGCCACAACACAATGCAATCATCAGACAGTTAAAAGTGCTATTGCAATATTGCCAACCTTTCACAAGGAGATTTATCCATCAAGTGAGGCAAGGAAGATTAGGGGACTGACAGCACAGATCAAGTCAGAGGTTCCCTAGGCTGGGGGCTGGGAGAAGCAGCTAAGCTTGCCCTGAATCTAGTGGAGCAAGGACTCAGAATTGGGTCTCCTGCACTCTGAAGTCATGTCTTGGACCTCAGTGACCGCTAACTTCTATCACCCTCAGCTGCTTGCTGCCTCTACTTGCACAACACAATTCTTTTAGTTGGGTTTTTTTTTTTTTTTCCTTCACAAAAAAAAAAGTAAGCAGCTCACTGGAGATGAAGCTTTTACATCCAAATGCCACCTGGAAAACCTCAAACCCTTGAAAGCTGCAGCAATATTGAGCTGCACACACCAGCCAGCTCCAACTGGGGCCACTCTCCATTAGAGAACAATTGTGTGTGTGGGTGAGCTCCTGCTCCTGTTACCACCTCACTGGCTGTAACGTGACAGACACAAAACACCACCTCTCTGGTTTACACCGTGGCTGCACATAGATTATAAACAGAAGACAGTTTAACCAGTTAGGGCAGGTGAACACCACAGCTTCTCCTAAGGACAGTGCCTCCTCTACAAACACATATCCAGCAAGGGGCATCTCCAGGGATTCCAGCCCTTCCAATGGCTGGCAGTAACAAGGAGGAAAGATCTTGAGCATCTGGAGAAGAGGATCAGGAGGAAGGGATAGGGAGAGATACGCTTTCCTAGTTATCTTGAGCTGTGCCCACTCTCTTCACCCAAGCAGACGACTGCCACAGCGCATGGAGAAGTGTCCAAACCTGACTCCATGCCCAGCCATCACTGATGGGGCCTAGCAGGCAAGAAAGCTGGACACAAGCTAGAAGATGCAAAGCCCTGTCAGAAACCAGGCCCTAAGGCATCATGATGGGAAGCCCTTAGAAGGATAAAGCAATATTCACCCACCCCACAGTGGGCAGTGGGATCTGGCCTTCACACCCACCACTGCAGCTGTTGGCAGCTCACTCACACATTTCACAGGGCCTGGAGGACAAGTTGTGTGATGCCATTTAGCCACACTGGACTTCTTGCTGCTCTGTTATGGGACTGGGCAGCTTCACTCCAAAAAGCTTTGCAAAATAATTGACCACCAAATGCCACCAGAGTGAGACTACTTTGGTCTTTAGTAACACAAGAAAGGGGCTGAGGTTTGTCAGGGTGGACTCTTTATCTGAACTTAAAAAGGAGAAAACTAGCCCTAGCTAGAAACAAGTAAGAAGGGAAAAAAATGAGGAGGAAACCTGAGAAAGGCTCTGCAGATTGCCTTGTGCAAGGGCATCCTCTCTGCACCTCTGGGGCTGCATAAGGCAAGGCCCCTCTATTTTGAGTATGCCCTAGGAAAGGCTTCTGGGACACCCTGCCTGCATCAGACCTGCTCTGGACTCCCTCTCAGGATCAGCCCAGCTAAGAACCTCTAAAATCCACTTGAGCTTGGTGAGGTTTGGGGATTGGTACCCTCCAGATCTGTCAGACCCTTAGAGGATGCTAACCTAACTTCACTCCTCTTCATAACTTGGTACAATCAGCTCTGCTAACTGGCTTGCCCTAGGGTTTGTTAGATTAATGTCATTTTTAATTCATCAGGTGGCTGTGGCTGGCTGGAAGCATCACCTCCAGGGGAAGCTGACTCTCCCTAAGCACCCTGGTTTTTTATAGGGCCAGTGAAGCCCCATCCAGTAGACCAGCTTCCCTTGAAGCTACCTGTCAACCTAGCACAGGCTGGACAGTCCCCTAAAGCGAACACACCACAGTTCATATTCCTGGCAAGTACCATCATGGGTCTTAAATCCCTTGAAAAATAATGGAAATGATAAAAACTGTCCATTAGGGCAGTTTTATATTGGATAGAGCTATTCTACATTGTAAAGCATGTTTGGGAGGATTGTTCTGCTCCCTCTCTTCTCTTTCCCCAGAGGAATGAAGACAAATGTCTAGCCAGTTGTTCATAGCTTAGGGCAAGGGAAATACCACATCCTCTGTACCAGCTGGCAGAAGTACTGGAGACACACAGGGACTCCACAACTGGTTTGCCCAGTGCTGCACCAGCACACACCATCAAACCCCAACCACCTCCAGCAAGCCAGCTCCAGGGCTTTGTACCACTCTCCCAGCAGCCCAAGTGCCGAGATGTTAGGGAAGGAGGTGCTCATTAGAGAGTCTAGCCCTGACCCTGAACACAACAGCACTGCCTGGGACTGCTCTCAGGGTAACAGACTACAGCATGCAGGCAGCAAAATGACTCTGTGTGGTCACTCCACCGCCAAAAGAAACCTCTCCAGTTTGATTTGACCACTACACAAGCACAGGGAGCACTGTGTGTGGTCCCTGGGGAGCTCCCTAAGCCAGCACTTCTGTAGGAACTGGGTGCCTGTGCACCAGATTCTAAATAGAGCTTTACAAAATAAACCCAGCTTCTACTCCATCTGATCAAGAAAAAAAAGTCTTAGGAGGGCAAACCAAGACAGGAGTGTTTGCTCAGATTTACAGGGAGGCTGAATAACAACTTGGAGAGGTCTGAACTGACTCCATCCCTTGAGTGGAAGTGGAACTACATAACCCTGAAGTCCAGTTATAGTTTCCTTTGCTGCCTGGCAAAATCCCCAAAGGAAGAGGGGAGGAAAGAGCCCTTAATGGCCTTCATCAATGACTTGGGTGACATGACACAGCACACTCAGCAAGTTTGCAAATGATATCAAACAGGAAGGAAGGGGTGATAGACCAGATGATTAAGGGCTTGGAGCATCCAACATACAAGGAGAGGCTGAGAGAGCTGGGACTGTTTAAGCCAGAGAAGACAAGGCTCAGGGTGATCTTATGTGCATAAATACCTCATAGAAGGGAGTAAAGACAACAGAGCCAGGTTCTTCTCAATGGTAATGGACAGAAATTGAAATACAAGAAATTCCAATTAAACACAAGACCTTTTTTTACTGCAAGGGCAATCTAACACCTTAACAGGTTGCCCAGAGAAGCATTCATCCTTGAAGGTATTCAAACACTGATTGGATGTGGTCCTGGGTAGCCTGCTTCACCTGACCCTGCTCTGAGCAGATGGGTTGGATGAGATGATCTCCAGGGATCCCTCTAACCTCAGCTATTCTGTGTTTCTGTTGGGTGCACCCTATTTTGATGAATAGAAGGAATATGGTCAGGGCCACAGCAGATCATCTATCCCTTTTTCCACCCTCATCTGATTTCTAACAAAGGTTTGGATTCAAAGAGCTTCCCCAAAAGAAGGTGTTAAAAAACATTTACAGGCTTCAGCCTCGGAAGAGCAGATGTCCACTAGAGATCAGTTTTTCCATTCATCCATGGGATGGATCAGATCAAAAGAGCAGGGGCAACACAGACCCTAAAACACGCAGATACTCAAGTGCTGAAACATTTCCTAGTCCTTTCTTTGCTAGACTGAGGCCAAAAAAAGACAGCACAGAAGAAAGATGAAACTTGGTTTACTGGACCCTCCTAATTGAGCTCTAGTGCCTAAGATCAAAGATTAGTTGATTAAAATCCAATTTCAAAGCTTATTAACTTTTGAATGAGAAATGCTGCTCTGGCGAGCTCACTCCAAACGGGCTATTTCTGGCTTGGCAGGAGTGGCTGGCAGGGAAATATCCAGCTCTCTGCTTATCAGCACCCAGCTTAGACCCAGGTGGAGCGAATTTCACCTCCCCAGATCACTTTAAACAAAGACTAAATGAACAGGGGGACCTCCCTTAAGCCAGCTACTAAAACTGGCTGGGCATGTCCCCTTCACACCACCACAGCTCACTTGAAAGCCACGCAGAGCCACTGTGTTGCATTTCTGAGCTGCTCAACATTTGCTTCCTTGCAAGATACTCTGGTCATGAACTCTCTAGGTGTCTTCAGCCCATGTCCTCCTTGCCCAAGCACAGCAAAGAACAGGGATAACTCAGAAAAGCCTCTGTCCTCGTGGCAGCTGTGCCACCACAAGCAGCTCTGTCCCATGGAGTGAGACCCTGGCTCTGCTGGCTGAGAGAGATGGTGAGCCAAGCTGAGATCTATTTGCCACAGGGTTTTATCTTGAGGGACATAAATCCCACTCCTAACCTTCTCTTAACTTGCAGGTTAAGCACTGCCCTTTGGGGAGCCACTTCACCCCGTCCCCATACCTCACAGTGCTGCTTGTAGAGAGCTTCCCAGCTTCTCCCCTCTTTCCCAGGCACAGCAACTGTAAAGATGAGAGCTGCAACACACAATTCCATAGCAAACTTTTCAGCTGCAAAGGGCCCATTTTTCTCTCAAGGACACAGTTTTTTCATAGAATCCTAGAACATTGAATGGGAAGGGACCCACAAGGATCATGGAGTCCAATGCCTGTCCCTGCACAGGACAATCCCAAGATTCAGACCATGTCCCTGAGGGCACATGTTGGCCAAATGCTGCTGGAATCTTGTCAGGCTTGGTGCCATCAGCACCTCCCTGGGGAGCCTGTGCCAGTGCTCCACCACCCTCTGCCTCCAGAACCTTTTCCTCATGGCCAACCTCACCCTCCCCTGCCACATCTTCCTGCCATGTCCTCTGCTCCTGGTGCTGGTGGCCAGAGAGAAGAGCTCAGCGCCTGCCCCTCCTCTTCCCCCTGGGAGGAAGTTCCAGACCGCCATGAGATCTCCTCTCAGTCTCCTCCAGGCTGGACACACCAAGTGACTCCAGCCTCTCCTCATACAGCTTCCCCTCTAAACCCTTCACTGATTTGGTGACGCTCTTCTGGATGAGAACATCTGGACAAGAACATCAAATGAAGTATGTTTCTAGAACATCTCCCATGTGGAGAGACAATATTCAAGGCTGCCTGTGACCAATGTGCTTCACCTCTTCTGCTGAAGGGCTGAGCTTATTAGCTGAGTGCAGCAGTCACCTACATCAATTATTGACAGGACTCAACCGCACGTGGCATGGGTGGCAACTGTGAAGCACCAAGGCCTGGGTCTAAGTGACTCCTGTCCCACTCACAGTGAAACACATGTCATATCCTCAAAAAGCATCAGAACAAGCAAAGGTTAACACCAAAGCAGAGGGAAAAGGCAATTCCTGCTATTGCACATTAAAGAGAAGGCAGCAGGTAGCCTGGGTGACTAATTTTGCTTTAAAGAGTGGCTGGTGACAGCTACATGACATACACCTTGTACCTCCGGGAGGCACCTCGGTAGCTTCTTTCTTCTCTCCTGCTCTGCTCCAGTTATACAGATGGGCATGAAGCCAGCAGAAGCCATTCTGACTTCTGGAGGATGAACAGTTCATAGAATCCTAGAATGGTTTGGGTTGGAAGGGATCTTAAAGCTCATCCAGTTCCAACTCCCCTGCCACCAGCAGGGACACCTTCCACTAGACCAGGTTGCTCAAAGCCTCATCCAGCTTGGCCTTGAACTCTTCCAGGGAGGAGCAGCCACAGCTTCTCTGGGCAACCTGGGCCAGTGTCCAGTTGTGGTCTGGAGTATCCTCCCTTCACACTGACATGAGCCCTTCAGAAGGATTCCTGCTCTAGCAGATCAGGCCCGGGCTTTCAGAAGAGGGAAATCAATTATTTCCGTGCATCCCTTTGCAATGACGAACCAGGGACCAGAGCTCTCATTCCCACTAAACGTAGAATTTTTTTCTATAACCAACAGCTTTTCACTTAAACTACCTCCACCAGCAGTGTCTGACTGTCCCACGATGCAGCCTACACCACCGCAGTAGGTGAAAGGGCTAAGGGTCCCCATGCAGCCTGGGACAGGGACAGGAAGTCAGCACAGGTTTTGCAAGTGCCACTCTCGAGCTCCAGCCACATCAGTCACCCTGTTCTCTCTTGCAAGTTACACCGTGTTGCATACTCCAGCAGCAAGCTACAACTGAGCTGTGAAACAACACTCAGAAGTGAAGACAACACCGGATCATCCAGGCACACGCTAAGGAGAGGTGACAGTAACAAGGAGGGTTATGTTTAGACTCACATCTGTGCTGTTTGGAGGCTTTCGTCAGGGAGGGAACATCTTAGGAATAAATCTTTTACTTGGAAAACATCCAGCCTGGGAATAAAAAAAAAAAAAAGGTCTAAGAAAAGAGGTAATTCAATGGAGAGAGGTTGTTGAACAGAAGAGGTCAGGGGATGCAGAGAGCACACACATGCAGGACCACCACCACAGGGAGGATTTGGGGAAGGCAGCTATCTGCAGGGTGGACAGGCATGATCCTGCTCCCCCCCGCCTGGCTGCCTCACCAGGATCATCTGGCAGGGGAAGGAACAAATCCCTGTGCCACTTCCACTTCTCACAGCTTCCTCGCCCACAGCAGTGGGCTTTGAGCAACCTGGTCTAGTGGAAGGTGTCCCTGCTGATGGCAGGGGGGTTGGAACTGGATGAGCTTTAAGGTCCCTTCCAACCCAAACCATTCTAGGATTATTCTCCTCTGAGCTCTTCCATCCCAAAGCCTGGCAGAAAGCCAGACGCCAAGCAGGAACTGGGAGCTACTGGTGAAGGCAGCCCAGTGTGGAGAACATGCAAAGCCACTGAATCTGGGCCTCATTCTGGAACTAGCCACTCCATACAGCAGCCTAACATCACTGAGCCCTCCTGCACCTCCTCCAAAAAGCACCAGTACTGCTTTCCTTAGCCTCATTCAGCCCCACCACAATCGGTCTCACCTCACTTGGTCCTGGCCCACCCCCTACTGTAACAGCAAGTGCCAGCAGAGGAGCAGAAAGGCACACGCTGTTTGCTCAGGACCAGCTCCAGCACACACAATTGCAATCACATTCCCACCTGGTCTTCCAGTGTCCCAGAATCCACCAGGAGCCAGCACACCATGGTGGCCACAAGTTCCCTCCCTGCCCATTGCACTCCAGTCCCAAGAAAGCAGCACTGTGCTCTGTTTGACCAGTTACAACTTCAAGCAAACAGCCACCTGGGCCACCAAATCCAGACAGACTCACTAGGGACACTTCCCCATTACTGCTTCAGCAGCAGGTGACAGATCTGAGCCTCGCTGTATTACAGAATGTTGCAAATCTGATTTCCTTCCCCCAAAAACCAGGCATGTTTCCAACTGCCTTGACCTTCCTGCACCCTGCCTAAGGATGGAGTGACTGGCAGTTCACACCCTACTAAGAATTAGTCCACATTCAAATCAGAAACCACAATCTCTAAATTGCTTCATCCTGAAGTCACTTAAATGTTAAGCACCACTCCTGGTTCTTCTTCTGTATGTATTTTTATGGTTGCAGGTATTGTCATTGTTGTGCTACCAGTGCCTTGGTTGTGATTATAAAGGTCCCAGCTCACATGCCTGTGTGTGTGCCGGCACGCAGCCGCGCACGCGCGCTCCTCTGCCTCTTGAGAAATGGGTTCGTTCCGCTTTCTTCTGCTACTGATAAAATATTGATTAGGGAATTTGAAAATTTGAAATGATTTAGGAGTCCCTGGATGGGAAACGTAATGTACTGTGCCGGTCGCGTTATGAGCCATCCATCACCTGTCAGCAAGCAGCAAGAAAGTGACAGAATCAATACAAACGTGTCTGAAGATGGGTTTAACTCATTTCCCTTCCCCCTCGGGCAATGGCTGGAGCATCCCAGCTTGGTAGCTAACACCAGGCCAACCTCAATCTGCCCAGAGTACAAGGGGGTTAACTCCTTCCTCAGCAATCCATCCACAGCAGGGCCAAAAGCTGAGGTGAGCGATCTCGGCCGCGCTGCCCGGGCAGCAGAGCCAGGCCAGCCAGGAATTGCTGATCCGGGCCCCGAGGGCTGCGTTCAGCTGCCCCGTGTCAGCACACAGGGCTGTCTCAGAAGGTCTGGGGTACCCGAGACCTCCACGTGGGTCACAGCACCTCCTACTGAGGCTGCTTCTATCGACTTGGGCAGGTTATTTGTCCCTACAGCCTGGCAAACATTTCCCACTCCTGCCTCTCCCAGCACTTTACCCCATGGCACGCTCCCAGAACATTATTCTGCTGTTGGAAGGGCCAGGCTGGGCAGCAGCACTGTGTGAATCCCTGCCTTGCTTCCATGTACACCCTCAGCATGAACTTCCCTTCTGCATCACTCACCTTCAGTCACCACAGCTCGATCCAGCTCCTCCTTACACCACAGAGCTTGTTCCTTAAGTATCTGTTGTTTTTACTAGGTTGAAGAGTTTTTAAATAAATAAAAAAGAAGGGGGAGGCAGAATCCATCCGTAGGGTGGATATCATCCTCCCGTACTTGCAGATGGATTCCATTGGCCTGTGATCCTGTCCTGCAGATTCCCTCAGAGCACTGCAATTCATCCTGGGAGGCACTGCAAATGAGACCGGACAGAGCGCCAGAGAAATGATAGGAGCCGAGCGCCCTGCCTCTTCCCTGGGAGCAGGCAGGGTGACCAGGCAGGCTATTGCTCATGGGGTATTAGAGTTAATTACCCCGAGGGCACACCGCAGGAGGTGATGGCAGCACAAGGGCAGCTCGTCAGAGCAGCCTGGGCTCAGAGAGGTAGGGCCTAAAAAGCTGTTCCTCAACTCAAGCCTGAGGGCCAGGAATGGGAGCAGCATTAACAGAGCAGGCAGCGTGGGATGAGGGGATGCTCCACAGCACCAGACACCTTTTGACCTGACAGCTGCTTGTTGCAAGACCCAAAACCCACTGGGTGGGAGCAATAAGGATCTCCAAAGCCTGCCCAGGTCTTGCCCCCTGACTGGCTCTTCTCTGTCACGACAGGAGGCTGGATAGACACCACCTCTCACCACCTTTCAAGGCTTCAGGGAGGCAGCAGTGGCCAATGGATATGGCAGCAAACATTCATCTTCTGGGCAGTTCTTTCTCTCTGTTCTTTCTGCAAGGGTGAAGCTTCAGCCTTCAGGTAGAGTCAAACACCACGCTGGCTTTAGGAGGTTCAGCCCTTCTACAGGCAGCAGAAGCAGCCAGAAGGTGCCACAGCCCAGCTCTGCCACGTGAGCTGATGATGTGGCTGCAGGTAAAACTACTTGGACAAAACTTTCTCGTTTATTTTGCTTTTAATTCCATTATTTAATAGACTGCAAAACCCTTAATGTGGGAGTCTCAACTACCAAGTCTGTGCAGTTCACTCCGGATACGTCCCTTCTACCTCACCATCCCTAATAGACTCTATAAATGGTTTCCAAATCCAGCAGAAGTGGTCTATTTGCTGCTTAGTATACCATGTAATCTTTTGCAGAGGTGGTATTGATCTTATTAAACCTGCAGCCATTGAGTCCTCAGATGTGTCTCAGCATTTGCTTTCCTGCAGCAAAGCAAAGCACCTCTTCCAGCTCCACAGCAACACGCAGGTGACAGCACCAGCCTACACTGACCCGGAGACAAGACGATCACTGCATTTCTGAGAACATTTAATAGTCAGTAGAGCTGTGGCTGTAGGGTACTTAGTCAGAAGCAATACTCCATCTCAAAAAGAAATGTCTGAGTCATTTTAACTGTGAGGGACAGAAATTAGGGACTAATTCAGCCCATAACAGGTACTGAATGCTGAGCCCAGAAGCGGCTCTGCTCGTGGCTAATGGATTTTGCACGGTGAGACTGGCTCAGGGCTCTCAGCTCACCGCTCCGAGACGCTCACAAGACTCATTTGCAGCAGCATTGCCAAATTTTCCTCACCCATCCACAAAAGGAGAAACTCACACGATTATTTGCAGTCCTTTTCAAACAACGAACTCATCCCACAGCACACAAGCTGCCTCCAGGTGTGGGAGGAGACACATGGCGCTAAGACTGCAGGAGGCCAGGAAGAGACGTCAAGACACAAAGCACAAAGTTGGAGCTCTAAAAAAATATATATATATATATATATATATGCACAAATCTATGTGCAGATACACAAAGCAGCTCACCTTTCTGGATGGAAAGCAGCACCACAGTGTGCTGGGAAGGTGGAGGTGTAGAGCAGAGTCTAACCAGATTCTTATCTAACAGAGCATCAGCACTGCTGGGTTATGTTCCCAGGCTGCCCTGGCAGCAGCACCCAAGGAGAGGACAGATGGCAGCTCTGCAGAGCAGCGTTAGGACCACGACTAGTGTCTTCCTTCTAGGTGAGGCTCTGGTGCTGTCAGCTCACAGTAGTCACTGAAGGAAGTGGTGATAAGTGGCCACTCTCTGGCCCAGAAGCACTGGGGTGCCAAGCAGAGGGGAGATAGAGACACATCTTCCACCCCTTCTCCATCCGCCTTGACCCAGTTGTGTCAGCCCCGCGTGTCAGCCCATCTGTCACCGTGCTGGTTCCTGCCGGGCCCTCAGGACCTGCAGAGGTGGCTGCACATGTTGGACTATTCATCTTCTCCAGTTGTTGGGACAAGGGGTCTGACAGTCCTATTAGTTATCCTACAAAGTGGAGTCCTTGGAGAGGGAGACAGGGAATAACTGCAGGGAACAGGAAAACACCACAAGCCACCTGGCTCCCAGCTCCCCAGGCCTCAAGGAAAGGCAAATTTTCCTTGCAAGAAGTACGTGGGGAAGAGCACTGGAAGCTGGAGCTTTCACTCATCATCTGCCACCATTCCTTAGCCAAGAGTCAGTTAATGGCCAGGGGTCATCCCCACTTTTGGGCTGACCTTTCAAGCCCTGTCCTGGGATGTCCCGAAGTTGGGAGTTGGGGCAGAAACATTTTAAACAAAGCACCACACTGCAGCCCCAGAGCTCTTCCAGGAAGAAGCAAAGACCCAACACTCACTTGTGCTAGGACCAAGACAACACTGTGCCTTCACTGGACTGGTATCATGGAGATCTAGACTATTCCTGCACCACCCACAACTAATCACACAGCTTCCAAGGCTCTAGGAACCACCACCCACACACACGCTGCTGTCTGTGAAGAGGAAGAAATATTGCTCTGACAGTCCAGGGAAAGAAGTCATCCATACCTACGTGATGCCCACATGTCCTGCAAGCAGCAACTCACAACCTGAACCTCTCCACCCTAGAGAAGAACCAGAACATATACAGCAGCTCACCAAGGCACTGAAGGAAGCAGGCACAGTCATGAGCAGTGGGGTGACTAAGAGAAATCGTGTCCTCCAAGTCCTCAGGACACATCAGTAGGACGTGTTGCCTCAGTAAGATAGCAAAAGTGCCCCGCTCCCAAAGCTGCCAAACCTCCTTCAACCGGTACAAGTGTTTCTGAATGACACACACACCCCCCCCAGGCCACGTGTCAAGGCAGCTCCTGACCCCCCCATCTGTGCTGGCCTTTGGGTAGGGATCTCCACATGGGTGACTATGAGCCAGCTACTCACCATCACCCAAGGTTGCCCACCTGCCCTTCCAACACCTCGAGCAGAGCAGGAACCCAGCCAGTACTAGGAACAGGATCTGCTCCAGCAGCTCAGGACACAGCCAGGAGCCAGAGACCGAGCAAAGACGCAGTAAAATGGAGCATGTCACAGGTGGGGAGGAGGGGAGGCAGCTCTTTAAGCAAGTCATTTTAATTGCCTTGAGAAAACAGGTTGTTAAAATGATGGAAATAAATGGGTTGTTTGAGCAGCCTCAGAAATGCTTTCAGAGAAAGCTTCCAGGTAGGAAATGTTGATTGCAAATACTTATTAACTGCTCCTTCATTATCAAAGAGATGTGATACATATGTTTACATATTTTGATACATTTTTATTAATCCCACTTCCTGCTTCATTCTCTAAACCTGCCCAGAACTGTCACCAAGCAACCCCCTGAACACAGCCTCAACTTCTGCGCAGGCAGGCGTGGGCATTGCAGGAGTCAAACATCCGCTTGCGCCGAGGAACACGCACCAGGCGTTGGACCCAAAATGCCTCTTCTGATGACAACCTCCCAGATAAAAGAGTCTTCCCTCAGATGGTGCCCAGCAGGGTCATCTACCAGCCTTTGTCCACTCATGACAGCTGTCAGCCAAGAGACCATAGGTCCTTCTCATTCAGCCTCCTGTCTCCAACAGCAACTGAGCTTGATGCTAATGGGAAGAGCTGAACAGAAGGTGGAACGTGGAAGTGTTTTCCCAGGACATTTCTCCAGCTCCCAGCAGCCTGGCACTTAGGAACTCCCAAGCTGTAAATCACTCCAGGGCTGTGTTTAGGCCCATCATCAAGAGTTATCTGCCATGAAATTGCCAAATTCCTTTTTAAAGGTTCATGATGTTTTTGGCCTCCACAACATCCAAGAACAAGTTTCCAGGGTTGAATTATTTCCCCCTCTCCACACACACACACAGCATCTATCGCTGTTTGGTTTAAACCTGCAGCTCACTATGTTTTGGGGGAGCCCTGGCTTCTTGCCCTACAGGAAACAACCAACAATTGCCTCCTAATCATCCTCTTGGGTGATTTTATAGCTCTCTCTCGAATCCTCTTCACTCACATCTTTTCCAAGCTGCTGAGCCCCGATCTAGGCTATCCTCAGATGGAAGCTCTAACACCACTGAGTTACATAAAGCACAGCTCCCTGCTCCAGCCAACATCATCTCCAGCAGCAGTGTCAGCATGAGCGATGATGCACTGTGCTGGGACAAGGGTTCTCCTCTGGGGCTCCTCACTGGAGCTCTTCTTCTGATGGAGAACCTGAAGGTTTGTTTATTTTAAGCAGGGCTTGGGAGATGCACAGGCTGAGGATGAGTGAGGAGGATCCCTGCCCTGACACGACGGCACAGCCTGCCACAGGGCAACGCTTCAAGAGACAAATTTCCCTCCAAGCAGGTCTGTGCTGGAGGGATGCACAGATGGTCATCTCCTGGCCACTGGGACAGGGGTTTCTCTCCAAAGCAGAGGCATCATGCTGATGGCCAGATCCCTGCAGGTTTCCACAGCCTCCATCACCCCACTGGAAGCCAAGGGACTTCCTTCCAGCAATCCTTCCTGGGAACCACAATGTTCCAGCTAGAAACTGCTCTCCGAGCACAGGAGAAGCACGACAACGCCTGTGTGGTCTGCAAACTCCACCTGCCACAGAGATCACAGTCAGCCCACAAACACATTTTGTTTTTAAAAGGAAAACAAGTACTGCTGAAAACCCTGGTGTGCCACAGTCATGGATTCTTCACCATTAGCACTTTGCCTTACGACTGCACACAGCACGGCTGGTGTTTGCAAGAGAAAACAGGAAAGATCCTCTCTCCATGTATGGCTGTTACAAAACTCTTCACTGGAAGGGTAAACCCAGCAGGTTTAAAAGCAGATAGACTCACACATACAAATTGGCAGGCATGGCATAGTCAATGGACTTCATTCCCTGGCAAAGATCTCCCCCAAGCATTGGGGGAAAAACAACAATAACAAAAAAAACCACAAAAAAACCCAACCAAACAAAAACACCCCACAGTTGCAGCTTTCTATATACAGTGAGTACACTGCCTTGGTGTTACAATTTTCATGCTGTTCACCCCAGCAAAGACACTGGGTCATAGCGATCATACATGTTTTGGCATCCAAATGGCATCTACAGAGCTCTAGGCCCTCAGCATCTCTGCACAGGCACAAAATGGAACCAAACTCTTTTGGCACAAAAGCCAGGCCCCAAGGCACTTGTGGGCAAAACCCAAATTCACCCAGCCACACACCCTCTGAAGACACCTCCATCAGATGGGCCAACACATCAGTCCCAGAACACTGTAGCCTGTTCAGTTCAATCCTAACCCAGCGCCTGCAAAGCCCACTGAGCGGTATAAGAATGTGTCCTGGTGTGAGCTGGGCCAGAGCTGGTTCTGTTCAGCAGCTGGAACAGCGCTGGGGTTTGGGTTCAGCTGGGATTTGTCAGGAGAGAAACGCTGAGAACATCCCCATGTTGGCATTTGTGTCCCTGGCACTGAAGGACTTTGTGTTCGTCCGTCTGCAAGCGCAAGATCTCAGGGGTGAGGAATATTGCAATAGATCAGCTCCATGGGCATTGGGCTCTGCCAAGGGGCTGTTCCATCTCCTGTCCCCCATGGGCAGGAGATCCATGAGGGGCTCTTCCTCTCTGGCTCTCTCTGGCTCTCACTCGGGCTCTCGCTCTCCCGGGATTGCGGTTTCGGGTCGGGATTGTCGCTCCTCCGGGATCGTTCTCTGGGAACGGGCCGGGCTTGGTCAGTGGGTGGTGAGCAATGGCACCAGGCATCACTCATTTGCATATTTTATTATTATTCTAATATAAATATTATTTCAAATGTTCCTTTATCTCAATTATTAAGTTGTTCTTACCTCACCCTATGAGTCTCCTTACCCTTGCCCCCCAGTTCTTCCCCCTGTCCCCTGAGGAGGAGCAGTGAGTGAGCAGCTGTGTCTGGCTGCCAGCCCAGTGCCACCACCATACAAAGCTTCTCTTTTACCAGCACCCAAGTAGAGCCCACACACTCAAAGCTTTGGGCCTGTCTGTACAGCCCATGCAGTATTTTCACTGCAGACAGAAAACAGCAGCAGGACTTTGCACGCACACAGAGCACTGCGAGCGCGCGGTCCCGGGGGCCTTAATTAACTGGCCTGCCTTCTCACAGGGAGCCGCTCTGTGGGAGCATTTACATGTTCAACTCCTTTGGACAAGTTCACAGGCAAGCAGCTAATCCTCTCCCAGGTCTCAGTGTCATATCAATTTCCTGTTCGAAGCTGAGCTCTCTCCATCAGGGTTTTTAAACTAATGAGATGCACCAAGGCCTTCAGCTCGGGGAATATCAAATGCAGTGGGATCCAATTTCACTTGATTTTCATGTGGTTTTCCCTTTGTAATTAACACCAGACAGTATGCAACTCCTCTTCATCCTAGCACCAGATACAATCTCCACTCAAGACAAACATGTCAAGAAAGCTGACGCCTTTACCCTACACTGCCAAAGAATTCTCAATTTTTTTCCGCTCTTTTCCCCTCCATGAATATAACCCACATCTTCGAGGTGATATTCCGAACATCAGATCTCCAAGAGCGGTGGCACAGGTCCCCAAGGGCTCGCAGGTACAGCAGCTCCTCCTCCTTTGTACCCACATGGATTGTGCTCCAGAAACACTGGTGCATGGGCACAGGCTCTGAGGATTTTGTAGGTCAGTCTTTCCTGCCGTCGTTACAGAGCTCCAGCGTGTCTGAGCAAAGCTGGGGAGGTACGAAACTGTCCTGCATCACCACCAAGGCAGCCTCATGAGTCTTCAAGCCACAGCAGATGTCCCCTTTCCTCTTATTTTTGCCACAACCCTGCTAGGCCATGCTTAACCAGGTCACCAAAGTGGCTGCCAGCTCCCTGGGCACGTAATGCTCCTGCACCAGCCGAGGCTTTCCACGTTTTGGGGAGAGCTGAAGGGAAGGACCAGCTCTCTGACCTGTCCATACCTTGCCTGCTGAAAAAAGCAGCCAGTTGGACTGGGGTTGCAGGACACTCTGATAACAATTAACACAGTTACCAGCTCCCACCTTTGCATTTCATCCCTGGGTGTTAAATGAAGGAGGGTGAGCAACTTCACAGAACACAAACTTGTGCCCTGAAGGCTTTCCACACTGCTAGGACATGACAGCCTGCAAAGGCCAAAGCTCAGAGACGACACCCACTGCTTCTTCAACCCTGAATGAGCTCAGCTGTGCCATACCTGGCAGAATGTGCAGCAAAAGTAACTCTCCTTGTGATCAAAGGAGTCTGGAACAGTCCCTCTGTGGAGCAAGAGGCTGCACAGCCATATAGCATGGTGCAAAAACCCGGTCAGGAAGGAATTATTCTTGCAGGCACTGGTACGTGAACATTTTGAAGGAGGATGTGTGTATTTTAACAACCAGACACTGCCAAAATCCTCCAGCCTTGATCCAGCAGAAATCCCTGCAATCTCTATGGCCAAGGAACACCCTGAGGTGGGAGGTGAAAAAAATACTGCTCTAAGCAAAAACACAGCACCAGGTCTGCTTTAGTCCAGGAGTGAAGCAGATCCTTCTCCACATAGGAGAAAATAAGAGTCACAAACCATCTACCCCACACAGCTTGACCCTGGGCTCTTATTTCAGGAGACAGATAAGGGTTTAGAGCAAGATCTGGGGTTTTCTCTCCAAATGAATCTTTTGGGGAACGATTTTGCTGCCATTTAAGCACAGACATTAGATATACCCTGTCCACAGTCACAACACACTAATATATTCCAGATTAGTATGCAAAAAGTCTAACTTTTCCAAAGACAACTGTTTTATTCACAAGACCTGTTGTTACCCCGACTTTTCTACACAGGGTAGCAGAAGCTAGAAGGGATTTGCCTGGATTGATGCACACAAGCCCGCTTCCTGCAGACTCAAAATCATGCTCTCCCCTTATATAACAACACTTATCCCATTCCTCATGGGCATTCCCAGCTGGTACCAGCAGCCCAAAAAGGCCATTTTCATAGATGTGTCCTACCCACCCTTGCCCTGATCCCAGCTCAGAGCTTCAGAAAATAGTAGGTACCATTAACCAAGCCACTTGCCACCTGAAGTTGAAACCAACAAACTCTCCTGTCCCTGCAGCACCCAAAATGTCCCTGCAGCACCCAAAATGTCCCTGCCCTGTAACACTGATGCTGCTGAGCAAGAGCCTGCTTTAGAGACTGCCCAGCCAGTCTGACAGTGCTGTGCCAGGAGCCTGCAAGTTCAAAGTCCTGAGCAGCACCTCGGAGCAGAGTTCACAAACACTTTATTATCACTCCATCATGGACTTCCTCGCACTGCCCAGCAGCTCCAAATGAGCCCTCCACAGCTCTGACAGCACCACAGGACCACCGAGGTGTCATTAATATTCATGTCCCATTGACACTTGAGCAAACAATGAAAGCTTGCATTCTACAGCAGATCATTAAGTGAGGGGAAGTGAGTGACCTCTGAAGACCAGCTGCACCACAGATGTCACCAGGAGCTGAAAGGACAGAGACAGGGTCATCACCCAGCACTTCTTTAATAAATAACAGTTCTAAATGAGCGTGGCCTTGCCATCCCCCGCAGGACCAACACGAGACTGAAAGCATCTGGGAAGCAGATACCCAAACTGGGAGCTGAGCAGGGCAGTGCCTCCTCCGAGAACCCTGCCCTGGAGAGGCTGGGCAGCGAGATGCTGCCATGCATCGGGGAAGCAACATCTCACCAGGTGCATAATTCCAAAATCAATCATGGTGTTTGGGGCACAATTAGCCCAGCTCAGTCAGAACACCCTCAGCCTGTGAAAACCAGACACACTCACCTCCCTGTACAAGCTGGCAGCATTTAGGAACATTTCCTCCAAGCATCCCAGCTCAGGGTGTTTCGCAGAGAGCTCCCCCAGGCAGCAGTTACAACACTCCACAGAGCAGAGGCTCCATCTCAGATTACAGACTCTGATTGCTGCTATCAAGCAGAGTAACAATTAGCATCAAGTTAATGTATCCCCAGCACTCTCAGGAGAGGATGGGGAAGGAAAAGGGAGCCTTAGTCCCAGTTCAAGTTCACTGGGAGGCCACAAGAAGCAACTTGCAGGGAAACTTCCCAGGCATCCAGCTTCCCTGGGATATCTACCACCTCTGTAACACCCAAAGCTGCACAGAAAAAATAAGCTCCCCCATCCCTCCTAGTCCAAACAGCCAGCAGCAGGCAGCCCTACCTGTGGTCAGTAGGTCAAGAGAGGTTCTTCTTCCCCTCTACTCTGCCCTGGTGAGGCCACATCTGGAATATTGTGTCCAGTTCTGGGCCCCACAGTTCAAGAAGGACAGGGAGCTGCTTGAGAGAGTCCAGCACAGAGCCACCAAGATGATGAAGGGAGTGGAGCATCTCCCTTATGAGGAAAGGCTGAGGGAGCTGGGGCTCTTTAGCTTGGAAAAGAGGAGACTGAGGGGGCACCTTATTAATGTTTATAAATATTTGAAGGGTGAGTGTGAGGAGGATGGGGCCAGGCTCTTCACAGTGGTGTCCAATGATAGGACAAGGGGCAATGGGTGTGAGCTGGAACACAGGAGGTTCCACTTAAATTTGAGAAAGAACTTATTTTACAGTAAGGGTGACAGAGCACTGGGACAGGCTGCCCAGGGAGGGTGTGGAGTCTCCTTCTCTGGAGACATTCAAGACCCACCTGGACGCCTTCCTGTGTGAACTCATCTGGGTGTTCCTGCTCCAGCAGGGGGATTGGGCTGGATGATCTTTCGAGGTCCCTTCCAATCCCTGACACTCTGTGATTCTGTGATTCTACCTCTACCTTTCCAAAGAACCTAAATGAAGATGACATCCCACCCAAACTAAGCCACTCTCCCTCAGCCACTAACATCACCCACAGCCTTTCATTTTTTCAGCTCCTTCCTCGAAGCCTGACACCCAGCTCACGTACATCAGATGTGCACCAGACAAGGCAGATTCAGCCTCTTGCCTCCTTCATAACTCTCCACCTCCACACCCCCATGGTACAGAGACTAAAGAGAACAACAGGCTTCATGCAAGCAAGCAAACTCCTGCATCCCTCCATGTGGAGACACCTCTACTGCAGGGATGTGCAGGACACTACTGAAACTTGGCTACCTGACTCGTTACATCATCAGGGGGACCAAGAGTAAAGTCAGAAACTAAAGATCTAAGGAGCAATCCTAAAACTACAAAATTTATTTATAGATGTATTTGCCAGTTTGCAAATTTAAACAAGCAAGAAGTCCTCTGCATTTATCATTTTCCTCCAAAAAGAGATTGCTGGAGGAACAGGACAGACCATGTTCAATCTCAGAAAAGCAGGACACCTGAGGCCCCAGGTGAGAGCTCTGCACGCTGCTCAGCCCATTTAAACCAACTCAAAGAACTGGAGAGTGGCAAAAAGCCCTTACAAAGCCAGGGAACCAATACACTGACCCCACAAAGGGCTGTCCAGCGAGCACTGCTGCTCGAGGTGTCCTGCAGCTAGGACAGAGGGACACAAAGGCGCATGGGCACAGGGCTGCAGCACACAGAGCTGTGAGGACACCCAGCAGAGCCACAGCCCCTGCACAGCCTGGGCGTTCCTCTCCCCACACCAATAGGCAGAAGCGCCCCAGGAGTCCCATCCCCAGGAGATCCACCAGATTTGGGGGCTGCAATCAGCCAGACTCACCCAGTGCAGCATCCTGGGCTCAGCCAGTCGCTTCCACCTGTGCAGCTCCGTGAGCCAAACCTGGAGACTCCCGGCCCTGGAAGGAGGGAGAGCCTGGTTAGCAACGCTGCGTGCTTGGAGCACTTGTTTGTGGGCTCTGCCCAGCCAGAAAGGCAAAGCAACCCCAGCTGAGGCGGGTGGCATTTCTGGGGCATTTTAAAGCCACCCACATTCCCCAGCACCAAGCCCACACTGACTGTGTGCCAGCCCTCCCTGCTGCTGCTCTCACCTGTCTCCGGCCTCATGCTCATGGGGCAGCAGCAATGAGGGACAAGGGCTCCTCTGTGGGGCACCCAGCTCAGCCAGGTAGGTGGGCTCCAGGCTCCCCCAGCAGCTCTGAGCCTGGCCCAGGGTGCCCCTGCCAAGGGCTGCAGGCTCACCCACCGCCCGGGGCCTGCCCAGAGCACATGGGGCAGAGTGTCCTGTCATAAGTGGGCTCCTGCCCCACAGGCAGATTTCAGCCCCACAGCCTGTCACGAGTGGCCCTCAAACCCCACAGCCTGTCACAAGTAGGCCCCTGCCCCCACAGACCATCATGAGTGAGCGCCAGCCCACAGCCTCTCACAAGTGGGTCCCCAGCTCGTCACAGGCAGGCTTCAGCCCCACAGCCCATCAGGAGTGGGCCTCAGCCCCACAGCCTCCCATGAGTGGGTGCCCAGCCCCTCACAGGCAGGTTTCAGCCCCACAGCCTGTCATGAGTAGGCCTCAAACCCCACAGCCTGTCACAAGTAGGCCCCATCACAAGTGGGCCCCAGCCTCACAGGCAGGTTTTGGCCCCACAGCCCATCACAAGTGGGCCCCAGCCCCACAGCCTGCCACAGGCAGCTTTCAGGCCCACAGCCTCTCACGAGTGGGCCCCAGCCCCACAGCCTGTCACAGGCAGCTTTCAGCCCCACAGCCAGCTGCAAGCAGCTCCTGACCCCACCTATTGTCCCCAAGGGAGTCCCAGCCCCGCAGCCTGTCACAAACAAGTCTTAACCCCGCAGCCTGTCACACGTGGGCTCTTTGCCCTCCGCCCCGCTAACAGCGGCCCTCGGGGTGCGTGAGGAACGCCCCCCGCACACACTGACACCGCCCCAGAGCAAAGGGGCGTGTCTAAATTAGCATGCGGCGCAGTGCACGATGGGTACCGCCGGCGACTCACCCTGACCTAGAAGCAGAGAGCGAAGTGAATATTTATATAACTCCGGGAGTGAAAGTGGGTGCGTCCGGGGGAAGCTCACCGCCGAGGCCACGCACGGGGTGCGCGTCACCCGTGGATCCCGCCTCGGGGAAGGTCTGAGGGAAGGGCCGCCCACGGCTCTAGCAGAGCTCCGCCCGCGAACGGGGCGGGTGAGCCACCAGCAAGGGGGGGCGCCACGGTCACCGGGTTCAACCTGGGCAGGAGAAGCCGCTGCGGGTGCCTCCAAACACCCGCGGGTGGATGCTCGTGGTGCCGCGGTGCTTTGAGACAGACTCACGGCCGGCGATCGCTGAGTTCAATGGGTGAGGTGGGGCAGCGCCCTACAACCCAATTCAGACTACTCTCCCCCGGACACCTTTTTCACCCCGTTTTTCCCTCAATTTATCTGACTTGAAACCCACACAGTTGGTGGCAGAGGCTGGGCCCAAGGCCTCAGACACCTTTTTCATCCCTTTTCCTCACAATTTACCTGACTAAGCCCCCCAGCACCCACAAAACTGGTGGCAGATGCTGCGCCTGAGATCCTGGAAAACACCCTTTTTATCCCATTTCCTCCCAATTTATCTGACTCTAAACCCCCCAGCTCCCACAAAACAGGTGGGCCCCAGGTCCTGGACACCCTTTTTATCCCATTTCCTCCCAATTTATCTGACTCTAAACCCCCCAGCACCCACAAAACTGGTTGCAGAGGCTGGGCCCGAGGCCCCGGACAACGCCGTTGTCCGGGGCCTCGGGCCCAGCCTCTGCCACCCCCTTCAAAAATAACCACAAACACCATTTTGATTAAAACTTTCCACAAAATGGTTGATTTTCTACCCATCCAGGTCTCTGCTCACAGCAGGTTGGGATAACGACGCTGGGAAAGCAACTTGGGTTGGTTGGGTCGAGAGGCAGAGGCCAGCTGGGAAGCAGAAAAAGATTGTGTAAGAGATGGTAACCCCAAAGTATGGACCCAATTATGTCAAAATACAGCCACACACATCCCCCACCCCTCATTTCCTTCCTCTTCCAATTTATTTTCTTATAAACATCAAAATCCTACACCCATGGTTGATATCTCCTCAATCTCCCTGCCCATAGTAGGTGACAGGCAATCTGGCATCACCCCAAAAGCCAGGAGCCTCCCCCAACCCTATCCAGCAATACCCCAAAAAGATGGTCTCACCTGAGAGACCTGGACAGGGTTGAAGAGTGGGACTGTCCCCACTGGTGGGACAGATTCATGGGAGCTGGTCTGGAAGGAGTGAAGGGAGAGAAACTTAACCCCTTAATTTCAGACAGCCCCTGCATCACACAAATACACCTCCCACCTGTCCTCACCTGCTCTCTTCCTGACTCCCCGCCATCTGTATCCCACGAGCCTTTCATCTCAATGGACACTGAAGTAACAGGAAAGATATTTTCACTTTGCATGCAACCAAAAAAAAAAACCCCAAACCCCAAAACAACTTAAAATTAAGAGGAGCAGCTTCTAAAATGTTGGCACAGAGAGGGGCAGGGGAATCTACGCAGCATTTACCAGGGTTTCTGGATGGAGGCTGAGCCAAAGGGCTTGTCCCAGCTGTGAGAGGAGTGGCAGGTGGGGATGGTGACACCAGTTCCTGAAACCACACAGAATTGACTGAATTGGAAAAGCTCTTTAAGATCATCAAGTCCAATCATTAACCTCACACTGACAAGTCCCTGACTAACCCATGTCCCTCAGCACTGAGTCTACACGACTCTTCAATCCCTCCAGGGATGGGGACTCCACCACTGCCCTGGGCAACCCCTTCCAATGCCCCAGAACCCTTTCAGCAAAGAAATTCTTCCTCACATCAAATCTCAACTGCTCTGGGCACAACTGGAGGCCATTTCCTCTTGTCCTGTCACTTGTTCCTTGGTTGAACAGACCCACCCCCACCTCTCTCCACCCTCCTTTCAGGGGGTTGGACAGAGCCAGAAGGTCTCCCCTCAGCCTCCTTTTCTCCAGGCTCAACACCCCCAGTTCCCTCAGCCGGGAACTCAGCACACTTGTGCTCCAGACCCTTCCCCAGCACATCCACCTGTTTGGAGCAAAAGCTCCTTGCACACTGAGACACCTCTGCACCAGATACCACACCACATGTTGAGGGTACAGCTTTGCACCCATCCTGCTGGAGAGGCACCCCAAGAGCTACAGGCACCCAAGCAAAGAAGGAGCTCAGGGCAAGCAACCCCTGTCACAAAGCTAAGCCACCCAGAGAGCTCAGCATTAGGCAGGAGGCTGGACACCAAGCCTGTGTACAGGGTAGGGGGCCACCAGGGTCCATGGGTCCCTCTCTGTTCCTCATCTCCTGCTAGTGTTGGAAGAATACCCCCAAATCCCCTGCTCTGGGACTGTAGGTCATTCTCAACTAGGAGGAAACTTCCAGGGGAGGATCTCACTCCAACATCTGGCTCCAAGCCCACCATCAGCCTGCAGTCAGGGACGTGACACTCTGAGGACTCAGCCAGGACTGGGATAACCACCCATCCACCGCTGCTTCCTCCCGCTCTCTACTGTGCTCCAGTTAAAGAGCTTTTCCTTCCCTTCAGCTGCTAAAACCTGTCCGAGCAGTGCTGCTCCCAGCTGCTTTCTGCTCCAGCGGAGGGCAGGAGATCTCCACAGAGTTTGTCAAGCACCCAGAAGACCTCCTGGGTCAGAGCAGCTTTATAAATTTCCAATTATTATTAATCAAGGATTCACTTCCAGGCTAAAAGGACTCTGTGTCTGATCCTGTCACCACACAGAGTGGCTACGGCCAAGAAGAGCTGTGCAACAGCATGGCCCAGCCACCTGCATGAGGACAGAGGGACAAATAGCGGTGAAGGGGAAGATGTGTCACCTGTCCCCATGGCAGTAACCCTAGGTGTCCCCTACCTGTGGTCCCGGTGTGGGGGAGTCTGAGTCCATCTCAGACGCAGCTTTGGAAGTTGTTTCCTTGATGGGCTTTGACCGAAACCAGCCAAACCACCTGAATCCAGAGCTCTGAGAAATGGAGGTCATCACGTTCAACAGAAATGGGTGAGAAGGGGAGGATGCCACAGCCACCCAGATGCCCTCCACCCATGCCAGCCAGGAGCAGGAACCATTTTGCCCTGTTTGGGGCAGGAATGGTGGGCACTGGGGACAGGCAAGCTCAGAGCATGAGGCTTCACATCAGCTCTGGTATGCTCACCTTATCTTCACCTGGCTTCACCACCTCTTCTGATGCCGGCTCATCAGCCGTGTCTTCAGCTGTACTCTCTGAGGAAGATGACAGCCGACCTTCCAAGGAGACAGTGGAGCTCTCCGAGATGGTCCGAGCCCTTGCCTTTAACTCCTCCTGGCATTGGAGACGGGAGCTGCCACTTGGTGTTCCCAGAGGAGCCACCTCAATCATGATCAGAGCGTCCCCGGGACTCCTCCATGCCAGGATTCACAGGTAACATTCCCAGGGACCCCCATGTCCCTTACACAGCAGGTGGGGAGGGACAGGACCCACAATGGGGTGCAGTGAGCAGCCCATGGGCCCAGAGGTAGGAAGCTGGAGAGGGCTACCCCAACCTGTCCTGTCCCCAAGGATGGCACCATGATGGGAGGTTTCTGTGCAATTTAAGGATGAGCCAAATCCCCCCAGGACCCCCGTGGGCTGCTGTCCTGACTCACCTGCTCTGCTGCGAGGGATGGCTGCACCCCCCCAGGGGACAGTGGGGTGTCCCGGCGCTCTCCAGCTTCTCCTGTGGAACAGAGGGAAGGACACAGTCAAACCCTGAGGAGCTCTTGCCACATCTCTCAGAGGTATCTTCAGTGCTTTTATCATCCCACGGCAGAGCAAGGCTGTGTGGCCAAGATGTGCCCCCCAGAGAAGCAAAAGACCATTCCAGACCAGGGAGGGACTAAGCCATGAGGCTGCACTGGTGCATCTTAGTAACTTGTCTTGCACTAAGCTCTGTGTGAAGCTGGTTTCCCCACCTAGCAGCACTGCCACCACCCCATGGCTGCCCTCCCCTGCTGCTTTGGGCAAGGCCTTCCAAAGATGAAGACCCACCTGCCCAGGGCAGCCAGTGCTGGTGGACACAGTTTGCACACAGGGTGCCAGGGCAAGTGTGGCTCCATGTCTGGGCAAGAGTGGAGGGAAACAAGGTGCTGGGTGACAGCAGTGCTGGCGGGGAGCAGCGTTTGAAGTGACAGACATGCCGTAGGGGATCACACTTCCCCAGGGGACACCCCACCCCACAGCTACTCACTGGGGATGGGCATTTTTGCAGAGAAGCAAGGCTGGAGGTTTCACCTGCTGGTGGCACCACCTGTGGAGGGGACTCAGCAGAAACCCCTCCCGGAGGGGTGGCTGTCCCTGGGCCGAGCACAGGGGGCTGCAGCCGAACACCGAGCATCGGCGATGCTGTGACCTGAGCAGGTGCTGGGGACTGGAGAGACATGTCCTCATGGGAGCTGGGTCCCTGGGGTGGCATGGGCTGGTACCACTGGTCATACTGGGAGCCTTCACTCTGTGAAAGCTCATGGCCAGGCTCTCCATCTGCAAAAAAATAATAATAATAAAAATATATATACACTCGCTCCTCAGGAGTTCACTCTGGGGTTGATCATTTCATCGGGCTGTTGCACAGAATTCTCCTTTTCCATTATACATCAGCAGGAGCCAGGGGGGTGAAGAGGGACCCTGGGGACCAGGCGTGGGAGGAGGTAGGGTATGGCATGGCAGCAGGGACCTTTCAGAGGCTTCAAGGATGGTGGGTTGTGAAAGACAGGGGGAAACCTCCCGGGAACGTGCCTGAGCTTGCAAGCAAACTCGGAAGAGGAAGGCTGTGGAAGCAAAGAGCCCAAGGAGGAGCAGCATGTGCCCAGCAGTTCAAAGGAGCCCGGGGCCTCCAGCCTCTTCTTCCACGCCTGCTGCACACCTCGAGCAGGAAAGAAAATTCACCAGGAAGCCGCAAGCCTTCATTCCTGCTCCACAGGAGCACCCACAGATGAGTTTCTTGCTTTAGGCAGATTTATTCAGGGTTGTCTTCTTTTTGTGTTTGAAAGGCAGGTTGAGCAAGTGGGGTTTGTTTTATTTAACACATACACTGCTCTGTCTGATGTCAGACACGATGTAGGCAGCATGTTGCTGTTGGTCCCACGTGCATGTCCTGCTTCTTCCAGCTCTGCAGCCTCTGGGTACTGGGAATTTTCTTTCCCATCACCATGGGACATGGCCAGGCAGGACCCAGACCCCATGGGACAGACTATGGCACCTCTTGGAGGTGATGCTACAAACCCCTTTGCTTTGCCTCCAGCCTGCTCAGGGTTGCCTTTGCACTCATGAGCTGCTCCCACACGGCCTAGAGATAATTGAGATCCATAGGGAGGAGGGTGGATGCTCAACTCCAGGCTGCCCAGCAAACTCAGCTGGAAAAAGTCAGGGAGGACAGCCCAGGCTGTGAGGATGGTGAGGGAGGTTGCTGCAACCACATGGATCTCAGTTTGGCACCATGATTCAGGCTTTGTCTTTCCAAGATGGATGAATTCAGCACCAAGCCAGCTTTCTCTGCATGTAGGTCCCTTAGATGGTGACTCTGGATGGCCTTCTCGATGAAGAAAAGGGCCAAGCATTGGGAAAGCAAGCTGCAGAGAACCACATGGAGCAGACCTGGCTGCTTGGAGAAGCCATCCCATCATATCTGTGACTTCTTTCCAGGGAAGGATGATCACAGCCTCAGCTCTGATAGCAGAAGGCAATCAGGATTGATGATCCTTTTTTTACTGCCTGGAAGAGCTCTTTAAAGAGGAATTTGGCAGCAGCAGGGAAAGCTGATAGGAAGAAAGAGCTTGGAGGAATTTGTCATGTTTTATCCTGTCTGCACCAGCCTTTACTGTCCACCCATCAGTGCCAGTGTTCCCAGCAGAAAGCTAGATCTGAGGAGCAGCAGGCTTTGCCAAGGTGTCCTGCTGGTGGAGGTGGCTGTGAAACAACACCAAGGGGTCACCAGCCCCTGCCTTCTCAATGGGACATCCCGATGGACACTGCCCAGCTAGGAAAGGAAAGCTCTCCAGTCCTTCCCTTAACAGCCTCACCTTGATGTCTCTTGACCCTCTGGGTGGACTGTCACCAGAGGGGACTCTTGGGGTCACCAAGAGGCAAAGCTAAGGGACAAAAGAGGCAGCAGGGAAGGGGACACACCAGGGCTTGACCAACCAGCGTGCTGCAGCCCAGCATGCAGAGGGACGAGCTCCTTCCCGAATCTTTTGCTCTGCAAGTGTGAAATCCTCTTAGTTCAGCTCCAATTTGCATCCTCGGAGGACTGCCTGGGAACAGGGCTGTCTCCCTCGAGGGTCAGCCAGAGACATGTGCTTCATCCAGCCATCCATCTCCAGCCTCCCTCCTCCCACAGCACCACGGGGACTTCCAAGGCTGCGGTAATTAGGCTCAATTACTCAGACATTGTAAGGAGGGCACGAGCATCAGCCCCTGGGTTTGCAGCCCATCCCTGTCAGCCCCAAGCCAGAGGGATGCATCCAGGCTGGAGCAGCATTTTGAGCTCTGGTGGGATGTAAGGAGTGAGGAATATCTGCTGAGGAACGCTCTGGGGAGCAGGGAGCTGCCTCCCGGCCCATGGCAGCACAACTCCACGTGCAGAGAAGCTCGCTGCAGCCATCACAACCTGCTGCTTCATTGTCTTTACCTGCTGCCGATGCAGCAGCCCAGGAGAGCCCTGGCTGAGTGGGTGCCACCTCCAGAGGTAGGTCATCTTCCACCTGCAAGGAGTCAGAGGGGAAAATGTGATAAAACATGGAAAAAAAGGATGGCACAGGGCAAAGGCTAAGGAGAGCGTAAAGCCAACATGAAGCAAAGCATGATGCTGGTGGGTCTGGGCTCACGACTCTCCCAGGGAGCCCAGGTTACAGGTGAGACCTGTACCAGCATGGGCACAACTGTTTCCTAGCAAGTGAAAGGGGCTGCAGCACCACAGCTCTGCTGAGAGGGAGCAGGACAGGAAACTGGAGAGAGAAAAGGGCATAAAACCAAAATAGACACGAAACCTGAACAAAGAGCATTAACCCAAGGACCAGATCACAGTTAAAGGACCTGAAAGCACATATCTGCAAGGTGATGGCACACTAGTGTCCTCTGCAATATACTCACTGCAAAAAGAGATCTTCACTCACCCACCAGCCCCTGACTGCCCTCCTTGAGCCAAGACAAGGAGCATTTTGCCCCCCATGAAGCTCTGCAGCTGTCACTGCTCACACCCTCAGGCACTGCAAGTCCCCTGCTCCCACTGAAGCTGCAGGTCCCACAGCAGAGACCACATCTCTGAGCTCACAGCCAAGGGGAAAGGCATCCAGGTGTCCTGGTTTTTAGCTGGGACAGAGCTGGGTTGACATGATCAGACAGACATGATCTCCTGAGATCCCTTCCAACCCCTGTGATTCTGGGTTTCTTCTTAGTAGCTAGAACAGCGCTGGGGTTTGGTTTCAGCTGGGATTTGTTAGGAGAACACTGATAACATATCGATGTTTCCAGTTGTCACTGGCAGTGAAGGACTTTGTTTTGTTACTCTGCAAGTGCAAGATCTAAGGGGGTGAGGAATATTTAGATTAATAAGCTAAATTGGCATTTGGATATGCCAACAGGCTATTCCATATCAAATCACTTCATGTTCATTGTATTAATGAGGGGCTCTTGTGGGAGTTTGCTCGCTCAGGCTCTCACTCTTCTGGGATTGTGGTTTAGGGATTGTCGCTCCTCCAGGATCGTTCTCTGGGCACAGGCCAGGCTTGGTGAGTATGTGGTGAGCAATGGCACTGGGGTCACTCATTTGCATGTTATATTATCATTTTGATATTATTATTTTAAGGTGTTTTTACTTAGTTAAATTGCTCTTATCTCAGCCTATAAATCTCCTTACCCTTATCCCCCAAATCTCTCCCCTGTCCCCTGAGGAGGGGGAGTGAGCGAGCGGCTGTGTTTGGCTGCCAGCCCAGTGAAACCACCACACCAGGTAACAGCAGCCCTCAAACCTCCACACCCACCCCCTCAGATCCAGGGCAGAGGAGGAGGAGGATCCTCCCTGCAGACAAATCCCAGCATCCCCGCTCCACCTTACCTCCCACTCCCGGCAGCGGGCTCGGAGCTCCACCAGCCAGTCAGGCTCTGGTGTCTGGTCCTGCTCTGGCATCTCCAGGAGCAGCGGGTCGGAGAGCTTCAGCCTCTCGGCTAGCTGTGGAGCCAGGAGGGCAACGGGACTCATCACACAGCTCCGTGGGGAAGAGACCAACCCTCACGGCAACTGCACATGGCTGGGCACACCGGATCGGGGGGAAAACAGCACCAGAGCTGCACTTCCTCATAGTGTGGGGGCAAGAGTAACACCAGCCTCTTGTGCAAGGTTTATTCCCTCTCCTGCATTGCTGGAGAGGTGCTGACCTGTCTCATGCCCCACAGAGAGCCTCCCAGCAGGGTTATCTCCAGACATGTCAAAGTCAGGTAACTATTACCATCTTTTTCTCCTCCAGGGTAAACAAGCACGTTTAATCCCACTTGAAAGCCAGCTCCAGGCATCAGCAGGTTTGCAGGACACCCCGCCAGGAGCCCTGGAAACAGCCCAGCTCCCAGGGCTGTGCCCCAACCCTGTACCTGACCCAGGAGGATGGATGGGAGCCCATAGAGTTTGAGCTGAGGGCTCAGCTGACCATCTCACCTGGTTGTGCAACAAGCATTACCATCACTAATAACCACACAGAAAACCAGCACCAGGCTGGGAGGGACCCTCTGAGGTTACCTGATCCATCTGCCAACGCTCAATAAAATCCCATGTGCCCACGCCAGCCCATGCAGCCTGTTTATCCGATTTGCACTTCCAGATCTCCAAGGAGAAGATTTCACAGCCTCCCAGACTTGTCCTGATGCTTAATGCCCTGAGAGCTCCAGAGTTTTTTCTTAATATCAAAGTGAAATCTGCAAACAAACCCTCTCGGTTCCTGCTCCCACAGAAGCTGTGGGGAGAGTCAGGCACCAGCTCCTGACAGCAGCCTCCCGCATGCTGGAGGACACATCCCCCGTACCCCATCCTCCCCCAGCATATCTTGCCTGGAAAAATAACCCCCAGGCCTTCTTCAGAGGTCATTTTCCTCTCAATCTCTTATCACCCCTGCTCTTCTCTTCTGCCCTTGCACCAGTGTGGCCCTGGCTCTGAGCACAGCATCCCAAACATAGCAGAGTGCCCCAGCCAAGAGCCCCCAGACCCGAGCATGGGGGGGATTATCACCCCTTTGTCTCACACATGCTGTTCTTGCTCTCACAGCCCAGAATAACATTATAACATTGGATAGTTGGGGTTTTTTTGCAACAGCATCCTGTTATCATGTCACTGCTCGGTATTTTTTCCATGCTCCACTATCTCCCCCAGGTCCCTCTCTGCAGTATTGCTGCTGTGTGTTTAATTTATCCTGCAAGAGAGGGTTCTGTGCTTCCCTGGCTGCAGCCATCTCCATCACATGGAGCTCCAGCTACCATCAACAGAGCAAGAGCCTCTTCTGGGGTGACTCATCCCACCAGCCCAGGGCACAATGAAGAGCTCCCTACAGAGCTAAATTCCAGTCTGGAGAAATTGCTTAGACAAGGGTCCAGTTTTAAGGAAGTTGGATGAGGGGAGATGACACCCAAAGCACCGCTCTTCACACGAGTCTTTACTGAATTTTCTTTCATCGACCCACTCCTTGGGGATTTATGAAGCTCCCTCCCAGCTCCTCCACACTCATTTATCTTCTATGCCTCGCTACGAGGCTGTCACACCAAGGACCACCAAAACCCATCTATAGAGGTGACTTTGCAGCTCAGCCACCATCCTCTCAGCACCTGTCCCCACCAGCCATTTCTTTCTATCCACAATGTTTTAAAAAATAAAGTCTAAACCAGTACAAAACACTTCCCACCTCCAGGAAGTAACAACAAGACACAACCCACGTGGCTGGAGCCTGGCTCAGGACATGGGTCAGCCACGGAGAGCAGAGTAACCCAGCACCCAACCAGGAGCCTGTGCTGCCAACAGACCTGTGTCCCATCTTTTCACAAACACACATGTGTTCCTCCTAAATCAATTGCAGGAAAGAGGAAATTATCAGCATGATTACTCCTAAACGGGGGGAATGTTTAATCCAAAAGCTAATGTGCACTTTGATCCAATATTAATGAACCAGCACCTGGTTGTATATCGTCCCCAGCTTCAAAAGAGGGGAAGTCTTAATCAAACACTAATGTGTATCATAATTTGTAACACAGTCTCAAACATCAAAGACAAGAGTGTCTACGAATGCACCAGTTTTTCAGATGAAAGTGTTTTCTCCCAGGAGAAGCATTATCCCCAGCGGAACGGCAGATCTGAGAGGCTATTAGACAGTAAATAGGCTTCAACCATGGGATGAGGAGAGGCTGCACCAGCCCAGTTTTGGGCTATTTCTACAGCACCTGCTTCAGATAGGCACCCCACACCCCTCAACTCACAGCACCACAGCTTTTGCCCTCTTCCCCAAGGAGGAAGGCTCTGAGCAGGCTCAGCACTGCCCCAGGGATGTGCATGGGCTGGGCAGACTGCTCTCCTGAGAGCCCAACCTGCTCAGGGGACCTGGGACACTTTGTGTCTCCCCTTCCTGCCCCAGCACCCCACTCATGAAGTGGAGGATCTAGGCTCAGTGCAACAAACTGGGACAGGATTCTGTTCAGTGTCACCCCCAAAAAGCCCCAGGCAGGTAAATGCAGTGGTGTGCTGATGTGCTGGAGGGGAAATGTCAAGCACTCTCACTTTAACTCCTTAAGTCTGTGCTATTTCAAAGTTCAGAAAGCCCCTCCAGAACAGAAAACATGCTTTGCTCCCAAAGCACTCTGCTCCTACTTGGCAGTCAACACAATTCTTTTGTTTTCTACCCTAAATCTGTAAGGACCCCATGGAGGTGTTGGGTTTGCTGAGCTCAGCGTGGGGAACCCTGAGGATGCTTCCCACCACAGCAGGTCCTAAACAGGTATCACACGCTGCCAAGGATGGAGAGGGATGTGGGAGACCAACTGGAAGAGCAATCTGACCAGGCAGTCCCAGCACCACAGCTAACTGGTAATCCCCTGGAACAAAGGCCTGTTTGCTCAAGGATGGGGACAACAGGAGACGAGGCTCAATAAGGGAGCAGGGGGTGGAGATCTCCTGAGCCTTTCTGAGGAACATCTCAAACACAAGATGCAAAAACCCTGAAAGCAAAAACCCTCTGAGCTGTGCCCTGAAACAAAACTGCCAGCATGACAGCAGGGCAGTCTGTGAGGAACAACAACCACAAAAGGGGAATACAAGCTCCAGCAAACCGGGATTCCAGACCCAACTCACCTATGAACCCCCCATTGCCTGGACCAACACTGGAACCAGGGCTGGTGATATCTGTCTGTCCCTCTCCTCTCTTTCTCTCTCTCTTTTCCTTTCTTTCTCATAACAAGATATGAATCCCATGCAAGTGGTGGATAACAACCAGCTCCATACCCACCTGTATCCTCTTAAGCTTAGCTACTGGTACTGGACAAACGTGGCTGTTTACAGACCCGTGCTGTTGCGCCCTTGCTCCAATCAAGGGGATCAACAAATCTGAGTCAGGTTTCCCTCTTTCCTGCTACAGGAAAACTTTACAGGCAGGAATTTGGGACGTGACAGGGGGTAGGAGACTCACCTTCATCACTTGCTGGGCCAGGACAGGGTGGCTGGCCGGATCCTGGCCCAGGAGCACAGTGGCGATTTGCTCGCAGTATTGCAGGGCCTGGGCTGGGAGCCCGTGGTCAGCCAGGCGAGAGGCGTAGAGGAGCTTGTACACCTCAGGAGAGGGAAGTAGAGCAGACAGAGGTCAGCAAGGAGATGTTTGTGCCCATGGGTCCCCTCTGCCCTGGCACATCATCCCAGCATGACTTGGGTGACAAGTCTCATCACCCAGAGGTCACCTACAACTTGGGGACACCCCACCCACCCCCATAGGGCTACACAGCCTTGCTCCCCAAGCCACAGTGCTGGCACAAGGCCAGCCCAGCCCAGTGCCAGCAGATAGGTGATGAGGAGGGCACACCAACCCACCATCTTCATTTATCCACCCAGTTAGTGCAGAACCCAAGGCAGCTGGGTGCTTATTTGCAATATGAAAAGCCTACCCATCACCCAGAGAACAGGAAGCCAACCAGACCTGAGCAAGCACCCACCAAGCACACTGTGTCCCAAAACCTGCCCTGGGGGAACCCTTCACCACTCCCAAAGCCCAGCCAGGGGATCAGCCTTGCAGAGTGGCCTGAATCCCTGGCTTCAGGGGAACGGATGTACGTTTTGGGGCAGGTCTGAGCTGCTGCACCAGAGGTGCTTGTACATCTCTGCTACCTGGAAGGGGAGCAGGAAGGATTTCGGCTGTTGTAGATGCTGGCAGTACTCAAAGATTTCCATCCTCTGGATGACCTCTGTCCTGGCAAACTGGGTGAATGCCTGGCTGCAGAGGAGAAGGGGAGGTTCAGTAAGCAGGGGCAGAGCTCTCCCCCTAGACAGCTCCACCACTGTGCCAGCCTGCAGCTGGAGAGGCCCAGAGCAAAGCTCACATTAAGAGCAGTAAAAACCCACAAACAGGGATTGCTTTTCCATAAAAATGAGATCCTGGGGATGGGGAGAAGGTGGGACACATCCCCATGGCAAGAGCAGTGCCGGGGCTCCCTCACCGGTGGCTGCTGCCCAGCAGAGCCATGCGATCTGCCTTCACCCCGAAGTAACTGAAGGGAACATCAGCCATCAGGTAGCAGAAATGAGCTGCTTCAACGGCTCCCCGGCCAGCTGGGTGGGGGGAAAAAGACAAACACTTAGTCCTGAGAGAGGTCACCACATGGTCAGAATTGCTTTGGAGGCCCCCAGGCTCACAGGAAAACCCAAACCAGACCACCCCACTTTTCTTCCCTGCCCATTCAGACCCTGAGCCCTCCCTTCTCCCAGTTTTCTGTCTGTTTTTCCCCAGTTGGTGCTTTCTATGCCCAAGGGGGAGGGTTCAGTTCAGTAGTAGGACCAGAGGAGCCTGTGCAGGACCCAGCTCCAGCTACACCTCTGCAAGGTGCCCTCATCAGCACGAAACCCCCAAGGGTCCCCACCACCGGGAATGCCTCAGTTCTTGCAGTCACACATGCCCCTCCTGGGCCCAGGCACCCCAGACACCTCCAACAGACCAGCTAAAGGATGAGTTCTAGCCTGGCAGCTCCATGGCTACAGGTGTGCACACCCCGTTTCAGCACTGACATCCATCCACACCAGCATGGACATTGGCTGGTGATGTTGCAAGTGTCCACCCAACTGTTAAGACAGCAGGAACCCAGCTGCTCACGGTGGCCTCAGCTCACCCAAAGTGTCTCCCATGGTGACAATGGCCCGGTGGTTCAGCTCCATGTCTCCAGCCTTGTTGGATAACATCGCGGCCAGATGGGGCCTCCAGTCTCCCCATGTGGGATCCCCGCAGCACTGGAAGGAGATGACAGAAGGAAGGTGAGCAGAGATGGTGACCACAAGATGGGTGTCACAGGCAGGTGACGAAGCACAGAGGTACACCTCTTGCTCACAGACCAGTGCTGCCTGAGGGATCCTTCCCGACATGAGCTGGAAGAGGGTTTGCAGGGGGTCATTGGTGGCCAGAGTGCTGGTGAACCTGTGAGGAGACAGAGATAGGGCTGCTGTGCCAGGACCCCAAACCCTCACTCACCTCCAAGGGCATGTCCTAAATGCCCCAGGAAGGCAGTGTCCTGAGGGGCTTCCTGGAGAAGGCAGAAAGGACCATCAACCCACCAGGACGATGATCTGCATTACCTCCAGAGCAGGCATGTCTCCAGGATAACTCTGGATAAAATCTCCTTAAAAGGATTTGGGTTGCACAAGACAATTTCTGATTGCTCTCCCTGAAGGGATCAACTATTCCAGCCCAAGTACATTAATTCCATCAGCAAACATTCATGCAGGTGGGACGAGCAGCTCAGACCAGGCTGGATCACGGTGAAGGTGGCTCAGCTCCTCTTACCCCAATGGCTGCCTTTGCAGCGAGGGCAAAGCCAAAGACTCCAAACAAATCCACCCCACATCTCCAAGGGATGGCTTTCCTTCTGCTTTGCAGTCCCAACTTGGTTTCTCCTGTCTATCAGGAAGCCTGAAGGACTCAGGCCCATGCAGATGGATGCCCCTCTGAAAGGGTTCAGCTGAAATCAAGTCTCTTTTTTCAGTGTGCTGGGGCTGAGGGCACCTCAAGGGATAACAGGCTTGGGAAAGCCAGTCACAGAGCATCATACCTTGCTCAGCTTCTCCAACTTACCCAGTGAGCACCCAGCTGTAGGTCCGAGGGTCCATCTTGCTGGAGAGGAAGAGGGCATGGCCCCACAGCTGGTTTCTCATGGCCCAGACCAGAGCATCCTGCAGCCAAGGTGAAGAAAAAGGGTTTGCACCAACTCTGCTTCCCTGCCCTCCTCAGCTGCCAGGGGACCCTCTGCTCACCCAGCTCAGAGAAGAGCACCAATAACTGCTCTGGCTTTAACCAACACCCTCCAAAAAGCTCCTCCATGTTCACAAAGGCCCCCACTGACCAATGAAAAGGACTGAGACCTTCATAGCAACATTGTCTTTCCCGGATTTCCAGGTCTGTGCTGCCTGTTAGCTCTCAATGCCTCTGCTGTGGGCAGTGCTGGTAAAAAGCCTCTGCACCTTGTCTTCACCTGGGGCCCCATCCCAGCTCCCAGTGGTGGGAAATCACTGCCCTAAGTCCTGTTGTACAAACACAACTTCAGGGGTTGATGCCACAACCACAAGGCACCTCTGGACCACTCTTCCCTTTAAAACCTGCCTGAAGAGGCCAAAGGGGCCAAGAAAAAATAGCCAACCCTGTTGACTGGATGTGTTTTGGATCCTGCTCACCACTTACTTTCTTCCTGCCATAGTAGAGGAGCTTGGTGAACTTCTCCACTATCTGTGCCTGCGTCTCCACAACAGGAGGAACCTCCCCCGTGATGAGGTCCAGCGCCCCCGGCTGACGCGACACCCACTCATCGTCCGCCAGGCCCATCAGGTTTGCCGCAGGGTTCTGCCTCTTGTACTTCTCCCGGCGCCTGCAGTCTTGCATCAGCAGCTCAGCCACGTCCGAGCCCACCATGGACTGCAAAAGGGAAGGGCAGGAGCTGCTCCATGAGCAAAGGCTGACAGCACTTCCAGTCTGACACTCTGATGCTTATCCTCATCCTAGAGCATCTATCTCCCCACCAAGACAAGGCTTGACCACCAGCATGTAGATTTGGAGGGCAAAGGATTCAAAACAACTAGCAAGACCTTCACATCACTTGCTCTGAGGACCTTCACCTGCTTCCAGCAAGCAGCCACAGATTAGAATGAGTGTATTTCATTGGGTTAGGGGATTAACCCCATTTAAGTGTAACTGTTGGCTCCTCAATGAAGGTGGCATCAGTCCCTTTCACAGCTGCCACAGTGTTGGGTTGTTGGTAGCTCACAAGGCTGAAAAGCCACCATGGAAAAGGTTTTGCTCCACATATCCAGGCAGTATCAAACTGATGGATAACACTGTGGGAATGGGATGATTTTAAGATATATCCCCCCCCCTCAAAAATAGCAACTGGACCAAGAGGCACCTAAGGGGCACATAACTTGTCTCACTTCTAGGATCAAAAGGGTCACCCCCTTCCACAGGACACCCACCCCATTCTGCCGGCAGAGGAGGACCAGGAGTTTCCAGAGAAGAGATGAATCTCTGCCTCTCTGTGTTGAGAGATCACAGCTTGTGGCTATCTTCTGCTGGCAAAACATCATCACATCCACCTTGTGCAGATCTTCCCTACAGCAGCAAAAAAAAAAGTCATCAACAGAAACCCCAGGCAAAGCAATCTAGGACATCACTCAGCTTCTCTGATGGAGATGCCCAGTGCCAATGCCCACACCAAGCTCAAAAATACTTAATTTTTTTAAAATTATTATGACTCTTTGCAGATTTCTGTGTTTCAAGGATGCAGAGGGCATCTCAAACCTTCTCTCTGCCCTGCTGATGATATTTTCATCCATCCACCTGCAGAGAACCTCCCTTTTGCTTTGCTGTGCTGCTGTTACAGCCGTGGGCACCCGAGGCTGCAGGAGCAGGCACTTTACAGGCAGTATCTGTTATTTCACTGCCACAGTGCAGGGAAAAGGACACGCTCGTGACCACATCAACCCTTTGGGTCTGAAACTGAAGCAGAAACTTTGGAGCTGTGTGCAAGGCAGGCAGAACTGCTGTCTTCCAAGAAAATAATCAGACAGTTGGAGAGAAAGGATGGCTGAGCTTGTCTGGGGACAGGGACAGGGACTGGGGTTGGAGATGCAACACACCAACACATAGGGAGATTCCCAATGTCCCCTTCAGCACAAGTGGTAACCTCCAGGTCTTCTACCCAGCTCCTGGGCTGCTCTTTTACTCAACAAATGGTTTTCCTCCTTCTGCACACTCCTTTTCTCTCCCTGCTTTGGTTATGAGTGACCCAAAGACGCGCTGGTGTAACCAGTATGCCTCAGACCCAACCTGATGCAATACACCATGATCCATCCCCAGGCTCACACCAGATGAAGGTAGGTATTGAATCTGACCCTGCCATGCTCAACAGCCTCAGGGGGAAAAACCTTCAGAAGAGCTAAGCTGCAGGTTGACCCAGGGCTTTGGACATCCAAAGAGATCTCCCAAATATGGGTTTTCTGGGACACAAGTACAAAATAAGATCAGACAAACAAACCATTCTAAACCCACACCCAGGGAATATTCAGAAAACCATCTTCCATAATCCAAACCAACCACAGCAAAGGGGCTGGGCTCCCAGTCTCAACCTAGACTTGGCCTTTGCAGACCCCAAAATCTGCCTTGAACTCATGTCTCCTCCCAAAGGAGAGGTGCTCCCAGGCCAGCCATGCCAGCAGAGCCAGTTCACAGCTCCTGGACCTACCAGTACAGCATACCTGGCCAAGGGCCCCGGGAAAGCCTGTAGCTCCTCCAGCTCTCTTGTGTCATGAAGGATTACCTAAAAGACAAGAGCAAATTCAACAGCTAGACTCCAGCAATGAGGCCAGCCCCAGCTGGGCTAGCTAAAAGTCAGTGCCTTGGCCAGAGGTGCTGGTGAACCCATTCTCTGTGCTGTCTTAAGGTAACCCCAGAGCATAGACCCTGAACCATCACATGGACCCCAATGCCAAGGTCCAGGAAACAAATGCCTGTTGGAATGGCATCTACCTCCTTTGGGAAGCAGAGTAGGAGCCTGGTCCCCTGAGCTGCATGGGAATACAGCTCCTCAATGGTAGGTACCATCTGCTAGGACATGCTAGTCAGGTTGGCATGCTTGACAGGTTGTCAAGCACTGGCACAGGCTGTCCAGGGAAGTGGCTGAGTCACCATCCCTGGAGGTGAATCCCTCATTTAAAAGACACATAGATGTGGTGCTGAGGGACATGGCTTAGTGGTGGACTTGGCAGTGTTGGGTTTGCAGTTGGACTCAATGATCTTAAAGGTCTTTTCCAACCAAAATAACTCCATGATTCTGTGAAACACTTGGGTATGGCTTCTGTATTGGAGCATTAATTGGAGAATTATCCTCAGAGAGTTATGGACCACACCCAGCCCTCTCAGAAGGGACCACTGTGAGCAGGTCCCAGATGACAAGGGTTACAGAGCTGAAGGTGCAGGATGCAGAGCTCAAAGGCTGAAAGCAATGCCCAGGCTGGCACCATGCAGACTCCAGTGTCCATGTGGGCTGGAGATAAGATGGCAGGAGGGGACAGGAAGGCTGCTAAGGAGGCTGTTTCGGTGACCAACAGCGTTTGCATCCCTCAGGGAAAAGCATCCACTCCAGTGAGGGGACCAAGGGTGGTCTAGGGCTTACCTCCAGGCTGTGCAGCTCCACGTGGGCCAGCCAGCCATCGGCAGGGCACTGGGGACACACCAGCACCAGCTGGCCTCCAGCTCCAAAGCACACCACTGTGTGCGGCAGCGGGAACTTCAGGGGTACCACTGAGGCTGGGGTGGACACCAAGGGTCCTCCTGCAACAACACACAGGCCACCATGAGTCTGAGTCCCCCCACCCACCTCCAGGACAGGTTGGGACCTGGTGATGTCCTATTGAGGACATCACCAGGTCCCAACCTGGCCCCCCAGCTTCAACCCTCCACTGACCCTGCTATGCAAGAGCTGTCCCCTAAAGCAGAAGGCATGCATGGCAGCTCCTGCACCTACCAGGGCAGGGCCACCAGACCATGCACCCACCCTCAGCCCCTCGGTCATGCCTTGCACCTGCACAACCATCTCCAGGACTGAGCTGTGAGACAGCAAATCTCTAAAGACCAGCCATTTATGTCCTTGTCCCCCTCCTCATCAGAGGGGCCAGGGACCCATCACACCTCACCTGCTTGTGCTGGGCTCCAGGTCCCTGCGAGCACAGGGTCACAGTGGTCAGCACCATCACGGATGTACTGGCTGAGCTCGTAGCCACTGGAGCTGAGCCCCGACTCGCGGTACTGCAGGAGCAGGCTGGGCTGGCCCGAGGGCTGCAAGGGAGGGAGAAAACACAAACCTGGCTGAGAAATGAGGGACACCACCGCTTTTCTGCTCCCACAGCAGCAGGACAGGCGCTACTGCTCCATGGAAGTGCTCAGCAGCAGCACAGCACAGCCAATTCCCATCCCTTCAGCATTTTAAGTTCATCATGGCAGGTACTCAATGGCTTTTAAAATAATGGACATCAGACACCAGCCTAGCCCAACAGCTCTCCTAGCCCTAACAGACTCCTCAACACAGCCAGCAGACAGGGCTTGGGAACCCCAAACCAGCATTGTCCAGGAGCAAAACCACCACAGCAGCTTTGAATTTATTTTTTTTTTTTTTTTTAATTTGCAAGCACAGTGAGCAGGGCACAAGGTGGGGAGGGAGCAGGGCACAAGGTGGGGAGGGAGCAGGGCACAAGGTGGGGAGGGAGCAGGGCACAAGGTGGGGAGGGAGCAGGGCACAAGGTGGGGAGGGAGCAGGGCACAAGGTGGGGAGGGAGCAGGGCACAAGGTGGGGAGGGAGCAGGGCACAAGGTGGGGAGGGAGCAGGGCACAAGGTGGGGAGGGAGCAGGGCACAAGGTGGGGAGGGAGCAGGGCACAAGGTGGGGAGGGAGCAGGGCACAAGGTGGGGAGGGAGCAGGGCACAAGGTGGGGAGGGAGCAGGGCACAAGGTGGGGAGGGAGCAGGGCACAAGGTGGGGAGGGAGCAGGGCACAAGGTGGGGAGGGAGCAGGGCACAAGGTGGGGAGGGAGCAGGGCACAAGGTGGGGAGGGAGCAGGACACAAGGTGGGGAGGGAGCAGGACACAAGGTGGGGAGGGAGCAGGACACAAGGTGGGGAGGGAGCAGGACACAAGGTGGGGAGGGAGCAGGACACAAGGTGGGGAGGGAGCAGGACACAAGGTGGGGAGGGAGCAGGACACAAGGTGGGGAGGGAGCAGGACACAAGGTGGGGAGGGAGCAGGACACAAGGTGGGGAGGGAGCAGGACACAAGGTGGGGAGGGAGCAGGACACAAGGTGGGGAGGGAGCAGGGCACAAGGTGGGGAGGGAGCAGGGCACAAGGTGGGGAGGGAGCAGGGCACAAGGTGGGGAGGGAGCAGGGCACAAGGTGGGGAGGGAGCAGGGCACAAGGTGGGGAGGGAGCAGGGCACAAGGTGGGGAGGGAGCAGGGCACAAGGTGGGGAGGGAGCAGGGCACAAGGTGGGGAGGGAGCAGGGCACAAGGTGGGGAGGGAGCAGGGCACAAGGTGGGGAGGGAGCAGGGCACAAGGTGGGGAGGGAGCAGGGCACAAGGTGGGGAGGGAGCAGGGCACAAGGTGGGGAGGGAGCAGGGCACAAGGTGGGGAGGGAGCAGGACTTGGTGAGCAGAGCCGACAATGATACATACAGCTTTCAGCTACCAAGGGAGGATGCAGAAGAGCATCCCACCAAGCCTGGATTTCTGTCCTGCTCCTGGCCCTGAGCAGGAGCAATATACAGCCCCATGCCTGGGGAAACGACAGCCCAGCAGATGGAGAGTTCATAAATACTCATGATTTACTATAACAATCCCCAGAGACAGTTAAGCACTGAGTGCAACATAACCAAGCAGCCCTTTTCTCCTCAGCCTCCTTCCCAGCTGGAGGAGGGACACATTGCTCCCAAAATCTCTAGGAGATCCTCAAGCCTTTTGTCCTCCACCTTTGCCCATGCTGAGATTACCTCTTGGGGCTGGCCACCAGCCTCCCCCAAATCACTGCCAGGGGTTTCTCCCCCTGCCCACTCCCTCCTGGCAGCCGAGGTGTAGCTCTCCTCATAGGAGTCGTAGGTCTTTGTCCTGCACACAGGAGCAAAAGAAGACACCTTGAAGGTCAGAGATTTTGGGACCAGCCACAGACCTGCTAATTTTGCAGCTGATGGTTGCACCAGGTGATGCTCAGATTCCCACCCTTACCTGTCCTGCCCTGAGGGGGTTGTGGCCAGGTTGGGGTGGTAACCTCTGTAGTAGTGCTGGTCCTGGTAATTGGAACTCTTGCCATAAGGCTCTCCTTGTCTCAGGTCTAGAGAGAGAATCAAGATGCAGTGTTGCCCCTCCAGAGCAACAAGCCATCATGAAGTTGCAAAGGAAAAGCAACGAGTCAGGCAATTTGCCACATACAGCCCATTCGCTTCCCAGTTAGCCCAACACCTTGGAGGTGTGATAAAGCCCTGCATGAATTTGCCAACACAGCACTCATGTCCTTTCCTCTTTCCTCCCTCCCCTTTTCTTCAGCACAGAAACTCCAGAAGCAGCAAAAACGAGGCCACCCTGATCACACAGCACCATCAGCATCGAGTTCTGCCTGGAGCCAGCAATGACACAGGCTTTTAGCCAAGGAGACCACAACCAAACATTCCCTTGGGTGCTCTTAGTTCCTACTCACACTTCCCAAATACAAACTGAGGGCAATGGTGCACAAGGAGAAAAGCACCAGCAGCCCAGGAGTGCGGGCAGGAGAAAGCACTGGAGATGTGCAAGCCCTGGGAGAAGAACCCATCCTGGAAAAAGCATTGCATTCTCCTGCAAGCAAATTGCCTCCAGCCCCAAACCCAAGGGACAAGCCCATACCTCTGCCATCCTGCCAGGCCACTGGCTGCCACTGGTGGCCTTGGTAGGTGTAGTCATCCCCATAACTGGCTGCTGGGTACTGCCAGTGGGGGTCTTCATATCCTTGCCTGAAACACAACACAACGTACTTAAGCTGAGAAAGAAATAGCATCACTGCAGGTTCTGGGCCCACCTAGGGTTAGACTCATGCCCTGGATGAGGTCTTTGGAGGTAGAAAGGGTGATGGAAATAAATTCAGGTCTCCTGCCCAGATGCTCTGCTCAGCAGCAGGGCCAGAAACTAGTCCAGCATCACATCTGGACACATCTGGAAGTAGCAGCAGAAGGTTTGGATACTTTCCCATCCCCATCTATGAGAAAGCTGTGCAATGCAGTTTCAGGAGACACCAAATTTCAGCTCCATGGTGTGGACTTGTCATCAGGATCAACTTTGACCCACGTTTTAGGAGATGTCCCCTAAAAGCACGTTACCTGCCAAGCTCTGGAGCTGCCCACCCAGCACTCACACACTTTAACCCTTCACCATTTACACAGCAATTTGGTCAGCCCCATACAACACCCCTCCTCCCCAGTGTGACCATCACACAACCTCACCACAAACCCCTGCCTACCCACACTGTAACTCAGAGAGCAATAACTCAGAGAATTCAACCCAAATTTCCTCAAAGCTCTTTCTCAGCACCCAGAGCATCCTCCAGCCCACATTTTATCCTTCCACCTTCCGCTGTTTCAGCAGCTGAGCTTGCAAGCTCCCCTTTGCTCCTGTATTAGCGTTGGTATTTTTATTGTACACCTTGCACTTGGTAAAAAAGAGCCACACTTCATCAAAGCTTCCAGAAAAACACACCTTGGGACCAAAATAAAGCCTGTAAAGTGGCAACCACTGGAGTCACAGCTGTAAGAAGGAACCAGAGCCACAACTGCTGCACAGCCTTAAATATAGAAGTCACCAGCTGCTTTAATAGCTGGATGTCACCTAATCACAGAACTGGAGGGGTCTGAGGGGACCTCAGGAGATCACCTGCTCTGAGCCTGCAGCTGGTGGCCACTCACCACTTTGCCCGTGCCATGATGATGGCAGCACCTGTGTCACGAGCCCAGGAGAGCGATGAGGTGGTCAGATCTTACTTTAAAAGGGTTTAGGAGGAGGGGGCTCAGCTCTCACCTGGGGTACAGCCCATTGGGGTGGCTGCTGTTGTAGTGCTCAGCCCGGGAAGGGGGTCTGTGGGTGTCCCGCCGCGGGTGGTGGCCTGGGAGGTGGCTTCCATCCCAGGATCCAGGTCGAGGTGGGGGTCCTGTGCGGAGGAGCTGCCGCCTGGGCGGTGGTGGGGGGCCATGGTGTGCTTCACCCCACAGCCCCCGGGCTGCTGGCCTCTCCCATGGCTGAGGCAGCCGGGCGGGGGCCCAGGGGTCCATCAGGCTTGTCAATGAGAACCTCTCTGGTTTTGGGGTGGGAGGGAGGGGGGATTAAGTCTCAAATAGCTTTAGCAGCCTGCAAGCAATGAGATCAGTCATAGTGTGTTTGATCAGTGGCCTTTCACCCCCCTCAAATCCCCCCATGAAGCCTGTTGCCACCTCTTTGCTTTTAGAAGCCTGCTAGGAACCCACCATCCTTTCCAAAATGCCCAGAGGCAAGGAGAAACTACCTCCTCATTTGCCTAAACTTGAAGCTCCCCTTAAAACCCCAGGATGAAATGGTCCGTTCTTGAAAGCAAGAGGCATCCAGCTCTCCCCAGAGCAAGAGGCAGCATCCAGGGAGCATCCTCCTGCATCCCCAGCCAGCCCTACAAACCACCACCACTCAGCCTCCCCAGGCAGGTGAGGAATCAGCTTTACCTCTGTGACAAGGTGGTGAAACCCCATTTTATACATGGTAGAGGAAGAGATATCAGCAAAGGTATGAGGAGGACAAGGAGAGTTATTCTCAAAGAAATGAGAGGGGACAGAGGTGAGGAGGAATGGAGCTTTGCTCACATGAGCTATGAGATGGGGTGGGAATAGGGATTTCCTCCTGTTCAGCTGCAGCAAGAACAAGTTCAAGCAGACACCAGATTTACTGGTAACAGTTTCATGCAGAGAGAAGAGCCCAGGCCAATGTGTGGGTGAAACCCCAGCTACCAGTGGGGGAAGCCACCCTCAAGCCCCCCACATCTGCTCTTGCAGTACCCAAACTGTCCCTACAAAGGCTCACGAACGTCTCTGAGGTGGGCAGATCACCAGATGCTGCCTGAACCACTCCTCACCCCTCTCACACTCAAAGTTTAAGGTATTTGGGGGTAATTTCAGGGCTGGAGGAAGAGACACTTGGGTCTGAACAGAGACAGCTCAGGTTGTGCCCCTTCTAGAATCAGAGTTAAATCCTTGCCCTAAATAGTCCCTGGGCACCAGCATCCAGGCACCCATCGCTTCAATCCCACTGATGATCCCCCTAGTTTTCACCCAGGGGTTCCCACCACCCTCCACCCCCCACAGCAGCCACACACACCTGCTCAGAGGCCACCACGGCCCTTGTTCCGCTCCCTGGGCACCGCTGTCAAAGTCCACTGCCACATGGGCTGCCGGCCGCCGCGGGGGACAAAGGGCAGCCCCGCTCCTCCGCCCCGGACCAACTCCCTCGGCCGCTCACTCGCCTTCCAGGGAGGGGTTTCCACTGCTGTTTGCATCCCTGAGGGTCACCTTCCCCATCCCTCTGTCTTCTCTCACCCAAGAGATCACAGAATTGCAGTGGTTAGAAAAGACCTTTAAGATCACCAAGTCCAACCATAAACCCAACACCACCAATTCCATCTCTAAACCATGTCCCTAAGCACCTCATCTATCTGTCTTCTAAATCCCACCAGGGAAGGTGACTCCACCACCTCCCTGGGCAGCCTGTTCCAATACTTGACAATCCTTTCAGTGAAGAAGTTTTTCTTCATACCCAATCTAAACCTCCCCTGGCAGAACCTGAGGCCATTTCCTCTCATTCCATCACTTGTTACCTGGGACAAGAAACCAACCCCCACCTCACTACAACCTCCTGGAGATGGAGCACTCAGCCCTCTGAGCTCAAAAAAAGCCAGATATATCCCCCGTGGGTTCTTTTTTTTTTGACACCATGAGATAGGCATCCTCCTCTATACAACCTCACACTTCCTAAATAATAATAAATAAAACCTGCTGGCTGAGCTGTTGGTTTAATTCAGACCTGGGCACAGCTCAAGCAAATAATATCCACCCCACCAGCCACTGCCTGGGGCAGAACTTGGGTAGGATGGGGCTGGGGTCCACCCCAGTGCTGCCTCATCTCAGTCCTTACCATGCAATAACAGCCCTGCTCTAACAGCAGCCAGCGATTCCTGCCTGGAGATCCTCTCTCAAACTCTCCTGGGCTCCTTAAAAACCAAAAAAAAGAGTAAATTAAGGCAAATGACATCATAGAAAATGACAGTAAAATCTAGATACACGAGCTAGTGTCTTCCACCCAGCAGCCTAGCCACATGCCATCTTCTCCCCTTCACCAGGGAAGCACATGTGGTTTCCTAACCCCAACGTCTCCATTTACCAAGTGCCAGCAGCTGGATTTCAGTCCAAGGGCAGCAGAGAAGAACATGAGATGACCAGCAGAAAAATAGCTTTTTTCCTGTTTTGGGGGGGTTTTTTCCTCTTTTTTCCCCGCACCCCTACAGTCCTGGCTTTCCCTGAGAAATTTCCTCCAAATTCCCTGCACCATGATACCACAACACTGGTTGATTTGGAATTTGCACACAGGATCTTATTGCATCGTGGTGGCACTGTCAGGCAAAGCTCTGCTTTAATAATGTTGGAAGACCACATATATTAGAGGCTTCAGACCCTGAAATTTCCTCCCTACTGGGAAAGAAATAAATTTTCCCTGGTGATCCTCAGAAATAAGCACTCCCTTCAGAACTCTGGGAGGCTTTGAACAAAAAGGTCAGTTATGGACAGGTCAGGTCTCCTGGGAAAGTTAGAAAGGATCCCTTGACACCATGAGGATCCCACTTTTTAAAATATAAATACATATATCATCCTCCACTTGGCTAATAATTTTTGGTTTCTAGCCAAGAGGTGACTGCTGGATGTTTCCAACCTGTTTTCTAGCAACACCACCAATTTGTATTGGGAACCTGCAAGGCTTCAACCAGCATCACATGAAGAGGCTGAGAGCAGCTCCAGCTTCTTCTGTTGCCAGCCAAATCCGTGGGATTTGGGTTGTGAGAAGGATTTGGGAGCTTCACTTGTATAAAAGCAGCTGCAACTTGTGATGGTTGTGTTTGAGATGAGTGGAAACTCTGTGCTGGTTCATGCTAGGGATGGAGAAGCACGAAACACTACCAGCAACATCAAGCTTTGAGCAAAAGTGGCTTAAAGTGGACAGCTGGAGAACATCAATTCAAAGGAAAAAAAGAGGAAAGTGCATTGGAATAGGAGAGAGCTGGGGGAAGGAGCTGGGGAATGAAAAATGAAGGAAGAGAAAACAGATAAAAGGACCAGATGGGTTAGAAAGTGGGAAGGGAAAGGGTAACCCTTCAAATACATTGAACTAGGCAAGAAATATCTGTTTTAAAAGGATTCCTAGTTTTCTGGGAAACCCAAGCTCTGCACCACAGGGCTGCCCTGCCACCGAGCGTCCCGGACCACTGCAAAGCAGGTAGCACACACCATGGAGAGCATTTGTCAGAGCTGAAGGGACAGTAATATCTCTTTAAAAAAAAAATGGATTGTATCTTTCCACTTTAAAAGGTTTCATTGCTGTTGTCACAGTAACAAGATGAGGTGGAAAACATTTTTCTTCACGCCCTCCGGGTGTTTGCATAGTGCACCGGGGCTCTGCTCACAGCCAGCCCCAGACACCCGGGCCAGTCCCACCACACCAAACCCAGCAGGGAAGAATAATTAGCCAAACCTCATCAGAAATCTTTGTAGCCTAAGAGGAGAAATCCAGGTGGCTTCAGTACCTGAAGCTATTTTTTAGGTGATTTATGTTGTTTCTAATTGGTTCTGAGATGAGATTGTGATTTTTTTAAATGGTACTAATAGGAAGCTTTGTTCATCTCCAAGCTTTAGCCCACTAGAACTGTGAGAGATATATATATACACACACACTTTTGGAGATGTCTTAACATCATGTCACAGCACAGGGGAGTTTGAAAGAGTTGGCTACAGTCAAGAGAAAAAAAATTAAACCAGCTCTTCTCTCATCACACCTGCGTGGCAGAAATAAATGCAAGTAGTAAATGAGCTACATAAAACGTGAAAACTCATCTTAAATATTCTTCAGAGTGAAAACACCAGCCCTGAACATGCTGCCAGCATCTGGGACATGTGACAGAGCATGGATATGCCACACACAGACCAAGAAAACTAAAACCACCCAGGAGCTCAGGTTCCCAGGCAGGCTGAGCCCCTGCACCAGCACGGGGAGAGCCCTCATCCTCAATAGCAGCTAATTAACTAATTAGCTTGATCCCTCCTGCCAGGCTTACAGGGAAGGAGTGATAAGAGCCCCTTGCTGCAGGTGGGGGTGACACCTGGGGCCTTCCCCAGCCAGGGACATCATCCCCGTGAGAGGAAGGTGGTGGCTCCCGAAGCAGCTGAGGTTCCTCTGCTCCCACCTGCAGCCGCTGCGTTAGCACCATCGTGTGGATTGGATCCCGGCAGCGCGACACCACTGCACAGCGGCTCCGCAGAGCCAGGTGGGGCTCTTCACCTTCCTTCCTTTCCTTCCCTTTGCACCTTTCTTCCCCACGTTGAGTTGATTCCGGTTTGGGGGGACTGAGCCATCCCCCCCCACACACACACAGTCACATTCAGCAACAGCCAGACATGCCTATTAATTGTTTGAGACTCAGGCAAGAATATTAATTGCATTCCAGAGGCATAGAGCAAATTAAGAAAAAGCATTTTACACTCCACATCGTACCCAATGAAGAAATAAGGCTGCAAAAAGCTATTCTTTTTGAAAATTAAAGCATGTCTGTACAGAGGGCTGTGCAAGTCCCCAGTCTGGTGGTGATGGAAAGACAACTCCAGCCTCCTGCATGAGTTCCTGTTACAAAGCAAGCCCCAAAAACCTTTGACATCTTTGCCTTACTTCATTCCTGCTTTAGCAAAAGCTCTTAAACTCTTGGTTGCAAGTACTAAATCCTCACTACTTGCATGTCCCCCACAAAGGAAAGGCTGTGCTGCTGCTTCATCCCATCATGGAAGGCTCTGGCACAACATCTCACCCAGCTTGACCCACCACGGGAAGGAATTGGGACATACAAGGGCCAAAGGAGATGCAGGAGCTAAACCCAACTGCATGGAGGAGGTCAGAGAGCTTTCAGTATTCAGCTCCTCTTGTTTTTCTGTGCAACACCCCTTATGTTTTCCCAGCCATAAAATTGGTGTTTATCTCGCTGCTAACTGCCTTACAGAGATCATTACACATTGCAAATTCAACCATTTGCAGATAAAACGAGCACGAGCAGCCTGGAAACTGTCACAGCGCCCTTGTCGCCCTGCCACACTGCAATGCCTTACAACCTTTAAGCTGAAAATTAACATATAAAACCAAGAGGGCCGGAAATATTCACTGAGCAAACAATGAAAACCAAGAAGAGGTAATGCCTCCACCCCCACCACACCACCCCCTGCTCAGCCAGGGAAAATTAATTTTTAAGTGAGACAAATTCTGAAGCTCTCCTTGTACTATTAAGTAAATAAAACAAAATAGGGGAGGTTATTCTTCCTTGTCTAAAAATCTCCTTGCTATATGAAATATCCCTCCAGATCTGTGCCTGTTGGAAACTACAGAGGGGACAGAAAGCAAAGAGGTGGGTGCAGATGCCAAAACAAGCCCCAGGAGAAGCATCACCAGCCACAACTGCTGCCCCTTGTGACATTAGTGCCATTAAAGAGCAGGGGAGGGACGCTGAGCTCATGTCTGGATCAGATCACATTGCTGGGGCTACCAGCCCTACTTGTGCTGATGCCCTCAGAGATCTCCACCTCACCCCACACACCTTCAAGCCTCTTTACTGATGGCCACAGAAGGAGAAAGCTGGACACAGACCTTTTCCCAGGGTCTCCAGCAAGTGCCAGAGCTGGCTTGGAAATCTTTAGTTCCGAGATATTCTAGGTGTCCTACTGAAAAGATTGCCATCTTGTGTCGTTTCAGCCACTTCAACGTTGGCTGCCTTCGTATTTGAGACCATGGGTCTCATTCAGGGGCTTTATTACACACAATCAGGGACAATAAAGACCCTTGACAGTTACAGATGGTTTCGCTGTGTCCTGTTCTTAGCGCTACCTTGTAAAGTTGGACAGTAATGTTTCCCTCATTTTTTTTCATCTCAATTTATGACTCCTCTACCATGAAAAGCCACTTACACCCTCCACGGTTACATACACCATATCCTCCAAGGCCAGTAAATCACAGTCTTGAGTCATGTCAAATTTTGCAAAATAAAGCTAAATTGCCATTGTCCTCTAAGGCAGGAAGCTGCAAAATTGAGAGAGAACAAGCTCTGCTTGAAGCCAGAAATCTGTCCCACAGCCTCCCACGGTGCACAGAGGCAAGGATCACCAAAAAACCTTTAAGTGAAAGAGAAAAGTCTGGTATGAGGGAGCCCAGGGGACCCTCTGTACCACCCCAACAAGCTGCCTCTGTAGATACTTCAGTGGTCTAATGGGCAAGAGTCAAAACTGTTCCAAACTCAGAGGATTTCTCTGTATAAGCTGAGACTAAGCTGAGCCTCCAGCTCCCCGCAGCCAGAATGCAGAGAGGGCTGGAAGCAGGACACAGGACACAGCTGGGCTCCAGCAGTGTTTATCCACTGGTGCTCAGTGCCTGGGCTGGATTTGTGCTTGGAAAGAAAACTGGGGAGCTGATGGGATCATCACTTCTTGTTTTAAGGGTTTTTTTTTGTGCAGACAAAAGTTAGAGAAGTACTAGCACAGAAGGGTTTTGCTCAGCTGTGCCCATCTGAGTTCACTGAAAGTGCTGGGCACTGCACCAAGAACTGGGGAAACTGAGGACAAAAAAACCTCATTGACCCCAAACCCTCCCTTTCCATTTTTCAGGGGCACAGTAAGCTGTCTTTTCCCTTCTGCAGCAGAGTTAAACTTTCATGACAGCTGAATTAACTTGGAGAAGAGCCAGCTCCAGGGACAGAGCACAGCATGCTAGAGTAAGAGCAGGAAAAACCCATACCACTGCTATTCTTCCTAATTCTCCTTCTGCATCTCACACAACTAATTTGCAGGGGGCTTAAATTGCTCCAGATGTGACAGTTTCACCATCACACCATGGCACAGCATCCAGCCTGGCACAAACACCAGGGCAACTCTTTCACCATGTACAATCATCTCTCAACAAAACCCTTGCAATAAGCATTGCTATTTTGGAAAACCTTATTTAAAAGTTTGTTCCATGGTTGAAGCTCAGGAGGTTTCTTGGCTTCACAAGGTGACCTCCCATCACAGGAGCCCAGAGCATGAATAAAGTCCAAGCTCTTCATGTGGAACAACACTAGACACAGGAAAATCCAACCCACAAAGAAAAGAGGAAAATTATGAGCAGCCATGACAGAGACAAGGAAAAAGGCAAAACATCTCGTGCCAGATCCTTAGCTGATGAAAACCCAAAGTGCATAACAGAGCTCCAGGCTGGGATGCACTCGCCCATCTCTGAATGTTTAATGGGAGCGTACGCATCAGTTAATCAGCAGCACAAGACACAAAGCGTTTTGTACCTCCTCTCCACGTGTTGTGCAATTAAAAGGCTTCTCAGTCAGGCACAGAGAGAAAAGTCAAGGGACTTCAGCTGTGAAACATCCATTATTCACAAGTGTATCCATTATTCAAAGTTTTTCTTAAAATCCTATTGTCAGCTTGAAAGGAAAAAGAAAATGAGGTTTTGAAAGCTGTGCTCCGTTGATATTCCACAGCAATTTCTGCTGATTGTAAGTATTAAGCTCCAGACATGTTGAAGAGCTGAAGAAATCCTTCACAGTTCCCAAGAAAAGCAACACCCTGTGGGAAGTCCCAATTTTTTCCCCTTCACTTAACTCTACCTAGCAGGGATGTGATACCTCCTGGCCAACACCACATTCCTTTCCCAAACTGCTCAGCTACCCCAGCATGAGGCTGAGAAGCATCCGTGGAGGAGAAGGCAATAACAGATTACTCAGCAAGCAGTAGCAGATACCCACCATTGCACCTGACCAGCTTAGCACCACCCATAAGCTCAGCTGAATGAAGTCTGGGTGGGATACACAATCTTCTCCCAGCACCTGGGAGCTTCACTGAGGGGCACCAGGACCAGGCTGCAGAAGGTCATATGGGAAATGAGTCCCGAGGGTGCCTCTCACCACCCAGATGTGGGTGCAGAGGAGCAGCAGGCCCCACAGAACCTTTGCAAAGGAAAGCTCAGCACTACCACAGCCCCTACAGCAAAGGGAAGGCACTGGGACAACCAAATAGTGCTGGTCCAGGAAAGATGTGCCACCTGGATGGTCCAGGAAAGATGTGCCACCTGGATGGTCCAGGAAAGATGTGCCACCTGGATGGTGGAAGATCTTCAGCAAGAACAAGCAGTCAACTGTTAGCACTAGGACAAAAAATAAATAGCAAAGCTGAAGATATGAGCTGGAGGACCTTGAAGGTAGAGCATTAAAAGACCTCAAGTCCAGCTATCAAATAGCTCTGTAGGGATGAGGTGGGTCTAAAGTCCAGCTGCCAAGTCAGTCTGCAGGTCAGAATCAGGCCCAGAGAAATCACCCAGGTCAAACATACTAGGCTAGGTCCAGAGCAGCAAGGTCTGAGGCTAGGCTGGCTATACTGAGCTGGAGATGCTTCCACAGTGTCATTTCAAACAAGAAGTAAAGCCTTCAGGCTGAGCTTATATAGGGTCCCAGGTCCATGGGTGGGGATGCTCAGGGGAGGCCAATCAGAGCCACTAAAGCTCATTAAGGCACTCAGAGGCCCAGCAAAGGTTTATGGGCAGGTGGAGCAGGAGAAGGTGGGTCTCTGCTGCAGGGGTGGCTGTTGTAGAAGGAGGAGAGGCTAGAAAGAAGAAGCAGTAATTAGAATGAAATAAGTTTTGAAGCTGAGTATTAGATTGCAAAACAGAGGTTAAAAGCTGAAAAGCAATCCATAGCTACGAGATAATAAAGGTGCTTGTCATTTTATCCAAAACAAACATTGGTGAGAAAAGAAACCTTTGAAAGGCTTTCCTGTCTCTGAAGGGAGAAGACTGTAAGGTATGGAGGTCTCTGGAGGCCTAAAGACTCTTCTATTTGGGCAAAGGAAGATGATGAGGAGATGTGATAGAGGTAAGCAGTACTCAGGGGTAAGGGACTTGCTATAAGTCTAATAATATATCTTTTAAAAGCATGTTAAAATCATTGACTTTAGGCTTTCTGTATGGGTACTACTTAACTAAAATGTGGAGCCTCCTGGGGTGTGACCTGAAGACACCAAAGATACCATTTCAACCAAGCAAACTGATGGAAGGATGATGGTGGAAGATTAACAAATGCAGTGACCCTGGTGTGACATATTAAAGTCCTTAAACACTGCTGGAAGTTCAAAGGGTCCTGCTCTTCCACCATCACACTAACTGCTCTGCTACCCCTTGACTGCTAACTTCAGGTGTTGCAAATAACTTAAGGGACAGGTTGAACATCTGAAATGAGAGCTTTGTGCAGCGGTCTGTGCTGACAGTTATCTTTAAGCAGCACATTTACCTCAAGTATGATGATGATTCAATAGCAGGTACTTGTAGAATACTTCCAAGATGCTACAATGAGCTGATGTTATCTCCAGGATAGCTATGGCTCACAGCTTATTTGGACAAATTCTTTGCTGCAATAGGCCATTTTCTGCTATTGCCAGGGAAATAAGCTTAAAAAAAAAACCCATTTATTTTCTTCTGCAATGAGAAGCTGTGCATAACATGATGAATTTGCAAAGCTTTTAAAGGATGGAGGAGAGTTAAATAACTTCCTCCAGGGTCTAAGGCACTGCAAAACAGGGCCTGGTGTTGCTGCTGCAGTAAAGGCACATGAAGAAGCCAGGAGGGTCCCTGCAGCAGAGGAAGAGCTTTGTGATCAGAGGCGTGTGGAGCCAGAGCCTAAGCAATGCTGGAACAGCAGGGCACAGCACAGACAAATTTAAGTAGTGTCAGTTGAAGTGGTTTGACTATTGTGTCTCCACAGCCTCTTGTAGCTCAAGTCTCCCTAGTTAAGCTTCCAAGAGTGTAGACAGCTTCTCACCAGAGTTTCAGGTTCCTTTTGTTTGCAGTGATGCTTACGAAGGTGACAATATCTGTAACTACTCCTCCTGGGATGAAGCAGGGTCAAGAGCATGCTCTTCCTCCCCAGGCAGGAATTCCTGGGAAGGTGGTGGAGGGAAGGCAGGAGAGCAGTCTGCCTTCCTTGCTGGTCCCTGCTGGAGGCAGTGTGGGCCAGTGACTTTTTTCCCTGTTCAAAACATACCTGCAAATCTTTACCCTTCCACCTATAGCTCATTTTGATCCTCACTTCAGATCAGACCTTTCTGTCAAGCTGCTAGTTGATGACTGGTGGGGCACTGCTCTGGTGTCCTACAGCAGTGGTTCCCAAATGGGGGTCAGTGAGACCTGGATTAGCCTCAGTTGCTCTTTGTAGAGCTCCAACTGTAGAAAGAAGCTGGCAGTGAGCTCCTTTCCTCTACTCCCATAACCACAGCCAGAACAGGATATTAGGCTGTTGTCAATAAGGGAAAAGTGGTCCATGGCCTCCTGATGGGGTTGGATGAACTGTTTAAGAAGTCATCTTACACCTGTGACCCTCTGCCACCAAGAACTGCTGATGGATGAGACTTTGAGTGCTGTGTAAATTTATTCAAGAGTTTGGGAGGCCAGGCAATCTGGTCAAAATCACAGTTCCTGCAGCTGTGGAGATACAGGACATACACAAGGTAAGCTTGAGGCTGAGGGATCCTCAGGTTTACTGTAGAGCTCATGCAAGAAACCATAACAGTACTATGGGGCCTCCTGGGATGTGTGAAGGCATGAAGCAAAGCATTAGCTATGTAACTAAGTGGTGGCTGCAAAAGTTTCCCCTCTGACTTGGGTTGCAGAGCTCTGAGCCTTGGCAGGAGCTGGTGGTTAAGCCCAGAAAGAATAATAGAATGGTTTGGGTGGGAAGGGACCTTTCCAGGCCATCCAGTCCAACCCCTGCAGTGAGCAGGGACATCTTCAACCAGATCAGGTCGCTCAGAGCCCCGTCCAACCTGACCTTGAATGTTTCCAGGGATGGGGCTGCTACCACCTCTCTGGGCAACCTGGGACAGGGTTTCACCACCCTAAGTGTAGAAAATTTCTTTCTTGTATCCAGTCTAAATCTCCCCTCATTTAGTTTCAAACCATCACCCCTTGTCCTATCACTCCAGGCCCTGGTGAAAAGTCTGTCCCCATCTTTCTTATAGACCCCCTTCAAGTACTGAAAGGTGTAATAGCATCTCCCTGGAGCCTTCTCTTCTCCAGGCTGAATGGCCCCAACTCTCTCAGCCTTTCTCCATAGCAGAGGTGTTCCAGCCCTCTGACCATTTGTGTGTCCTTCCTTTGGACCCATTCCAACAGGTCCAATGTCTTTCTTGTACTGAAGAGACAGGCTAAAAGCACACAGCCACCGACAGCTACCCCTGTTCAGCTGACATGCTGCAACTTCTTCAGCCACCACAACCAAGTTGAGCCCCTGACACGTTTGGCTTGTCCACTGTTGGGGTTGGAGCTTAGAGAGTCTCCCCTTTAGGGTAGGGAAAGAGCTGGAGACTGAGCCCTGGGGAAACTGCACATTTACTTCATGGAGATGATGACCTTTCCTGTGGCCTTGTGCTGGAGCACATGGTTGAAGGCTTCATTTACCTGCAAACTCAAAGCCACAGGTATTTATGGTGATGGCCATCAGGACAGGGCTTTGCAGGGAAGGAAGGGGCACAACAGGGATATGTGTGAGGAGTCTGCATCTCAGTCTGGGCTTTCCATCCCTGGGATCCACTGCTGGGATCAGAACAGCTTCTGGGTATTCCTCTGCTTTACATCCCTGAATGTGCTGGATGGTGGCTATGTAAATATTTCTGAGGAGTTGAGCCATTAATTTAAGGATTAAAACACCATCAAATAAGGGGGAAAAAGTGTTTTGAACACCTTCACAGGTGCTCAGGGGGGAAAATGCAAATGAAGGCACCTCAGGATCCACTAATTCACTTCTAAAATATTATCCCAGCACAATACTCTAAGAACACAAACTCTTTGGTATATAGGAGTGAGTGGTTTTTATTTGACTTTGCCATCAAGCACATTGCAATTCTGACCAGGAGTTAACAACTCCCTGTCTCAAACCCAGTGGAAGAAGATTAAAAACAGTGAGGGGAAAATGGGATTTCTTGTTTTAATATTTTTGTTTCTTAGAGAAGCAGGACTCTGGAGGCTTCTGTGCCAGGGGCCTAACTGCACACAAGAAAACTGGTTTTACCTACAAAAGAAGAGCTTTGCTAAAATAATCCTGAGGAATCTGTTCTACATTTACCTCTTCTAGTTTGAAGTTGGAAATATCCAACATGGGGATGGCTATTTCCCTCCTGGCAATACTGGGGAATGGAGGAGATAGTAGAGGTAAAAAATGGGGAAATTATCTTTCTGCTATGGACTCAGTATGCTCCCATGGCAGACTTCTTCTAAAGAAGCAGAAGATTAGTGGGGATTGAGGGTTTTTTCCTCTGGCAGAATCCATCCCCACAATCCTGCCCTCCCAAGTCAACCTGGAAGGAGATGGAGGAAAGAAGACAGATCTGGTGGTGGTCTCGCACCTTGTCTTGAGGCAGTACTTGCATGCTGAGGAGGGCTGGAGAGCTGTAGATGTTGAGCTTTCTGACCTGGGCTGTTGTACTTTAGAGTCAGTTTCCAGAGAACATACTTAGAAACTGATGGACAAGAAGCTCAACAGGAGCTGGCAATGTGTGCTCGCAGCCCAGGAGGCCAACCATATCCTGGGCTGCATCACCAGCAGGTTGAGGGAGGGGATTCTGCCCCTCTGCTCTGCTCTGGTGAGACCCCACCTGCAGTGCTGCCTCCAGTTCTGAGGCCCCCAGCACAAGAACCTCATGGACCTACTGGAATGAGTCCAGAGGAGGCCACAAGGCCAGGTTGGATGAGGCTCTGAGCAACCTGGTCTAGTGGAAGGTGTCCCTGCTGATGGCAGGAGGGTTGGAACTGGATGAGCTTTAAGGTCCCTTCCAGCCCAAACCAGTCTGGGATTCTGTGAAACCTTAAAAAAAAAAAAAAAGGTGACAAGCCAAGGTGCTGTCCCACCCACACCCCCTCTGTGTGCACAGGGGGCTTAGGCACAGGCACTGCCCCTGGGAGGTGGTTGGCTACATCTCGACCCTAAAACAGGTTCCCTTGGCTGCAGCTCTGCAAACAGAGCCCAAGGGTTCATGTAACCTTCCCCCAGAGGGCAGCAAAACCTTCAAACAGGTCAACAGCATCACCTCTGCTTGTGTGGGTTTGTCATAAGGCAGAGCTGTTGTTTCAGTGCACCCTTGCAGAGCTGCCTTGAGGATCTCCCTGCTGGTGGCCTTGACGGTCATGTTGATGTCTCTGCTCCTTGTGATTTGCTTCACCTCCTCTCTATCTGCTCTGGCTGTTGTTTGTGCTGTGGCTCAGGCTGCTCTTCAGGTCCAGCTCATATGTGGGATCACTTCCAGCTGCTGCTATCACCTGAGACCAAAGGAGAGCCCACCACGCAGTGCAAAAGCTGCTCAGCTTGGAGAAGCACAGAGCATCTCAGGCTGGAGGTACATTTCTTTTTTATTTCTAGCAAAGAAGAAGTTGGAGCCAGTGACCCAACTCTTTCTCTGCACGTCTAAAATGTGAAAACACATCATTGATTTCTGAAAGGGACACTGTTTCCAGGCCACAAGAATCCACCCTGCCCTCAGGGACGTGCTGGGTACCACAGCTGTTCCAGGGGTACCTCTGGAAAGGGGATCTGTGCCCTCCCCACGCTCAGGAGAACCAAAAGTGCAGGCTCTGCCCCAGCACAAAGCTGTGAGGTTGCTGCTGGCTGACTTCACAAGAAGTTTAACTCCAGGCTGTAGAGAAAATGTCACTCCTGCATCATTCAGGCAGACCATGGAATTGCCTCTGCTGCGGGGTGGGGAGGAGGATGTGTGAATCAAGGTGTAGACATGATCTCTGCAGGCTGTCCCCACCTCTGAGGGTGTGTCTCCGTATGAACATCAGGAAGCTGCTTAATCTTTATGGCTTCATCTAGGGAAGTTTCTGCATTTCAGAAACGCAGAGAACTCGGCATATTAGGAAAAACCTCTTCACAGGAAGGGCAGTCAAACACTGAACAGGCTGCCCAGGGAGGTGGTGGAGTCACCTTCCCTGGTGGGATTTAACAGACGGGCAGACAAGGTGCTGAGGGACATGGTTTAATGGCAGAATTGGTAGTGTTGGTTTATGGTTGGACTCAATGATCTTAAAGGTCTTTTTGAACTCCTGCGATTCTTCTCCTGCGATTCTTCTCCTGCGATTCTTCTCCTGCGATTCTTCTCCTGCGATTCTTCTCCTGCGATTCTTCTCCTGCGATTCTTCTCCTGCGATTCTTCTCCTGCGATTCTTCTCCTGCGATTCTTCTCCTGCGATTCTTCTCCTGTTGCTACTGAAAATCCAGTGAGTTACAGACATCCCTCACTACAGCTCCTTGGCCAGGGCAGAGCAGTACAGCCCTGCTCCTCCAAACCAGAGCTGCTGCCCCAGAGCCCCATCAGGAGAGACGCACATGGACAGCAAGCTTGTCTTCTGTCAGACAGCTGCACAACATTGCTTGCTCAGAACACTTCCCAGCCAGGAAAATGAGAACTAATTCACTGCTGCACGTGGCCTGTGGTTTATAAAGTCTTTCAGTGCTGAACAAGTTCACCAGGAACATCACATTCTTTGTAGAAAGTTCACGTTGAAGAGTTTTAAAGCTCCTGCTGTATCTGTGTGGGCTTAGCTTATGAAAGTTGCCTTTCCTGCAGGCCCTCACGGCTTAATGCTGTTCAAATTCAACAGTTCATGGCTGCTGACTGCATCTCTTGCTGGCTCCATCCCACCTGGCTGCTGTGCAATCCTCACCTCCACAGGATCTGCACTCTTCCCTCTTCCTTGGAGTGAGAGAAAATCAAGGTTCAAACCTGAAATATCTGCCCCAGCTTATACAGATGTGTGCAGAAGAGACAAGATGCCACAACATGATTTTGACAGCTGAGATGCCCAGGTTTGAGGTTACACTCCATGTGCTGCCCTCTGAGCTGCTGCTGCCACCTCTTACCCCGGCTGAAGTCGTGTCCTAAGGCTGAGAACCAGCGAGGTTGTGCCGTAGGTTGTTGGCAATGCCACCACATCCTCATACAGCACCTTCAGGGATTTGGCATCCAAGGACCTGCAACACAAAACATCCCAAAGGAGGGAGGGGGCTGAAGTTCTGCTGAACTGAACCCATGGTGAAGCAACATGGGGAGCTTTGCATGTGAAAAGGTTTGTTCTCACAGTTTTGACATATTTTCACAGTTTTTACATCTTTTAACAGCCCAGTAGGTTGGAAAAAGTCCCCCCCAAGCATTCCACTGTGCCAGTGGTGCCAGGGGAGGGGAGAAAAAAAGTGATCAGAGGGTTGTGAGGCAGCAGTTCTGCAGAACTAAAGCCCTGAACAAAGAGACAAAAGTCTTTTTTGCTGTTTTGGAGAACAAATGCTCTGGATCCTTACCTTCAGATCAATGACACACTCTGCTGCCGCCGCTTTAGTGCCAGTCACACCAATTACTCTGTCTCCCTGCCAAAAAACCAAAACAAAACCCAAAACAAAACCAACCTGATTGGATGGGTGTCAGGAGAGAAATTGTGCGGTTCTGCTGTTCTCTCCGAATTAAACATTTGATTTTCTTGCATTTTCAGGAAGAGCCGTGACCAGCTCAAGCTGTGTCTAATACCAGTCCACTTAGCACTGGCACTAACTGGAGGTCTGTGCCCCCTTCATCTTCTGAATGTGACTCCTTACACAGAGTTGATGCCTTCTCCATCCGGAAGAGCTCAGCACCGCTTCACTGGCATCCACAACCACGCTGCAAAGGCTTGAAGAGGACAACCTCCATGACACACATCTGGATCTCCACCCACAGTGACTGATGAGGGACTGTGAGGTGATCCCCTAAATTCTTATATTCCTGCACTTTTCTCATCTCCTTTTCCTTGGTCCCTGGGCCAAGGGCTGTGGAAGGTTTTGGCAGCAAAGCACCAGGTGAGCAGGAGATGGCAGCATCAGCCCAGCAAACAGCAACGGCTTGCTTAGCTGAGCAGGGCGTGCTTTTCCTTGGGAATACCAATGTAGTTTTGCAGGGGAAAGGAGACATTTTTACACCCTTGGACTTCAGAAATGTGATTGAGGTATGAGATAAAACGGTCCTGCGTGGGCAAAGCCAATCGACCTGTTAGAACGAGTCCAGAGGAGGCCACGGGGATGATGCGAGGGCTGGAGCAGCTCTGCTGTGAGGACAGGCTGAGAGAGTTGGGGCTGTTCAGCCTGGAGAAGAGAAGGCTCCAGGGAGATCTTATAGTGGCCTCCCAGTACCTGAAGGGGCTACAGGAAGGCTGGGGAGGGACTTTTTATAAGGGCAGGGAGTGACAGGACAAGGAGTGGTGGCTTCAAACTGGAAGAGGGGAGATAGAGATGAGATGTGAGGAAGAAATTCTTTGCTGTGAGGGTGGTGAGACACTGGCCCAGGTTGCCCAGAGAAGCTGTGGCTGCTCCTCCCTGGAAGTGTTCAAGGCCAGGTTGGATGAGGCTTTGAGCAACCTGGTCTAGTGGAAGGTGTCCCTGCTGCTGGCAGGGGGGTTGGGACTGGATGAGCTTGAAGGTCCCTTCCCACCCAAACCATTCAAGTCTATAAAGGAGATGGCTCAGCCTGAAGGGCTTGGTGTGGGAAGAACCACATAAACACCACTCATGCATTAAAGGATGTGGGGGCTGAGGGTCAGAGGGGTTTTTTGCAATGGGAGAGGATGTGCCTTCAGCAGGGGAACAGTCCCTGTGTCCGTGCCAGGGTGACACGTCTGTCCAGGGACAGGCTGTCTCATGTGCTTATGATATGAATTACTGCAGCACTGAGGAGCTCTAGGCTTAGGACAACCCTGCCCAAAATCTCTCTATGCTTCAGTTTTCTTAGCTTTCAGGCAAACTTCACATCCACTGTAGGTCTCCCCAGACGAGCAGGAGTGCTCTTTGGACACTGTCTTCACAATGAAAAATATTCTACATTGAGTGTTTTCAGAGAGGAGGCTGAAATGTGGCTTTGTTGATTCTAAGAAGATGCACTAAGTGAGCCCCAGCTCTACCTGCATTTACCTTCATTTCCCAGGGCTGCTCCTTTGCTCTTAACCATGAAGAATGAATCCTTTTGTTCATTAGCCACTCGACACCTTCTGCCCAGGTCAGTCACCAGCTCTCCAGGAGTGACGGGAAGAGGGTGTTTTTCCTGATTAAAAACCCCAGCAGACCAAGATACTGTCAAAATGTAACCCAGAGTGATGGACACCCACTGGGTGCTGCAAGAGAGAAGGGGACAGACATAACTGCCTCCCACCCCACTGCAGCAGGAGACTTAACCAGAAACACAGCTCTGAGTCTGCAGCAACGTCTGGATAGCCAAATCCTCATCTCTCCAGCTGCCACAGTGGCCACTGTGCTGTCCCATCTCTCAAATGACACTGGTGCTCTCTAAGCTGTCAACCGGATGAAACTGGGGACAGTGACTGGTTTTGCTGTGGCTGTGTGGATTCTCCCCTGGGATGCTGTCCCGTGGGACCTGGTGGAAAATGGGCAGCGTGCATTGAGGAGCAGTGTGGTGCTGGGACAGTTTTGTGCTATGCTTTGATTTGGGATGTTTATTCTCTCAGGCTATTACAGGAGACTCCTGTGGATTTTATCTCCTTGGTGCAGGTACGTGAGGCCATGTGGATTTTGAGTTTATCAACCCTTTTCCAGTGGAAATAATGGGGAAAAATCTCCTCTTTTGCAGAGCTCTGTTCTTCCAAGGACATGGCAATCAGGTACTGAACATTCCACCACCATGGTGGGGTGTATGCTGGGATGGGCTGGCAGATACTGGAAGTGACATGTGGGAAGGGGATGAGATCTGAACATCACACTGCCTTGCATCTTGGATTTAACCTTCCTCTTTCCTTCTATCTCCTCTACCTTTCACAACCTGCATAACCTTTGTCTGTTTGTATGTCCAGTTCTTAGGCAACTTCACTGGGACGGGACTTAAGAGATCTTCCAGCTCTGCCTGGAGATCTTGCACAAGTCACTCATGTAAGCCCAGTGTCCATACTTGTAAAATGGGGACAAAGACCCTCTTCTCCCCTGTAAAGAGCCTGGAGATGTACTGGTGAAGAGAAGCAGCTCTGTTCTTGCTAACGTAGTGTTTCAGGGGCACATTTGAAAGCAGGACTTAGGTTGTTGCCCAAACAATGACAAGTGGCAGTCCCTTGGGTTGTGGAGAGCTCTTGGGCAAATGGACAGGGCAGAGGAAGTGGAGAAGGGGGCTGGAGATGTCAAATTCCCAGAGCAGGGCTTTCCCCAGTGCACGAAGCTGTGGAGAGTTGGTGGCCCCTGAACTTGCCTTTAATGCCTTGGTGTCCAGGTATCCCTTCCTGTACAGCAGGCATGCAGCGCCTGGCAAAAAGCAGTGTCCTCTGCTTCTCCTGAGCTTCTCACACCCAGTAGAACCAATGCAGCCACACAGACATGTGACCACCCAGGCTCCAGACTGTGGGAAGTGTGCACGGGGATATTCCTGGAGATGGAGAGGGACAGCAGGCAAGCCTGGGGGAGGTGTGACCGGGGAGATCACAGAAAGGTGGGGATTGGAAGAGACTTCTGGAGATCATCTAGTCCAACCCCCCTGCCAAAGCAGGTTCAGCTAGAGCAGGTTGCACAGCATCACGTCCAGGTAGGTTTTGAATATCTGCAGATGAACTGCTCTGCCTAGTGGCTGACCTTCAGGAATAGTGGGCAAATTGAGGAGCATTCAAGAGTAGAAGGAGGTCAACCAACAGAGCTGTGGTCTGCCATCTCTGGTACACACAAACCAACTTGGCATGGCTACTGCCAAGGTAGGTCCAGGATCTGCTTTGTGTGAGAAGGAAGGTGGGACGGTGAAGGGTGGAAGCAGGGCTACTGTGCAGAGATGTAGGAGGAAACCCTCCTTACCCCCTCAGCTACCTTTACAGAATAGGTACAAGGCTCTGGGTATGGTAGATGAAGCACATGAGATGAGGAGGAACCCCTGCAAGCACCAAGGTCAGATCAACCAACCCCTTGCAACAAGACCTGCTGAGAAGAAACAATGGTGAGTTATAGGGATGGGGAAAGAAAAAGAGAGGGTGTATTGGGGTCTTCTGTGCCCCATCTCAGCTCAGGGTGGCTGGGGAGGGGGTAGGGTCACTGCTGCCCGCAGCAGTCCAGCTCCCCTGGGCAGAGCTGCCCCCATGGCTGTGCATGGAGTGCCAACTGATGCTTTCAGTCCTGGGTAAGTATTTAAATGCTGGGTAAATATTTAAATATCTAAGTAGATCTCTGCAGCTCTGGTGAATCACATGGCGGAAAACTTTGCAGAGGAGTGTTTTGCATCTTGAAGGCTCAATTGGTTTTTAGTGTGTCTTTGTAGCAGCACACGGTGGTTCCCAGCAGCAATAAGTGACCACATGCTGCTGTTGCAGTGTCATCACACTGGTTTTCCAGATAGGGAAACCAAACATGACCCACGCAGGGTCACGGAGTGAGTCAAAGCTCACAGAGCCAGGGAATGAGAAACCCTGATCTGCTGACTCCCCATCCCATGGTTTAACCACAAGCCTGTCCTTTCCCCTCAGGGAATCTCCTGCTCTCAAGCTGCATTGCTGTTTGCAGATGATTTTCAGAGAAAATAATGTGGTGCTTGGGCTGAAACATCCTCTAACTCTGTCCAGAAGGTGGATGGGAATGCATATGGGGGAGTGTGAGACAACAAATTTGGGACTGGAGAAATCAGTGTGGCTATTACTGTAGCGACCTTAAGAGGAAGACCATGGTTCAACCAGCAGTTCCTGGTCCATGTAGCAGTTACCCTGTGAAGGTGCTGTGCTGTTACACATACACACCGTGACCATCCAGCCTGTGCCGTGCCATATGTATCCCTTGGCACAGGGTACACTTTGCCTAATCGAACCGGAGGCAGCTCCTGTTGGCACCATCGATCACACCACCTGCGTGTCCCTGCCTTTATCTTCCCAGGAAGGAGCACACTTGCATGTGACCATGCTTTTACTTGGCACTTGGGATGAGGAACAGAGTTGTTTTTTTCTAATAAAATCCCACAAGAGCTCTAAAGACCAAAGCGTTGGTGACAGGACAGAGGGATGGGATCTCTGTGCAGGGTGCTGTGCCCTGCCCAGAGGTCCAGCTGATGCTGCACAATTCAAAGTGCCCCACATCTGAACAGATGTGAATTTTTTTCTAGGCTATCCCCTTTTTCCTTCTAGGGTTAGGTCCAATAAACATATCTCAATATCTTGAGGAGAGAATGCTTTTCTTACCAGGGTCATGACTGCCAGCCCTGCAGTGTTATGGTGACATGAAGGAGGAGGGAGCAGGCTCACGCTGAACACTGGGACCATTTTCAGATGTGCTGGGGCATGTTGTTACAGGATTTCATACACCACCTGGATTGGAGTCCTGCAAAAGGATCATGCACCGGCTTTTCTCTGGGGTAAGTGGATTTTAACTTATCAGCTGTGGTCGTAGAAGGTACAGTGCTGAGACTATACTCTTCCATGGAAAACAGAGGAGGGAGGAAAAATCTCCTATGTATCTCCCAGCTTCTCAGTATTTCTCAGGCAAAAATTTGCACTCAGGGAGCCCTGAACATTCTGGTCTGCTCCTGCAGAGGTGACTGGGCATTGCATGTCTGGAGAGCATGAGTTTGGAGATCAGGTTCCTGAAATTCAAGGTGTCTGTCTGCAGGGCGGTCACAGCAGATGACACGGCAGTGGTCTCTCTGTGTATGCTGTCCTTCACATCAGCCCCTACCTATAAGATGAAGTGGATGACTTGAAAAGGCTTTTTGCTGCAATTTGAGGCTGTCAGCTCATTTCAGCCATCAGAGAAGAATATGTCCAGTAGCGATTGCTTCTTGTCCCTGTTGTACAGGGCTGGTTAAAGGAGGGGCACAGCCATGAAGTGTTATTGTTGTGGGACTATCTGTCCAGAAGAACAATTGCTGCTTCCCAACAGCTCCAAGCTGCTCTCCTATAAGCGATGGAAGGTCTCATGTTCACGTACTTGTCGTAAAGGCAGATGCAATTAAATGAAATGCATGTGAACGACTGTGCCCCTGCCCGGGATGACTGTCTGGGGAGCAGACCAGTGTTTCTTGGCTAGCAGTGTAGGGAAAAACCTGGTCAGCACTGCGTTTTCCTCCTCAAAGCAGTTCAGTTGTAATTCAAATGAATCCCTCGTGGAACCCCTCCTGGCTTCTGCTGAACTATGACACAGATGGGTCTGGCTCGTTGCATGCAGCAAAAGCCGCTTAATTAGAGCAGCAGCTCAATTTATTTGTTTTGGATCATCTTTATTAGCCATCACTTAAGCTTGTAATTAAGGGCAGAATAGGGACTGTAAAAATGGTACCATCCCGTGCTGCTTGCCCTGGCCCTGTGCTGCAGCTGCTCAGCATTGCTCCTGTCTGCTCAACACCTTCAGGAGTCTCTGCCCTCCTGTATGATGGCATCACTGTCACCTGCACTCCCAATGTGTACTTTATTCCTGGAAAAGCAGAAAGGAAATAGCAGTGTTTTTATCCTGGGACACTTTTTTAATTGACTGAGGTAGAACATCTGGTGTCCCAAATGCCATGAGCAGTAGATATGACTCCTGGAGGGATGTTGCTGCTCATCCCTTAAAATAAATACCTGAGTATTAACACCCAGTGGAAGAGAGCACCAAAATCCTTGCAGAGACTCTGGCAGGCAAAACAAAGGCAGAGGGATTGAGACCTGAAGCTCCTGTGGTAACCAAGGAAGCCTGGACCTTCTCAGGAGAAAACGCTGCTCAGAAATGCGAAGCTACATCACTGCTCTGATTGTGGCTGTCATTGTCATGTGGTTATAACCTTGTGTTCAGTGGAGGCATTTCTGTTCAGGTCTCTGTTCTGAAGTGTCTGAGATGTTATAATGGGTTTTAGTCTGCTTCTGTACCACTCCCATGTCCTGAATCTCCTCCTTGCAGCCTAAATCCTGGTCTCTGTGCTGAAGGGCTGCTGTGACCAGCACCACACTGCTGTTTTCCACCACAAGTCTTGCTCTGAGACTCAGTTTTCTTCTGTCCAACTCAACTCTGGGCTTCCTACATATTCTTTTAAATGCAGCTTGAACCAGGACAAGCCTGGGCATGTAGCTTTAATGATCTCTGTTTCAAACAAGGACTGAGTCTACAACAGCTATGTTGGTGCCTTATTCATGTCACTATGATGCCTAGTTCTGGGACAGGACCTACCATGGCCATCAACCTCTGCTCCCAGGAGATTTGCAGGTGACAGGTAGGGATGCATCTCCATCTCAGCATCTTTACAGTTGTCCTCCCTTTGGGAGGCAGGGCTGGATGTGGCTTTGGGAGTTGGCAGCTGCAGTCACTGCTTCCATGTAGTCCATGAGGAAATCACTGAGTGGTTTGGCTTGGAAGGGACCTTAAAATTCCAACCCCCCTGCCATCAGCAGGGACACCTTCCACTAGACCAGGTTGCTCAAACCTCATCCAACCTGGCCGAGAACACTTCCAGGAAGGAGCAGCCACAGCTTCTCTGGGCAACCTGGGCCAGTGTCTCACCACCCTCACACCAAACAATTTCTTCCTCACATCTCATCTCCATCTCCCCTCTTCCAGTTTCAAGCCATCACCCCTTGTTCTGTCACTCTCTGCCCTTGTTCAAAGTCCCTCCCCAGCCTTTCTGTAGCCCCTTCAGGTACTGGGAGGCCACTAGGTCTCCCCAGAGCCTCCTTTTCTCCAGGCTGAACAGCCCCAACTCTCTCAGCCTGTCCTCACAGCAGAGCTGCTCCAGCCCTCGCATCATCCTCGTGGCCTCCTCTGGACTGGCTCCAGTAGGTCTATGTTCTTCTTGTGTTGGTGGCCCCAGCACTGGAGGCAGCACTGCAGGTGGGGTCTCAGGAGAGCGGAGCAGAGGGGCAGAATCCCCTCCCTGGCCCTGCTGCCCACACTGCTCTGGGTGCAGCCCAGGACACGGTTATTGGCCTCTGGGCTGTGAGCGCACGTTGCTGGCTCGTGTTCAGTTTCTTGTCCACCAGCACCCCCAAGTCCTTCTCCTCAGGGCTGCTCTTGATCCATTCTCCACCCAGTCTGTATATGTGCTTGGGGTTGCCCCAACCCAGACACATCCCAATTGCCCAAACTGGCATCCAGCCCCAATAAAACCATGAGCAGCTACTGTTTGTGGTGCAGGGCCGTGTGTACCAGCTGTCTGGGTCTGCTCAGAGGGTAGGTGAGAAAGCTGGATGGTGTATTTGTGTGCACATGAGCTGTTACAAAACAGCTGTCCTGTGCTCCAGAGCTGGGTTTTTTCCTTTATACATTTTGCTTCTCCTTTCTTCTGAGATGTCAGCATCTTACAACATTCTTGATCAGTTCTGCTTTGGTGGATGCTGCTGCTGCACTCAGCTCTGATGATAACCATTGAAGGGGAGTGTGGGGGACTCCACGGCAGTGTTTTTAATGAAAGACATCTCTAGGCTACACCAAATGAGGTTATTTGTGTCCTGGAGTTGCCTTTGTTTGCAAACAGCCGCCTCTCTAGGTAACCACACAACAGAGCCCAAGTGCCTATTTATTTGCATCTGCCTCCGCTCACAATAGCAAAAGAAGGGAACCCATCTGTTTGGGTAACACAGAACAAAAATATAGCAGAGAGAAGCCAGATAAATTAATAATATAGGCAGCCCAGAAAAAGAAGCCTGTGTTCCTAGAGTTGCAGATAAATCTAGTGATTATTCTTGTCTCAAAGTTCAAGCCATCTAACCTGGAGTCTGACAAGAAAAATAGGGACAAATAAATCTTTCCTTCCTTCTTGGCCTCATTTCTTTCCCAAAGATAAAACTCAAATCTTTCTGGCTGAGCCCAGTCTAGTAAATGTACCATTTCACTGACCCCCATCTCCATCCCCCAGCCTCCTCTGCACTGACTCATCACAGCATCTGCTGTCATCACTTCCCCAGTGTCCCAGGGACCAGCTTTATCACAAAAAAAGGACCAGTTCAAAGGTTACATCTTTAAATGCCAGTCCTGCGCTCCCTGAAGACGATCCAACCCACAAAGAGAAAGCTGGCAGGTTCCTTGGAGTCTTGCCTTTGCTTGTTAGAGTCAGGTGGAGAGTTCTACAGATCTGTCCTGAAGGTTGCTGGAGGCAGCAGCAGACAGGCAGCCGCTATTAAAAAGAGAAATTAAAACAGAGAAAAAAAGGTGAGTTTTAAAGCCTACTGACTGCTTTCGATGAGGACTTTTTACATCTGGATGTTCCTGACCTGTAAGGCAAGTGGATGTGTTGCCAGAGCAGAGGATTTGAGCATCTCCAGCAGATGGAGAGGAACCTCCACCTTCTTTAACAAGGGTCCTGCATCATCTTGTGAGCTCCTTTGATCAGATTTCAGGTACCATGGCAAGGCCACATCCAGCCATTCCTTGGGCTTTGTGTCCAATCCTCATACCCCATGGCCCAAAGAAAAGATATCCAAAAGCAGAACTTTGTATTCCAGCACCTGCCTTTCTTCATTCCCCTCCTCCCCAAATCCTACAGGAGGGAAAAAAAGATCAGTGCTGTGCATGCCTTCACCTTTGTTTTTCATAAAGGGGGTGAGATGAAGACAGATTTCACCCTAAGAGCATCCTGTTGGCAGGATCAGGTGCTGTTATCTCAGGCTGCTCCCTTAATCTTCTTTGTGTAGTTTTGCTCAGGATAAGAGGACATTTCTCAGCAACTGGACAGAAATTGGCTGGTTCCAAGTGCACTTCTGACACATTTTGCAAAGGGACTGACTTAAATGAGGGGAAAAAAAAGTTTCCCAAACAGAGGAGTCCTGGAAGTGAAAAGCTCACAAGGACTCAAATGGTCACCTTTCCACCCCAAAGTGCCTACAGAATCACCACAGTTCATATTTGGATCATGTTCTCCCAAGGCTGAGTCATGTCCTTCCTCAAGCATTGCTCCTAAAGGGTGGTGTTTTGGGAAGGGTGCATGCTCTGCCTGGTTCATAAAGAGGCAGGAGTGGCCCTTTCTGTTGCATTTGGGAAGTGGTTGAGTCACCATCCCTGGAGGTATTTAAAAGAAGTGTAGATGTGGTGCTCAGGGACATGGTTTAGTGGTGGACTTGGCAGTGTTAGGTTACTGGTTAGACTGGATGATCTTAAAGGTATTTTTCAACTTAAATGATTCTATGATTCAGGTAGACTTGGGTTACCAAGCACATATGAAAATCAGACCCAAGCTGAGTAAGCAAATATTGATCTACCCAACCTGAGGTCGCTGCTGAGAATAGTATTTTCAAGGAGTATATTGAAGGGGCAGGATCCCATCACACAGTACAAACACAGGGGGAAACTAAATCCTGCTCCAGGGAGTTTGCAACCTCTGTACAATCAATAGCATCTGAAAACACTGGTCTCACTTGGGTTACGAAAATCTGTGTCTCCAAGTGGCTCCTTTTGTAGCTGTGTATCAGAAAATAACTAATAAACAATCCAGATCTTCTGAAATGAGGAGAGGGAGTGATGCTAAAATAGCCATATTTTGGGGGCATGGAGGCCTAGGAGTGGATTGGGATGGGAGGAGAGGAACAGCCTGTTTGAGGGAAAAGCAAAGCAGTAGGGTAGACTTTCTGGAGATGATTAATGCCAACCTACACACCCTCATCATTCAGGAGATGAGCGCTCATTTTATAGAGCAACTTGTGCTGCTGAACGTGCAGTCTGGTAATTTTCCAGGTACTTGGCCATTTGACTTGAGGGTTTTTTAAACATGCCAGATGAGATGTGATGTCTTGTGAGTGCTGCAGAGGAAGCAGCAGAGCGGATTCTTCCCACCGTGGTGAATTAAGTAGGACAAGCCACCATCCCAAGCCGAGCCTCTGACCCTCCCGTGTCTCTGCAGGGTCACAGCTTATTTGTTAACACCTTGTAAGAAGAGCTGGGGCACACCAGACTATTCTCAATGGTCTGAATTTTCCTGTGAAATCACTATGTGGATTCCAGAGGAAAAATCAGACTGATGATGTTGGCTCATTGCAGGCCTGATCCCTAACCAGCAAATCTCTGGGATTACTGGGCAAATTGGTATTATTTTCACAGTTGGATGAGTTTTCCCCATCTTTTCTCCACCAGGATGGAAGGACAGGAGCAGGAGCCTGGCAGACAAGCGCCAAGTGTTGAGAGGACAAGTTCTCACAAGTCCCCATTTTTAGGACTGGTTTCTGTTTCACGTTGCAGGAGCCTGGCCTCGACCCACCGCCCGCCCCAGTGGAGCGGGACACAGGGGCTTGAAAGGAGATGTCGAGTAAAGAACAGCTGAGAGCTACAACCGTCCTGGCGTGTGTATAAATAGAGACAGAGCTGTTATCCTGATGAAATGAGACCAGATGTTTCTCTGAAATCCCTCTTCTCTGCTAGTGAAAATTATAGTTTAGTTAGAACAGAGCTAAGCAGGCAGAAAATATTTTAGACTTAAAATAATGTTGGGAAGTCAAAGGAAATATTGGAGGAGCAAAATGCCTCAGTGGGGCAGGGGGTGCTGGGGTAGCCACCCTGCCACACTGCAGGGATGGATCGGGCACGGCTGGAGCTGGAGGAGCCCCTCACTGCCTTTGTTCTATTTTTCTGCTTCCTATCTTGGCATTAACGGCCTGGGTTTAAAGCCCATTCTGTGTCCGCTTTTGTGAGGTAGAAATTCAGTGTCAGCATATGTATCCTGGAGGCAGTTGGCATGAGATGAAGGAGGGACGGCAACAGCAGTTAAAACTGGGCCTTGGCTCTTTAATATTTAACTTTCCCCAGCAGTGGTTTTTTTTTTTAATCAGTTTGCACATTATCTGCCATTCCCGTTCAAAGAAGGTTTTAGCACAGAGATTTCAGCGCTTAATCCCAGGGGCAGGGAAAGCGGAAGAGTCTCTGAAGGTTTCAATCTGGCCTCAATTACACCAGCCTAGTTCAGCAAAGGGCGGCCACGATGGACTTCGCCAGGACCACATCAGGCTGGAGGTAACAAAATTAGGGGTCAGTCCCATATCTGACCAGGAGACACCTCTGGTCCCTAAGGCTCCATCCCTAGGGATTTACCAGGAGGATATGAGCATTGCTGGGCTGGCTCAGAATAAATGTTCACCTTGGGCAGCAGAACCAGTGCCGGGCTGTGGCCAGCTGCAGATGGTTAGGAAGGGATATCGGAAGAGGGAGAGTATAAAGTGATCCTTCCTCCGGCATACCCTCCTGGCTCCTGGTAATCAGCAGCTGAGGGACTTCCTGAGCCGGAGGTTGCATGAATTTGTCTAATCCTTTTTTTTTTTCTTTTTTGAATTCATTTATACTTTTGGCCTCCATGACATCCTGTGGCAATAAGTTCCACAATGTAATTATGTGTTGTGTGAAAAAGTACTTCCTTTTGTCTGCTTTAGACCTGGCTCCTGAACATTTCTCTCCATGTTCCTTCGTTCTCATGTTGTGAGGAACAGGGAAAAATAATTCCAGGTCCGTACTAGATCTCTCTGACCTCTTCAGATTTCTTTGTCTTGGCTTGCTCTGAGGTTTTGTTCTTGCAGACTGGAGTGTCTTCATTTTTCTAGTCTTTCCTCCTCATATGGTATCTATCCCATCACTTCCACTATCTTTTCTCATCTTATCATCACTTTTTTTTGAGATAAGATCACTGAAGTGAGACTTGCTTACTCCTGAAGATGTAAATTCTTCTCCTGGAAGAAGGTCAGCTCAAAAGCTTTATTTTCTCAACTGATGTAGTTCAATTTCTTCTACAACACATACAGTCTTTGGCTTAATGGAAATACATACCCAGCTCTCTCGGATTTAACCTATTCTGAGTAAACCTCCAGCCCTAATTTAACCAAAGCCTGTGGGCTAACACGACAGCCACGAGCAGATCAACTAATGGGGCTGTTTTACATGAAGGGAATTTCATGCATGTGCTTCTATTACTGCTCATTTACGCCGGCACAAATCCCCTGTGCACTACTGGCAGAGGAGACCCTCAGCCAGAACAGCTGAGCTGATGAGCTTGAAACTCAGGAGTCTCTGATTTCCAGGACATCTTTATAAAATATGTCTATTTTTTGCTACTGTTGTGCCTGCAAAACCAGTCTTCCTATTTTAGTCATCCCTGCTCTTTATTAATTTTTTATAGTGCACTAAACTCTGCAAATAAAGGCAGGAGAATGGATTTTGTTTTCTGCTACCATGTGAATTTCAGAAACCTCACTATCCAGTTGTTCCAGACCTTGCTGTTATGATGGCTTGATCATACTTGCAGATACAACCGGTCCTCGCTTGATGGGAACCAGTTGCGGGTGTCTTGCGCCGCTCCCGCGTAATTGTTGTCCTAGGATTGTGTGGCAGCTTTTTAAAACTCCACTATTCCCCTTTTGGCAGTAGCTCAGCAGCCACATCCTTCCCTTGCAACACGCCAGCTCTTCTCTTTCTTAAAGCAGCTTCATCCCCCTTTTCCCCTGCAGCTGCTTGTGCAAGCTCCCTGCAGCCGCAGCAGGTGAAGACCCCAGACTTGTGCGAGGGATGGAGAAGTCGCTGTGAGGCTGACGGCAAGAAGGGGGCTGCGGGGAGAACAGGAGGGAGAAAACTCCAAGAGTTTATTGGATTGTGGTGGCTAAATGATAATCTTGGAGAATATGTACATTGTTATATTATCAGCAGCAGTGGGAACAAGTAGGGGGTAGAGAGAATGCAAGAGGGAAAAACTGTTTTTCTTACTGCTTTATGGGATTATTACAGCGATTTCTGCAGGTCTGCTCTGGAAGGAGTAGCCCACACGCCCTCAGCTCTCAGTCCTTTGCAAACCATGATGCAGAGCATGTTTTGGGGTGGGAAGGAGCCAGGAAAGGTTACTGGGTGTCCCAGCTGTGCTCCTTCTGTGCCGAGTCGCCCTGTGCCTGTCAGTGGTGGAAGAACAAATCCTTGCCAGATTTCAGCCTGGTTTAAGTCTTCTGGGTTAGAGGGGTAATTTGAAAATCCTTATTTCCCAAAGAATTGAGGCTGACGCCACCAGACTCACAAGCTCTCTCTTTTCTCCAATCCTATGTCTTACCTCCTACAACCTCAGGAAGTGTTGAACTCGCTGGCCTGTTTCAAACAAAACAAACAGAGCGATAAAGGTCCAAGAGCTAATTAAATCCTGCAGGAATAATGAAAACTGGCAGCAAGGTAAAGCAGGGCCTCTCCACTGAGGGTGTCCACCCTCTGCTAGATGCCAGGGGATCTACACTGAGGCATGAATCTGTAGGAAACTGGGCTATGTCAGTGCTGCTGGTGACGAAACAATCACACATTTTGAGGCAGGAGGTTTCCTTGTTTTCAAACTAAGCCTGGAAATCGCAGCAGGGCGCGTATTCCCACCACACGAGGAAAGTGCAATGTGAACCCATCCCTCTTCAGAAAACAGGGCTCCCAGCTGGGTGGAGAATGACCCAATTGTAGGGCAAGATTCAGGTCAAGCTCTCAGCCAAGCATGAGACAGAAACCCACAGGAAATGAGGCTTCATCAATTAATCATAGGGCTGGCTGCACTTTTTAACTCCATTTTTTTCTCCCTTGAAATAGTTAATACATCTTCATCACGGACACAACTATACCAGTATAAGGGTACTCCAATCCAGTTGGATCAGGAGGGCATCATTTTTGCAAGTCCTCAGCTCCTAAGAGGAACTTTTGGGAATTCCTAAGACAAACCTTCAGGCTCGGGCAGCTGATCCAAAGCTGAAAGAGCTCAGAGAGTTACGGACCTTTCAGTGGGAAGTTACTGCTCTTCAACAGAGCTGCAGTCACTTGCTGTGTGGACCTTCTTACTCTGTTGTAGTGCAAAATAAAACAAGGTGACACAGAGCACAGTTAGAACATGGGGGAGCTGCATCTAATTTAAAGCAGCTTTATGGCACTGTAACTGCTATAGGTCCACTCTAATTCAACGGCTATTTCAATAAAGAAAACATTTTTAGTGCCTTTATAGCAATGCAGAAGTTGTGTACAGAGATGAGCCCTTAGACACAGCCCATGCTAAGCTTTAGCTTTCAGTGAGAACTGTTGAGGAGATGGCCAATTTGCTAAATGCTCTATGCACCATGGACATAATCAGCAAACCTATGTGCTTGGATGAATTTACCCAGTTTGTATTGGTCATGGACTGGCACAAACTCAGACCAAGAAATTACAGGGATGGAACCCAAAGCAAACTGAACCCCCTTGCCCACCCTCCCTGAAAATTCAAGTTTATAATACTCTGATTTAAAAGACACTGCTGGATGCATACTACGTTCACAGATATTTTATTCTAGATTTTTAAAGAACATGTACCTTAGGCACTGGGAACTTCATTAAGAAAATATAATAGAAAACTAAAACCTAGTGTACTTGGGGAGGTCTGTAAACAGGCATTCTGAGCAAACCAACCTGCAAATCCCCTACATGAAAAGAACTTAACCAGGCCGGTTGTCCTCCTTTCTCTTCAGTGCATCTCCTTCCCATGTACCTGAAAGAAACGGGCTGTGAAGCGCATGAAAGATTTAACAGCCTGGCTCAGGCATGCTCTGAACTGCAACGTGAACGCTGACAAAAGGTCTGAACCCGGGTGACCCATCTCCTCCCGCTCTTTGGGACTAAACCCACCATCTTCTCACTCCCGTCATGTCACCAGCAGCTCGGGAGAAGGGCCGCTGTCAGATGCGGGCGGCTGTATCCCCTCAGCGGATTTATTCCCCAATTTTTACATCTTTGGGATGCTCCCACCAGGCTCGCACCCCGCTTCCAGCCGCCTTTCTCGCCCCTCAGGCGGGCCGGCTCCTGCCGGGGCGGGGAACCCCTGCGGCGGCGGCCTGCGGGGAAACCCCTCGGGGGCCATTTTGAAGCCCCTCGGGGGTCACGACGAGAAGTCCCGCGTGGTGAAGCGGCCCTGAGGAAGAGGAGGAGGAGGCGGGCGCGGGGTGAGGATGCGTGGCCGGGGGAGATATCTCTGGGGTGAGGAAGGGCCGCGGCCGCCCCGGCGCCACCCGCCATCTCCCGCCCACCCGCCCCTCTCTGTCAGGGGGTCGCGGCTCGCTGCTTCGGCGGGCGATTACTCTGGCCTGGCCGAGCCCCGCCGTCCACCGCCTGCCCCGTCTGCGCGGGCACTCGGCCCGCCACTGCTTGCGCCTGTCCGCCCGGGATGCCGCCGGCGCTGAGGGGCCGCCGCCGCCGGGCGCTGGAGCGGGCGGGCAGCGGCCGCCGCCTCCTCCCGCGCTGACGCAGGGGGCGGGGGACGGCGGGGCCGAGGGGCGGGGAAGGGAGGGAGGATGGAGCCGCGCCGCGGCGCGCACTGAGACGAAGCGAGGCGCGGCGCGGCCGGGGCGCAGCGCGGCCGGGCGGCGGCGCCTCGTCCCGTCGTCCCCCCCCCACCCCGCGCCCTCACCCCGCCGTCCCTCAGCATGGAGGTGCCCCCCGCGGCGGCGGGCGAGCCGGCGGCCTGGGCGGCGGAGGCGTTCGCGGAGCCGGAGCTGGGCTCGGAGGAGCTGGAAGCGGCGGCGGGCGGCGCGCTGGACCGCGTCCTGCTGGAGTCGGTCTGCCAGCAGCAGGGCTGGGTCCGCGTCTACGGTAAGGGGGGAGCCGGGGGGGCGGGCCGGGCTCCGCGTAGGGCCGGGGCCCGTTGCCGGCAGCGTCGGCAGGTTGGCAGCGGCGGAAAACTTGCCGTCCTTAACTTTTCCTTCCTCCTCCTCTTTTCCCCCCTTGCTGCCCAATTCCCCGAGTCTCCTTCACCCTCCCTTTCCCTTGAGCCCTCGTTCAGCCGCCCCCCGCGTGGTGGCAGCCCCTTTGCCGCCGGTGGTTCCCGGGGTGCGGGACACCCCGCCCTGAGCGGGGTCGGCAGCCGCGGGGGGATGCGGCGGTGTCCCCGGGCGGGGATCCGCGTCTCAGCCTTTTGTGTCGCCGGGAGTCAAGTCCAGGATGCGGGTGCAGGCAGGGCTGCGCCGGCTCTCGTTAGTATGAATGAGGTACGAAAGGCCTGGGAGGTGCTGATACGGTGGGTCCCGTCCACCCCCCAGATTTAAATTGGCACCTTTGTTATTTATAAAAGGGATGTTAAAATCTTGAGCAGCAGTCTGGCCAGCGTACAGGACCCGCTGTTGTTTCCTCTTCTTTCTTAAACTCTCCCTGGTATGTAACCTTTTAAAAATCAGCTTGATTTATGTGACTGGGCTCTGGTTTGTTTAGGCTCCCAACTGAAATGCAGTCAGGCTTAATCTCTCAATCAGCACCTAAATAGTGGAAATTCTGTTTTATCTTTTCCTTGTCTTTCCCTCTTGTTTGTCTTGGTAATCTAACGATAATTACTCCCATGTTTCAGAGTGAAGATCGCTGCAGACAGTGTCTTTGTTTTCCCGCCTGTAACAAATTTGATGGTCCATCCTTGAAAAGGCAGCCGTTGTGGTGTTTAGGTGTGCAGTTACTATGTTACCGTTGCCTCGTATTATGTAGAACCTGTAAAAACACTTTATTTTATTGGTACTTTTTTACATCAGATGCTGTCAGGCCGGTGGCTGTCCCTGTCTTCTCCCTGCCCTGAATCCCAAAGAGATTCTCCAGGTCTTCGTTGGCCTGTAAAACTAGAAGCAAATGCTCTCTGGAATCTGTATCGTTGAACTATTACTGGTTGTGTTATTCCTGAAACACAAAGATGACTTAAATAAGTTATCTACAAGAGCTCTGCTAGATTCCTTGGCTGATGGCGGTTAATTATTGTGAGTACCACCAGCGTTAGCCTCTGCACATATCAAATGAGGAAGATCAGGCTGCAGGTTTTCTGGAGAGCACAGGCTGTTCAAAGACCTTTATGTTTATTTTGGAAGCTTGAAAAGCTGGTGCAGTGGGATGAGGTTGTCTGGCTGCTTTCTGTCTGGTGCATCAGTGAGCAAAGTTATACTTAGCGCAATTAATTGTAATAGAAGTTTGGGATTTTTAGTAGTTTCCACTGTGTCTGGCTTGCGGCTTCTTGCGTGGCTTGCTTTTGTTACTCAGCCTAAAGCTGAGGCTATAAAATGCAGGATTCTTAAAAAAAAAAAATCTCTCTCTGCTTTTGTCAAGGGGAGCTCCAGCAGATTGCCTTCAGATTGTTTGTTTGTTTAGAATACTTTCCAAAGGTAAAATGAGAATGTACTTAAGAAGAGGATGTCTGGCACCAGCCTATCTGATTGTTACCCAAGGTTATATCTTGTATGAGTGGAAGCAAGAATGCGGTTTCAAAATTAGCCACAGCGAAAAACATTGCTTGTTGATAAAGTCATATGTTGTGATGTGTTTGTAGCCTGACACTAACGTGTAGATAAATGGGAAAAAATTCCCTGTGACAGAGCAGCTAGCTCACAGGCTATAAAAATCAGCACAGACTTCAAGCATATAAAAATACATCATGTAGCCCAAGGACAGTAACTAATTATTCCTAGTCTGTGTTTAAAAACAACTCATTATCTCTCTCCCTCATAAAGAATCCAATGTAGTAGCGTCTTCTCTCCTTCCCGATGAAATTGCAATCGGATTAGCTAGTATTTGTTTATTTCCTCCTGCTTATTAGCCTCTTTTTCTTGCTTGAACACATCTGGAGAAGTTTGTGGACAATGAATCAAGCTGAAACTGTGCCATGTTTGTGCACAACTAAATATGGGTTACGAACCTATGAGTGACAAGTGTTATTTATAGGATTAAAGTAAAGCCTTGCACAGTTGTTTGAGGAACCACAGCAGCATAGGGCAAGAAAACAGGAGCAGAAAGCTTAGCCTTATTGTCTGTATTGTCTGATAAACAATGAGAACACTAACACTAATTATTTCACCATGAATGGTTGGGGGAGGGAAGGAATATCTAACATATGAAAAGTGGAGACGCGTTGTTTAGCATGGCAAGAAAGGCAGCTTTTGATGGCACAGCATTTCTTTTCCACATGTCTTTATGAACATGGACTGTTGTGTTGTTCCAAATGAAAGGTGACTGTCTGAAGAGTGTCTCAAGTAGTGGAAACACTTATTTTAAAGAAAAGGGAGTTCAGCAGCTGCTTCAAGACGACTGTTTATTTCTGTGCATCTCTGTTCTGCAGTGGTGTGCCATCCATCCACTTTGTCTCGTTCCAAGGAGGTAATTACTGGCGGGAGGGGAGCTGGGCGGCTTGCAGAGCCTGTAAAACTTTGTCTGTAAGCACAAGAGAAAAGAATTTAGTAGTAAAGTACCATCATTACTGGTCTCTGTGGCTTGCCAGCAGTATGACAGTGATGTGAATACAGTAGGACTTTGCAACGTCTGGGATGTGATTTCAGTGTGACACTGAGGTCTTGTCTGACTTCTCGATGAGATCTAAATCATGGTCTGGCTATTTCTGCATTTCCTGCGTGAGCTGCAGTAGTTAAAGTGTAGCTTTTTCGTTCTGGAGGTTCGGCAGCTTCTGGTTCAGTGAATTAGCCAGGACGTTATCAAAGCATGGAAATACAATTTCCTTACTGAAGGACAGAGTTTGTCATGTAAGCAGTTTCCTCTAACCTGGTGTTTGAATAGGGAAGGGGAACAGCAAACTTGCTTGTTGGAGTGATAGGTTTAATTGCTCGTGAAACACAAATCATGTGAGTGTTGTTAGATGATGTTTCCAAGAACTAGTTTTGACACACAACTAATGTTTCTGTAAAATATGTATCAACATGTGTTCTGGATGATGGCTTCCTTTCAGGCTTGTGGCATGTGTGTAGTGGGTAAGAGGGAAGAGGTTGTCTTGCCTGGATTAATGCAGTGATTTTTTTTTTTCTTTCCCTTTGTAAAAGGCATAACAGACTTTTCAAAACATCCACCAGAGTTTCAAGGTCTTTTTCTCTGCTCTTTGAAACAGATTTTGGGGAGAGGAAGAGGAGGAGGCAGTGGAATAACTGAATATACAGCACTGTCAGTGCTAACTGTCAAAACAGAGCAATTATATTGCCTGGTGTGGCTGACTGAACATCCATGGGTTTTGTGGCAGTGAACTATAAAGCTAGCACCGCAGCATTGGTGTTAAATGTTGCATGTGATGGGGGCAGAATCGGATGTTGCCTGGCTTACAGTCTGTGTCTAAACAGGTTTTAAACTCCTGTAACAGTGGTTGTCACAGTAGTTTCCAGTGTGGTGCCTGCTCGAAGCTCACTGCAAACACTCCTGTGCTAAAATAATTAATTTCCAAATAGGAGCTGCTGAAATAGGTAGAAAATAGCTGTGGAAGAAGCTGTTCTTTCTTGAATGTGCATCCTGCACATGGACATTGCTGCTCTGGGGCCTAATCTGCACTAGGAAATGTGTTTCTCTTCTAGCAGCGGTGCTAAAAGCCGATAGGAGTTGTACAAACTCGAGCGCAGAGCGGACGTGGACATTTTCATCACCTTGCTCTCTACTCCTGCGAGCAGCCAGGAGCCATTCCTCGCCGCCAGAACGAGCCTCCTCACCACCCTCCTCCTGGCAGAGAGAGAAGGCTCTTCAAAGACAGGCTTGGAGAGCTCCATGCTTTTTCATGGATATTGATCTACAGACGGAGCTCTGCTGGCTCTGACTCCAGAAAAGGTTCCAGACCCTGTGTGACCGGACAGAAACGTCTCCTGGCTGCCTCAGACCTGAGTTCCAGGCTTTTAAGTACTGGCCCTCAGAAAATATTAGACTCGTGCTCAGGACTGAAGCCATGGTAATGCACAAAGTGTCATGTGGAGATTAAAAAATAGCTGTGGCTTGAGCACTGAACAGAAGCATCTCCTAATCATGTGAAATTCAGTCCAAAAGCCCCGTTTCTGTGACTTAACCATTCCAACAATGTTGTCTACCTTGCTCAACTCTGCTACATCAGTGACTCCAACTCTCTTCTCAGCGGTTTCTGGTTCTTTACAACCTGACTCACTTTGGCTTCGTGGGTAGCTTGATACCTGCCTTTTTTTCTTTTTCTTTTTTTTTTCCCTTCTTTTCTTCTTCTACTGCTTGCAGTTGCACCTAAAAGTGCAAAGATTATCCATTTCCAAACCATCTCACTTTGGATGAGGACCAACAGGCTTTGGTAATGAATAGCATCTTGCCATTGTCAGCAAATGCTCTCCTTCCGGCCCTGCTCATGCTCTGGCCACCTTTTTCTGAGGTGCCCATGTGAGGATGATGAATGTGAGCCACGACCCTCCCCGGGGGTCAGTCTCCCCTCCCTGGGAGTCCAACCTGTCCCCCCCAGACCTCCACCAAAGCTGGTGGAGACCCCACCAGGTGGCGGCATCTTCATTGTGGTGGTGCAGGAGCTGCTGAAGGACACCCGAGGCTGCCCGAGACAGGCTGGGGGGATAGGATAGCGTCCTCTCCACTTGTGAACCTTATCTCTCATCTCCAGAAGCTCGATTAAGAAGTGATCTGGAGGCTGGATAACGAGGGGTAGGTAGGAAGGAAGGGTGTATTTAATACAAAAACCCAAAAACCACTCCTAACAAATTGAAGTGGGGAGGTGAGCTGGTAGTTGAGGGACGGCTGTTACAGCAGCAGCAGGTTTTCTTCTTGAGATGCGTGCAGAGAGTGTCCCTGGGCTCTAGGTTTTCTCTGCTGCTGCGTGTATGAGTGTGCACAGAGCCACGATTCCTTGCAGGAGATGGTTTGCTGTTATGAAGAACTGAACGTGAGACCAGCTGAAGGGGCAGGTGAGACCTTTGGGAAGCTGGAAGGGAGCTGATGAGCTGCATGGCATGTCTGTTCAGTGTTGGAAAGTAGAGGAGGTCAGTGTTGGTGAGCATTTCTTTCCCTTCTGATCAATAAGCTTATTTTTAACTCACCTAGAAAGTTGGTGCAAAAGCAGGCTTGGAAGAGAAACCTTGTTGGGCCAGGAAATGTAATTTCCTGCGTATTTGGACAATGCCTACTATAGTGGTACCTGACCTTATCATGGCCTTCAGGTACCGCTGCAGCTATTAGGTACAAACATCAAATAATGAAGGCATAAAGCTTTTCATTTCATTGAGCTGATAAATACCAATGATTTCTAGCCAGTGCCCTGTTGTAAAAGGCAATTTAATCAAACCAAGGTTTTAAGCGACTGCATTTGCCACAGATTAAAACCGGAGAAGCGTGCTGTGGGCAGAGGGACCGCTTTCCCTTGCCAGGGAGCAGCAGGGAATATCAAAAAGATGTGACTGAAGTGCTGTTAGAGGTGATCTGCTCATACCTGCTGTATGACAGCTCCTCTGATAGCTCTTTTTGACTGCAGGGGATTCTTACAAGCGTGTAGGGGGTGAATTATGGGTCATCTGTGCCACCGCCGCTGTTGAATCTCTGCTGACTTTCGTGTGTATTTGTGGCGGCGATTTGGAGTGCAGCTCAAGTTGGATGTAACCTATTTTCTTCTTCATTTCTTTAATCCCAAACTTTATTGCAGAATTAGCCCTTTGACGTTAAAACTGTTTGCCCTTCCTCTTTTTAAGGAACACTGACGTTAATTTATGCATAAATTGATTTTTATTTTTTTTTCAGGAGTTTTTAGCTGGGCTCTTTCAGCTGGTTGTGTTGTTGCAAATGTTGCCTAGGTTACTAATTTATTAAGTCACTTAAATATTTGGAGGCATCAACCATACTAGAGTGTGTTAGGGAAAATGAGGATGACATTATTTTAAAACACCGGTTTCCTGACTCCCGTATTTCAGTCACACGATTTATCTCTGGCCGAACATTTTCATGTGGTGCTGTTTCCTATTTTTAAACAATAGGGAAAAAAGGGAAGATAAGAGGAGCATAACTGTGACCCATTGACTTATTATGAGATCATGGGTTCCTTTCAACTGATATTTATAGATTTTTTTAAATAAAAAAATAGCTGAGATTTCAGCATTTTTCTGGCATATACACCTCCTTAGCCCCGAGTCAGGGAGTTAAGTTTCTCATCTGAATTCTTTCAAAATCCTCTGTAAAGGCACGTGGTAATCATGGAAATACAATTTGTACCTGCAAGGAAAGTAACCAAGTGAAAAGAAAAATTACTGTCTTTTGGTTTGTAAACTTCTTACAAAGTCCTTGGTGTGTTTTGACACCTCTCTGTCTTGGAAAGCCTTTATAAAACTGATCAGGAGGGAATAACATTTGTTAATTCTCTTTAATGAGGTTTCAAAAGGTCACAAAACTGTAGAAAGGCTCTTCTCCAAGAATCAGGATTATTTTTAATTATAAAGCAAGTTGGAGTAATATGAGTAATGAGCTCTTGGAGGTGAAGGGGGTCTTTGCACTTAAGTAATTGTAAAACCAAGTCCTGGATTTAGATCCCTTATTACCTAAAGGGATTTATTTTTTATTTATTTATTTTTTTTTTACAGCTGGGAATACCCCATTAAAAATTAGCTCCTATAGTGCAGGCACTGGCAGGCACTTAGTTAAACACATTAATTCTGCAAACTGTGGGAAAACGACACCCATTGCAGCAGATGTGCGGTGCCCTGGTGTAAATTTGCATAAGAATGCATATGCTTCTCTGTTAGTTTCTGCCTTGATTAAAACTTGCCGGCACCTTTTCCCTTCCCCTAGTGCTGTGTCTGCATTCTTGGACATTAGTGCTTTAATTGAAAATGCCCCATTTTCTTCTGTGTTACGATAATTCGTTTTATTTACACAGTACTGCACTGTAGGTGTTTAGTTACAGACAGAGGCTGCTTTGCTTGCCTTTTGGAATTTGTAGCCTGCGCTGGAGAAGAAAGGAAACAGCAAATGATGAAAAATGGCAAATGTGCTTGGAGGTGGATGTAATCACACGGTGGGGTATCATGAGACGGGAGGGGATTGTCTGTATTCAGTCCTTGCTTCCAGGGAGGTATGGGAATGGGAGTCAGTACTGTGAGGAGAAAGAGAAGTGTTGAGGAACCTGTGACTAAAAGTGATCACTCATCTCTTAGACTTAACCCTTCTCAGTGTTGGGCTTTCGTGTAAGGATTCAGCAGAACCTCTTCACCTTGCTCCTGTTCCCAACCTGGCATGACAAAAGCACAGGAGATTCTTTGGGATAGACTATAGATACTGTAGCATTAATTCTGCCAGGGCTTTCCACACCCTGGGTAGCACGGAATTTAAGCAAGGTACTGGGAAGCAGAATATTGGAAAAGAGGATGAGAACTTGGATTTCAACATGAAGTTTCTGACAAGGAGAGAGAAACTAATTAGGAAGCGACGTTTTGTGTAGACTTTATCCACGTATGACAGACGCTGGATGCCCACCACCGTGATGCAGGCCTTTGGGAGAAGAGGTTTTGTAGCAAGACTGTTTTAAGGATTTTTTTGGCATGAAGGAACAACAGACAATTTAGCAGGACTCTAGACAAAGCTTAATGCTCAAGGAATGCAGGTCTGGAGCTGTGCTGCCCCATCTCCTGCTGGAGATGGTTTTGCATGGGCCTGGTAGCCAGCAGAGCACTTAGGCCTGGCCAGCGCTGGAGTGAGCATTATCTCGCCGGATGAGAAGTGGTTAGCACTGCCTGCACGCAGCACCTCCAGCTTTGTCGTTTTATCAGCTGCAAGGTATTTAGTGGCATGGCTTGGGAAGGAGAGGGAGGAAATGCTCTTTGTAGGTGGCAGGGATCTGTGGGCCTGGGAGCTGTTGCTGGGTGGCAGTGAGCCAACTTGCACCGTTAACAGTTTCAAGCTCTCTTGCGAGAGGATTGATGTTCCCCAAGTCCAGAATAGCAGTGTTTATGTTAAGGCTGAATAAGTTGGAAAGCCTAGAAATTAATGTCATATCCATTTTTTTGGGACATCCTTCACAGAGGAACTTAAAGTGACTATATGGAATATAACAGTGCATTTTTCCTCTTTAGGAAACTCATCTTCTTTTGGCAGTGATGGTTTGGAGGAAATACGGATGGGACTGGTACTTCTGGAGGGATTTCTTTTCCCTGGTTGGTACTTGGATGGCAGATAGAGTTAAAAACCTGCTTGCTTTCTTCAGTTTCTCATTACTTGAGTCAGTGGATTGGCTTGAGATAAGGGGAGGTAATTCACACCCTCATTTAGCTGACTCTTTAGTGCACTGACACCCGTCTCAACAAGACAGGGTACAGCTGCTGCGCTCGTCAGCACAGTGTCTAGTATGAGGGATTTCAGGTTTGAAGAAAATGTGTGGAAAGTAGTAGTGGCTGGGAGGACCAAGTCCCAGTCTTTGAATCTCTTTCAGGAATTAAACAATCACTTTTGCTTCAGTTTTGTGTGCCATTTTGTCGTGGGGCAAATGGTGACGGCTGTATTAGCAATTCCTGTGCTGCCCCTTGGGGTAAAAGAAGGAGGATGGGTTTCACTTGGACTGGGCATTGCCTTGCTATGTGAGTGCATCCAAAGCATTAATGGTTTTATTTGAGAGTGCTGCTGTGAGCTGGGAAGGTGAAGAAACGAGGCACAAGTAGGTCAGATAACTTGCCCAAGGACATACAAGAAACTTGGCAACAGAAGTCAGATCTCCTGAGACCTCTACAGTGCTTTGCTTGCATACTTGGAGTTGCACTGCTTCGCGTTTGGGATACCTTTAAGCCTGCTACTTCACTTGGATCCTCTTGTGACTATTAATAATCCTCTCAAATACCCTTTTAGCTGTCAGATCTGTAGGTCAGTGGGGCAAGATGCTCTCTGAGAGGAGACTTTCATTCAGGTGATTATGCCTGCTTACTCCCCTTTTTTTTTTTTCCCTCTCCAAAAAAACCCAGAGGTAAAGTTTTGTTGACAATCAAAATGTAATAAACTTGTCTCCTTACAGTGATAGCAGCCTGGCCTGATGGTATCAAGGAGTTTGGATAGCTGGCACTGATTAACTTCTCTTAATTTGTGGGCAGGGACAGGTGTTTGACTAAATCATTATTTCCAAGTTGGTAACTCTTCACTGTAGACTGGGGGAGGAAAATATATCGCAGACTGAGGCTGGAAAACCATAGGGCAATGATTAAGCCACCTGAAGCTCTTACATCCTTTCCATGGTGTTTGAGCTCCTGTGCTGTTGGGTACCAGTTCTATGTTTGGTTGGCTTTGCCAGGAGAGTTGACTGATCCATAGCAGTTCTCCGTATTAGTTGGGGGTTTTATCTTGATGTGCAGGAATACAGTGCAGTGCAGTGTGAATGAAGAGGAGACAAAAAGCTTCCTGCAAATCTGTTTATTTACATTCTGAGGTTATACCTCAGGCTGTGCAGCCAGGCTGCTGCCTTTGCTGGGTTTCCTAGCTTGCTTGGTAGGCTGGAGCACGTACATCACGCACGGGAAGCACGATGTGCTCGCGCTGGCTAGGAAATCGTTCGACTTCCTCATCAAATGGTACTGAGTGTTTGCTATTTTGAGGTACAGTTCTGTAATTATTTTCCATCTTTTTGTTCAGGATGGTGGGTAACTGGTAAGTCTCTTGGAAATTAAGAATGGTGTGGTATCACCAAAACAGAAATAGAGAGGTGTGGCAAAAGGATATGGTATTTAAAAAAAAAAAAAAAAAAGTTAAAATGAACATTTGAGCAGATTTATCTTCTAGGTGGCATAGGTTTATCAGGTCTCTTTCTCTTTGCTCTCTGGCAGCACTTGTGTAGGATGTTGGTGAGGTGTGGGGTGATTGATTACCCTGATTAATGGATTTCATGGGGTTCTTCTTTAACTCCTTCCACTAGCTAAGGCCTTGCTCACTGAAGTTTTCAAAGAACCTAAACTCCTTGGAGGTAATGAGTTTTTATTTCCCCTATAGTAAAGTAGCAAAAGAAGTTTTATGGTCTTGCCATAAATAGTTATGTCAGTTTTCTTTCACGTGCTCGCAGCTGGTGACTCCTCTGCTTAAAGAAGTCTCCGTGGTTGTTCATGTCAAGACGTGTAAGCAGTGCCAAAGCAGTGTGAACTGAGGCCATTTCCAACTCAGCTGTCCTCATTTTGATTCTGGTGGTTGCTCATTTCTCATTCTATAACCATTAAATCATTATAACCATTAAATCAAACTAAGGAAGAAAGCCCCTTTTTTTTTGTCAGCCTAGACAAGCTTTGTAGACGGAAGTTCAGCATTTTCTGCTCTATTTTGATTTTTTCTGTTGGACTTACTAATGGGGAAGTCAGGAATGTGAAATACACAGCCTCTGTTCACCGAAATGATGAATGTGTAGGAGAAAGGAAGGATGATAAGAAGGAAACAAATATTTTTTTTATTCCAGCCCAGAGCTGGAAAGGGGGAGTTTGCTTGCTGTACAAATGAAAATATGTCTGAAGCTTTGGTGGAAAAAAAAATAAAAATTGAGAGGAATGCAGTAATAATAGTTAACCAGCTAAGTGGTATGAAAAGGCATTAATCTTCCCTATGCTGGCACAACTTGGTTTCTGCTATTTCTTTGTCAGAACACATTACTTTTTCTGTGTTAAAAAATAGAAAAGGGTGAAAACAGAAAACTGTCTGACAATGCAGCATGGCTATCAATGTTTAGTGCATGAGCAGTGTTCACCTGAAGCCTCGTGTCTCAAAGCTATCTGGATTCTGACTTCATCGGGGTGTTAGGCCAGTTATCTCAAATTGTGTATTTAGGTAATTTGGGTTTAATCTCTCTCTTGGCACCTTTAACCTGATGCTCAGCAGGAGGAGGCAGCCAGCCTTTATATAATTTTCACGTATACAAGCCAATAAGCAGCTGTGAGTTATCCATAAGCAGCCAGAAGGTGGTTGTCTCCTTAGGCCTGTATTCTGACTTAAACATTTTTTTTTTTAAGCATAACTCATGGAATCCCAGACTGGTTTGGGCTGGAAGGGACCTTAAAGCTCACCCAGTTCCAACCCCCCTGCCATCAGCAGGGACACCTTCCACTAGACCAGGTTGCTCAAAGCCTCATCCAACCTGGCCTTGAACACTTCCAGGGAGGAGCAGCCACAGCTTCTCTGGGCAACCTGGGCCAGTGTCTCACCACCCTCACAGCAAAGAATTTCTTCCTCACATCTCATCTCAATCTCCCCTCTTCCAGTTTCAAGCCATCACCCCTTGTCCTGTCACTCCCTGCCCTTGTCCAAAGTCCCTCCCTGGCCTTCCTGGAGCCCCTTCAGGTACTGGGAGGCCACTAGAAGGTCTCCCCGGAGCCTTCTCTTCTCCAGGCTGAGCAGCCCCAACTCTCTCAGCCTGTCCTCACAGCAGAGGTGCTCCAGCCCTCGCATCATCCTCGTGGCCTCCCATGGACTCGTTCCAACTGATCCATGTCTCTTTGTGTTGGGGGCTCCAACAAGTCCTATCTCTATGAAGAATTTGAAGTGCAATAGCTGCTACTATTAAGAGACAGTACCTGTTTTCCTCACAACCATGAGACTCTCTTCTCAGAATGGCTTTGAAACCAGCTCAGCCCAGGACACAGCAGGTGCTCTAAGGGGAGTTAAGGCGGTTGCCCATATGAGTAGGTTGGTGTTCCTACAAAGAGGTGACAAAAAGTAAATTGACCTACTTCTTCCTTGCTGAGAAACTACTGGCCATGATTGCAGGTGACATTAGCTTTGATGTTTCACTAACAATTTAGGAAAAAATGTGAGAGTGGGCTGATGGACCCTGGTTTTCTGTGTGTTCAGGCATCATGGTGTCCTTGGATAGCCGGCTCTGCAGGATTAGCTGGGATATATCCCGGAGCCGGCTGTCCAGGCCACGCGATCCCTTGGCTGGCATACCCATCCAGTTGTAGAACCATAAGCACCACATCCCTTTACAGATTAATCTGTACCTAGATGGCTCTAAGATAACTTTGGGATGAATCCTAAATTAAAACTGTGGTGAGGGAGGGATGTTGGAGTGTTGATATCCAATCACACAAATATTTGCTGTCAAGATTGCTGATGATGTTGATGGAGTTTAGAAGGATTGTAGTGAGTTTGCTCTAGGAAGCAGGCACTTATGTTTAAAACTACAGCAGCTTTGCAGGAGAATTACAAAATAAAAGCTATAATGTATCACTGTGCATGTATATTTCATCCATGAAATATAATATATATATATGTTACCAGCCAACATGTTCTCGCCGTACTTTTGATGTTCATTTATAATAACCACTCGATTCTATAGCTCACCCAGTATCCCTCCTGTTTTGTTTCCAGACTTTATTGATGTGGCTTCTTGGTGACCTACTTTGTGTTCACTGCTTTAAGGTTGCTTTTTTTTTCATTCTCTTCCAAAAGGAAGTACCTTCCATGAGAAATGCTGAAAGCTCACTAGCCAGTTTTTAGTACGGGTAGCTGGAAACTTGGACCTGCCTGATTGGGTGGCCTTCCACTCAACACCCAGGATAGACTGACTCTTAGGTACTTTCCTTACTAAGCTCTGTTGCTAATGGTTTTGAGAGTTGGGAGGTGGGTGTTTGGAGAATTAGGGAAGGAAATGCCCGTGTTTCCTTGGAACTCTCATTACTCATGGCTGAATGGGTGAGCCCTGTGACTCTAAGGACATTGCGTTTGCCTCTGGTCCCTGCGAGGGTCCAGCAGTGTGTCATGTGCTTGTTACTGAAGTGCTTGCACAGCTGGAGGAGGGAACATCCCAGTTCTTTCTCCTTTTGCACATTCTGGGGTATTCTCCCTTTGCATTGCTCCTTGTGGGTTTTGTCTGTAATTTCCACTAGGGGTGATTCATTTTGAGGCTTAGCTGTATCTCTCTTCAATTAGTGGTGCTTTTTGCTTTTTATCTGGGGCATGAGGTATGTGCTTACTTATTTGTGGAGACACTTAAAAACCAGTTAATGTGATGCAGATGTGCAGTTTTTAGCAGATAGCATGTAGCTAAGTCTTATGGAGGGATTAATACCTCAAGGTATCATTGGAAAAGAAGAATTCACTTCTGTAATTTCACAAAGTGGACATAGCTTAGCATTTGTAATCATCATCTCCTAAGACTTGCTGCTTCCTCTTACCCCATTTCACTTGGCTGTCATGTTGATATAAACACTGGTTACCCTAAAGAAAAAAAATCCACACCAAACCTTTTCCTGGAACCTTGATGGCTTTTTGGTTTCCAGAAAAGAGAAGCCAGATCTCCGGGTTTGTTTTTTTTGGTTTGTTTTTGTGTGTGTGTTTCTGTTATAAAATGAGCATGCTATTAATTGTAACTGCCCAGTTTTTGCTTGGAACTGCAAAAATAGCCATAAGGGAAATAGATTGATTTTTTTTTTTTGGGGGGGGGGGGAGTGTAAATGTCAATGGAATTTCAACAAATCTAGTTCCTATTGGGATGGGGAGATGAACTTCACTGGTGTTGAGCATGCAGTACTTCTAACCCTGTTAGGAAAACCTTTAGCAGAAGATAAATGAACAACTTAAATTAGGAAGAGATGTTCACCAGTGGTGCAGGTTGCAAGGCATTTGAGGAGAAACTTCTTGTAGCCCACTGTTACAAATAATAATCCTCACTCCCTTCCTTGTTGCCTTGTATCATGGGCACATGTGCTGATATGTGAGGTGGAGGTCTGCCTGTAAAAGGAGTGCTGGGAGGGGCTGAGGGGCTAAAAACGTCGCTAAAAGGAGCTGCATTTGAGTTGCTTGCCTCCAAAGGCAAGCCCAGGGCACTGAACCCAGCGTTACCAGCACTCTGAGGTTACAGGAACTGCATGGGGTTGGTGAGAAAATGAAGATTTGGCAAACGTTGTGAATGCCAGCTGCAGCGTGGTGGCAAGCTGTGTTACCCAGTGGATTGCTGGACAGAGCAGCTATTTCTCCACATTTCTTGCCAGCAGGGCATTGGATGAAAGGGGGGTGGTGCTGTTCTTGTTGGAGGCAAGCTGGATACAGAGGCTGTGCTAGTCCAGATGCATGGTATCTAAAAGATTTTAGTGGTTTGCAGTTTTTTAGGATGTTCTTTTTCTCTGGTTGAAATCTCCAGCAAGGCAGGTGAAACACTGGCCCCTGGGAGGGAAAGCTTCTGGTTTATACTTTATTTTTTTTAGTCTTGCTCTTTATCAGCCGATAGGAAACAACAGATGTAAATCTATTCCCCAACACGTGCAGATGCATTTTGTTGCTTGGAAGCTGAGCAGGAGCTCTGATGAATTATCAGCATCCAATTCCAGAGCTCTGACAATCTGCAATCTCCTTAATATTCTGTCCAGCCATCGTGGGTATTATTCCTCCGCATTTTTCCCCTTTTGTATTCTTCAAACGCGTGTTGCACTCTGAATGCTGCTGCTTTAGGATTGAAAGAGATACTGGCTGGCTCTGCTCTGCTCAATTTTCCTTTGACAACAGGGGGAGAGAATATATAGTATGATTCTTCTTCCCCCTCCCTTGGTAGTACAAATACAGCCTGAATTAGTAGCAACTTTGAAAATTGAAGAGTTTATCTCCTGTTCTGTTCATAATTGTGTCTCTCTAATATTAAGAGTATAAAGGCACATAAATTATTCATGCCAGGAAGAAATCCTCAATAAACTTTTAAGAAATTGCAGCACTTCCAGGGGGAAAAAAAAAAACCACAACTTTCTGCCTCTAAAGACTGAGGAATTCTGCTCTGTATTCTCTGGCAAGAGTATTACTCCAGTACAGCTTATCTTTGGAAATAACTGCAGATTAATTTACATGTGTATTTTAAAAGGTAGCTTGCTTACCCAGGTGGCAGTTAGATTCAAGTTAATGGGAATGTAAACCAGCAGGATCTAGAGTAGCTCTCCAGCTTAAGGGCTAACCATTTTTACCATCCAGCTGTTTTCTAAATGATTTATTTCATTTTCCCACTTGGTTTCTTTGCCTCACCCCTCAGTTTCAGTCTTGCTGCTCGCAGTACGGTGTGGGTGGCGAGAGAGGGGAAGAACAGCTGCACTTAGCAGCTCCAATAAATGACTTTATTAGAATTAGAGTGGTGTCTGCATTACACTAATACCAAATGTCTTAGTTCATCTTGTAGCTTCTAAACCAGACTGTCATCGTTTCCACCCTGCCTGCTTACAGTGGGGAAAGACATCTCTGACTCAGCCCCCCGGATGAGTGGGGATACAGTGAATTGTGTGCCACCAAAGGGAGGTTTGTTCAGGCTTTGTCTGTGGCCAGAAACCCTTGTGCCTTTTTCCCCACTTCTTGTACACTGAGCATAATACACAGGAGGAAGGACAGGCTCTCACACAGCTCAGAAATAAGTATGAAATACCATGCAGACCAAATGATGTAACAGTGTCCATATGCTGTGTTTCTAGCTCGAGGATTTAGTGTGGAAATGTAGAGGAATGGTACAAATGTTATCTTGGGACACAGCAAAACCAGTGCTAATCCTCCATCTCAAACCTGCGAGGTCTTTGGCATTGCTTGCTGAGAGAGAGAAAATAAAATGCAATCCTTAGGCTTTTCAGGTTTTCAGCTGAAGAATGGGCTGGTGAGGAGGGAGTTGCCTTTTCTTTGTTGTGAGGTAGCTCATGTTTTCTATGGCAAGATGAATAATAATTTGTTGCTGCTTCTTGTAATTCTCTGAGCTCTGTAGGAACTGGGGTAAGTGCTGTATGGATTGTGTGCCATCCCAGGGGAGCCATACCTGCAGTGTCTGGAGATGGAGCAGAGCAACCTTGGAGGGCAAACTCAACTCCAGGATCCACCTTGCTACTCCCAAAGTCTGTCTGTAAGGTCTGGAGGAGGAGATGGTAGGCAGTGGTGCTTGGAGAGGCCTGGTGAACAAGCTCGCTTGCTTGCTCAAGAGGAGGATTCAATTTGCAACACTGCCTCTGGGCTTCACTTTGAGGCTTCTCATCTTTTCCTATCTGCTGGTTAAATGGGAGCTGCTGTTTGCATTTGCCTGGTCTTTGCATCAGGAAGGTTGGAAGCTCGCTGCAGAGCACTGGGGAATTGCTGCTGGAGGAGCACTGTGCCCAAGTGGTGTTACTTCGGAGGGTGGTAGGAAAAAAACATCTCCTCTTCTGCATTTTCTATTTTCTTATATATTTAATCTGTAGCTAGTTATTTTTCCAAATTAGTCATTGTCTGAAGTACACCTGCACAGACTCTTAAGCACAATTTCATCTGTTTCAGAAGTACAGGCTAAACAGCATATTAACATCATTCTAATTTATTTTGTGAAGGCAGGACTAAAAAGGGAGCAATTTGTATTAGATGTCTTGTCGACATTATTTAACATCAGTACTTGAAGTATTTCACTGGAACATTTCCACCTTTATTGTAACTAAATGGACATTTTTCTGGCTGGTAGGCACAAGGTGTGCACTTCCATTCACACATCTCTGCCATCCCTTTTTCCCTTCCCTTCAAATACCAGTTGTTTCTTTTGGGTAGCTTGTAGTGGCAAACAGAGTGGGTAGAAGAAATGAGGTTTAATTTCATCTTTCCTAAGGTGTGTCCCTGTCCTGAAGAAAAGAGAAGTTGGTATTTATAAGCAAAATAATTGATTTTCCAATGCAGTGTGTGGTTTGGGGTTTTTTTAACTGTTCTGCTTTTAACTGGAATTGTGTGGCTGAAGTGCTAGAGGAAAACCCAGCAACTGGATGCTGTACACCCACTTTAATGGGAAAGCAGAAAGAAAAATACCAAGAAAGCTGGGGAAATGGGCAGCAGCCCACAAGTTTAAACTCTCCCTAATCCCTGCTTTATTCTGTTGTGTTATTCTACTCTCAGGAGTTCACAGGCAGCCTAAAAGCAGAGACCAAAGTACTTCAAGGGAGATTTGACAAATCCACCTGTCATTGTCACCAGACAACTGATTTATCATCTTTGACAAGTAGAAAATTGCTTTGACTTGTCTGCAGGACAAGTCAAATTTAGTAATAGTGATGGGGTATTTTAGAAATTGTCACGATCATGTAAATCCTGTTATCTCTGTAACTCAACCCAGCCAGTTCCCAACTGTGAAATGACATTAACTTTGGGGGGGGGGAAATCTAATATTAACAGATAACTGGACATTTTTCCTCCTCAGTTATTTTTAAATCCTGTTGCCTTTCAAAGGCTGACACTTCTGCCTCTTAGCCCTGTTTCCCTGGTAATAGAATATTGAAGGAGATGTCTTTTAAAGCAAAAAAAAAAAAAAATAGCTACAGCACATCATAAAATACAAAGGAAGCAAAGTGTGCTTAATCTGACACAGCATCAGTGTTTGGGCTGTAAGCTTGTTATAAGGCTTGTGTAGTGGCAGCTGATTTTTTCAAATTAATTTCTATGTATTACCATAATAAACATTTTAATAATATCCTTTCCTTCCCTCATATCCTCAGCAGCTGAATATTTCAGTAAGTTATCTGGTCTTTTGTAGCAGCCTTTTATCCCCAGCACCCGTGCATGATCTGTTTACAAGAATGCTTATAGGTATTTCCAGTTTAATTTAATGTTCCAGGTTACGCTGCTTCAGCAGTTTCTCTCAGTGTGTTTATGCTAGCATTTGGAGTGTTTCCACTAAATACTTGGGGAAGATTGAGACTTCTTTTTTTTATTATTTCTAGTTTTATTTGATAGTAAATGCAAGAAAAAAAAAAACCCCACTGCATCTCATTGTTTAAATCTTTCATGTATCTGAAAAATAACTTGCTGCAGCTAGCATCCAACACCTTGAAAAACAAGGCTTGCACTGTGTGGAGTTTTATTTGGTATATTCATTATTTGCCTACAATAATAAATAGAGCCTGGTGTGTTGCTGCCTGCTGGAACTAACTGAAGGGTTGGAGGAATCTAGGAAATAGTAGAACATTGTGAAAGCGCAGAAATTGGTAGGGATTGGGGATCTGCTGAGAACCCAAAGCTACTGCCAGCGTCTTGGGAGCTGCTGAAGTTCCAGGTTGTCACACCACTCGGGTTTAGTCTTGCAGCTCAGTGTTTTGCTGTTGCTTTTCTTCACTCACAGTCCATAAGCAACTCCCTAGAAATGTCCAAAAAATATCATCCTGATCTAGACATGGTCATAACATGCATCCACTGGGATCCTTCGTTTCCACCCCAAACCGGCCTTAGTTACTGGCTGTTGTCCACAACAACCCTGTGTTGTCCACGATTACTTCAGCTCTTCCAGCGCTCCTGCTTCCTGAGTTTCTTTCCCATTGGTAGCTTTGGATATTTGTCATCTTGCTTCGAGTGTCTTTTTTGTGTCTCACGTTCTACCAAGCATCTGAAATCAAATTAAAGTCTCCCAGCAAAATATTGGCTTAATCATGAATTCTAGTATGTAAACTGATTTTTTTTTTCCTAACCTCTCTTCCTCCTTTAGTTCCTCCCAACCTCCCATCCTTCCTTTGGTCCTTCTGTTGCCTGCTGGTTTGGCTTGGGGAGGGACCATACCTTTTTAAAACATAAGAAGCAGTAGCTAAATTTACTAACCTAAGAAAACTGCAGAAGAAGAATTGATAATTATCAAAGTCTCCTGTCAAAACCTCTGTAGTAGAAATAAAGCATCAATAAAATGTACAGCGTTTTTGCAGTGATTGTATTAATTACTACTGAGGATAAACAGCAAAATCTAGATATGCTTTTGATTATTTTCTTTGTTTTTTAATTTTTGAAGCTTCTACTTGGCTGCTGGGGTCAGCAATGCTGCTCTCTTCGGCCTTTTCAGTGGCAGCTTGTTAAGAAATTATGTATTCCCAGAACTGCACTATTTTAAAAAGGGAGGGGTGGAGGCTTCTGTGCAAATGAGGAAGTAAACAAAAAGGCTTTGGAATTCCAGTCCAGTGCAAAGAGGAACAGGTTCATTGCTGCAGGAAGAAATTGTTTCTAAGTTTTAAGAAACTTGTGAAAAATAGGAAGAAAAATGACAGCCCTCAAGCTCGTGTCCTGCACAGGCTTTAAAAGTGTTTGCACATCAGCGTGGATACAAGCTGTAAAGGTGGAAGATAGGAGCTAAAAGCACCTCTAATGAAAATACTGATGAGACCAGAAGAAACAGGTTTTGCTGTAGAGATGAAATGCTTCTTGCACTTGCATTTTAAGCAGAGTTATGTTTTGGGGTTTTTTTTTTTTCACAGTGTTTATGAGGAAGAGGAAGATAAAGCAGTAGGAGACACAATAATTACACGAAGAAGCTCCTTTACTTCTGGCGTGTCTCACCAACCAGTAAGAGTCAGGAGATGTGACGAGAGCAGGTTTAGAAGACTTCTGCTAAACTTGAGCTGTCACAGTTTTTCCTTTTTCTTTTTGTTGTAATTTTCTCCTATAAAATGAGTGAAGGCATAAATCCATACAAATATCACAGCCTTGTAAACTTGCTGTGTTTCCAAGTGAGTGATGTAGGAAGCAGCCGCTGGCTGTTGACCCTGTCCCTGTGGATGGTGTTACAAGCCTTGGTGGCTGTCGTGTGGAGTTGAGGAAGGTGCTTTAAAAAGTCACTTTTTGGAATAATAATAATAATAATATGGGATTTTTTTCCCCAATCTCAAATATGAAGTTGTTGATTTCAGTGTTTTTCACTGTCATTTCCTGTCAGAATGAAATGTCTTGGGTTTTTTTCTTTGTTTTTTTCTTTGTTTTTTCCCCCTTTTTTCATATGTGGAGAAATACCAGTGGCCAATGAAGACAAAAGCTACTTACATTTGAAAATTGACCATCAGGAAGCAACATTTTTTGCTTATTTTAAGCTATGCAATACATATTCATTCCATGCTTTTTCTATCCTCAGTTTCAACTTGCAATATCTCAGCTCCCTCCCCATTTACTCCAAATACATCCACATACAGAAAAAAAAAAAAAGAAAGAAAAGTTGTCTTTCATCTTGCAAGCTTTAAGCCTTTAGTAACACTGATGCTGCTGTTATCACCAGGCTGAAGTTCACAGGGTGATGCTCAAGTGAGAAATAAGCAGAGTGTCAAGGAATTACTTTGTTATTGTGCTCAAAGCTTTTTCTCAAGTGGGGAAAATAAAGCGCTCTGTTAGAAGTTCAGTGCAGCATTCAGTCACTGGTGGCTGTTTTTAAAGATACATAATTAGAGAGCAGACTGACAGTGTGATAGAAGGAAGATGCACAGCATCTGCTGCTATGCCCAAAATTGTACAGATTCTGTTCAGTCAGCCTGGTTACTCGGGTTGAATTTTACCCCAGTTTGACTTGTCCAGTTAAACATGTTAAGTTTTGGCAGATGCCTTAGTTAATGTACGTCTGATTGCTTTCTTCATGTCTTCATTTTTGCCCTGCAGCCTTGTTAATCTGATCCTTCTTTTGGGTAAATATGCAGGCTTACTAGAAAAATGCAAGTTTTATAACATTGTCTTATTACAGCCTGTGTGCATCTACTTTCTGTAGCCACACTGTATGGAAACTTGCCTTTTTTTTTCTCTCTTTTTCACCCCTCCCAGTGTATTATCAGCAGTGGTAGATGAACCAAGAGCAGGGACCCCTGCAGTTCACTGTTGAGCTCAAGACTTTAGGAGTGACTTATCTGAAGCCTTGGCTGAGTAATGGCTCTGTCAACATTTGCTGAAGTGGATAAATTTTGCTTCCTTGGTCACAGGGTACCAGGTCCACTTTTCTGTTAACACCTTTGACTCTTTCTTTGCTGGCTAAAAAAGAAAAAAAAAAGTTCATCTACAGTAACCTGTAGCCAAGGTAGAGACAGAAATACATGTTTTAATCTTGTCTTCATTTGAAGACTATTTTGATTATATGAGATGGAAAAGTTTTAATTGCTCTGTGTCTGCTTGGAATAGGTGGGTCACAGACACTCTGCATCGCTGTTAGTACTCAAAAGAACAATATTCTTCAAATTTGGCTTGGGATGCTTTTTTCCTCTCTGTTTTGTGATCTGAGAGGTTGGGTATTTTCTCTCCCACTTTCCTCCTTCTCCGCGAACTCAACACTGAGAGATAAACAAAATACAATGAAAATTATTTCAGGTTTGCTTGCAGTGACTTGCCTGTGAATGGGCTTTGTAGAACGATTACCTGGAAATCTCTGTGCCCTCTTCTGGGGTTGACCCACTACCTCCAAACCGTTCTGGCTCACTGACCTTGAATAGTGTATTTGTGGAGCATTTGCCTTCTTTATGAAGCAAATGCAAATCTACCAGACCCCCCATTTCCCAGCAAGAGGCTTTCTGTCACTCTAATTCTCTTATCATAAACACAGCAACTTCAGTTGTCCCTGAATCCTGGCCCCATCTGTCTTGGATTTACTAGAATAGTATCATGGTTTAAATAACGTTCCCTCCATCTGTGGAAGCAAACATTTATTGTTTTATCTGCAGGAGGAATTGATGAATATTAGTTTTTGCAAAGATAAATGACATTTTATCATGGACTTGTACCAGTAGTCCACCTGGCTGCACCTGCTGTGTGAGACAAAGTACTGGGAACACATGAGCAAGTTGACTTACAGGCTCTGAGGAGAGCCAGCACTGCTCTGCCTCTCAGAAGGACGTGTTTATAAATAATTTATTTGCTTAATTTGAGGTTTTGAGGTTTATTTTTGTGATCAAATGCTTATCCCAGCTCCCTTTCCCCACTTTTCTCGAGCACTGTTTTTTCCCCCATGGGGAATAAGAAATCATAAGGTGATTCAGTTTGGGGATGCACTCTTGTTTGAATGCTGTACCATTTGATTAGGCCTCCTCGATGAACCAATCCTGCTGCTTTTTTAACCAAGCTGTCATGGAGCTGAAGTTCATTTCAGCTTGGGAAAGATTAAAAAGTCCTTGGTATTTATGCTGATTTCACAGATGGTGAAACTTTATTTTCCAATTTTACAAGCTGACTTTACAAATATTAGGAGGAAAATCATCCTACTGCGTAACTAGCATGAGTAAGCATGAAACTTTTTCTGTGGCTTTCTAGTATCTTTTTTGCTAACATTTTCTTTTCTTGTTGCAGTGATTTTAGCAATGCTTTTATATCTACTTTATTGCTGACTTGTAGCAACTGTGAGGAATCTTTTAAATAAGGACAGTTGTTAGTGTGTGGGGGTTTGAGAAGTTATTAATTCACAACCACTTGTAAGTGCAGGAAAAAAACAGCTTTTTGGGGTTTTTTTTGGCATCAGTCATTTCCACGTTAATTTCACACTTCTGAATTCCTCTGCATCCTCCAGGAACGGGCCAGAGCTGTCATCCTGAGCAGCACAACCTGCACGGGGTCCTCTGGTCAGCTTGAGAAGATTGTAGGTCACTGTTGTAAGTCAGAGTTTATGCACATGCTCTGCTGCATTGGAAAGCTTAATTAATTAGAGTCTTCTCTTATTTGTCTCTGGACAGTGGGACAGAGCTGCACACAGGCACACGCATGTGCATGCTGGAGGCAGCAGCCGTGAAGTCGAGGCTTTCCAAGTCAAGGACTGCTCCTGCATCCCTTCTGCCACTTGCTGATCCTGGGAGGAGGTGGTTCCCCAAAGTTACCTCCTGAGGCACAGCCAGTCCTGCTCAGGGGAAGGGTACTAACCCTGGTGTTAGTGCTGGGCAAAAGGTGGTGAGAATTTTACTCCAGTCGTTAATTTGCCACTCCCAAAGAAATGAGTAGTCTGCCCTTGTTGGATCACCTGTTTACTAGCCAAAGTTTGGGAAGGAAAAAGTAATGTGTGTCCTGTCAAAGTGGCTGCTAACCATTTGATTATAGGGTTAGAAAGAAAATTGTAAGACAAGAAAATGCAAGTGCAGGTTACAGATGAAAATTGGGTTCTCCCTCAGCTGCTTCACACACCAGCTGCTCCGGGAGCCCAGCAGCGTGCTCTGCTCCTCACAGGGCTCGCTGGCTTTGGGATTTCTTCAGGTTTATCATTTACTTGCTTCTGTAGCTGAAATAGCAGCTCAATAGGCTGCTGAGGGCAGCCTTCTCCTTGAGCCTAAAATAAAATGGCCTAGTACTTTTATCAGCATTCCTCCCATAGCAAGTCTTACACTGAAAACTGAAACACAGCTATCCTAACTACTCAGAAGAAAGTTAACTCTACCCTAGCAAAAACCAGGACAACCTGTCCTCTATCCAGGCTGGGCTTTGGCAAGTCAGGTACAAGTGTGGGAGCAGGGTAGTTCTCCCCTTGCGCTCTCAGCTGGGATTAAAAGCAGGGGAGAAGCTTTCCTTATTTTTTTTTCCACTTAATTTGCACTTTACTCAGACTTCTCTTGGTTTCTTGCGTGTCACAGCACTTGTGGGGCTTCAGGCTGTCTTGGGCTGTTTCTCAGGGTTTGGGACTGTTGTTCTCCACAGACCTTACGGGTTTCCTACTTTCCATCTCGCTGCACATGTTGCATGAAGGCTCAGTGTGACAGGCACGTGGAAGGTTTGCCATTCTTTCTCTCTCTTTTTTTCCCTTTTCCTCTAAGCTACCTTCCTTCCTTTCCCACCACCTCTTTTTAGCATTTTTAGCCACTATAACATTTCTGCTATAATTAGCTCTGAGCATGACTGTTGTTATCTTTACAGGGTTTAATTTTTAAAGGACGGTCTGGAGGAAGTAATGCTCATTTGGCTGAAATCCTTTTTATTGTTCTAGCCCAGTGACCAGCTTGGTGATCATAACACACAATGGACTTTTTAAAAGGTATCTGCTTGTCCTCTTCAGGTCTTCAGTCTAGGTAAAGAACCTGATGTACCTTGTGATGTACAACTTCAGATATATTACACACTTGCACCCCATCAGTGCATACACTGGGTTATTTTGATTTGGACTGGATTTGCATCAATATAATTTGTCTATCTTATCTAGGTCATCAGTGAAAATAAGCTCAGGATATTATGCCCAACAACCGTCAGAGCTATGTAAAGAAAATCTGATTTTTGACTTGTAACCCTTCTTCAGCAGGGAGCATGTAAATTGCAGCTTTTCCAAAGGTTGAGGCTTGACTGTATGGAGGAAGGAATTTATCCTGTCTTTGAAGCTTGTGCCAATTAAGGCTGAGATGTGGGGGTGAGATGGCGTGGTGGAAGCTCTGCTGTGGTGGTTCCCTGGGCTGCCATAGCCTGTGCCCTGGTAACTGGGAGAGCAGACACATCCCGAGGGACTCTGCTCCGGCTCTGTTGCCTGCAGCTGCTCGTTGCTATTCATGAGCTCTGCTACACTCTTTTTCAGTGTTATTTTGGTTTTTAAACCCCTTTCACCCTTTTCCTTTTAGCCCACGTATGAGTCAGTTTTGTCTCTGTGTGCACTAGTGTGAAATTAAAAAAAATAAAATCATTATAAATTAAACAGGATATGGGATCATTACCTTTGACTTCACCTTGCACCATCTTGCAAACAAATCAGCGGCTATCATAGTGCCCTTCCCAGAACTGGGTGTGGTGGCTGAAATAAAACATGTCAGGAGCACAAAGAGAACAGAGTCCTATTGTTTTGGGGCAGGCAGAAAGATGAATTCTGAAGGAGGCTAAAGTGTGGTTTTGGGGGTTTTTTTGTTTTGTTTTTTTAAAGTAGGATATTTGTACTGCTCTTGCCACCTTATCACCAGTCTCATTATTTTGTTGATTATCTAAATAAAGTAATTCCAAAAGGAGCCTTCAGGGCCAATTTCTATAATTTGCAGCTCGTTTCAAAGTATCTGCTCCAATTTAATTGAAGAATATCAGCGAGTGGTAGCTTAGCTTTGAAGTGTTCCTCTGCACCGAGGAGGGGTTTCACCGAAGCAGAAACTCCCTCGACAGTTGCCTTGATATTTAGCCTCAGAGAATCATTCATATCCCTTCCTCTTCCTCATCCTCATTGTTTTACACTCATGCTTACAACTATTTTGAATTTGATTTTTAATTTTCAAGCCAGGATTTTCCTTCCAAACTTTATGAACGCAATGCCATGCAGGATTCAGTCCTACACATGAAACCCAGTCTAGCTGGAGTGCCTACTAGCAAACAACACAAGAAGGCCTGCAGTATACCTGATTTAATTTTCCTGGCTGAATAAAACTGTTCTTATTATCATTTCTTAACTGGCAGAAGTCCCAGAAGGTTTGTAAACTAGATGCTCCTGCATGCCCATGTCCTGCTTTGTGACTTTTATGCATACATGGGGTCTAAAATTATCTGGCATAAGCATATCACGTCTTGGAGAGATGCTGTGTGCTGGACTTGGCACAGGGATGACAAGCTGAAAGCTTGAGGATTTGTGTTATGCAGGAGAAAACCTTAAAGGCTGTAAGATAGTCCCTTGGATCTGGGAGCGTGAGTCTGGATGGTGGTGCAGTGTGACTAAAGATGAAAGGAAAATCATGTGTAATAAAAGCATAAATAATGATTGTGGCTTCCTTGTGCCAAATAACTACGTGTGGAGATGGTCATCCTCAGTGATGTGAGGAGTGGTCTCTGTGTTTATACCATATTTACTCAGAACACTAGGTGAGACTGAGGGTGTTTGAGAGGAAGTGATTTTTAGATGGTTTTCCTCTGTGGAAATTCGAAGTGGAGTGCTCGCTTCTTCCTTTGCAGGCACCTGCTTCCATGGTGCCCTGGGATGGGAGCACAGCCCCAGGTTTGGCATTTCAGCAGGTCTCTTGCTGGTGGCAGTTCTCATGAAGTATTGACAGGCAGTGTGTAGCAACATTTTTCTGTTCTAAACTGTTGGTTTTATTTGCAATCAGCATTGCTCGGTGTGGGAAATGAAAAGGTTTCCCTTTAAGACTTGTTACTCCTTTCATATCTGATCTTTTAAATATATCCTTGTGTGGTTTTTCTGTCTTTGTGTTTTCTTTTGGAGCAAATGTGGTAAGAGTGGTTGATTGGAAAAAAAAAATATATATATATATATAATTCAGGTATCCTGCTTCACTACAAACCCAATGATAAAAATTTCAGAGAGTTAACATCTTGTCAGAGTAATTATTTCGAGTTGTTTACTGCAGTGGACTAATGTTTGATCTTTCAATCTCCTCTGGAAATATAAAAATAGAAATTTTAAAAGCTTGCTCTCTATTTCAGACTGAAAGCTTGGGCTGCCTAGAATGTAAGTGCACTACAGCAACATGTGCTCGTCAAATGAGATAAATATTTGATGTCCTTCAGCTCTGGTAACAAAAGGACCATAGTCTGTGGAATCCCTAATGCCAGCTGTGTTGAAAGTTGCTGACTGTTGGCCTGTGACTGTTCACTGCTCATACAGTATTACACTTTCAGAGACACAATCCAAGCTGTGTGCACTTTTAATAAAGAAAAAAAACCAAACATATGCACAAATATAAGCAAAGAGGTATGTGAATGATGCAAAATACAAAGCAGACAACAAAGCATGTTTGTTTATGGGAATTTCTTTGTGAGTAATCTTGGTTTTGACTGTTGTTTGCCACACCTTCATCTCTTTATCCCTTTTTCCTTATGTTCATGTTCCCAAGTGCTGCAGCTTTGCCTAATTCCTTGAAGAGAGGGGTAATAAAGTGACAGTATTTCCAAGGAATGCAGTGTCACATCTCTGACTGTGCAGTCTTCCTCATATTTGCTCTTTGACTTCTTGGTCTCTGCGACATGCAAATAATCCTCCTCCTTCTTAAAGGGCTTTTCCTGTGTGTTGAATTGCTTGTAATATAGATGCAGCAGCTCCTGATAGGTGGGGTTTTTTTCTTTCTCTCTGTTGTAATGGGGGGAGGTGAGTAATGGAGAAGCATTTCCTTTTTTTAACCACTGGTAGAAAAACAGAGCAATCCGTAACATGTCCAGGGTACAAACAGGACAGACATTTGTGAAAGTGTGTTGTGCCAGAGAGGGTTTAAACAGAGATGACAGCCATGCATGGATTTGATATCTACATACTGACTATTCATAAAAAGAAGAAATTGTTATATTCTTTAGAAAAGTTAAATATTCTCCCAAGTATTTTCTGTTTTCCAGAATCACAGTATAGGACTAAGGTTAATCTGAAGTTGTAGAAAGCATGCAAATACCTCATGTGACTCATTTTGGTAAGCTTGACCTGAGAAGGCAAATGTCTGTTTTACAGTGTCATTTACACAAGAAAGCAGTCAGGAACACGTGTTTCTTTGAAGGATGACTCTTTAGACTACAACAGAGTTTTATTAGGGGGCTCTTGGGATTAAGTTTGCTCTACAAGATGCATTGTGCTCCAGTAGCAATCCTCCCTGTGCAGGGGAGGATGGCTGGTAGGGTTAACTGTCAGAGGGCTGTGGGTCTGAGTAATTCACTGACACATCTTCCTTACTGCAGGAGAAGCTGCCTTCTGAACTCAAAATCGTTTTCACAACAATTAAACTGTTTTCACAACAATTAAACTGTTAAGATGTGCAGCCCTGTGATTTTTACTTTGCTAATTCAGTTAGCTTGCACCAAAATCGAAGGGTTTCCTGAGAATTTCTATCGCTAGTCTGCTGTACAAGGGCCAATTAGAGTTAACTGATGTGCTTCTAAATGTGGCCTGTGTGAAATGAAGTTCTTTGTAGTGTAATTATATATTTTTTTTAAATAGCATGATTTATTATTCCACAAGTAGGTAATTTCTCATTGCTGATAACCACATGGCTAGTCTTCCCTTCTGCCTTTGCAGTTCCCTTGGAATAGCAACATTTCCTTTGCAAATACCACTGCAGCCCCTTGGGGGGCTGTATTTAGACTCGCTGTTAATAGATCAGTTCGTTCATGTAATTACCGAGCTCCGGCAGAGCAGCTTCTGTACCTCAGCGCACGCTATCGCTTTACATTCGCTCTCTTTGAAGCTCAGGACAACCCTTCATGCTTGGCAAGGAGTTTATGGCTCTAGAAAACGAAGAAACTGTTTTGTAGCTCCCAGCAGATGTTTTAATAAGTTGTAGCAAGTTCCGTTTATCCGTGAGATAGTAGGAAAATATTTCCCTGTCTGATTCCCTGTCATGACTTCATTGGCTTGAAATGACAGGTTTTGCTGGAAGCCAAAGTGCTCTCCTGCTGTGCTGTGTGAGTTGCTGTCTTTGGCACTCAGAGGAGCGAGGTGGGTCACACATGAAGCCGTCCTGGGCTCTGCAGCCACTTCGTTCACTGATGGTGCTGGAGACAGGATTTTTCTCCTGAGGTTTTTTCCCTATGATTTCAGTTCTCTTTCAGCATTGTGGAGCAGTATGAATGAGGCTGTGCAGAGATGGAGAGAAAGGCTTTGTGGTTTTTATTAGCACCAACTGTGCAAGCAAACTTAATTTGGCATTCTGAAGTCCGTTGGTGTTTTTCCAACTTTACCCCTCAGCTGTTGCTAACTGCATTGCAGAGGTCTGTGTAATCTAGCAATTTCTCATTGTCTCCAGTCCCTGCCATTTAGAAGTGGGGATTCAGATTGCATAGCAGATTAAGTGAGCATTCCCTTTTATTTTTAATTTTAATACAAGTATTTCCTCAAGTCCTTGGAAAAATATACCTGACACTTACTAGCCTGAGGATATGTGCTTATTAGCTAGGGTGAAAAATACCTGTATTCCCATATGATTTTATAGGAAAGAAACAATTACATACACATCGCTTATTACACTTCTTACATTTATTCTCTTCAAAACAACCAGTCTGTCTTTATTCTTTCTCTTCTCCTCTCTCATTTCCTTCTTCTGTAGTTCATGGTTTATCTCATCCTGTCTCTTCTGTCTGTGTGCTTCCCTTCCCTGTGTGGAGCAGTGCCATCTTGCTGATTTTCTACCAAAATTCATATCCTTTTGATAGTGATGTGCTTTGGGATGGCTTTTACCTGCACTCTTTTTAATCCATGGGAGAATTAGAAATGTTTTTCATCAGCTGCCACTAAGAGGCAGAACTTCCAAGTTTGTGCTTGATTCAGGAGAATAAATGCACGAGAGGATTTGTGGGTTTCATTCACCCTGCCCCTGATCCCTTAAAACGATCATTTTACATAAGAACATTTTGCACATATTATTCTAGCTGGTTATGGACATGTTGGTGGTGAATTAGCATTTGAAACCATGCTGTGAGGGCCCAAAGTGCCTTTTGCCTTTCATGAAAATGGTATCCCAGAGCTGTTTTACAGTTGTGGGGAAGGCTTCTCTCTCAGTAAGTAAATTTTGTATTTACTTACTGTAATGTATTGCTTCTACTGGCTGTGTCCAACAGCCTGTCAACTGACTTACCCCTTCTTAGAAAACCTTGGGCAACTTTGCCATAGCACCCCGAAGTGTTTGAGCCGATTGTTGACTTACAGTTAAACTCAGGAGAAAGCAATCAGTGGTGAAGCCAACTCTGCCTCAATAAACAAGGTAGTTGTTACTCTTCCTAATTCCTTCAGTAAAATGAGCATCTCTTTCATAAGTACTGCACCTGCTTTATGTTTTCATCTTCTTCAGTCAAACTTTTGAAGAGGAGGAAAGAGAGGAAGGCTGGAGGGTTTTCTTCTTGCTAGGTAGCCACTAATTGTAGTTCAAACAAAAGTCCATTAAGCACTTCAAGCACACAGGAAGGGAAAAGTCACTAATTTTCATAGCATAGCTGGAATCTGGTGTGAAGATGTGATTTGGGTTGGTTTTTTTTTTTGGGGGGGGGGGGGGGGGGGGGTGGGAGGGGGTTTACAATGTGTTGTAGCTTTTTTCCTGTCATCTACTGTAAAATTCAAGTGCCTGCCCCATGGCAGAGGCATCTGTGTGCTCACGTAAAGATCTCTTTGGGAAAGCAGATGAGGAGAAGTCGTGCAAAACAATTGAAAACAACTGCCTTTCTGCTCCACTAAAGGAAAAAACAATTGCTTTCTTAAACTATGCATTCAGAGTTTCACACAACCAATGTATAAATTCATGATTTTTCAAAAACTAGTTTTGATTCCCATGATGACATGGGACTGCAATGCTCATTTGAGGTTTTGTGAGGAAAAATACATTCCTTTGCACGTGGATTGCCACAGGCTTTTAGGGTTATTTTGGGGAGCAAATTACAAGATTCTCATGTGGTTCTGAACTCTTCTGTTTTCCTTATGAATATGCTCAAGTTTAGGAATTAGGAGTGGGTTTCTGGCAGCTGTCTGCCAACTGTAAGAGTGTACGATCTCCTGTGTAGTCACAGCGATTAAAAACGTCTGGTTTGTGGTGGGGGAAGAGGGAGATCACGGGAGGAGACAGGCAGAGACTGGCCAGTTTCTTCTGCTGTCCTGGAGGAGGACCCAAGCATCCCTCTCACGTGGCAAATTCCTGCAAGGAGGATGGCTCAGGTGGAGGATGGTTTCACACTGTCCTCTCCCACAAGTGCACAGTCCCTTTTGGGGACCATGTCTTGAGCATGGCTCTGGTTATTGTGTGCTGGGGAGGTTTTATAATATGCCAAAATCAGTGCCATGGCTCACTGCTACCAGCATTTTTCCCCCTCTTACACTGGCTCCAGAGCTCACTAGTCCCTTTTATTGAAGGTTTGGGGATGGAGGGTAGAGGGGTGCTCCGATGCTGAGCAGTGACTTGGGTCAGATGGTGGGCTCCATGGACAGCAGCCTTTTGGAGGAGGCAAGCTGCTCGGTGGCCACAAGCTGTTTCAAGGGTGCAGTTGCCTGGGAAGGTAACAAGCGTGGGAGCTGGGGAAGCAAAAGGACTTGTGCCTTTTGTGGTTTTAGAACTTAACCTTAAGATTCAGGGGAGTATTTTAATATTTTAAGATCTGTGAGAATGATTTTAAACAGGAAAGAGGAAGACAAATTGTCATTTGTTGAGAAAGGTTTTTAAAAAGGTGGTTGTTTTGGTTGGCTGAGCTTCTTGATAAAGAAAACCTTTATGTTAAAGATTACTATCTGCATCCTCCTCTTAAGATACTGACACCTGCAATAAACCTATTCTAGACTTTGGGAATTAGCAATAAAGCTGCAAATGAGTAAGCTTGGTATCACTGAGGGGTGACTGGGAATGAGGAAGATGGACCTTTGAGTCTCTTCTACCTTGCAGAGTAGATAAAGCTCCAGTTACTGTCAGTTAGTTTCATAACTGCATGTTTTGGTTTTTATCAAGATAAGGTAGTTTGCTAACGCAGTACCAGCCCTATTTTGTTATTTTACCTTGGCAATATCCTACGATAAAATAGGTACTTCATTAGCATCCTAGTGAACGATGGACTCTCCATGCGGAGCGCCAGTCAGTCAGGTGTGTGAGGAGCCACTTGTGCTTTTCTCTTTTTATCACTCTCTGGTTGCAGGTCCTCCTCTGAAATGAGGGTGCAGGGTAAGGCGAGGTCTGATGCATTTTATCTTCGCACTGATGCTGGCGACAAAATCGTTAATCAAGGCTCCCAGCAGAGCCCGTGGTAAGAACTGGAACAGTCCTCTGGTAACAGCGATCAGAAGTGAGATGGATGTTCTGCAGGTGCCGATGACACTTCCTCCCTGTGCTGAAGACAGGGTTAGAAACACACTTCTGTCTCCCATATGCACCCCACAGTTGTTTTGTAGAGAGATGCCAGGTCCATTTCCAGCTTATGCACATCAGTTTACACTGAGCTAAGGACTGCAGAATCCTGCCCAAGGACCAGGAGAGTATGTAAAGACAAAAACCTAAGTGCACATTTCTTCTGTTTTCACCCCATTTTCTCATCTGTTGTAGAAATCTGATCCTTTTTTAGCTTCCCATCCTCAGTCTCCGTGACTTCCCTTTCCCTTCCTTCTTCCCTTGTATCTTTTAAGTGCGTGGTTTGATTAGGAAGCTGTAATCTCTTAATTAATTCATTTCATTTGAAAACACCTTCACCTGCAGAAGGGACCACTGGCTGTTTCTCATTTGGTCTCCAATAGATTTCCTGTTGGTCTGGGTTCTGGGTTATTCACTCAACAGTTAACGGAAGCAATTAGGCCACTGAGATGTGCCAGGCTGGCACACACGGCCGTCTGCCAACCCCAAAGGCTTTCCCCCTTTTCTGGCAATGGCATAATTTCTGCAGTTTTTTTCATCTTTCGTTTCAGATTTCCCATCTTCTGAAGTTAGCTCTTTGATTTTGTTTCATTTTTTAAAATCTGGCTCAAATTGCATCTCAAAAGCAATCTTGGCGTGTTTTTCCTTGAATGTTTATGCACAAAAATTCTCTGTCTCCTGGGGAAGGCACAGAACAATCTGCAAATTCTTCCTTAGCAAAACCTATCCTTGACAGAATTTAAAACCTTGCTCTTTAGAGACTTTTTACTTAGTACACCTTAAAATAGTGGATAAACTCTAGCAAAGCTAATTTGTCCATCAAGGATGTTGTGCTGGAGGTGAGCAACAGTTGTCACAGTGAAGTTTATATTTTGGGGAGAATTTTTTGCCTTATCCTTGCAGGGTTTGTGTGTAGGCAGAACAGGGAACTGCACACAGTAGCAGGCTGCCTGTTTTGTTTTGCCACCACCTGTAGCTGCTGAGATTGCCCTGCAGATCCCAACTAAGGGGATCTGGACAGATACAAGGACAGACACAAGGACAGACACCAGATCCCCTCTTGTGGGCTTGACCTCCACATCCCTCTCTCAGAGGACTTGGCCTTGTCTATCTGTCCTCTTCTTTTTTCCTTTTCTTTTCTACTATAAAGTGTGCAGGCCATGGGTGAGAGAACCTGCAGGGAGAAGAGGACTTCTTCCAGAGGAGGTAGGTTGCTGGGAAAGAAAGGGAGACTTTTCAGGGAAGGCTTGAAAACAATTGAGACAAAGCAGCAGTGTAAGCCTCAGTGAGGACTGTCCCCCCTGTGATCAGATCCCTGCAGCCACGGTGAACTTGGTTCTTGAGGGGAGGATGAACCTCAGCCCCGTACTGAGAACTTCCTGAGCTGCTGGTGGAAAGTTTGATGTTGCAGACAGTAAAATGTAGATAAATTAATGGATTCTTATTTTAGAGCATTCATGCTGCACACAGAAAAGGGTGATCCACATTTGCAACGTTTTTGGTTTTTTTTTTTTTACAGTGTTTTTTTGTCCTATCAAGAGTTTTTGAATCCATAATGTCAAAATCAAATGTCTCCAAGAAGACAATATGTCATTTTATCAGTAAACTTCTGGAAGTATATATATTTCTCCCCACACCTGCCCCTTCTTGCTATAAATGTCTTGTGAAGCATTATTGTTGTATCAGTCACAGCAGCATTAATAATGTCTGCAGTCACTGATAATTTCCCTGTGTTTCAAAGTTTGCTAAAGCAAACCAGAGACATGAGGCTGCTGTTGGGCATTTAGATGTAGAAAATAAATATACTTCTGCTCCTGAATAAAGACTGTCTCTGGAGACAAACCTATAGCACTCTCCCATGTAGACTCAGTACTCTCTTCCCTGCCTGTCTTGATTCCTAGTGACTGTGCAGAGAGGCATGGTACTGAAGAAGCTTAAAAAGTTGAATTTTTCAGTTAGATTACTTTTTCCAAATTGGATGCAGTTTTCAGGAGTAGGAGATGGGGAATTAGTGAATATCTGTGGAGATAAACTTTAAAAAAAAGAACATGTGAATGTGATTTTTTTTTTTTCTTTTTTTAAGTAATCCAGCAAGTCTTTCATCTGTGGGTTGGTTTGGGTTTTTTTAAGAAAGGCTTTGAATGAAGACTGTGTAAATACTTTGAGAATGATCAAAACTATTAACGCATCATTGATTGCCTCCATTGACTTGTTAGGTATTTAATCTCTTCTTTTTAACAAGTGTGTATTTTTCTGTTTCAAAAGCAGCCTCCCACTGGCCTTTGCATAGCGGGAAGCGTCTCCCACTGGCTTTCTGTCGCTTTGCCAGCCTGGAGACTTGGCTTTCAAGGGCTGTTGAATGCTTTGGACTCCTCCTGTCCTTCTGCTGGAGTTGGTGGAGCTGGGGAGCAGGCTCAGCTTTGTGCTTGGCCATGGCCATCTGAGACAATTTAATCTGTGTTGCCTGAACGGTGCATGCTATGATCCCGTGGCTTCGTTGCCAAACCCATGGCAGGAGCTCTCTGAAAGGAATCACAGCGGTCTCCTGGATGCTCTCCTCCGTCCTGCGTGCTTTTTTCTGTATCTCCTTTTTGTCTGCTTGTGCCAGTTGTAATAATGCTTTGTTAGGTGGTCACTAATGATGAAGTTTTTTCATAGTATTATAGTATTAATATTAAAAATTGCCTGAGCTGCATCTGGGTCACAGGATTCTGTAACAGCTTTGGTTTTAAGAGCACATTTCACTTTTTTTTAAAGTAAAAATGATAAATGATCTGCTGCTCTAGGGTCTGCACAGGGACCGTGGTTTTGAACTTGTGAAGTTGAATGCCTGAGAAACAAAGTGATTTGACTCATTGCTTATATTTAGTATCATTACCTACTGCATTAGGTTCCGTTTTCTTCTGAGCATTAATGTTTCTGGTCAGGAAGGTTAACAGGGAAAACGCCCAGGAGAAGGCATTTGTGTGCTTATCGGAGGGCAAAAGCATGGAAAACATCAGGTCAGGCTGCTGGGTGTCAACTTGTTTCTTTTTATTTTTCCTTTTTATTTTTTTTTAAGAGTCTGTAGAAGGAGAAGTATTGAGGGTGGGGAGAGGATGTCCTTCCTTTTTGGTGAAGCCTGTAAAATTGGAGGTGCTAGTGGATCCTTAGTATAAATGTGACCTGAAATCACAACACCCTCTTTATGTCTTGATCCACAGTCACATATCATAAATATATGAGATCATAAGCTTAGAGTACGTTCTGCAATCCTAGCTACCCAAGGTGATAATTTCTCTAGTTTTGAGTGTATTTATAACTGAAGCAAAAATTCTAATTACTGTATTTATATGTAATATTAAAAATATACTTGGCCTTATATTTTTGTTAGAAACAAGCTTTTGCTACAACTTTCCATAATCAGATGGCAAACAAAGGTTTAAGATGCTGCTTGTGAAGCTTTAGACTAAAGCATTAAACCTTTGAAGATCACTTGGAAGTCCTAGCTGCCAAGAGAGCCATAAAGCTGAACAGGTTCAGGTAGGGACACTGCATGATTTCCTGCATTTCTGGAACCAGGTGAGGAGCTGTAATTAGCTTTCACCATAGAAGTCTGAAAATATACCACTAAATTTGGTGTGTAACAGGTGAAAGCCTCTAACACTGGGGAAGTGGGGTTGAAAACCAAAGGGAGTGGAAGAGTTTGAGCATGATTTCACTGGTCTGAAGCCTGCGTGCTGCTCTTCATTCTCCCCATTCCTGTCTCCATACATTACGGCGGTGTTTATCCCGGAAAACCTCTTCAAGGCGTTAACTGGCCAAGACTCTCTTCTTATGTGACCTAAAATAGATAACACATTCAAGACCATGTGCAAAGCAGCAGAGCTGCTATTGTGTTTTTCCCTTTCTGAAAACATGAAGGGCTGTGACTCCTCAGAGCGCAGTTGGTGGAAGCAGCAATGTTTTCTTTCCCTCGTTCCCAAGCAGTCCCATCCTGGGTCTTGTTATTTTTCTTAGGTAGAACCTCCTCCATAACCAGGCTGAGGAGCCTCTGCTGCCTGAAGTAATCGCTCTTCAAATTCACACAGATTTGAGGCATCGTGCAGAGTCTTGCCGTGTCTCCTGAGACCCCTCCTGATAACCACATCACCCTGCTGAGGAACCCCTGTCAATATTCATGCAGTGACTGTGTCAGGACTTGGCAGGGGCGAGGGCATTAATGTGAAGCCTCCTTCGGCTGGCATGTATTAAAGAAATGATTTGTGCTTTGCACTGGAGCAGTGATTTCATTGCACTTGAACAATGACATTTGGGATGTCTTGTGGTAGATGTGCCCATAAACACTTGTGTCAAGGGTGTTAGCTGGAGTATGGGGCTGCACAAACCTTGTATTATCTTGTGTACAGATCAGTTTCCCTAAAGGGCTTGTATGGTGTCACCATGCTGGTCACAGGGTGAGCTTCCTGACCTCTCAAGGGCTACCCAAGAGATTGGGGATGGCCCTGCACTGTCCCTGGATGTGCTGATGGACATGTGTACATATGAATCCAGGCACAGTCCTGTGGTCTGGTATATGTCTGTGAGGCTGGGCAGTCATAAGTCCAGTTGATGTAGACTCATCTTGTTGTTGGAGACAGTTAATGGTATTTTTGGGGGATTTTTTTGTTTGTTTGTTTGTTTTTTGAATCATCATGTTAGAGCTTGATCACAGTGAAAGATTAGCAGTGAAGAGTTTGCCAAAATAACAACTTGCATGACCAAATCCCTGCCTGGTTTCTCAGGAGATGTCAGGAGAGAAAACTGAGAGGTGAGCCAACGTCTGGATGAGGACCTGGGGCAGGGCATGGGCCAACTGCTGCTGGTCCAGCGAAGGGGCACAAGCATGCAGGGACTCATTCTCAAACTCTTACGTTTGAGAGTTTGTTTCTGGTTGGCTAGCATGTTGTTTCTGGTTAAATGGAAATGAAGGTTTGAAACTGTGTCCAGTTTTTCCATAATGAAGTGGTGTGTTTTAAGCTTGGACAGTGGAACAAGAAGAAACCCTTTGGCAGAAGACTGATGGGCTTGCACGCTGCTTGCCTTGTGCTGCCCTGCTTCTCTGTAATTGGACTTACCTCTCATGTGGAGGTTTCTTGTGAAACTTGTCCCATGTACCCTGGGAAGATGGATGTGAAGTCTCTGATTTTAAGAGCAGCTCTGTCTCTTTTTTGACCCCAGCCCCTTGATCTCACAGTTAGAGGCCTTAAGGGATAGCAGCAATTTAATTTTACTTTTATGAGAGTTTGGTTTGTCTTGAAAGACAGGGTGGAAAGAGGTGGACTGTGGAATCTGCTGTTGCCATATTAACAGAATAAGAAAAACATGAGGGATCTTTTAGTAGCCAGTTCTGCAAGGTGGTGATAAAAAGGACGTTTGTTGAATAGTTGCAGATCTTTCAGTGTTTCAGCTTAGATGTTGTAAAGCTCTTCTATGAGATAAGTGGTCTTTGATAGAAAGATAAATAACGTGCATCTGTCTGAAAAGGCATAAGATGGCAGCTTTTGCAGACAGGCACTTCTTATCATCTTGGGGCTAAGTATTGCCAAGCAGCCAGCTTCTCCTCACTCAGCCTTTTGTGCTGGCCACTGTGCCACTTAGTTTGAGAAACCCTGCAGTGGTCAGGCACTATTTCATTAGTATTATCAGTATTAGTGTTATCAATAAAGATACTGGCTGCTGAAGATCCCAGACCAAGAACTGCTCTAACTTTGATGTACTTTCAGAGACAAGGAGAAGTTTCTAGTGCTCTGAAACCACATGCTGCTCTGCCTTTCCCGCCATAGGCGGTTGAGGAGAAGTCCACCAGACTGGACTTTCCATCATCGGGGCTGCTGTGAGCAGAAAGGCTGCTATGGCTGTGTCCCAGCCAAGGGTAAGGTCATCACTGTTTGGCTGATCCTTGGTGATGGACCAAAGCTGCCCTGTCCATCCTCCCTTTTCTCTTCTTCCCAAGATGCTTGCGTGCAGCAGGCCTCCCTGATGGCAGCAGGCTTGAAGGTTTGGAGAGCTGCTGCTGCAGCCTGTTGCCACAGGAGAGGACGGGCAGTGGTTTGTCTCTGGCTCACTCTCTTCGCAGACAAGGTGGGATGGTCTCCAGAGCCACCCAGCTTGGCACAGTCTGCAGCAGGACATCTGTGAGGGCAGTGGTAGGCAGAAGCGGCTGCAGCTGTTTCTGTCGTGGGCTCTGCTTGCCCTTGCTCGTCCTGCCTGACAAACACATGGACCTGCTGGAGCTCCAGTGGAGTGAGGAAAGCCATCTTCATCTTCCTTTGGAGCATTTTGGGTCAGGAGAGCTTGACCTGGCTCCTTTCTTATCTGTCAAGAGAGTTTGTTGCCAGCAGTGAGGCAAATGCTGGAGCACTGTGGGTCTGTGCAGAAGGGTTTGGTGGCATGTCTGATGTGTGATGTGCTCTGCAGTTTGCTCAGAGGTGGAACTGCGGTGAGTCAAATGCCTCAGAATGGTGGAGAAGACCCATTGAAGACTAAAGGAGCCTGAAGCTGTGTGGGGTGAGGTGGAGATCTCTCAAAACACAAGCAGGTTGTTTATGAAACGCCGTTGGAGAGGATGCAGTGGACTCCTGCCTAATCCCTGCACACGCACGCACTGCTGCCAGGCTGAGCTTGTTCACAAGAGCTGGTGGCTGGCTTGTGGGGCAGGGCTGGTGGCCCCAGCCACGTGATGTGACCCAAACGTGAGCTAAGCATCCCTCCGCTGCTTCTTCATGGCACCTACACTGCAAGGTGCAGCAGTTAGAGCTGGTGGTGCCTCTTCTTGCACTTGTTTCTACATCTGCCTCCCCCTTCTTTGCCTCTGTCCCTGGAGCGACACGAACACTTCTCAGGTCTTTAGCCCAGGCACTTGGAAAGCTTTCGGGACGCTTCGTCCTGGAAATCCAGGAGCCCTCTCCAGAGGAGGAAGCAGCGTCTCCTGTTTGTCTTGAGTTACTCTGTCACAACAATGGCTTCAGAATTTGCCTAATTTAAAAGCTAGTTTTAATCTGATGGGAAGATGTTTGTGTATTTAAAATAGTTATTCCTTGCCGGAGCCACTCCCTTCTTTTGTCCTTCTCTGCTGGACTTTTCGGCTTCGCTTGGCTAATGTGCAGTGCTTGTTTACAGCAGAGATACTGGAGCATGAAGGAGGAAGTCAGTACGGTTAACACTGATTCGTTTCCAAGCTTCCTGTGCGTGTGCATGTACATGTGTGTGTGTGTGTTCAGCCTCCTTCATCCAGACGCCGCTGCAGCCTCAGCAGAAGAAGCCAAGAGGCCGGTGGAGACACGGGGACTAGATGAAGGCGTTTTTTGTTGAAGTCTTCCACCCAGTTTGGTCCTGAGCAGGTTTAGACAACGCGGGTAATAATTCCAGTATGGCAAGCCTGGTGAGGAAGGTGCTAGTGCAGACAAAGCCGTTGAGTGGTGAGTATGAGAAACACCTCGCCTGATGGGAAAGATAACTGATCAGAAAGCCTTGGTTAAGGTGCCTAGGAGGAGAAACGCGGCCGCGGGCAGAGAGCTGCTGGATATTCTTGTTGTTTTCATGTTCCACTGCCAGTGGGAGATGGCTACTTGGAAAAGCCAAAACCTTTCTCTGGGAAGCAGGGAGCTTGCAGGAGACAGGCATCTCGAGAGCATATTAACTCTAGTGTCAGTTGTGACTGTACCAAAAGATGGGATTGAGAGGAAAACAGTGCTGATGAGCTGTAGGAGAATCAATTTTATTGCTGTTTCCATTCCTTCGATTCGGTGGATGTCAGTACGGTGCTCTCATGTTGCGGTGGCTACAGAAATCAGCAGCAGCAGTGTTGTGTATTTTGGATATTAAAATATTCCAGTAGCAGCACCAGCCTGTGCCTGGGGTTTTTAATTTAAATTTATGATGTTTATTCAGCTCTTAATTGTGCAAATTAGAATAATTATGGAGTGTGATTATATGCATAGCCAGTGAGTGTTTTTAAGAGGCCAGCTTAAATTTCAGGAATTTATTTTATTAGTCTGGTGTCTTTCTGGTGCAAACGTCCTTTTTTCATGCTGCTGTTCTGCAAAGCAAACATCATAAACTGCCACAGCAGGAAGCAATTTTTGCCACAGCATATCTGAGTGAATGAGTCTTTAATAGAGCAGAAGGCTCCTCAATAACTCGGGCTAATTAGGAGTGATACGGTGAGTTATTGGCGACTGAAACAACCCTCCCCCAGGCAGAGCAAGGTCTCTCTGCTCCAGGGTTTGATAAGGAGAGGAAGGCACTATTTGAGCCATGTGTGGTAAGGTTTGTACAAGTGCCAATTTATCAATGTATAAACTTTAATGAAAGGTTGTGCTTGGAAAATAGGGCTTTTGTGGGAGTCGCTGGCTGCTGCTCATCTCACCCAAGGCTACAACTGAGCCTGGATTCGTGGAGGGGACAGTTCAGACACAGATGTAAGCAGTGCCTCCTGCATAGAAGTTATGGACTAGATGTGCAAGGTATTGCTTTGGCCTTTGCTGGGAAAGAGATCTTTTTGGCAAATGCTATTCCTTTCCAGCCCAAACTTGCTGGTCTCTCTACTCTCACTCAGCTTCTTAGAAAACATTAATTTCTGTCTCTAGAAGAAACGGAGATTATCACTTGAAATGAAGTAATCTACATGATTACATTGTGGCAGACATGGTGTGACAAATACGGGAGACTGAAGAGGAGATCTCCCTGCTTTCTCTGTAAATAACTTGAGACTTTGGGGAAATGAACCAGTCTTTCCAAAAAGAAACTGTGTGAAAATAAATAAATAAATATAAAACTTCCTTGCTTCAGAGATTAGGAGATTGGAATGATTCTAGTTGAAATTTCACTTGGAAAAAAAGCAGTCTGAGAATTAACACAGAGATGGGTTTTGTAGCAATGTCTATGAATTTTAAATGACTAGAGCATACATTTACCTTGCATGGATTTCTTCAGAGAAGCTGTAGCCCATCGATGTTTGAAAGCACAGTTCCTTGAGGGAGACACAGTCAATAGGGGAGCATGTGGTAAGCGTTGGCTTGCTAACTCGGCATGATTTCAGAATCTCTGCAGAGGTTTTCTTAGAATTAATCTTATTATTCACGCTGTGTTAAATGGGTTTTTTTAAATACCTGCAGGATGTTGGGAAGTTCAGGAGAGTGGTATGAAATGCAGCTGGTAGAAGGGTGATCCCAGAGGGGGCATACCCGTTGAACAACTGTTTGGATAGGGCGTATAAATACAAGGACTCATTCTGCCCCGTGGAAAGTGTGTGCTTGAAGCCAGTTTGGTTTCTTCATCTGGGGAGGCTGAGTGTTGAGATCTCAGTTCTATAATCCCAACATACTGCCCAGATCGTCATACTAGTGCTTGGATAAAAGAAACACTGCAGTGAGTGGTCAGATGGAAAAAGAAATGGCACAGAAAGGAAACATTCTAAGGATGCATAAAGGACACTCACAGTATTTATTGTCCGGTGTTTGAATATTGGGAGCAGCAGGGATAAGACATCTACACCTTATTCTGTGTCACCACGGGCAGTTCTGGCAGAAGAAAAGTCTGCAGCAGAATAGGCTGATGAGCATTTTTCTGTTCACTGTGTAGAGTCTCTTCTTTATTTAACTCTTCTCATGCCATTAAAAGAAATTCTTTTCTTTCTATCTTAGTTCCTAGAAAGAGATTTGGGGTTTCTGAAAGTGATCTTGGGTTTGTGTGTTCCAAATTTACGTGTTTGCTTACCCACCAGCAACTCACAGCAGCTTTCAGAAACTGCAGGATTAATGAACTAAATGGAACAACATCAGTCTTCAGAAGGGACTTCTAGGTGGTGACTTCTGCCTAAGAAAAGACATGGTCAGAAGCTATTTCAGCAGGAGTTTTATTCCACTTTTGAGTCAGTTGCATTTTTAATGACTGCACTGTATAAATATGTTTAAGATTGGTTATGGTAGAGAACTTGTGAACGTTCCATGAAGTGGTGGTGGAACTGAGCATCCTAAGGTTTCAATCTTTATTTAAAACAAAAAGGTTATAAAAAGTCAAGGTCAAAGTAGGCAAATGGCATTTTGCCAGTTTAACAAATGCTATTGTGTTTACCTCTCCACTCCCCAGACCCTGTTGCTTTTCAAAGACTGTTTAATTTGCCTGTCTGCTGGTGTGCAACTGCAGGAGAAAATGCAAATTGTTGTTTGGATTTGAGATAAACTGAAATTAGCTTGAGCCATGGACTAGCTGAAGAGACATTTAAGACAACTGAAATTGACTGTTCTTTAGCATCATTGTTTGCCTTATAAAAATACAAACTATATGGAAATCTTAACACATTAAAGAACAGCAAAGTAGTAAAAACTTCTGAAGTAGGACTTAGCTAAGCAATATCCTTTGTTTTCTAACTATGGGCTGCATTTCCTTTTAGTTAACGTTTGAAATGACACCGCTTGTTTCAGCTGCATTGGCACAAATGATGCTGCCTATCATCTGAAGGTTGTGTGAGGTGATGCTGGGTGTGAGAAGCTGTGAAATGAAAGTTAAAGTTGTCACATCAAAGCTCACAAATAGTAGAAAAATAACAGCCTTAATGGTTGCACCATCTCAATGTTACTTTCTTTTGGCAGGTGAATAATGGCAGTTTAACAGGAATTTCTGGTACCTTGGAGGATTTTTTTTTCAAGTATGAGGAATATTTTATATCTGAGACTGCTGAGGGTGATGCATTGGGGACCTGTACAGTAAATGGTCATACATAAAATAGTGTAGATTTTAAAGGTAGCAGCCGCTAAGCTGTCATATCAGAGTGCCATGGCTAAGGGAGCTTCAGAATTAAATGAATCACCTGAATGCAGTGACATTTGTGCTGCCAGTTCAAGGGAGTGTGCTGCAGAACATACTTACCAACAAAAACACCTCGCTGAATGAAAATCTTGCAGCACAGATAGCAGAAATATTCCAAGTCTGCTTTGGATTTAGTCATGCTGAATTCTTTTGTTGTGGAGCCATCAGGATCCTGTCTTCAGAAAGCCTTTTAATGTTCTTTAAAAGAAAAGAAAAGGAAAAAAAAATAAATCCTGTTTAAAAATAACGTGACATTACTGTGTATATTCATTGTTCTTATAAACCTTCTAGCTAGGCACAGAATATTGTGTGTTATTTCCTCTGCAGGCAGATAATTGCAGTAGGAAGAGGAAATTGAGCAGCGTAAAGTACAAAATCTTAAATAGTGTGTAGAAGTTCCTATTTCTGTTTACTAAGAAACAGAAATAAATAGTGAAATAATGGAAATATTTTACTCTCTAAAAAGCAAAGTTGTCATTAGTTATAAATCACTTAATATTGTTTCTGAAAATACATTATGTTAAAAGTAAACTTTTCCCTGTTCATTGTATCTCCTCCAATAACCCCAAATAACCAAGGGACTGCAACAGGGCTCCCTGTGTTGTTCCATAGTTGCTTTTCTTTGTGCAACTAAATTTGCATTCCCTTTCTGACATGACAAAATATTTCATTGTTCCAGGAGCACAAGTCGTGTTTTCTGGCAGTTCTGCAGACCAGGCTTTCCTTTCTAGCTCTGCAGTAGATCCAGGCTTAGATTCTCCACAAGGTAATTAGGAGTTCCACGCTGTAGTCTTTCCAGCTCCAAAAACTGGACTAATAATACTCTAGTATCCTCTCTTGTGTTTTTGCTTGGAGAGTTCAGTAGGCAGAGCACTCTGGCAAGGGGTTTGCTGAGTTTTGGTGATCTGTGCATTCCCCTCCATCACACCCTGGAGATATCCCAGCTGGTTTGGGACAGGGTTGGTATTTTTTTAGTCGTCAGTAGAATTTTTCCTAATTTAATTCCAAGCTGAATTAAGCCATACCAGAGGAAAGCCACTGTAATGCTGGATGGGGAAGGTTTTTTTAAGTGTTTCATTATCCATGGTAAATCATCTTAATTACTGAACATGCTCAGGTTTTTGTATATCCCTGTGTGCTTATCCACCTCAAGTTCACAGAGGGTGGCTGTAGTATCAGCTGTGACATGAAGCTATTTTGCCTTCTGCTTACCACTGTAAATAAACACCAGTTACTGCTGATGGTGTAAACACTTAGAGCATTCACGTTCACTTGTCAGTATTTTCTGCTATTGTCATGATTAAATTTGCAATCCTGAGGGATGCTATCAGATAACAGTAAGGGAGAAAATTAGTTCTGAAAATGAGATTTCCAGTCTTAGTAGGGCCTGAGAGGAGATAACAAATTAGATGATAGTTTAGGTAGAAAGAAGACTGTATTTAAACTTTGAGTTCAGTTAAAACTGAAAGTTGCTCTGGGGCTGAAAGTTCTAATTAGGTGAGTCAGAAAAAGTAGAAACATTAATTTTCTGCTTGTGTCTGTAGACTTTAAAGCTTTAAAAGTCCCTGTATGAATCTTTTGACATCGCCGGTTACTTTCTGGGACAATCACAGGCAGCGGCTAGTTCTTCTCTGAGCTAAATTCAGCTTTTTCCTGAGTAAGTGCTTAAAAATAACTACCCTTGCTGAATTACAACTTTCTAGCTGTCAGATTTCAAGAGCTTTACATCAATCGTCAAATTTTATGGCCAGGTAATGGCAGCATGAGACCTATCTGTGTCAGAAGAAGCTGCAGTGGAATTTCTTTGCTGCTTCTTTTCTCCTTCTGGAATCCTTAAAGTTAAGATCTTGAGATAATAAATACATGTTTCTTCCTTCTCTTCCCTTCCCCCTCCTCTCTAGGTCATGTGTCTCCTCTTATTCCTGGCTCTAAATTTATGAGCTTTAAATATACATTTATTCCTCCTTTTTCTTTAGGGAGAAATTGTGTTTGTGTCACTAATCTCTTTTGTATTGCTGCATTGTTTTTTCATTCTGCTCAATTTTCCCGGTGGTGTGGTTTGTTGCAATTGTCTTCAGTTATTTTACTATGAATTCTTGCATTTAATTATGTTGCATTTAATAATAGAAAACGAACGAAAGAGCAGTGATTTCCCCCCCCCCCCCCCCCCCCCCAGCTTTGATGGGATTACCCAGAAATTGCCACCTTCTGGTTAATTCAGAAATTCACTTAACCATCTAGTACAGAATTTAGACATACTAATGGTAAAGGAGCTGAAGCTCTCATTTTAATATTCCTCTCATTGCCAACTTTAAAAAAATGATAAAAATTTAAATTAGTGTTGGAATTGATATTTTTTTGTTAAATCTATTAAACGATAATTTATTGGATAGTCTAGAGTTATGATTATAAGAAGGACTTTGAAAAGTGGACTGAAAGCAGAGGCCCAGGTGGGTGAACTCTCCTGTTAACTTCTATTAAAATCCCTACAGATTGGAATGGAACAGTTAGGGACTATTCAGCTGTGAAAGATACAGTAAATACAACAGGAAAGGCTGTATGATTTAATCCATCCATTGGTTGTGTGTGTTTGTTGTTACATGGGAAGGGGAGAGAGGAGAGTGAGCAGAAAAAGTAAGTGAAAAAAACCCAGTAGGGTAGAAGAATGAAGAACAGGAATAAAACCAACTTTTTTTTCTAGTGAATGTGGGAAAAAGATTCTGAATAAGGAATTGATGTGCCATCATCTCTGTATAAATCTTACTCTATTTCTGGAAAACTTTGTAGACTAGAAATTCCATTGTAGACTGATTTCAGTAACAAATTCAGTTTGAGAGCTGTGTGTCTGTGTTCTCCCACCTTTGCTACAGCTTCCTTGGATGTGCTGCCTTAAACTGTAAACCCACAATCACCAAAGTGAGAGGTGTTAAACCGCTCGGAACAGCAAAATGCTCCCACAAGATCAGCAGGGTGCAACAGCAGCCTGGTGTGAGCAGTGTTTTGGGTTTGCTTGTGTTTGCTTGTACTTCAGGATGCAAAGGAAATATCAGGTTGATTCTCTCTGGACCTGACAGTCTTGACCATCCTTCTATGAAGCAGACCATTGCAGCTTTGCAAACTCAGTCTTCACACACCTGAGTTTCCACCCAAACCACGAGGACTGCTAAATTGGGTGCACGTTTTCAGATTTGAACGTGGTTTGGTGGTTTGGCAGGAGATGGGCATTTTTGCTCACTTGACAAAAAAACCACGCTTAATTTATGGACACTGAAAGTCTGCAAAATGGTTGGGATTTAGGGGAATGTGTGGGAGATCTTATACTCTGTCTTGTGAGTGGATAATGAGTCATGGTATCTGCTCTGGGAACAGAGCATTCCACTTCTCAGCTGGTTAGGGAACATCTTTCTGTGCACGGAACAAAGCGAGTAAGAAAATACAGAAAAAAGATCCCATGTCTTCTGTGCATGGGAAATGGAGCCCCTACCTCAACTTGAGTGACTCAGAACGGAACAACAAGGAAACTCAAATGAGAGCTTGTTAAAATATCTTTTTATATCTAAAGAGTGGTTAAGAGTTATTTTAAATATCAACAATTAAACCTGTCTCAAGTGTAAAAGTGATGGTGTATTTACTGCAGGACAGTGCATATCTATAGCATTATTAGCTCTTTTCACACACTTTGGTTCAAGAATTTCTTGTTGCTCTATGAGAGCCTCAGTTGAAAAGCTGGATGACAGGATACCCAACTTGCCATGCTGACATCGCTGTGTCTGACAGATACCACTCTCCACAAAGGTCAGTGAAGCTATGGAGGATACAAGCTGAGGCCTGAGACTTCTTGCTAGTTTAAGAATTAAATATTCTAAGCCTCTTTATTGAAGAAGTTATCTCAGTGGTCCAAGAAACTAACCTGTCTTGCACACTTTTTGTCCTGGCTCCTACGTCCATCAGTTGTGAGCAGTTCCAGAGTAGGTTTGACAGGTCAGTTTAAAGCACTAATACATGCGTTAAAGAAATCCCCCAACCAAACCACAACTTATTAAACTCTTAAGGTGATTTGTTGAGGATTATCTTGAGGATTGTCTTTTTATATTTAATTGCAGCAAATTATATTCCTTGAGGGGTTTATATTTTAAGAAGATAAGCTCTGATTTATCCCTAGGTTTTTTTTCCTCTGTTCCAGTTTATTCCAGAGTAATACTCAGTTTTCTTCTGTCAATTTTTAGATGGTCAACAAGATAAAAGAAGGACTTGATAGCTTGACAACATTTCAGGGAGGAGAAACTTGGTTTTGTTTTAGTTTCAGTTGTCCTCATGTCCCTACATGTATATTTATACAGGAAGGTGGTTTTTGGCGTCTGCTGGAAATTGTGCCAACTGTGTAGTGGTAAAACCACGTGAATTCTCCCCGAGTCTCAAAATTGTGTGTTACTCCTGTGCCACCAGCACCTTTCAGAGTGAAGCTCTTTGTGCCTCGCCCTGCCGTTGGGATACAGAACGGCACAGCCGCTCTGAAGTGGGAGCCCAAGGTATGGGTTGGAAAACAGACTTTTAAGTGTGCTCCGCTGCTGTTCCTACTTGTCCATGTCTGGTGTGAGCAGCATCAGAGTAACTGGGTCCCTGTCCTCCTCGCCCCTCTACAGTGGGGTTGCAAGTGGGGATGGAGTTGGTCTGAGCTTTGAGGTCTTTTCCTTCCATCATTCCTTCCCTTTTAACTATCCCTACCCCAAAATTCTTCCAGCTGGTGATGGTAAGAGGAGAGCCTCCTCGGCTTTTGCAAGGTGCCTGGTCCATTAATCTTTATTTTAGCAAAGTGTAGGAGGAGCTTTACTAACCCTAAGATTTGATGTGGGTTTTCACAGGTAAAAAAAATGGATGCATTATGGATGCATAATGGGTGAGATAAGAAGCTGCACATTACCCAAACAAATAGGATAACCCCAGGCTTGTGCAGAGGTGACCTACAGGGCTTTGTCTCTGAGGGCAGCATTCCTGTGAGAGCGACGTCAGCATTGTCCTGCTCCGTCCTTGCTTGCCTTGAAGTGAAGAGGGAGCAGGAAGTGAAGACCTTGGTATTTCATCTAACGTGGTGGTGTTGGGAATGCCGAATTGGGAGGATTTCCTGGCCTTTCTTGGGTTTTTTTTTTTTTTTTTTTGGAAAGAAGAAAACAAAACTTGAAGACAAAAAAAAATAAAAATCCTTGTTCTGTCTGCCTCTTCCCTTGCCACTCCCCACCCCTTCTGCCTCCTGTATTGCCAGCCCAGGGTGGAATGTTTCCAGGCTTCTTTTTGAAGATATTTATAAACAAGTTGAGCTCCATATGCTTGTTTTTTTTTCCCCAAATGATTTCTTTACTGTAAGTCATTGTATTTCTGTATAATTGATCTGTGCACGGCAACTTGCACATAGGGAGGGAAGTCGCAAATGGGTTTGGCCTGTGCTGTACAAGCACAGAGAAAGGAAATAAAATACTAGTTGGACAATAACCCTAGCAATGGCAGCTGGGGAGAGAATCTTGTTAGGGAAAAAAAGACAAGATGAAAGTTTTAACTTGTTTTGGAACGATAAGACTAAATGTGCTACATCACTGTTAGGAGCTAAAATAGAGTGGGGAACAGCGGGCACAGATTTCTCTCCTCTAGCCCCAGCCTGCCCAGTAAAATCGAGCTTTTATTTTATAAATCTCAATAGATCAAGAAGGGCAAAGGCACTGTAAGTTGTGATTATTTTTAGCAAGAGGGAAAAGTACTTCAGTGGTGTTTCTTCCCATACGGTACGGTTATAAATCGCATTGCCTTGGTATGCTTCAAAACAAGTTAAGATTTTGGGTTTAGTGTCCTCAATATGTAGATTTTTGTTTCCCAACAGAAAAGGGGTGAATTCTACTTGTTCCTGCGGGGTTTGGGAAAAAGAGGAAATGTGTGGCTGGATGTATGCTGCAGTCAGGAATATCTGTGGTGGAGAAACATCAGCCACAGCAGGGCAGGGGGAGGAAATACCCTGCCTTGTCCTGTCTAAGAAGATTAGGTTAATACTGCGGCATGGATTTAGCAAAAATTAGAAAGGATAATGCTGCATTAGTTTCTAGTTTCTGTCACACAATGATAAAACAAAACTAGTAACAGTCTAAAAATATAACCCTGAATAAAGGAACTTTCTCTTCCTCCTTTTTTTCCTTGCTCCCTTTCCTCCCCTCATTTCCTGCTTGGACACCCGAACTTGGAAATTTAGAGTGGGCTTTGAATGGAATTTTTCTTCCCCTCCTCATGCCTTCATTTAAAAAAAAAATAAAATTAATAATAATGATAATAAGAAAGTTCTCTGTTTCTGTAGCTGTGACTCAGTCCTGCAGTGCCTATCTGCCTTGTGTCAGGCTCGGGGCTGTCTGGGGGAAGCAGAGGACGCACATACCCAAACCGTGAGGCAAGCTTTGAAACCGCACCAAGTGCGCTCGTAGCATCAAATGTGCCGGATCACGCTGCGCTTCCAGTGACAGCCAGAGAGCTCTCTTGGCTCCCCCCGACTGGGGAAAGTGGTCATGCAGCCTGAAAAAGGGGAGAGAGGCCAAATTGCACATTCATTTGGATAATTAGGTAAACAGTAAATATGAGAAGTCTGTCTCCAATTCAAACCCCATTGTTTTTTCCTAAAAGTCTATATTTAGATTTGGCAGCCAGGTTTATCGCAATAATTGGTGCATTGTTTAAACAAGGTCTCTGATGTGTGTGCCTGTTTATCTCTGCTTAACTGGTTTGCTTATTTGAAGTAGAAATACCTCCAAAAATATTATGTGGCCCTCCTGAAAACTTGCGTACTCGACTGCTGAGGCACATGGTCCTTATTAGAAAATAGCTGCAATTATTCACATTCTGGTTTGCAGCTTGAAGTCCCGAGGGGTATGTACATAAAACTGTGGAGATTTGATTACATCCTGATTTTATGTCTCACTGGTATATGAGTGTTTCATGTCTGTAAAAACCTTTTTATAAGGCATAGATTATAAGAAGTTACTAAGTGAAGCCGTGCAAGTGCCGTCCTGTCTGTTGGAATAGGGATACACGTGTTCATTAATTTACTCTAGCTTCACTGGTTGCTTATGTGTTTACAAAAGCCAAAGTGACTTTGTGTTTTATATTTAGAACAAATACTTTTAGCTTGTTGGCAGGTTGGTTTGAAACTTCGAGATACAATTTCCAAGTCAGACTTTATTGTTCGCAGCAGTTCTGCGACCGCTCGGTGAGGATGGAGCACGGTGGTTTACTGACAGTGCTATTGTCGTCAAGGTAAAAATAGCAAATAATAGCTCCTTTTCCCTTTTACTGGTGAAGTGAGTAAACATGAAGACCTTGAAAAATGCTCACCGAGTAGTTTGAGGAGGAATGTTTTAATCAAGTAACTTTTTGGACAATAGTTGCACATCGGGAGAGGGTGGGACAAAAGTGTCTGTACTGAAACGGTGGCCTCCCGTGACCTTGGTCTCAGCTGGGCATTGGCAGGTCATTTCACAGGGCACCAGTAATTTGTGGACAATTAATGGCTTCTTTCTGAAAGGTAGTTTCTTTGTAAGTGTGATGGCTGTGATAGAAGCGCCCTAAAGAGGCTTGTGCAAAGTTGTCTGAGGGTTTAAATAAAAAGTATTTAATAAATGTCAACTGGAGAGGATTTTGCTCTAAACAAGCAGTTCCGGGGTTTTTTGGTTTTTGTTTCTTTTTTTTTCACTGGTCCTGTTGGACATTTTGTTTAAAATTTCCATTTTTGCAATGGAAATAATTGAGAATATATATTTATTTTTTTTTAAAAAAAAAAAGGAGATTGCTGATCAGTGACTGTCTGCTGGAAGTGCTGCTTGCACAGACTTACAAGTGGGACTTTGCATGCTCAATGTGGAAAGGATTGACCTCAGAAACAGGCAATTCTGTCATCTGGTGAGCCAGCATTCACACCTAATGAAACAAAAACAAAGTAACTTTGGAGCTTGAAAGAGAAATAGTCTCTGGTACAGTAATAATGAAAACACACAGAAGAAGTGAAGTGTTTGTGTCATGGGCATGGCTCACTGTTGTGTGCGGTGATCCAAGGGCTGGGCTTCAGCCTCTGTGTCCAGCTGACACAGACAGCAGTCCTCAGGACACTTGTAATGACTCTGCCTGGGATGCAATGACTCGTGCTTTGTGCAGATCCTTTTTCACAATGTCCAGTCCTTTTTTCTTTTTCCCAAGTCCTGTAGTGAGAAGATGTGTGCGTGCATCACAGATTTGTTCCCTTTATAGTCTCTGATAGAGAAATTCCTTCCCTCTCTGCCTCCCTCCTTCCTCTCTCTTCAAAAGTTGAAATTATTGTATATCTTTCTCTTTTTGGAGAGCCTGTTTTGTAGGTGGTACCATCAGATGCAAGTGAATATTCACTTTTCAAAGGGTTTAATTTAAATTCTCAGTTCAGGCTCGGTGTTAGGATGTACAGGTTCATCTCCCAGAGATCACAGAGGGTTGTCACAAGCAGTGTCCTATACTGGACGTCTTTAATCATTCTTTAAATTACAAACACAGAGACAGATTTAGTCAGAGAGGGTGTGCTCCTTTCTTTCCCCCAGTCTTGTGCTGTTTTGGTGCCTGCAGGTCACCTTGCTTCATCTTTTGGCTCTGCGCGCAGTTTCCAGTTGTGAAATCTGCAGCCCCGGCGCCGGGCGCGCAGCTGGCTCGGGCTGGCAGAAGGTACGTCTTCATTTCAGCGCTTCATCACTGTCCCTGACTCCGGGCTTTTGCACCAGTTCAAGACTGTTCCTGGCAGACAACCTGTGGAGAAAGAACTCTTCTGGTTAGAAGGTCATTTAAACTTAATAACAGCTCTTTTTTCCTTCTCTTTTGGTTGTTTCTTTTACTACTTTCTCCGGGCGATGTGTAGTAGTTAGTGCTACAGCAACTGGAATTTTACACAGACCTTTCCAAGCTGGTGCTAAATGTTTTCATTCCAAACTTTTGGCATTTTGAGGTACTGGCATGTTTCATCGTTCCTCCCCATGATCCGTTTCTCCATTTAGACAAAGGTTTAATATTAAACTCCTACACGTCACTGATGTATTGTCAGTTGTTGCACTTTACTTCGCTAATATTAATACAACATTCTGGCTAATGTTGTATTAATAATACAACAGCTAATTCTCATACAGACCAAGGAATTTCCCTGCCCAAATTCAGAGCCTAAAATAATTCTGGATTTGCAAATTCTCCCTCCTGGTTGGTTGTGTGCCCAGCTCCCAGTGCCCATCTCCATGGCTAACGCTTTAACACTGTCGCATATGCAGGTTCTCAAACCATTGCTGTTGATAGTCTGGTCTAGAGGCAGAAACACCACTGGCTTTCAAATCTGTGCTGAACCCCCCCTGTGCAGACTGGATGTGAAACTAACCAGCAACTCAGGTGTGTCTTTGGTGATTTCAAAAGTTAAGTTTGTTTGATCATGTTCCTTTATTGGCACACAGATTCCATACGTGTCAAACAGCTTGGGTGTTACTTCAGAAGTATGTTTTGGTTGGTGTGAGATGATTGTTCACTCTCTTGTTATGGACTGGAACTTTTAAAAAGTCTTGCTGATTTGGCCCTGGAAAAAGTTGGCATTTTCTAGCAGTAAACCAGACTCCAGACTGGGTAAGTGCTTGGCACAGGGCATTGGAACCACCTCTCTGCTGCTGTCCTGTTGCTGCCCATCTTTCTACTCGAGCTACCGCAAAATCTTGCTACCTAACACCAATGCAGGGTAATAGTCATGACAGCAGACTATTTCTATTACTTGTGGTGTTTATATGGTAAATGCAAGGACTATAATTATGGATGTTGCTGAAGTTTGTTCCTTATTTATACTGTAAGAGTATACTGATACACAATGATTTTTGGAGAGTATTGCCAATTAGTTGGTGGTTATGTTTTGCTGCTAGTTGGCTCTACAGTGGGATTTCCAGTGTTTGAAAAGCTACATTTTAAAATATATTTACAAAGCTAGTATTGCATGAAGGAGTTGCTGAAATAAAGATTAAAGTTTATTCACTCTGTTGTATGGAAGAGCAGGACAAAATAATGCCAACAGAGTTAGAGCATTTAAATTAAAAAAACCCCCAAAACATTCAGAATGAGATTGTAAACCCAATTCCTAATACCCTTGCTGGAGACTAGACTTGGTAGGTCTGGTCACTGAGGGTTTGCTTCTTTACAGTTAGATAAAAATAAAGGCCAGAAAGTTTGAATATATGCACCTGCTATTTGGGCATAGTTATCAAGACCATTTTTGAGATGTTTATCCATTAACATGCCTATATACTACGCCTGTTTTTCCTCTCTTAGCAATGTTTAAGCTGCAGTTAGTTTGATGTATGCAGGGATAACATCTAGCAATAAAACTATGTTCCGTTGGTAAACCTCTGCTTTAAAATTGTAGGAATAATGCTTTATTTTTTTTTCCCCCTGTTCTCCACAAAAATCCAAACCACTTCAATTGGAAAAGAAATGGGGTGATGGAATGGTAATTTTGCCTGCTGAAAAACAAAGTCATTAAAAACCTAAATCAGTAGCTTGTGTAGGATATTTTAGAAGGTATCAAGTCCAACCTGTAATCATGAAGAAATGGATGTCAGAGTGGGGATAAGCATTTTTTTTTTATTTATATAGTCAAAGAACAGTCTTGCAAAAGTTGTCAGTGAGGTAGGTCAGTGCACTTGTCTTTCTCCAGGGGTTGAAGCTGATGATCTGTGGCTCCAGAGGGTTTTCTCCCAGTTTGTGTCAGTGGTGTCACAGCTCGGCGCGGTGACGAGCCCGCGGAGGAGCCAGACCTGCCCCATGGAAACCTGTACATCTCTATAGATTTATAATCAAGCAAGTGCTGCCACTCACTACAAATGGGTCTTTTTACTGTTATGACTTTCCATGCTCCACAGTAGTTGCCAGAGCCTTTACCTTCAGGTTACCCATCTGTTTATTTGCACCAGTCCATGTGGCTAAAGCCCTTGGCTGGCTCGGGGTGGCGGCGCTCGCAGCTGTGTGTGGGCTCGCTGAGCCGCTCCGTGCGCTTGGCTAGCTTTTAAATGTACGTTTTTATGGCCCTTGAAACTTGGCATGAGCTGTGTTTTGTCATCATCAACAACAACAAAAGATTGCTCGTGAAATTAAAACCTGGCATTGCTGTTCCACAAGTTTATTTGCGATGTATTGAAATGGGATTTTCTTGCTAACTTTTCCTGGCATCCATCCAAAACCCAGCATCTCATAAATTTATATTATCTCTCCCTGCTCTGCTCAGTTGACAGGGCTGAACGTGGCTTCTCATGCAGATCACGGGGACAGCATGGAAAATTGAAGCCAGGAGACTTTCAAACGGGGACTTTTATCAGCAGAGAAATTGTAGAAGTTTTGCCACAGAATTAAGAGGGCAGAATCATAGAATCCCAGACTGGTTTGGGTTGGGAGGGACCTTAAAGCTCATCCAGTCCCAACCCCCCTGCCAGCAGCAGGGACACCTTCCACTAGACCAGGTTGCTCAAAGCCTCATCCAACCTGGCCTTGAACACTTCCAGGGAGGAGCAGCCACAGCTTCTCTGGGCAACCTGAGCCAGTGTCTCACCACCCTCACAGGAAAGAATCAATTTAAAGCCATTTTCCCTTGTTCTGTCACTCCCTGCCCTTATAAAAAGTCCCTTCCCAGCTTTCTTGTAGCCCCTTCAGGTACGGGGAGGCCAATATTAGATCTCCCCAGAGCCTTCTCTTCTCCAGGCTGAACAGCCCCAACTCTCTCAGCCTGTCCTCACAGCAGAGCTGCTCCAGCCCTCGCATCATCCTCTGGACTCGTTCTAACTGGTCCATGTCTCTCTTGTGTTGGGGAGATCTTGAAGAGTTTTTCAGGACTGAGCTGAGTCAGCCTGCATCGCTGCAGCTTTGGCTGTGGTGCAAGGCAGAGGGCTCAGAAGCAGTGATGGTACAACACTTACAGCATGCCTTGGCACTGAAATTTCAGATCAGGAAAATAAATTTCACTCTGGCATTTAAATGTGCTGGTATCACCATTAGCTTGTTCATAGATACATTTCATTCTCAGCATAGTGCTAGTGAAAAGAGCATACCTTGTTGATTTATCTGGGACAGGTGAGCTTTCTGTGTGCTCACTGAAAGGCATTGCCAGCTCCAAGCTGGTGAGATAAACATGGGGCAGCTTTGCTCTCTGGAACTCTGATTTGAGCTTGGTAAGTTATCTGTTCCAGCCAAACTCCAGCAAGCCCTTCTCTTCCAGTCACCCTAATCCTAAATACAGCAATTATTAAGGTGCTATTTCATTGCTCCTCTGCACAACTTCACACACTAAATGTTAGGTGGTCAAGTAAGTCAGGTGCAGTGGTCTGTGCTGAGCCGAGGAGAAGTGATACCCACCTGCAGGAAATGTTGCAGGGGGAAACAGATGCATCTCAGTGATAGGAGATGGGAAGGGGATGTTAGGTCATTAATTACCTAGCCTTGCATAAACAAAACTTAATATTTTGAAAAGTCTCTAATTTAAAGGGAAGGAAAAATCTTTCATCTTCTGTGCTATTTAGCTACATGTCGAGTTGGGTCAATTGGAAGACTTTTGTGATGGTTTCTGCTTCGTATATTGATTCCTCCTCCAAGAGCTGTTCCAGTGCAGTGGGCGTTGGACTAGTTTTGAAGGGGAGAAGAGCTAAGGGAAGCTAGACTGCAAGATCAAGGATCCCTGCCTGACTGCATCCCTTCTGGTTTGCTTGCAGAAGATGCAGGGTGCAGTTTGTTTTACTTTTCTGCATGTGAAAGAACTTATTTGCTGGCTGGTAGTTGGGAACTTAATCTGGGGTCTTATCAGAAGTGATTTTTTTTTTTCATCTGCTGTCTTTATGATTTAGAAGTGAGGACTTTGTTGAAAACCCAACTGTGGTGAATAAATGTTCAGGTTTTAGTGGTTGTGTGGGGTTTGGTGGTGGGTTTTTTAGGTTTGGTTCGGGTTTTTTTTAACTCTCTCCCCCCCCGTCACCTCTCCAGGTCTTGGCAAATGTTTTAAAAAATGAGAAGCTGTTGAGTTTGTGCTTGGTCCAAAATTAATTTAGAATCAAGTAGTTCAGTCACACACAGGAGGTTTCAATTCACCTTTTTCTCAATATAAGCTATGCTGAAGATGAACTAAGATTTTACACATTATAGTGCCTTTACTCAAGCACTAGACAGCTTTCAGAGAGTGAGCAAGCATTAAACATTAATTTTTTTATCAGCAGAGATAAATTCTCCCTCCAGCTGCTTGGCAATAATGCTTTTTTTTTTTTGTGGTGTTGCTTTTTTTTTTTTTAATTGGCTTTTAGTATTTATTAAACCACAGCTAGTGTGAGGAATTTCTGAAGCTTCATACAGCAGAGCTGGGTAGTCTCTTTAGAAAGCTGAATGGTGGAAAGCGGACTGCCCACGCAGCAGGAGCCTGTTGCCAAAGAATTATCTTCATATGCTTGGTGAAAATGTAATACTGCTTGTGTATGTTTTCTGTGAGATGTTGTTATAAAGTTGAGAAAGATTGTTTTCCCAATATAATCCTAAAAAATGAAATACTGTTATATTACAATGTAGCAAATCTGCATTTTGTGCATAAATTATTTAAATAGGTAGGAGTAGTGAAATATATGCTGTTAAACATGTCAAATCAGATGATTAAATGACTGGATTGTTAGGAAGAAAATAGTAATTTTCTGAAACATCTACATGAATGATTTGGCACAATGAGCTGCAAACATTACCAAAAAAAAAAACTTCTGAGGAAAATTTGCTAGCTGAGGATCACGTTTTTGTGCAGTAGTTATTAAAGCCAGGAGGTATAAGTGAAAATATTCCAGATTTTCTCAAGTTAATTGACAAGCTCCTTTCTTCCACTGCAATTATTTTACCTGCTGACAGCTGAGTGGGTGGCTCTCTGTGGTTTGGGATCTCACATAACCAATATGTTCGCAGTCACTGCTGTTAAACTGATTTCTTTACGATAGTGAGACTGTGGAAATGCTTCCCAAGATAAACTGCTGCTCTGAAAGGACTGGAGTTTTTGCATGAGTAACTGGACCGTGGATCAAGGAGAGAGTTCTGCTACGTGAATTGATTTCTTGTGTTTTATATGTACACAAGAAACGCTGGAGCCAAGCGAGACCGATTTGAACCCAGTGGCGTTGGATTAGTACAGACAGAGGGTTTGGCTGAGCATCGTCTTTGCTACTGATGATGTGTGGAAGGAAGAGAGAATCCAGTTTGACTCAAAGCCCAGGCTGAAATTTTTGAGCTAGCCATTTGAAAGAACTGTTTTATTTGTAGACTAAGCAAACTTGTGTATCAGTGATTTTATGTCAATAAACATGCAAGCCTTGTATACTGTTTTCAGAAGCACTTTGAGAAAGGCCATCTTACCCTCTGTAGAGCACACTGAAATCTCAGCAGAGTTGAAGGCAGCTGGGTAACTGTTTTCTTTGATCACGAAGTGCATTGGTCTGAGCTGTGGTAACCTGAAATCAAAAGTGAAATCAAAAGTCAAAAGCAAAGACCCTTCTTAATATTATTCAAACTTAAACTAAACTGTGACTTTGTTGTTCCTGGGCTTCATGTTGAGTGCTTATTGAAGCCTGTCTTTTTCTGTGGCAGTAGTTCTGTACAGAACTCTGGTCCAACCCCTGGCCACACCAATAAAAATATTTTTAAGCAGAAGTTAACCCATAACTGGTTTTGCATGTCACTTCATGCCGTTACTTGATATGTGGTAAATCTTGCTGTGCATTCCCTTGCTGAAATGGGTGGTCGAAGTCAGTGACTGATGTAAGACAAGCTGTGTTGGGAAGGAGATGAAATGATCCTTCCATACAGTCAAGCATCCACAGGATGGTGTTGACAAAGAGATGAGAGCAGTCCTGGTGATCATCTCTGTCATCATGCAAAGACCAGTGTCTCGCCTGAAGTTTTATTCTGTCCACAGTGCTGTTGTGCTAAATCCCCGCTTCAGAATAGCGTTGACGCAGCTGGTGTCATATTATCTGAGTTGAGTCATTCCTCTTGGTCAAACCCAGTCCTCTGATATGACAGATAAGTGCTTTCAAAAGGCTGTTTCAAAACATGGGTTGTATGGGTGCTCAGCGTGGCTGTTACCTTTCAACAGGAGTTAGAAAGCGTGCTGGAAATCTACAGCAAGCAAATCCCAGGAGGACTTCAGCTACTGCACTGTCTGTCTCTGTTTCCTGTCCTCTCCTGCCCTTCTGTGCTCCCAAACCAAAAGTAGATGTAGATGTGCTAGCGGAAACTTCTACAAGCAAGACTTGCAGAGCTGACCAGAAACCTACCTCACATTCTCAGTTTTCTCTGCTGCTGATGGCTTGTGCCATTAGAGCGAACCACATCGTCATCTCTTGTGTTTATTCATGCTTATTGCTGAAGTTCCATGAAGCCTGCTTCACCAGACTGGCTAATTGAAAGCATTTGTTCAGAGCACTGCTGCCACATCAGTAGTAAAAGGCTCAACAAGGACAACCAGGACCCGTTGATGAAAGGTGTGGGTGATCCAGTAACAGCAGACCCAGTTCAAGTTGGGATCCTCAGTGCTGTGTTTGCCTCAGCCTTCAGAAACAAGGACTCCCAGGCTTCTGTGCTTCGTGAAAGGGATCAAGAAGGAGGAAAACTACCAGCAGTGGATGAGGGTCAAGTCAGGAATTGCTTATAAGGACTCAACCCATGCAAGTCCATGGGCCCAGATGGGCTGCATCAAAGAGTGAGCAGCAACCCCTGGGATCAAGAAACAGAAGGCAAGAGCTGGCTAACCTTTTCCTGGTGAAATCTCTTGTCTCATTTTCATTATGGTCATGCTTGTTTCTCTGCACATACTCACCGCTCCTCGTGCTTCCTTGAGAGGTCCTTGCTCTGGATGGAAATTGTAGCAGAGTTCTTGTTTGGGTACATTTTGTCATTGAAGACTCATGCTCTGAGCAGCATGACTTCCTATAAAGAGATTTTTACAGCAGAATTTGCATTGCAATGTCTGAGCTGTTCTTGCTTCTGAGGTTATTTGTTGTGACTTCTTAAACGTGGTGATTTTAGTTGCTTTTGTTGCTTCTAATTGAAAAATGTAACTCGTTACTGAATAGAGAAATGATTTGGTGACGTGATGGAGGTCTTTGGGTATTCCATCCCTCTTCTAGGGAGCAGTGATACCCTTTTCCATATACACACATAAGTAAGGAAGTTTCTGCATCTCCAGCTGTCAGGAATGTACTTTGGCTGACGAATGCAGGCTAGCTTAAAGGCGAGATCCCACAGTGGGTCAGTGAAGCTTTATTGGTCTGCCAGACCAGATTATCATTTTATTTAACCAGAGAAGTAGTTTTCATTGTCACTTGATTGCCAAGGGTCTGTCAGCATTTCCATTATAAACCCCCTATTTTCAGGGATTTGAGTAGACTGGAGATTTAAATGTTCTGGTCTAAAACTTGGCAAGCATGATCTAAGTTCACCAGCGGATATTTTCTTTATGAGATTTTAAAATAGTCAGCTGTTTCTTAAATTGTAGAGAAGGCAAGGAGGTTTTTTTTTTCCTCTTGGTTAAACAGATAGGTCTATTTTTTCCATCTCATTTATTCCAACTAGATTTATAAAAAATTAAACCCTATTCTGTTGCTTAGAAAAAAAAAAAAAAGTGGGAGAGAAAAAGGAAAATCTGCTTGCTCTCCTGTTCTGTTTGCCAGAGGATCATGCCTCAAAACCTCCCCTTTGCCGTGGTCTGTGTTTGGTGAAGTCCCACCCACCCTCTCTGTCCCTTTTCTCCTCCCCTTTACTTATTTCCCTTCAGTGTATTTACACTCTCACTACATTAAGTTGCAGCGTTTCTTCTTACTCCATTCCTGCCCTTTGCCTTCCATTTTGGGGCTCCTGCACTTGATTCTGATGAATCTGGCTATTTTACCTCTCTCTAAAAGGGAACTCTGAGGGTATTCTTAAGTGATACGACATACCTGTGGTAAATATAAACGCTAGGAATTGTCTTTATATTGTGTATTAGTCTTTATTTGATGCACTTTAATCCTTAACTGAAGATAGCATGCTGTATCAGAATTTTTTAGTGCTTTTCTGAGACTTTACTGTGACTCCAGAGTGAAGAACTTTCACATTCTTTTTTTTTTTTACTTTTTTCTTTAACCAAATCTTTAATGTGGACTGAAAAAAAGCGAAGTGTGATTGGTGCAGAACACCACTGTGGGTTTTCATGGCTGGGCTCTTTTAGTCATTTCCTGAAAGCTTGGTGCAGAAATGTGACAGCGCAGGAAGCAGCAGCAGGCTTGGTGAGGCTTCGTGTGCCGTTAGAAGTCAGCTTGCTAGATGTGGGGGCACGTCCTTCTTGCTGAGATGTAGAAATACCTGGGTCTGAGGTTGATGCTCAAGCTCTCCCAGAAGAACCTCTGCTGTTTTGCAGTCACAACGGTGAATAAAATGACTGGGACATTAAAATGGTGAGTGAGGCACTGCAGCTCTGTGATTCTTAAGCAACAAGGAGTGTAAGTTCAGAGCTGAGTTGGAAGGGCTGGAAAATGAGTGCTTTCAAAAAGCACAGCAGCCTCTCTCCCAGGACCTTCAGAAGATCATTGTCAGAACAAGATGCTGGCACTGCTGCCCTGAAGGACTACCATTGGTACCACCAAATGAAAAGCAAGAAGATGAATAAACAAATGAGTTCTGACCCAGAGAAGGCGCTCGGCGCGTACAGGTGGCAGACACATCCTCGGCTTCCCTGGAGGATGAGCAAGAGAGATCCCTCGTGCAGCCTGAAAGGGGGATGCAGTGATGCAGGTCTTGCCACGAGTTCTGCAAGTGTGGGTGCTACCAGTGCTGATGATCTCCTCCAAGACCCAACAGAGACACTTTTCCAGGCAAGGACCAGACCATTTCGGGCTCCCTTCAACCGCTCTCTGTCTGAACCCGTGCCACACGCTGGGAACAGGAGTGCAAAGCCATTTCTGCAAGCTGTGCATTCGGTGGACTCTGAGCACCAGGGCTATTTCATCCGTGGCATTTTCTCCTCTCTCTCAAGTGGCTTTTCCAAGATCATGAGTCGAAAAGGGGAGCCTGGCAGCGAGTCAGTAAATGAAGAGAAGACAGATGGTAATCAAATTGCTTTGAGTACAGGTAATGAACTCAGTTTTGTTTTGTTCTACTTCTGTTTGTGTGGCAGGTGAGTGCAGTGAGACATTCTTTGAGACATACAATAGTTGTTTAATTTTTTTTTAACTTAGTTTTATTAAGGTAACATTGCAACTCTCTGATATTCTACCTTAATTTAGAAAAAGCAACTGAAAAAGGGCCTTTCCTGATAAGGAAGTGGTGTGAGATGTTTTGACATGTGCTTAAAAACTTGGAGGTCCCTCTAAAACAAGCATCATCTGGTGGAATCAGCAGCATTTCTCTCTCAAATGCCCCCTGTGTGTGTGATGTACATAGTCCTGCACACACAGTAGCCTCTGCAGTGGTGTAGTGCCCTGATTGATTGAGATATCAAGTCTGCTACTGTAAATTAAGTGCTAGGGAGGGAAAGAATTACGCTGTCTTTTAAACAGTGGTCAAGACAGTGGAACAAATCTAGTTCCTCAAACCAGATTCACAGTTTTGTAATCAGCCGACTAAACTGATGTCTGCTCTCGGGTAGATGCCAAGGACAGCAGTGTTGCAAAGGTTCAGCCGGCTGGGATTGAGGTCAGCACGATGCCAGTCCAAGATTTTGTTTAAATCTACCCTGCTGATAACAACACTCATAAAGCAGGGGGGAAGAAGGGAGAAAAAGGAAAGAAATTTGCCTTCTATTCTCTCGGTCTTTCCCGTAACTTTCTAGTTGGCTACACAGCCGGGACCAGGTAACTGTGAAAAAAAACAGAAAGTTTAAATTTCTAATAAAAACAATAATGAACCTTCCTTCTTCCCAAAACCTCAGCGCTTTCCAGAGTCCTCCAGATGATTGCATTAAAAGCCCAATAACATCTGGGTACAGTTGAGACTGCTGGACCAGTCATCAATATTCAAAAAAACTCAGCTTAATAGTAGTAGTGAAAGAAGAGTATACTCTGTCTACAGGGATATTCAATCTTTCAGTCACGGTGGAATGTCCCTGACAGGCTTATGTTTGCTCCTGGAAGCAGTCACGTTGCTTTAAAACAAAAACAAATGGCCAAAAAGAAGAACTAAGTAAGAAGGACTGTATCTGTTCAAACCTAGTTACACAGAGTTACTGATTTGTGTTTCTTCAAGACCTTTCTCGATTGGAATCTGGCTTGATGATGCCTGTTAAATTGCATGGAATAGGTATATATTTTTTTAAAAAAGTTATAGAACTAATTAACTAATTTTTTTTTGAGTGCTTCTTGTTTTAAGAGGTTAGTAGTTTGTTGGTTTTTTGTTGTTTTTTTTCTCTCCTCTCTTGTCATTCACATTAGAAACAAAGATTTCTACTGCAGGCACCCACTGTTGTTGAGACCTCCTGGGAGACTGGGTTACTATTGCAGACTCCCTGGGACAGTTTTTCTGTTTGATTTTTTATGCCCACCAATACACATCAGTAAGCTGTATGGGGAAGGTGTTCTATGTGATTTTTGGATCAAAATCTTGCCGTATATGAAGGACAGAGCATGCTGTAGTTCCTTTTCTTCCTCTCTGTTCTGGTGCACTTTGATAACCAAATGGTTCTCCTAATTCCTAAGTATTCTCAGTCAACTGGGTTATTGGGTTGCTTTGCTTTTAGTAGCATGAAAAGTGACAGAGAAAAAGGTTTCTTTGAGAGAAGCCACCACGTGGTAAATACTTGATGCACTTTTGGCTCTTTGGGGTCGGAAAAGCCTCTGTCTGAGCCTGCTGAAACTGGTTCTGCAGAGAGTCACAGCTCAGGAACCGAGAGAAAAACAACGGCACTCTAGATTAAAAGTCAAACTCTCTCGAGGGAGGAAGTCGTAGTCGGGAAGGTGTTTGGGGAAACAATGTGCATGTGGTCACCCACAAACTCACCTGAAACAGCCAGGTCCTGCCTGGGATGCTGTTGTGGGACCACAGAGCTTTTGGTGGGATGGACACCTCTGTGGAGCTTCTTTTCAGCCTTTGCCTTGACTAAGGTTCAGCCTTTGATCTTCAAGTAGACAACAGCTTAGGTTTAAGAGAGCCATTTCACCCTGTAAGACATGCTGCTATGTGGGATATAGCCATGGGACAACTCATTGCTTACCACTGGTTATATTTTTCCTTAAAAAAAAAGAGCATCTTGCCAGCATTAGCTGGAGCTGCTGGGGAGAGTTTCCTGCCCCACACAGTACTGTAGGCTGAGACCTGATGAAACAGTGGCAGAACTTGTGAGCTTCTGGGGTTTTGTTCTCAGGTCTAAGGGAAGGAACCTGGAGAAAAAAGGGTTGAGAGAAATATACCTGGTCTGTCATGGTCTTCAGCCACAGTCTAGGTGCTCAGAAGTGATCAGATCTGTTTTCCTTCCAAATAGCACATGAGTTCAGTTCTATAAGGGGGTCACTGAGTTTTCTACTGCCAGTTTTGGTGCTGGGGTGTGCAGAAGGTATCTTCCCATGCCACAGTCCAGTCCTGTCTACTGTTCAAGGAAAAATCCAGGAAAATGGATACTATTTTCCCCTCCAAGAGGGGCAGAATTTGGCAATCCTCAGGCAGCTGTAGTCTATGGTAAAAGTCCTCGGGCACTTTACTAGCCAAGAGATGGTGTGAGACGTAGAGTTTCTCCAAAGCAAACGGTTTAACTTGGAAAAGCTCGATGGGAAGTCTCCCAGGAAACATTTATTTGGCTAGAAATTCTTGTCACTAGGAATCAAAGCCAAGAGGACCTTTTCTGTGTTGTTCAATACACAAGGGGAAAGGTGTGCTTTGGAGTTCAACCAAGAGAACCTGGAGGCATGCTTTCTGGCTCTCTCTGTCCAAGGGCCTGAGTCTTTACTTCCACAAGCTCACTTCATTAAAAGTATTTCCACTTTCCTCTGAAATACTTGGGGATTATCAACTTTTTAGAAGGTTATCTTCCTTCCAGCACTTGCGTGGCCTCTTGTATTTTGCTTCATCTGTGCAGCAGAATCGCAGAGGCTGGGTTGTCTGCGTAGAGGTTGGTGGAGTTTGCTGCTGATCTTTGTAAGCCTGGGGAAGACTAGTTCCCTTTTCAATAAATGATTACCTCCCAAAAGAGGATCAGTTGGGTTTTTGGCAACTTGAAGAGGGAAGTGGGATTTTAAAAGAAAAAGAGGAAAAAAAAAGAAAATCTGGATAAATTCTTTCCAGTTGTCTCACAGTCTAGTTCAGACACTGCTTCATCGGTTCTTGGCTGTAGAAATCCCTCCTGGATCAACTCACTCCTCCTCTGTGGTGATGAAAGGATGCTGACCCTCGGGAGAGCTGGCTCCTTTGGCTCTGGGCAGAGCTTTGGCGAGATGCAGAGGCTCCCGGCGTGTGAAGCGTGCGTTCTGCAGCGGGTCTGGGGAGGAAGAGGAGAGATGGAGCAGGTGATGGGTGGGCAGAGCAGAGGTGGAGTGGATGCTGGGTGGGCAGAGCAGAGGTGGAGCGGATGCTGGGTGGGCAGAGCAGAGATGGAGCAGGTGATGGGTGGGCAGAGCAGAGATGGGGTGGATGCTGGGTGGGCAGAGCAGAGATGGAGTGGGTGCTGGGTGGGCAGAGCAGAGCTCTCTCTGGTGTGCTGCATGGGGCTTCCCAGGAGAAGCTTGAGCCTGGTTTGGGTGTGAATGAAGTGCTTTTGGAGCACGTGTGCTGGCTTCTAACCACTTCCAGAGCCGGGCATTTTGAACCAGCATTTCCATTAGCGGATGCAGAGCCCTGAAGGTAAAAGGATTTGTGCTCAATGTGAAGTTATTATTTATAACTTGAGAAATCTAAGAACGATTTCATTTCTAGTAAACGTATCAGCTTGAGGAAGGAGAAGTGTCTTTCTGATAAACTTGTTGATTGTGAACATACCATGATTTCAGTAGAAACAAGATAAGGAAGGAGCTCTGCAGACAAAGCCTTGGATCCAAGGGTTGGAAGTGAGCTGCTGCACCTTCTTTTATTATTCTGGAGTATTACCAGTGACCCTTTAACACCCCTGAGAATGGGCTTGTGAGAGAGTTCTCAGATAACATTTATTTCACTATTCCTTCTTATCTCAAGGCAGTGCGAGTTTAATTGTAGATTGATGACAAAATAATTCCTCAGTAGAATCAGTTACCTGTATCTTCCCTGGGTATCTCTGTTTTGGATTGGGGAGGGGAGAGGGTAAACACTGACTTCTTTTATTTAGTGTACATTTAGCTTTCACAGTTGCTCTCTTGTTACAATTTTTATAAAGACACTTCAGAATTATTTCCTTCTCTTTCTTCACCTGGATAAAGGTATGTTTCTTCAGTCTTTTAATTTTTATTTCATGCTTTAATTCATTTTGGAGAGGTCTTTTTTGTGCCTGGAGTGAGAGAGAATATTTTATATCCTTGCTTTTCTAGGATTGATTTGGGATTTTTTATAATTCACTAAAGTTACTTAAACTCAATGCTCTTTCATATCTTTACAGTCTGGATTAATTCTATTTCTTACATCTTTCTGTAAAAACTTATTTAGAGATTTGTATTTTCACATTTATAACTCAAATTAAAGATGAGGCAGTTCTACATTCAGTCTATTTTGGTGCATCCCAAAATACTGAACTGTTTCCTCCTGTCTGAGATGGGAATTTAGTATTTACTACTCATTGGAGCAGCTTTTCTGTTTTCATGTTTTTAAAACCACTTTTTCATTTTAGAAGTCCTTCTACTGACTCATGTTCCTCCACCCTCAGATCCCTTTTGCTCTTAAAGTAGTTTATTTTTGGTGGGTTTTTTATTAGGGAACTTTTACACAATTGAGCTTATTCTGTAATTCCCGTGTTCCTTTCAGTGCTGTGCAAATGGCAGTTTCTGTGCCTTCTGCTACAATCCCTCTACGTTTTGTTGTAAGATAGAGTCTTAATGTTAAAACTCCTTCACCTTGAGTTGTCAGAGCAGATTCAGGATAGCTGCTGATAATCCAAATTATCATTCAAATAACTGTCGTTTTTTTGTAGAGCTGTTAACTATGAAAATAACACATTGCAGTCCAATACTGGTCTGTCTAGTGTGGCTTTGTGGCATTAAATATTGTATTACATGGTGTATTGAAAATTACAGGGGGATGGGAACTCACAGGGAAGTGTTTGTGGGATTTGACAGTTTTGGGTATCACTTAAACACCCCCTCACCACCCTGCACCCTTGAGTATTTCCTTTTGCTGCTGAGCCGTGCCTGGTTCATTCCAAGCATTTAACATTCAATGTGGGCAATAGACTAATAATATTCAGCTGAATATTTATGAACACAGCACAAAATAATTAGCCCTAATATGTGAAGGTAATAAAATTACGTTTATCTAGTGTTAATGACACTTAACGGATGGTGTCTCTAAGCAGGTAGTTGCTCTCATTTCAGAGTTGACTGTTGCTTTTCCTTTTTTTTTTTTAATCCCTAGACCATTTCTCTTGCTTTTCCTTTTTTTTTTTAATCCCCAGACCATTTTGTCTGAATGCAAACATTAACATTCAGTGAGATGAATGAGGACATTTATATTTGTGAGAGCTATTTTCTGACTCATGAAATCACAGCCAGTGAGTGGCAGTCTCTTGCATTCCAGGTTGCTTTTTGCTGGTTTTGTGGTCCGTATCCAGGGGACTGTTGGGGTGTTGTACTTGTGCAGAGGAGGCTGGCAGCTGGTGCTTGCAAGAATATTAGCTGTGATTACCTTGATCATGAGAAATTATTGCATGGGAATTATCTGAGGAGAGGGTAATTGTGTCCTAGAGACGTCTGACTCCTGTGTTTTGATTGCAGGGAGATAGGGCTTTGGAGAAATGCTGCTTTCTTAGAGGCAGCCAGAGAGTGAAAGTGTGGAGATTAGGAGAAAGGGCTCCTGGTGAAGTAAAGATTTGGGATTTTGGTGGGAGAAGCTGTTCCTTTGATAACAGGCCAGACAGGGTCAAAAGGAAGTGGCTGGAGGAAGAAAAAAAGCCTTTACTTTCCAGAGGTGGAGCTATGTCTGGCGCTGTTGGATCTGGAGTCTTTGGCAAAGCTTCAGATTCTGGCTGCTGAGTCTCTGGAAAGAGAAACTTTATCTGTGAGACCCAACGGGGCAGGATCCCCGGGAGGGCAGCAGGAGATGCCCGTGGTCTGTGGGGTGTCTACAGCGTGTTGGCACCTACCCCGCAGCTCAGGAGGACAGCTGGTCTTTGCTGCTTTCCTTGAGGGGTAAGCGAGCCTGGATTTAGGAAGTGTGAAAGAGACTGTGTTAGACTTGACTCAAAATTTTGTGTTCTTCTTAAAGCTAGACCTGAAGCACAGCTGTTGGGGAAAGGGGAACTGTACCCAGCGGTTCAGCCATCCTGGAAGACTCAGTCCCTGCTCAGCTTATTCAACACTGGAAATAGGAACCTTAACTCTTGTAAAGGCATTTGGGGAAACAATGTGCATGTGGTCACCCACAAACTCACCTGAAACAGCCAGGTCCTGCTTGGGATGCTGTCGTGGGACCACTGAGCTTTGGTGGGATGGACACCTCTGTGGAGCTTCTTTTCAGCCTTTGCCTTGACTGAGGTTCAGCTTCTGATCTTCAAGTAGACAACAGCTTAGGTTTAAGAGAGCCATTTCACCCTGTAAGACATGCTGCTATGTGGGATATAGCCATGGGACAACTCATTGCTTACCACTGGTTTTATTTTTCCTTAAAAAAAGAGCATCTTGCCAGCATTAGCTGGAGCTGCTGGGGAGAGTTTCCTGCCCCACACAGTACTGTAGGCTGAGACCTGATGAAACAGTGGCAGAACTTCTGAAGTTGTGGGGTTTAGATCACAGGTCTGAGGGAGGGAACCTGGAGAAGAAAGGTTTGAGAGAAATATATCTGGTCTGTCATGGTCTTCAGCCACAGTCTAGGTGCTAGGAACTGTGCAGATCTAGGAGCTGTACCCAGCGGTTCAGCTATCCTGGAAGACTCAGTCCCTGCTCAGCTTATTCAACCCTGGAAATAGGAACCTTAACTCTTGTTAAGGTGTATGTTTAGAGCCTGTAGCGAGAGGGTAAGTTCTGCTGGGGTAAAATTTTCCTCAGGCAAAGCTCCCTGGTTTGCGTTTGCACAAATGCTGCCTGTAAGGGAACTTGGTGCAAGGTGAGAATTGCCTGCGTGCTTACAGCTGACAGAACGAGCGCTTCCTAGGCACATTGACCCTTTTTTCTTTAAAATAACAAACCCAAAGGAAAGTATTTGGTTTTTAGGTCTTTATTTGTAATGCTAACAGTACATGATTTAGCATTCAAAGCAATGGCATTTTAGAAGTAAACAAACATGCACAAAATTATCTCTGTGCCCTTATTTATATCATTGCTCGGCTATAGAGTTACTTCACTGCTCCCTTTAACTAATGAACTTGTATTATAGTTTAGTCTTACACTTTCTGTGGTGATAATTTCTCTGTGGTAGTTGCTCAAGAGACTCTTTAGACTCTTCTGAAATAAATACTTCATAATCCTGTAAAACATCACTCGTTTAAAGGAAGCTGTTGATGTAAACAACAGGCTAATGGATGAAACTCTTGACATGTTAGCATTGAAACCAACTGTCTCCTGCATGGTTTTGTTCTTACTAGGAGCAAAGCTGCAGCTAGACATCTGGTCTTCTGTGGGCGAGAGAGCTCTTTTCACAAGTTACAGGAACGCTTGTTCAAGTGAAGTTAAAATATATTTTGTACAGAGAAGGTGAAGAAAATCACTGAAATAGCTAGTTTCTCAAAGAAGCTTGTGTATTAGAGAGCAGGCAGTCTCTGTCTTTATTCCTTAAGGGGAATATGCTGGTCACTTTAATGTGTGCATTTGGTTATAGAAGCATCCTTCTCAAAAACCACTTGTCTGAAAAGTGATGCAGAGAGGAGCCAGAGTATTGACAGCGGTGTGTGAGAACAGGTAGTGAGCAAACACACTGTTCCAGCTCAGCTGCATCTGCTTCCATCAGCTATCACCACACATCGCTGTTGATGCTGTCTATAGGTTTGAGATCTAAGGAATCAGAGTTATGTCTTGGTTTAATAGTTTCGTGTCTCTGTATGAACTTTGAATTCTAGTTCTTGAGATTTGTTTATTTTGCAGAGTTCCCTGATTCTCCTTGTCCTCCCTCTCCCCTCGTCACAGACAAATCCCTCTTTCTGAAAAGTAAAATGCAAGAAAGCTCACTGCCAAGTCCAATGACAAGTTGTAAGCAGACCTGCTTCTTCATTTTATGTCTGACTTCAGCTGCTTTTGCATGCTTTATAGGAACTGGAGTGCTTTCCTGCATCCCATACTCTGACTACTCCCAAGTAAACCTGAAAATCCTCTGAGATTATGGCATACTTCTGTGATGATGGTGTGGTCAGACCTCTAGCTGCATCTCACTCGTCCTCAGATACGAGTTGTTGTAGATTTTTTTCTACTTACGTCTATGAGTTTACAAAGAAAATTTTTCATAGAAAAAATAAAAGCCCTTTGAATGCAGTCACTCATAAAAGCAGTTTTCCTCTAACAGTCACTTAGTGATGCAGGTGCTTTGGCAAGTGGTTTTGATAAATTACTACCAAAAAAACTTGAAATTCTTGCAGTGTGTCTCCATCTACCTTATCACTCCTATTAGCTCTGGCTGCACTTGTATGTGAGAAGAGGCTTTTGTCAGCCACACCGCTCCAGGCAGACCCCCTGAATGAGCTGCATGTGAGGGGAAGAAGGGAAATGCATGAATCTGAATAGCTTCCAGTTGCCTACAGTCACCTCCACTCAAGCAGCACTTTTTGTTTTACATTACTGATCAAATATATTGGCTGTGTGCTGTATAAATAGTCATAGGAACCAGTGCCTCTGCAAGCTTTATTAAGCAGTGAAGGCAGATGCTGGTGTTTTCAAGCTGGGGTTGCTGAGTGCGTGGTGCTTAGCAAGGGCAGGCTTCTGGCTGCAGTGTGGTTGGTGGTAGGTTTCCTGTCAGCCCTCTTGTAGCTTGATAAACAAGTATGGTTCAAGCCACCAATGTCTTGAAATGACAGTCCTGTCCTTTATTGAGGTCATACTTCATGATACTGAGACTTTTTCTTATTGAAAATAGGATGAAGTTTTGAAAAGGAAAGAGAGAGGAAGTGATAATTGTTCAGAGCCTGCTGCAGCGGAGCTGAATTGTTTGTCTTGATGTTGGTTTTCATGATTGCTGACCGTGACTTCCACCCCCACTTGCATGTGTCACTGTCATGTGAAGATCTGACTCTTATTTACCATGTCTCAGTGTTAGAGGTGCCTGTGTCAGTAAAAGCCTTTAAATCCAGAAGACTTGTAGAAAGCATGGGGCACCTAGGAAAGTGTTGAATACTCAGGCAGGCCCTTGTGACCATGGCATTAGGTGCTAAGAGGTTTGTATATCTTTTACTGTTAATACATAATCTTGAGAAAATGGCTGAGTTATTCACCCTCTTACTTCAGAAAAGTCAGCGGGATAGCAGCATACATAATTAATAATAAGAAAAGAGCAAACCAACATGGCAGTAAAAGATGGTACAAAATGTTTTCTCTTGGTCCTGCAGAGACAAATACTGTATGTGTCCAAAATCAGGCTGGTTGTCTATGTGCTTGTTGGGTGCTGGTCAGCACAAGTTGTGGCCAGCAGGTCAGGGAGGGTGATTCTCCCCCTCTATTCCACTCTTGTAAGGCCCCAGCTGGAGTGCTGTGTGCAGTTCTGGATCCCACAACACAAGAGAGACATGGACCAGTTAGAACAAGTCCAGAGGAGGCCACGAGGATGATGCGAGGGCTGGAGCAGCTCTGCTGTGAGGACAGGCTGAGAGAGTTGGGGCTGTTCAGCCTGGAGAAGAGAAGGCTCTGGGGAAACCTTACAGCTGCCTTCCAGTGCCTGAAGGGGCTCCAGGAAGGCTGGGGAGGGACTTTGAACAAGGGCATTTAATGACAGAACAAGGTGTGATGGCTTGAGACTGGCAGAGGGGAGATGGAGCTGAGATGTGAGGAAGAAATTCTTTGGTGTGAGGGTGGTGAGACCCTGGCCCAGGTTGGCCAGAGAAGCTGTGGCTGCTCCTCCCTGGAAGTGTTCAAGGCCAGGTTGGATGAGGCTTTGAGCAACCTGGTTTAGTGGAAGGTGTCCCTGCTGATGGCAGGGGAGTTGGAACTGGATGAGCTTTAAGGTCCCTTCCAACCCAAACCAGTCTGGGAGTCTATAGGTTAGGGATGGACATCTGGGGGGAGCTGAGACAGGCAGCTCTGCGCTGCTGATAACCAGGCATCTTTGCTCCGGCACTGCCCCGTGCTGCTTCCAGGCTGGGCTGGCTCTTGGGGCCACCTGAGCGCTGCTGATGACTTTTTTCCCCCTCCCTGTACAGGTGGGTGACTGCTGCAGCCGCTATTTTAACTGTGCTAACAAGGTAGTTTTCAGCTGGCTTATCAGGGAGCTCAATGCAGGCTGCCACAAAACCTACCTGAGGAGCTCGTTATAACCACAGGGCGTTAGTTCCTGCTTCAATATACTCTTAATAGTTGCAAAAGGGGAAAACTTCTTTCCAGAAAATACATTTTTCCTTCTTCATTGTGGAGTTTCTTCTGAGCTTTCTGTGATTGCTACATGTCTATAGAAGTGAAGGCCCTTGAATAGAACTGTAAAATGCCATTGTGTTGGTCTGAGGGGAATGAGATGCATAGAGCAGGAGCTTTGAGTTACTTTAACAAAAGACACGAATGGCTCCAATGTACTAATTGAGAAATTTGTGTTTGCACAGCAACCCAAACAATTTATTTTGTGCATATGTAGCATCTTGAATGCGGTGGGTGCTCGTTCTCCAGCAGCTTCGCTGTGCTGTGCTGTGCAGCATATGTGCCCAGACTTCTGACACCTTCCTCCGGGTACTGTGGAAACTGTAATTTCTGACTCCAGACTTGGATGTCCCTGAAATAAAGGGGGTTTTTTTCTGCTGAGGCAAAAGGGGAGAAGGTCTGCAGATGAGAAAGAAATACTCCAGTGCAGCGTGAACCCAACTGGTGCACTGGCTGTGTTGGATTTACGTGGTTGTGCTTGATGAGGAATTGCATGTTCAAATGGCTGTAGGTGCATTTATTTCACCGGTGAAACTCCAGGTAGTCGTGCTATATATGAAATTATACACATGAACCTAACTCCTATCCTGAGAAATGGAAACTATAGAATGAAAAGGGAAGAAAAACATCCTGAGTCATGTTTCTGAATCCTCAAGTATGTGAAGGGGAACAAAGTGACAGCATAGAGCTTCATCAGCTGTACTAGATGATCATTGTAGGTCCCTTCCAACAGGAATATTCTGTATTTCTGTGTTTCATCAGACTCCTTCCCTGTCCCCAGCAGGCCCAGGCTGAATTGAAAACACATATAGCAATCTCTGCCTTGAATAACTTCTGCACAGCTATATAATTTCAGAGAGGAATGCTTTCACGGTGATGATAGGTTTTGTCTACATCTGTAATGTCTCATTTGTCTTTGGGTACCCAACAGCCTTCGCTTTGTTTATTCAGAGATAAGCAAACATGAAACTGAATGTACTTCTCAATGATCAATGTAAATCAGCATGAAAAATGGAGATCATTACACAATATATACACACATATATATATTTAGCAAGGTTTACTAGATTGATTGCTCCTAAACCTAGAGCTTGACTCCTCTTGTGTGTAGAGAATTCACAAAGAGACAGCCATAGCCCAGGGACAATGTAGTGTGATCACTGATGGATAAAATAAAATTCAAGCCTGTTTGCATTTTAATGGATTTTAATCACATGAGAATTTGGGAAAGAAAAAAATAGGTTTTTTTCTTTTTACTTTCATCATCGCATCTGATTGCTTCAGGGCTAACAAACCTGGTCCTGAGCACCAAGATATCATTTTCTGTTCTCATCCTGTTGTTAAAAGAAGATTTTACAAAGACAAGGGATGTACATGATCATCATTAGTCACTGAGAGCAGAACAAATAGTACTGGTCTGTAGATGTGGCAAAGAAAGCAGAGCTTAAAGTTTTTGGCAAACTGAGGAGCAAGGAGGAAATGAACAAGATGCCAGGCATGGTTTTTATCGCCAGAGACTTACAAAAATAAGTTTGACATCCGTTGGGAGCTGGGGGTAGGGTACCATCCTGCTCTCGGGATGTAGCAGCAGCACTGGCTGCCTGTGACAAACTCAAACTCTTGACAAAAGGGAGTTGTTCCTTAACCTTTCACTCTTTGGCGCTGCCTCTCGTCTGTTTGTCATTTCTGTCGTCTGTGACAAGATTTCAGATGGATTTTACATGTTCTTGCTTTGTACTGGTAGCAGGGACCAGCTCTGCCTGATTCACCACTCCTGCTGCAGCCTCAGTCATGCTTTAGCAGCTCCTGCTTGTTTCATCTGAAACTCGATTCCCTGTGCAATCATGTTGGGTGGAATTTATCCAGAAATAATTTTTGTTCAAGAACACCATTGCCAAGACAGCTGAGCAGGGCATTTTGTGATAATACTGTCACTTAAAAACCCACGGGGAGGTGAAGTGGAGGGTGTTTAAAATGCCAGGGTGCTTTATAACAGGCAGAAAATAGAGAAGCTCAAGTTTTTTGCTCTCTATTTTCTTTTGTTATATCACTAAGTGGATGTTTGTGCCTGTTTATACTCTGATTTCGTGGGTGTTTTGAAGTCTCATTGTACTCAGTGGTGGAAAATTGGCTGCTTAAGTAAAGGCATGTTAAGGACAGCTATCTACAGTGGCTGGAAGGAAATGCTTCTCAAATGTATTGTCCAAGTTGGTTCTAGTTAATAGTCTCTTGGGTACATGAACTTTCTTTACCTTCTCCACCCATCTTCTGGCAGCAAATGGAATTTTTAGCATTTCAATTTAAAAATAAATTAATTAATAAAAATCTCTGCTGCCCCTGTAAAAATGTTTCCCAGTAGGAGTGGAATGAATTACGGTAATGACTCATCAAATCACTTGTGTGGGTTGATTATTCCTACTGAGGGTGAACCCCACCAAACAGTAACATAAACCAAATCTCTTCAAACTGAATGAAAATTACCATATTTGTATAAAGATTCCCTGTTCCTTTTCTTCCTGGTCTGGTTGGATTTACTGTTACAAAATGCAGTTGTGCAGCGGGACTGCTAATTAGATGTTATCAGGCCTGTTTCTGCAAGGTTGTGACCTATAAATTTCTGTTTAGCATTGCTGTAGGAAAGACATTTTCTCTCCACTGGTTATTTATCCTTATTGAGTTCATTTGTTCACCTTCTAGGATGGTGGAGTTGAGCACCTGTGGCTTTACTCATCTGATAGGAGAGGGTTTGGATTCATTGTGGGGGCTTCTTGATGTTGGTTTGCAAAACATCTGGCAGGGAAAACATTTGGGAACAAGTGCATGGTTATGCTTAGGGGATTTGTGGCGTTAACAGTAAGCATCAGATAAATCAGATAAACAGCAGTGTGGTAAATAATAAAAGGTTTGGTCCTCACAAGCTTTATATTTTGCAGGTTTTGGGGAGGAAGGAGGAAAAACTAAGTTGTTGTGGGGTCTAAGGTGGAGGGTGTTTGAGGTGAGGATGTGGGGTTGCCTTTGTTCTTCATAGCCTGGCCTGCTGGAGAGAGAAGGAAATGTATTAAGGAGAGGGAAAACCCAGCTGAAGAATACCTGAAATACTGCACCCCAGCCACAGATCCTTTTAATTAGCTAGCCCATCATCAAAGTACACATTAATCATGCTTATTTAGGTTTGCCAAAAGCACAGTAAACCTGCTCCACCTGTTTCAGTGGTATCTCGGGAGCCTTGATCTCAGCATGGCTGAGATCTCCAAACCGAGCTGGCCTACGAGATTGAATTTCCCCTGACACAGTGTTAGCTCAGCACTCGCAGTTTCTCTGCCCTGGCACTGTTATTTCTTCCCAGGTTACCTTTCTTTCACAGTTATTTTTCCTCAAGTCCATATAGAGTAGACAAGAACAAAACCATCCTCTATATTTTGGAATTTCAGAGCAAAATTGGGCTTTGATTTGCAAATGTTGCCATCACGGGGCGATAAGGAAGGACCAAAGCGCTCTGAGTCAGGCGGCTCCTGAGCCAGCACCCCGGTGTCCTGCCTTGACCGAGTTGGTGGTGACCTCCTTATGCTTGTCCAAAGTGGATTTGTCTCCTGAAGCTAGCTTCCCCTCCCTAAAAACAGGTACAATATCTGGGTTAAATTACAAAGGGAAACTAACCTCATATAACCTTTAACTAAAGGTTAAAGAGTAGAGCTGATAAAAGAGGAGTTGCAGGTTGTTACCTCGCTGCACTGGATTCAATGGGATTCAGATTATTTGCAGGAAGGCGTCTCTTTGCATAAATCTAAATATGGCTCAGAATCCCCATTGCATTCATGTAAGACCTGGTCTCCTTCCTCTAAAGTTTTGTGTCTGAACCATCTTTAAAGGATGAAAAAAAACGTCCAGTCCTTTGTATATCAGCATTGCATTACTGAAATGCACACAGACTTTTCAGATGTTGGGGAGAAAAATGGACCGGGGAGAGTTCTGGTGCTTTTGTACAGGGTTTTGTTCCTAAGTAGGTCAGTTCAACTAACCAGTGGGTAATAGCTAGTTCCAGGTTTGTCTGAAAACATTTTGAACATGCCAGAAGGAACAGAGTGGGTCTTTTTAAATAGCATGGGGAGTACTGGAAGGCTTCTTTTACATTATGTTTGAATCCCTTGAGGTGGTCCCTTACCAAGTCATTTGTTTTTAGTGGTTAAAATAAGACAGCTAAGTTTAGCCTGGATGCCTGAACAACCTGGGTAATATGCAAAAGAGAAAAGTGCACATCACTGTAGTAGATTTTAATGTCCTGTGAACTCTGTCTTCGACAAAGGAAACAAATTCATCTGTCCGAGACATCAGTGGTGTTCAGAACTCCTGTATTCTCTTTTTCCAGAAGCCTGTTGAGGCAAAGAAAAGAAGCTAAAAGCAGCCCCCATGACTCAGGTGTACTCAGGCTTCAGGAGACATTCATGTTGCAGGTAGCTAAAAGCGTGCAGCAGCAACACGCTGTGCAGTGGTGGCAGGGTGACCGAGCATCCTGTGAGAGCTTTGTGATCCGTTAGGGGGTTTTTAATTCTTTATTTTTCCTTTACTATTCTCTCATGTCACGAAAACCACCACACACGAGGAGGATTTTATTTATTTAATTTTTTTTGAGACTACAGAGGCTGTGTTTCCACAGAGGTAGCTTTAAGGGAAGGGGAATTGAGCAATCCTGCCATTGCTCTGAGAAATTAAGTTTATGGACTGAAATTGTTCAGATCAGTGACAATGAATATATCAGTTTCTTGAAGGAAAGCCAAAGATTAAAGCTTCTGAAAGAAACAGCCCGCATGGTGTAATTCAAACTGCACCTGAAGGCCTGAAAGACGTGTGTTTGTTTTCCAGTTGTTCCTCTGGAGCTTGCTGTGGTCACTATCTCACCACCTTGTTTGTTCCTGTGGCTTGTTCTTGTCTCCACAGAACTGCTTCCCTACTTTTGCTCTTCCCATAGCTCCCTCCCTGGCAGAAGAAGGCAAAAGGGTCTTGCTCTCTTGAAACAGGTTTGTGACAGAGGAATGTCAGCCGGTTGATGCCTCGTTGGCAGGGGTGGGGGGTGAAGCTGCGTGCGGGGGCACAGCCTTTGGTAGCGGTGCTCTTGCAAAGACCCTCGCGCTGCTTGTCGTACAGACTCTGACCGCAAGTACACCTAAAAAACCATGCAGGAACTGAGCAGTTTGCTTTTAGATTGTTGGTTGGTTTGGTGTTTTTTTTTCACAGCTGCCCTGGGCCAAGGTCCTTTTTAAGTTCAGGATGCTTTTCCTCTAGTCATCTTCCTGCACTGCCGCAAAGAATAAAGAATTAAGAGGGAACAGCCCAGTCCGGATCCTCGGTGCTGAAGAGGCTGTAAGATGGAGATTAGGGGTTGGTGAGAGCAAGCAGTACAGAAAAAAGAGCAGAGGGAAGCGTACAGAGCTGAGGAAGAACAGGACCGTGCATAAATTAAGAGAGAAAACTGCAGATTTTTTTCTCCCACAAATAATTAACTTTTCTGCTATTCTTCATTTTCTGCTTCCTAAACCTCTCGTGAAAGCCTCTCCTTGCTCTGGGGAGAAGTGTCACTTGAGAATCTTCTCAGAACTTGGCAGCTATGTAATAGGGACATGTAATCTTTTCTAATCCTCTCGACAGGTTTGTAGTAGCCATTTATGTTTTTGAGATTCCAAAGTGTTTTGTAGGCCAAATGGGAATTTAACTGTGAGAGGAAAATATGCTTAATATTCAGGAGCAAAGATGAGTGGTCCTGGGCAGGGAACGAGAACTGAATAAGAAGGAAGGAAAAACCTGTTGGGTACTGTAGGAAGGGTCAGAGCAATGTCTTTGAGCAACTGTGGGTTGTTTGAAATCCTAGGTATCCTGGGAACCAGATCGGTTTTTACACAGATTGCAGCTTCTGTTGTGGTGATGTCATGAGATTTACAAGGCTGCACAATGAGCTGCTTGTTCACAGGCGTGCACGGGAGGCTGGGCTGAGTGTGAAGAGCACCTGTGTGTTTGGTAAGGTCCCCACCTTGATTGGGTTGTGTTTCCTGGTTCCACTCGTTGAGCTGCGGAGCGCGCGGATGATTGCATGATTTGAGGTTGCTGGCACTGATCCATTCAAGAAGGTGCTGATGTCTCTCGACAGACACATCTTTCACGCTGTCTCTCATCAGCCTGGTTGGGTGCAGACCATGAGAACAGGGATGGAGGGAGAGGCACAGCCGAGGGAAGCGGGGATCAATTACCCTTTGTGAGTTTAGCAATCGGCTACGCCGCACGTAAGCAGCTTAGAGGAGCTCAGCAGTGTTCAGGCTAATTGGGAGCATGAAACCGCACTTCAGAGCTCCCACACCTTTTGCTCAAAGAAGCTGCCCCTGCCAGCGAGCTGGTGCAACTTGCTGCTTTCTAATCAGAATTACCCTGCCAGGCCCATTTGAGCTTTATGCCTAATTTCTGCTTCTGCTGCTAGCTCCTTAGCTCTCGTGTTTGAGGACTTTGCAGGAAGGCTCGAGACTGCTGGCACACGCAGCGTCTGCTCGCTAAACTCCTCGTAAGGTTTTAAGACTTGCGGTTTCTTTTTTTGGAACGACTCCATGATTTTTCCCTTTTGAAAAGCAAATCTCAGTGAAACGGCTCGCATGGCTGTGGCCTAACTGAATTTGTGCTCTTGAGCTTCCTCAGGGCGCTTGGGTACCAGGGAACACTGCGCCCTTTCAGCAAATATTGGAGGCTGAGGGTGGTAGAGGTCTTGTGAAATGTTTGGGTTTTGAATTGCGTGTGTTGTGGGGAAATGAGAGTGGGAATCTTGGCTGATCTCTGCTGTCGTCTCAGCCTTGGTGTGAAAGCTACTGAGCTTTTGACAGGCAAAGTGGTGACATCGCAGGTCTGGGGCAGATGTAGTGACTTGGGACCAGGTGGCATTGGCAGAGCTGCCTGGGAGCCCGGCTGGGGGAGAGAGCCTGCTGCACCTTGCTCGCTGCCGCCGTCGCTTGTACAAACAAGTCAAATCTCTGCTAAGGAAGGAATGAAGGGCTGGGAATGATGTCAGCAACGGAGAGGAGAGGCAGCAAGAGCTCATCCTTCTGGGAGATGCCAGGTTTGTTGAACAGCAGCATATTCTGTATTTTGTGCAGGAGACAGCCCTTGGCTGGTTTTTAGGCATTCACTCATCTGAAGGGCTTCAGCCCTTCCCACATAAAAATTGCTCCTTCCACACTTTATGCAGATAATCTGTAAGGAATTCAAGAATCTGGCTGGTAGCTCTGGCCTACTGGACAAAACGTTGATGCCCACTCTTCCAACTCTAAAGGTTGGTCTTACTTTCTCTGTGTTGAGGTGAGACTGCTGCACATGTGAAATTCAGAGCAGAGAAGTGACTCTTCTCCCACCCCATCACAGATGTGATCAAAGCTTTCCAGCACCTGGTAGAAAAAAGCTGTGCCCTTGCCTGTTTGCAGAAGACATGCAGTCCCCATTCAGAGGAGGGGAAAAAAACCTCAAAACTTTAACAGTAAGCAGTGAGCAGCAGAAACCTTCTCATCTCTAAATTTTAAGAGATTTTCACCCAGAGCTGGCAGACTGACGGTAAGGAAATGGAAGCACACACAGTAAGCATAAAAATTGCCACAGTGATATTTCTGTCAGGGTACAGGGCCTGAAAACTGCACCTAGCTGAACAGTTTTTATGTGAATCTGTCTGTGGCTTACGAAGTTCTCCTCTGGAATAATGGAAAACCAGTTTTTAGACTGTACCTGATCACTGCCACTCAATAAAAGAGCAGTGGAAAGTTAATAGGTTAGATTGGCAAGATTGCCCTCTACTAGGAAAATTAAAGATGTTATGAAGAATTTGTGTTGCAGTGCCAAATGCATTGGAATCTGAGAAAGTCATGGCACAGGTCATGGCTTCTGCTAGCTTCTAAAACACCATTTTCACCTACTTGAACCTTTTATGGCTTTATTCTGTGCAGAATGGATTTTCCAGGTAGCTTTTTTGGCTGTAACCAGTTGGTGCGAGAGCTTTTGAGCTCACTGAAATCTGTTGGTTTGCCTAAGCTTTCTTTACCTCCTAGCCACGATATGAGGTTGCCATACAAGAATTTGGTTATCACTGCATGCAGCTGCCGGAGGAGAGCAACCGGATTCTGCAGAGCCGAGGGCTCGTCGTTGCATGTGCAATGAAGTTTGTTGAGCGTGGCTATTAAATATAACAGGAAGAATTCACACTAGATACTTGCCTCTGTAATAACATCCTACATAAATAGCATGCCTTCCATCCCAAAGGATCTGCTCAGGCTTTCTGCACTTAAAATAACACCTGCTTCACCAGAGCGATCCGTTGCTGACCACGAATATGGAGGTGCCTCCTGACTGAAATGGAGCCGTGCCACGCAGGGATCTGGAAGGACAAGGGGGTGGTGGTGTATCTCACAGGAGCTACAAGGAGCTTCCTAGAAAACCTACAGCCATTGCCCATGTTGTGGTTTGAAATCAAATGGCAGGATTAATGGGTTTATTTCTATAATGTGTACTGGTCATATCTCTTAAGTGTGTTGAGATTGGGAGAAGAATTAATCAGCCCTGAGAGCCTCCTGTTTTCTCTGTAGCATGTGAGCCTCAGTTACCACACACAGCGCTGGATTTTCCTTATCGTGTTAGACAATTAGTCATGAGCGTCGTTATGTTCCATGTCAGGACATTGTGGTGGTTGGCCAAACAAACTTGGAGGGTGAGTGCCCCCTCCTTCTCCCCAGTGAATCTGCACATCATGATAGGTTTTATTTGAGCAGTTTTTTTCTGATCGTGCCTGTCTGCGGTCCTGCCTGGATCCGAAACCATTGCGTATGGCTGGGAGTCGGTCTGAGAAATAAGAAATGTAAACAAAAGCTATATATATCAGCATGAGAGAAAGTGGAAGTTGTCTTGATTGTGCTTTTCCTAGCAGACCCTCTGTGGCTGACCTCTGTCGTCATCTGCTCTGTGTAAATGTGGAGACATTGTCCCTCTTCTAGCTGAGCCAGGCTTGCTCCGATGCCTGTGCCTGCTCTCAGGGCAGCTGAGCTTCAATTATCTTCTGTTTCAAATCCAGACCCTGCAGATCTTCATCTGAGTGTCACACAGCTGTTTGAAATAGTTGCGTATACACACACAGCTGTATGTCACATAGTTGTGCTATTCCTGTTTATTTTCACTCACATTAGTGACTTCTTTTGTGGAAGTCCTGCCTCGTTACAAGATGCAGGTTTAAGGGAATGAAACGTGTTTAGACACAGTGTATTTCCCTTTCTGCCGTATCTTTCCCTTGAATCATGAGCTTCAGCAGCCTCTAGAGATGATGTAAGCTTAGTGAAGGGCTTTTAATTGCTTTTTGTCTTTGAAGTTTCATGTCAATAGTAAGGCTTGAAGTTTTAGCTCCTGTTCCACTGCTCAATAAAAGTTCAAACTGATGGTTATTGGAACTGGACTGCGTGCTCATGCACGGCTAGGTGGGTTGGTGTACTGACAAGCTCTCAGATGACAGCACTTACCTAAAATTCTCTGAGTCCTGTCTCCATGGTAAGTACATAAAACACCATGAAAACATTGACATTGGGCAAGTAGACCTGTTGTCAAAAAGTGTTAGGACTCCTGCTAATCTCTCTTCAGGGGGAAAAAAAAATCCTTCCTGCATACAAACTTGGCCTCTGCTTTAGTTACTCAGCTGCTTGGCAGCTCCCTGTTGGAAACACTAGGAACAGAATACGGACCCCAATATATATTGATGAAAATTTGGCAAGTACTTCAGTAAGCCCTCGGTGTCACCATAGGAAGAGTGTGGTTCAAAAAAAGGAGCTTTGACACATGCCAGGGGTGCTCCTGTCATCACTGGGACGGAGGTTTATTTCTGTGTTTCTGTTGATGCTAGGTAGGGAGTGCTTTTTGGCAAAGCGACTGAGGCATGGATTTACCTCTAATGTAGTTTTCTTGGCCGGATTTCTGCTAATTCTGTACTTTTCACTAGTTCAGAAAAGGAGAAGCCTTTCTGATTATAGAAGAGCTGTTGAGGACTAAATGGCATTGGAGCACTTGTCATCTCTTGGAAATCATTTTCTAATTCTGCCCGTTGCCTGCGTTTTGGGAAGTATTCTCCACTTGCAAATGCATTGGAATTAAAAAAAAAAAAAGAATTGTTACATACTTGCAGTGGGAGATTCAGAACTGTTCCTATCTGATAACAGCAGTGCTGCTCCCTAAATAATACTGAGCTGCCGTCAGTTTTCATCAAGTGTTTTGCTCTTTCTGTGGGGATCAGCTTGGCACTGCCTGTTTCTTTGCTTGTTCCCTTGCCCTGCATCAGTCAATGCTTTTTTTTTGTTGTTGTGGTGGTTATGGCATGACTTCCTTTTTTTCTTTTTTTCCCCCCCTCCCTTTTTTTTTAAAAAAAAAAAAAAAAAGCTCTGTGCTTAAAGAATAATAAGGTACAAGTTGTTATTTGGCTGAGAGAAAGAGAGCTTTGTGGATATTTATGACATGCCTAATGGCATTTCAGAGCCCTGAGGTAAAACAACGCAGTTTCCAATCTTCAGCGATGTCAGATGTGGCAGGCAGGCAGCGATGCTCCTCTCAGGTCAGCAGGGGAGGGTGTACTGAGAAGGGGATTTTTTCCAAGCTGTTACTTAACTGATATTAGCATTTGAAGGCACATAAGGCATGACCTTTAATCCTGTGTGTAGACTAACTGATCTGCTTGCTTGAATGCTTCATTGTAATAATGCAGAATGGAAAGGATTGCATCAGGCCAGAGAAAGAAATCTTCTGTCACCAGAACTTGCATATTTAGGTGTGTGGCTGCAGTGAGCCCAGCCCACACGTAACATCTGCAGACTCAGAGCTTTCAGATGCACCTCCCTGATCTCTCCTCCAGCTCCTGTCTGAAATTGCATTCATCAGTGAGTTACCCTGCAAAGCACAAGCCTTCCCATATGAGCTGATAGATTGTAGCCCCAGGTGAGAAAGGACAGCCCTGACTTGTGGTCATTCATTCCCCAAAGTGTAAGTGGTCCCAGTTACACATGGACTTTTTACCCTTCACTCCCATAGTGATTCAGACAGTGGTGGTAAATTAGTTCTACGAGGCATTAGTAGAAGAGATCAGTGAGTTTTATTACATTCACGTGAAAAGTTGAAGCCAAGAATGTAAAATGAAAACTGAAGATGAAGAACACCGGAAAGCAGAACAGGGTTTGTGAAGTGACCAAGTGTATATATGATATTGTGTAAAGTCCCAAAGAGTCTTCAGCCTAAACTGGTAACGTGCTTCAGAGTCAGTTTGGAAGTTACAGCTGTTGTGAGAGGCTCCACAGAGGTCAACCATGCAGGAGGGCTCGCTGAGGGATAATTTAAGTAGGTGAGACAAAGGCACCGGCTTTGTGCTGCGTTGTTGTAGCAGCAGGTTTCCTTATGTATTCAACGTTCAGCTAGCTTGCAAGATGGGCTTGCAGCCTTGGCCTGGGGCACCGGGCTGAAGTTATGGGATGTGATGCATCGGAAAACCAGCTTGCAACTGCTCTTCTCCGTTGAAGACAAGGCTTGATCAGCCTGCAGGGGTGGCGGGGCTGTGTCCCGACATGTGTTCAAAAGGATAGCAATACAAACACAAAATATTAATGCTGTGGTGTTCTCTAGTGGTGATTGACAGCTCCAGACACCGAGATGGCATGTTCCTCTGCCAGCAGCCTGTGGAAAGCTGTTCTGACATAGCCAACTCACTTGGCAGCAGAGCCGTGGCTGGCCCGCAGCGCCTGATGACTCAGTTAAGTCCTGGAGTTGTTATTGCAGTGGAAGGAGTCGTTCTGTTCTTTAATTCCTTTGTGCAGCCCATAGATCAGTTGGATGCTATCCTGCCAAGGCCCATAGTTAGTAGAAATTATAATGCAAAAGTGTTTTGGGGCTGGGTGAGTCGTGACTGTAGATGCAGTGTTGGAGCCCGTAGTCCAGAAGGGTTTTCCTTTGCCATGAGGAAGTCTGCCGGCACTTCAGAACGAAGTTTACTTGGTTATCGCTCAGCGTAGCAGCTGGAGGCACTCATGCTGCTCGCCCACCCACATGAGCAGGACGTGGCACGTCTTCATCCTTTTTTCCTCGTGGTGATTAATCATGTGCTTTCATTACTCAAGAGACTAGATCCCCAGAGCTCTGGTCTTCACGTTTCTGTTGCACACTCATGTGAGGAGCTGATGGCTTCATCCTTCTCGCTTATCTTCCCTCTGTCATCCTGTTGCTCATAGGTTTGCCTTGCTTAGGCACAGATAAGGTTGATGTACTGGTTTTTGGGAAACCAAAGTCTAAGCACAATCAACAGTGGTCTTATTTTGCGTCTGGTTAGGTTTTTGGTTGCATATCATGATAAATGTGAGTTGAATTTGTGCCAGAAATCTACCTGGAGGGTTAATGTCTTTATGATGGACAAATACATAACTTGTGAGAGAGTCTGTTGTGCTCCAGGAGTTTGCATAAATACACTTTGCTTCACAGAGATTGTGATGGTTTTCCTCAATTATGCTTATGCCTAAGTAGAGTTTTGGCCAATTTTGAGACACACAGCATTGCCAGTCACTGTTGGAAACCGAGCTTTGTGAGGAGGGAGAACTGTGGAGCCTGAATTTGAATCTCAGCTTCTTTCCCGAATAACCTCATCTGAAATTAAGGGAGCACAGATGTGTTTCATTATTATTCAGAGCAGCAGGAGCCATGCAGTCCTCTTCTTTTTGCTTTTGCAGTTTTTGTGTTTTCAAGCATTCTTCTGAATGATCACAAAAATCCTGCTGCAGCGTGAGGTTGAAGCAGGTGCTGAAAGCCAGGTTTCAAGTTAATTCTCTGGCTTTTGAAGTGGACGCATTCCTTTCAATGCAGAGACAGAGAAGAGCAGAAGAGCATGAAGATGTTGCAGCTTTTTGAATGATTAGGTGGGATTTAGCACACGTGGGGTCTGCAAGGAGGGGAATGAGTTGGAGGGGTTCATCACTCAATATTTAATGCTTGCTCAGGGCAGTGGTGGAGTCCCCATCCCTGGAGGGGTTGAAGAGTCGTGTAGACACAGTGCTGAGGGACATGGGTCAGTCGGGGACTTGTCAGTGTTGGGTTCATGGTTGGACTCGGTGAGCTTAAAGGGCTTTTCCAATCCAGGCAATTCCGTGACTTGCCCTCCTTGGCGCTGGGAAGGCGCTGGGTGTTTGAGGATTCGCTGGCCTCTAGTGGTGAAGCTCAGTAGTAGCTACAAGAAGCATCAGTGCAAGCGCTGGGTTAGTGTGTGTGCTAAAAGAAGGTAACGTTACAAAACGCTTTGGTTTGAAACACTCATTTTGCCTAACGAGCTCCTAAAGTAGTTGAGGGAGGTCCTGGACTCGTGTGCAGCAAGCCCTTAAGAATATTGTGATTTATTTTTTTTTTCAGTGTGTGTTTTAAACCTCTCAGAGGCAGTCCAGGGGCTTCAGGAACTACAGCATATACATTGAGAAGGGCTGATTTTTAGATCAATGCAGGCAAAGTTATATCAAACTAGACTGCGAGATAGACCCAAAACTTAATGGTACGAAGCAACCAGAACTTAATCTCAAAACTTGCGAAAGAGATAAAACTGTCTTCTAAGTTTGTATAAATGGTGCTACCCATGGCTCTGTTGCATACATCTCTTTTTTTCTATTATTCATCTAGTATTTCTGTCTCCTCTAAAGAGGCTGCACATTTGAATTCCCAGGGCACCCTTCTTTGCACCCAGCCTTCTCGTAGTGGTACCTGTGGCTGTCTCTGCTTCTGAGCCTGGCTGCTTGGCAGTGAAGTCTGTCTGCTGCACTTGCTCTTCATGTGCTTTCCTTTCCTGGTCGTGGAGAAAACATCTTAGGAGTGAGAGGCACAATGTGATATATAGCTCAAGCCTGAGAGACTTAAGGGAAACTGATTTTAAAATAAACTTTAAAAGGTCCGCACTGGGAGCCAAACAAGGTAGATTTTGTTTTGTTTTGTAGAATTTTTGTTGGGGGTTTTTTGTTTTGTTTTAGTGGTTTTGGTTTTTGTTTTGGTTTGATTTTTTTTTAAGGTCTAACCACTGTAGTGGCTGTGGTGAAATTAAAATGCTGAAAGACTCCTGTCTGTCACTATTTAATTAAATAGCTTCCCTACCAAAAGATGCTCGTAAGCCCTTTTCAATTAAATGCCCGACCCTTTGAATTTTTCTCTCCCTTCTTCAAGCCTGGCTTTCTTGATCTGCCTCTTCCTTCCTATATCTCTATCCTTAGTCTCAAATAATCTAATTTATTAAGATTTAGCGTACACTCAGGGCCCTACCCCTTTAACCACATCTTTGAGAAGGGAGTGTAAGGAAGATTAATTTTGCACGAGAGCTCTTTGCATTCTCTTTTGATTATATTTCAGTCTTTGACAAAGACATTTGTATTCATCTTGGGTATTGCCATTTTTGTAAGTCATGCTATAGATAAATAAGTATTCATAGTGTACCTTACATAGTGTTCCACTTGGGTGCCTCCTAGGATGAGCATTTTGTCTTTTAATATGCCAGAACAGGCACTGCTAAATACGGATTGCAGTTTGGGTTTGCATCTAGCTGCAGAAGCACAGAAGCAAAGAAGGTGGTTAATGACACGTGCTAATGATCCTGGCATCGTGGTTTTCTGTTTGCAGATGTGAAAGGACCACCTACACACAGACTGTCCTGCGGCCAGTCCCCCTACACCGACACAACAACATGGGAGAGGAAGTACTGCATCCTGACGGACAGCCAGCTGGTGCTGCTCAACAGGGAGAAAGAGGTGAGAGGAGCTCACGTTGGCCACTCGGGATTTACCTCTTGGCCTTTATTGGTAAAACAGGAAGGCAGCTTTTTTTCATCTCCCCTTTATTTTGTTGGTGAGTCTAGTGAAAGGGGGGGGAAAGGGGAGCGAGCCTGTTCTGCATAGCACAGTTCTAGTCCAGCTGTCGGTGTCATGGCAGAGGTGACAGCAAACCGTGTGCATCCAGACCTCCCTGCTGGAATTTTACAGCCTATGCTTAAGGCTGCCACTACATTTTCCTATGTTATTGCTGCTTTTAAAACCACCACAGTCGTGTCAGCCTACCTCCTCAGGTCAGGGCAAACTGAAAGGTAGGGAAAAGTGCAGTACAGGGGAAAAAGGGATTTGTTTGTGTCTGTCTAGCAGTGCTGGGCAGAGAAGGTGTGCACAACCTTCACACTGTACAGTCATCCTTGCTAAATGCAGCAAGAAAGGTAGAGTGCCCCTTGGCATGGATACACAAAGCTATTGCAACCACCTTTGCTTTAATTATAAAGTTACTCTGCGTGTGTGTATATAGCATTAGTACCTGGCACCGTGCCTTGCAGTGAAAGTCATGTTAGTATGGTTAAAGAGGAGGCATGTTTTACCTGACTGAAACACTGAACAAGCAAACACTGGTAATTCCCTTCTCCTAGACTGTGCCATGATACTTTTTTTTTTTTCTTGTGATATTTGATGTCTACAGGCTGTCACAAATACAGGAGCTTTAGAAGCATTTCATAATGCTCCTGGATTTGTTTGTTTGTTTCATTATTCGGCTATAGATTTATCGGGTTTAAAAATAAATATTTCAGGAGGAGCTAGAAAACAGGAATGTTTTCAGATTACTGAAATAGATTTTATTACATATAAATGCCCATGGATTTGAGTCTAATACCATGGCTTCCTACATTTGGAGATTACATTATTTGTTGTGTTTTTTCTTGATTCTTCTGAAGCTTCTCTGTATGGCTGTGTAGAGGCTGAGAGTATGAGACCTATTTCTGATGAATGGCTAAATATTTTTCATCTTCAGCTATGATCAGGTTTATTTACAAGGGCTGAAATATTTCCTTGCATAGGGGAGAGTAGAAGGAAATAATTTAGAGAGGGACTTGAGTTATTAAAAGGGAACAACATCAATGCTAATGCATAGGAGAGGTGATCAAACACAGGGAAAATGGAAAGCCCATATCATGATGTTTGTTTACTGTGTAATTCCTTTTCTAGTCTGACAGGACTGTCACCTGAGGAATTAAAGTGTATACTGAACAAACTTAAGGACATGTCAGAACTCTTCCTAAAACTATACCAGCACAGCTGGGCTAAAAGGCTGCATCTCATTAAAGAAATGTAATTGAAAACAACACTGGCTCATATCACAAATGATTATCTAAAGGTGGTAATCATGCACTTAAGGGCTCTTAATTTCTCCTACCACATACAATTAAAAGCACTTTGCTGGGAATAAGATGGGTCTTTTGCTTAGATCCTGAGGAGTAAGTATGGGAAGTCTGATGTATCTCTGGTGTATGAAGTCATTATATGCTGTGTTTAAATACACTCTGATTTTTATCAGAATCTGGAGAAATTAAATATCGGGCTCTACAGAGCCTGAGTGTTAACTACAGCAGTAACCCCAGAAAATCGAGCAGTAGAGTAAATCTTTGCAGTGTACTCTCAAAGGAGCCTGCCCACACTACCCCAGTGAGAAATGACTTGTTTTGGGAAGTGCTGCATGCAGATGGGCCAAGCAGACATGCCTTTGGTGCAGGTGTGACTCCACATGCTGATAATGCAATTTGTTTCAGAAGCTAGTAGCTGGAGTCAAATTTGCCATGCTGATTTTCAAGTAATTTGGAAGTATATTAAGTAGAAGGAAAAAGGGAACTCCTTGCAGAGTCATGAGTACCCTGTAGGAAAATAAAAGGTTGTTTTAATCTAGTTTACAAGTCTGTGCACATGGCAGTGTACCTATGAGCCCTCAAATGCAAAACATACAGGGGCAGAACTGGTAGGTAAGAGACAGGCACAGAGCTGACACTCTGTGTTTGCACCTTCTGGTTTTTCTGAAATAGAAATGTCTCTTGTAGCTTTCCTGAGAAGGGGACAGGGAGGTGACTCAGTTAAATTTTACTTGGCAAGTCATTTAGGGTTGAAAGAGGCTCTATGAAATGTGAGCTAGAAGTGAGGGTGAACAAAGGCCTAAGGCAGCAGTGGAGAGAGATGCTTGGGAAGAGCATAATGATTGAAAAGTATGTAGGAGGGGAGTTGAAAAAAGCCCATGGGTGGGACCACAGGTACAGGGAGCATAAGCAAAAGACCAGGTAAGTAAGGAAGAAGGAGGTTATTTAAAGAAGAAAATTGAAGCTTATATTTAAAGTAAAATTATTGTAAAAGGTGATGCTGGAGGAGTTTTTTTGGTAACCTGAAGTGAGGTGAGCTAGGCAACAGGAAGCTGAAGATGGAGAGGTTCCTGCTCAGAACATAGAGACTGCTGTTTGAGTGGGTAGGTGAGAATTTCTTTGGACTGCTGAAGAGGATCTTAGAAACAATATGAGGGACAGAAGTAAGGAGGTGAGTGTGGGGGAAGAAGGAAGAGAAGTTAACAGCAGAGTGCCCTTGCAGTCGAAGGGGAGCACTTGCATCATCACAAGGCTGGTATAATTTGAGAACTGTGAGTCTGAAGCATCTCATTTTATCCTCTGTGCATCTGCTTTGTTACTTCATGGAATAAAAATCCAAGAAGCTTACCTTGTGTGAAATTGAAAGGGAACAGGAATGTTTGATGTTTATAGTACTTTGTAAAAATCATTATGCAAGTATGTAGGTCAAAGCCAAAAAAGTAGGAAAACATATACAAAATGCAAGCAGGTAGGTGAAAGATGTCTCAATTGCTTCGGGTACAATGCCAAGTTTGGTTTCTTTCCATCAGTGCTGTTAAAATGCAGCATTATGAATGTACAGATTTTTGAGACTGAGGGAACAGTACAGAAATAAACAGAGCAGTAAGAAAAAACCTTTCTGAGAACATCCCACCACTATGGATTTTCTGTCAAGGCAGTTTGGGTAGAGTATGTGCAAGAGAGACTTTGCGCTGTACAAGTGCAAGAGTAGGCTGGAAATTAGAGACATTTTGAGGTACAACTTGATCCAAAAATACCTGTAATTACTTAGACAAAAATAGTCTGATGGTATCGCCTTGTGCAGTGTAGAAAAATATTAATTACTTGACACCTTGTCAGCTTCATAAAATGAAAGTAGGTGAGACTGGAGAATGAAGATTATTAATGAAGGGAAGAGACTGATGCCCAAAAAGTAAGTAGAGAGAAAAGGAACCCCTGTAGGGACATGAAAGACAACTGAGCAAATGAGGAGTCACGAGTGACAGGAGATGTGCAATTACTACAACGTATCATGGTGTGGTAATATCTAGCAGCGTCCTCCAAGGCGAGGAGAACAGGTCTAGATTGATTCACTTACAAATCAAGTTTGTTTTGTTTTCTGCAGGGAAGAGTTTCCCAGTGTTGAGAAGGTGTAGGTATTTTCATCCTTTGTGAAACCTGTTCCATAGGGTAAGAGCTGTGAGGGCACACTAAAAGTGTCTGCAAGCTCAGTGCTGTTTCAACAGGGAGAGGAAATGAGTTAGTGTTTATGAGGAGCAGTTTCAGATAGGGAATGCATTGCACAGCACTTTCACGAGGGATGTGACAAATGGCTGCATCTGGTTTTGGGCTGCTTTTTAGTCAGTCTTTGTCGGTAACTTGGCTGCTGTCCTGCAGAATCTTTTAATTTTGTGTTCAGTTGGAAATGAAGATGAAGAGCACTTTTCACTGTGTTAGACTTTCTTTTTCCTCCCTGCACCCAAAACCTCATCTTTTTTTCTTGGGTTTAGAGGTGGTTTTAATCAAGGGCAAAGTATAGTAAAGAGCTACATTCACTGTGACAAGATCTACTACTTATTGCTGCTGGTGACAAAGGCCAGCAGCAGGACATCTCTGATGTATTTTCCCACTCTTCCATCTCCTGCGACAGACACTAGTAGTGGAGTGACAGCAATGCTCCCAGGAGAAAACAGCAAGAGCAAATACTGATGCATGAGGCCCCAGGGGGATTCTTCAGAAATGACCTCTGCCATTCTCAGAAGACTTGTCACATTGGTGTCTTACAGCAAATAACGTTTTACCTGTGAATAGGACTTGGTCAAAGCTGAACCCAGTCGTAAGAAAAGATTTGCTTTAATTCCCAAGTGAAATTAATAATTTATTTTCTAGAAGCCCAAGGAAATAAATGTTTGTTTGTTGTCAACATTTTGAAAGTGGATTTCTATGTAAAAAATTTTAGCCAGCTTATAACTTTCTGGAGGAAAGTAAAAATTAAAATGAATTATTTAACTGTTTTGTTGGCATGATTCCAAACTTCTTGACTGTTAGTTCAGAAGATGCTGCAAGTTCTCAAGTTTTTGGCTTGAATCAGTCTTGAAAAATCTGTCTGCAATGAAGAAACCTTTTTCCTACTTTTGTTTGATTTTTGAGGTTTTTTTTAAAAAGAGCCTAGCTCAGTTTGCCTTTAAAAGGCATTAAATGCCTGTAAAGCTTTTACTCCTAATCTCTTCTTCATAAAACTACTAGAAATCCCAGACATTGGCTTTTTACACTTAAAAGCACGTTCAGTGGCAGGTGAGCTGTGATGTTCAAGAGTTCAGAGTCCAAGCTCTGAACCCATCCCTGTTAAATTGTGAAATTTGCCAGTGAAACGTGGCCTATGATCACAAATTGGCAAGATTGCCAAAATTGTCATCATTTGGAGTGTCCCAGAGTTACTCTCCTCGGAACCAGCAGCTTTAGCACGTTGACTCAGGGTCAGACACATCCCAGGTTGTCTCAGCAGAGCAAGGAAAGGATAACAAAGCTAGATGGAAAAAAAAAACCCAAAAGCTAAAAGCCTGAACTGCCATTGAAGTCCTGACTCTGCCAGACTCTGTCGTTCTCTTCGATCCTTTGCAGAGCTGCTTGCTGGAATGGCAGGGTCTGGGAGAGGGTTGGGAAGATTGTGGGTGGCTGGCTTGGTGTTTACATGGTATTAGTTGCTCACTTGCTTGTGTTTTGTGCACACCTGATCTGAGAATCCGTTTGGCCTGCCACTGAGCAGTTTATATACCTGATAAAAAACACGGCCAGCCCGGAGAGGTGCAGAGCTGCTGACCGAGATTATTTTGCATATTCATGAAGCTGTATTTTTAAGAGCAGGTTGATCTTACACTAAGTTATAAACACCGGTCCTGTAGTCTTAGAGTTAGTTCTTTTTTGTCAATATAGATGAGACTATGGTTTTGGAGGGGTGCTACTTAAAACAACACAGCACTTTCAAGTCAAACTTAGGGGGGCATCTCTTTTAGCTACTTTGCTACTTTCATCTTGTCCATGAAACTGTGGGATGTTTGTATATTCTCTGGTGTAGATCAAGCTATGTAGCATTAAAATGTTGTTCCTTATACAGTTTATGGAATTACTGAGTGCAATGAACAGCATCAGGTTTTTCTCAAGCCACTGTAAGTACACTAACAGAAGCAGTTTTTGCTGGTATGGGCTGTTCTGCACTCCATGAACATAGCTACACTGTTGAACCTTTTTTAGTGTGCAGCCTAACTCTGTTTTCCTAGTCTGGGCAAATGTGAAGTACAAAAGGCTAAGTGACCCAGAATTAGGACCTGAGCTCTCAGACAATCTTCCTGTTAATGGCTCAGTTCCTCTTTGAAGATAAATCCTATCTCTGGTATGCAGAAGTAGATTTGGTTTTGACACCGACTCCAGTGTGCTGGAGCTTGTTTGCTTTTCCCAAGGACACAAAGGACAGCGTGGCCTCAGTCATCATTCTACTCCTCACCCTGGGCAGAAAGTCAGCAGCGTCCCCTCAGCCATTGTCACCGTTCCTATATACACAGTTATCAGGGTGATAGTGGCACTTTTTTTGTGTCAGTGGATTAAAAGAATGTTTCTATCATCCCATATCTGACAGCACACACAGATACCAAAGAGGAATACTTGAAAGAACAGGGACTACATTAATTTCTTGGTTAAAAAAATATGATAGTGGAGAAACCTTCCCCACAGAGTGGTAGCTCGGTGCTTTTAAGGTGTACGGAAGCAGGCGTGGTGTGGTATGACTGGTAGTAGCTGCCCTGGAGATAGCGCTTCAGCATCCCACCAACAATGCTCTGAAGGAAATCAGGAGAGGCAGGAGAGGCAGTGGAGCAGAAGAGTGTTTAGAAGGGAATAAGACCAAATAGAGCCTCCAGATGTAAACTGAAAATCTAATATGTGATCTTGATTGAATGAATGTGGCATAAACTAACAAATTAGTCTCTGCTTAACTTCCTAATGCACTTTTGCACAGAGATTGTTTGTTGAAGGAGCTGCTGTAAAAACCTACCAGCAAAGAAAGTACCTTAACAGAATAACCTCTAGGGATTTGGGAAACTTGTTTTGAAAAATGAGCACTGTTTGAAGGAGACAAATAGACTAGCATAGGAATAAATAGCATTAAAAAATGACCTTAAGAGAATGCTAAGTGCTTAAAAGTCAGGAAATGCCAGAACTGGTTTGTGAGAGCCATTGTCATGCAGAGCCTGTTTCTAAAATAGTACAGTATCTTGTACATCTTTTACAACCTTCAGGATAAATGAATAATATCTTTTTGTTTGCTATTAATACTCAGTTTTCAGAGATGATTGCAGATATGAAATGGTAAGCAGCACAGGAAATATGACAGGGGCTTCTATTCCTTTAGCTGCAAATTGTCTTTTACGTAGCTGTAGGAAAATAAATTGCACTATTGCATGTGTTGTCACTGTAGTGTTGAAGCCAATGTCCTCATCAAAAGTGGGCTGAGATGTTTTGGGCACTGGGGGGTTGTGCCTGCCTCCAGCCCCTGGACACTGCATCTCTTCCTCATCCCTCAGGTTTCTTCCAACTGTTGAATATAAGGGCTTAAGGTGGCCCCACCAAGTTACAGATTCCAGATATGGTAAGAGACACCAGAGCAACAGTTTTAGAGATAAACAATTTATCTCTAAATAATGTTGCAATAACAAATACAGATCAGGAGTATAATTATCTGTGTTTTTACAGCAAGAAATGCTGTAACTCAGAAGCACAATTAGCCAGGTCGAAACCACAGCAGATCTAGTAGTTCATCAATACTGAGCTAATCTTAATATCTGACCATGCAAAGACCTGCAAAACCGTGGTCATAAGCATGGCTATCAGGCAGGGCAGCAGGAAGCAGGGCATGGTTTTCTTGGACAAGTGACTTGGACCAGCCAGTGGGCTCAGGAAATTCCCAGTTCCTCAACTGGGGTGTCATCTCGTGGAGACATGGAAGCATTATCTGGACTTGTTAATTAACCATCACATCCCACCTCTGGCCCCACTCTGTGCCAGTACTTAGGGGTGGCTGGGGCCCAGGAGTGCTGTAGAAGGCAGTACTGGCCCCAGGTGCCCCCTCATTGGTGGAGACTCTGCTGAGGGAACAGTGGTTACCAGGCACTACAGCCTGTTGCTTGGTTCCAGAGATGTTGTCTCCATGTGGTCTCCATCTTTGGTGACCAGACCTTCAGTAGCTTGAAGGATCTTTGCTGTCTTTCAAACCTTTTCAGAAGGGTAGAATGAAGGATGTTTTTTTCCCGCTTGAAGAAATGGTTCTTTGGTACTGGAAGGAGGTTTTCTGCAGGCAGGAGGAATTCTGTGGTAAGGCCAGGCGTGCCAAACTGTGTCTGAAAGCTATTACCAGATGAGTGGAAAATTAAATTATCAAGATGGCATATTAACAGCGTGGTCCAGTGGCAAATTAACAGCCGTCGGCATCTTTTTTTATGCAGGTGCCCATCGATGCGGTCCAGGATCCGCCGGTGGATGCTACCAAAGGGCGGTGCCTGCGGAGGACAGTGAGCGTCCCCTCCGAGGGCCAGTTCCCCGAGTACCCACCAGAGGGGGCCGCCAAGCTAGGTAAGTGCAAACCTCGGCTGCAGTAAACCGATTTGCATTTACAGCTGCGAGCTGTGTCAGAGGGATACTGCTCCCCAGGCAGCAGCCTTGCAAAGGAGCCCGGTGAGGTGGGTAGTGTCACAGCCAGGTGATGGTGGAGGTCATGAGACTGTGGTGTTGTTTGTAAGTGCCTGCCAGCAAAATTGCTTCCAAACACCAGGATTTATCCCAACGTCAGTGAAGTTGTTATGGAGTACCAGAGAAGCTGGGAAGGTTTGTAACTGTGTTTGCAAGATTACTAGACAGCCCTGGGGTTTATGACTGAACACAGGTCAATAGGAATGCAGCTCTTGCAGATAGCTGTAAGTGGCTCCTGCTAGTTTTTAGAACTGTTAGGTGGTTATGTTTTACCTCACTTTTAGTCCCTCTGGAATTTCTTTTGCTTCATATTTTCATAATAAGTACTGGATAACAGGTTTTTTCTATAATTTACCTCATGCCTGCCTGTTCAGAGTGCAGTTCCTAAAAGAACAGACCAACTGCCTGCTGCTGTTGGCTATAATTATGGGTTGAAATCTAGGGAAAGCAAAAGAAATGGCAGGTATTAAAAGTGACAGACAAAAGCTCTGTTGCACTAGTTTCTGAAGTCTAGATTTGGCTCAATTCCCCCTCTTTATTCCACCCCACCTGTGGTTGCATAAAAAGCATCATTCCAACTCTTTCCAGAAGAAAGGAAGAGTGAAGGGAGGCAGCAACCACCCACAAGTGAGCTCTCTGTTCCCAACGTATGCAAGAATCTCTCCTTGGCATAGGCTGATAGGATTTAGGAGCAATTCTTCCTTAGTTCAGCTGTAAAAAAAATGTCAATCCTGGGAGCGAGTGAGCTATGAGGAAAAAAGTAACATGCATCTCTGAACAGTAAAGCAGCCTTGATAACATCATTGTCAAAGGTGAAGAGCAGGTGAGGTATTTTTCATTTCACAGGCTCAGCTGGTTTTTAAGCCAAAGAATTTTACTCTGTATCTTGCATAAAAGTCATTAAAATCCCACTCTTCGAGACAGTTAATTAACACATTGCAACGGTAGTACTTATTTATTTGTACTTGCCAGTAGAACTGCTTAACTCTTTATTATTTGAGAAAGGCAGTAGGGTTCTGTTTTGTTTGACTCCTGGTTTAGAAGTCTGAAAAGGAACAGGGCAGGTTGGGGGATTTAGGAAGGAAAACTGCAAAATACTTAGGGATGTGTGACAGACAACTCCTGTTGGATTTGTTTGTGGCATTTCAAATGCAGCTCTAAATTGTCTCCTTGACAGATGAAGAAATATTCATTCTTGTTTGGAACTAAAATAAAACCAGTATTAAACCTGTTTACACAGTGTTATAGGCAAAGTGCTTGCTTCAGGTGTGGGGCTAGTGAGATAAATGAAGAATCATATTGCAGCCAGTCTGCGCTATGCAGTCAATATTATTTACAGCTTTGCAAGCTAGAAAGACCTTTAAAATCTAGGATTTAAATGCCTTCTTTTTCTGTACCATGTGCAAAAAAAAATGTGTAGAAGACTTTCTAGCGCTGAATAGCTGGAAATCCCAGTGTTGTGTTTTTAAACATCACCTTGTAACCTTCTTAATTTTTCTTGAATTGCCATGCAGAGTAGATGGCTGTGGTGTTTGGGTATATGCCTTACTATATATTTTGCTACAATATTAGATGCATGTGGTATCTCGTAGTGTGCTACTTGATGTATGCCTGACAAGAATGTGCATTAAAAGTACAGGAGAAACTCATATCCACATGGTCTTCTCCATATGAGAGCTGCACCTGTGGTGAATGTAGACATCACAAAGTGTATGGCTAAAGGAAGTGGACATGTGGTGGGAGGGGAAGGAGAGAGGCATGAGCTTGAGAAAAATTGAGCAATGTCCATACTGTGAGGAAGGATGAGTGAGGGTAAGTAGGAGGGAAGTATATCTATGATCTCTGATTGCAGCACCCTAGGTAGTTGCCTTGTTTTCACATCTTGGTTAGAAATGTCTCTTATCATGATTACAGAATTCCTGCTAATGGAAAAAAGTGGGTTGAATAGCGATATGTCAAGATGTTGAGCCAGAGGAGAAACCAGTGAGGGAAACCATTAAACATCTTTATAAAAGAGAGAGAAACGGATGGTGGCAGCCAGAATGTATCACCAGCAGTACAGATAACAACTGGGCTAAAATAGTTTTGCAATGGACACCAAAAGCTGAAAAGTGCAGCAGAGGCAGCTAAGATATCTAGTAGAGAAATTGCTGTGCAGGGCTGATAAGAAGATCTAGCTGGTCCTAGGGAATCGTGTGCGTAACATGGCAGCAGCAGGCGTTGCGTCTTAGCGTGATACCTGAAATTACTGCTTGCAGGTGAGCTCCTTTGGGCTGGCTCTAGTGCAGAGGTTAAGGCATAGCAATGGCATTTGCTTTTTTTCCCTAAGGTTGTCATACCTTGTGATTTGTTGATTTTTCTATTTATTTATTTTTGAAAAGGAAAAATCAAGATGGAAGTCTTTTCATCTGTAGCGCTACAGTTACAATATGAAAAGTCAAGAATATCATATGAGGTCAGTCTTTTTGGTAATGGAGCAACTGGAACAGTGCTTGTTCTTCAGGGGCTCTGCATAATCAGCAGTTGTACCCATTCTGCAAATTTTTGTGGCATTCTTTGTAGCATTGTGCACACATCCTTGTAGCACCATTCCTAGGAAGTGTGTGGGAGAGAAACTACCCACGTTACAGCTGAGAAGTTGAAACAAGAGGTGTGTAACTCACCAAAGGTCAACATGAAGCCAAGTGTGCTTTACCCAAGGGCTGCTGTAGTCATTCTTACCATCTCTTTCATTTTTACCCTGGCTGCAGGGTTGGCTCAGCTGTTTGTGAGGCAGCTGCTGAACCACCGTGGTTTTACAGTCCCACGTCCTAAGATAACCACCAATTTCCACATACTTCAGTACAGTAAGCTGTAATTTGTGATGGTTCAGCAGCTGCTAGAGGAGCAGCTGAGCCATCCCTTCTGTGCAGCCAGAAACCACTAGTCACCCTCGAATGAGAGCTGGAGGGGTGGGCACAAAGATAAAACACAAGATAGAAAGTGACTTGTTTAAACAGGGAAAACTAATAAGACCATTTAAAAACTGTAACTCCAGAGGACAGTGGCCATCCCACTGCTTAGGAGCTTGCCCTCTGCTTGCAGGCAGTGGAGAGATTGTTTCTAATGTTGAAACTCTCCATTCCCATCTGGAGGGTACACTGTACACAGAGTTGTGTCAGCAAGCCCTCTGCTTCTCTGTTAAAATACATGCAGTGAAATTTCCTTGGTACATCATCTGTGTCGTCATAGCGATGCCTCTCTGTCAGTGAATAGGCACACTCAAAATATGTCATTTGCTTGCTAGGATTTCATCTTGGCAGCACTTACTCAGAGGTGCTTCCATTCAGGGAAGCTAAAAATGTGGCTGTAATTTCTTCCTAACTCCAGCTTGACAACCTCTTCCCTTCTTTCAAGCATTGCTTTCAATGGGCTAGTTCCATTATGAAGTGTGATACAGGCTCTGGAGACCAGCACCTATATGTTATCAGAGGAGGCAAGATGAAGAAATCTGAAGCTGGTCCATCCCTTGTACTTGCCTCCATTTCTACTTCAGATCCTGCTCTTTTCTAACAGGGGTATTTGTAAGAGCAGATTGAAATTAACCATTCATACAGTAAAAGCATGATTCAGATTTCCACCATTCATACTGTTTGACAGACTACTAACAGTTATTGCTTCCTTTCCCAAAATAATCCTCTTCTCTCTTCCTTCTCACCACCTGCTCACACTAAATGAGAGTTGTTAAGGAGAATGTGTAGTGAAAGTTTTGATTCTGGCATCTGGGAGCATCTTTGTGGCTTTAATAAGAGTTGGGGGGGTTTTTTTGCCTGCATATGTAAAAATATCAGGAGGGATTGAAAGTGAGGAAATGGATTTTTAAAAAATTATTATTTATTTTTAAATTATTAGGAAAGAGCATCATCAGGAAGAGAGCTTTTTGAGATTCTCTGATGCTTACAAAAGGCTAGTGTTGATGCAAATGGATTTTTGTTTTATATTTGGAGATGAAGTCATCTGAGAAGAAAATGAAGAGTGTTTCACTTGTTGAAACAAGTAAACCCTGTTTTTTCTCAGTCACATCTATGACTGCTGAATATGATGGCTCTTGAGAAAGGATTGCTGAAAGCAGATCAGAGCTGAAGATAGATGCTCTTTGCACATTTTTGTTTTGTCCTCACCTTGAGTCAGGAGCATTGAGAAATTTTGTTTTGTGTCCAGTCTCTTGGTGTAATCAATGGGAAAACAGAGTTTGTACCTTCTGCCCACACTGACTGCTGGTTGTTGTCACCTTCAGTCATCTCATTGCTCTTAATAATATTAACATGGCATGTAGATGAGGAGCTCTGGTGGAATGGCTCTGCAGTACAAACAAGCAGCCAAAGGTGAGAGGAGAGGAGAGGAGAGGAGAGGAGAGGAGAGGAGAGGAGAGGAGAGGAGAGGAGAGGAGAGGAGAGGAGAGGAGAGGAGAGGAGAGGAGAGGAGAGGAGAGGAGAGGAGAGGAGAGGAGAGGAGAGGAGAGGAGAGGAGAGGAGAGGAGAGGAGAGGAGAGGAGAGGAGAGGAGAGACTTCTTAAACTAACTTTGCTGACAAAACTGTCTGGAACCACACAATTAAAGCAGCTTTTTTCTTGACTGGAGAGAGAATAGCCACCAAGACTGAGGACAACCTGGGTAAGCAAACCTTACACCTTTTAGGAGCTTCTACATAGTCAGCTCTGCATATACAGGGTCCACTGCAGGTCAGTGTCTATTGACCCTTGCAGAGCTCTCTAGCTCATCTTCCAAACTTCTGTGCTGGAGTCGTCTTCAGTTCATTAGAGAACCAACTGGCCTTCAGTGCCTTAGCCCTCTCTGTAGAGCATTAATAGCTGTTACTCAGCTCCTGGCTCCCGTCTTGGCTCTGCATCTCGTCTCCTGGTCCTTTGGTGTCTATACACACAACCTATCTTATCATCTATTCTTCCTCCTTGGGAAGGAATCTCCTGTGTCTTGATCAGTTGCCATTGAGTGTCTTTGTAAGGATTGCCTCTGTGACCACTAGCATGGCAATGGAAGAGCAGTGGTGTTGATGGCCTGTGCTTAGTGCTGCTGACAAACTGAGAATGTTGGGCCCAGTGTTGGACCCACCACTTGAAGAAGGATGGTAAGAATCTGGAGATGATCCAGCAGAGATCTGCCAAGATAATTTTGTTCAGGAGTATGTGACACAGGAAAAGAGGCTGAGAGTGCTGGACTTGTTCAGGCTGGCAAAAAAAAAAGAGGCTAAGGGGTGATCTGATAGCCTATGGCTACTTAAAAGAGAGTTAGTGGTAATGGGGCCAAAGCCTTGTCAATAGTAGATGATAAAACAAGGGGGGATGGCCACAAGTTGCACTTTGGGAGATTCAGCTGAGAGATTAAGAGAACGTTTGGCACCAGGAGGGTAGTGCAGCACTCAAACAGGTTGCCCAGCAAGGTTGTGGAAATGTCATCCTTCAAGGCTTTCGTGGTTCATCTGGCCAGAGCCACAAATTACCTTATTAAGTGTTGGCAAGGCCCTGCTCTGGGTGGAAAACAAGACTAGATAACCTCCAGAGGTTCCTTACAACCGGTGTTTCACTGGTTCTGTTACTGCTTTCTGTCTCTTTGTGACTTTTTCTTCCTAGTATGTGTGTATCTGGCTGTTGTCAGAAACCAATTTTTATTGTGCAGAGACTTCCCTGATTGTTTTCAGCTTGTGTTTTGAATGGAGTAAAACTGATACTGATTGTGTCGCCTCCTTTGGCCAATAATTTGTGGCTCTCAGCCCACAAATACTGAATTTGAGAGACAGAAAGGTCTCTGAGATACTAAGTTCCTACAGCTTTCACAGAACTACATGGCCTAGTGATCATATGGGCAACTTCTGATGAAAACAGTATTGCAGAATGTGCTCTGGTTGGGAGATAAGCACTAAAAAATGCAAATAGATAGGAAACTAGGTGCCCTAACTTTCCTGATCACACAACTGTTTTATAGTGGGCACCTAATCTGGGATTCTAGCTCAGTGGTAAATCACCCCAAGTTGGACTGTTTCAAACCTGAATTTCCTCAAGTTAAGCACGTGAGTGAGAGGACTGAGTTTCAAAGCAGCTGCAGCTATTGCTACCTTTTTCAGAAAGGCTGAGGCTGCTAAGATTGATTTTAGATCTCTAAACTTTAGGAGTATACTTTAGTGCTAATAAATAAAATCTACCTTCTGTACTGAAGTGAACTACATGTACAGTTTTGAAATGTGACAAATAGGAATTTTGAGCTTCAAACATTACTTTCAACTTCCTGATTCTCTGGCTTGGTTGCACAGGTGATGGATTTTCATCTTAGCAATCACCCCCTTTGCATCCCCTCAAGCTTATTTTTTTTTCAGTAAAAATTCCACTGAATTTAGAAAATTCTCTGATCACACAACAAGGGAAGAAGTCATCAAAATGAAGCACCAACCTTTTTGGTGCCAGATCCGTACTACGTTGCTATCAGGTGACCAGGTAGCTGTGCAGAAATCCCGCCTCCTTCAACCTGTTTTAAAAGGTTCTATCCAGAGGCTTGGAAATGGTGTGAGCACCAGAAGATGAGTGAAGTTAATGCCTGGTTTCATTGCTGCCTGGGATGTACCTCTTACAACAGTTCCTGCAAGTGGCTGCTGAGCCCTCCTACGTGGGGATGATTGCACCAAGAAAATACACAGCCCGTGCTCTTCCTCCAGGTAAAACCTTGGCAAGTGAGAGCAGATATTAGTTAAAGTGATTTCTAGGGTTATTCCAATAACTGCTGTTTCTAAACAAGGTTGTTTGCAACTAAACCAGTCGAAGCTGAGGCTTGCTTTCTGTATATTCCAGTTGCAATGAGTACTTTGTGATGAAAGAATAAATAGATTTGGTCTCTGCTTACCACATTCTGATAAAAAAGGTTTAGGATGAATACCTGAAAAGGGTTACTGCTTCAGGAGGCAGGGGAGAGGGAAGAAGTCTTGATTTGGAAGAAGAGGGATTGTCAGTGGTCAATGAAAGAACTGAAAATGCACCAATCTTTACATATTCAGTAAAGATTTACTTAGGAAAAATGCAGAAATTTGAAATAATGGACTCCCTGTAACTTCTAACAAAACTCTGTGCTGAGAAGAGGGCTGTCCCTTCACCTTCTGCCACCTGACTTCACCTACAAAGAATTGCTGTTAGAAAGTGAGGATGAAAAACTGTAGTTTCCAGCTTCCTGTATCTCAGCTGTAGGGATTTATGATGTGTCTTGATGAAATAATTTTCCTGATAGCACTGTCTGCTTTTTTACCATGTTGCTATGTGCAAAATATCCCTCTCCTGACAACTATTATGCGTGGCAGGGATGCAAAACAGGGCTTTGGGTTTAGCCCTCAAATTGAGGGGTGTGTTGTCTAGCAGTATCTCTGGCAGGAAGATGGTTTCAGATGTGCTGACTTGACTTGTTTGCAGCTCTTTGGGTTTGCCTGATTCGGGCTTGCACGAGCGTGTTTGTATATCCGTGCACAAATATACATGTGAGAGAGATTCCCATCTCCTCTCTGTGGGTCCGGGAGGAGCAGATGCATTACTGTCTATTGCCTTTTTTTGTTTAAATTAGCAACCCTCCATGAATGGTTTGGGAATTTTATTGTTTGCTTTTTGACCTGTAAGTGCTTTGTCCCATCAATCGAAATGGCAAGGTTCCCAGCAGCGGGAAGGTGATACTTTAATGAGCTCAGAACAGAAAGCACTGTTCTGCACTGGTGTGGCGTGACGCTGCTGGGTGGCGGCCGAAGGACTGGCCGTGTTTCTCTGCGCTGCAGGTGGGTCCTGGGCACGTTTAGCTGCACGGCTCCATTCTTCACTGCACTTCAGCCCTGACCTGACGGTGTTGGCAGAACCCCTGAGCCTTTTGTGAGCTGAGATCTGAAGCCTTTGGCTCCCATCATAGCACAAACAAGGGTTTGCTAAAGGTTTTATCCTTTGCCTGCTTGACTGTCTAGTACACTGGGTCACCATCTCCTAGTGACTACTGTAACAGCACAGCCTGTACTACTCGATCAGGATTATATTATGGATTCTCCACCAGCTGCACCAGATAATACATCTGGTATACTGTTTGGTGTGAGACAGAACTCGGGAGTTCCACAGTACCAGACTGGGCCAGCAGTGAATGTAACAGACACAGATTCTGCATTGAGCGCCATTAAAAATGGAGGACCTTTTCCACGAGCTTGTCCAAAGTGCAATATTCATTTCAATCTTATGGATCCTCTAAAAAATCATATGAAGTATTGTTGTCCAGATATGGTAAATGACTTTTTCCTGGAAACAAACAAGACAGAATGTTTGAGCACAACAAGCAAGACTGCTGAATCTGAGAAAGGAAAATTGATTATGTTAGTTGGGACTGTTGGGTATGATTAGTAGGGATGGCAGCTACGCCAAGATCAATTGGAACTCTAATACTTTAACTGTCTTTAGATGATATTGTTTACCCATCATGTTCTATCCCCAAATGCAAATACACACAAACTGTGAGTTGCATTTTTTAAAATCTCCTTGGAAATACATCTGCTTTTTGGGCATCATTAAAGAACCAAAGGGCCACACAGGACAACACCTACTGTGTGGAAAATTATCTTGCTATCTTCTGCATCCACAAAAGAGGTTAGGAAACTTGGGGAAAAAGCCCTGCAGTAATCTAAAATTTGGACAATGTACAGTGCAATTTGCCTGCCTTGGAAGGATGAAGAATTTAGACAACTCTGCTTGAAATTAAAACTGACTCCAGGGAGGCTAGCTGCTACAAACAGGATGCCTGGATCTCAGTGACATTCCCCCTGGGCAGTTGGAGTTATTTGTATACAGAAAATTGCCAGGCTGCTATCTTTTTTTCTTCTTTAACGCAAGTGAAGCCAAAGGATTTTGTTTTGTTCTGAATGCTGCTGCAACTTTATTCCCTTGGACACAGATCATCTGTGCTGAAAGCCAAGTTGCGTCATGAACCAAATTTTATCTGTTTAGATCTTAAACCTTTTTGGAGCAGGGATTAGCAGGGGTATGAACACATAATCTTAACTTTCTAGTATTGACACCTAATCTGTTAGGGCTTTTTTTTCCTTTGGCAATGTGTGATTACATCCCTGCCCGCTGCTTCCAGCACGCACAAAAAAAATCACTTTAGGATTTTAAGATTTTGTTATGTGAGCATAAAGAGCACTTTATAAGGAGAGCATGTTGTGCAACGTAGTAATTACTGAAAACTGGTAGCTCTTGGACCATCTGGGGTGAACTTGTTGACTGTGTTCTAACCAAACCTCAGTTTATTATAAAGGAAGCTATAATTTTCCTTAGTTTTCTCAACAAGAAGAAGTTATTTATTAAATTCTTCAGAGAAATCTACCTGAAATCATGCATGAACTTACTGTGGATTGATAAATGTTGTAGGTTCTCTTTAATAGTTGTTTGATCTTGTGGCAAAAAGTAATTACACTTCACTCAACCATGTGTACTTGCCTTTTTTCTTTCAGTAACAACCGACTTAACACTTAATAGAAAATTAACCTTCCTTCCTACAGCCTGAATTTCCTTATCTGGAGTCTTGTCTAGAGTTAGTGTGAACTGAATTTAAAAATGTTGATGTAATGAAATCTCATTCAGACTTTGGTATTAGTTATGGAGTTAGTTGTTGATCAGCTCATTGCTTCAGCAGAAGTTGATACTCAACAATGCAAATATTTGCCAAATTGGATTAAATGCATCTAGTTTGAAGTTTGTGTGAAATTAAACACACCAAGTTCTCCCCACTGCACAGGGGTGTGCACGCTCCTGTCTCCCTGCTTTACCACCCTCGCTGGTGCCGGTTCTATCACACGGTTGCCAGGGGAATCGATTCGACTTCCCGCAGCGAAATCGTGTTCACATACACGTTGTGCTGATGGATCAGCTGTGAATCTCATCTGGTAGGTGTTCCAGATAACCCTGCAGCTATGTGGTGGCTCCAAGACAAAGGAGATGATGGGAACGTGTTGCTTAAGGACAGTAGGAGACCCAAATTGTTTCCACTTGTGCGCTCACCCCCAGTAGCAGTGTGGGGTTAGAGTGGCTTGGGTATAATATGAGGCTGGTTTTTGTGTTAGCTTTGATCTAACCAGTGTGCTTACAGTAAGAATGGAGCCAAGGCAGCAGAGATTTGAACAAGGGCTGTGCAAGATTTTCAGAAGAGCTGGTGGTACTACCCACTTCTGCCACCGCTGAAGCCTGTGCTCTTGCATTCCCACAGCTCCTGTTACTTGAAGTACTTCTGGCATGTCTGTGTGCATTGCAGTCAGGGCTCGGGATTGCAGCGTGGTCATACCTCGCTCTTGAAAACTATGTCATGAGGGTTGCACATTTTTCTCTCCTAGGCACAGCCTTAAGTTCCCTATCTCATGCTAGTTATCATACACTGTGTTACAAATTCATCTTCTTCTGTAGTATTCGTGTGTTTCTGTAATCTTTTTACAGTCCAAACGTCCAAACAAGAAAAATACACACACAGTATTTGATGGACAAGCCTGCACAAACAGTGGGAAAAATGTGGAGGACCATTCAAGTCATGCTAACAGGAACTTTAAAGAAAGAGATTTGTTTTAAATAAGTGCACTATGCTGAGTAGTAAACCATCATCACATTTTTTTAATTTTAATGAAGCTTGGGACTGTCACTTCTGAGTCTTTTTGGTTTCCCCCCCCCCTTGGTTTTGTGTTGTTTCTAGGAGGTTTGAACCAGTCTTTTCTTCTCTTATACCTCTCTCTCTCCTCAGCATACTTTCTCCATGTCACAGTATGTTGGGTGTTCTCATAAGAAGGGGATATGGACAAGCAGGGTTGGCTGGCATTGTGCTATAATAATCAGCAAGCTTTCCTGTATCTTATCTCTATAGAGTGCTGAAAACCTGTGAATCCTTTTATTTTTGTTTTGGCATTATGAATTGTTGGTGGTCTTTGGCAGGTTTTCATCTGAGCTGCCAGTGATGAAGTGTCTCTGAAGGTCTTCAGTGAAAGGCTTCCATATGTCTGCATAGCAAGTGCTGAAGAACTTTTTGTCATTGCTGCCCTAGAACCCAAAGTTTTGGGGGGTTTATTCTTCCTTATAATTAGTTCTGGTTGAGGATGACAGAACTTGTGAAGAAAGCTATAATGGGGCAAGGAACCGATTGTCAGTTATATATTGGGTTTTTTTCATGCAAGACCTCAGGAGATTTGTTTTCCATCAGGCAGTAGTATTCTTACATCTTCAAAATAGTCTGTGAACATGAGCTAATTAATCTCCACGATACCCCTGGGAAGTAGACAAGTAGGGCTTTTAAAAAATAAATAAAAGAAGCAGAGTTTTTGGTATTTCCTATGATATTTACACTTCACTGGGGCAGTGATACACCTCCTGTGGGTGAGCTACTTTTTACTGATGCAAAAATAAAAAGGTTCATAATATATGAAAATGCTTAGATACTAAATTAGATGTATTCAAGCATGTACTGGATATTTTGCTAACCTGCTACCCCTTTTGTAAGTGATCACTCTTTCATAGCACAAGGGGAGGAAAGAATTATAACCGTGATTTTTATCTGCAAAACAGACAAAAAAAATGTTTCAGCAGCACAGCAGAGAGATAATTTACTTAAAAGAAAAATAATAAAGCCACAGAGGAGAAGTAGGCTATTGAACTCTGCTGGAGTTCATCAGAAGCTCTCTAACAGGCACCTCTGTGTCGCAAGCAAATCCCTGATTCCCAAAAGAAGCCTTGGAGATGGAGAGGACTATATTTTCTAGCAGTGATTAGTGTCCATTAAGATTCAATTCAGTGTCCAGTAAAGTGCTTTGGCTACCAACTAATAATTCTTGATGCATATTTGAGACTGCTTTACCCAGTGAAGAATTGAAGGTTTTTCTGGGTTTTTTTTGTTTGGTGGTTTTTTTTTATCTCAGATGGAACTGCAAATATTTCCTTGACTAGCAACCTTTTTATCAGTGAGTTGTATGTAGTCTAGGTGAGAATGTGATTGTTGAAAACTCCAGTTATCACACTTGTTCCTCAGCAGTGGTCTTTTCCCACTGTCATATGGGCTAAAGCAGTAGCAGGAAAGTCTAGAGCACCAACCTTGCTGACCCAAAGATAACACTTTTGTGCAAATAACGAGTGCTTTGCTTTTGCAGTCAACTTCATGACCCTTTAGCTCCAGGTGATGTTGGGGATTGCTGGTCTAAAGGCTGGGAAACCCTAATGGAGCCTCCAGAGGCTGGTTGGTTTTGCTCATCGTATTATTAGTGCTCTGGTGTTACTTTGACAGTGAGGATGAGGCGGTAACCGTTCCACCCAGGAGCAAACAGGAAGGATGTAAGGAATGGGGGTTTGCTGGATTTCAGAGACTCTGAATTTTGGAAGAGATGGTTTATTCCTATCCTGGTAAAGCACGTGGTGGTGAGTTGGCCTTGGCTAGGTACTGGCTGCCCACCTAGCCACTCTCACCCCCCTGTCAACAGGGCAAGAGGAGAAAATAAGATAAGAACACTTACCAGTCGCCATCATGGGCAAACCAGCCTTGACTTGGGGAAAATTAGCTTAATTTATTGCCAATTCAGATAAGTTTGGAGGAACAAAACTCAAAACATCACCTCCCCCCACCCCTTTTTCCAATTTCAAGCCTTCATTCCTGACCCTTTGATCGCCCCGTGCCAGGGTCTGTTGGCTCTGGCTGGTACCCAGCCTTTCCTCGTGGAGCAGTGCCTTGCCACCAGCACCTGCACAGGTACCGTGGAGGTGGCTGGGGCTCAGGGTGGTGTTCCTGGATGCTTGGGCACGTAGGGAATGCTCTGCTTTCCTCCACACTGCCGTCACTCTTGGGATTTCTGGGAAAGAGGGTCCTCACTGAAATACCGTCCTCATGTGGCATCGCTTCTCCCTCCCGCCCTTGGTGGTAAGGTGATCAATACAGGTGTATGAGCAAAATTCAGTACTTTTTCCTGATAAAGATGCTGTACTCCAGGCATGTTACAATAATATACATTTATTCAGATTACCCATGCTCTAAAATATTAGAAAACCTAATGATGTTTCTTAGCATTTAAATTAATAAGTCCTTTGCAAAGACTAAGTATTGGAAACTTTGCTGCAGACAGACAACTGTTTTTTTAGATAAACTTATCTGGAATATGCTGGATATAAGATGAGAATGTTTAACACTTTTTTTTCTCTCCCTGCATAATTTGGCATTTTAAAAATCTTCTGTGCACTGAGTGTTCCCATACAGCTTTCCAATTTTAAGTATTTCATATAGATCATAGGAAGATAGACCTTCAGATGGCATCTTGCCTTTAATTGTAAGTGATTTATACTAAAAGAAGTGGGTTTACATTTAATTTTATTTTTTTTTAAAGATCCAACTCTCAATTATTTTCTTTCTAGCTTTTCTCTGCTCTGCTCATAGGTTTCTTCAGCAGCTGCTTCCAGAGATAGAAGCTGTAAATGTGCCTGGTCTGAACAGAGGTAGCACAGCTGGCCAGGAACTGCTTAATTCATTGCATGGACATTTTTCTTGATCCATTGGGTGGCAACCTCCTGTTCTTCCAATTCTACAGGCCTTTTTTGTGAGAGGTACAATCCTATGTTTGTCAGAAGATTGGTTATTTGAACAAAAGTCACCTGGTGAGATAATATTATCAGGGGTTTTTTTATAATTTTTATTCAGTGTCACAGGCTTTTGGAAGCAACTTTTATTTTTAAACTTCACAAATTGCATTTCAAATTCCTGAAACTGGGTAGATTTCTAGAATACTTCAAAGTATTTATATTTGTTTGCCTCCTCCTCCCATTTATTTTTGATTTTTAATATCTTTCTAATTCACTGTCTCTTCTGAAGCCTTCAGTAGGTTTATTTGCTCAAGTCAAACAGCTCCTTCAGCATTCCAGAAATCTTATTTTGAGGTCAGTACAGCAAGTTTTAGGGCTGACAAAAGTAGATACCAGGACTGAACCTTCCTAAGTCACTAAAAATGGCTTCTTTGGAAGAAACGGGCAGTTTAACGCCTTATTTCAGAGCTGAATACAAAGTTTAACCCTTTGGTTTGAACCTGTTTTAAAAACAGAGGATTCCTAAGTGATGTGAAATGAAAAAGTAAAACGTGGCAACAAAACCCAGAAATGTAATCAGACCAATTTAAAAAAAAAAAAAAAAAAAAGGCAGCAAGCCAGGATTTGCCCATGAAAGCATTAGAACTCTTTGAAGAGATACACAGGCTAACTTTAATGTCCCAGTCCTTAATTTTTCCATCTTTTCTATCATGCCCTGTGGTATACATGCATTGTCTGATGTTGCTCCACCCTCCAGAGAGATGCTTTTCTGTGGTGCTGCAAATGCAGTTGGTACAGTGCTCTGGAATGAAGTGCTCTGTGTAATTACCCTAGAATTTGGGTTTCTTACAGAGCCAGGGAGCAATCTCTTAGAAGCTGCTACTGCTTTTTTGCAGAGTCTGGCTCAGCTGAGATCATGAGACCATTCTGCCCCATGGTTTCCGGTAATTACGCATTTCTAAGCAGCAGGTCAAACCAATTTGTCTTTTAGAAGGACTGTTAATTTTGTTTCAAGTGCTGTTAGTGACAGGTTTTTGAGGGGGTGTCTGTTCTGGAGCTGCTCTCTGTTCCAGTGCTAATCCTGGTGCGAGATCCCTGGCTGTAGTTGAGTGATTGGCTTTAGAGGGTGAGGGAGCAATTATAATTTTCTGTTATTTATTTTGCAGTCAGTATTGTTTAAGCACGTATTCAACAGGTTTCTCTCCCAAGAGCTACACTGTGCTTCTCACACAGGTTTCTCACGTGAGCCTTGGCTGGGGGTAGAGTGACCAAAGCTGCTGTTTCTTCCAGGAGAAACACTGTGAGAGTGTGGGAGGTTGTTGCTTAAGAGAACCTACAGGAGCTGCTCTTAAGTAATCCAAAAAAAAGGAGGTGGGAAAAAAGGATGGAATCTGAGGAGAAAATTTTGTTGCAAACAAGTGGTAAAATTAGAGTAAAATAGGTATGTTAAAGACTCAGCCCCTCCACTCGCCCACTGAAGAGCTGCAGAGGGTAGGAAAGAGCGTGCAGGCTCTGAGCTCTTCCTGAGCAATTTTAGCCTGTTTAGCAACAGGCTGAACAACTTTGCATTCCTCTTGCGTGCGTGCTTGCCTGCTCTGGTCCCCGACTGGCAGGTGGGATCTGCTGGGAATCAAACTGGGGACTTTTAAACTGATCCAACTTGACACGCTGTTCTCCACAGGGGTGTTAAAATGTCTAGGGGACACTGTGACGGCAGCAGTAACCAAACTGGGTAGGGTTTTGCTTCTGCACCTTAAAGAACAGCTTTTATCTTTTTAACTTAGAGCAATGCTCTACCTGGAAGTTGGACTCTCAGCACTTCTGAAATAAAAAAGAACAGAGTTCAAGAAAAGGCTTTTGGTGTCAGACCTCACCATTTCATTTTCAAAGCCATAGATCTTAGATTGAATTTAAAGGAAGGAAAAACAACAAAAAATGCAGTGCAGGAAACAAAAAACAGGGGAAAAATTCATTGTTTAAGTGACTCTCCAGGGCTTTTTTGGTACTGTGTATTTCCTAAGCTGTAGAAACATTTGAAGTGGGGTTACATCTTCAAATAAAGTGGAGTTTTGTCAGACACATTCAGACATACTTCCTTGTTGAGCTGACAAAGCCGTGTTTTCATCTTGAGTGGGTAGTCCAGACAGGGCATGCAGTGATATCAACCTCTTTAAGTTTCCCTGTAGCTGATTTTAGACTTGGAGTCAGCTGCTTGAAATCCTGCTGAATTTTTCTCAGCATCGGAATGTGGTTTTGCTTCAGAGAAGTCTCCTCCTGCTCACACCCCCTTCCACCCCACCCCGAGTGCTTGCGCTGTCTCTTGGCTCTCCCGCTCTCCCTTGGGACAGGAAAAATGAAGTGTCTACCCATCCTGGGTAGCTTATGTGGCAGCTTGCAGGGAGGACGCCCTGCATCCCATGTGCTGAGAGGGAAGGCGAGCGACCGGAGGGCGGCTATTGTTCAGCTCGAGCCAAGGAGCTGAATAGAGCAGCTTGTGCCTGACGGGCTCGGGCTTTGCCGCATTCCAAACCGGCTGAGGCAGAGAAACCGGAGCGCGGGCGGGCGAGGAGCACGCAGAGGCTGCGCTGACTTTCTGGTTGGCATGGTGGCAGGACCATGGTAGAGGTGTTAGGATGACCACAGAATGCAGTTCACAGGTGAGAGAGATCCCTCCTGGCACGCTCCGTGCGAACGGGGGACTGGACTGCTGCAGGATTTCCAGTGAGGTGGGAGCGGGTGTGAGGCACCGTAGGTGTTTTGCTGGAAATTTAAAGTGATTAGACTTAAAGCAGCTAGAAACTTTATTCATGTTGCATGTATATATCAACCTTTCATTATTTCAGTTTTATACACAGGTTTTTTTAAAGAGCTATGTACATGGATTTAATGTGATCAATGGAAAAGTGGATTATTAATACTTATCTGCTTATTAGTACAGAAAATGCACATTAGGATTCAACCATAATGTAGATGCAAAGATGAGAAACAAGTTTTTGTAACGGCTTTCAAAGTTAAAAATCTAGTTTATACCTACCTAAATGATTAGGTTTACTTTCCTCCCTCTCCCTGAAAGCCTGTACTTACCTAACATAAGTCAGTACATTTCTATACGACATTGGATTATTTTTTTTTCTAAGGCCAGACGTAATTCTTCAAGGGCACGCTGTGGGAATATTTTTCAGTGTTTACTTGTGGCTGGCATTGCGTGATGTTTTCAGCATATGATATTGCCAACCTTGCTTCCTGTCCTGCAGCAAGTGATGGTAAATCAAAGCAGTTCAGGGAATCCTACAGGTTGCTCATAAAAACAAGAGGATTAATTTTCTTTTCAATATAAAGGGCACTGCCTTAGTAGTGCTGCTTGCTTTTCCAGCAGCTTTTGTCTCAAAATGTGTTGTTAAGTGATAGCAAGCTGGGAAGTATTTAAATTTCATGCCTCTTGATATCATTAGACATTTTTCAGTAGCTATAAAAGCAATAAATGTTGTCTAAGGAAACAGAGAACAGACATTCCTGAGTTAATTTTTTTTCTGCCTTGGAAACAGCCTGTAATAGGTAGTGATTATGAAGTCGTTCTTAGTCATTTTCCTCCTCATCTGTAGACCAGGGAGAATACTAATTTGCTAACTTGGAGAGACTGTTTTTGTTAGCCTGAACCAATGAGGTTGTTTTGCAGCTGCTTTTGAAATACATGATCAGAAAATGAAAACCTTCTGCCTTAGCTTTTTTTTGGACAAACGTGTTTCTTTCAGAAACAAGCAAACTTTTGGCAAACTAATTAGAAAAGCTCAAGGCAACAGAATCCTGGTCCCTTCCAAGTTTCATTTAGGTGGTTTTGGGGTGGTTACCAGGAGGTACCCTTTAGAATTTCCTGTCTCTTTTTGGGGCTCTTTCATACGATTAACATGTTAATAGGGTAGTGAATTAAAAATACAATACTGGGGAGTTGTGGAAGGCAGACGTGAGCGGCAACTTACATTCCTGCAAATTCTTCATGTTGTGCCCAGCTTTATCTGATACCCTGTGGGTGCTCTCGCTCTTTCTCTCTCTCAAAATCTATGGGGAGGGGGAAATGGTGTAATTGTAATGAATACTTGAGGTGACTTCTGTCAGAAAGATCTGTCATGGCTCTTTAAAGCTCATGGGAACAGATCAGCTTTATTTGTGTACAAGCAGGAGGAAGTGGCATGCTGGTATATTGAGGCTTGACCTGCTCCTTGCTATTTTCTGATATCTGGGAGTAAGTATTGCACCAGCCATGTAATATTGGAAGTCAGAGTGTTGTGTGATGCAGCAAAATACAGAGTATGGATGGCATTTGTCAATGGCTTGTTGGCATCAAGGGACAGATTCATTTTCCAGCCTGTAGTGGGATGCACCTTTTCAAAGCTTTAATTCTCCACAAAGATAATACTTCCCTTCATCTAGATTTCTTGGCTAATTGGCCTCAGACAGTGCAAGTGTTTTTTAGGAGAGCTAATAATGGTGGGATTTGAAATTGGGCCAATGGCAGAAGGAAGACCTAATGATCCCTTTCCATTTAATTTTCTACTTATATGGGTGACTGCTTCCAGTAAGGGAGAGGGAAATCTGCACAAGAAGTCAGCAAGCAAATGGTGCAACTACAGTCAGTGCTTACAGTTTCAACATCATCTCTACTTGTTGAGTGACCAGCAGGCTTCAACTATATGTGTTATGGATTTAATGGGAAATGGTGCTGAAATTGTGGTGAACATAACTGCAAAAACTGAGTTTGTGGGGTTGTGTAATAGCTGATTATCTGAGCAGGTGAGTCTGTGTAGTTTCCTTCCATAGCTGAACAGTGCTGCTCCTTCGTCGGGCAGTGGATCTGCTGGGATGACACACCACGCTGTGTTTTTCTTCTCTCGCACCTGCAGCATGCTCAGCAGGGTCTTTCGGAGGGCAGTGCTGTGATGTGGACACATGCCAGGGAGGTGAAACAGCTCTGATGACATGTTTGCTCAGAGTAGGCCTCTGGGCAACCTTCAAAAGTGACACCAACCACAAGTATTCAAAAGTACAGGTCTGGCTTAGAAAAGAGGAGATTGAAAATAATTTTTGTATTCATTTTCCTGCTTGTTTTGATCCTTTTTGGAGTCAAGCTTCAGTCATATTTTCCAGGCTCAGTCACACTCTTAACTTTGAAGGCCAGGGTTTTTTTTCTAGAATAGAGGCTGTGATTGTCTCTGCATTTGTTTGATTTCCAGGAGTAATGGCTACAGGAAAAGTGCCAAATGTGCAGAATACAGCGTAATTCTAATGCCAGCTTTCACTGCATTCATGCTCTTAAAGCCCTGTCCTGGTGTGTCCTGAGGTCACTCTAAAATGTCAGCTATATTCTCCAGGGAAACTGGTGTCCAGGAAGAATCTTTGAGATCCTACATCAGTCAGAAATTAAGCCCATATCCACAAGATGGAGGACTTGGTATGTCCTTGGAAACAGTCTCTTACCTTGCTGTGTTTCCTTGCTTCACCACTAAATTTGGTCCCTAATTTGGAAACTGATTTAAAAACCCCCTCCGTGTACTGCCTGCCTTGTACTGATCTCGAGTGTTTGGAAAGCCCTTGGGCTTTGGCAGTTGCCTTATTTTGATGCTTACACAGAGATTAACATAGTATTCCTATAAACACAGGTGAAACTGAGGAGTAAGAGGGAGGGAGACCGCATGATTCATAGGCAAGGGTAGGAAATCATATTGCTGGTCATAACCACTCATTCTCCAGAATGCTCCTGCTTTTCTGCTGCATACCTGGTAAGTGCAAGCTGCATGCTTTCAGGCTACTAGACACGAACACGTTTTTGTTGGTGGTTTTGTCTCATTATCTGGTGTTAAAAGTGCAGGTTATTGTGAATTTGTTTGGTTTTGGGTTTTTTTGGGCTGTGCCAATCAAGGAGAGTTCAACTCCCACCTGATGATGTCGGCAAAGCTGTGGTTTCTTGACATATAAAGGGAGCAAGCAGTGACCTCAGGGTGGAGTAAAGCTCCTTATTGGCACAGCACCCTCAGCCCTGCTCTGCAAGAATCGCTGGTATTTAGTTTGTGCTGAAAACAAGCAAGTTGAACTCGTTATGGGAGTGCTATATAAAGCTGTCACCTTGTACTAAACCTTGTAGGAAGAGGGTAAATAAGTTGATGGGGTGGTGTGGCAATTCCTATGTGATCTGACCAGGAACTTAAGAAGTTGTATGGTCAGTAGATTATCGTATACTGATCATGTTGAATCGCTTCCCAAAACACTTTGATGCCATCTGTGTGAGTCTTAGGCATTCTGATGGCACCAGAATGTTGCAGACTGAATGATAAAGACGTTCAGTTCTCTTGCATCTGAAACTGTTTTCCTCAAAATTGTAGTTCTCTGTTATCTCTGCGATCATGTCTCGTCATAGAAGGCAAAAAATAAACCCCAAACCAACCACCACCCAAACCCCAACCCTCACTAACTGGTTCTTTCATTTGTTTGCGTGTTGGAGATGTCATCCAAGTAACTTAGTTTAAATAAAACCAATAGTTCCTGGCTGTTTCCCTGCTCTGGTTGAGTATATTCCCCAGGCAAAACAGTAGGTTAGAAAGTGAGAGTACAGACCATTGAGTGATGGTAGTGTTCCAGAAAAACTGCTTTAACCAATTCTTTTCCCTTTTTTTCTGAATTTGGGCAAAATTCAGCACTTGTGAAGACATGAGTGGTGTGAAGTATTTGGCCCACAGGGTGAGCAGGAAAAGTTCTTTTCCTTTTCCATACCTGAGCAGAGTGTTCACAGGGAAGTGCTTTGCTGTCCCAACAGCAAAGGAGGACATCTTAGTGCATGGTGTCCTCTTTCCCCCAAAACCTGCCTGCTTGATTTCTCCTTCTGACAATTCATGGCACATCAGCATCTTGAAATGCAAAGGATGGAGCAGCAGAGTCCTTGAGGACAGTAATAACCTGTCAGATTGCTGCCCCTTTGCACTCTACCTGTCCTTTTCAGTTACCTTACAAGCACTGGGAAGAATTACTTAAAAGAGACTTTTTCCATGATGTTCCAATATAATTTCTGATAAATCCATCATATGTGAAGTGCTTCTCCTTGTCTGTCTTTCTAATAAAGTTCCTTTGTAATGATTTAGAACAGATAAAATCTGAAGGGCCTTTTTGATCACCTGTAAAATAGTAATGCTGTTGTACCTGAACTGCTTAAGTGGGACTTTAGAGACAGGGCAGGGAGGAACGGGTGCTTCAGCTTACTGCCTGCCTGCACTGTGGTCTCTGGGCAGTTACTTTCTTTATCTTTTTCTTCTTCTTAATATCTGTGAGACTTGGAAGTAAAGCCAGCAGAGCTGTAGCAGGGTGTTCCTTGCTTGGAAAGGTTGGTTTTTCTAGGACTACCTGAGAGATGCAGGTCTTGGAGATTGAAGGAAGGAAGCTGTGCTGTGCTTTTTTTAGTCAGCAAATATTTGTACTTGGTTTTTGGTTTCTCTAAACCACTACTTTCTTTCCAGTACCTCTACAAAAATAATGTTCTTTCTTGTTAACTTTTGTCTTGGTCATATTTAAGCCGTATTTATATTTGAAGTTTTCATTTCTTGGAAATTCTTGTACAGAAAAGCAGTGTGATGCTGATAACACTGTGTCACTGGAGACACTGGCGATTTCAGTCCTCCCAGTGTCAAAGTTCAAAAAAGTCCCTCCCCATCCCTCTTTCATATTACTTTAAAAGATGGAAGAGCTCTTGGATTTTTGGGCTGGATCTTCAGATGTGTGAAGCAGGTGATATAACTGGGCTCAGTGGGTGGAAGATCAGACCCTGAATGTTGATCTTTTTCATGATCTTCATCCATTCTTGAAGGTTTGGCACCTCTCAGTGCTGCTTAATTTTTCTGTGAATCTTAGGATTAAAGTAATGCTAAATACCTTTAGAACTTACATAACATTTCTAGCAGAGACACTAGCTCAGAAATCCTTTTTTCAATGTAAATAAATACTTAAGACTTGATTTCTTTCAAACTGTCACTTTTACAGTGTTACTGAGCAAGGGCTTCCGTATCAATCTTTGTGCTTGACAAACCTGGGATAGTCTGGGCTTGGTTTTGTTTTTACAGCTCCATGTTTTCAGGACATTTTCAGTCTACACTTTGTTTTGAACACCCAGTGTTTTTATTCAGAGGGAAAGAATATAGAAGGTATTCTTCATGACCACATTCTTGGGGAAAAAAGTCATCACACAAATACCAGCATCAGAAATTAAGTAGTCTTTACATACTACTCATTAAATATATAACTGGATGTATTCATGCTTTTAATACAAGATGTCTGTTTACATGAGTCATATGGCTCACAGTTTGGAAAGGCACTCCAGAGTGGATGACTCTGTAAATAATGTCTTGGCCATAATTTGGAATTAAATTAGCTTAAATTTTTTAGAGTAGTCATTAATAGATACTTACAAACTGCTGTACTGCTAGCAGCATAACTTATCCAAATCCCTTGGCTATGCTGAGGATACCTGAAGTTGGATTGAGTACAAAAGTAATTAAGTTGGTGTGGAAATGGGGAAAAAAAAAAATCCATGGTTGCTTCACCAGTGAAGTTCTGAAAATCCAGTGGTTCTCCCCAGCAGAAGGACTTATGTCAGAGCTCTTAGTGCTTCTGGTTAGGTCACTGTTCTGTAACACTGGTGAAGTGTTTTCCCATGGGAAAGTGGACAACAGTAACAGGATGGTTTGACCTGTGGTAGTAAAACTGCTCTTCCTGGTTCTTTTGATTTTTGGAACTGGCTTACTTAAGGGTTAACATGCCCAAGAACCAGAGTCACAGTAATTTGCCTATTCTTCAATTACAGTAAATTTTTAAAAGATCATTTAAGACTGCATCTTTCTTGCTGTGCATGATGGTTCCTTCTGTGCTTACCTCCTTGGCCTCTAGATAGAGCCACGTTTCCTTCCTTACACAACGCTGGACATTCTCTGTGGTGTGGGTGCTGGTACATGTCTCACTCTTGTTGATCTTCAACTGATGGTTTGACTCCCAGTCTTCCTGCTCTCCTCAAACATGTCTTTATTAATACATCCTGCAGGAAAAAAGTATAGAGGTGTATAGTCTTAGACTCAGCAAAACTTAATTTTATGGGCAGGTACAGTCAGCAGGATGAGGCATTCATCTCCAGCCCCTACAGCATTACAGTCTTACATCAGTTTTGCCAGAAAAACACAATATTGGGATCTAGAGAGGGAACTGGAGCAGACATCCTTCTAAAAAAAGCCACCTTGTTTATGTTGTGTTTGAATGTTCGGGGGAAAATGTTATGGAAAAATTGAAGATGTGTTTTAAAAGTAGTTTAAAATTCAGTTCCTCAGCAGGTAGCTTCATAGGCTTCTGACAGTGTTTATTTCTTTAACCTGAAAAGCATGTCTATAATTCTAAGACACTGTATATACCCAAAATAGTTCATGTGCACCAAGGAAACACAGTGTCCTGGAGGGTCTGTTAAGACATAGCTTGCCATTATGGGAGAGATTTTGAAGCGTTGATTAGGTTCCTGTAGGCAGTGAGATGTATCTTTATACTGCAAGGGAAGCATAAGCCAACTTTTGTGCTGGTAAGTGCCATTCTTTGTGTCCAAGTAAACTGACTCGAGTGCATCCGAGAGGCCCGTGACTAAACTTAGGTATTTAGCCATTTTGAAGTGTTTGTGGTAGGGACTTGCTGCTCGGTTTCCATAAAGGTGAAGTGTGAACAGCCAGCCAAGAGGCCAGGTGATTTTGCTAGGGAGGTTTGGTGGGCATGGAAGAGCTTTATAAAGGCTAGCCTCTTAGGTTGAGGTTAAATTTTCATTTCTGTTGCTGACCTGTTTGTCTCTAGTGCCCTGTCAAAACCAAGTGTGGAAATAGCTTCCTGGCATTCTTTAAAATGTCACTTGTGCAAGGAAGCTCTTGCCTGTGTTATACACACCAGAGGACTTCAAGGTTTGTTATTTTTCTCACCTTCATTTTGAGCCTCTCTGTCCCTATTTATCTTCCCAGGCTGTCAGCAGGCACAGCTTTTCCTGTCCCTGGATTCCTCACTGCTCCAGCAATTGCTGTTGAGGAAATTCTGTGCTGTGTCTCCCTCCTGAGTAACCACGAGGTTAACGTCTGATCTCAGCTGGGTTTGGATAGTGGTATTCACTCTGGAAAGGAAGGGGAACTATTACCTTGGTAAAAGCTAATATAGCATCAGTGCTGTGGCATGTAGGGGTTGTCATCTTCAGCTGGATGAGAGCTGTTGAGAGTGAGTGCTAAAGATCACTGACTGTGCTAGAATCACTTCATTAAGCAGTCTGAAAGGATAAAATACTGGACGATAATGTGTGTGTGCGGGCTGGCGCTTCATCAGAGCGGTGTCACTTTCCATAACAAAATGGACTGGCTTAAAGAGAGACCTGAGAGCCCATCAAGGTTTATTTTTTGTTAAAAAGGGCTTTCTGTATACTTTGCCATACTCCAGCAGGGCTATCCGTGTCTTCTCATGTCTGACAGAAATCTGCTCTTGATTTACATGCAATAATATGATTCTGTTCAGCTGCTCATAGCTTCTTCGCAGGATTGTGTCTCGGTATTACACACTGATTTAGCTTAAGTAGCTTAAACCAAAAAGTTATCCATGTCACAAAATAATTGTGAATCCTTCCACCATGATTCTGTAATACATGATGAGTTACTCGGCCTTGACCATCCGGATGCTCTTGCAGTAGATGATAGCATGGTTAGAGGCTGTTATATTGTAATACCACTTCTCTAAGCCAAATTACTTTCATTATAGATAGGCATTTAAAATTATTTAATGCAGGAAACAGAGGCTTTTGCATGTAGAGTTGACATTTTTAGATGTCTGGAAAAGTTCTTTTCAAGCTAGCTTCCTCGTTCTGTGCTGTGGCATTGAACAGGGTTGGAAGTTATTGCTGCTTAGCATTTTTCTGGGGCAAAATGACTCGAATAACTTTTCCCCTTTTCTAATGGACAAGTGTAGAGGTGAGTAGTGTTGTCTGGTATATATGACATTGATCCAGGAGTTGGGGAAGCGGATGTTTATTGTTTCTTGTTGGATTAACTAGTGCTGCAACCTCAGCAAGCTATTTTATGTCTCTGCCTGCCTGCTTTTTGTGAATAAATGTGCCTTCTCCCTACCCACTGTGCCCCTGTTCTGAAGGTAGCATTTCATTTTTCAAGTGTGCAAATATCCTGTCTTTATTCACTCCTAAATTAACTATAAAACATTTTAATAAGAATGACTTGGGTGTACAATGTCTGATGTATATTGCTGTGAAGACATCATCTCCTGACTATAGCAATATCCATCAATCAGTCCGTCAGAGCCTGTCCCTAGTGCAAGTAAGATCCATTTTTCCTCTTCTTGTAAGTGCCTCATGCAGAGAACATTAATACCTTATGATTTATAATGCTACCGTGACTTTGTGCTTACAAAGCATCTGCATCAGAAGGCATCTGTGCTCTGTTATTTGCATATATTGTGAATTATCGGTTACTAAAATTCCTGCAGAAAAATCGGAGCACTCGTGCTTCTGTGGAGTTCACTGATGGAGAATGCTAATTTTTTTAAATCCACAGGCTGGCAAAGCTGCTTAGCTTCATAGGTTTCAAAATCATAACCGAGGGAGGGTGACATTTCTGACAAGTGCAGAAAGGAGCAGGAGCTCATTGGCTGGTGGTAATGCAAAGAATTACCAGGTGGGGATGTACACAAGTGTTAAAGGGTTCGTTTATGTACATGGTTCCACAACATAAGGGCTTGGCTTAATTTGCAGCCATGTGGACTCATCTGCTTTTGGAACTCAGGGGTGAGGGAGATGAACCCCAACACTTTGAAGGAGTTTTCTCATCTTTTCACCTGCTATTGTGTATGGCTACCAGTGCTAATTTTGGAAAACTGCAGTCTCTCAAGGCAGAGTTCAGCTCCTTCTCACTCCTTTTTGGGGTTTTTAATTACTACTTGGCTGATCTCTCCCACCATTCTATATCTTTCCAGTACAGGATGTTTTCCCATTTTGCATACTTCCAGTCTGGTCAATAGAGCAATTTGTATCTGTATTTGCATTGGTTCAACAAACTTTTTTCCGGTGTAGGTTGGTCTCTTAGCATAAAAATAAATTAGTTGTGTTTTGTGTATTCCTCTCCTGCTTATTTGCAGCTTATCTCAAAAACTGGCTGTCCTGGAAAATTTGGACAAGACTTTTTGAAAGCTTTTGGTAAGCTCTAGAGCACAAGACCTGCTTTAAGATGAAGAAAGATAAATTTAAGAAGCTATTCACAGTGTTTCTTCTGCCTGTGGCAAGCTTTAGTAGGACATCAGCACTGCATCCCTCCTGCAGTTGTGGAGCAAGCTTAGTCTCTGGTTTTCTTGCACAGCAAAAGGTTTGAAGATTAAAATCAGTGCTACAGAAGATTTTGGAGATGTTTTGGAAGTGATTGTTTGAAACTAGATATTCAAAGGATGTAAACAGGGAGGAAGGACATTTCTGATACCAGAGTTTGTTAATGGAGGGTATCAAAGCACACAAATGTCCACCAGTGCCCAGCAGTTGGGAGATGGGGCTGGGTAGATTCATCCTTGGAACTATGGAGCAAATTGCTCAGCACAAGTGGAGTTAACCAGTGGAAGAGCTTACCAAGGGAACAGACTGGCTCTTTATGTCCTTTTTTCTGGAAGACATGTTTTGTTCAACTAGAAGTAATGCAATGAAGGGATGAGAGTCACTGAGTGGTGTTTCTGAGGTGTTTCAAGTCAGGTTAGATGACTGTAATAATTACTTCTACTTTTAAATTTGATGGATTTGGTGTTTCTGAATCTCAGTGGTTATTCTGCATTTATCTATTCCTTTAAATTTCCTGGATTTCTAATGGATGTGTGTTAGTAGCTTACTTTCTTACAAGGACTTTTTCAGTTCCTGCTTTTGTTCTGATGTGTATCTATATCTTCTGACAGTCCGTCGCAGGCAGGCTTCCTGCACGATACTGTGACCTGTTAAACCACACAACAAGGAGATAACTAGTGGGGAAGTATTTTTGCAGGTTTTTTTCCCCTCTCTGTGTTGCCCCAGGAATGTTAATGCACAGGAGAGGTCTGCATATGAAAAACTTTAATGTCATTTCAGTTTGTAGTTACATCTGGCTGAAGTCTTTGCCAGTTCTGCCTCTGTTTTTTTACAAAGTTTTTAATGTTCCCATATTTTAAAATACTCCAAGAAGCCAGTTGCATATTTGATATACTTCCCCTGTTATCATGAACATTGTAAGACATTGAGAGGGATGAATAAAGCTAAATTATGATAGAAGATGAGCCAGCTAGGGAGGAAAGCAGGATCTGTACGCAATCAGTGCTCCTAGAAGGGAGGCAGAATTGGTAAGCGTTCATGGGAAATCAATACTCTTAACTTGGTTTTCTCTAGAACCTATTTTTATGGAGTTGACAGTTAACATTGCAAATTAAACTGTTTTTTAATGGAAGGACAGTCAGGTGGTTGTGGGCACAGTAATTGTTTCACAGAAAACTAAAAGGAAGGAGGTGTAATTTTTGTTTCATATTGACCAACCAGGTAGAAGAAAGCTATCTAATCCTTTTTCTAATTTTTTTAAAATTCCATTCTTACTGCATGTGGATTTGTCATCAGTTTGCACAGTCTTAAAGAAGATACTACTTGTAAAAGTTGGACAAAATGTGATCTTCCTACACACAGAGTATAATTTGTTGAAAAAAAGCTCATTTTGTACAAAATAAACAAAATATCAGCTATTTTTTGCATAGAAGGGAAATGTATCCGATGTCTTTCTATCATTGGATTTTATGTGATGTAGGAAATGTTTCTGGATTTTTATCCCTCTGTTCATATTGGGGTGGAGGCGTGGACTTTCTCAGCCTGAACAGGAGGAGTGCTCAGCTGTGTCTCCCGTGCTGCTGCGGTACCTCACTCCTGAGCTGTCTGTCCCGTGTTCCCTCATTAATTGTGAATTCTGTCTAGCATCTGCCCAGCTTGGCAGGTGTTTTATGAAAATATCCGTCCTGCACAAACAATACTTGCTACAGTTTGTCTTAGTAATTGGAATTTTCTTCCCTGCTGGGACTTGATAGCCCTTTTTTTCTTCGTTTGTTGGTTGGTATCTAATTCTTCGCTTTGCTGATCTAATGGCTTTTTGTTGTTGCTGTTTTGGCTTGGGGTTTTAGTCAGTGGTCAGCAAGTGTCCTCATTTATAATAGGGACTGGCAACTCTATCAATTATTTAAAATAAAGACAGGTTCAGAAAATGGGGAACAAAAGGCAGCTGTCTCTTTAAAGAGTGCAGTTTGATCAGAGCATCAGCTCCATCCCCTGAGGACAAAGGCAATTTTGATTTGTGGGGCCCAGGAGTTCTCTCACTTACCGGGATTCTCTCTGCTCCTGCATGTGTAAACCTGTAAAATGCTCTTTTGTGTCGAATAAATCATGTGCTATAAATCCTGCACAATTAAATGTGACCCTTCATAAAGTCACAGTGACACGTCTTCATTGCTCAGCCGCGCAGAGCAAGCCCGCTGTCTAGACAGAGCAGAATTATTTCCCATTTATCCTGTTGTTGTTGTTGTTAAATAAATAACCTCCCCTTAGCCTTGATGCCTCCTGTGAACCCCCAGGAAGGCTGCTCTCTCCTTACCTCCTCCTCCTTCGCCCTGCCGCGGTGGGGGCTGATGAAGAGGAGCGGGTCCCCTCTCCCTAATGCTGCTCTTGGCAGTCCCGAGCAGATTCCATTATTGCCGATCAATGCTGCCGCCATGCAGGAGGGAGGGGAGAGGGAGAGGGTGGGAGCTTCCTATTCACAGATTGATCAACCTGCCATTGCATGAACAAATTCATTGTAAGAAAGGCTGGGATGCTGTTATAATAGCTGGAGCAGGAAGGGGTTTGTAAACAGGGGGGTGCAGGCTCTGCCGTCATGGGGAGGGTGTTTCAGTTGCCTCTGAGCTGGCTGGTTTTTCTTTTAGCATAAAGCATAGTACCTGAGCCTTCAAACAAAGCCAACACCATAAGGAATAACAGGGATATATTACACTTAGCTGATGAGCTATTGTGCTGACATATTTGAGCTTCTTCAGCACTGAGACCTGTTTCTTCTTTTTACTTAAAGCGATTCTATCTTAACCTGCTACTGCTTTTGGATTTTAAAACCTGGGTTTCCCCTGCTCCCCGTTTTTTGCCTTCTTTCTGTTCCTGCCTTGGACTGAAACCTGACACAAAGGGACAACAAGTACAGATCCCACTTGCTGCTCCCACCCATGCCTGCTTTGTCAGTCCGGGCTGTCAGATGGAGGGGTGAGAGAAGAGGGCAGGATCACGCTCTCATGTTGTCAGTGTAGACAATAACTGGAGTACTGGAATCCCAAGACCATCAGCCTCTCCCCACCCTTCCTACCCTGCTTCGCTCACTTTTTGGTGTCTGTATGGAAAAGTTTTCTGGCTGGAGAATGACTCTTCTTTCTCCTGGTGATGTGGCCGAATGGCTGGATAGCAGCACAGAAGATGAGAAAAGCCTTCTCTCGTTTCTTGGTACGGTAGGCTGCTAACTCTGGTCTTTTCTTGTTTTTTTCTTTTTTTTTTAAACACTTTACTGGGAAGCCTTTACTACTTTCACCGGTGCTTAATTTCTTCAGTCACCTGCTATTATTTCTTTTTAAAAGCTTTTAAGTGGTATGCAATTGTTAATTAAACTTGGTTACAATCTGTTTTAAATAGTTGCAAACGCATTGGGCAAAGGTCAAGTTATAAATGGGCATGTGCCATGCAGAAAATCCTTTCTGGACTAAACACTGTTACTTACTGCTGTGTTTTCCCTCTGTGCCATTTGACCAGCTGATCACTGTGTTCATTATGCTTCCACTCATTCCTGCCAGCTTGCCTACAACTTAACTTCTCAGCTGTGTGATGGTAATAAGATAAATTAGGAAAGACTGCTGAAAGTTTTTCTTCTTAAGAGGAATGCTTAGATGCACTTAGAATAAAAACTTCAGCCAAGGGATCAGGTGCTCCTCTAGCGTAGAAATTAAATCTAGGAAGCACAATCAAACAATCCTGTGCTCTGTTTCTGGATAGTTACACGTTAGTTTAATGGCATTGAGGTAGAAAATTGAAACTCCTCTTTTATTTATTGTCCAGACAAAGAGGTTGAAATTTTTTTAAACAGAATTCACACATAGAAGCTGATTATTGTTTCATCTTCCCCTTGAAGCTGTTGCTATATCAAACTGTTGTTATTTGTTTTTATTCTTTTAATCCAACCTCCACAGATCATTCCATCTCTTTCCTTAGTGGTTTCTGTTGTTCTCAGACTGTTTTCTTTCTGTTTTGATAATTTCTGGGTCCTGAGTTGCTCAGGCAGGCCACTTGATACGTGCACCCCTCTTCCTTTCCATGGACAATTTAAAATGCTTATTATAATATCTGCTATAATATTTTTTTTTTCCCCATGGACAATTTAAAATGTTTGTTATAATATCTGCTTTGGTTTTTTCCCCCCTATAAGACACAGTAGTCACCATTATGGATCTTTGTCTAGCACACAGGTAGGCGACAGCTAATCCAGATGCTGTTTTTCCCCCAGTTTTGTTGTCCTCCATCCAGAGCACAGGCAGGTTCCTGGTGTGGCTGTGCTCCTTTCAGGAGACAGAGTTTCCACTCGTCTCTCTGTGGTAAGCAGTTCTCCTACTGAGCAGGTCCAGAACAGCACAGAATGTGGGAGGAAAATAAGGGACTCCCACAGAGTCTATTTCAATTTGCTGACACTTTGTCACCCTGTGCTGTGGCCTTCTTTGGGAATGTCACACCAGATGTGGTCAGGGACAAGGGTATGCATGGGCTGGGCACCAGTGCTGCTTTTCAAGAGACTGATGTTTTCCCCCCTTACACGTATGCCTGCATTCACATTTTCTTCCACACCAAGAGGTTCTCCTAAACCTCACCCCAGAAACACCAGGAATGAAGGGTGTCACAAAGCTGAGCTATTTAAGGTGGCATATTTTGCCTGCAAGTACATATTATTATTTAAATAATCTTTTTCTTTTATCTTAAAGAGATACCAATTCCCAAGTGGTATCTTAACTTTGGGACTGTATTTAAGGTTCAGTGACATCCCTTGGATGTCTCCAGTCCATTGGGATTTTTTTCTTCTGGTGTGTCTATAACAATAATTCTTACTGCTCAGGGGAAATGTCCTGCCACAGTGAGCAATAGGTACTGAGGCTCAGAGCAGCCTCCTGGCCCGCTCAGAGGAACGGGGAAGAGCTGTGGGTCTCTGATGCGCCCAAGAGCCAGTCACTTGTAAGGAAATCCCAGAGCAAAGGATCGCTTTTTGAGAAGGCCACTCGCAGCCCTTTGGCAGAGAGTATAAAGATTGGTTTTGAAAGCCATGGCTCAAGGCTGTTGTTTAATAATGAGGATAATAAATATTGATATCGTACTAATGTGTGTCTAAGTCATAAGCCTCTAAACAAATTACATTGCGGGAACAAGTTACCGTGCATCAGCTGATGTGCGTTAATTGCCTGTGTGCAATCTCCTTGCAGCAAACACAAGGTAATTTGAATTAGCAGGGGCAGTCCAAGATCATTAGGAACTAACGAGGACATCAGCATCTCCAGGTCACGTGCAGTAGCTCCTTGTGTCTGCTTTTGTGTTGGTGCGGTTGTCCAGGCAATTTGTGCGCGGAGTCAACCACTGGAGGAGGCTTTAGAGGCTGATGCATGAGGGAGAAGGTTAAAAAGAGGCAACTATTCCACATTCTCTCTGGCCACGCACATCGTGCAGGGGATCCATTCAACAGTTTAGGGACGAGCATCTCTTTCATTTCTGAATCACGTGTGCAGAGCCAGAGGATTTGTTCCTCCACCTCAGAGTGTGTGCATCAATCTAACAGCAGCTGATGGACTCGCTAAATGCCACCTCTGGTTTCCTCAGAACGTTCTGCAGAAAGAAATTATGAGAGTCAGTACTTGAAAGACAAAAATTTTTCTCTCCTGTGATATTCTTGCCCTTTCTTCCAGCCTCCTCTGTGTGTTTGTCTGCTTTGTGCATTAGGTCTTGTCTTTCAGACTCTAAAGTCCTTCAGGAATCAATGGCTTAAATGTCTTTTAAGTGACATAAACTGTTATTTAGGTTGCTTGCTATGCACCTTCTGAACTGGGCACTAATTCAATTACACTTTTTTTATATGCCAGCACAATGCAAGTGTCTTAACACCAACAGAATTACCTGTCTGTAAATTAAAAATCTTTGCTATTTCCCTGGATCACCTTGCAAGACCTGTCTGATTGACTCAATCCCTAGTAAAGCACAGTATCTTCTTTTAAAACCCCTGTTAATGGACTGGGAGAGGTTTTGATCATAGTGGGTATCTACCAGTTGTTTGATGATGGAGTTCTGTAGCAGGGGAGCTTTGCAGAGCTGCCTTTGTATTTCCCTTTCCAGGCTTGGTAGGTTTTGTGCAATTCAGTGTACTGTGACTTGGTGCATTCTCTCTGATGTACTTTGTGGCTTTTTTTTCCCCTCTGTCTAGTTGTCTTGATAAATGTGGAAAACCTATCACTGCAAATTTCCACTTTCTCCTTTAAGTTATACCTTGTAGAATTTGCATCATGTATTTTAGTCAGAACATGGACTTTAGGAGTTAAAACGGATCAGGGCTTTTTGAGTTTGCTTTTACTCTAAGCGTCTTACATAGGCATTTAATTAATTTTTTATGACAGTCTGTGAATTGGGCCCAAGTCTGAATTCTCCCCAAGTGAGCAAAATGAGAGAGGATGCTTACTCCAAGAGAAAACATTAACATTTTTGTTTATTTTTATATAAGGCTTCCTATTTCATTAGGTAATACCCATCTGAAAGATGCTGTTCAGACATTTATTTTTCTTCTTGTTCCTCTTTATACCTCTCCTAACGCTTTCTATCTTTCTGCTTTTTATTACTGTCTCTAGTTTTGTCAGCTGGTATGTATTTTCACCAGGGTAGAAAAAACCATAAGTAAATACTGACTGCACCCAGTGAGATCTTTCTCATTAGTGCTGTCACATGAGGGCTCTGAAACAACCCTAAAGAGACAATGAGACAAAAACAGTCTCTTCTGTCTTAACGAAGCTGTGAATGCCATAATGTTACTGAATGGACATGCTGTACCCACACATCAGAAACTGCCTTGGAGCATGGTGAAACGTTGTACTTGTTGAAATGCTTATTTATTTTTAAAGGGCTCTAATAGTGAATTAGATACTCCCTTTTTCATAGGCTCAACACAGTAGATTATTTCAAATGAAAGTACCAGAATTAGCAGCCCAGTTGAATATTCCCACTTGATGAATGTTCATTCATGCAGAAAACAATTTTTCTTTAAATGACATATGTATGTATGTTAGATTTTATTTATTTATTTTTTAAATATATGCATATAGGAGGAGACCAAACCATCAGGGTCAAACAAGCATCTTCACTATTTATGCATCTGTGGTAGCTGATAATGAAAATGCAGCAGAGCAGAAGGCAGCATCTCTGGTTTAGTTTGTTTTCCTGCCCTACAAGCTAAAAGTTTTAGTGCACTGTCTTTGTAAAGTGAGAAACAAGCTCTGCAGTTCCTGTTGTCCATGAAACAAACATTGAATCTCTGTTTGTTGGTCTCTGTAGCAAACCACTCAACTGGTGGTTACATCTGTGAATAACATCTTCAAAAACCAGCTGCCAACAGCAAACCCGTGAGTGCTCCGGCTCTTCCAAGCTTAGATTTCAGCCCATAGTTTCTTTAAGTGTGTCTGTAAAGGAAGTACTAAGTCACCCAAAGTCAAGTGCTGCAGGTTTTTATTCTGTATTTCTTTTGTAGTTGCTCCATAGACTGATTGGCCTCCTGACAGAGTAGGAAACAGTGCTGGAGGAGGCCTTGAAGCCCTTTGGTCCTTTCTAATCCCTCGCCACATCCCCAGTAGGGTCTCTTCTGTCTGTCCTCTTTGACAGAAGCACTTGTCTATCCCATTCTTACACATCTTCAATAACAAAGATTATTTTTTTTTCCAAATCCTTCCTCAAGATACTCTTTTATTTGTACCCCTAGGATTCAGTTCTTTATCTGGGGATAATTCCTTTAGTATAAGTTTATTTTAAAAGTAATTACCCAGAGGCCCATAAAGGGTAACTTAATTTGCATGCCTTATTATTTTCTTAACATACTTCTTCCCTCCTGCCTGCTGTGTAGGGTTTATCACACTCTCATAGGGCCATGTTTTGAGATAGGACTGTAAACTCTCTGGGGCAGCAGTGGTGGCTGGTCAGTCTGTAGCGTAGCTGTGCTGCCACATTGGAAATGCATAGTAACCTCTCCAGGCAGGTGATTTCTGAAATGGCCCAGATAAAAGGTAAATGTTTAGATTGTTTGTCCAGTGTGGTAACTATTGCTGCATGAGTGTTACAGCATTTAAAATGGCAACAAATTTTGCCTTGTTTTTGCTTTTTAAAGAAAAGGAGTATATTATGTGTCGCTTATTGATCCTTCCTTCGGACAGGAGCCTGATGGCAGGACTGTTTGATTGCTCAGCTAATGGTCTGACCAGCAGCAATTACCATTTTCTCCTGGGGAGTGCCAAGGTAGCTCTACAAAGGGGGGGGAAATACTTGGGTAAGGTTTGGTTCTGTTTCAGCTGGGGACATCTCAATACAAGCACGTGTGAGAGGCATCTTTGGGATCGTGTGGTTCTGGGTGGGGGGTTGGTTGGTCGCAGTGCACTGGGTTGATGTTTTTCAAATGCCTGTAATTAAGCTGGCCTGGAGGCGCAGAATGAATTGATTCTTTTTAGGTACCATCATGTCAGGGTGTGTGCAGACAGAATAAAAGGAAGTCCCACTCCCTGATATCTTCTTATATCTTTCTTTTCTTTTCCTAGCCAGTAGATAATACACACCAGCAGTCTGCCCCCTTCCTAGTAAAGACCACACAAAAATATCGAAGATATTTGGAGGATGAGTTTGAGGATGGATTTTTTTTTTCTTGCCTAACAGAATCTATCTTGGAAAAGAAATACTGATTAATTTTTTGTCAGTTGTAATTTTATTTTTCAGTAGATGGTAAAGGTAGCCTTTCAGAAATCCACATTTTCCTGGCACGTCAGAGCGAAGGATGTTGTCGTCCTTCTGAGTACAGACAAACAAGAGTTATGCTTGCCAGCGTGCTTACCCCCTTTTTGCATCTCCAGGCAGGTCTTTGGGACTGCTTTAGAGTCACCTCCTGGACTTTACTCATAAGCAGGAGCTCAGATCTGGACATGTTCTTGCCAGTCCTGGGAGGACACAAGCCCAGCCTGGAAGGTCTGGACGCCAGTTCCACTGAGACCGTGCGATAGTTTCATTGCATTGCCCTGTGCAAAATCTCGGACTCCCCTGTAATCTTTGCTCCTGTGACCTTGTTGGCAAGTTTAGTAACTTAATTCTTTTCACTGTAACCCCTGAGGATGTTTCTTTGTTCCTGATTTTTTTCTCCTGCCCTTCTCCAATCCATTTCCATTCTGAAAAATGGAGGTAGTGTAGCAAGCACTGTCCTGCAGAGCTGTGAGATTTGCTTCACCTCTCTCTCCCACCCTGAGAAGAAGCTCTTCACAGTAGAACACAAGTTCCCACAGCAGCAAGGCTTCAGATTTCAAGTGGCCAGAGCACCCAGCAATAGGAAATTCAGATTGAGTCCGGGAGCCGCATCCTGGCTGGAGGTCATTGAGGCTGCACTGCTGTGGCCAAGGTGGTTGCCTTCAAAGGAGGTCAGTCACCACCACTACTCAGAGTAGTAAGTGGCACCTGTCTTACACAAACCTGCCTTCTGGCCAACAGAACAAGCTTTGGTGTTATAGGAAGATGTGAAAAGAGACCTATCTTTGTTGTATCCTTGGGCAGTTCCATCTCCAGAGGCATCTGCTGTTACTCAGTAATTGGCTCAGCTGATTTGTAACTTGACTATTTTTATGTAGTGTGTAAATATTTATTTGCATAAATATTTATTTACATAAATATGACTGCATATCACCAATATATGAAGTGATAAATTAAAAGTGTCACAGAGGGATGTTTACAACTCATTTGTTTGATGGATTATTTTTTTTAAGGTTGAAAAGGGAAAGATCTGTTTGGTTTTTTTTCCTTTTCTTTGCCCAAATTGAGAATGGATGAAGGGTTTCGCATTGTTTATCCATAGAAACAATGTGATTTATCTGTAGTCTTGGTCCCTGAGAGTGAGCAATGCAGCAAGCAGTTGTAATTTAATACTAAGCCGAAGAGAGGTGCATTGATTTTTACAGCAGGTGAAGATTATGCAAGAATAGCCTCTAGCATTACTTGTGGAGTAAGGGAGGGAAGTGTCTAATTTTTTGCCTGGTGGTGACACTATAGATTTTTTTTTTTTTTTTTTTACACAACTCAGCAAAAATCCTGTTCTACGGGTCTCACAGCAGCTTGCTTTAGCTTTTGATTTCCAGTTAACGTATCTTGACAGTTTTGCTATATCTAGGTCTTCTTTTTCCTCAGGACTGAGCATGTTGTTTATTTGCTCATGATTTTTGGAAGGAGAAGGGAGGGAAAGGTAGTTTGAGTTTTAGATCCTTGCAGGCACCTTATAAGTATTTCATTTTCCCTTCCCCATTTAGCACACTTATGTGGTGGTCTGAGAACAGAAGAAACTCATTTTACTGATGGAATCTCAGTGTTTTGTTTGCAGAAAGCTGGAGTTGCTGCTGGGTGCATGTAGGGGGAAGAGGGAAGGCAAGGGGAGCCAGGCATGTTCCTTGTTGTAACTTTTCAACTCCATTTGCTTTAAACTGAAACTTTTTCCTAAATGCCCTTCCTGCAAGAACCTCCTGTTGAAAATAGCGGGGAATTCAAGCTCCTGTCTTCATTTATGACTCAGCAAACTTAACCATGTGTTAAATTACTGAGGCAGCTTTGATGTGCTTTCCTGTGTGTGGAGAAGTGGAGAAAGCCAAGCCTATTACGTTCTGCATTACTATCTGATGTAAAATAAAGGGTGCTCACTTGTGTCCCCAGCTCCATGGGAATATATCACTGCCATTTGCTCCCACCACATGCACAGCAGAAGCAACTGTTTACACCCCACAGCGCTCTTTGGGGGAGCAGTACTTACAGGTGCTGCAGAAAATCAGTTTCCCTTCGTAGCAGCAGGAGGAGGAGGTTGGTGGTATAAAAGAGTGCATCTGCAAAATCAATCTGGCAACCTCTGCAAAGGCTCCCGAGACGCTGGGACTGACCGTTATTCAAACCCCTTGCTGTAGCACTGGCCCTGCTCCAAGAGCTTTGTTCTCTAAAGGTGCCCTGACAGGGACTTACCCTCCAGCACCGCAACGGGCGATGCCTGCTCGGCTGTAAGAGACAGTGCCCGGCGCTGCTCATCAGCCGGAGGAGACATCTCCCCGCAGGTGGGGCTGCTCTGGCGCAGTGACAGCGAGCGGTGGCAGCCCATCATTGAGTTGGGGGGTGCGGGCAGGGCTTGTGCATCGTCCCGACGGTCGGCAGCGAGAGGCTGTGCCCTGCCCAGTCCCGCTGGTGGCTACGCTGGGCGTTAGACTTTGTTTGCCCAGTCGAGGAGGCTGCTCTCCCTCTGAGCCGTTCCTTCCCCATTGCTGGTGACGGGCAGATTGAGAGGCTGAAGGGTAGCAGTCTGGTTTGTTAAAAGATAAATATCTACAGCGTGAGACGCTGATGCTGCAGGGTCCACATCTCCGAGCCTCTCGCTCAGTATGCTCCATTTTGTCGCTCTTCAAGCATCCGCGGGAGATAGGTGTTACAACTCGGGTGAAATCAAAATCCAGGATGCAGAGACATCACGAGTCATGTTATCCCTGAAGAAGGCTTTTCTCATTATTTCTTCAGTTATTTTGAGGAAAACACTGCTCTCGTGGCTCCAGCTGGCTGGCTATCTCTGTAAACCTTTCTTTTTTCTTTTTTTTTTTCCTTTTTTTTTTTTCTGCTGTGAATCAGAACGTACATTGAAATTTTCTGGTAGTGGAGGGAAGCCGGCAGTTGGGCGTCTGTTAATAGCCTCAAAGTAACTAATGAGGATGTGCAGTCAGAGCGATTGATTGAATAGCTGCAGTCCTGTGTGTTTCTCTTTTCGCTGGCTCGCTGGCTGGCTTGCTCTCTGCAAGCTGTGGGGAGGGAGGGGGAACGGAGAGACCCAGCTTTCTCTTGAGTGGAAGTAGCACGGATCCCCAGGGCCAGGCAGCCAGAAATGGAAGTTTAAGCTGCATCTGGCTCTTGAAAGGAAAACGGCAGGAGTCAAAATGTCACTGTCTGGAGTCACTGCTTACTCCTGTTCTGTAAGATTCTGAAGATAACAATGGACTTTCTGCTAGGAAGTGATTTTTTCCCTCCCTGTGTCGGGGGATGTTTTGTGAAGCTGGATTCCTTTAAGTCTGGCAATTGAGCTGGAGATGGGCAGCAGTTGTGATAAAGGTATCTGTATCTATATCTCTGTGTATCTAGCTATATATAAAAATGCATTTATGTATAGTGTATATGTGCTTGTGTAGAGATTGTTAATAGTGGGTATGCTTTATTATACTATTATTATAGTATTTATACTAGAAAAAGATACAAGTGCCTCTTTTATGAATATTTGTGCTCCTCAGATCAGCCTGCATGGGTTTAAGATGCTAAAGTCGTATCTCAGTAAGGTCATATTACCAGAATGAGGAGAAGTTGACCTATTTTTTTCTCTGCAGAGAGATATATGTCATATTGCCCGGGCAGTTAGGAGTCTTCTGCTGGTTGCATGGTTGGAGCAAGTAGTGTGATCATATCAGACCGAACTTTGACCTTTGTCAAATTGTGTTCAGCTCTGATTAAAATTGAGCTTCCCTGTGTCTTGATTTTAGTTCTCTGTTAATTGCTGCATTGCTTATGTAAAAAAAAAAAAAGAAAAAAGAAAAAAAAAAGCATAATTTAAAATGCTCTGAATACCATCTCACAAACAGTGACAGAATACCAAGTGTGTCTGGGCATTGATCTTTACCAGTGTTTTTATTTTAATTGCCCCTTGCCTACAGTCAAGTCAGACTCACAACCTTGAATCTGTTGGTGGAAATGCCATTGTAATTTAGTAAGTAAATAAGATACAGGACAGTAGGTGAGTGTAATTCAGCAGTTTAGTGGTGCACTTGAAACTTTGCTGAGGCGTCTGTCCTATCGAGCATAGAACCTGACTATTCCCCACCCCCCGGCGCCCATTCACCACCTTCTTCTTCTCTTCCCTAGAGGTCCCAGCAGAGAGATCTCCTCGCAGACGGAGCATCTCCGGGACCAGCACCTCTGAGAAAACCAACTCCATGGATGCTTCGAATACTTCTCCTTTCAAAGTGCCAGTAAGTGTGCCTTTCCTGCAAAGGAGGAATTTTTCTCATTGAATTGGAGGAGGAGATTAAATTATCACAGTATGTAACTAAGCTCTTAAACAACAAAAAAAAGTATTTAGTCAATAGTTCCAGTTGACCAAGAGGTATTGCTGTCAACTGGCATGTATTAGCAATGAGATTTCTGGTAGATCTGTAACTTGCTTATTTTCATTGGATTGATCTAAAGTTGCAAACAGTGAAACATCAGTGTTAATGTGGGCAGCGACCTATATAAATACTTTTGAAGTCGCTGCCAGGGATTGCATTACGTATTCAATTTTGACTAGGAAAAACGTGCCTTTTGGTTGGTGATAGCATGTTATTTTTCCCTCATGCCAGTGGAGTACATAGAAAATTGAAATGGCTTTATAGTTTACTGGGAAGCTGGTGAAATTTCTGCAGATGTGTTAATTGCTCTTTATCTCTAGTTTTTGTTGTGAGTTCGCTTGGCTGTGAGTCTGCATGAGACCTTTTCAGCTAGAGTCTGGATTTTCTTGCTTGTGTCAGTCTTTGGTCAGTGTATCCAAGAGCACAAAGGCCTTTCTATTATTAGACTGAGGGCAAATGCTTCAAGTTAAAATGAGGTCTTAGTAATGGTTTAACAATATTTGTTTGTGTTTTAAAATATCTAACTTTAATATTGCAAATATTTTCATATTACTCTTTATTCTTGGCAAGTGATCTGCCTGCTTTAAAACCTGAGAAAAGCAGGAGAAGAATTATCTAGTGAAAATTGGGGTTTTTTTAATATTCCCTGTGGACATGAGTACCATTTCTGTACCTTAGTGTGTATGTTCTTGCTTTGCTTTAGATACCACTCATCCCTTCTAAGTGACTTTAGACCCAAATATGTGTGAAGCTTGTTTTTTGATTAAATACTACATTGTGTCATTTTAAAAATTAAAAAAGACAATTTAATGAGAGCTATTTAAATTATAAAATAATTAAGATTGGTCAGAGTGTGTAGAATATATAGTGTTTAGAGCAACCTGTAAACTCATGATTTATTGGAACTGAAAAAGCAGCCAAGGAAGCAGTGAATATACTGGGTGTCCATACCTGGTCCCTCTTCAGAGTCATAGATTAATAGAGGTTGGAAGGGACCTCTGGAAGCCTGATCTATCCCCTCTTTGAAGCTGGACCAACTTATATCAGGTTGCTCAGGGCGTCCTCCGGTCAGGTGTTGAAAACCTCCAAGGATGCAGATGGCACAGCCTTGCTGGACAAGCTGCTCTGGTCTCTGGCTGTCCTAATTGTGAAGAATATTTACTTTGTAGAGCCTTTCTTGGCAGAACAAAATTTGAACTTCTAATGTCTATTGAAAGACTATGAATCACATTTTCCTCTAGTTCAAAAAAATACCTAAAGCAGCAGTTAAACAGAATATATTGCTCAGGCTTGAGAAGAGAAAGCTCAGAGGGAAATCTTAGCACTGTGTGTTAAGTACCTGATGGAAGGGAATAAAGACGACGGAGCCAGGCTCTTTGGACAAGAGGCAGTGAGCACAAATTGAAATATTAGAAATGCCATTTAAACATAAGAAAAACCCTTTTTCACTGTGAGGGTGATCAAACACTGGGACAGGTTGCCTGGAGAGGTTGTGGAGTCTCCATCCTTGGAGATATGTTCAAAAGCAGACTGGATACATGGTCCCTAAGCATCTTGCCCTAGTGTCACCTGCTTTAAGCAGAGAGCTTGGACTAGCCAGTCTCCAGAGATGCCTCCTCACCTCAGCTGTTCTGTGCTTCTGTGAACTATCCTCTTGCACTTCAGTGACCTGTTTTCTGGGTGGTACTTGGGGAAAAATTGATCATGGTCTAGTTGCATGTGAAGTTGTCACAAGAATATTCTGTCATGTCAAGTTCTGAGATTTTTATGCTGAGCCCATAGTCCACAGGGCTCCAGGAGGATTTCTGAACTCTGAGAGCCTTCAAAAGTCCGAGCTATTCTCTTCTTCAGTTACAAGAAGTTCTCTGTGTTCTTTGTCTTCATCTATAAGTAATTGCCCTAGCCTTTAGATGGGTACCTGCATTGTTGTAGTCTTTGTCTAGCAACTGCAAGCTTCGTATCAGAAATGTTTGATTACTACCTGTACTGTTTATTTGATGTGCCTCTTTTTTCTTTGTTCTTCATCTTTGTACATTTTTTTTATGTTGATCCATTAAGTAATGTTTTAATGTTTCTTTAATTATTCTCTAATAGTTCTCTATATTCATAGCCCCTGCTTCCTTTCAAAATAAGAACCTTGTAGCATGTTTCTTATTTTCCCTGGCAGGGTATTGGGCTTTTAGGACTCTGGCAGATAGGCTCAGGAAGCAGTACCTGCCTTTCTTGGGCATAAACCAGCAAAAAAAATGAGAAGCTATTTGTGGCACGTGTAGCTGGGATGATGCTTCTTTGTCTGCCTGGCCACCTGTATACCCAGGAGCATAATGCACCCTCCTGTCTTTCTCATAGGGACAAGGCTTCTGGCTTTGTAGGTTTTGCTCTGAATAACCCATTTATATGCTGTTACTCTTTAGCAGGTTGTGGTGCAGGTTTGGGCTGAGATCACCCTGTTTTAAAACACGCCAACTTCTGACGTGTTTAAAAGAGCAAGGTACAATCAGAAGTCAGATTGCTTAAGAGTACAGGTGAGCTCAAGCCAAAGCTACTGAAATAAAATCCCCCGTTAACTTTGTGGATTGGCACACACCTAATGGGTGGATGATAAGGTGGGGAGGAATCGTGTTTCTTCCTTTGGTTTATATTAAGAATTCCTCAGCTCTCAGAAGCAGGTAAGATGACTTGGGAGCCTCGTGGAAGTCTCAGATCAGTGGTCTGAGAAGAGCTTCAAGTGGAGGATGTAAGGAGCGCCTGTAATGGCTTTAAATTTGTGTGTGCGTGAGGTTGTCTTTATTGGACAGGGATTTATTGGACATCTAAAGGAGACTAATGATAAGCACACTTGCATTTTGTTTTTCCAAACATTGACACCTCCAGTGTAGGCTGCAGGGCTGGAGGCAGCTGCAGTGTAGTGCTGTCTCAGTTATTCTTTCTGTGGACCTGACTCTGTGCCCATACCTCTTCTACTCACTGCTTGGATTTCTAGCAGAAAGCAGCTTAAGGCAGGGGACAGCTTAACCTTCTTCCATACTGATGGAAAATTATGCTGAGACTTTCATAATAAGTTGCTTTTGCAGCTTTTTAAGTTTGCCTCTCAGAAAAGCTATTTAAAAGCTGTCTTCTCAATAGGACAGTGGCTTCCAGCATGTTCTGTGCAGTTGGTTTTTTCCTTTCAAACACCAGGCAGTGGTACTCACTCAGAACAAGGCATCTGTTTTTTTAATACTGCTAATTGGCATTTGTTTAGCATCTGGAATTTTGATTCATACCAGCATAATGGCCCTTAAGTGAACATTTCCTTGACAAGACATTTTTTAAGTCATCTCTTCAGTGGCGGTGGTCAATGAAGGATTTATTTTAAGGGGCTGGTGTGTAAAGTTCAGGAAATTTGCCTTCCCACCTCCTGCATGTGCACTGGAGGAAAAGACATGTGTTTAAATGTACTGTTGTGTGAACAGTGGAATTTCACTAGTTCTAAACATACTCTTTCTCAGGACTAACCCCTCCATGGACCAGCATGGGCAACATGTTTGTTGTGGTGGTGATCTCCCACCGAGGGGAGTAACGTGGATTCTGGTAACGCTGACACTGCACAGCACAAGGCACGCGTACGGAGATGAGAGCTCTTGGTGCTTGTCCTTTCTTCTTCTTCCCTGTTTCCCCAAAGGTCTGCAGTTAAAATATTAGTCTCCATCTAGGTTCAGTTGTGTTAATTGCCATTTGACAATTTCCAAGTGTATCTGGGAGGAATATTGAGAGAGGAGGGCACGCCAGGTAGGAAAATTGAGCTGGGGAAGTGTGTGTGTGTTGTCTTACATATAGACAGCTGTGTGCTGTTTATAGATACACATCTATAGGGAAAGGCTTATTTTTAATAATGGATATTATTTGACTGAACAAATAGGAAGGCAGACGGATCTGGCTAGAAGTAGGCACCGTGACGCATAGGTGGGCGAGAAACCAGCTTTTCCCTTCCCACGCACACTGTGTCCTGGCAGAGCGGCGCGGTCTCCGCGCATCCCGTTCCCTGCTGCTGAGCCCCGGTAGCGCTGTGGCAACCAACCGTCTTCTCTCATCGCTGTGCCATCCGAATCGAGGGATCCAGGGTAAAGAGGAGATTGTCAAAATCTCCAAACCTCCTGCAGTGGCAGGGGAGAGAGGAATTGCTAAACCACTCTCCAGACTCGCGTTGCGCTCTCCAATTGTCACTTCTTTGGGCTAGGCTTGTTAGTGAGTTGTTATTACCAGTAATATATGATTCATCCATTTCCGCTGGCTATTAGGGAAAAAAAAGATGAGAAAGAGGCAAAGAAACAAGTGCAAATGAGATAGGAAAGCCAGAAGACAATCTTTGAAGTAAATAAGATGATTTTCATAGGAACCCTGTGTGAATATGATGGGAAGACTGGTACTTACAGATTGCCTTCCTTGGTTTGTTTCTAGTCGAGAGTCTAATTGGATCTATAGAAATACTGTCTGCCTCTCTGCTCTGTAAGAGTACTGCTAAATGGAACAGAAGACAATGCAGCCAGCCTAAGTGAAGGTCAAAGCTTGATGAGATCTCGTGGCTGCCCAGCCTCATCTTTTATGCAGTCAGCAAGATTGTTGCTTCTCCGGAGCGCTGCTCCGCTACCGTCACACTGCCGGGTTAGGACGAGCCTGATCTCTCCTGGCTGTGTGACCTGGCGACATGCAAGCACATATCTTTATTCTGTGTCAGGCCAGTGCAGAGAGGGGATTGTTGATTTACGTTAATGTGAGGCATGGTGGCATCCTTCACCAAAAACTACACTCAAACCCGTCCTCCCTATTAGCAGATTAACATTTTTCCTTCCACTTTCCACTCTTTTCTGACTGTAACACCTTTGTTAGAATCCTCTGTAACTTTTTATCATTTCCCTGTGATATGGCAGCTTAGCTATGCTGTTATTCCACGGGTTTTGTGTCAGAAGGCATAAATGGATGATTGGCAGTGTCCAGGATGTTCACCAAGTTCTCATCCCTGTCTGTGTTCTGGGCTGGTACTGTTGACAGGCTCTGTAACCTTCACAATATTTTTCTGCCAGAGAGGATTTGTTCTTTACGTCAAACGTGAGCGTTGAGTCAGTTGATGGGTATATCCAGCCTGTGACACTGGCGGACACCAACAGCAGGAACATTTTTCTCATGTTTGATGTAAACTTGACTTTAATTAATGTAATTCCCTGCAATTAGTGTGGGGAACTGTGAATGTATATAATTTTAAACACTGGTCACATTCCAGCCATCCTTGTAAATAGTATTTAAACGTGTACCCACTCACTCTGTTCTTCACCTACAAATCATGGCTTAGTCAAGTTGTGCAAAGTGTAATTAATGCATCCTCTGCAAATCAGTACTTCTGTCCCTTTTATCACTTTGCTTGCTCCTCTGTTTTTAATTCCATTCAATTGATTCTCCCAGTTCTGGTACTAAAGTTCACAGGAATGTGTGTTATCAGTTTCTAATTGCTCACAACCCTTTGTGTTATTTCTCTGTCCTTGCTGGCCCTCACTTCACCTCCTAATTTAATATAGCTCAATGTAATTAATGTGCTGTTTAACTTTTCTTCCAAGTCATTAACAAAGATGTTAAACAGAAGCAGTCATGCCACTATCCCCACCACATCCCACTGGACTCTTTCTTCTACCTTGATACCTTATCACTTGTAATTACTCTTTTTAGGTATTCCTGCAGCCAGTTCTCAGGTTTGTGTTACTAGCTTTGACAAAGCTCACTTCCATTTTTTTTTCCTAATTAGTATGTATGTGGTATTATCAAAAGGTTTTCTGAAGTGTTGGGCTGCTTACTGGCTGTGGGCCAGGGGGCTAAAGAGCCAGGGTCACAAAAGTGATTGCCTCCTTCCTGACGTGAGGGAGAGACAAAAACCCAGCTGCTTGAGTCACGGTGAGGTGGGCTCGAGGTCATCCCTTCTCCACGAACCTTTGTTGACAAACTGTTTGATTAAACACTCTGATAGACTCAAATGACCTATTCTTATAATATTTATTGTCTAGCACCGTTGTTTTGGTGTTCTCTAGGCAGACTCCTGGCCTTTATTCCATAATTCCTGGATGCAGGCTGTTACAGAGGCTCTCTCCTTATGCTAGTGCCCGATGTGGGCAGCTCCACGAAGGTAGTCAGGCTCTGCTCCCAGTTGCATCCATGCTAAACACCTTGCTGAACTGGGATCTGAAAAGCTGATGTAGCTCTCCCCAGCTATCGGGTAGCTATTGTTTCTTCATGAATTTTTTAGTATGATTCCCAGTGACTTGGGAATTTGATTCCTGTAGTACTTTTGACTGTGTGTCATGCAGAGTACATGCAATCTTATGGTACATTTCATTAATAGCTGTATTATCAATGTATCCCTATCACTGTATCCTCTCCATTGCCTCGGTTTTCTTATTGCTGTTCTTAAACTTGTTCATCCTGTTCTGCATCCCTCCTGTGACAGGAGACAATTTTTCACTGGGAAGTTGAAATTGTTATCTGGCCAAATCGGCAGTGCTGTCCCATCAGGGGAAAAATATCTTCCTGATCCTTGCTGTTGATCAGCTTGTGTCCTGAAGCATGATAATTGCTCACTCTTGTTATTTTTAAACCTGACTAATGCAGCTACATATGTTATTCTTCCTTATATAAACACGTAATCCTTTTTTAATCTTGCTGAAAAAAAATATGTGTATAATATCTTGTAGAGAACTCTACGGGCTGATTTATAGATAGCATTAGAAAAGGTCTCCTGACAATCAGTTAAATGTGCTGCCTCTCATGTTAAATTGCCCCTTGGTTTCCTTATGTAACAGGGCACATGAGGAGCTTAGTTAATTTCCATTCTATTTGTTTTATACATCTCTAATCCCTTCTTGCTTTTGTTTCCAAAATAAATAGTCAGTCTTTAAAACATATCATTTGTAAATCCCCCTCTTGTCTGCCTTTAATCAGTTTATACTTCTGGAGTTTAGTTTTGCTCTGATTTTCTTGCTGAGATGAGGAGATCAGAAGAGAGTGGTGCATTAGTGTGGAAGCGATGGCAGATTTACATAATAGCACTTTACTTTTATTGTCCTTTATCCTTTGTTTATACATTCAAGCATATTTTTTATCATCCTCTGCCTGTGCACGAACCACCTCTTTGGTGACACAGTGCCAGGCTTTTTGGGTGAGTTGATGGTGGAATTTGACTGTTGTAAGTCACTGTCTTGTTCTTTATATTACCACCGAGGTGTATGTACAGTTGTTTTTATCTGCTTTTCTCCTGTGTGAGTGGCTGAGAGCCTTTTCAAAGGTGGGCAGTGCTCATATTTTAATAATGAGTGTTACTGTGCTCATAAGCAAATTTTTCCACCTCCTTCCTAGTTATATTGTGGGGTTTTTTTTGTTGTTCTGCAGGGGATAGTAAACTTCATGTTTGCTCCTAATCCCTGGAATATCCTGCTAGTTGTGCATCTCTATTTTTTGGCTATCTTCCCCTGCTTCTTTGCTTCCCAGCTTTACAACATTAATAGCACAGGAGAACATTTTCACTTGGCTACATTTTTTTTTTCCTTGGTAGCTGCTTGTGAGCAACTTAGGAAATAAAATACTTCACGTTCTAACTCCAGGCAGTAGTTGGGAGGCAGTTCTGCTGTCATCCATAGTCACTTGTATGTTCTCTTTGTACCCATACAGTCCTTCCCCTCGGAGAGAGCGAGTGTCGCCGCTCTGTAAGTGCAGTTACCCACCTGCTGTTATTAATAATGCATCAGTGCTCCTCATTGAGGATTTAAGAAGTTGAAGGTGCATTGCAAGCCTCCAGGAGGCAATGTGTTTGTCCCCAGAAGTACCTAATGCAGGTAACAGTCCTGCAAAGTACAGTATCAGATGAACCTTTATTGTCGCCCGTTCTACCCTGGGTTTTGTGCTTTGGAACTTCCACTAAAACAGTTGTGTTTTATCAATGGATAATTTGTGTTATAGTTATAGATGGTGTTATTAGTTCATGGCTGAATTAACTTTCCACTTTAAAAACAACAAAGACAATCATTATTTATTATGCATGGGCTGTTCTCTCCAGAGTGAAGTATCAGTGCGTCTCTACAGGGTGCAAGAGTCGCAGGAGTTGAGTTGTTCCTACTTGGGCTGTCTGTGAATTTGTTGGGCAGTCCGTGTGCTGCTCTACTGAGATGAAGGACAGACAGACAGTTGTCATCTTAGACATGGAGTGAGCATTTCCAAAAGCCAAATCTGGCCTGAATTTATGCAGACATGCCCAACAACCATCCCTGATTTTAAAATAGGTGGTGGACAGAGTTTCTGTGCCTTCCCCGTGGAGCTCTGGAGGGATGTTTCAAAAGCCTGCTGAATTGATCACTTCTCCTGTGGCAATTTCTCCTTGGCAGAGTGAGAGAGATGAGTCGCTGAACTTCCCAATGAGATGAGCAGAATTCTCAGTGGGGCTGAATGATTTTTAGATGTTGTATCATTGGGATTTCTTACCCCAGTGTTTGATGCTTTTGGCTGAGATTGTGAACCTGCTCTGAACCCATTCCACGTGCCTGACTGAGTACGTGCCTGTACTCTCTCTGCCCCCCATCTCTCTGTTCCATCCCTGTTCCCCTAAACCTGTGGTTCTGAGGGGCATTTGTACTGAGCTTTGTCCCATAAGGTGTGGACCATCAAGTCTGGCTCTTGAGGGATTAAGGCACAGTTCTTCTGCAGTTATTCTCTCACTGGGCTCCTCTTAAAATACTGTGTTTAAGCGGTACTGATCTTTTCAAAGTGCATCTAGCTAATTTATCCTATTTTGTGCTTTTTTATTAAGAACATATTTTCATAATTTCTGGCAGTTTGGGTAATCTTTTTGTCTGAGGGTGTTTGTTTAAGCAGTAAAATACCCACTGTTTTAAAAAATGTTCCATGATGATTCCTGAAGCTCAGAGGCTTTGTTACATGTAGGTCTAAGAACCAAACAGCAGTGTATTTCGTGTTGAAATAAGTATTTAAGAGAAACACCTAGACAATAAGAAAAGAAGCAAGGGGGATTTTTGTCTTTTTAATGGCACAAGCTACAGTTACTAGCATTGGCAGGGATTTCTTCTCTCAAAAAAGGGAAAATACTTTCAGTTAGATGGTATTGTTACAGGTAGAAGTTTATTTTTCTTCACTACATCTTTTTTATATCTGCATTCAGTATTTAAAACCGTTTCCTTTGGCAAAAGCGAGAAGCTCTGGCACGTGTGAGTGTTTCATGCTGCTCCCAGGTTGTCCATCTGTAAGCACTGGCCCTGCATGAGCTGCCAGCAAGGTGCAGAGAGCAAATATTGCAAAGGTTTTCCAGTCTTTTGAGGATGACCAAGAAGAACGCTCATTGTTTGAATTATTTCTATCCTTAAGTATGTTCTTACCCTAATTTTTTTTTTTAATTTTATTTTTTGTATAATCAACTCTGGATAGCCTTATTGAACCCCAGATAGCATATCTATTGCCTTAGGGAATAGATTATGTTCAATTAAACCCAGAACATATTTCACTAGCATTAAAGCAACGCCAGTTTAACATCATGCATGCACACGCAAATGAATATTCACAGCCCCTTGCTGAGTGGGATTTGGAGTGATTCACTAGAAATACTTCTGCACCCCTGCTGAATTGGGTCAGCTTTGTCTTATTTGCCCTTAAGGGGAGAAAAAAACATGTTATTTCGTGCTTGCAATTTGAGTAGCCTGAGAGGTACTGGAGTGAAGCCAGGGTCCACCAGCTCTGAGTCCCAGTAGCTGGGTTTGTTACCGTTTATGCTGAGAGGTCAGAATATAGGAAAGTGCCTTTGAAAGTGCTGTACATCCTCTACTTGAATTCCAGCAACGGCCCCAAGAGAAGCCCAAGAGCATCTATTGATTTACAGGGTTTTTTCAAAGGCACTTTTTCAATACCAGGACCAATCACAGAACATGGGTAGAACGTGAGTGGCACACACAGCTAAAAACAATTCTTCCTTTTAGGCAGGACCTTTTCCCCCAGCATGCTATGCAGATTTTCAGGGTGTTTTTTTGTAGTAGCTAGGTATCAGGCCTTTTCATTTCCACTTTTATTTCCTATTTCAGGAGAATATAGCAGCTTTCAACCCTGAGGAGCCTGCTGACTGGCAAGCCTCAGAAATTGAAGGGCAGCCTTAAATGTAGCATTCCTTTCAGATGCAGAAAACAAAATCCCTCTTTGTTCATCCCCTGAAGCACCATCCCACAGGGCATCCCAGTTTCTCTGTGCTGCCCGTGGACAGGCACGTGTCAGGCTCTGGTGTGTGTGAGCAGGTTGTTTCCTACACAAGTGTTTTGGGAGAGGATGATCTGCCTGTGCTGGGAAGATCCTACAGCCAGCATCAGGTGTGGGTAGGTTTTCAATCAAATATCACCATCCCAATCTCAAGAGGAGAGAGGGGACAGGCCATCTTGCTATATTTGCTGAAGATGTCATGTTTACACTTGACAGCTGAGCAGGACTCACTTGGTCATTCATCAAAAGAAGCAGAGTGAGGAAAAAGTGCAAGGAGAGACAACCCACCTACCAGTGCGAAGGGAGAGGGGAGTTGTGTGGCTTCAAGGAGTGGAAGAAGAGGGACAGACTAAATATAAGGAGACCCAAGAACAACAGGATGAGGAGAGGTAGAGGAAGGTGGAAGGGTGTGCTTGTTTAAAGGGAAGAGGATACATTTTGTTGCAAAAGGAGCACTGGGAAGGCAAAGATGAGACTGGAAAATTGGTTTAGAGATGCTTGCAGTTTATGTCTTGAACCTGAACACATGTGGGCTTTGCTGCTTGGAAGCAACTTCTTTTCCAACAATTAACCTGGCATTCACAGATGAGAAGAGAGTGATAACCCTTTCCTTTGAATTCTGTAGAGTCATAGAGCAGCTCAGGTTGGAAGGAACCTCAAAAGATCGCCTGGTCCAACCTTTTGTGGGAAAGGGAGTGTAGAGGAAATTATGTAGCACCCTTTGCATTTGTACATAAACCTCATTTTCTTCCTGAAGAGGTGAAAGAGATGTGAGATTTTTCAGACTAAAATATTACATAGAGCCATCTTTTGTTGTGATATCCTAATTCCTATGAGTCTGAGAGATGAACAAGTCACATACTTCAGCCTGGCTGAGTCCCCTGGAGCCAATAAAGCACTCTGGCTTTGTTGGTGTTCGTTGTAGGAAGGAACAGGAGACCTTGTTTGTCTCTAATTTGCTGATTTCTGTGTTACAGGAGGCAGCTGTGGGCAACATCTGTCACCTGTCCCAAACTCAGCTTGTGGAGCCTTGCCTTGCCTTGCCAATGTGTTTAAAATTAGTAGCTGTACTCGACTTCTCTTCTAGCAGAACAGGGGCGATGGGGGGGAGGGCTGGCCCCAGTTCGCTGTTGCTGTCACTAGACCTTTACTAAAGGACAACTGTAGATCTGCTGGTTCAATCCACATCACAAGAACATTCACTTTGAGCAAACTCTAACCTGTAACCAATCTATAATATTCTTAACAAACGTGGTTTCACTCGTGTGTGGTTAAATCTGCCAACAGCAGTGCCCAGGGTTTGGTGGCTTTGTGCAGCTGTGCTGCGAAGGAGCGGAACAGATTTTGTCCAGTGAAATGTTGTTTAATCCTATTGGATTAAGTACCTCTGTATTTGCTTTGATCACGCCACAGAATGGATGTGCATATGTGTCTGCAAGCCCTGGACATATTTTGACACAATATGGTTTATTTAAAATGTGTATTATGCTCAAAGTATTGTAAAGGGCTGTAGGAGAAAATCAAACGTGCAGGTGTGGAAACGTTTCTGTGATTCCCCCACACGTACCGATGCGCGCACCCCTGTGTCTGGCAGCGATCAGATGTGTTTGTGTTTCACTGCTGGTAACACAGTAGTAGTTCTTCATGATATCAACAAGGAGAGAACTCTGAGGAGAGGCTGAGGACTTGTTTATCTGGGAAAGAGAAGGCTGAGGGGTGCTAGAAGGCAGGCTGCTGCGATGGAGAGGGCAATGACAAAGACGATGCAGCCAAACTTCTCTCCGTAGTGGCAGATGCTGTAATGAGGCAGCAGCTGCAGATTGCTGCTTGGGAGGTTTTTGTTAAATACAAGGCAAATTCTTCTCACTGGAAGGGTAATGCAGCATTGGACTGAGTTGCCCAGAGAGAGGGTAAAATCTCCATCATCAGAGGTTTTTGAGACTTAGCTAGACAAGGAGTTAGGCTGACCTAGTGTTGGCAGCTCACCCACATCGAGAAGGAGGGCAGGCTGGGTGATCCCCCAAGGCTCCCTCCAGCTAACATGTCTTTGCTCTGTGATTGTTTGGTGAACAATTGTAGTTCAGAAGACAGATTACTTGAAGATTTAGTATTTTTAGATCATAGGTAGATTTTTGAGTTGAGCTTTGCTTCAAAGCGATACCAGAACTGGTATCTGAAGTCACTAGTCTGTGAAGTCTTTTGAAGTTTGCAATTCTAGTGAGTGAGACTATTGAAATTACAAATTATCATAAGACTTAACTGCTGTCTCTGAATTTAAAAAGGAAAGCCTGGCTGCAACTGTGGATGCAGTAGAAGCTCACAGTAAAAGACATCTTGTACTCTTAATCTAATCAAGAATTTAAAATGTGGCATGTAAAGGGGAGGTACAACCAAATACCTATATCTAAGACTATTCCTTATTCAATGATAGTTGTGGGGTTTGGGGTCTCCTGTAGAATAGTTGGAATTCATTGAAGTGCACCTGTGATGTGAGTAGTGCTAATTATTGCAATTGGAAGCTATCACATACTGGAACTGTCCTCTCCTCCTGCTCAGAGGGACCCCAATACAGCAAGTTCTGTAATTGTCGTCAGCGGGCATCGCTGCTGCGTTTGGACTTGGTGATGGTGCCTTGATTGATTCATTACTGGCACCAGTTTCCCTGTTTCACTTCTGCAACTTCTCATTTTAGGGCTTCTTCAGTAAACGCCTGAAAGGGTCCATCAAGAGGACAAAGAGTCAGTCAAAGCTGGACAGGAACACCAGTTTCCGTCTCCCATCTCTCCGCAATGCCGATGACAGGTAAGGTTCAGTGCATCTCCCAACACAATCCTCATCCAGAGGCTCTTTGTAAAATCTGTGTGAAGCATGCATGCACACCCACAGAACGGGAGCAAGGAAGGGAATTTATGGTTAAATTAGCAGATGGGTGGGTTTGGGGCTGACTCTAGTATGTTAGAAATTGTTTAGTATACAATGTAGTGCTGACACAGGACTGGGAACTTGACTGCTCTTAACAGCTGAGGAAAAGTTCAGGATAAGCACATGGACTGAAGCACCTTTTTCTGCATCTGTTTCAAATAAGCTGCAGACTTTAAATTTCATGATACAAAACCATTGGATTGATCAGCTTAAGAGCAACTTGCCTTGATGGATGCAGCGCTTACCCACAGACCAGTGTGGTGGCCAGGATGGGGGGTTGTGGTGGGGCAGGCAGACCGGTTCAGCTGGCACTGGCAAAGCAGAGATGTGCGGTGCAGTTCAGGCACATCAAGAATCCGTGTTAATGTCAGTCAGCCGTGGAGTCACTGCAGTGTTACTACAATGGACAGATGGTCTGTTTTGCAGAAATCTGGAAAATTCAGTAACTTCTGACCATCTTAATGCTCCATTTGGTGTATTCTTGCTTGTTTAGGTTTTGGCTGGCGATTCCAGCTGGGAAAGGGTTGTGTATGAGGCAAGCAAAAGCTCTCAGACCGAGTTTCTTTCCTAGCTATGTGTAAAGTCTCCCAGTTGTTTGTATTAAACTTTACTCTGTGTTACGTTCCACAGTAGCCCAGCAGGAGAACTAGATTAACTGAAAAACAGGTTGCCCTGTACTTAAGGCCACGGCAGGCTCCTGTGATTTTATGATGTTTAGTGCATTTTCCCTCCTCCTTTAGCTGAGCTGAATTTGCTAGCTGTCTCTGTCGTGCTGTGCCGCTTCAATCAATGGTGCCATCTTCTCCATCTGAAAGGCAGCACCATAAAATCAAGGAGATTGCAAGGCTTCGCATGGGAGAGGTCTTGTTAACTTCACGAGTTACAGACCAGACTGCTGCTTGCCAAATGTGACTAACGACGTGGCTGATGATGCTCCTGTAGTCACAGTCATGGCCACTCACTCGAGTTTTAAGTCCCTATTTCCAAAGAGTTGTAATGTGGCTGTAAAAAGCAACTCAGTGAGCGTGAGCATGCTAAATAATAGCACCATGTGACAAAGTACCTGTTGTTTTTACCGTGGTTTGTAACCAGCTTTGCTTGAGTTTTTGTAATGCAAACATCTCTTTGCTGTAAATAATGTTTTTGTCTTTCCTTAACTTGGTACTCGTGGTGAGTGTGGATTGATGACACTTCCTTTTGCAGTGTAAGTGAGATGGTATCATTCTGGGAAAGCCACTAAGTTTAGCTATAATTAATCCCTACCACTTTGGGTTAAGACATGATATTATACACAGCAAAGCCATCTTGTCTTTAAAAGCAGATTCCCCTCTACTCCCTGACAGTGTGGACATGAATGATCAACTAGACCTGAATGAAACGTGGATTTTCTCTGATGGGTTGCAAATCATAAAATATGATGCATGAGGTGATGGCATTAAGCATAGCTGGTCTGTCCTGTCAGTCCTCTCAAGTCTCCTTGGCATGGATTTAAAAAGGAGGATCTGGGAGCAAATGATGGGAGAAGTTCCAGTGGCAGAGTCCACATGGAGGTTTGGGGGACAGAGCCCTGGCAAGCCAGTGATGTGCAGGACACCAGGCAGGGACAAGCTGGTGGTGATACACCTTCTGTACAGCAATAACAGCGCTACTCAACTTTGCAGTTACATGTTGCTGGAAAAATTAAAGGTTTAATGGAGTTCTCTTTACATTTGTGGTGTAATGATGGTGCACCAATTGAATATACCAGCTTTGAAAGTTTATGGTTAGAGATATTATTTTTCTAATGGTATTTTATAAAACAAACCATAAAGGAAATTCAGGTCCACTGTAAAGTGAAATTTGCCAATAATTTCTCCCTTCCCTCCCATATGTTTCACTCTGTAGCTAAGGGTGCCTGAAAAATGCAATTGGTGGGTAGATTAGCAGGAAAAACAACTGGGAAACCATGTGGGAATGAAGCACAGAAGATGAGGAACAGATTACTGAACTGGGAGGAGATGGGCTGGAGGAAAGAGGAGGCTGAAGAGATTGATTTCTGTTTAGAATTATGCTGTTGTTTGGGATTTTTCCAATGGGACAAATCGACCACAACTGTTTCTGTGTGAAAGAAGTTAGCACATAGCAGCTGCCTTAACTCCTGAGAGGGAATTGCCATTGTCTCACCTTCTGCTCTCCCTGCTTTCCCTGTGAGTCTTGATCTGTTGCAGTAAAAACTCTCCTGTCCTGCCTTGGTGAGTCAGCCTCTTCCCATTTGAGGCAGGTGATGCTAGGTGATGTCATGGTGTTATACAGGTTTTCGGGGCCAGGTTGACCGATAGCATCTACCTTTTCTTGCTCTGACAAATACAAGAGCCCTGCCTTCAAAGAAAGCATTATATAGCTTTATAAATTAAAGCCCTGCAAGGATTAGAAGGAAATGGAGGCTGCTGTCGTGTGGCTTTTCTCAGGCTTTTGGGGTGTCCGGGTCCTGTTAAGAAACAGGAGATGTTTATAGATAAATACCTATAAAATTCTGGAGTAAGGAAGATCAGTTATCCTGGTGCACATCAAGATTGGGGATACTGTAACACTGCATGCCGTTCCAGATGGTGACAGAGGATGGGTGCTGGCTGCTCAGAGCTGATTTAAAATAGAAAGGATTCAGGAATGCTGTAGGAAGGAGCAATGGAGATAAGTTGCAGGTTTTTTCATAATCAGATTTTCTGTTTCAGCAGAAAGCAATTGGTCAACCTACTTTTTCTGGCTTTTAAACTTGGTTTCAGTGTGCCTGGGTGAGTGGATGGGGAGGGGAGAGCTGCGCTGCCCCTCCAGAAATGAGCCCAGCGCGGGTCAGCGTCCCGGTGTTCTGTGTAAATCCTCAGTCTGTAATTCGCGTCGCTTCTGTTACTCCAGGTTCAGGTTGTTTGCTGGCAGCCTCCTGGGTTTGAATACTTGTGTGTTTTCTTCACGAGGCACCAGCGTGAGAGCGCATAGACTCTGTGTTTGGCTGTGACCCACGCCAGATGCCAATGAAGCTCTTCAGAGGTGTGGCCAGTGCAGCACCTCGCCGGGTTAGCAGCAGCTCTGGCCCCGAGGTTGTCTGGCACCACGTTACCGTTTCATCTTTCACAGCTTTTCCAGCCTCTTTCCCACTGCGTTCTGTGAGCTCTTCAACCCACACGTTTGTCCCTAACATTTTCTCAATGTCAGTAATGTATAAAACATGCAAAAAAGGCATGGGGAAAGACTTGAGGAAAATTAAATTTGAAAGGAGAGACCGAATTAATATTTTCAGTGTGTGGCCAGGAATTGGAGAGTATGTCCAAGTGGACTGAGAGCTCCTGCCTGTTTTGTTTATGGTGAGGGAGGGAAGATGCTCGAGACTGGCTGCACATGGTCTCAGCGACTGCACTAAAGCTCTGCAGACAGCTGGGAGGGTTTTGCTCTGCTGGGATTTACTGCCACGTGGGAATCCTCCTGCTTTACTAAAAGTCATTTTATGGCATTATCAGAGAGTCGTGGTGGAGCGCGGTGGGGTGCTGGCTCAGAATGGGCTCCGGCAGGTTGGAGGGAGGCGGGTAGCCATGGCTCTGGGGTTCATGGGGAAACACTATCGCTGCTCCAACGACAGCTTTTTCTACTTTCGGTAAGTTCTGCCCCTCCCTCCTGCTTCCTTTGCAGGATGAAAATAGCACAGATATATAAATAATGGAAGCAGATCTCGCTGTGTTTTCTTGTATTTGTTCGTTCTAATTTGATTGTGGTTTTCAAAAAAAGGTGGGTGATTTTTACCCTGATTTAGATGTAAGGATAAAAATCTGTGTTACACAATGCGTTATTAAGGCTTGACTCACTCCGAGCTTCTATTCATTCAGCCTGTTTCTGTCTGCATACTGGAGTATGGGGAAAGGGGAGGAGTGGTTTTGTTTCTGGAGGGACGTCTCACTCCTGCTCTGGTGAACATATTTCTTTCAACCAGTTTTCCCAATCCTTATGCAGAGGTTTTGTTTTTCAGTGGAGAGTGAACAAGATCTCAACAGTAAGCCTGTTGTCACAAATCTTCACCTTTGCGTTAGACTGCTCTGTCCACTGCAGGCTCGCTTGACCCCTTTGTGAAAACATAAACTTCTGAATTACTGATGCTTTTCTGCAAACCCCAGGCTCCTCCACATGGCATTCACCTATAAATTGCTTAGCAGTACAATGAATTGGTTAAGCACCTCTGGTCCAGCAAAACAAAAGAATTTGAAACGTTAATAGCAGAAGACCATGGTTACAGTGGAGTGCAGAGAACACTACCCCTGTGAAATTCAGCAGCCTCTCTGCCTGCGCCGTGTGAGGTGGCTGTTAGACAAGCTGAGATCTGTAGGGAGAGCAGGCAGGCAGGGAAGGGCTTTGCAAATGCAGGGTTCAAACAGTGAGGCTTTGGGTAGGGCTTTGCAAAAAAAAACCAAAACCAGAATCTCAATGGAAGGCTCCAGCAATATATTCAGAAAAAGCCGACTGAGTAGAACTTGCATCGAAATAAGTCACCCAAAGTTTCTGATTTAAAAAAAAAATAAATAATAATAATAAAACTGGTTGGACTTGTAGAATTGTTGACCAGGTAATAGGATGTTCAGCTAATTGGCAGTTGGAAAACGAAGCGGGGTGTGGTGCCTACAAAATGAACCCTTGCACGGGGACTGGTGGTGCTGCGGCGCTGGTAGAGCGCACCTGTGCTGCAGGTGATGGTGCCGACGCTGGCGCTGGGGTCCAGCTCAGCAGGGCTGGGATTTCCAATAGCAGCGCTGAGCAGAAAGTTCACAGCGCTACAGCCCAAGCTCCCTCCTGTGACTTTGCAAGTGGCTAAGTATTGAATTCAGCTTCCTGCTCTCGGGAGTGTCTCTGAACACACGGGGACTGTGCTGGGGTTGTTTGAAGCATGCAGACGGACAGTTTCGTGTAAGACCGGTGGAGACGCGGCTTTAGCTGGGTGCTTGGGCTGAACAAAAGAACTCTTTTCTGAATTCTTTGCCTTCACACCAGTTTGTTGGTAAAGGAAACAGATGATGGGATTCTGTTCCTTGGTAGTTGGTTTCTGTAGGTTTATTTTTTATTTTACAGATTATTGATGTCCACAGGCTTGTTTTCCAAGCAATGTAGCGCTCTCCCTGGTAAGCTCAGTAATTGGAAGTCTTTTGTGCTTTGTAGGTTGGCTTTTAAATAGGTCAAAATCAGCAGGAGAGCTTCATAACCAGAGCAATTAGGATTTTAACCCTTTCGCCTACGTGCCGTATAGGCAGTGGAATATAATAGAAGCCGACTAATAGGCGGCTGCGTGCCATGGGCGGCCACTGAAAGCCAGAGGTTTCTAGTTCCCAGCTTACAACCGAGACCTTCCTGTAGTGGAAAAATACTGAATTATGGTGTGCAAGGAGAGAGGGGCAGCTTGGGGCTGGGCCAGCAAGATGGTGGTGGTGAAGAGATCTTTTTCAGTAGCAGTCGCACGCTGCTGCCAGGTCAGTGGCTTGGGGCATTGGCTGGGCTCTGCTTTAGAAGGAAATCACGCAGCTCTGAAGACCAGTTCTCCAAAGCATGTGGAAAGAGGTGAGAAGATCAAAATGTTCCCTGATATGCTCCTCCTCCACCTCCTTTTCCCATTGGAAAGAAATTAAAGAGAATACCTATGTAGGAATTGTTCAGTTCTGTTGGTAACTATTTACTCTGAACTCTTATGTTGTTCCTTTGCAATCTTTTTGTGGTGTGCAGCAGCAGATAGAAAAAGCAGCAGAAAAAAAAAACCCAGTTGATCGTTGGAGGTTAATTGTAATTTAAACAGGATTTGTGTTATTAATGGAGCTGTTTAACAGAAAGAGATCTGGACAAACAACCCTGCCCCCACCTTTTGCATGTGCTATCTTCCTGTTTACAGTAATCTGCTTCCCTGGGATTACCTCTCTCTTAGCAGAGACTCTAAGCAATACTCGTTGTACCAGGAGCTTCCTACCTCATACTGGCAGGACCCTGTTGATCCAGCCCCTTTGCTGGACCTTGGGAAGGATGTTAGCGGCGTTTATGCAAAAGGGAAGTCAGCAATTTTATTTCATTGTTACTTACAGCTTCAGAATATCAGATGGGGCTTTAAAGCAGCAGAGAACTATTATTTCTTTCTAATTATTGCCCATATTGATTGGGATGCTGCTGATTTAGGCACAAGTCAATGATTTGCTTTGCAGATCTATCAATAGATGAAATGTATACCACAGTGCTTACCAATGCATTTACATTCGTAAATGCGTGTGGTTGGATCTAACCAACAACTTCTCGACATTGCTGTGGTGTTTAGGGAAGATAAAGTGCCAATTCTAAGCTACTTAATCAGTTTATTGAGCTGTTTTAAATGTGGTAAGTTCAAGGGATTGCTCAGACAGATAGACATTCCTCTGCCCCGTGACCCTGGGTCAACAAAACTAACCATGCTCCCGCTGATGTGGAACAACACAAAGTGTCTAAGGGTAACTAGTTAGAAGAGCAGTGAAGCAGAATAGATGCTACTAAAAGATGCAGCTCGCAAGATGAGATGTGGAAGCATGGAGTAAAATTTCTGTGTGTACCTGCCTTTGCTCCCACCCTGTCCCCAAAGGCTGTTTGGAGGCATTCTTGGAAGATGCCTCACTCTCTCCTGCTGTCTTTAACTCTCTGGGTCTTGTTAAACTTGTCGTAGGAAAGGAAGAGGAGGGACTTCTTTCTTTGTGGAAAGGTCACCTTTGCCGTGTCTGCGGAGCAGCCTCTCTGGGCTGCCAGCCCCCCCTAATCTCCTTACAGGAGCCTGCACCATGGTAACCGCACCCGGGAGCCTCTTCGTGTCACCCGTGGGGCTGGGTGGGAGCGCAGGCGAGGAGGAGATTTCCTTACCGGTGTGGCTGTGACTTTTCTTCTCGCGCCAGCGTATCAGCCTGGCACGGTGCTCATCTGAAATTTGTCACCTAAGGCTTGAGGAAGAACTGCTCCTGGATTTTTGTGCCTTTCTTCCTCTCCCAGCAGGATTTATTGTCCGAGATGTAGCCCAGAGAGCGAAGTTGGGCAGGAAGGGCTGTGACATGTGGCACCGCTATGGTTTGGGGATGCACTCCTAGGTGGCTGTGCAGTTGTTTCATGTAGGTGTGCTTCCTTTGTCTCGCTCCAAATGCAGCCTCCGCTTAACGGGGATTTGCAAAATCTCTTTTTCTTTCTCCTTTATTTGGTAATTATTTGTCTTTCCCTCCTCTTCCTCCTCTTTGTGACCACTCCACGCTTTCCTTGCGCTACAAGGAGTGAAGGCAGGAGTTGGCTGCAGGCTCTCCGCCAGCTCCCCTGCATCATGCACCAAAGTGGAATCAGGACTGGAATTGCTGAGAGTTTGGGCTAGGGACAGAAGCCAAGTGACCTCAGCAGTGCTTTCTTGAGAGGAGAAATTAGAGAGGGTTTTGCAGAGATGATATTAAAGTGGTGTATTGTGGTGTGTTTATTTTAGACTTGCCCTACCTTAACTGCAGCAAGTGTTCAATTATACATGGCTGAGGTTTTGGGCTTGCGTTGGTACAGCTGCTGCTGGAACCTGTTATAACAAAGCATGCACAGCGCAGCCAACGCATTTGTACCGCTGCTGCTGGCTTGCATTTGAAATCAGTGTCTCTGTAATATCCCTCGGATGAAAGGCTTTTGCTGCCTGCACTTAGGCCATTCAATATATTAAATGGGAACAACGTTCTCCCTTAGTGTTTAATAAATCTTATCGTACGTGAATCTACCAGAAATACCTTCAGCATTTCATGTTGTACAAAAGAGCAGTCAGATGAACTCTGCTTGTTGCTTTGTATGTATCCTTCGTGATACCCAAGTTTCTGTTAAGCAGCCTTAGAAGTACTGAAGATGCCTTTCCAACTGTTTTGTTTTGGGGTTTTTTTTTTCCTTTCTGTTTGCCTGTAGGATTGCTCGAGGGTAGGAGGAATTTGATTTTGCTGAGGTTATGAGATGTGAGGATTTTTTTGTATAAGATACATGAAGAAAGTGTAGAAAAACTACTTATTTTTCAGAATTAAGGAAGATGTTAGATGTAGCTGTGCTTTTCACTCCTCCATAAATAATTTTTTTTTTAAATATTTTCCATTTGATCTTGAGCCTTCATCCTGAGAATTGAATAAAAGAGGAAATCCTGTGCGGACAAACACAGGTGAGAACGCATCGTTTCAGAGCATTGATTTTCTCTCATGAGGTACAGACAACTGGTGCCTTTCTACTTTCACCTGGGCTCTTTGTGCTGTCACACTAACTGGGTGTGCAGCCACATTTACAGACACACTCCCGTGGATCACTGAACAGGCGTAGGGACCAGCCTGAGCTTCGATATCTTAACGAAATCTAGACCTGCCAGGTAAACAGCTCCTTTTCTGCTCAGCTGGGACTTGGAGCTCTTCCTCCTTGTTGGTCATCTTTGACTTCGAGTTCCAGCTAGAGGAAAAAAATGTCTGTGCACATAGCGTGTATCTTTTGAAGTAAAATGCTAATTGTGCCTAAAGCATCGTATGACTTTATTGCAGAAGTTACAATCCAGTGTCAGTTGGGAGTTAGGAGCAGAGGTGAAGCCACTCTCACCTGTCAATTGAGCACGTTTTACAGCGCTGTTTGACAGCAGAACTCCCTGCTGCGCACAAACATCGCATTAAATCGGATCGGGAGAATACAGAAAGTGTTCGAGCACACTTCATAATGTTGCTGTTGGTTGCAAGAAGCTCTGGTGTAGTAGAGAGAAGGATGTGTCTTTGAGGAGTATTCAGGAACTGTTGGGGGCAAAGAGAAAACTGCCTTAATAAGAAGGTGCTGTGAATGTGGGTGATGCCAGCTCTGGTAGTGGAGCTCAGGGACTGACAGGACAGTCAACTGAACAGGAGAAGCAGTATGTGTCGCTGCAGGGAAATTAAAGAAAATGGAGGTATCAGAAAAAATTGGAAACTTAAAACTGGAAGAAACAGCTGAAGAAGAATATGCAGAATTTAGATGTAGGTAACGAATTTGAGCATTGTAAAGTAAGAAGTAATTTGCGTATTTGACTGTGGTTTAAAGGCTTTATGTTGAGAAAAATCAAGTGTGTGCGGGTGGATCGTCTGCTCTGATGAGAGTAGCTCTCGTTCTGCACTGGCTTAGAGATTGGTGTTTTTGCTGTTAATACACAACATTTATCTAGTAATCTAGATGGTATTTTCAGTAACATATCCAAACCTGTCTAGGGGGTTTCTTCAAATTTCAGCAGTGAAGTTCTGAACTTTTTGTTTTGGTGTTTTGTTCTTTCACTGATGGCTCAGCAGCTACAATTTCTAGGTCAGTGGGAATGGACTTCCCGGGCTTGTGTAGGTGGGTATTTCCTTAGGAGTCTGGGATTACTGGCCTCATGTTATTTCCATAAGGTTTACAGACCAATTGTTCTGAATAAACACCCAACAAGTTGCAGTTTTCTTTGGGATCTTGCCAGCTCTTTTGGTTATTATGAGAAAAATAATATTTCCTTTCCCCCTTCGTCTCCTGCAGGTCACGTGGATTGCCAAAGCTGAAAGAGTCCCGTTCCCATGAGTCTTTACTGAGCCCAGGCAGCGCCGTGGAGGCTCTGGATCTTGGGTCAGAAGAAAACGTCTTTGTCAAACCACTTCACAGCAGTATCCTTGGACAAGACTTCTGCTTTGAGGTAAGAACGCTCCCCAAACACGCAGCCGATTACATGCTGTCAGCCGCTCCGAACCCTCGGTGTTCTGTGACTTTGTAATTGGAGAAGAGATCAGCAGCCGCTGCTGTCCTGGGGTTTGGGTGGGGGCTGTCTAACTGGAATGGGATTTTAAAGTCCTTGAGGCTCATGGCATCCATCACTCAATGGAGAGAAATCTTTTTCAATTACCATGTCTTCTAATTGAAAACTCTCTGCAATTTGATAAGTGTCTAAGCATTTGCAGTTGGCATGCAGATGTATGACTCAAACAAACTACTGTTCACAAACTGCGTATTCATCCTCTCCAAATTCACCTGAAATTAAATTCAGAAAATATACTTTAGCTGAGAAATGGGATTTCCAGGCAGAGCCCCCTTCCCTCAGCGCAGCCCCTTTGCTGTCTGGCACAGGAGAAGCTCCGGTAGCTGTGGATGTGCCCGGTGCACCGTGGAGCAGGATGCAAAGAGCCGCTCGCTGTTTCGGCACAGGCTGCAGCGCAGCAGCGGGAAGCTTTGCTTTGGAAACGGGCTTTGTGTGCGCACAGCCCTTCCCTGGCAGCACCAACAGCGTGTGCCTGCGTGCTGCTGGCATGTGTCTGAGGCCATCGCCATCCCTTGTGGCGGGGGTGAGAGGCTGTCTTCAGCAGGGTTAGTCAGATGTGTCTGAACTTCTGGAACAAAGATCTGTTTGCAACCTGGAAAACTGCTCTGGCAGAAAACCAGCATATCGGGTCCTCCTCCCTCGGGATGTATCCAGGAACTGTTCTGTTCACTTCAGTCTCATTCTTCTGGTTGGAAAGAGTTTCCAGCTTGTTGAGGTTTGGGGAGTTGAGTGAAAAAACTGGCAACAGCTTTGATCTGAGGCTGTTGGAAGGAATGGAAAGAGGAAATGAAGCTTGTCAGGTCACGTAAAAGTGAGAGAAGCCCAGGTGGTTCCCTCCCTGCCGCCTGAAAGCAGAGCTGTGTATCGCATGGGGTGTCAGGGCCGGATCAGAGCACAGCTCCTTCGGTCTGTTTTAGTCTGTTGCTGTATGTATGGACCCTCGGAAATCTTTTGTATTTACTGGAGACACCATTTCCAGTGTGTTTTGCTTTATATGAATACACTGTTAGTTCTGTCTGTCTTTACGCTGCGAGAAACCAAAGCATCTGCCTTTGGGATTTACCAGGGAAAACTGCAAGTGTTTAATAGCTATGGGTCAAGTAACAAATGTTTAAAAAAAAATAAATTAACTGGTTGATTAAAGCCTTGTTTAAAAGTCTCTAAGAGGACGCTCTGGTCCTCTTCATGTGTTTCTTTATATTAATTTGTACTGACTTTTTTTTTCCACCCTACATTTTGTGGGCTCTTTAACCTCTCTGCCTTCTAGGCTCCCATGTTGTTTTCCTGCCTTTTTGATATTTACTTTGTTGCTCAAGCATTGCTTATCTTCTTCCTTGCTGTTTGCAGCCTCTTGCATGTCTCCTAGGCTTGCCTGAACTCAGCCTGTCATTTCTGTGTTCCAGGTAACCTACTCCAGCGGCAGTAAATGCTTCAGTTGTTCCTCTGCAGCAGAGAGGGACAAGTGGATGGAAAACCTACGCAGAACCGTGCAGCCCAATAAGGTAATCGAAGCTACGGAAATAAGATTACGGGGGGAGTGGAGACGGCATGATTGGATTTGAGTCCAGTGTACCAGGGCTCCCCACAGATACACACTCAGTTAATTTAGTCTGGGGAGAAGTCCTCTCGTCGGTGTATCAAACCCTGCTGTGTCCTGTTCCAGTGAGTGCAGCAGGTCAGAGCTTTAATGAATAAATACGTGTCGGCATGCTTCCTGATCCCTGCCCCAGTGCCTGCTTGTGATGCTTTAGGCTGGCTTTCTGATACCCTGCACCTCAGAAGGATGCAACCTGCTTCACTGTGGGGCACAGTTTGGAAAAATTAAAAAAGAAAAAAAAAAGGGGGGGGGGGGGGGCAGGGGGGATTTGAGCTGGAGTGAGAAGGGGAATCAAGTTATTGATCAGCTGGTTAATATCTGATAAGTCAGCTCCATAGCTGACATTCCACCTGCGAGGGACAGAACTCTTGGAGTTCTCACAGGAGTAAACAAGGCAGCGAGCCATGCCAGTCTAGGGGCTCTTGAGTGACTCCTGTGCAGTGTTTATTTGCTGAACCATTTCAAATACAGCTTTTTGAGAAGCAAAATGTTCTAGTCCCTGCCTTTGGCATACAAAAGACAGCCCTTTGCCTCTACTTTAGAAAATGTCTGATTTTCCAGAGGTTCTGATTCTGAAGATCAGAGAATCTGATTGTGAATTGTGATTCTGTCCCGGCCTTGGGCACAAAAGGCAGCCATTTGCTGCTGCTTTAGAAGACAAAATGTTCAATTTTTAGGGATTCTGAATCAAAGCTGAGCTCTTTCTTTCGCACAGGACAACTGCCATCGCGCTGAAAATGTACTCCGTCTCTGGATCATTGAGGCAAAGGACCTGGCCCCCAAGAAGAAATACTTCTGTGAGCTGTGCCTGGATGACACTCTCTTTGCCCGCACCACCAGCAAAACAAAAGCAGACAACATTTTCTGGGGGGAGCACTTTGAGTTCTACGGCCTCCCACCTCTTCACAGCATCACCGTTCACATCTACAAGGATGTGGAGAAGAAGAAGAAGAAGGACAAGAACAACTACGTAGGGCTGGTCAACATTCCCATGGCCAGTGTAACTGGTCGCCAGTTTGTGGAAAAATGGTACCCAGTCAGCACACCTACACCCAACAAAGGGAAAACGGGGGGACCCTCCATTCGCATCAAGTCCCGTTACCAGACCATCACCATCTTGCCCATGGAGCAATATAAGGAATTTGCAGAGTTTGTTACCAGCAACTACACTATGCTGTGCTCTGTGCTGGAACCTGTGATCAGCGTGAGGAATAAGGAGGAGATGGCTTGTGCTTTGGTGCATATTCTTCAGAGCACAGGGAGAGCTAAGGTAAGAACAGGCAGCTCCTGTCCAAACAACTCCCTCTCCCTGCTGATAGGTGATGTCTTTTTGGCTGGAAACTAGGAAGCCTGGGCTGGCATGACCATAAGCAACAGCAAAAGGTGCCTGACAGGGCAAGGCTGAGAAAAGGGTCCCAGAAGTATTTGAAAAGATGTGACTTGGGCAATTGCATCTACCAGGAAGGCATCTAGATAGGCACAATACCAACAGTGATTTGAGAGTTGATACAGAGATTAAAGATGCTGTGTACAAAAAATAAGCAGGAGGACTATATAACTTCATGTTATTCTGAGAAGTTAGAGCCTGCACTTGAGTGTTCAGGAACCTCTTTTGTATTTTTAAAATCATGATACAGGGTAAAAGAGAAAAGTAAGCAAGAGATCGGTAAACTGGAGGATTACTCCTATAAATGAGTCTCTGATACCATGAGCAGCAGGGTGCCACTGTTGATTCAGTGCTAAGTGAGCTAATCAATGCTAACATCGATTTGGTCAGTGTTTGAACAGCCATTTGGAGAGTCTCTACTCAGTTAATGGTGATCCCACCTGCCCCAGGGATGTTATTAGGGCTCCTGGGTGCATGCTGACAGCTCTCTGTGAGGCAGCAATTGGTGTGAGCCTCAGTTTCTTCAAATAGGTTGTGGGAGAGTATCCTGTAGGTCTTGGGAAATTCTGAGAAGCATTAGCAGGCATTGATTTATCTGGATGCTGCCTGCCAAGTGGGTGTGTGAATAGTACCAAGCTGTAGCCAGCTTCTTCTAGTAATGCCAGCTTGAGCAAGTTAAGCATGACCACGCACAAGTTGGAGGGTTAGAGATGTGAAAGGATGGCTGCAAGTGATGTCCAAGGCACAGCCTGATTTAACTGCTCCAAAAAGGTCCTTTTCTGTTTGCCTAATCATATGCCACTCTCTACTGTTCATCCCTGGGCATATGTCTCGGAAAGGCTCTGTGACAGTGTGTGATAGGAGCTTGTTCCTCACCAAGTTGTTTGTCTGATCAAGAGAAGCTGGTAGCTGGGATAACTCCTGCAGGGGTGTGTTGAAATCCTGCTGACAAATAGGCTCTGGATTCCTGCAACAGGTAGAGAAATCAGTGTTACAGCTTTGCCTTCCTTGTACCTGAACATTTGAGCTTCTATTTCCTGGAAACATTGAGCAGCTTAGGCTGCCATAACCTAAAGCTGCAAAGAGAGTATGTTTCCAGGTCCCACTGTGTTAGTGGTGATGCAGCTGCATGTTCCCAGCTTGTGTCAGGTGAAAATAATTCTCTCAGGTTTTGCTGAAAAGACAAAACAATAATGGATTGAAAACAAAGAGTGCTAAATGTATTTTTGGTCTGTATTTATATTTGTTCTGCATATTTTACACTCATAGGCTCGCAGTGCCTTATGGCTTCTGTCAAAACGGGGTTATGAAACCTTCCTAATCAAATGAAAAATAAAACCTTCAAACTTCTTCATAATGGGGTTATGAAACCTTTCTACAGCGCTCATTGAACTGTTTGGAGGATGCTGCTGTTTGCAGCAGAACCACCAAATCACGGTTACCAGTCAGCCCTAATTCAGGGTGGGAGTTTATTTTGGGGGGAATATTTTTTTTGAACAGTTAAAAAAAAAAAGGGGGAGAAAAATGCTGCTGCTTCTGGAGAACTTTACAGTGGCTGAAATTTGATCTTGCAAAAACCTGAGCATTTCTTGTGAGATGCTGGGTGTCCTTGACTCACATAAAGTTATCACTTCAGGAAGTAAGTATTACTGTAGAATTAGACTCTGTACCAGGAGGTTATTCACTGTTCCTGCCTTGGCAAATGAATACAGTTCAAGTTAAGCCAAATACATCCGCAGCAAGTATGGTAACTTTTTTCCCAAATCCTGAACCACTTTTGCTTTGTGAATTTGATTGATATAAACCATTCTTCTTATTTAAATTTCACCAAGCTGTAAGAACTTGTGCCTAACTTTCATCTTGGATTTTTAAATCCAAGTTTTTATGATTCAGTATTAAAAGATAAATATAATATCACAGTTTTTTTTCAGCAGACAAACCCACTGATAAGCAAACTGGTAAGGGTTCCTGTTGGGGTTCTAAACTAAAGCACAACATTTGTAAAGGTTTTCTTTTAGAGAATTTTGCTTCTCCCTTTATAATTTGTGATCTGTAACATTTATAAATATAATAAACCCAAGAGGAGCCCTAGCTATTTCCTGGGGCCATACTACATGTAGCATCTGCATCCCTTGTCCCAAGCTGGTCAGTTATTTCTGTAATCCTCTGGCTCCTCTGTTTATCCTTCCTTCTGCACTTCTGGCATGACTGAGTCTGGTTAAAATACCCTCTTGCCCTTTGACCTTTTTCTTCAGGACTTCTTGACTGATTTGGTGATGTCTGAGGTAGATCGTTGTGGGGAGCACGATGTCCTGATCTTCAGGGAGAACACACTTGCTACCAAAGCTATTGAGGAATACCTGAAGTTGGTAGGGCAGAAGTATCTGCACGATGCACTAGGTAAGAAGGTGCCTGTCTGTCCCCTGTTTGCATGGCAAGGGCTAATCCTGAGCTCTCTGCAACACAACTGAAGCCTCGTGCCTCTGGGAACGTGGGATGGGAAGGAACTGCCTCAGCACAAGCCCGGGTGTCTGGTGTCCAGATACCAGAATGCATGCTGTGTTACTCTTCATGCCCCTCCTCCACACAGAGGAAGATGCTCTTTGGTGGCTGCAGGGATAGCACCCAAGGAAAAAGCAAACATGATTTGGTAGAGCTGAGTCCCCCTGAAAGTTGGTATCACCACGTTTTGTTTTTCTGAGTAACTTTCTTTTGTGTCTCTAGTTGTGGTGAAGAAGTGTAATACTGCACGTGATTTGTGGGCAGTGGTGATTGTTCCCTCTGATAGATGAACAGGCTTAAAAAAGGGATTTTGGCACATGGTTTAACAGCAGAAATTGAGACCAAGACCAGTTTAACAGCAGAAATTGAGACTGATACCTTGTGTTGTGGTGTCAGGAGTGAATCTGGTATCATGTGCAACACAATTAGGTGGAAATTTCAGAAAGGATTATGAATGTGAAGCATATATTTCACTAATCTCTCTTTATGCTAAAGAAGCTGCTGCACTCATTGAGTCTGGGTGGGATTAGAAATACTCAGGGGTATCTGGTTGACAACCCAGGTTCTCATCCACAAGTGTGTGTTGCTGGGGCATCTCCAGTCAGGGTCTTTCACTGCTGTTGTAGTTAACAGCAAATCTTAGCTATGGTGTTAACAAGTGTTGAGCATGAGCTGCCCACTCTAGCACATGGGGTGAATGCAGGTAGTACAAAAAAATTCATGTTCAGATGCTTCAGCCACAACTGTTGGTAATGCTGGCACATTGCAGAGCGACCCTTGGACTTGCTCAGCCCTTACTTTTGCCACGGAGCAATTAATTCATAAACATTTGTGTTGACCTTTTTAACAAAACAAACAGATAAACATGGCCAGAGGGAGCGAGGCTCCAGGGCTGCTGAGCAGCACAGGGCAGGAGATCAAGATGCAGCCTGTCTAGGGAGCCTCCTGCCTGTGTTTATCCAAATGCTCTTTCTTCACCACCTCGTGAAACTGCCTGGCCAGCCTGTGATGTCCTGCTCCATTCCCCCAGCCAGTTCTTAATGCCCATGGTTACGTGCCGGGGTGGATTCTGATAACTGTGTTACTGTCCTCTCTCCACCTAAAGGTTTTGTTCTAGTCATAAGCCACTGCCTTGGGAATTACTGTCCACACAACTAATACCACAGTAAAGCTGACCAAAAATGTGCACATGCTTTCTTCTGGAGAGACTCACAGCCTTGCTACAGTTCTTTCACCAACTCCACACAATCTTTGTTACCCAAGATTGCACAGTGAGCCACCCATCCCCCTGTTGTTTCTTGGATGAAGAAAGCTGTGGAAATTGATACAGGAGAAACAAGATCAGGCCAAAGCCAAGTCCCACACCACATCCTTTCACCAAAAAAAAAGAAAAAAAGAAAAAAAAAAGGCAGCTTGCTTTCCCAGCAGTCTCACTTGTTCTCAGCAATCCCAGATGCTGGCAAGTCATCAAGGAGATAGTTGGCTAAATTAGTGCTCCAAGGGCCAGTATAGTCAGGTCTGTGATTATGTGCATTTTGGCCATTTCTTAAGTGAAATGAGCCTGTTCTGATAGTCTTACTCTCATGAGCAGAGCTACTGAGCACAAGTCGCAGTCCTAGGCTCTTGCTTGGTACAGAGAAATGAGCAGCAGATTACTTTGTCCTGTGCTTTTAAGCAGATCAGTTGTGGCACCAGCATGTTACATTTGACTGCAAGCCACTTAGTGTGCAGTAATTACATAAAAATAGTGTAAAACTAATGACTTCTAATACATAATTTAGAGCATTGGTGCTGAGTGATAAGGTTGGAAATCATAGACATGAGAGATGGAAAATCCCCCTAAGGTCATCCAGCTTGTCTGTAGCTCAGGGCAAGAGATTGCTCATGACAACATACCCATCTAATTATTTGTCAAGTTGTAAATGTCATGGTGCTCAGATGCCATGTTCTTTGAAAGGATTAACAACATTAAGCTTGGTCTTAGCTACTTAATACATCCATAAGAGTATCTTACTGTATGATGAAGGCAGGGTCTTGTGGACCACAGAGAGTAAGTTCCAAATGTGATTAAGAAAAAAATAAATAAATAAATCCAGTAAACACCAGTTAAAACAGCATTGGCTCAACAGAAGTGATGCTGAGAGTTTTACAAATAAGTGATCTAGATGCCCTCAGCAGAAATTTTTTGGACCCTAACAGGGGAAAAAAAAAAAAAAAAAAAAAAAAAAGCAGCTTAAAATGTGCTGCTGCCTGCTTTGCTTGCAAGAACACTGCTGACTGAGATTTGGGGAGGGGGGTTGGGAGGTGTTTAAGGGTTTTTTTATGAAAACAAAGACAAAAAACCAAAACTTTTGCATAAACAAGCCTTGTGGCGTTAGCTCAGAGCCAGCAAGATCATCTGAGGAGATGAACTTAAAAGACATTGCATCATCAAATGCACGAATAAAGAGTTTTTCCTAGTGAACAACAACAGTTTAAAAACCATTTGAAGTACTAACACATATAGGAGTAAAACTACTAAGTAGTTCATTCCAGTATGTTGAACAAAGGAGACTTCATCTGGTTTTGTATGTGTCCAGTTTCTGTTGTGATGCTGCAAGAGGAAGATGACAGAAATGCAAAGGCTTTTGAAAGATGCAGGCTATAAAAACGTCGTGAGGTGTTGATAAAAGAGACTGAGAAAATTAGCAGTCTCTAGCTAGCACTGGGGTATTACTCTTATTCAAGAGCAAGGTGACACTTTTAAAATTAAAAAAAATTGTAAATTTAGAAATAATAAAAATAAATAGCATTGTCAAGTGCATTTGCTGGGGAAATCATGAAGACAAATAGCACAGCTTTGTTTCCAAGCCTGTGGATAATTTTATAGTTGATAATACAATTTGAATATAAAGTCAGATCCTATTCTTCAGGCTGTAAGTGAAGTGTCTGCAGGGTTATAAGCAAAACCATCCTGGTACTGCACCTGTATCTGTGACAGAGAGGGCTCAGGAGACTGAAGCATCAGAGCACCAGCCCTCTGATCTGGTACAGCAAGTGCTCTGTTCTGAAAGAGCTGGGAGGAGTCGTGTCCCCAACATCTGCTGTCTGGAGGCTCTATTACAGACCCCGGGAGCAGAGCAGGCAGTTCCCAAAGAAAGGCATAAGCAGGATTTAAAGGTGTGTCAAAGAGGCTTTTCATGTAACTACCCTGGTTTGTCGTCCTCTTCCCTTTGTCCAGGGGAGTTTATCAAGGCTTTGTATGAGTCAGATGAAAACTGTGAAGTGGATCCCAGCAAATGTTCATCCAGTGAATTAACAGATCATCAGAGCAACCTGAAAATGTGTTGTGAGCTGGCCTTCTGCAAGATTATCAATTCTTACTGGTGAGGCATCTCCCCTCCCCTTCTCCCCCATTAGATCATGTGCTTAGAGGGTACCCATTCCTCCTCTGAGGATGAGAAAACAGCCATTGTGCGGGGAAATAGCACAGACCCATCTATTTCTGAGACCGCCTTCGTTTCTTTCCTTCCTCCACTACCTTCCTACATGTGACACCATATAGCAGGTGGAACTTGTGCCCAAATTGAGAGGTTCCAGTCCCACACACCGCACCTGACAGGAGCTTCTGCTGAAATACTCTGCCAAGGGAACTCATGCTGAGCTGTGACTGAATAAGGAGGGAAGAAAGTGAGAAGATCACAGCTTAGCTTGAACTTGGAATAAAAAGCTGAAAGGTTTTTTTTGCAGGAAACTTTCAGGCCCTTTAGATCTGTAGAACTGAACAGGAAATCACAGGGAGGAAGAGAGATTTCTATTAATCTCTGTTTCTGAGTAGCAAGTAGTGAAAGGAGAAGGGCCTTTCTGCTTCAGGATGAAGCACATGTGAAATATTGAGAGAGCTTAACAAGCAAAATAAACATTTCACTTATGGAGATGAGGTCAGTTTGTTTCCAATATTCTAACCCCCTGCTTGCTCCAGGGTAGCGATGGATTAGTAGTTCTTAGCTTGCAAATCAGTGTGTCTGCAAATGGCTTCACTTAACATGTATGAACAAGGGATGCTTTAAGGACTACTTAAGTATCACCAGATTAAACTGGGATCTAAGAATAGGTGCCTAATGACATTTCCTAGCCTAGAGAGAAGAGGAAAAAACCAAAACCAAAGAGCTGCTCATGTTTTCTCACAGAACATTATTTCAGGTGATTGGTCACCCGTTCAACTCGTTGCATCTCGTTGCCCGTGCGATTTTATTTCCGTGGTTTATTGTTTTTCAGCGTGTTCCCTCGTGAGCTGAAGGAGGTGTTTGCATCTTGGAAGCAGCAGTGCCTGAGCAGGGGCAAGCAGGACATCAGCGAGCGCCTGATCAGTGCCTCCCTCTTCCTGCGCTTCCTGTGCCCCGCCATCATGTCCCCCAGCCTCTTCAGCCTCATGCAGGAGTACCCTGACGACCGGACATCTCGCACGCTCACCCTTATCGCTAAAGTCATCCAGAACCTCGCCAATTTTGCTAAGTAGGTGGTGGCAATAAAACTGAAATCTGTGCCTTTAGGGGTGCAAGTCACTTCAGGTTGCTGTGGAGCCAGGAGAGCCATGCATGGCAGTCGTGTTTGCAGGCAGCTGATTCTCTGGCAGATTGAAGTCAGCTTGAGGAAAAGGAAGAAACTTCTCACTTATATGTGAACACCGTTCCCCTTGAGACACCTCAGCAGTGAGCTAGATAAATTCTCCTTTTCACATGCAGATTGGGGCTGTGTTGAATTCAGTAGAGAGGACACGTTATAAAACCAGGAAGAGTCATGCATTAACATGTCAGTGAGTATGCTATTGCAAAAGAAAAAAGGCCTGTTCCCACCAAGGATCATGATTTTCCTCCTTTCTTCCTCCAAAATTCCCAGCTGAATGATACAAAGGGCATGGCATGCCTCTTACAGGGGAGGGGGAGCAGAGAAAGGGTGTCTGTGGGAAGGAGGGAGGCAGAGATTATGTCAGGCTCCTTGTTTGTAATACAGCCAGTGAGTTACTGTTGTAAGTCCAAGAAAGCAGTGAATCTCTTAAATTGTCCATTTCTTTTTCCTCTCAGACCACTCCTTCAGAAAGGCAGGTCTAAAGTTGAGCATTTAAATAATTGTCCATAAGCACCTGTACTCTGTATTTGGTGTGGAGGTTACTGACTGGGTTTCTCCCCCTCCCCTTTCTTGCAGGTTTGGTAATAAGGAGGAGTACATGGCCTTCATGAATGACTTCTTGGAACACGAGTGGGGAGGAATGAAGCGTTTTCTCCTGGAGATCTCTAATCCAGATACCATCTCAAACATGCCCGGATTTGAGGGCTACATCGACCTGGGCAGAGAGCTCTCAGTTTTGCATTCCCTCTTGTGGGAGGTTGTGTCCCAACTTGATAAGGTAAAGCAGGCTGGAGGCCCGGGAGGGAGAATCCAGCGATTGTATCGTAGCAACAGTAAACACAAAGAAACATCAAGGGAGCAGCTGAAGCCTGCTTTGGGGAGAACTTAGTCAACAGCTTTTGAGAGGAATGTTTGATAGTGGTATTTCACAATTGTGCTTTCCATGGTTTCAGCTCAGGGCCTGAAGCAGGGCATGTGAAGTGGTTGGGCTTGAAGCAGTAGAGCAAACACTTTGGAGAGCCTTAAGTAAGGATGGGTGTTAAATGGTGGAGAAGGCAGCACTTAAAAGTAGACCTGGAATTCCCTCAGCAGCTGTTCCTTTCCCATAAGTGAGCTGGAAAAAAAAGGAGGGGTTTTTTTGGACAGAAAATTAAAATGCTGCAGTGCCCTTTTTGATGCTGATAGAGGTACTTTGCTGCACACCAGCCCCTACCCTGTCCAGCTCTGATGGAGGAATGTGTTGACCAGGCAGACCTGGTCTCATTCAAGACCTGATCCAAAGCCTGCTGAGATGTTCTCATGTCTGTAGTCTTTGGATTAATTTTTAGTATACGAGAGGTTGCCATGTAAAAACCTGGTTCCACTCTGTTTTATCCTGTAACACAAGCAGGATGCTTCCTGCCTCTGTGTTGCACTGGGGTCGTATGTGTTGTCCAGGTTCTGTTCTGCTGATCGCAATAGACGTCTCCAGCAACAAGCATCGCTTCCATTTAGCTGCAGAAGGAGAAAGGACAGTAGTTTGCTCTTCCTTAGCTACGTGGCTTTGCAGGGTACAAAATCATTAAAACCTTGATAGCAAAGGTAGTTGATAAGCCCCAGAAAAGCTTGAGTGATTATATTTTTTTGCAAGTGCTTGGAAATGTTCCGTATTTCAGCTTTTAGAGGTGCATTATTTTGTCCACGTTCCATTTATATTATTATTCTTTTGAAACTGGAGAGGTGAGGTGAATCGCAATGCACTCTTAATACTTTATTGCATTAATGTTTGCCAAAATAGTTATTTGTTGGGTATCTATTTCCTCACAGGACGTTATTTAAAACAGACAACAAACAACAGCGCTTGTTGCATCAGAGAGGCTTGAAATGTCCTTGACTCAAAGAGGCAGTATATATTAATCTCAGTTTGATAACCATTTATGGTCTCACTTTTCCATTTCCCTCATACATGCACACAGTGTACATTCAAAATATTGCAGGCAGCTAAGTCAGATGGTTCAGCAGCCTCAGGAAAAGAGGCAAAGTAAGCACTCAAATGACCAGATTCTCCATTTCTGTAAACTGGGGTGCACCCACCGGTGCAGGGAGCACTGGCATCTGCCCCCAGGCTGGTCAGGTGAAACCCAGCTCCAGCCTTTGGACTTGGTGTTACTTATTGTGAGCTGCTCTCTGAGTGCCACAGTTGTAAATGGCTTGGGCAGCAAGGAAAGGGAGAAGCCAGACCTGGAGAAACAGCCAAAACAGATCTGCTTTGCCCTTTCTGTAGGTTAGATGCGTGGATCCATCCTAACAGGCCCTGGGGAGCTGGTGTAGTGGTTTGCTAAAAAGAGAATTCAGGGGTAAAGTTACATTGCAGTGCTGCTTTACTGTAGGTAATGACTGGGAAATGATGAGAGAAGTCACCTCAGAGATTTTAATAGACACAGAAGAAGTGCTGTATGAAAGTGTCTGTAAAGAGACCTTTCTTGGAGCCAAACTGACTGAATACCTGCTTACAGGAAAAATAGGATATCTTTGAAAAAAACATTACCTTTGTGTTAGAGTTGTACTTTATTATAAACCTCCAGCACTTTCACCTTCTTCCTGCAGTCCCAAGAGGCTGAAGGTGCCTGTAGATGCTATAACCAGCAGTGACCCAAAGAGGGGAGAAAGGAGCAGCCTTCCTTGCTGGAAGGTCAGCTGCTCTTATCCAAGGCCTGGCCAACACTGAGCTCACACGTGATTGAACAAGAAGCTACACATTTGATTCCAGGCTGACACGATAATGTTGAGATGAGGATTGTTGATGTTTTTGTGCAGTTATTTTTCACTTTCAAGTAGAGAAGAATGCCTCAGGTTTTGATAACAGGATGCTACAGAAGGAGGCATCAGTGTAGGATGCCAAAAACCAAAAGGCTTATGAAATGAAGACCTTCCCTTTCCCCATCTCCCTCAACCCTTGCGATTCTCTCATGACCCCCCTGAATGCCGCATCCCCTTGTCTGTTGGCATGCATTTCCTTCACCACATGACACCCTTTGCCTGGAAAGTTCCCCCCACTAGCTGAATCTGTAGTCTCTGAATGCCCTTTAATGAGTAGACATCATAGTTTTCACTTTGACCTCACCCACCCCGGACTTAGTTTGCTTTGCATGATAGTTTTGCATTGGAATGGCAATAGTTTTGTTTTATTGAGCATGATTTTTATTTTTAGGGGTCAATCCTAATTTCTTTTCTATTTCCTTTTCTTTCCTCAATGTCTGCTGCACCCCGTTTCGTCTCCTCCATCCATCTCGTCGCCGTGGTTACGCTGCTCCGTAACACTGCATTACGGTCCTGGCACACCCACACACAACCACCCACCCTCCTTCCTTCCACCTCCACCCCTCCGCCTCTGTGCATCGTTATCAAAAACAAACCAAAACCAAAACAAAAAACAAACAAACCTGGTGGATGTCGCGGTGCTTGTTGTCCAATTAGGGTGAAAATTCCTTCCTACAGGCGACCGTGGCAAAACTGGGGCCTCTTCCTCGTATCCTTGCCGATATCACCAAATCAATGGCCAACCCTACGCCGATACAGCAGCAGCTGAGGCGTTTCACTGAGCACAGCTCTACTCCAAACGTCAGTGGCAGTCTCTCCTCAGGGCTTCAGAAGATATTTGAGGACCCCACTGATGGGTATGTAACAGCCAGAGCTGAAGGGGAGCTGTGGGATAAGGGGGTTGTTAGGGGTTGAGTCCTTCATCACCCAAACCGGCTGCCCAGGCCGGCTGCAGGGGTGGGGAGCTTGGGCCCCTGTCACGGGGAGTACGCAGTCCCAGTAAGAGGGTGCACAGGGTGGAGACCTGAAGCTTTTGACTTCCCCAGGATTCAAACATCTCTCTGGGAGCTGATGAGTTCAGCTGCTAAAAAACAGTCTTGCAATTGATTGCCAGTCTGTACGTCCGGATGCACAGTCAGCCATAACGTTTCCTTTTGGCGACCAGGCCGCTCATTTACTGCTAATGAAAACCTGGGCTGGAGGCAGAACTTGTTACCAGTGGAACAGCAAAAATAGTCCCTCCTGTCTGGCACAGCATTTCTCCCTCCGTAATAACTGTTCATCTGGAGCAGAAAGCTGTGACGTGGCAGAGCTGCCAGAGAGCTTGGCTGCTGTGGTCTCTGAGAAGTTTCTGGGCTGTCAGGTGTGAGGGCCGCTTTTGTCACATGGAAGTGTCTGCCCCCCGAGCTTACCTCTAGATCTGGAGGAGCCTTCACACAACTCCTGTTGAACCTTCAGACGCTCGCATGCATAACGCTGGCGAAGGGTTAAACGGGGTCTGAGCTGCTCTGAAGGCTTGCTGGAGACAAATGTCTAAGGGGCAGGATTCGGTGGGTACCGTTTGCATTTCACCTGTGGAAAAAATAAAGATGAAGCGCTTCTTGAATCAAAAGTAATTCTCCAAGATAAGTGGTAATTAAGGAAGAGTGTGTTCTAACTTGAACACAAATTGCTCATAAAAGGAAATGTGGTTCCTTGAAGCCTTCAGTTGGGGGGGGAGGTTAAATGAGGTAGAAAGACTTCTCTAGGACAGATCTCTCAGGGTCTTGGCTGCTTAAAAATTAACCAAATTCCTTTCCACTTCACAGTGACTTGCATAAGCTGAAGTCTCCGACCCAGGAAAATGCGGACGGATATTTTAGGGGCAAGACCTTACTGTTGGTTCAGCAGGCATCCACCCAGAGCATGACTTACTCAGATAAGGATGAAAGGGAAAGCGTCTTGCCCAATGGACGTAGCATTTCTCTGATGGACCTCCAGGATCCTCACACGGCTCACAGTGACCACGCTTCTGTTATGCACGACGTGCCTTTGCGCTTGGCCGGCAGCCAGCTCTCCATCACACAAGTGGCGAACATCAAACAGCTGTGGGAAACGCAGAGCACACCCCAGAGCGCTCCCCAGGTGAGAAGGCCTCTGCACCCGGCTTTGAACCAACAGGGCAGCCTCCAGCCTCTGTCTTTCCAGAACCCAGTTTACCATCTCAACAACCCAACCCCGCCGATGCCGAAGGCTTCCGTGGACTCCAGCCTGGAGAACCTGAGCACCGCCAGCTCCCGGAGCCGGAGCAACAGCGAGGACTTTAAGCTGAGCGGACCCAGCAACAGCAGCATGGAGGACTTCACCAAGCGTAGCACGCAGAGCGAGGACTTCTCCCGGCGCCACGCGGTCCCGGACAAGCACGTCCCCATGGCGCTGCCCCGCCAGAACAGCAGCAGCCAAGCGCAGATCCGCAGAGTGGACCAAGGCGGGCTGGGCGCCCGGGCCAAGGCGCCGCAGTCGCTGCCGCACAGCGCTTCCCTGCGCAGCACGGGCAGCGTGTCGGGCGTGTCGGGGGCCCTGGGCACCGAGCCCATGCAGAACGGGAGCCGGTCCCGGCAGCAGTCCTCCTCCTCGAGAGAGAGCCCTGTCCCAAAAGTCAGGGCAATTCAGCGGCAGCAAACGCAGCAGGTAAGGAAACCCTTATTTTTTTCTTTTTTTCTTTTTTTTTTTTTTAAAGAAAAAAATAATTTATAAAAATTTCTCTATTTACAAAGATGGCAACAAGGCTGCTGAAAGAAACAGAACTTGAAAATTTGCCTGAAAAAAAAACCCAAAAAACCCAAAAAAAAAACAGAAGCAGCTTTGTTCCAAATCTTAGGTAAGATCGCCACGTGAGAATGCATTTGCCCTGCAGTGCTAATTTAAAAGCATAGCTACTTAAAAACAGAGAAATAAACAAAGATAAAACATTGTAGAGTAAACTGCTGCCAAAATACAGTTGTCTTAAGTGTGGAGAAATCTATATTTCACCATGATGCAACAATCTCTTGCTGGTCCCCAAATAAACACTGCTTTTTCATTAATCATCCCAAACTATGAATAATGCAAACGCTTTCTGGAAAGGAGTGCTTATATATACCAACTCCTAATGCACTTCATCAGTTGTTCATAGGCTACTGTAAATCAAGATTTTCCTGTCAGAAAGCCAACATTCCTTTACCTTGAAAAAAAAAAAGAAAAAAAAAAAAGAAAAAAATGCTGTTGTGATTTGCTATGTATGAAAATCTTTTCCTAAATTAGTTTAATGTTAAAGAGAAAATGAATATTTAAGTGCTTGGCACTACAGCAAAGGTAGAAAATGTCTCAATCTGCAGGTCAGAGGGAAGGTGGTTGTTTTTCAGAATGTCATGTTAGTGCAGACAGACTTACCAGCTGCACGGGGTGAGGCTCTTGGAGACATCACCAGTGCTGTTCCTTGGGGTTAAGCATTTTCTTCTGTGGTCACTGTGAGAGTAAACATGGTCATGTTTGTTTTACCTTACCCTAGTAATGAAGGAAATGTTTTAAGCTCATGGTTTCCACAAGACCTTCTGGAAAGGATGCTGCTCTGCACATGGGCATGAGGGAGGAATTTCACTCAAGAACGTTGCAGGCCCTGAGGTTGGGACTGCTCCGTGCTGCCAGTGAAGCTACACCAACGAGGAGCCAGGGGTTGTGATGCTCCATGCTGACATAGCCCTGTTGACAAAGGCACTGGTGAAGACATGGTTATGCAGGGGGAAGGCTTTGGGTTTGTAGGGTAAAGCTGGCAGAAGAACTTAGTTGCTAGTGTGAGCTCCTGCTCTGCCCAAGGTTTTACTGGTGTCCCTGTCGGTGTAGCTGTCTTGGCAAACTCCTGACCCTTACAAGTCAAAAAGAGGAAAATCTGGATGATGCCTGGGAACCCAGGAGCAATCAGGGCTTCAAAACTACTTTGATACCTTCCAGTTCCTTAAAGTACAGAAACACTGAATCACGAAGCAAAGCTTAATATGCCAAGTTAGTAATACCAAAAAAAAAGGCATGTTATTTGAAGGGCACATGTTTGTGTCCTCCTTTGGAGCATGTGTTCTGCGTAGAGGGGTTGGTAGGTAGAGTATACTGAATGCAGCTAAGCCTGGTGCAGAGGTGCTGGGAAATTTTTAGGCCAGTAACAAGGATGAATTGGAAGGAGGAACTCACTTTGCAGTTCTCAGGCATCCAGTGTGAACTTGTGTTGTGTGATGTGCCGAGTTGTATTGCATGGTTCCGTGCAGTGTCCTGGCCACGATCCCCAGGGAGCTGGTGCCTCTCCTCAAGGCTTGCTACGGGAAGTGCCTACACAAATACACAAAGAAGGGTTTGCTTTTCAAGTGTTGGGGTCAGGAGGAGGAAGTGCAGGTGCTGTGTGTCCAGTCCCTGTGCGTGCACCTTACACGGGGGGCTGCTGCCCTGCCTGTATTTACCAGAAACGTTTGCTTAGCTGTTGTCAAACCCCTGGCCCTTCTTGTCTGAAATTTCTGATTACCTGGCTGCTCCCAAGTACATCAGGTACCTTTGCTTGTGTAGCATCAAAGTGACTGTCTTGGATTCCCCTCTTCTCCAGTTACTTCTTACATTCAACTTCACAGATGCCTGCAACTATGACTGGCTCCAGGGCAGTCTCCTTCCCCCCTCTCATAGATGATGTGTGTCTACTTATATTTCCACTCTACTTTCCATACTAATTGTTTTCACTGGATTCTTGCATTCTTTCACTGGAGTACTTGCTCCTACTTTATTCAGAGAAATCAATTTGTTCTTTCCTTCCTCACCCCACACCCTTGAGAAATGTCTTGAAGTGTGCTACATCGAGGGGCCAATTTTTTTCTTTTTTGAGGCAAATTCCATTGCGTCCTTTTAATTGCAAATCATGTTGTGGAATTCTGTTCTTATTTTAAAAAGAAAAAGAGAAAAGAGAAGTTGGGCATGTTCTTTCTGGGCATGTTCCTTCTAGGCATGCTTTGTGGGCGTTATAATTATTAGACTCTGTTCTCTACAAGGTCCCATTTGTTTCTGAATATAGAGCTCGGCCCTTTGTTTGCTGGGAGGGGTCAGTTTTTGCCTCTCATTTCCATTGAGTAGGTAGGTGGGAACAGAAATGTCAGTATGTTCCTCTGGAAGAAAGGCAAAGAGAGGAATTAATACACGTTCCTAGCAGGCTTTTTCTTTTTTCCCCTTTATCAGAGTATAACTCATAACCCATTAGCATGTGAAGTGCTTGCCATCCACTTGGTCTGTGTAGGCTTTCTGAATTTGGCTGCTGAAAATATTCTGTCCTGTGGCTTGCAAGGTTGTTTGGCAAGGTTTGCTGGTGATCAGCAGTCTGGGACAAGGCTGGTGATGTTTATAGTCAACCTTCTGCCATCTTAGTCCTCCGTAACTCCAGTGAACGGTGACAGTGTTTGCCCACAGCTGTTCCTGATTTCTCCAGCAATTCCTAGAGCCAAGTATTTACCTCTGAGAAGAGCCTGTTGGTGGCAGAGCCACACACAGTCCGTAGTCTCTCTTGTCCTGGCTGCCTCACAGCAAATACCATCAAAAAACACTAACAGAGGAGCTGTGCCAAGCTGTCCCACTGCACTCAGCTGTGAAGGCTTCCTTCTAGTGAAAAGGCCTCTGCCTAAATCCAGGGATTTTTGCCTAATTCCGACTGCTTTCCTTTGCCTTTATACCCGTCCTTGTGTGGCTTCTTCCAGTGCTGGAGTCTTCATTGCTGCTCAGGACAGCTGAGCCATTGCAGGCAGATCCTCTGGCCAGAGCTGGCGTAGGATGTGTGCAGCACTCACCAACCCTGTTCTCATGAAGGAGACGAACAGCAGTGGAGGTTGCCATGATCCCTCACCTGACACCTCTAAAGAAGCTGTTACCCCCCTGGTAAAGAGCTCCACAGTGGAACTGAGACTTCAAAATCCCCCTGCCATGGAGCACATTTCACTTTGGTGCAATACTGAAATGAGGCATGGGCTGCAGAGCTGCTTGAGCACAAAAAGAAGCTACAGTTGGAAGGGAGGAAGTTGATCTTTCACATTTCTCAAAAAGTTAGGACAGTGTTGCTCTTTCAGGGGTAATTATGCTAATTCCTGTGCTTATAAACTTGTCTTTGTCCATGAAAATTGCTTGGAATTTGTAGTAAGCCATATTTTCCCCAGTCAGGCAGAAGAGTTTCTTGTTTCTTTTCTTGGCTTCCTTTTTGGATTCCCTTAAAGGAGATAGCCTCTGATGATGCTTTACAGTTCTCCAGTAAGCACTGCTGGCCGTGACTTTCTTTTACAGCCTTGTCAGGGTGCAGAGCTACACAAGTCCACCTAAGCCTGATAGGCACTACAGTGATAATGTTGCTTTGCCACTTTGAAGTACTGCTGTGCTGTCTGGTATCCAAGCCGCACAGCCCCATCCTCCACTGCACAGTCTGTCTGCAGCCTGGCCAAGAAACCTGCTCCCAAGTTAAGCTCCTCGGTACTCCAGAGAAATCCATCTGTCTTACCTGGACAGACAGCTTTGTCGCCCTGTTTTCTTTGTGAGAGAAATCACAGGTTGAGAAAACCTTACTGAAAATCTGGTGGGTGTGAATGGGATTTGGGAACAAGAGGTTTTCCAGAGAGAAACTCACTTAGCGAGGAAGAAAACATTCTCAAGTACGTTGGTTTTAGAGGGACTCAGGTAAGTGCTGTGGGTCCAGACTCAAGGGAGGATAAAGCATTTCTGCAAGAGAGGTTTTGGGGATCCTTTGAGACTGACAGATTCGTGGTCGTTTTCCTCCTCCAGCTAGATGTTAGAGCTGATCTGTGTGTAGTTGCTTTGACACATGCTTACAGGTATCTCTGCTGCAGGTTCAGTCGCCCGTGGACTCTGCCACAATGTCACCAGTGGAAAGGACAGCTGCGTGGGTTCTCAATAATGGACAGTATGAAGAGGTGGAGGAGGATGCAGAGCAGAATCCAGATGAAGTCAAGCATGCTGAGAAGGTAGGTTTTATTATGTACAGTGCTGACTTGAGGGCTGGCAGTGAGTCCTGTCCACCCCACGGCCGAGTGGAGCACAGCTTTCAGGCGCTGCTGTGACAGCCATGCTGCCAAACACAGGTTGTGCTGGCGTGACTGTACGTGCTGTCACACAGATCTGTAGTGCCGTGTCCCATGCTATAGATTAACCCACTGCAGGCCATCACACATCAAATGGGTGCAAAGTGACATCGCTGAGGGTTTGTACACGAGGGGCTGGTACTTGGCACTTCTTTGCATCATGAGTCACATTGCCTAAGCCTATTAGACCCTGCTCAAGTCATTATTTTTTATGACAACACTCTAGCTACAGCATGCTGCCGTTTTTCTATGCTTGCAAAATTTTTTAGTGATCATTCAACTCCATTAAATAAAAAAAAAATCATTATTGTTAACTGAGTGTAGTTTAGGATATGCTAAGTGATTGTACAAGGCTCTGTAAATGCAATCAATCTTCATCAGTAGTTGTACTCAGATTTTGTCCCTGTCACCTAGGTAGGACAGTGCTTCTGGGTGTCCATGAAACCTCCAGGATGTCTTTTTAAAGCATATTTATTTTCAGGAGTAGATAGCATTTTTCCAAATACAGTTATGTCTATATGCTGCTGTGGTGATGAAGTTCAGTAAGAGGTTTGGTATTTTGAGAAGGTAAGGAGTGAAGAGGAGAACATTTGCTGGACAAGAAGCAGGAATGTAGGATTATTAGGAAAGGTGAATGAACCCAAAACAAAGTGGAATGTGTTGAGACTCACTGCACTGTTGCAGAAGTGATTGTCCACAGAGACAGTAAGTAGGAGAACAGAACCTCAGCTGAGTAAACTTACAAGCTCTGCTCTGTAGTGAATTATTAGCTCTGTCTTCCCGTGTGGTTTCATGCCTTGATTAGATCCTGAAGAATGAGTTATTTGGGTCCCATCCTGGTCTGTTTTGTAAGTTTGGTCAGCCCAGAACACTGTTACAGTTCAGCACTGTTAGAAGCTTCTGTCTGGGAACTGCTTGAGTCTGGAGTAACTGGGGACGTTACCGGTCAGGGCTGAGGAGCCATGTCAGGGCCCTCTGACTGCTTCAATTGTGCTACAGAATGACAGCCTACAGTGTGGGAATAGCTGAATGCTCAGGGGGAGCCTACGTGCCCCTTGTCTGTGGTTGCCCACAGCTGTTTGCTTGTCAATTCCTTTCCTTCTGTCAATTTATTCTTCATGGAAAAAAATGTCATTCTCTGAGCAGCAGCAGCAGATTATAATGATCCAATCTCTTCCTTTCCTTTGGATCTCATTCTTTCCTCCCTCCCTTCCACCCGCAGTACGAGCAAGAGATAGCGAAGCTGAAGGAGCGCCTGAAGGTGTCGAGCCGCCGGCTGGAGGAGTACGAGCGGCGGCTCCTGGTGCAAGAGCAGCAGATGCAGAAGCTGCTGATGGAGTACAAGTCGAGGCTGGAAGACAGTGAGGAGAGACTGCGCAGACAACAGGAGGAGAAGGACAGCCAGATGAAAAGTATCATCAGCAGGTGAGGCTTTGCCAAGTTTGGGGCTGTGTAGGACAAGCGGCTCTCCTGCGTCGTGTGTTCTCTTTGGCATTAAAGAAGGTAGTTGCATGGGCTTTTTGACATCTCTGGACTGCCATCATCTTGCCTTAGAGTTAAAGAAACAGGGATGCAGGTGTGGAAACTTGCCTCAGATTGCCAGGAGACTGAAGGAAAATGCTTAAGAATTTTTAACCCTGGTCTCTGTTGTACTTACAACAGGTCTCTTTTCCTCTGTTTGGGATCTCTACTCGAGGCAGGAGTTTTTTCAGAGCAGTTGCATTTTTGGCCACGTCCCTTTTGTGAAGACCAAAGTTAGGCAATTGGGAGTGTCAGATGGATAGATAAGCTTTTCTAAGTGCAGCAGAATCTTTCTCTTGCAGAGCCAGGACAATCAAAGAAGTCAAACCAACAGGCCAGAGTACCTGAAACACTCGGGAATAGTATTAAAGTGTCCTAATTTGTACCTCTTTTTGCTCATCAGACTCATGGCAGTTGAAGAGGAGTTGAAGAAAGATCATGCAGAGATGCAAGCTGTCATTGATGCAAAGCAGAAAATTATTGATGCACAGGTAAGGAGCTCAGGATCTCCAAGAACCAAGTGTTCTGTGTGTAGATCCCTTTATTTCCCCCTGTCCTCCTGCCCCAGCGCTGTTACCTAGCTCCCAAGCAAGCGTTGGTCCATGGTGTTGCACATGTGACTTCCTGCCTTCTAGGAGAGAACTGGGTTTTTTAATTAGTAAAGACTCTACTGTCTGACACTGTGAGAAAGCCTGACAACAAATCCCAGGACTGACTGCTTCTCCAAAACCTTTTCTACTTTGTGAGATACAAAGGGGGTAAAGGAATAGTGGTGCATTGTGTGGACATTCCAGGTGTGGGCCTGAGAACTCTGGAAGAGCTATGCCTCATCCCAGCATAGTTGAATTGCCATGTGCATGCATCTCAGCTATGCAAGCTAAAAGCATGGCTTTGAATGTTGGAGTGAGGAAAAGAGAATGCTTGCAATGGAGCACTGCACTGTATGACGTCATATGTGGCATTTCATCCCATCTGACTGTCCCCCTCAGTCCTGGAGAAATGTCCACTTTGCCACAAACCTGCAGTGCTGGCCTCAGTCCACACGAGTCAGCTGTGGAACGTGGGACCTCGTGGGCAGTGCATGTGGGTGTATTGTGTGGGATCATTTCAGCTTCTCTGCTGTGTCTGTGCTGATCCCAGAGAGCAAAGCTTGTTCAGCAGAACCTGTGACTGGTTTGATATCTCCCTGCCGTGTTATGTTTGTGATATTTGCACTTGGAGGGCATCTTTCTGCTTCTGGGCTTTTCAGGAGTTCCAGCTGTAAACTTCCCTTAATAGATAACCTTAAGAAGGTGATTTGGTTCAGGAGTGACCAAAGTTACTGCAGACAGTTGTTTCCCTACAGAGAGTGGTGAGAGGGGAGCCTTAGTTGATCATTGATGAAGATGGTCCTGGTGTATTAGAATATAGGCATATGGGACCGCAAAACCCTGCCCATTTTCTTCCTGTTGAAAGCCCAGCAGTAATAGAAATGTTTGAACTCACATGGAACTGTAGGGAAAATAGAAAGTAGAAAAACTGTAGGGAAAATAGAAAGTAGAAAAAAAGCTGTGGTTTTAAAGCCTGGTTAACACTAGGGGTATATTTATAGCAGGTTTCTTTTTGAAAAGTTCTGTTTGTTCTGCTGCTTCTGCCCATTTTTCCTGCAGTTCTTCAGAAAGACTGTTCATGAAGCTGGAGTTTTGGATCTGTGCCATCTAATCTGAATAAATCACTTGTGTACAATAACATGGCACTTCTGTTACCCAGCCTTGCAGAACAAAAATAAAAGCCTACTGGAGTTACACCTAGATAGCTCCTAGTTGTTGTGCAAGATGCTCTACGTGGAGACACCAGTGTAGCCACCCTTTCTGTGAGGACTTGCATTCAAAATGTTAAGTAGGAGAGTGCAGTGCTGGAGAATGAACAGGAATGTAGTCAGTCACTGTATTCTTTTATTTTCTTGGTGGTGAGGGAACAGTACAGCAGCCTCCAGTCTGATTGAGGAGTATGGCAAGAGGAAGCTGGAGTAGAAGTTGAATGTGCTGGGCCATTTTCTGGAGACAGCACAGTCAGGGCATCTAATGACTGATGGAATGGCAGCTCCTGCAAACAGCAGCTTGATTTTTGGAAGGAGATGATGCTTTTTTTCATCTGCCTCAAGAAGGAGAAAAGGGGCACTGAGAAAGCTCATAAAAAGTGATTTTTGGAGAGGAGGATTTGAGAGACTAACTGAGTAAGAAACTTGCCCTTCCCTTCATTACCTGTCTATGGCAGGAGGCGCTCAGCCTCGGTGGGGGTTATGGACTAGCAAGGTGGAGAGTGGACCAGCCTGATCCCTCAGCATCCCCAGGAAACTGCTGCTGTCCTGTGAAAGCTTCAGACCCTCAGGGCTGGAAAGGTGTAGTCCTTGATCATGCTTGGTCAAATGATGCATTGTTTATTGCCCACAGCAGAAACTGGTGACAAAACAGTAGCATTAATGATTCCTTTTTTTTATCTGACTTTTTTTTTTTCCCTGAAGTGCTGTGAGCTACCTGGGCAAGCAAGGTCATCAGCAAGCCTTAACTGCTTCAGGGTCAACCAGTTCATGGGGGGAGCTTAGTTGTCATTGCCCTTTCAGGGGTACCTGAGCAGAAGAGGAAACAGATGAAAGATCCAGAACAGACACACCAGAGGAGCCCAAACGTTTGCTGGGTTCGGTAGCAATCCCTCCAAGTTGTGCTTGGAAGATTTCTCTTTAGTCTGTGATTCATTTGGCAGTGGCTAGAAACCAAGAGGTCTTTTTTTATGTGAGATTTCTGGAGTGGAGTTGGAACCTGGCTTATCACACCTGTTTGAAGAGTTAAATGGCTGCTGAGAAACAGCAGCAAGCTGGGTTCTTGTGCTGAGCTACATCACCACAGGGTGCTTCCCAGGATTTGCTCTTCTGTCTTGTGGTGCAGCACCCAGTACTGCACCCTGCACAAGGACAGCCGTGTTCTCCCTGCACGTGCTGCTTGCACTGGCTCAGGGCATCCCTGACTGAGCAGGGGCTGTGGGTCTGGCTGAACTCTCTCCTTGGAGCACCAGCCCAGTTGCTATTGCAAGTGACATCTCCGCTGTGTTAAATTACAGGTCATAAATGGGGATGAGATAATTCAAACAGGCAAGTAAACCCAATCAGTTCTCTAGCTGAGCAGTACCCAGTCCTGGCCCAGTGCACTGACCTCCTACCCATTCCAGCTCCTCCCACTCCCTGTGCCCAATTCATGTGTGTCACAGACGTGTTTCCTAGATTGCATTTTCCTTTGAGTGAGAAGATGCCTCTGCTCACCAAGCTTGTGTTTTTAAGATGGGTTTTCCAAGTGTAGATTTCCAGCTGTTTTGCAAACTGATGTAGTGAGTGCTCATTAGTGCCAGAAAATAACCAGCCATTCGTTTTTAACTCTTTGGAAAGCTATATTCTTTGGAAAGAAAATTTAATTTAAAATTATATATTCCAGATAAAATTTATCCCAAGGAGGAGGATTTAATTTGCCAAAGAACACATTTCTGCTAAGGCCGTTGTGTTCTGCAGGATTCATTGCAGCATGGGAGGAAAGCTAAGGCCTTTAACTCCTCTGTTGTCTGGGTCAGGACAAGTGCTAGGGCAGGCTACAGCCTGCCTTGCTGTTGATTCCTCATGCCTCCTCCTCCATTTGCTCAGCTATACAGAGCTCAGTCTCTTCAGGGCTGTAATACAAGCAGTACTTAAATTCTGCTTTGTTTTTGCACCCTAACGCTTACCCCTGTGGGGAAACCCGCTGAGAAAAGCAAACATGACTTGATTACCGATGTACCACACAGCTGATGTGCTGGGATCAGAATCTCAAGGGGCTGTGGTAGCGCTTAGGTCTTCTGAGCAGGATGTCTGAACTGTCCCTTGATGTTTGTGCCTTCTGTGCATCGTTTTTCCTTCAGTTTTCCTTCTCAGTGGGCTGGACTGGGAAGAGTTCCTGCATGCAGCTGTTTTCATTCAAGTAAATTAGAAGTTTTTCCTTCTGAAATTGGGGAGAAAACAAAAACCCAATCAGCTGGTAACATGGAGAGCACATTTACCTGTTGCTGTCTCTGTTGCTGCTTTGTGTGGCTGCATCTTTTTTTTTCTTTTTTTTGAGGGAAGAGGAAAATTGGCATTTCTAATTGTGCCAACCAACTCTCTGGCTTGACCCTCCAGTGCTGTATCCCACTGCAGATAATCTAGCTGTTGGTAGGCTGGGTTTTGTTGATGGGGGTTTTTCTTATTTTTGATAAATTTAGTGCACATCCTTTAGCTTTCTGAATACTTCTGCTAAAAAGTGGAGGCTAGAAGAATCAAAACTGGGATGTGAGGACCCTGGATTGGGCAGAGCCCGGGAGTCCCTCTGAGCTGGAATGGGCCTAGGAGCAGTGTGTTCAGTGTTTGTTCTTTGTGTTCTGTCGATGGCATCTCCCCCTCCACCCACACTGCCCTCTTCCCCTTCACCTCAAATAACCCCTTAGTTTTAGCTTTTGGCTGCTTCTTCTCTGTGTTGCTGTTGCACCCTCACTCCTGTGATGACTGCAGGCTGCCATTATCTGCTTCTTTTTTATTATTATTTATTTCAAGCATACCATGAGTTTATTCTGAGCACACTTCATCCCAAATACAGAGACAATGGCCGTTAGATACCACTTGCACTTTTTTCTGCCAGATGAAACCTCCACCACTTTTATTTTCTGCTGCCTGTTTCTGTTTTTCTAACATATTTTTTAAAAAAACATTAAAATTGGCTATTGTTGTTATTAACACTAATTCCCTTCCCCACCTGCCATGGCTAAATACCGCATTTCCATCTGCCTCTGTTGGGGCTGTCTGGATAAAGCCACCGTGACTGGATCAGTTCACCCATGTAACTTTGGCTCACTGTCACCTTCCATCACACCAAAAGGCCAGGAGGGCCTGTGAAAGCCTGTGGCACGCAGGGGCCGTGTCACCCGCAGAAAACAGAAAGAGGCAGACATGCCATCTTACCAGAGAATGTTGGCCAAGCTGCCTCTGCCTAGGCACCATCTGAAGGCACTGTCACAGCCCCTGGAAGTTCCTCATCCAGCAAGCTTGTGGGGTAAAAAGGCCTGGTTTGTTTTGGTGAAGGGGTTCTGACTTTGTGGGGTGTTTGTTGCAGGAGAAGCGGATCGTGTCGCTGGACTCTGCCAACACGCGGCTGATGAGTGCCCTGACCCAGGTGAAGGAGCGCTACAGCATGCAAGTCCGCAATGGCATCTCCCCCACCAACCCCACCAAGCTTTCCATCACCGAGAATGGGGAGTTCAAAAACAGCAGCTGCTGACTGGGCAGATGCTGCCGGCCATCTTCCCAGGAGAAGGGCAAGAGGGAGCAGACTCAAGAAACCTTCAACATAGCCCCTCTTCCCCTTACAGGTTTACATAATGCTGCTAATAAAATGGAAAAAAAGAAAAAAAAAAAGAACTCTGAAAGGTGGGCTTTAATTCCCCACCCAAGGCCAGGAGAACCGGGCTCCCGAGAACAAGTCCTTCCATATCACTGTGTAAATAGAGGGAGATCTTGGGTCATGTACAGAAAATGCTGATGTAATATACCCAAAGGAAGTGAATACTGTAGATTTTTTTAATTATTGCTATTTTTATTATTATTATTTTTTTTTTCCCTCTTGTTGAAAGCACTGCAGTCCTTGGAGGAGGAGGGGAGTGTGAGTGCATGTGTGTTGTGGGTGCGCGAGAGCGAGATGGGCAGTGGTTCCATTAGGCAGCAGCTGTACCGGCCAGGCTGACTGATACACGAGTGGAGTGACACAGTAGTGAAATGAATTCTGTAAAACTCATCTGCTGGTTTTATTCCCCTCTTCTCTAGCTGTTCTTTAACTGAATGCAAACTCGATAGCAAACTTTTTAGCAAGAAAATTGGCCCTTGCTGGATCCCATACCTGCTTCCAGCAGGACTCTGACAAAAAATTGTCAGTCTTTTTGAACAGGTGAAAACTTGGAGCAGCACGCTCGTTTCCTTGCATTTGCACACAGTCAGGCTTCCATCAAACAGAGAGAGGGAAGCTGCAGCTTTTTGAGGTAGGATTCTTTCTTTTTTACCCCAGTTCTAATGCAGTTTTATATTTTCTGGTTTGAGAATGTAATTTACAGACCTGTAAATACTTTTTTTTTTAATTCCTATCCGATCCCCACTTTACGCCCCGTGCAGTGGCACCTGGGATTCATTCTCTGTGCTCCATCAGGAGCAGTCAGGTTAATGCTCTGAGGAGAGGGCTGACCCAAGGGTGCCCATGCCCAGCAATGTAGACTTCCACGTGCAAAATTTCCTTTTTCCTAGAGGGTTTCTATATTTTCACTCTCATTCAGTTTCACTGTTTCAGCCACTACCTTAGCCAGTCTAGTTCCAATGAAAGATGCTTTCTGAATGTTTGTGTTAAAAGATCTTCCATTTCCACTGAAATTGTACTTTCTCTGGGTATTTTAAAGGGGTTTTTTTGAAGTCCTATACACACTAGTATTTTTTCTTAAGGACTTTTGACTAAGCTTTCATCTCCAATTACTTTCAGTTGCATTTCATGAGAGCATACTTATAGGCTGTGTGTGAATGCGTATATAATTACAAACCGACCTTCTCGTGGAGGATAATGACATTCACAAACTGCAAAAGCTTAACAATAAATGACACAGTATTGTCCATTCTCATTGCTTCATCAAATGCTACAATATTTAGTCTGAGGGTTTTTTTTAAATCCTCAGATTCTAGACTCGAGTAATAATATGTGAGTCTTCACTTTCACTTTTTGGTATGCATTTCTAGCCCCTAGACTCTCAAAGGACATAAAATGATTGCAACAGCAATTGGAATTTTGAACCACAGAAAAATACTAATAACGGTGAGTGTGATGAACCATTCAAACTAGTTATGGAAATTAGAAATTGGAAAAGTTGACTTCAAAGCCAGCCAAAACTTCGAGAGGGTGCCTCGGTGTGGGATGTGTTTAGCCAACAGCTCAGGCTGCAATTAGGAACAAGTTAATGAGGTGGCTGTGGGGGCACCTGGCTGAAATCCTACAGCCTGTGATAGGGAGAAGGTCAGAGCTGATTCTCCTTTCTGGCCTTGGTTTCTGAATCTCTAAAACTGTACTGTATTAAAAACGTAGGCGTTTCTGAGCTGATTCCTTGATCTCCTGAGAGTGACCCTTGTTGCCTTGATTGGCAATACCGAGGACCCAAATTCAGTGTCTGTTTCCAAGTTTGTTTTTTCTTGGGAAATGAATTCATCTCACCTCTGTGGGCAAATGCAGCTCGTGCCAGAGCGCAGCACATCAACTGTTGGGCCCGATTGTTGTGTTACAATGCTCGAGTTAAATGTCCTTGCACCAGGATGTCACGTTACTAACTATGCATAAATACAGAGGCCACATCTCCTGCACTGGAGGATGTATAGGAAAAATGTGTATGAATCTCTCCTAGCAAGGCCTTGGCTGTTAATTTACATCTAGAGAAGACTTGTCTGCATCAAGCTGGGATTGATATTTAATGCTTAGTTCTTTTAGATCAAAGCTTCTCCGGCTGCTTGAATGTGAGTTGGTACTACAGGCCAAGGAGCATCCCTGGCTTGTTCTGGGTGTACCATAGCCAAGTCAGCGCTGCCTGGCACACCTGGGGCTGTGAGCTGTGTTTGCTCAGCAGTGATTTCTTTAACATACTTTCCAAACTGTCTTCCAGCTCTGGGTCATAGCTGACCTCTGATATTTTCTTCCTCAAACTGTGCCTTTAAGTTCCTTCTTCTTTCCTTTTCCCTTCAGGCATCACAGCCACAGGTGGTCTATCGAGTTTGTATTAATCTGTCTTGCGAGTAGCTCTTTCACAAGAAACCTTTGCAAAGTCCTTTTTGTTGAGTATTTTTGTGTGACCTGCATCTCCCCTTTGCTATGTACTGTAATTACACAGCTGCATCCTGAGAAATTTGTTCCCAGAAGTAGCCTTTTCAGATGGGCATGTGCATTGCTCACTTACTACATAGTGCAAATAGTATGGGTGTTCCGTGACCGAGACGTGAGAGCGAGTGGCTGTAGGAATACATTGACTAGAACAAGGCAGAAGCAGATATGTCAGTCTGGTAGCGTTTAGCCTAGCATTAATTTGGGAAACACACTTCACCAGAGCTCCTCAGCTTTCTGGTAATCTATCAAAGATCCCTGGCTGAGCTGTGTGGTTCGATGCTGAAGACTCTGAAATAGCTACTTTGGTTTCTGCAGAGAAATGCAATAGGGGCAACGTTTCAGCCCTGATTTTTAGAGAGGAAATAATCCCTGTCCCACGATTGATGTGTTTTGGTGAGCTCTTCTGTAATGAATCATTTTTATAATGTACCTTCTCCTGTGTATTTCTTAAGCTTGTAGAATGCTTGTAGGAAAAAGTTGCTATTCTAAAAGAGTCTGACCCATCAGCATCGTCCTCACAGCTTGTTGCTAGGCTGGTCGTTTCTCTTCTATTTCAGTTTCTACCCTGAAGTGCAAAGTGTACTCCTCTAGCCCCTGCTACAGAGGAGAAGCTGCCTGTTGACACAAGGAGGTGAAGACTGCAGACTCATAATGCTGCAAGACTAAAATTGATTAGCTGCAGAATGAAATGTTGTGCTCCCAAGTTCTGCAGGCAGCTGTCTCTCCTAGTTTGGTACCAAGCAGCTTTCTAGAGAAATTTTAAGGCGCTTTGAGCTGACAATATGTGAAAATGCCAGCTTCTGTTTGTCCAGTCTGATAAAATTCAAGTGGCACTAAACCACGTGGCAGCCAAAAGGTCTGTCTGTTTCTGAGCAAGAGCCCTAACTGGGCCTGATCCCATTTGGTTTAAGATTAGTAGCCAGTGGGTTTCTGCAGCAATGAGAGAAGAAATAAAGAGTGCGGAGTGTAATGCTGAGCGATGTAGACATTAGGTTTTGGTTCATACTCTCAGCAAAAGCATCAGGCTGTTTCCCTAACGTTGTAGCAGGCAACTGCTGCTCGCATTGGGAAACAGCTGAAGTAGTGCAGGAAGAATTTAATAGCCTGTAGGAGTAATACTTGTGTGTTCCTCAGACTGAAACAGAAAAGTTGCCCCATCCTGGCATCTCAGTCCTCGCTGGCCATGTCACTCAGTACTGTTCCAGGATGATTCTTCCCAAATCACAAAGCCACCCCAGTTCTCAGTAGAAGCTCACAGCCAGGATGGCAGGGCAGGGTCGTGGAGCAGCCCTGTGCAGCACTGTGGCCTTCTGCCGTGTTGTGTGTGGTGTCTGCAGAGTGCGTGAAGAGAGGTGACCAGAGTGACGTGGGGTAGGCACTAGTGGAGAAGAGAGGCAGTGTGGCCTTGGAGTGGCATCCTGTAAATGCCCATTCTTTGCAACTCTAGGCATTCAGACCTCTCTTTTTAGGGATACAGATGGATGTCACGTCCAGGAATTACCAGCTGTTATTTCCCTGGTGTATTAGAAATGGGCAGCTATGCATAAAAGCACAGATTCAGACAGCTCCACATTTTGCATCGTTCCTCTCCAGTGGCATAACTCAGGCAGGGGATCCAGAGGAGCGTGGAAAGGGATGTGTGTATTTTCTAGTTAGAGACTATGAGGTGTATCCAGTAATAAATTCTGTATCCATCTAATAAGTTATCCAAGAAATGGGGCTTATTTTATGTTCTTGCAATTGCTTTGGATTGTCTTAGGCTTTTTTTTTTTTAAACATGATACATTAATTTAATGTTTTAATGCTTGCTGAAACCCACCAGCTTTTAACTTCATCTGAAAACTCAGTGATTGAAGTCTGTCAGTTTTCCAGCAGTGCCCGTGGAATGTGTCAGCAATACTCACCTGTTAAGGTCACCCTGTGCGTATGAATTCTGTTTGTGCTCTGCAAAAATGTCTGTGTCCTTCCTGGAGAATAATTCCTGTCCAGGTTGAACCATTAACTGTGTTTCCATCAGTGATGAGCATGGTCAGCCACAAGTATCCATCTGAGTCTGACAGAGAAAAAAGGGTTAAATTTAGGCTGATGCTTTTAGGTATTTCCTTCTCCACAGCAAGTTAACTCCCATGAGAGCGAGCATGTCATTACAGATCATGCCTGCTAAGAATCCTACCTGTAAAAATAGATTTTTCTGTCTCAAGGGCCTTAATAAGAGTGTTACTACACAGAACTGTTTTACAATGATAGCTCTAAATAATTTATTTTTTATTTCAACAAAGTACACCTTAAAAAGTAATAAACTTGTTTTTCAAGCCGTATTTTTATGCTAGTAGCACTGGACTGTTTGGTCTCTGAGATCCATTTCTGCATTTCATTGCCTGGGTTTGTTCTAAAGAAGATTTATTTTTGTTCTGTGAATAATTTTTGAAGGTTCTTGTAATATGTACAGATATAGATACATTTGAGGTCTTTTATTGATATTCCTACAAAGAATACAAATAAACTTTAACTTTAAACAGTTTGGACTCTGTAAAACTATGCTGATTTAAAATTCTCCTCTCTCTGCTCTCAGGTTGTGCTTGTGCTTTGTGTACCTTAGAGGGTGCTGGGTAACTCGGGCGGTGTCACTGCACCTTTGGGACAGGGTAGCTCCCGTTTGTCACCTGGAGCTGCCTGGGTAAACCAAGGGCATCTGTGGTCATAGAATCATAGAATCACCTGGTTGGAAAAGACCTCTGAGATCATCAAGTCCAACCATACCTGTCCACTACCAAACCATATCTCTGAGCACCCCACCTACCCATCTTTTAAACACCTCCAGGGGTGGGGACTCAAGAACAGCAGAATTAATTCCTTTCTCTTATTTCTGTGGCTGGGTGTTTTGCTGGGGTGCCCAGCACACGGGTCCCAGGGCTGCCTCCCACAGCTCTGCCTCCCTGTCTGGGTGACCTCTGCTGCTTTCTGAAGCTGTCCTGCTGGCTGGGAAATGTCTGGCATTGTGGAGTGAGAGAGCGACAAGCTGTGGAGACACGGAGAATTGCTCTCTGCTTCTTTCAGGCATGGGATTGTTGGATAATAACAACATCTTAAGTGGTGAAGAGAGAGTTACCTTGTGTTAATTAATGTGTTTATACCTCTCGTGCTGCACCAGTGAATGTGATCAGCCCAGTTTTCCTGTTCAGTCAGTTCCAGGTGCTCATGCAGCAGCCCAAAGCTGCAGCATTTGAGGCATGGACATACAGGGGAATATTTATTTACAGGTTCACTTAAAATGCTGGATTCTAAGCAATTGATATTTATTCCTCATATGTGTATGAAATCTTGTATGTAATGAGTGGGAAAACCTTTCATGTTGAACTTACTGAATGTAAAGCCTGTCCTCAAGGGGATGTTTTGCTGAAAGTCCATTTCACATGATATTTTTTTTCCATAGCTTTGAAGCCTGAAGAATACACACAGCAACCTTGTAGTTGTTGCTGTGTGCCTCCACCCTGGCCCTACACTTTGTTCTGTTCAAGTCTCCTGCGTGTTCTGCCTTGTTCTTGCTTAGGCTGTGAGTTTTTCCTGCCAGGAGCTGTCTACCCGCATGTCTGTACAGAACCCAGAGTGCCTGATGCTTCTGGCCCAGCAGCGCAGACGTGAATGGGCAGAGGCAGGTGAGAAGAGGGGTGGGATGGGATGGGATGAGATGTAGAACTAGGAAGCAGTGATCTCAGTGTCATCTTTGCTCTCATGGTTTTGGGAAGGGGAAGGGGGGGAATCTAAATGGGAGAGGGATGGGAAGGGTTGTGGGGAAGGAGGAGACAGCTGGAGAGTGTGCTGAGTGAAGCAGAGGGAGGAAAGTGAGGCAGAGCAGGAGCACTGCACAAATGCCAGTTAGGATGGCACTGGGATAATATATTTAAAACTGGGGCAAGTTTAGGCTTTTCTGCAGCTGTCCCAAAGCAAGTGGTACTCCAGTGTTTAGTCCTGCTGAGGATGTTAAATCCTGCTTTACCTTGGACATGCTCCTACTTCCACCGTGTTCAGCTCCTGTCTGTGAACGTTGACATTCTTCTCCCATTTCTAGCCATTCTGGACAAAACACACAGGGCTCTGGAGCCCGTCCTCATCACTCTGGCAGTTCACCCACTCCAGCTGGGAAATTCCTCTGGAGAAGCTCCCCTCCAAGGGTCCTCCTGCCTAAAGGATGCAAGTGTCACACCTTTAATGCTCTCCTATGTGCACATGCTGCTGCTTTAAAGAGCAGCTGCTGCTTTAAATCCATTAGCAGGTGGAATACCAATTTGCTTATGCTGAGATATGAGTCCCATGAGAAGAGAGACCTTGCTCTTACTAGAATCCATCTCATGTTGCTGTCCTTCACCTTTCTCCTGGTCCCACAGATTAAATATCCTCATGTCTCCAGAAGGTGTATTAAATTCCTGCTTTTTGCTGTGAGAGGTAGATCAGATATCTTGGTTGTAGGCATGAAACCTGGCTACTCCTACAGCGAGTATGAACACCTTGTCCTTACTCAGCTCCATGGGATCCTGCTGATGCAACTGGAAATGTGTGTTCTGTGGACCTGAACCCACTTTTCAGTAGACCCCCTTAGCCCAGCTCAGTCACAGAGCAGCCTTGGCTGAAATAGAGAGAAATTATTACCAATATTGCAGACTTGAGGGCAGCTGCCAGGAGCAGGGCACTCGGGGCAGATGTTCCCTGTGCCCTCCAGGTCCTTCCTGCTTTCACGCTACAATGTGACCCTAAAGGCAGTCAGGTTGCTGCTGGGGAGAGGGGATTGTGAGGGGCAGATACCTGCTGTTGACACCTGGAGTGGAGGATGATACAGTGATGGTAGAAACTAAAACAGAATGAGATGTGATTTGCACAGGTGCATGACATTTCTGACTCCCTTTTCTCCGCTGTCCAGGCTTCTATTTGCAGCAAGACACAGATGTTGAGACCAGTTCCTATTTTGCTTGGCAAGGAGGAAGTCCTGCATGCAATGAAAGAAGAAGAGCTACAGCTAAGTTGCAGGCTGCAGTTATTCACCCTTACCCTTGTCACTTCTCTGCCTTCACTTAGCTCATGTAAGTCAGACAACACACAGGTGCCATCCTGGACCCTACCTGAAACTATCAATTTATGGATTAGGAGTGGCTGTTCTATTGATGGGAGCTACATCTTGCCTCCCTCACTAACTACTCTTTTATATTCTCCTGGTCTTCAGAGAGAATGTGAGATAAAATCCATTTTCAGAATGATGGGTCCAGCATATTTACAAGCAAATATGAATACTGCAGAACATAATCAAACCAATGCAGAGTACCAACCAGCATCTGGTACCTTGCAGGGACAGCCCCTCCTGGCAGTACAGTGTTAGCTTTGCATTTATAGGTGCAAACTAAACTTGTTGGGGAAGGAAGCTGAAAACAGTAGAGCTGTGGTAGATACCTGCCTGGGAGATGACTGCCCTGAAACAGCCTTAGAATGGAATCACAGCCTGGTTTGGGTTGGAAGGGACCTTCAAGCTCATCCAGTTCCAACCCCCCTGCCATCAGCAGGGACACCTTCCACTAGACCAGGTTGCTCAAAGCCTCATCCAACCTGGCCTTCAACACTTCCAGGGTGGAGCAGCCACAGCTTCTCTGGGCAACCTGGGCCAGTGTCTCACCACCCTCACAGCAAAGAATTTCTTCCTCACATCTCATCTCAATCTCCCCTCTTTCAGAGGCTCAGAATCAGTGCTGCTTTGGATGTTTTATATATATATATATATATATATATATATATATATATACACACCCTCTTGGTGCTGGCTGAGGGAGAACAAAAGGTTCATCTCTTCAGGAGATGTAGAAAAGAGGAGGTTGAACAAGATCCCTCATACAGGAGCACAGTGTGGATCATATGGTGGCAAGAGCTCATTAAAGGCTGGGACACTTCTGTGGGCCCTTGGCAAGATGGGGGAGAAAAACTGGCTATTCCCCATGCAGGCAGCAGCGGCTGCAGGAGCAGTTTCCGTCCAGGGAAGCTGGGTTTGTCTCCATGAAAAGGGCTGTGTGGCAGTAGCACAGCTGGGCGTTTGGGTCAGCCTCTCCTGATCTGTGACCTGGCTTTTGGGAAGGAGGGAAGAGGAATGCGCTGGCTGCTGTTTTCCCCTCTCATCCTCAGAGGACAAGCCTTCCCTGGCAGCCGTGGGTGCTGCTCCCCTGCTCTGGCAGGTAGCCTGGCTGTGACACCCTGTGCGCACTCAGCAGCTGCCTTCTGTGCAGAAAGTGGTTCTGCAGAGCCAGCGTTGTCTCTGTAAGAAGGGGTTGTCCTTATCAAGGACACTTAATTAGGAACATCCTGTAAAAACCTACTTGGTAAAGGCCTTGAAAACGTGCTGTGTGGATTTTAGTTCTCATCACAGTCAGGGAATTTACTGCAGCCTCCAAATGAGCTGAAACGTGTGGGAGCATACATCCTTGCTGGACACAGGGCTTTGCCCTTAAGCTCGAACCTGGAGTGTGTGTCCCTATTTCCCTTTACCTCGGGTGTGGTGACACAGTCTGTGTCTCACTGTTCAAAGCTTTGCTCTCCAGTAATACCTCTGTGCACTAGTTCCTTTAGCACCTTCAAAGGATGCTTTTCAGGACTCGGGACTTCCCTGGTGGGGAGGCAATGAAAGAGGAGGACTGGCTTCCTTTTCTCTGCTAGTACCAGAAACCACTGCAAAATTTTATTGTATATTGTTGGATGTTTTTTTAGGATCAGGAATCACTGAAGAACTTAGACCTGATCAAGACTCTCATAACTGGGATTCAGTGGAGCACTGCCATTCAGATTTTTCTCCATCACTGATCTGTGCCATACTGGGGTGCATTTAGAATGTCATTGCTACAGCAACCAATAAGGCTAAAAAAGTTTATAAATTATGTAGCTTCTCCTCTGGAGTGGACTGAGGGGCAGAAAGATTGCTACTCCCTCAGGAATGTTTTTCTTGTCGTGTTTTTTGTTGGTGGTTGTTGGTTTGTTGGGTTTTGTTTTTTTTTCTTGAAAGAAATACATTCCCTGTGGGCAGATTCCAGATTGTGGCTTTGGCAAAATCGGGAGCTTAAAATGGAAAGTCCATCTGCCCCAACTGCTGACTTGACAACTGTCATGCTGGAATAAGCTGTGTGCCTCAAAGGGGAAGATGGAAAGACCCAGGACGCAGTGTACCCGGTCCCTCTCGCCGTTCAGGGTGGCGTGCACAGCAATGCTCTGTTGGATCGCGGCTGACGTGGGTTTATGAGACTCCTGCCAATGCGTTGGTGGTCTAACAGCTGCCAGGACATTTTCCTGAAGGGCTAGGCTGGGTTCTTTCTGTAATGACTGTCCTCTAGAGAGTTAGCCTAATATCACAGGAGTTAATGCTCCCACCTGTATGCAAAGCATTTCCTGTTCTGGTTAGGGACAGCAGCTGAGTGTGAGCTGGAACGCCTGCTAAAGTGTATTGGCACCAGAGGAGTCTATGAAGAGCAAGCATCAGTCATCTCAGAGATCAGAAATCCTGGGTAAAAAGAGCCATTTAGGGTTATAGTGCTGATAGTGGCTTTTCAAGTGCCATTCAAAGCTGCTGAAATCATCTCATCGGCCACTAACTGCTGGGACCCTGAGTGCAGATTCCAGCCATTCCTAAAAAGCTGGGTGGCAGTTCCAGACCTGCCTTACAGGGATGTTTGTGTTGTGTCACCCGGCTCAGTGGCTGGCACAGCTGCTGATCTCTGCCTGCTCAGCCCAGGACGGGAGTGGCTGCAACGCTGTGGGTCGGGGATGAGCTGTGCTGGCAGAGTTGGGTGGAAGTCAGCTGCCTCCCTCCCAGATTCCATGCTTTTCAGCTGCTTACCTCTGCAGCAAGAAGCTGCCTCAGTCACAGGGATGCTGAGAGGAGGAGTAAAAGAGGTGGGTGAAGAAGGAAGAGCAGTTTGCAGCTGCCCAGACTAGAAATAAGCTGAGAGGAACATGTATGCCCCGTCATTTGGGGACCTTCGTGCTGCCTGCACCAGCAGCTACAGGCAGGCCCCTCACACTGAGGGTGTCCCTTTGCCCCCAAGGTAGGAGCTCTTGTGTTCACAACCAAAAGATCAGAAATGAGACTGTGCCTGTAGGGCCACAGAGATTTGTCCCCTTGGTAAAGGGTTTGGCTAGTCCTTGGTTCAAAAATAGGCATCTGATTTCAGATGGACTGAAGTATCTTTAGGATCTGAGTATTTGGCTGGTTTCAGTCTCGCTGTTCTGGAGACCAAGACTTGGCCAGGTCTCTCCTTGGTGATTTTGCTCTGTGCAGCTTTCCTGTAGTCACACCTTCCTCTGCAGCTTGCCCAGATGCAGGACTATACTGCTACAGATTTATTCTGTCTAACTGGGACAGGCTTGTGGTATATGCATCATGCTCCCCAGCAACAGATGCCCTTCCAGGTTGGAGAAATAAATGCTAAGCTAGCCTTTTCCTGATCCTAAACAATAAAAGCAGCTTTTGCTGCACATATATTCCTTATGCTATTTGGCATAAGGTAGAAGGGCTTTTATTGCCCCACTGTTTGCGAGGCATCAGCACTTGGGCTGCTGACCCCACAAACACAAAGCAGGATGCAATTAAATTGTTTGAAAATTTATATTGATAATGAAGTTTTTTATACCTTCCAGTACAACGTTTGCAATTGACTTTGGTGAAAGATGGGACGTGTGTTGTCATAAAAAGATCCCATTCTGGTGGGCTGGTCAGAACAGCAGCCCAAAGGGTACTGGTTGCAGCTGATAATGAACATGGAGGAGCCTAACGAGGTGGAATCTGCCTAACTTACAACTAGCCCCAGCCCAGTTTGTGGCTAGCTGACTGCCTTCCCCATGGGACAGGTCACCCCAGCAGCTGGAGGGAGAAAATTTGGTGAGTTGGGAGCCTTGGAGTTGTTATTTCAACCAAACTGTAGTTCTTCCACGTGAGGATCGGCATTTTCATTGTCAAGACTCTGCCTGTACCTTGCAAGTTTTACATTTCATTTTAGTCTCTTTAGTACGTGTGTAAGTGGCTGTCTGAGTACCTACCACCCTGGTACCAGGCTGCATGGCCATTCTCTTCTCATTTCTCCAGGTTCCTACTGCATTTTTTTGGCTTACAAGGGCCAGAGCTATCAGAAAGGCCTCTCCTAGAGTGAGTCTGGAGTGAGTTTGATAAATGAATCCTACGCCTGCATAACACGAGCACACTCACTGCTACAAGTGTTTCTTTAACCGTTGCTCCCTTATCAGCATGAAAAACAAGTATGTGGAGTGTCTTGGGCAAATGCACTTGTGCAGATGCTAGGAGAGCTACCAGCGTTATCAGCAAACTGGCTGAGGGATAGCATTTGCAATTCACTGTGCTTAAAACTGCTGTCAGTAAAATGCTCATCTTTCCTGAAAGCCTTAGGCCATCCCTGCTCACTCACTCTCGTCCTCTCTGAGACCACATCAAGATCTGTCACTGTGACAAAGTCCACATCGACTTCCCACACATGCTGCCCTCTAATTTATGTCCTACTGAAGTACTGGGAGCATAAAAAGGAGGAGAAAGTAGATGCTGACTGGGTAAATAACAAATCTGTCCTTCCCACCCACAGACTGGTCTGACATATTTCTCTCTTATAGAAGTGATATTAGGAAAAATTAGCTAATGATTAATAGCTGTGAAATAATGCCCTGATCTTGTAAATAAATAGCTTAAAATGAGGAGTGCATGCACAGCAATAATAACAGGCTTTCCTCGTGTTGGCGTGGATGAGTTGGACAAACCATGCTGAGAATCAAAGGGCATTTCAAGCCTTGCTCTTACAGAGCACAAAATAGCCCACAGCAGCAGCAGCAGCAGGCCTTTGTGTGGGGGAAGTCCACCTAGGAGGAAGTATGGTGCAGGATTGCTCTTGGGCTGTCAAACGACAACCACATGGTGCTGTGGTTTCCAGTCACTCTGAACTGGGGCTGTTTAGGGAGTCAATAGATATCCAATATTCGGACTGACCTCCCTTTTCCTACACCTTTCTTCCCACTTGATTTCTACTGCCCAACTCTCAAGTGATGTTTAAGGAGATATCCTAGGAATAACACTGGTGCCATGGGAACACTACGCAATTGCAGCTCCTTTGCAGGCACAGAAATAATTTGTTACCTATACCAGGTATTTTAATTTCTTCCACATGCTCCAAATCAACAGAAATCCTGTGGAGGATGAACTATGCGGTCACATGGGCTGGCTCATTTGCTCACTGGAAACAGGACTGAAGAGAGACTTGGCTTTTGTGCCACCTCAGGCACTGTTTTGGAGGGTGCTAATTGCCCTGGGCACATCATCTGCACATTTCACAGCATTCCTCAGAGGGCAGCATCCTGTGAAGATTGACCTTTGCAGCTCAGTCCAAAATGTGTGCCAGGCAATCAGGACAAATCCAGTCCTGAATGAAGGAAGTTTATCTGTGTCTGAATATTTTAATAGTATGTTCCCAGCAGAGGATTTGCGAGGCTTACCTTTACTTTATGCTAAGCTACAACGCAATGACATCCACTTGGGAATTTGGTACATTTGCTCTCTCCCTCTTGAGGCACCCAGTTTGCCAGGAACAGAAAATCAACACAGAAGCAAAACTTTTGTTCATGATTGTATGCTGCAAGCTGTGGAGGTGAGAAATTGGGTAAGACGCGCATCTTCCTGAGTCAGTCTTTCCTACTGGTGCCTCTCGTCAAGCGTGGGTCTCTGGAGCCAGAAGAACCCCCTGCAGAGTTGAAAGCAGACAAGAATAGTGCTATAAAATCCCCTGGGCTCAGCTCTCACTGAAGCGTTAGTGATATTAAAGCACAAATTTATCAGCCATCAGAGCATGCAGATTCCCGAGATGTGGGCAAATCCAAAGTGTTACTACGCTATCTTTACAGCCTTGAACACCCAGCTTCAGCTGTCATGAGCAGAAATCCTTTACATTTGGTTCAGTGGAGTTTTGGAGAAAGCTGGTTTTGTAATGTGATCTCTAAAAGACTCGAAGTAGTTCTGTGTGCTCACATAGTCTTCCTGTTTCCAGAGCAAGGCGTGCACCAGGTAATCGGGGAAGGTGCTGTAGCAAGCTGCGTTGCTTCTGTTTTACAGTGGGAGAAACTGAGTCAAGGAGGGAACAAGCCTGCTCAGGATTGCACAGCAAGTCAGGGTGTTTCCTGACAGTTTTATTTGTCCAGTGCTGCATCCATGTCCTCAGACATCCCAGCTACGAGCTGAAGTCCCTCTGTGTCAGACCCTGTGGCCTGGCCCAAGGCTTATTTTCAGAGGTGGTGCTCTGGTGTCTCCCAGCGCTCCTTGCTCTGTACAACGTGCAGCGATGTTATGGCCTGGCCCTCCAGCTGTGTTTCCATTTCCAGGCAGTAAATACTATGTAGAGAGCAGCAAATTCCAAATGGGACAGTTGGGCTGCTGCTGGCTGGGAGGCAAGGCTCAGCCCATGCTGCACCTTTCCTTATAGAAGATTAGAAATCATCAGCACTGGTTAAATTACTGCCTCTTCCCTTCCTGTATTTAAAAACTGATGCAAACAGTAGGAGAAGCTGGGGTAGGGATGATGCACCATAAGTCGTGATTTTTTTGCTAAGAAGATTTAGGAACCCAGTTTTCAAACAGATTGTGCTCTTGAGTAGCATAGGCCAGGTCAGATATGAAAATGGTTTCAACCATTTAGATCTTAGAGAGCACAGCATTGTTTTCATGCTCCCCTGTCCAGCTTGCTATGTCTCAGTGGTATCTGTTTTCAAAGATTACTGTTCATGCAATGTCAAATAAGTCACCATCACTTTTGGTGGTAAAAGTGGCAAAGATTTCCTGTCAGGAACAGTGCCTCCACCCCCTAGAGCTACTCTTTCCAGGCACTGACCTGTATCCATTATCTCTGCACAGACATTATTGTTGTTTACCTGCCACGCTCTTGCCCTGCAGGCCAGTTTTACAGCAATGCTCCCCAACAGTGCAGCCTCCAGGTGCAATCTCAGTGCCTCTAGTAATTATGTTTGAAAGTTAATATTTTATGAAAATATCAAAGCTTTTCTGTCCCTCAGCTTTACTGACAACTTTGGTAAAAGCCTGGGTTGTTTTTGGTTTTTTTTTCCTGTTTGTTTGTTGTGGTTTGATAGTAATCTGCTTGGCAGCTTGATGCTTGTTTCTATCCAGGGTTTAATCTACCTGATTGAACTGAAGTGATGTATGAACTGTGGTTCTGGTCATCTTCTGAAGGTGAGGGGCTAGGAATGTCTTTTTCTCCCTGAAAATTCTCCTGGGTGTTAAAGCAATATTTGGAATTGTGTTGTCAGGCTGTATTTAGCCAAAGATTTAATCAAAGGCCAGAAACAAGGGACCCGTGGTAGTGACAGAAGAGGAAAAAACAATTTATCTTCTGGCTTTACTATATGACATAGAAAAGGGAAAACTGAAATAATAACTGTTGTGGCTATAAAGAGAATCCTTCTTCTTAGAAATTTGACTGCCTTATCTCTTACAAGTTTTGTTTTCCCTATGCAATGTGAGGGGAAAGACCTTCCATAAAAAATAAAAATCAAATTCTTGCATTATAAAAATACTGTAATTTGACAAGAATCTCCTAAAGCACCAATAGCACTACTCAAAAGGTAAGGAGATGGGCACAGATTGAGGAAGAACGAGGTTCCATTTCATCAGAGATGCTGCTGGCTTTGCTCAAGGTACACTCGAGGCATCTGAGTGCCATGCAGAAAGTGATCTGGTTAATTTAGTCAATGGGCAACTGAAAGGTTCGGGTTAGGGGTGCTGCCTCTCTAAATTATGCAGAAGAGGGGAGTGATCAGGGAGGAGGCACACATTAAATTCCCCCAAGCAGTATTCGAGCAGCCACTTGCCCAGTTACCTAGTTTGGTCAGGTGCTGGGAGTCACACCCAAGCAGTTGGTTATTGGATTCAGCAGGGCAGAGGTTCAGAAGGAGACATACCGAGTTACCCGGGAAAGGTGCACCCATGTGAACTCCTGGCTGTATTGCACACATGCATGTAGCTGTTCAGAGATGAAAGAAGCTTGTCTGGTGATGTGTCCTCACTATGCAAGGGTAGAAGGTGCTGCTGACAGCATGGGTTGCACAGCACTCAGTGTAAGAGCTGAAGAAGTCGGGCTGCTTGGGCACAGAAAATGGATTTCTTTGACAATTGAGTGTTATTTCAAAGAGCAGCATTCCCAAACTCTTGTGGCATTATCGACTTGTGCTAGCAAGGGCTCAAATTTAGGGTTATTTTGATTATAAAATGCCTGCTGAATTCAAATCGGGGGTGGTCCTGGTAGCAGGAGCAACATGGGGATGGGGGACATGGCTGCAGAGCACAACCTTCTCTTTTAGGTTCCCTCAGGAAGCCTCAGTCTGCCTGTCCTGCACAACTCACCTTTTCTCCACCTGCCTGCCACTTCACAGACTGACATTAACACATATGTGCTAGAACCTGCATGAACTGGCTGCTTCCCTTTCTCCTGTAAGAAAAGCCATAGTAGTGCTTTACTCCAGGCATTGTACGAATTCTTACTGCATATAAAACTGGCTTTATCTGGTTTTCTCACTGCTGAGCTGAAAAATTAAATAGCTGCTATAAAATGTGGTGAAATACTGGTTTTACAAGTTAGATTTTGCGTGGGAGAAGAAAGGCTGGCTGCATTTTTTTCATGTTGTTTGTGTATCATTTTCAAACCTTCATTGATGAATGTGATATAGTTTGATAGCTAAAAATATACCAGTTTTGTGGTGGAAAATGTTATTAAAACAAAAATAAATATGGGCCTCTGCACATAGGTGAGAGAGAAAGCACACAAGGGAATGTTTGAAGTGAATGTGTTTGGAAGCTTTTCAGACAGGAAAAAAAACCCCAGTTTTGCTTTTATGCAGCACACAGTTTAGAATATATTTCAGACTTTGCATATGTTTCGGACTATTTAGCTGAAAATGAGGCACTGCATCTAATTATAACCTCAAAACTCATGTACACTTTGAAATGTAAATATAACCACAATAATGATACTCACATGGGGGTAATAAAGAGGTAAAAATGAGACACACCTTCTAAAAAGTTAAGAAAGAGCACCTGGGGCAAGAAAGAAGGACAAGAACAGTGGTGAGAAATATAATAAAGGTTTCTGACATTTTACAGTTATTATACCCAGGACTTGAGTCTGTCTAATCCAGAACCTGCTCTTCAGAGAGTCACAGTGTGATGGGTCAGTGCTACCCAAACAGCAGAATACATCTAGGTGAGGGTGATACTGAGGGGTCTGGGGTGGCCCAGGTGGTGGTATCAGCCTGACCCTCCCAGAGCCTGGGAGTCGCTGTTGTGTATTTGAGCGTTAATTAGGTCAGATTTGAACTATTTAATTACTGGCCAACCAACAGAGCTGGAGCTGGCTTTACGTTTCTCAAGGTCCCTGTCATTCAAACTGTAAAGTTCATTTAGAGAGCTGTTCTGGAAAACATGGACAAGAAAAACCTTCCTTAAAAGCATCCCCCATTCTAAAAGAGGTTTCAAGAGTTATGTCTGATGAAATGGTGCCTTACCAGAGAAATAAAGAAATTGGTTAAAAGGCAGGTGTAGGAAATAGAAAAAGAGATGTTTTACACCTTAATCACTCCCAAAATCACTGCAGAGAGAGAAGAGGTCATGGTGCTATGCCCAGCCAGCTGGTTATTTGGAAGATGGTTAGTGAAGAGAAATGTTCAAATTTGCAAATACCAAAGATGATGATGATGGCCGATGTCTATCACCTCAGAGTAATGATTAATCCCCAGCTTTTGAAGGCACAGGCCACTAAGGAAACAACACTGTTCAGACATGTAACAGCTCAAGCTGTAAGACAGCAGTGTCCAAGGAGAGGTCTCAAGTGCCCTAGCTTAAAAAAAAATAGTGGTGTGTACCTGTCTGGTTCTAGGTATGCAGAGCATGGGCAGAGGAATGGTTTGGAAATCTTCTCATTGCCACTGGGTGGAGCTGAAGCCCTTCTTGTTCAAACTGCTCCTTTCATAACTTTTTTTTCAGAGAGACAAATTGTGAATCAGGCTGTTTACAGATCGATTTGGAGAGCTCATTATACAGATGACCTCATTCTTCTGGAAGGGGAGGTCAGTGCATGTGTTTCATGAAGAGCAGGGGTTCTCCAGCAGTATGCAGTTGTTTGGACCTAGATGTCGGACCCAGCCAGGACTTGGGATGAATTTGTAAGGCAGTCAGACAGTCCTATAAAATCATTGTTGTCTTTAAGTGCCTGTAATAAACTGGCCAGGAGACTCTGACCTGAGTAAGTGAAGGGAAAATACAGCTGAAAGAAACTTATCAGAGTGAAGAATGTGTGTGTTAAACAGTAAGTTTTCTTTGTTTCTCAATCTGTCTTTTCTGCTCTAAATGATTTTGAGTGACAGCACCAGATCCATAAAGGACAAGGTGGGAGCTCGGATCAGGACAGACATAAGGAAAATGGGACTTATTTTAAAAGCAATTCTAAGCAGATGGGCAGGGCAGCAGGAGGGCGAAAGCAGTTGTTCAGATCACTTGGTGCTCATTACTCCTCCTTTGTCCCATCCCATTTCGTTGGGCTCCAGTTCCCTGTTTTCCACCTGCAACCAGACTCCCCTTATCTCATTCTGATTTCTCTTCTCAGTGTTTTGCTGACTGCCCTGTTTTCCCACAGCTGGCTCAGACCAGAGCCTACTCTGGCTGTTTGTGTGATGGGCGATTTAAGAGCTTTCTGCCCAGCCTGTCCTCATCGCCCCTCTCCTGGAGGGTGGCACAGCCAAGGCAGCACGGTGGGCTGTGTCTCTGTTCAGTGCCTACCACAGATCACTGCCTAGACAAGCTGAGCTTTCTGAGACATGAACCCCATTTATCAGGAGCTCCATTTAATGATCCCTGTTGGATTTCGCTATGGTGGCTGAACATCTCCATGCCTCAGAGCTCTGAGAGCAGAAACATCTTCAGCGTGTACAGCTGAATCCAGCATGGGCTGTGGCTTCAAGCTCTGGTACTGCAGAGGTCTGCTGACATAACTGTGCCAGAAAGAGTTACAGATGTAGATGTACCACTGTTGACCCGTGTGTGCTTTTGTTGCCTTAATTTATGTTGTTCAGGCCGTGAAGAGACATGAACATTGCAAACAGCTGTGGCCATGGAAAATCCTGCTCTCCTCTTGCGGCTTGTTATTCTTCTTCTGTGTGAGGGGAGAAGAGATTGTGCTCTAGCCTGCTTCAGGCAAGGTCCATGGAGTGATTTAAAGTGCTGATGAAAGTGGTTAGTGCTAACTCATCCAGCTTTGTCCAAAGCGTGAGAGAATGCTCACAGGGTTTCTTTTGTGGGCCCAGCCGCAGGGTGGTAACTCCCAGCTGGCAGATGCTGACGGACGACTGCGAAGCAGAACATCTTCAGTCAGCTCAGCCAGAAGGATCTCTGTCATTGGCTTGGGAGATGGGACAGCTAATTCGGCACAAAAGCTCTTCCTGTTGGCCACACCGCTAATAGGAAGCCCTGCTGACACAGCTTTGCTGGTACAGGTACAGCTGTGAAGATACTGTGGCATGGAAATAGCCCTTGGTTTCACTTTTGAAATAATTCTGAACATTTTCAAGGTGTCTGAAGTTTTCCTGTTATTCACTAGTTCCCTGACACACCCCATCACCAGTCTCTGCTCCTCTCATCTCTTCTCTCCTTCCTAAACCCATGCCAGAATCAGCACATGCAGTGCACCCCAATCACTGAAGGCTTCTGCCTCCACCTGGCACCACTTTTGAATACACTGAGCAAGTTAGACATCCCTGATTTTGGTCCATATTCCCCCTGTACTTTCTGTGCTCTACCCTGGGTCTCAGCTGATATAATTAGAGTAGACCAGCAAAATATATCGTTAGACCATGACATAAAATGCATGTTACAATATAGCTTATTGATTGAAACTGATGGAGGGATCTTCTGATACTGTAAACATGCTCGGATATGAGGACGTGATTGTAATCTTTGTGTCTATTCCCTGTCCCATGTAATGATGTAAAGGGATAATTATTACACTCGTTAATAATTTAGGAAGCTAAGCAACAGCACCTGGAAATTAGGTGTCAATTTTGCAAGATTTCCACAGAATGAAAAAGGACGAAAAATAGGTCAGGCAAAGTTACACTTTTGTCATTTAGAGAGAGGGGAAGGAAGTATTTTTAGCAAGAAGCCAGCGCTCTCTCTGCCTCGCTGTGCAACACAAGTAGGTGCCCGTAGCAGATGAGCTTTATCACACACGATTGCTCTAGGCCTGATGCTTTCCACAAACGCTCTGCAGAAGTGTCAGTTGTGGGTGAGTACCTGTGCTGGCAGCCTATCTGCGGTGTTTGAAGGGTCATCTTTATTTTCTCCTTTTGGCTGAGAGGTATTGTAATTCTCTGGGGCTGTGCTCTGGCATGGATTTGTTTAGTTTCTGATAGTCATTTTCCAGAGCCAGCATCCTAAAACATTATTTCTCAAACTTTATTTTTCTATGCTTTTAGTACTGAAGAAAAGGAAAACAGGCAAGAGACGTACTCCCATACTTGAACTCTGTGAGACATAAAGGGCTGTTAGAGCTACAGAAAGTTAGTGCTGATACACAATTGCATAGGCTGTGGCAGATACAGCCCTAGAAAGAGCTGGAGAGCTGCACTCTGTGTGCTGTCTATTCTGCTGTAGCTTTTATTACTTGAATATTTCTCTCAGTTTTTAATTCCCCCATCTCCCTTTAGGCTGACAATGTGGATCATGGGTTTTTAAAATTGCTTTCAACGGAGCACTATTATTGTTTATATTTAAGAATACTATTTAAAATCTGAAGCCAAGTTGAAAAGGAGAGTTGCGACATAGGGGGGGTGTGTTTGGCATCTCTCAAAAGTAATAATGTTAAAAAGCAAAACTTCCATTTGTAAAAATATGTCATTGCAATTCCAGCCAAGGAAAGGCAGCTTTTAAAATTAAACACCTATGTTCTTAAATCAAACTGCTCAATTACTTTTCAGTATATAGCAGTACAATATGTCTATAGTAGCCAGTTAATTGCTCTGCCTCATGAGATTTTTTTTAATATATTTTTTTTTTCCTGGATAGCTTGGGACCTTTGCAGCTGTTCCTTTTGAGCTTTGTGGCCAGTGAGGCTGTTGTGGTCTGAAAAATAAGCTGCCAAACTATGTGTTACCAAACCACTTATTACCAAAATAAAAGCCACATGCCTTCCTCACTCTGCGTTCATCTCTACAACAGCAGCAGCTTGTCCATCTCTGGAAAATCAGCTGGGGGGACCTTACAGGACACAGCAGACTCATCTTCTGGTTAGCTGCATTAGTTTTTATGGACATCAGATGCTGACAAGTCACATTTTTTAATCCCAAAGCATCCCAGCAACACGAAGTTTGTACGTATTTAAGCGCATGCAGGGCAAATACTTAGCCAGACAAAGGCTGGTGTTGGGAGTGGCACTAGTGTAGGCAGTTTTTATTCTTTAACTAAAAAGAGGATGGCACAATGACTGTAACTAGAGATGTCAAATGCAAATGGCATGTGGAGACAGACCAAGTCAAGAAGGTCGGCCTGCTCCTATCATCTTTCTTTCCAGCGGAGGGGACATTTTTCCTGGGGTGAAAGAGCACATCATGGAGGGCTCTTTCCCTCTACCCCCATCACCTAAACCAGTGCAATTCATAACTGCATCACGAGTTATTTTCCCAAGCTCTGATAAACTTGAGTCATTTTATACTTCGTATTTGAGTTTTTCATATTGCTTTGTGTTCCAGAAAGATTTAATAGTATTGAGTCATATTTCTTAAAAAAAAATAATAAAAAATAGATATTTCCTGGAGCTTTTGGATTTTACTATGGGGAAGTATAAGCCATTAGAAGCGCCTGTATTTCATAGATGATATCTGCTTTTGCAGCCTCAGTTCTTATAAAAGGTAGGAAATGTCCTTCTGCATTAGAGAAACTCAGTTTTACACAGGTGCTGGTGGGCAGGAATCCTGCTGGGTGGTTCTCAACCCAAGCATCTTTACATTGATAGAGATCTTTGGGTTGTTTTTATTTCTTAAACCGTACCGTTCTTTCAGTACCATTGTATGCAATTTGTGATCCTGAGATGCCCTTTTTGAAGTTTCTAGAAAGAGAGTTGTGAGTGCAATCTTTCCAGTTTCTCTGTCATGAAGGATGTACCAGAATGACTCTTCCTCTAGAAATATCAGTATTCTCAACTGGCCCCATGAAGGAGTACTCAGTACTGGCTGGTTTTATTGTAGTGGAACTATGAACATTTTTTATACGTTTTCTTACAGGAACCAAACAGTTAATTCATCCAGTCAATATCAATAAAGTCTCATTTTAGCATTTGGGCAACCTCACTCCTTAGGTTAACTTTCTGTGCCAACAGGGTTGACTCAATATATAAATACACTGGGATCTGTAATAATGTCCTGTTTATTACTTCCTGAATGCATTATAGGCTCTTAAGCACTTAATCAAATTCCTTGGGATTATCTTCTGCATCCTCTTCTGCAGGCAGGTTTGTATACCAGTTTGATCATTTTTATCTGGGGAGTGCTTTGTAACCCGAGCACATATGGGACCTTTTGTCCTGCTGTTACAAGTCCTGGGGAGGTGCATCTGCTCTTAGGAGCACGGCTTGCCACATGCTCACATTTGAAAGACTATTAGGGCTTCTTTTGTTTTAAAGTAGGCCCTACAGTAACATTTTTATACCCTTGATATAATTACTCTGCATTCCATGAGAGTAACTGTATTTCAGTTCATCCCTGTTCATTTATTTACATGGTTATAAAGCTTTTTTTTTTCACTCTTCTAATTTGTAAACATTTTAGGGTGCCCGAGAAAAAATCTTATCTACCATAAATAGAGCATTTTCTGACTGTATGTTTATGCATTTGTTTTAGTCTTAAATTCCTTTCCAGTTTGTAGTGAGTGCAATGCATTGCTGCAAACTGCTTGCTTTTGGCAGGCGTGACACTGAACCCCTTGTGCTGATCCCTTTCCATGTGTTACGACTTTTTTTTCCCACTTCCATTGCAAATAAAACTTTTCCCTCTGTCTAGCTACCCTAATGTTCTGCCTTCGTACTTTGGCATGTGTTTTTAACCAGAAACACTGTAGTTCTCTTAGTTCTTGTTAAATATTTCTGCATGGCATTGATGCAGCCACCAAATGTGCTCTGTTCTTAGCTGTGTCCAGCTTGCAGGGGCAGTAAGTTTGTCCTTACAGTCTGTATGTGGCAGGATCTGAGTCAACGGGAAATGTAGCTTTGTACATGGGACTTTAAACATCCCTGGCAACTTTAACCCTTTTTATTAAGAAAGGTGAAAAAGTGAGTAGCTGTAAGATATGAATGTATAAGGAACATAAATGTATGAGAAAATTGGACTGAGATATTAGCCATCTTAAAAGTCTCGTTACTTCTAGATAACCCATCTCATCAAATTCCTCTTTTTTCTCTCCTGTGATACTCTTCTGGTGTCAGACTTCTCTCTGCCACATAAAGGGCATGCAGCCAGCACCTTAGGCCTCCTGCACCGAGGAGGTGACTGCTGGTGTTACCTCAGGCTGGGTAAACAAGCACACTCTGTTCACGTGTTTTAAAATATAAAAAAGCCAGCAAATAATGAAGACAAGTTGTTAATTTCACTTCACATGAGTAAACTGGTAATTCCTCTATAAAAACACAGACTTTTGGGGGTTATGCAACTCTTATCTGAAATTATTTTTATCTCCTGTAAGCAGTGGGCCCAGATGAGAGTGCATGGCAAATACAGAACTAGCCAAACATCCTTTTCTGCGGCTCCTTGAGCATCAGCACATCTTCTAAGGCCGTTTGTAATTGCAATTGCACAGCAGAGTTAAAAAGGGGCTGATACCATACAGCCAGGTTAAAGCCCTTGTATTACCCTACAGCTTTAAGATCACCCAGAGGCCTAATCTTCCTGTGTTATGATTCTGTATTTCCTTCTTCGTTGTTTCATCCAAGTCTTGTTTAATAGTTTATTTTTAAAAAAAAGACTTATGCAATCAAAAAATCCTTGTGCTTCTAAGAGTTAGAGATTATCCACTGTCAGAAGCTATCAGATCTGCCACCTGTCATGGCTTTGAGCCAAGTGGTCATGGACAGAACTCCAGGGAAGGCCTCTTCTGGATCTGGTTTAGCGATGCTTTGCCATTTTTCTGTTCTTATAGATTCCAGCTATTTGAATCTCAACTTTGTGAAACTTTTCTTTTGATTTAAAAATACAGGAAAATTTAGCCAAAGGATTTTTTTTTGTTGTTACTATTATTCATTATTGCACTTATTTTTCTTGATAATAAGCAAGCAATCATTGAAATCTGGGTTAACACAAACTGGAAAACTCACAGGAATGAGCCTGTATAAAATCCACTCTGTACCTTTCCCTCCAAGTTAAACATGGTGTATTCCCTATGGTGTGGGTTCTTCAGGAACTGAAGGGATCCTAGGAAATCTTTAAGAGTCAATTATCTTTGAAACCTGAGCTAAATGAAGCACAGTAACCTATATGAGGACTCAACAGTTTGGAAGATAAAAACAGTAGGAAATTCCTCCCAAATTGTAACTGTTAGCTGTGTTAACAATCACGAGTAGGCAAGGGCACCAGACTTCAAATGTGAGCTTATTTGGCAAAACCACAAGGAGTATGGGTCCTTATGTTCCATAACTTCAGTATACACATATTCCTCTTTCCCAATACCATTTTGTGGAAATCTTGGAAAATTGTACAGCTTCATAAAACAAAAGCTGCAAAAGCCGTCACAGACATGTTCTGCCTCTTTTTGGTAACACTAAAGTAAGAAGCCAGAGGTTGCCAGGTATTTTTACAGGGGTTTTTTTGTAGTCTTAATGGCCACATCCTGACCCTGCTGAAGTCACGCAGCTGGGTTTACACTCTGCCAAGCACATGTCTGGGCCTGCATTTAAGCCCAGACTTGCCGCTGAAGCTTGGTGTTTACACATTAGCCTGTGCTCTGTCTGATCTCTTACACACTAGCACAGCGTTTTAGGACAGGCCTGGGCTGTCATTCGTAAGTAGAGTCACACTGCTGTCCAGATTCTGCAGATCCTCTGGGGCCACTGCAGCTAAAACAACTTTCATTTGCTCCTTGGGTCCCATCTGCTGTCTGGGACACAGGGCATCAAGCAATCGCCGAGAGGCCTATCTGCTCCCTGTGGGGATAGCCTGAGCAGCATGGCAGGGGCTGGGTGAGCCTGGGATGTCTAGACAGGCACGCTGAGCTGCCCCTGCACTTTGCTGTGCTCTGATTGTGCTCAGCAGCAAGGCACTGCGATGCCAAAGGCTTCTGAGGCAGAAAATTCTTCCTCAATGCCCAGCCCGCTCCTCTGAGCAAAGAGGAGAGGGAAAATGAAGGGACAGCATTGATGGGCTGCCCACTGAAATGCAGTTTCTGGGCCAGATTTGAGATGTACCAACTCTGATGGCCTCTTTAACTAACAAGCTCAAAAACTATGAACTTTTGTGGAATTGGAAAATTAACTGGGTCAGCACAATGATGGATGATCTGTGAGACAGTTTTGTTTGGTGTCCAAGTACCATCTGCATTTATTTTCTGGCAAATGTTATACATTTTCATGGATCATTCTTCAGCCTTTATTTGAGTGCTTCAAGTATGTGTCTCCCTTATTTGTATCACTGAATCCCCAGTTGAAAATAAAGCTGATAAAAAATAACATGTTGGTGATGGCTTATGGAGTGAACTGCAAATGGTGATGTGTATGTCCACGTGTGTCTGCCAGAAGTGTCACAATCCATACCATACAACTGCCATCTATAGGAGTGTACTGGGAACGCATTGAGAGAAAGATGCAATGATTAACATTAGTTTTTGTCTAAAACTAGAAGTATTGCAATAAAAAAACAGGTAGCTGAAGTATGAAATGCAGCATACTCCAAAGACTATAAAACATGCACTTCACCATTTAGTATGGAGTTAACCATTAACAATCACACTTATTGTAATAGTTTCCTGCATCCCTTCAAATGCTTTTAACGTAATCTGGGATAACCAGGCTTCGGGAAAGTGATGCACAAGTTAGAGTTTACAAAGCTGCTCATGTGCTGAGTACATCCAATGCTGTAAGGTATTGTTTTCATTCTCACCAAGGCAAATGAAGGGTCATGCTGATAAAAATAGCATCATAGCAAGTGTCTTCTTTGTTTAGAAATCAAAATTCTTATATTATCTGGCTTTATTTTTCATCAGAAGGTATTTATGTACATTTTCTAACAGAATTAGGGTACTGATTTCCAGAGCTATACTCCCAAGAGCCCGGTTAGTATTTTTTAAAACCTGTTACCATAGCCTCTGCTGAGACATAACTAGCCAAGAGCACACACTTGCCTTGGTACAAACTTAAATGAAATTGATTTGATTAAACCACCCTCACTAACTTGTTTACCGTATTGATTAATACAAAAGTTATAATTATCAATAACATAATTTTCCCATGGAAAATCTATTTGTGCACATGGCATTCATCAGAATAGTTGTATTAAAGACAGCTTATTGAGAAAATAAAAAAGAATTTATGCACATATTTCATTAATTCCAAAAGACTGAATGGGGAGGAAGATTCCTTCTAATTGAGATTCTATAGATGTTGGCTTTCCATGTCCCATTACAGTATACAGGATGTTAGCTGCAGTGGAGGAATTTACTTCAGACAGTCTTCTGCCCTGATGTGCAAGATTTGTTTCTTGGGCAGAGATAGTTTATCTCCTGATCACTACTGATACTGTTCCTAAGGCACAAGCTAGCAGAAAAATCACTGAGGATTATTTCATGTGTTCTTTTGGAGGAGTTTTGATTTTTTTATTGATGAGAAGTTATTGATCACATCTGAGGGTCCTGCAGAGAACTTTGTGGTCATTAACTAAATCAGTTTGCATTTTTTGCCTGGTATATGTGAGGAGCCAGTTGTGCCATAACAGAAAAACTCCCATGCTTGTGACTGAGGGGACAGCAGAGAGGTTCCAGGGACTGTTGGCTCTTCCACTCTGAACTGACTCACCTCCTGTGCGTCAGGACTACTCTACCTCCATAATCATTTATCATTTTTAACTCTCTGTGATGCTTTTTTTCAGTTAGACTTATTTAACTAGAGATTTTGTTTTCCATTTTTTGTATGCTATACCACTCCTAGGTACGGTCTGCATTAAGACTTGCATTTTCAAAAGGCTCTGTATTTTCAATGTTTCCCATGTGGTTGTATAGAATTGTGTAGTCAATTGAAAATGTACATGCACTGAGACAATTCCAATTTGTATACATACATAAAATCCACAAGCTTAGAGCATATTTCTTGTTTTTTTGTTTGCTGACAGAAGCAGTTGAGAGAAGACCTCTATTTCACATCATACACTTTTTACTAAATTCATGTCTCCAGTATTATATTAAAGCCTATGGTTCAAAACTCTTGACCTAAGTAAAAAAGCACTAGCTGTTTGTCACAGAGATGCTTGTGTTCTGGGAATAAAAGGCCCTAATGCAGCTGTGTTGAAAACAGCACAGTGGGTTTTTCAAAGACCCTCACCTGCAAATTCGGCATTCTTGTAACCTCCGAGATCTGGTTGTTATCTGCTAAGTTCAAGTCAAGGTTTTCCTACATGTTCTTAAAGGTTTTTAATAATAGAGGATTCTGATCCTCAGTTTTGTTCCTCCTATTCCACCATATTACAACAGAAGTTGTGGAGAACCAAATGCCCTGGGAGGGAGAAGTCATGACCTGCAAGATGACAATCAATAGCATGTGACAGTCATTTGAGGCCCCACATCCCCTGTGTGACTCGCTGTCACTGATGAGGCTTGCACTTCAAATTTCCTACCCAGGAGCTCTTGAGTCTAAATGTTACTCACCTCATTTAATCACCAAATCACACTACCAAGCTGCTGCCGTGTGGGTAAAGCAAAAAGTTTTTATTTATACACTTGGGGTTTTTTTCCTAGTTGAAAGACTGTAGCTTTCTTTCACAGGGAATCACTAACTGGTTTTGAGAAATAAGCTTTAAAATGTGTATTGACATTTCAAGGAGCCTGATGTTCATGCTACACCAGTGCTGAGTTTCTACTTAACGTGAAATTCTGTGTAAATACGTTGTGACTTCCGTAGTATAGTGAATCTGCCACCTAGATAAACCACTGTATTGCTTTTCCTATTGGTGTCATTAGGTGAGCCCTCTGGGCCAGATGACACAGAAGGGCAGCTCGGTATTTCCCAGGTGAGGAGCCTGATGTAACGTGCTGTTAGCAAGTGGGAAGGTATCCAGGTGAGTATGAGGCAGTGAGATGTGAAGGTGTCTGCCATGCCAGGATATCCCTTCGCAGTGTGCGTGAGTTGCTAGGCAGGGAGCTGACAGCCGCTATCGCAAGCACCTGACAAATCCTGTGTTTCCTGACGTGCTTTCTTAGGATGCAAAAAAAATGCTTCTGTGGAAATAGACAGTGACAGAGCTTTTTCAAAAAGTTAGTCTCCCAAATCTGATTAAGTTTCAAAGATTTTTTTTTCCTCACTTCGCTTGCTCTTCAGTAAATTCCATGCTTGATTTTTTCTTTTGACCAAACAGAATAGACAAGGGAGCAAAAAATAATAATAAAAATATCCTATGGAAAATACCTTGAAATTGTAAGTGAAGAAGAAAGATGATTGCAAGCTGTCTCCCAATTCTAAGACTCCACAAAAAAATCTCTCTTTGCAAATTCAGGATACTTGGGAGCTCTGTAGATGTTGCAAGGAATGGGGAGGAAAGCAGTAATGCCGTTTACCGTGATTCTTTTGCACCTTTTAATTGCCAGACATAATCTGCACAGCACACACTGCTGCTCAGTGAAGTACTTCTTCCACATCTATAGTTTCTCCCCTCTTTGCATCAATGTGTGTGTGGGAGGGGGGATTAGTGCACAGCCATATGGGAGCTGCAGGAGTGGTAAAGAGACAGCAAAGGGAGCAAGATATAATGGAGGAGGGGAGAGGACTCCACTGACGCTTAATGGAAGCGATGCAGAATTCCCCCGAGGGGCTGTGACCCTTCCACATGCCTCGCAGACCCCAGCTGGAGAGGCACTTTAAGCAATTTACCAATGCAAACTCCAGAATGTTTTTTTGTACTTCATGGGATATTCCACTGGACAAGAAGGAGAAGGATGTGCATTACTTAATGGGAAGGTGAAATGAAGGTTGGTTGATATTTCTTCTGTAAATCAGCAAGCTGGATCATGACTTTATGTTCAAAACATATTAAAGCATCATTCCTCCTCCCTGAGTACCAAGAGCTTGGAAACTCCTAAAATGAAAGGTAGAGGAGGGGTAAGTGGTAGGGGAGGGGGTGGGTTGTGTGGGAGCAAGCCAGAGCTTTATACTGTCAGCATTTCCTTTTTCCAAGATCAAATCCTCTTCTACAAAATTTCCAAGGCAGCTGCAGACTTCATGACCTAGAAACAGTGACCCATCAGTACTTCTCAGTTCAAGAAAGCAGCATTCATCTTTCTGCCCACAACTTCCACAGTATGTAAAAACCCTGACACCCAAATCAGCCCCTGCTTTTCATCTATAGAAGGAAATCTCAGCCACAGAATTCTTCAGATGGTCTCAGATCAACAAGAAGGAGATGTCCCACTGAAACCTGGCATATCCTCTGGGATCTGTGGGAGTCAAGGACAGTTTTCCCCAGGCAGGCAGCTTTTCCAGCCAGCTCCCTAGCTGCATGGTCTTTCTCTGAGACACTACATGGGAACTATGCAGAAGAGATAATACAGTCCTCCGCCAATTAATTTTTCCTGGCATATGTCCATGGGCCTGAAGAGCAGAAAACATGTGCAGAGTAGAAGGCAAGATCTGGCCCTGTGTATTTTCCTGAAAAGCTCTGTTCCATACAGCTGCTTGTGGTTGTTTCCCTCTGTATTTTTCCTAATAAAAACAGAAGTATAAAGTTTGGGTTTTTTTCCTAAGGACAAAGCTTGATCTATTATGTATATTTTGTTCTTGTTTTGCAAGTGTTGCCTGCTTTATTGCACACTGGCATTTTTATTCCCTTTATTCTCACAGGTCAGTAGACCAGCTAGTCCATTTAATTTCCCTCATTTTGTTCTGCTGCTTTTGACAGATAAGAGCTGCAAACTGGGTAGTATCTTGTCAGTATACTCCAAACCTCCTGCCTTATAAGCATCCATCCAACCTGCTGCCTTTTCTCATGGCTCATTGTGCAGCAATTGGTTTAAATACCTGTCTCCAGTTAGTTAACAGAAATAAACCAACAGAAGATTAAATTGGAATGGAAAAGTCTTGAAAGATGTTTTCCTACCTGTATGAACTCTAATCATAAGCACTTAACTCAAATGGGATTAGGGGATATAAGGGAGAAACAGAAGACCTTTTTCTTAAGATCCTTACTTAATGTTCTTTTTACAAACACACAGGGACATAAATTTCACATATGCCTATGCTTGTTTCCTCTGCCTCAAAACAAAATTGGTACAGTCTGGGTTCTTAATAATATATTATAAATAAGTGGTAATAAAAAAACAAAGAATAGAACCAAATCTTGAGGATCTTCTCTACCTCCAACAGTAGCCTAGGTTAAACGCCACAGCAAGAAGGCATAATGTACCAGAACTTTATGCAAAATATAAAAAGGAGAGAAATTTCTCCAATCAGTGATCAGTTTATGCTGTGAAGCATCACCAACACTTGCAGTTCTTCTCCATGTCAGCATGTTCTCACTACACATGTACATGTCTAATCCTTAAAAAATATCTTCTAAGCTTTTTGTTTCATTTGCTGAACTACTTGTTCTCCAGCACAGTGTTCCAGAGCCAAAGTGGGTGGTACATTGCATTAATATGCATCTAAAGAGAATTAATGCAAACTTCCATTGTCTCTTCATTTGACAAGGTGTTTTCTCTTTCTCAGACTATGTGACAGGGTGTAAGATGTGTTTCATTTGCTTCCCAGCTTCTGCTGAGCCTCCCTGCCATGTAAAGATGTAGAGAGGTTTTCTTAGGATTCACACTCCTGGCCTCTCTCTTCCCAAGAGGGAGGCCAGAATTCTTCACTCAGCTGTTGGTCTCAGCCTCAGCCAAGCTGGGAAGCTGCCGCAGAAGCGGAGGTTGTGCCAGGAGCTGCGCTCCCATGCTTGCTGCAGAGAGCAGAACAAAGCTGGAGCTGGGAGAACAGCCCTGACTGAGGGCACTGAAATGGTGTGCAAGGCTGGGGAGTAAATTCTGCCTGAAGGCCTTGGTGCCCCCTCTGCTCTCAGCAAGCCCACTGTGCTGCTCCAGGAGAGCTGTACTATCGTGTGCTGTTGAAAACATTGTGCATGTTTTGATCCTTGGAATAGATGCTGTCACTGGCCATAAAATTATGTATCTATGAGTGCATTGGCCTACTGGTTTCACTGGATAATCATGATAATGCATATAAGAAATTTGTCTCTCATTTTAATCAAAGCATTTAAACACACTATTTTTAGTTTCTCTTGGTTTACAGTCTTCTCTTATGGTTCTTTTAGGTTCTTCTTCCTAATCCTCTTTTGTTTTTTATATATTTTTAAGCCAGAAGCCAAAATGCAAATGAGTATTTAAGCTAAGGATCTATTGCTGAAAATACTGTCATATTTTCTATGTTGAACAAATTGCTTGATTTTAAGTCCATCTTCTAAAATCTGCTCCTGCCACAAATTCTGCATTTCATCATGTTTCTCTTATCTCCGTAAAACCCATGTGAACTGCTGCTGATTTAGACAGAGGTTGCCAAATTCAGTTGGCTGGGATAGTATGCAAAAGATGATTGTCCTGGTGTGAGCAACTGTAGTAGTTTCCATGCAGGCAAAGGCATCTCCTGTTCATTCGTCTTTACTCCCCTGTTGCGATACAAACACACTCACCAAAGCAGTATCCCTGTCTTGGCTTTTGCACTGTTTTCTGGTACCTCAACATCATGCCTTGACCTGCATGGACAGTCCCAAACTTCATCTCTTTACCCAGTTATTTCTAGCCCCATTGGCTAATTGGTATCCAAGTGCTACCCAGTGTTCACAAATTATGATACATGTATAACTATTCATGAATCCCAAGTATAACACGCATTCAATTCTGGCAGCCTCCTTCCTGAACAGGAGATTTGAACCTTATCTTGTAAATTATCAGGCTCAGAGAATGGGGACTGTTACTTAGGACAAGCAACATCTTAATCAATAGTGACTCCTGAATGCCAAGTATTAAAGAAAAAAAAAAAGATGTGACATGGGCAAAGTGAGCAATGAGGAGCACATCAAAGCTTCTCTGCATTGCCTTTCTGCAGAGTATTACATCATGGTCAAAGTGTTAGTCCTTAGGTGAGGTTACTCGGTGATCTAAGCTCAGTATTTCTAGATGAGAACCTCAGTACTGGAAGCAAAATATATCACACACATTAGCAACAAAGGAGCTTTCTGCTATATGGGTACATTTCATCTGTGCAGGAGACAGAGGTGGCCCGGGTGAGACCTTAGAAAGGATCCTTGTAAGAATTAAAGACCATTGGGAAATTCTCTAATTTCTGACTCATGTTCAATGTACCTCTTCAATTTTATCTTCTCTAGTGAAAAATAAAAATATCTGTAGATACATCTAAAACACAAAGTGTAGCAAAACAATGGAGCTTATTTACAGTTCTCCTCCAGGGAGAGAACAAGACAATAAATCTGTCCAATTTTAGTTGTTGTTCGTAATGTGCTGAGAAGTGTTCAGACAGTGTGTTGGCAAAAGCGATGTCATAAACTGTAGTAGAGAATAAAATACTCCAATTTTATGTTAGAATAACATAACTCTAATTATGTTAGAATAATTAGTGCAAAAGTATTTTCTTGTGCAGCTCTCAAATGATAATTTATAATGGATGTGTAATTTTTCAAGGTATAATACTCCTCAAAGCCTTGGGCATCTGTTTTTTCTGATATTATGTGGCATATAGCAATAGCTGCAGAGGACACTGTAAAGCGACAAACTTCTAGATTTTAGCAGTGTTGAATGCTTACTTCTAATGTTTTTACCTTTTTAGAATTTACCACTACATATTTACAGAAAGCATTAATCACAAACTTAATCCTAATAGTCAGAAGCTCTCTTTATAAAATAGTATAATGGATTGGGTTCCTTGTCCTCACAATATATGGCTCCTCTTTTAAACAATACAAAACTCTGGAAACAGAGATTTCATCCTCTCACATATTTAGCATGCATCTGGTTTAGATTTGTACAGTTCAGATTTCAATCTTTAAATGACAATTTCCCAAGCATATCAGTGGGAAAGGTTGCTATGCAAATGAAAATTAGCTTATAGATGTCAGCTTTGGCCACAGAATCAATTAGAGTGCCGTAAAAGTTTAAGTGAATACTGGCTAAAATACACCCATTTAATGTTTGGAGTTTTCTTGCTGAGTGTACTTTGAAGCCTTTCCAGAGTATACAGGAAAAATCTCTTCAAAATTTCAGCAGTTGAGCAGCCACTCTAGCTGACACACATTTATAAACACTGGAGCTTCCAACCCAAGTGCTCCATATCAGATGATTTTTCTCAAGAAACAGGCCTTGCTTCCTTACAGACTGACTTCTTATTTACTTTATACTAGTAGACATTATACTCTTAGATTTTCAGACAAGGATTATTAGCTGTGGATAAAGAAGTCATTATAGATTGTCTTTGTTCTCTATTATTTCTGAAAATACGTCATGGTGTTTTACAAACAGTGCAAAAAATGCTGTTTTCCCATCTTTGGAAGCAGTAGCAACGGTCATTGCAGGGGATAACAAAAACACAGTAAACCAGCCAAAAGAGCAAAGACTAAAAAGCATAGGTACTGTGTCCAGTTACCTCCTGTGAAGCTCAGGGGAATGATGAGGTGCAATCCATAATGTCTTCTATACAGGAGGAAGAAACAGTCTAAAAAAAAAAATAAAATTTAGGAAACTCCTAGAGAAAGGGATAAGGTAATTTTTTAGTATGTTTATGACAGTATTATCATTGCATTGTACCTCTACTGTAACAGCTAACAAGATGCTCGGTACGTCTCTAATGCCTTTCAAGGATTTCAGGGTTCCAAATAAGCACTAAGAGATGGATTGTGACTGACCATTCTGTGACTACAGTGGATGATGGATGCAGAGCAAAGTGCTTCCCTAATGAATGTGACCCACATGAGGACCAGGCAGGCTGTAGTCTTGCCCAGAAGGCAGGAGCATAGGTTCTGTGAAATTGTTCTTCTGTGGTTCTCCTCATACAGAAAAGAGGGTGAGCTATGGGTCTGTCCTTCCCCCTGCTCCATGACTGGACATGGAGAGGAAGGTACACAGCCCCTCTCAAAGAAGTATAGCTGGCTAGGCTTCCCATGCTGCTACTAAACAATTCTAGGAAGTTCCCTGCTTTTTAAAGCAGAATGTTTCCTGATTTGCCCATCTAGCACTACCTCTTAATGACAATTTGAGTGATTAACTGAATGGAATTAACTTGATCTGCTCCCAATTTATTACTCTCTATAGTGAAACTACATTGAACCTGTGGGTGCAGTGTTCCCTGTTGTATGGGCAAATGTAGAGATGCCTGGAAACTCAACTTGATCATCTCACTAATAGCATTTGGTATCACAGAAACAATGGAGAACCAAGGGGGGTATGGGTTTGGGTTTTTAACTTTTCTCCAGTTGTTAAACATTTTGCTCAAAAATTTAAAAAGACTTTTTTTCTTCTTCTCCAAATAACTGTTTAATCACTGCTTGCAGTTGGAAAAAGTGTGTTGGAGCAGATGGCAAGAACATAGGATTTAAGCAGGGGACAGATGTAACCATATTAGGGAGCTTGGAAGATAAATCTCCTGAAGTCTTGTGGCAGACGTGATCATTACTTTGTTTACATAGATGAAATATTACTAGTTTCAATTAACAGTTGCTGTTGTCCATATTTGGGATCTTTCCCCTTCAGATGGTCATTAAAACCTGTTGTAAATCATCATGTTTGTGCTCCTTCCATTCTGTGCATAAATCACGTAGGCATCCCAGCATCTTCATTCTTTATGGAAAATGTGTAGATAGATATTTATACAACATAAAAAATGGTGTTTGCTTCCTATGAAGCAGTTTACAAGCAGTGTCTCTGATGACACACTGTCCCCTGTGATGTACAGGGGTGCTAGGAAAGCAGAAAAAGAGGGACATCTGTATTCAGCCCCTGTGCTGCCAGTCAGTTCTTTGCCTCTAGCTCCCTCCCCGGGACTATCAGCATTGTCCCTGTCACAAACAGCTCCTCCCAGGGCTCTAACATAAAGCATGTTTCTGAGTTTTGTACATCTGGAGCATAGGAAGGCAACGCAGTAAAGAGCAGTACTCTCTTCCTGTGGAAAAACCGTAGGTTGCGTGAGAGAGTGAGGAAATAACGTGTTATCTGTGTGCAGCTTCCTTGCTGCCGAGACGTGTGGAAGAACCTTTGCTGACCTTGGGAAAACAATGCTTTGCCGATGTAGAGGAAGTACTCTTAAAGTGTGTGTGTGTATGTATATATTTACATGTATATTTGGGTGAATTCAGAAGCTGCTGCTCGCACACTCTTTTAAAAGTCATGATCTTAAAAATATTAAGAAAAATCCAGAACCAGTTCAGACTGCTACTATGTTGTTATAATTCCAACTCACCCCTTCATTATCGCTGGAACTGAGAAACAAGCAGACACGTATTGTTCTAACATTAATCACAATAATACCTTTAGGAGCAAATATTAGCATCTCACTTGCACATATTGAATTAGAGAAGCGGTGAAGCGTACCTCCACTTGTCAGTCCAGCATTCTTAGTAATATTTTCTTCCTCCAACTGTAACCTTTAAACATTTAAGGTGTCTAGTGTTTATTTGTATATATAGTATAGAAATCTATCTATACTAGATTTCTCTGGTATGGACATTTTTATCCCTAAGAATATTTTTTTTTAATGCTTATTTTCAAGTTTAACTGAACCAACTGAAAATTCCATTTTGTTATGATTGAAGCAGGAAGCTCATCCTTCTTATTAAAGGGTAGAAGGTAATACATGTGTTTTATGTATTAAGCATAAACATCCTCCAGAAGGAAAGAGGAAGACGGTGGTAGTTAGAGTAAAGCTATATTTATTCAGTTCTGACTCCTGTTTTATCTATAGCAAAGGCAAGGACACCACAGAGAATCACATATCAAAAAAGTAGGAATAAGTAGGTGTAAATGTCAGACTACTTACCTTATTAGAACCCAGATATTAATTGCACAATATAAAGCAATGCATTTATAAAGCAATGCATTTATAAAGTCAGGTCTGTATAGGTAAGCACTCCAAAAATCAGGCAATAACAAAATCAAGGCGGCAGGTACTGCGACTGTGCTTCAGCACTGTGATGGACTCTTGAAATATAATGACACAGTTTCAACAAAAATGATACAATTTTCTTCTCATAAATTCTTTAGCGTCTCTCACTCTGATGTACTGTGTGAATTGAGTGCAGCAAAAACCACAGAATAACTTAGTCAAAGAGTAAGAGTAGAAAATAGCACTTATAGGTTATATAAATAAAATATTTGCTACTATATTCTCATTCCATAGGGAACTATATGCTTTAGCAGTTATCCGGTTGGGACATCTCATATCAAATTGATTTTAACTAATGACTTTTTATGATAATGACTGTTTCTGGATTCAGGCAATGTTATAAGAACTTTACTTAGTGACAAGTAATTAGTAATTAATGAAGTGCTAACTAGGTGCCAAAATGTAAGCTATACTCTTTCAAATTATTAGTTACCAAAACAAGATTAAGAACTATCTTTTCTGCAGTACTCAGGAAGCTTGGCTGAAAGGCAACAAAATGAATTTGATTTGATATTAATGTATGGTTTTAATCCCAGAGCTTTGTATGCAGCACAATATGTTCAGTCACAATCAAAGGCTATTTCTCTTTTTTCCTTAAAATTTTTTGAATTTGTGTTGTGATCTATACAAGCAAAGCTGATTACATTAAAGTAACTTGCATTATAATTTTTTTAATCTGAAATGTTTATGCTATCTTCTGTTAATGAAAGTATAATGAACAGTGGCTGTGCTCTGCTGCCTTGTTTATAGACTTGGAGTGCTTTGGATTGCAGCCTCAACATGTCATTGTAGCTGCTCCTGCAAACATATTGCAGTTTGTGTACACGAGCATACACATTTTGTGTTCTTAATGGAAACATGTTTTTGATCTGTGAAATTAGAAATACATTTCCCTCCTCTCAGTCAGCTGATAATGTTGAAGATGCAAGGCGTTGCTTTCAAAAGGAAATGTTATATCCTGTGTAGTTTGGAGGGGTTTCTATGTGAAACTAGTTATGCTCTGGTAGAGAAGTGCAGCTTTTTTGTTGGGTAGTGAATTATACAAATAATCGTTGCTAATAAAATTTGGGATAAGCAGATCTGAAAAATAACTTCTGAGATCCATAGTAAATAATTATTCAGAAGAATACTTATGGGCAGGATGGCTAGACAAATACCATGTCTAATTTTGTTCTCTGAGGTGAAAGTGGTGCTGGTAAGCGTGCCATCCTGCAGGCTGTAACATTTTCAGCCACGTTCATTTGGAATGATTGATGTAACCGTGTTTGTTCAGTCTGGCCCTTTGCACCCATTCCCTTGCAGTCTGCCAGTCACAATTGACAGTGGTTTCCTCTCACTTTTGACAGCAGCTTTCTTCATTATAACCAACTATTTTGCCATATATTTTCATCTCGTCATTTCCTCTCTTTTTGATGCTTCCTGTGATCTGAATATTTAGCAGCACAGCTGCAATATTCAACTAATAATGAATTTTAAATGCAATACTTAGTATCATGAGGAAAATCTGTACCTATAAAATAATGAGGAACATCAGCTATGTGTAAAAGAGTGGGCAGCTGAATACCAGAAGTCTCACAGTGTAATGTACATTCTCCTTTCCACTCATTCTTTAAAGCTCTTTGATATTAAATGATGGCAAGACAGCTGATTTTTTCAGTTTTTCTCCATTTCATACCTTGACATGTTGTGTGCAGGACTATTCATACACTGAGGAGAGATTCCTACTGAATGACTGCCTAGGATGCCTGCATATTTCTTAAACTACTACCACCTTTGTTTTAGACCCCTCTACAATGTATACCCAGATCTCTTTCATCCAGTATATACTGTATTGGCTACTATTTATCAGTATTGAATATCACTATATTGCCTTTCTGCACAGCTGGGTCACTCCAAGTATCTTCACACTCTGCCCCACAATTGTAATTTCATGTCCTCTACAAATGTTGTCTCCTTCTGTACAGCCCTTTTTCTAGATTATTTTTAAGGGAATTTACAACAAAAACTTGATCCTCTTTTCACCATGATTATGAATGACTACACGTTCTCCTGTTTCATCTCTCTTAGTTTTTGGTCCATGACGTTGCTTCTTCCTCACAACCCACTATGTAGTTTTTCTGGAAGCATTTAATGAGAGAATTGTGAATTGTCTTTCAAAATTTGTCACCTAACCCCTATACCCACCACTTAAGTAATACTGACAAGCTTGTTTTCTGAGATAGTTTGCCTCCTGCTTTAGTGAAGGGGAACAGCTTACAAAAATTCACTTTCGTTTCCCCCTAAAGGTGTCTTTATTTCCTTTTATTTTTTCTTCTTCCTATATTTTCTTATTTCTGTCTTAGAAGTTGTTGTGGTTCCAGATCTGGTGCAACATTCTTTCCATTCACTGACCCACCTGCTGAAAACCTTGCAGAAGGATGGCATTTCTCATTTTATGTACCTTTCATTTATCCTGGTTTAGAATGAGTTTGACATTATACCAGATTACTGTGGTAAAAGAAAACCCCAAAAAACCCAAAACAAAGCCCCTCACCCCAAAACCCCAACCCAACCAAAAAACAACCAACCAACCAAAAAAAACCAAACCAAACCCAAACCAAAGAAGAAGCACAAAGCTTTATTAAAATTGGGAAAATTGCACTGTACCTAAAGGTAATGCCTTTCTACTTTACTATCAGACTTGTGCATAGTTTCTCAAATCCTCCCTGCCTTATTTCCCTCACATGGTATTAAAAGCTAGTACCATCTTTCCGGCCTGCTGTACCTGTTTAATCTGGATCTCTTAAATACGATGTGGATCCTGGTACCTATGTTCTTACCAGTCTGAAACTCTATTAAAAACCAGGCACTATGTATAGCAGGTGGCTATATATTGGATGGCAGGAATGGGTTATCCAGTATCTGAACAAATTACTGATTCCATCTCCCAAGGATGTGAAGGAAGCAGTAACTATCTTAATTCCAGGACAGGATGAAAACAAGTCAAATCACAAATTAATGAGATTAGGTATTGTTTGCAAAACATTCTGAATAGGTATAAATACTAGCTATTAATTATTGTAATAACTCACTTGGGCTGGAGCCTCCCTGGCAGGGGGTGTAAATGGGAGAGGGGGCGATGCCAAGTCCTGTCTCCATGACAGCAGCATTGCCAGCTCTTGCGACTTTATGGCAATTCTTGCAAAATCTGGTGGTTTTCTGAGAGCTTTCACTCCTGAAATGATGCAAACACCTTGAAGGCCCTGTGCGCCTCTTGTAAGCTTATCATTTCCCAACGATTGTGGGAGCAGAGAGACATCTATAAAGTCCTTGCACTGCGTTCCTTCTGAATGTGTGAATTTCTTAGCAAAGTAACGTGGTTTTTTTGTTTTAGTTTTTTTTTTGAGTCAGTCCCTTTCCTTGCTTTAACCGTCTGTTCCAAGACGGGGAGCGGCGTATCGCACAGAGCTCTGGCCTTTCTGATCTCCCCTCGTTTAAAGCGGCGGTGTGTGGCTGCCGCACCTACCCAGCGGCTGGGACAGCCATCAGCGGCGGCGGGGGTCGCTGAGCCGGCACGACCTGGGCGCAGCTGAGCCGCCTGAGAGGCCCCGTGAAGGGGGCAGAGCCCAGAGCCGTCGCTTGGTGAAGAGGCCGGGCTGAGGGGAGGGCGAGCTGAGGGGCGGCTGTGCTGAGGGGAGGGCGGGCTGAGGGGCGGCTGTGCTGAGGGGAGGGCGGGCTGAGGGGCGGCTGTGCTGAGGGGAGGGCGGGCTGAGGGGCGGCTGTGCTGAGGAGAGGGCGGGAAGGACGCTCCTGACAGCGAGGCCGCCCCGCGCGCCCTCGTCGCTATAGCAACCCCCGCGGGCGTGGGGCACGCGCCTCGGCGGCCGTTGGCGCCGTTGCACGGCTGTGCGACTGAGGGGGGGAGGCGCGCGCCGGGGCCTCGCGCAGCGTTCCGACCACGCGTGCGCAGTCCGCGCTCGGCGCTGGCGCTCCGCCACAGCGAGGAGGCGGGCCAAGGGGGCTCGGCGCGCGTGCGCGGATAGTGGCGGGCGCCCCCCCCCCCGCCCCCCTCCCGCCGCCCGCGTGTATGTGTGTGTGTGTGTGTGAGGGTGAGTGCGTGTGCGCGCGCGTGTGGCGGCGCGGCCGGCTCCCCCGCAGCAGCGCAGCCCGGAGGCGGCGAGCGGCGCTGAGGGGAGGGGAGCCCGGCAGCCCCGCCAGCGCCCGGAGCAGCTTCCCCCTCCTCACCCGCCCCCGCTCATCCATCTCCCCTCTCACAGGTGAGCCGGGCCGTTGCGGGAAGGAGGAGGGAGCCGCGGCGGGGGCTTATTGTCCGGTTCCTCAGATGAGGTTGCGAGAAGGGAGGCTTCCCCCTGGCTCGCACGCCGGGCCCTGCAGCGCTGCCGGCCGGGGATTGGAGGCGCGCGGTCCCCTCCCAGATCCGGGGAGGGTCCCGGCCCCCACCCCTCACCCCGCTGCCGGCCGGCTCCTCACGGGGCTGCGCGCTCCGCCGGCCACCTGTCGCCCGCCTCCTCACACGGGCACTGCAGGGGTTGGTGGCCGTGGCCGTGGGGAGAACGGGGCGCCGTCCCCCGCGGGCCGGCACCGGGGCCGAGCCGGCAGCTCGGCAGCGCCCTCTCCTCTCCTCTCCCCCGTCAGTGTGCGCGGGGTGCGTGTGTGTGTGTTGGGGGCGGCGGGCGGCGGCGCTGCCCGGGTTCCCCCGGCCGTGCTGCAAGATGGAGGGGCGCGGGGCTGTGGAGCGAGGCCGGAGCGCGCCTCCAGGCGTTTATTGCCCCCCTCACCCCGCTACCTGTGTGAGGGGCCGGAGAGCAGGTTGTGGCCTGGGTAGGGGGGGGAGCTGCTCCCTCAGCTGTCTGGAGAGGCCCCGGGGGAGCAGCCGCAGAGCGGGTGGAGGGGCTGTTTGTGCGCGTGGATGGGCAGAGCCGCGTTCCCGCGTGGGTCAGCGGGCTCCGCGCTGCGGTGGCGCCTGAGGGAGGCCTGGGCGGAGGGGGTGGCGCGGCGGCTGTGGCTGTGACACCGCTCTCCAGGCAGCCCTGACCCGGGAGTGGGGAGGCTCGGGCCCCATCCCGGTGAGCGGGGCCGGGTTATCGTGACAGGAGGTGCGGGGCAGCACGACCCCGGGCTGGGTCACAGCACCGGGGCGGGAGTGGGAGGGGTGTTGTGGGTTATCAAGGCCATATAGCGTTTCTTTTACCTAAAACAACATTAAGTTCGCCAAGGGTACGTTGCCTTGCAGTCGACAGGGACCTGCTTTCCAGGGTGGACAAATAGATGCTGTTTATTGACATCAGGAGTCTTTGGCATATTTCTTTCCTGGTAGCAGATGCTGGAAAAGCAATTATATAGATATATTTTAATCTAAAATGTGGAAAAGCAATTATATAGATATATTTTAAACTGAAATGAGTGGTGATGATAGTAATAGTTTAAAGTAACTTGTCCCTGTGTGTTTAAATAGTAGTTACTGGCCTGGTGAAATTCTGTGGATGTGTGTATCTGTTTGAGAGATAAAATGCTGATAAAAGGTGCCTTTGCACAGGTCTTATTCCCCTCCCTTTTCCTGTGCTAAACTAAGGAGCCTCGCTATCACAGACAGCTAGAAGAGATGGAGGGTATTTCTTTTCCAGTGAGGTAGATGGATAAGCAATCAAATGTTTTGTAGGCCTATGGTTTTTGAGTTTCTCTCAAGAATGGAAAATGTCATAGGATGCACAATGATTATTTTCTTTTTATCCTTTTCACTGCCTGCCTCTGCAGCTGACTTGGTTCTAGTAGTATTGTGGTGATGTTTTGTTTCTAAGCAAAATAGGCTTAACTTTCTATTCCCATCAAACAGTAGTTTGTGACCTTTTTTGACCTCTTGTGTTTTTTAGTGGTTGTGCAGATTTTTGTGTAATGAACTTCAACTCACCAGTTTTGCTTTTAAAAAATCTTTATTAGGTCCCAGCAGGCCATTAGAAATAATACATGGACCAAAGGTTGAAAACTACTGACACTGCTAATACTTTTGTATTATCTTCATGCAGATAGCTTATTCTTTGACCCTCTTAAAACAACATCATATACAGAACAGTGAGGAGCAGATAAATATATTGTTTCCTAGAGCTTTCTCTTGGCAGCATAGATGCCTTTTTTCATGTATTATTGTAAGGTTTACTATCTGTCATAGCCAGAGGACTTCCACAGACACGTCTGTGTGAGCTGTGCTGGCTTGGGCCCTGCTTCTGTAAATTGATGGGATCCACCAAGGTGCAAGAACTGCTTGAGTGAATTGATACTATCAGGTACCACAGTATAGCGTAGTACAAAAGTTGGTAATTGCTTGTGATCTTTACTAGTAGTGCCTCTGGTTAATCTGAAAAATACCTCTCGTTTATTGGCTAAATAATTAAATTTCATTTATGTTTGGTGCTTTTGTTGTTTTTTTTTAAGGGAAGTCTCTGGCAGAAGCCAAACTATTAGTGCTTTGCACGGCCTCTGCGCATCCCTGCATGTGGGCTGTCTGCAGCCTTGCTCAGAAGTTTGCTGAAGCTAGGTCACTTGAATAGAAAGAGTGCCCTCTGGTGACATCTGTGTTTGGAGTTAGGACTGCATGGAAAGAAGCCCTCCAGCTAGTCTGAAATTAAGTATTCCTCCCAACAAGGCTGGAGATATATTCTGCACTGACGTGCTAGTGTGGCGTGGCTGAGGTGGGGGACGAGCAGTCACTTGCAAATACGTGTGGAAGATGTACAGCAGTCACTTGGGAGTCTGTTAGACCCACTGTGAAATATTCTGCCTTGTAATTTATTTTGTGGGATTTTGGTGAAAAATGTTTGATTCCTTACTTTAATGAAGAAGAAAGAAAAAATCCCCCTTCCTGAGGTTATCCTGTTTACTGTCAGGTTTTCTTTTTCCTCTGAAACCCGCCTTTGTGCAGAATTTTTTGAGAGATCTTTTCACTTCCACACTTGTATCTTGCTGGTGACTGTGTATATTAAATAATTTAGATATTATATTGATCTTGATTCTGCTTAGCACCAGTGAACAAGAATGAAAATACAGGGCTCATTCTTTAACTTCAGTTACTTGTGTAAACTTTGATTTTAAAATTAACTGTGTTTGTAATGAATGCGATTAAGACTTCAGAGAGCTAATGAAATCTTAGTGTGCTAATGTTCTACTTGACATGTCTTTGAATATTAAAAGACTTGAATTGATAAGGACACACCTCCATCTTAAACAGTTTCTTCCCCTGTTTTTTCTTCTTTGAGATTAGGGATTAATCTTTTCCTTTGTATTTGCTTGGAGCTGAGTCATTTGGGCTCCTCCTTTGATTCAATAAATAAAGCTGAGTTGAAAACTTCCTTTAGGGGCAGGGAGTGTAACTGGTTGCATTCTGCTGAAGTATAAGACATCAAAGGCATGGTGTATTTCTGATTTGAGTCTTGGTTTATAGCCCTTGTTAGAAAAGATACTTAAAAATCAGAGGGCTCACAAGTCTTGCTGCTGCAGTGGCAGTGCAGTCCCTGGGCTGTGCTGGTGGCAGCAGCTTTGTGCAGTTAGGAGGAGCTGTGTAAAGCGGGTAGAAAGGAGAGGGAGGCCCAGAGTCACAGAAGGGGAGGGTGTATTCAGCATCATGGTATGTTCTGAATGTTGGGGTTTCTTGCTGTGACTTTAAAAAGTTAGCATGGTGTAAATGATGGTCAGTGAACCTGCTTGCTGGCTGAGGAAGAGTGTTTCCTGTCTGTGGTTCAGTTCATAGGAGAGTTTGTCTAGAAAAACTGACCCCTTCACTGAATCTTACAGTATAGCAAAAGAAAATACTGGGAAATCTAGTGAGCCAGTACTAAATATTCTAACATAGTGTTTCTGACATACGTGAAAGGTTAATGTTTACTCTCTTTGGCTCACTGTTCTGAGGTGTGCTACTCTCGAGTTATGCTCATAGCAGGTCTTTTCAAAACTCCCTACAGGCTTCTAGATGGATTGTAGGCTAAATGGCACAAATTGTGTCTTCCTTGAACCCATGGAGGTGCCCTGAGAATGCTCTCAGAATCCTTGCTATCCCAGCTTTATTGTCAGTGTAACTTTTTCCATGGCTGTAACTTCAGTGCAGAGAAGTGGTGGCCTCCATGCCTATTGCATGCCTTTCCATAAGTAAGGACAGGATTCCCTCTTCCTTCCCCTGCCTCGGTTGTCTTGCAGTCTCAACTACGAGAAGGACAGTTGAGATAGAACTGCAGGACAATAATGCTGGGGGAAGAAGCAGCTGTGTACCTTGCAGGTCCCAGAAGCTTTCTGTAGGGCTGCAGCAGGCAGGCGGTGTTTTGGCTCTTTGTGACTGTACTGGGTACAAGTTTCTTGCCCCAGAAAATCTCTGTGTGTGCTGCAGTGCATGTGTCTTCCCAGCACTGAGAGGTTTCAGATCTGCTTGGTCAGAATATCAAGAAATGCTCTTGTCAGCCCCTTGTATCCATCATATTTGTGGTTTAAAAACCTGCTTATTTCTCAGTGTTAAAGAGCAGCCTCCTTTGTTAAAGATTAAGAATATATCATGGCAATTGATTTGCTGCCAAATTTGAGAGAGTGATGCATCTGCTGCTGCTTGATGGTTAAATGGAAGCCCTCCCCTTTTTTCTTTTGGAGGCAGATCTTACTTGCAGTCCCTTACAGGATTCATCTTGGTGCAAATGCTTAAGAATAGTTAAGTTATTCAATTTCTTTGAGGTATTGGACTTGTGACTTATTCTCCATGCTTGTTTCAGAATTTCCTTTATATGTCTACATATAAATACATTTCATAGGCAAGGAAAGCTTTAGATTGCAAGTGAACGGGGAGAGGCACGTGCTTGCCCTATTTTCTCGGGTCTGTCAGGGGAGACTGTAAGTCTCTCCCATGTATTGCAAGTGTGACCACAACAGTTAATGTAGCTCAGTGCCTCATTAGCATGTAGTTGAGATTTGAACATGGGTTAGGACAAGCTGGCTGAAGTTCAATCCAGATAAAATATACATGATGATGTGGATGCAATTATCAGCCTTCCTAATTGAAGGAGTGCATTTGCCATTAGGTAGAAGTGTTAGTGCCCTCTGGTGACTCGAGTTTATTAGTTGTTGTTCTTGGCAATCATCTTGAAGCACTAAAATCAGTTTTTTAAATCTTTGACTAAAAGATTGAGACCTCATAACCTGATTAGAGCTGACTAGAATTTGGCTGGAAGTCATCTCTGCCTCTTCTCCTGTTGGTTTCAGGTCTGCATAGCAGTTCCTAGTGCAAGTAATGAAATATAATTTGGGGGAGGGCCTGGGTCAGTTAAGGGAGAAAGAACAGCATGCCTGAGGATAAGCAGAAATGCCAGAGAGGAAGACTGGTTGTTAAGCTGTTAAGGTCCTCTGCTGAAACATGGTTTGCCTGATCTCATCATTTCTTGGAGCTTGTGAATCTCTTCACTTACACTGCTTGTACTGTCTGTCCGTAGGCTGTCCAAGGGCTGAAGCGCTTCTCTGAGTGGCAGAGAAGAAATGGATAACGGGGTTTGCAGAGAAGTTTGAGATACGCTGGCTTTCATGCTGTAACTACGTTCTAAAGTGATTTTGAGGCAAAATATGGTGCAGAAGGTTTTGCTGGATTTGCAGCTGTCTCAGTAGGAGTCAGTGGCATTGATGGTTTGGGATATGTATGTGTTACCTCTTTTTCTCTTTAATGGAGCTGCGGTATCGGCAGCAATCAATTAAGCCTGAAGTGACCTGGGACTGGCTATCAAGTCTCTGACCATTGTTGTAGTAGTGTGGCATTAAAAGCTGTTTGATTTGTGCCTCATTAAGGGACGGCTTTGAGACTATGGAGTTTGCTCTCCTCTTTGAGACAGGCTGAGATTGATTGTGCTGGGGAAGAAGAATATTGATCTTTTTTAAAAGTTGAGGGTTATTTCTTGGATGATAGTGGCTATATAAAACTGGCAGAGATCCTGAAAAAGTGATCTTAATGCAGTTTGTAAATTGGATTGCTCTTATCACATTATTAAGGTGCCCAAGGTTTGGGATAATTGTCTAAACTATAGTATTATATTTTCATTTAGATTTAGAATAAGTGGTGTAATGTCATAGAGTGACTGGAGTTGGACTGATCAGTGAATAAACAAGACTAGTACAAAGCACATTTTCTACTGTGATACAACGTTTTTGGAGTAATGTATAGGCACACAGAAGCCTCTAGTTTGCCACTGGAGTCTCAATTTACTGAAAGTCTCAATTTACTAAGTTTTTCTTTGTGAACTTCATATCTGAATTTGTATCTGAAGAGGCTTGTAAGCACAGGTGGACTTGTGACTTGTTAGTTCCATGTAAAACTCAAATTTATAAACTCTTTAAAAGGTTGTATTTCTAGCCCACTTGTTTTATTGCTGAGTTGTTAGTTTTATCTTCTAATTGCTCTTAAATTCTGTTACTTGCTTGATAAGGTTGGCTCCTCCACAGTTGTAACTAATTTAAATTGGTTTGTAATTGAATTAGGTTGTGCCCCCACATGCAGTGGGGCAGCTTATTTATTGACAGCTCACTTCTCACACTGTTTTGGCAGAAATTCTAGTAGCGTGAACTGCATCAGAGAAATTTCCCAGCTAAGAAATTAAGCGCTTTTTTGTTCCTTACCTTGTTTTTTAGTTTGATAGTTTCTCACAAACTGTTTGTTCTTTACCCATATAAAATCTTGTGCTGGAGATTTTAGCAGAGAATTCTCTTCTCATGGCAGAGAAAGTCTTGAATCTCTAGCTGAGTTTGCAAGTCTGGGAATTTGGGAGAAACTTCTTAGTTTCAGATTTCATGCAGAAATATTTGAGACATTGTAGGATCCTTGTGACATTTCTGAAAATTCCTTTTGCATAGAGCTAAACTTAACAGTCACTGCATCTTTTACAGTAGGCTGGTGGAGTGAGTTGGGAATGGTGATGGTGTTACTGGAAACTTGGTAATTACAGCCATTTGTTCGATCAAGCCAAAAGTAATCCAGAAGCCTGTCAAGTATTTTGGAGATTCCGAGAGCATCTGCACTCAGCTTACTTGTGTGAAGTGTTAGAGTGCTGGTAGCATTGCATAGTTTCTCATGTGTATATTTTGGAGTTCAGATTGTTTGAAGTACTAAATCAGTTAAAGAAAAAATGACCCAAAGATTTGGGCTACTCTCCCATTAATGCATCGCTATTTTGTGCTGTCACTAATCAGTAAATCTAATATCATCAGGTGTATTGATAAAGTGAATGGTTAAGTGGATGACTCATAATTATTGTATTTCCTCTCCTACTCTGTCACATAACTAACTTTCTCTGTATGGTTAAAGGGCACCTGAACTGTGCTGCTGTTGCTAACAAGTCCAGACCACTCTGCCAAGAGCCTTGGCTTTGATTACCAGCCAGTTTTCCCATGTGCTTTATTGGTAAGTACACCTGAGTAGTGGCAGCTATCTCATTTATTTTTAGAACAATAGTCAGATACTTTTAGACTGACTGGTTTGTTTGGGTGTTAGTTGTCAAGCTTGCCTGGTAAATAATTTTGATATTCTTATTGATCAGACTTTTATGGAAATACTCCTTTCCAAAATGCCTGTTGGTATATGTATAAGAAGAGTAAAATCTATTGAGTTCAGTCCTTCCATGCAGTTGAGGTTATCTTTAAGTATCTTTCAGAGCTCAGAGTGCAAAATTACTGAAGGCTTGGCAAGATTTCTTCTAACCTTGTGCTTCTGAGAACCATGAATGTCGTGGACAGTGAGCAGCCTGAAACTTGAGGTGTTGGTTAGGGCAGATAAAACCTGGGCCTTGGAGGTCTGCATTAAGATAGAATAAGGCTAAACATTACCTAGGTATAAGGCTTTATTATTATTATTAGTTTTTAATATGCCATGCATGGATGGTGTCAGTTGTGCAGTTTCTAATGAATCAGTTTTCCATTTTATTTATATGATGATAGCAAATGTCCCTAAGTAATAGAATTACTTTTGCTACTTGCTGTTTGAAAAGTGCTTGGCTAGCCACCCTTTGCTGGTTGGTTGCCCTATTGATGATACCTAAGTTCTTCTAATCTTTGTTCCTCCTTTGTGTAGTCTGTGGTTTTGGGGAGGTTGTTTTTGGTTTTTGTTTTGGTTTGTTTCCCGCTCCCAGTCTGAGCCTGTTTTGGATTTATTTTGAACAGATTTTGCCAGATAACTCTTTGATAATAGATTTTGGTATTCTTAATGATATACCTTGCTTAAAAGTGTTTTTGCCCCCTTACTAGTGGACAATAACTTTCTGATCCAGTCTAGTATGTGGCATTTCCAGTCATGGTAATAGATAATTTTTAATGCAACTTTAAACAAGTATGTATTGTGTTACATTGGATAAGGTCTTCATTACAAAGGTACCAAAGGTGGTAGTACCAAACCTAATTGCAATATGAAACTGGTTTGGTTTTTTTTTTTTGGAGGTTTTTTTTATACCCTTTCGTAGATATAGCTATGCTGGCAGAAAGTTATTTTATTTGTGGAAGTTGTTCAGCTCTACTGGCAATATCTAGTAAAGCGTTCAAAGCATCCACCCAGAATACTTCTAAAGGAGTTTGGAGAGGAAAATGATGTTAATGAAATTGTAGTCAGGAGATTAAATAAAAAGGCAAGCTTGATATGGTTTTCACTTGAGGTGTGTGCCAGACATACAATGTTTTATAAAGCTGAAGGCATATTAAAGTGATATGAAAGAAGTGGAAAAACTGCTTTTGAGGTACAGTGTTCCTTTGAAGAACGGCAGCTATTCATGAGCAGATAGTGTGCTTTAGGACCCGCTTGCAGATAGCGCTTCCTCAGTGCCTGCATGTAATAGCTTGCCCTTGTGCTTGATTAACTTGCTGGCTTTTTTTTTAATGTGGATAGGGTCTGTGTGATGACAGAACTCAAAACTGTATTTCATGCTGCGACTTGTGTTTAATACTTCTGAAAACTCAATCTTGACTCTTTTCTGAAGCTCAGTGCTGGAAAGGCTTCTTCATTAGAACCTAGTTCATGTTTCAGATAAGGTAATTTAAATTCTCCTGAAAGAAGTAATTGTACAAATCTGTGTATAAGCTATCACCTAGGGACTTTGGTTTGCTCGAGAAATGTCTAAAAATTCTGTTAAGAGACCAGCAATCAGAACTGCTTTGGTTTCTTCTCATTTTGGTAACAAATGCTGTGTGACTAGGAGAGGGGAAAGAAGTATCCACGCATTTGTTGTCACATGATCACAAATTATTTTTGGTACATACAATGGAAAGTTTTAAAGTAAAGTTTTAAGTACAACTTTAAGTTTTAAAGGTGACGTTATGCCAGAGCATCTAGAGAAACTTACCAAAAATCCTGGGATTTTTTTGTCCTGTGACTTTGTGTGCCTTCTCTGTTCAGTTTGATTAGCTTATAAGAAAACTGAAACACCCACGGGTGTGGAAGCAGAGCTGTACACTTAAAGTGTGTGCTTGTTATAAGCCCAAAGTGAATATATGCAAAATAGATATGAATTCTTAAATAAATTTAGGCTTAGAATAACAAAAGTATATGCACTAATGATCTGATGCAGATACAGTCTTGTTGAGGAGAAATTCTTGATCTGAATTTTATAACTTAGTTATAAGACATTAATTGAAAAGGTATTGCTGAGGCCAAAAAGCCTTTTATAAAGGATAGCTTAGGCAAATGTGAAATCTGTTGAGCACATCAGATAGAAATATAGATACATATATATAGGTGTATGTGTATATATATATGTAGTAATTATATATATAGTAATATAATTCAGAGGTGTGTTGTATTTGTGTTATGCTAAATTACACAGACATAGAAATCTAGTTAGCCTATGTTAAGTGATACTGCTAAAAAGTGATACTGCTTGTTTGATAAATAATGCAAGTAGCTAACATTAAAGATGTCTTGCTAAGCTATTAAATCCACATTTTTTTTAATCCCTCATTTGTTTGTAAACAAAGGTATATTGCAGAAAAGCTAAGAACTGTAAGTAATTATTTTTAGCTGTACCTGTTTTTTTAAAGCTAGCTCTTATTTTCAAGGCTTATGGTTTTATGTACTTTTTCTTCCTCTTTTTCTGTGAAGTGGTAAGTCTTAAGTGGAAAGCAAAATCAGACAGTAAGGGAGTTAAAGGACATGGACAGAAGTGAGATTTCTCCAGGGAACAGGAAAAAAGACAAACTTTCCTTGCTGTCTTGGGAATGTGCTGGAGTTTCTGTGTTGCTTTTAGGTGTCAGATTTCTGTGTGGACTGGTACTGAATGTTATGGATACCTCCTTGATTTTACTTGCTGGAGTGAGGGAGGGAAGATGAGGAGAAGTGATGGGCTTCAGCAACTGAAGTTTTTTGTTGCCAGTCTCTTTATTTGGTGTCATCTTTCCCTATTACATTCCAGGTCACTAATGGAATTGGATATCTTTTTTTTTTTTCCCTAGGGCAATAGGGCTTGTTTCTATGATCTTATCATTAGACTAGCTGATTGGTTTTTGTTTGTGGCTTTTTCTGTATTTATGATCCTCCTAATGCTGGTAGAAGTGCTTTGCTTACAGGAAGAAAATTGCTATCTTTTGGAATTCATAACTGGCATCTCCTGTAATGCAGAGGAGGCTGATGTTTTTTAACGTAACAATCCTCAAAATTAGAAAACACATCTTAGAAGAGGAAAAGGGATCTTGCCTAGGTGGGAGATGCCATTTGCCAATTGTGTTTTTTGGGGAATGGGGCTGGGTTGAACATGGAGTTGGGTCCCGGAGTGGATTGATATTGAGTTTGCTTCATTCCTCAGTGAGGGATATAGCTTATGTGGCTGTGTCTGTGGCAGAGCAGCCCCACTGCCTGCTATTTGATAGCTTTGTCAGATTTATGGTGTTTATTAGCCACACTCATCTCAGCTGGAAAACTCTACTCTGTTGTTTGTGAAAAACATAAATTCTTGGATCAGAAAGATCCTGTAGATCACAATATGAATATTGCATTTAAATTGGTAGTCACATTTGCTGTTTTTGCAGAGGTAGTTTTTCTCTGTTGTCTTTGAGGTGGTGGAAGATAAGTTTGTGTAGCTTGTTCAAGTGTCTTAGCTTTTAAAAGATAAAGCTGTTTCAAAAGTGTTCAACCTGCTAAAAACACACTAACCATGTTGTGGCTACTGACTTCAGTAGTATTTCAGCAGTAAAGTACCAGTACTCTATGATGTGGCAAGCTCTTGTTTAAGTTTCATGACCAAAATGAACTTCACCAACTTGACAAGCTGAATATGAAACTAACTAAAAAATTAAAGTATTTTCAAGGTGGAAGTTATTGGCTTTTTTGACCATTCCTTTAGCAGTAAGAGACAACTCACTTCCTGATACTACAGAATGAGGAAATGAATTAGTAATTTGTGTGTTTTGTTTTTTTAAATCGCTAATATGGGTGATCTTGGCTTTGAGACAACACTGAAAGATTGGAATTTATTTAAAGTGTATATTTTTTAACTGTAGAAAAATTTATCCATGTATCTATTTCTTTCACCAAATTATTTGTAGTTCTGATTTTCCAAGTTCTCTTGAGCAGTATCAATTCACTCTCTCATGATGGTGGTACCATAAAGTGCTGAAGCATCACCAAGTATCAAAACGCAATGAGAACTTTTGTCAAAGACATAGCAGGGCTAGGAGAAGTGGGTACAAGTAGGGCTTGTGCATTCTCACCCTTTCCTTCTGCCTCTCCAAGATACCCAGCTGATTTGCTGTTACTTGCTTATTGGACTGTATTTCACAACATGAGAGGTCACAGCTTTTTCTTTCTTATTCCTGGATTATGGCATGCCATTGCCAGCATGCTTCATTTCTCATTCTGGGGACCACAGTCTTTCTCACCTCTGAATCTGTGCGTGCATGTTTGGCACTCCTGCTTTCTCTCATGTTTTCTCAGGAAGGACAAAATGGACTGTGATCTGCCACTGGTGCTTGATAATGTTGGAGGGGAGAGGCTACATGAGTAATATCTTTGTCTGGGCTATCTGAGTGTCCATTGCAGTCCTGCTTTTCCTGGCTAGGAGAATATACCCATGCCACAGTTTAATTGCTTCAAGTGATCCATTTAAAAATAGCTTTCTGCAACTATTCTGCAGGATCTTCTTTGTATTTATTATGAAGTAGAATGTTTTTGTTGGAGACTTGAAGCTAAATTTTACCATATCTTCCTAGAAGGAAATAAGAGGAGATTCAAACATGTCCAAACAGTTCTCAAGCTTTTTTAATAATGTTTATCCACTCTTTTTGAAATCTAAAAAATATATGGTAAAATTCACATTATCAAGAGAGCAAGAAATGAAGTAGATGGAGTGGATTAATTCTGCTTGATCAATATATTTGGATATACTTCATTCTCTCTGAACCTACTCACTTTTAATTAGGTTGTTAATTCCTTTTGTGTTTTCTTTAAACTAGAGAATTTGAATACTTTAGGAGGGACACCTGGGGGTCATCCAGTCCACACTGTTGCTTAGGGTATGGCAAAGACAGTTTATTAGTAGAACCATTTGAAAATACTGCAATGTAAAATATTTTAATATATATTGTAGGTCATCAAAGGATACCTTCTGGAATTGCAAATTTACACAGTTTCTGAGCCGAGAATAAGATTCACTCCTTGCCACAATATTGCAGTGATAGGTAACTTGTCTTAAACTCACAATAATTGGGCATTAAAAATGCTTAAATGCTGCAGAATTTAAAAGCACATGATTCTGCACCACAGCTTCTTCAACTGGCAGCCCGTGAGCTGTGATCTGCCTCTGCAGGGCAAATGGGCTCCTTGTCCAGCTCTCCCAGCTCAGTTTGTTTCCTAGCACGGCTTTGTCTTCACAGGGACTTTTCTGTTGCTTCAGGCAAGGCTACTCCCTGTTCGGTGTGCAGTGTCCACTTACATTTCTTATTTTGACAGATTTCCTTATACCTCCAGGAGAAGGACGATAATGTCAGTAATGATGAAGTGGTATCAAATCCTTGTCCAAACTGTAACTTAGGTTACTGGTTTCAAATACTTGTAAAGTGTTCCTTAGACCCTTTCAGTTCTTTCTGTTATTGGTGGCCTTTTTTGTGTTTTTCCTCCTATTCGAAGTGAATCTTGAATACGTTGTCTTGCAAGCTGTGTATTTATTTGGGTGGCTGAAATATCTTTTTTTTCTTTACTAGAACTCTTAAAGCAGCAATACCAGGTACGACAGAGTGTCAGAGTGGTGTATTTTCATTTAGATGAGGTGAAGAATTAGCTTTCGTTGGTTCCTCCAGAATGGCTCATCTCTGTTGCTTTAAGAGTAAGCCAGTGCTATGAATCAGTCTGGGCCAGAAGAGCCCCTCTCTGTTGAATGGGGGGGGTGCAAGGTGGGAAAAGACTCTTGTACAGAATTTAGGGCAGAACTGCAAGGTTTCCCGCTAGAAGTTGCCAGAGAACAGAGAAGTTTACCTAGTAGGTGTTTTAGGATCTGAGGATCTTTGCTTTTGTTCCAATTGTGATTTCCCCAAGATTTGCATTACTCCTTTGTTTCAGCACTGTGATGGTTTTGTGATCCTAGAAAGCAAAGCAAAGTGTTTTCTAATCAGTGTGCTAAAAATAGAGATTTCAGCTGTTAGTACTAACTGAAGTAGCAGTTTATAGTGGATTTTTTTGGAAGGTGCCAGTCTGTGAGCTTTTCAAAGATACAGTTAACATCACTGAATGGTCACATAATAATGGGTTTTGTGTTCCTAATTGTAATACCCTGCCATCTCCTGGTGTGGAATTTGTCATTATAGCATTCTAGATTTACTTTTTATCAGTTAAAAGATTAACACAAAGATGAATGTAATTTTCTTTTTAGTTAAATGAACCATTAAACAGCATGATTTCCTTAGGAAATAGCATTATCTGCTGTAGAACAATAGATTTACATTCAAAACACCGTTCTCCAAATCTGCATTGAAATTATATTGTGTACAGGCTATCTCTCTGTCACTGCTCTTGGACCTAAGTTTTCAGCTTGCACGTATCTGTACTTAAATAAATTTTTAATGCATGCATCCATTGATTGGGCAGAAATGGACACAGCTGCATTTCATAAGCTGACGGATATGTTTAAGTAATAATTTTCCAGTCATCCACTGAATATCTCAAATATCCAAGTAGAATTTGGATTGGATGTCACTTGTGAACTTCATTGTGCTGAGTTCATAGCGCTGGAGTAATTTTAAAAATCCTTCTTGTCAGACTGTATCAAAGGCCTACTGGAATCTTTCGGGTAGCGGGGAAAAGTGAGCTGGACTTGACTCCTAAATTCTGAAAAGACCATCAAATGCTGTTCCTCTGTCAGCAGTTGCCATGATCTTATAGGGAATCCTGCAATTTTTATATGCCTTGTTCTGTGATGTCTAGAAGAAAATGTTTGTCCCTGCTTTGAACACATTTAAGATTTCTCACTTGGCTTAAGTGTCTACAGCTTTTCTGCGCCTGTCAAACCGTCGAGGCCAATCAACACGGTGTGTATGTAAGCATCTTGTGCCTTTACTTCTTTAGTACCAGTTCCCTGTGTCCAGGTTTGTGTTCTCCTTTCCTGGCTTGTTGATCATATTGCCCCTAAATCCAGTGTAGAGTAAAAGGACCTATGCACCCTTAGCAGCTGATGATTTTTGCATTCCTCATTTGAAGCATGACTCACAAACAGGATAGAATGCCTCTACTTCCTTAGGAAGTAATTTGAGAAATTATTTGATTTCCTTGCTTAGTTTAAAGCTGTCATGTGTTCTGTGAGGAACTTTATTGATCTTTCCCCTGCAGTTTGTCTTTTTCCCTGTTTTGTAACAAGGACTTGAGACTTGCCTTTACTTCTTAGAGGTATACAAATGTTTTTGCATAGTTGGTTCTCGTGCTCTGCCAGCTGTGCTCTTCAAATTATTGCTTGTGTTACATTTCAGTGTCTTTTTGATGTCTTCTGGAAGACATTGTATTTTACATCAATTATACAAGTTCTACAAGGTCTGTAGATACTTATTATGTCATTCCTTCTTTAGAGCAGATCCTTTCATCAATAATGTAGATAGATGGCTTAGAAATAGCTCCAGCAGGGCTTTAATTTATACTGTCCATTCACCTGAAATTGCATTTAGTTTTTCTGGTGATTCAACTGTGGTTGTTAGTGCACAAGAAATAAGATGGCTATAGCAGAATTTCAGGCTTCAAAATAAATGCCTGTTTGCCTTGAGTATCTAAAGAGACAAGATTTCCCTGCAATCTATTGTAAGTTTCTGTTTTGATAACAAGAAAAAAGTCTGATAACATCTTAAAAAGGTACCATCCTCCTTCGTTAAAATGTTCACTTGAAATTATTTCAGTTGAAGTGAACATATGCTTGGTCTCCAATTTCAGAAGCTTTGAGTAGGTCATTGACATCTGGTTGGGCCAGCTGACAAATCCTCTGACTATTTATCTCATGGTTCTTGAATCTTTAAAACAAGGTTACAACATCCGTGTGGTTTGTTGAAGTCCTGGATTTGTGTGAATTAACTTGGATTTGCTCAGTTTCTGTATAATGTTTCCTTAGGCAGATGCTCTGGTGGTCAGTAGTTGCTGACTGGTCTTGGGTGAAGAAAAGTATTTAATATTAAGCTATTGGTATTTGAGTATTTACTAGCTGTCTTATCAGTTGCCTTTTTTACTGAGGTTCTTCCAAAGGGATTTAGAAATGTGGGAAAGATGAGGACGCTTGGATGGATAAATAACTGATTTGTGTATTGTTTTCTTGTAGAAGGTGGATACACTGAGCTTCACACTCTGTCACAAACGAATGCAGGGGATAGTGGCACAGGCAGAAAATCCAGCTCTTTTTTCCAGATGTCTATTGTATTTCCACATCATATTCATCACACTAAATATAGGCAATTCATGTGGTGGTAGAGTTTTTCCTGTTAGCACCATTTCTATAGCAACGAGGCAGACTTCCATATAGATGCATGTTGTTAAAAAAAAAGATAACATTGTTGAAATGTCATCACAAGTGTTATTGATAAAGACTGTACTCATCTATCTGAAAGGTGAGTTTTCAAACAGACTAAGATACCATGCATCTTTTTAAAAAGAAAAAAAAAACCAACCTCTAATTGTTCATTAATGGCTTTGCAAAAAATATGGTAGAATGTTCTGTCAACAGTATTTTCTTCTTCCTGAATGAAAAAGTAAGGCATTCAGTGTGGGAGGAATTTTGCCTTCTTTCCTCTAAATGTAAGTCTGTTTTTCCTACTGTACAAGGACAGTGTGCTGTTGAGGCAGGTGTATCCAGAGAGTCTTCAATTCCGTGGTTTTTGATGCTGTTACACAGCAACAGTTAGCACTTTGTCATCCCTTGCTTGTTAAAAATCTGTCCCTAGGATGGTTTTATCATCTTGTTTTGGCTGTTAGTAATTTTGACATGAGCACTTAGTGCCTACAGAAGACTATTCCATGAGTTGCATGGATATTTGAGTTTCCTTTCCATCGACATGTGATGTGTAGGTTTACACAGAATATTCAGTCCGATCCTCAGTCTCAGTTTCATCACTGGTGTTTCTTACATGTGAGTTGTGATGACTGTTGCCAGAGTTCCTGTGACCTACTGACAGTAACAAAGCTCACGCTGTTGGTTGTCACACCTGTTTCAGAACTTACAAGTGTGCAGTTGCACATAAAATTTTACTTAAATGTATTTTTCTCAAGTCTTTTTCCCATGGAGTACTCTCTCTGTTCTGACAGAAGCTATGCCACCCACGTGGATCTGTTTGTAGATTTTTATGATTTTCTTCAACTTTGTCTTCTACTGCAATTTTTAGTGTTGCCTTATTTACAATAAAAAAACTTTAAATATTTGAAACTAAGAATATAAAAGGTGGCTTCTAGAGACTTTTCACAGTGAGCATGTTGAGATACTCTTCCTTTGTTAGTTCCACTGATACTGTGCCTGCATGTCTAACCTGTAAGAAAAATACTTTGCTAACTGAGCATCAATTTATCAACTAGAGATTAATCGTTTCTACCCCTGTTGTTTGCAAACAGAACTAATAGCTACATGGCCATGTGGTGGGAGTCTTGGAAAAGCCAATTGTGGAAAGGTTATCATCTTATAGAACTGCCTAATTAATTAAAACTTATCTCCTCCTACTTTAAATCATTCTTATTTATTTTCTTTGCCCTCTTTTTACTTCTTATTAATGGAAATAAATATAATTACTTCTGTCTTTCAAAAATGTCCCTAGGTTATGATTTTTCCTGTTTTGTGTGCTTGGGGTGAGGAGAGACCCTCCTCTAGTTCCTGAGTGAGCAAGCCTGGATTTTTTTCTTCAGCTGTTTGAAGAAATGTTGCTCAAACAGTCTAAACTGTCACTAGGCTTGAATTCTGGAGAGGGAGATGGAGGAGGGCAAAACCTTATTACACTCTTTGTACTTTCTGTGCTAAAATAATTTGCTTCCCTAATGCTTACCCTTTTGGCATATGGGAGGAAAAACAAACCATGCATCATAACTTCAGATGTTCAGTCTGTTCTGACAGCAGTTGTAAAATAATAGCCAGATCCAAAGGAATAAAACATTCTTCTGGGCAGTTGTAAAGAACTGCACAACGAAGTTGAGGCTCATAGGTGATCTGTGAAGAAAGAAGCTCTGGGAACCTGATAATTTGAAAGCAGTTTGTGAGCAGAAACTTTTTCCATTCTTGTGCTGTTAAGTTAGTTACTTGGTGAAACTACATTTTGTCTTTTAATGCTCCAGCTCTGCTGAGAGACCTTTTGTTCAAGAGAGCAAACCACTTGCAACCCCAGGCTAAACTGAAATAGCATGTACACATGTTCACATTTTTGGCTTACTCCATTTGTTGCCTGCAATGATTCTTTCCTTGTGCTTGATTCATGCTTGCATTGTGTGAGGGCCAGGATCTACTACTGCTTGCAGCTGTGTACCAGTGCTGGCTGGTAAAACGTGCTGCCTTGTGGTACGGTATCTACCAGTTAACTCTTGGCTGAGTCAGTCCACTTGAATGGTGGAAGTCAGAATGGTAAGGATCTCCTTCCTGTTTGTGTGTAACTAGTCTTAAAAACCTTCCATTTTGAGCTGAGCTTCTTTGTTGTTGTTGTTGCAAGTTGATTACAAACTGAGCTAATAGTCTGATTTTTGTAATAGGGTTTGGTAAACAAGTAACTTGTCCCCTGGAGAAATGTATTCTCCTGGATTTTTGAGGTTTTTGTCTTTTATCTCATCTGAGGAAATGGAAGCTACGAGTTGTACCAGTTCTTGAGATGAAAGAGCCACTGTGAAGAAGGGATCTTGATAGCTGGAAACTGATTAAGATATGAACGAGACAGAGCCTTACTATGTATTACCTTAATGCTACCTCTCTCTCTTTTCTCTCTCCTCCCCTCACCCCCAAAATCAGAGAATGAGGTGCATGAAAGCAGCAGTAAGATAATTTTGTTGTCCAGAATGTGAGCACACGCATGACAGTGAAAGTGCTTTGTGCTAGAGTCTGCTTAAAAAGAATAATAATTTCACTTAATTGTTTGTCCAGGTAAATCCTTTTCTAGGGTGAGAGAAGAGAATCTAAATTAAGGATGATATTTAAATGAAGCTTTTTCTTTTGTATTTAAAACAGTTATCAAACCTACTAAAACGGGTTTTTGTTCTGTTTGTTGCTATTCTGTGGATTCTAATTTTATCTGTCTTTGAGCTTAAACAGCTGATACTGCTGTGACTGTTGTGCAACAGATGCTTAGGAAAGGAGTGGATGTGTGACATAACTTTGTGTGGTTGAGTTCTATGAGAAGGAGTATAAAAGTGCTTTGAGTTTGCAGCAGGACTAATCAAACCAGTGAAAAAAGGATCCTGTTACTGGGGTAGCTATGCTGCTGATGTAGGCATCATATGACATGATTTCTTTCAGGAAGGAGTCAATATCTGCTTAAGAAGTTATGAGTTTGGTTTTTTTTGCTTTTAAAATACTGTTTTCTGGAAACTGTTTAAGAATCTCATTGCTGTATTCTGATTTTGAGCATAAATGTACATTTTATTAATAACCTTGTCCTCTCGATATTTAAACATGGCAAGTGTATCAGTTAGTACAAGCAAGATAAGGTCTCCTGGTTTCCACTTCTGCAACGGAGTCAGTGAACCTGGAAGTCCTTCTCTGTATATATTTTGTTCAAAAGTCTTTTGGAAGCCAGTTGTATGGAGTACAGCATCAAGGTCTTATGTTAAATGTTTTGGAGGTATTATTTGTCTATAACTTATGCAAACATCTGGATCTCATGTGGCTACTTCATGCTGCCGGCATTGGTAGCAGTCATTTCCAACTGATGTGCTGAAATTCATAGCAGAAATTTTTACAGGGATCAACTCAAATGATCCTTTAATGATTGACTTTAATTTTTCATTCTTCTGTCCATCAGATTGCTTTATTTGTCCTATATTATGTTGCTTTCCTGTATTTACAAATGTTTTATCATTCTAATATTTGTACCGGTGTTGCATATTGAATAGCTGTTTATAATCTCTTCCTATTCTAATATTATGCTCCTCTATCTCTGTTTTCGTTATGTCTCTACCCTGTGCATGTCTTCTAGTAGTGTCTCTTATCTCATTCTGCACTAGTGGCAGCTTATCAAAGGTTTTGCCAAGTATGTGAAATTGTAGGTCTGGGATTTGATTATCTTCAATGATAAATTTCCTGCAGGAGGATGGCATTATATTAAGTTGCTTGAGTTTTTATTTCATCTCTATTGTGGAAGTTTCTATTTCTTTCTATTTTTTATCAGTTTTGCTATCTTGTATTACCTCTTAATATTATAACACGTACTGAAAACTGAATTAAAGCATGTATTCGGGTGGCTTTCAGTTTTCTTTTTTAATGCTGTGTAAATACAGTATTCTTACAGTGCGGTAACACTGGGTTACTAGTTGAGTTTTTTGTTTTGGTGGGTTGGTTGGATGTAAAACTTAAGAATATAGTTTTGAAGATGCAATTTGGTTTGACTTAAGAAAATCTTCTTTTACAGTTGGATGAACATTCTTTGTCCTGTTACCTATTTCCTGCTGACTTTGTGCTTAATTGTGGGTTTTTGTGTGTGGTGGTTTTGTTTTGCTGTGGGGTGTGTTTTGTATTTTTTTTTTTAAATGTGTTTTGTTTTGTAGTGCTGGTTTTAGTTTGGGGTTTTTTTTAGCAGTTATCTCTGCTTTTACCTTTTGGGCAATAAACTTTCTTCCCATCTTCAGTCGTGTTTCTAGCTTTACCTATCTGTACATAGCTCCTGTGGAATCTGAGAGGTTTTAGTGGGAAGTAATGAAAAGTGGCTTCTGGGACAAGAGGAGGTGGCCATGCATTTCTCTTTCAGTCAGGAGCATTAAGAGCCTGGTGATCCCCTCCCACTACCTCCGATATTTTTTTCCACTGCAGTGCCTGTAGCGACTCGTGCTGTCACAGTGCAGCCTTACACTGCTTCCTGAATCTTCCCTGTTGCAGAACAGACAACACAGCCTGGCAAGCAAGTGATTTTTCTTTAGTAGTGGGTAATATGTGTCTCTGCTAACACAGTCCTTATGTGCACAGATCATCTAGGCTTGTTGAGGTGTGTGCACCAAACTGCAAGGAAGAACTGTGGGTGTGATTGGCCCTTGCCCTGATGGCCGGTGGCACCGGTACCTGTGTATGGTGGTGACTGCAGTGCCTGTGTGCCAAGGCACTTTGTCTTCCTTATTTAACCTTCCTTGACACCTGAAACCACTTCCAAAGAGTTAACTTGGGTATGTGGTGGCTTGTGTGCAGCTGAGGTCACACAGCACTGCTGTTAAAGCAGAACATCCAGAACTTCCACCTGCCCACTTGATACAGACCAGCGAGAGGTGTCCTCAGTGTGTACAGGTTGGCTCAGCACAATTTCCTGTACCCCTGCTTGCTTGAGGTGCAACACGTTGCCTAAGTGAGTCTCCAACATCTATACAGTGATCTTATGGGAAGTATAATCTGTATTCTATTCATCAGGAAAAAAAAAAAATCAGACTGAAAGATATTTCATAACTGTATGCCTTATAAAGATTAAGGAAAAATACCTGGAAAATGTATTAAAGTGGCAGCATCTTAACATTGTCATATTTTTAGTATTGTTTGATTTATTTTGGCCATATTGTTGTGACTCTTTAGCAGAGAAATTTTACCTCAAACTACTGAGAGGGGGGAAGCAGAAATCCAACACCCAAACCCACAAGTATTTCTGTGTTTTCTTCACGTAAGGTAGGAGTTACCATGTGCAAAATGAGTAACTATGATAGAGACTTTCTTGTAGCCCTGTATGGTAAGGCACTATAAATTAATTGGCCCATTTTCTAATAAACAAGTTCTGATCAGAAGGGTACTGAGACATCCAAGAGACTGAGGTGGTTCCACAAAGTACTTCCAGACAGGAGGATCCAACTTGCTGCATATTAGGTGAATGTGACAGTTGCTTGAAGAAGTTGAATTCCTGTTTCACTGAAGCTTCCACCTTGGGTTCAGTGGTTCAAAGCAATGCTAATTTAGGAAGTGCCAAGCAGTGCTGGAAAAAATACACTTCTGACTAAGAATCAAAGGGCTCAGATCCAGAATTAGAATTCAGTCAGTAGCTCCAAGATTTTATTGAATTATCTTGAGGTCCTGGTATGGAATAGTTGAGGGGGAATGAAGATTCAGTGAAGCCCAGTACGCTTCTGTTCCTTGTTTAGAAAGTCATAGCTTTTTCTGTACTGTTTTCTGACATTGAGAGTTTGCACAAGATCAGAAGCTTGGGTTGATTGTTTCTGGAACAGATTTTTTGGTTTCTACTATTACTTGGTTCCCCAAAGTCTTTGGTAGTGACTTTGCATTTGCAGTTGATCATAATTCATGCAAGGCACTTCTGTTTTCTTCATGGATCTGTGCTCAAAACAAATGACATTTTGTACTGACGTTATGAATAAGAACAAAGAGGATATTGGTCATCATGACTCTCGAGCTATTCATAAAATTGCACTGCAGCTATGTTTCCTCAAAGCTTTTGTACTGTTCTGGACAGGAAGTTTTTAATGTAATTTGAGGGTAGTCTTTTAAAATGCTGTTTGTACAGCATATTTTTGGGATAGTGTTTCACCCAAGCTGAGACACGAATATCCCTGGATTCTGCTGTGGAAAGGAGTCAGGCTTAGGTGCCCTGTTACGCACCCATCAGAGTCCAGTACTCTCTGACCACACTCTTTTAGATGTTTAGATCCTCATGGAGGGTAAAATGTTTAATACTAAATTTACTATTTGAAGAGAGTTGATGTTACAGAGGGTTTCTGATTAGCAGAATGATACAAAATATGCTGAAATACAATACAAATGCAAGCTAAACTTGGCAAAATACAGCAATTACAATATACGTTTCAAACACAATACCAGTGTGATCCCTGTTACTGGTCTCTAGAATGTGGTCACTGTCATGATGTTAGGTGTCCCCAGTCTCCAGGAGGGAATACGTGGGTTGAAGCTAGCTCAAGCCTGTTGCTGTCTTTGAAATTCCTTTGTTAGTTATTTAGTACTTGTGCACTGTTGGGCTGAGCCACATATTCACTCCCCCATGCTGGTCTAACTAACTCAGGGAGACATTGACTTGTTTAATGAACTCAGGGAGAAACATTTACACCACTAGTTGATTCACTCAACTGTAATGTAGTCAGCTGATCCACTCAACTGACATTGCTGTTTATCTAAAACAAAGGCCACCCTCTGGTCCCCTTTGTGCTGAGATAAAGTCAGCTTCTTTGTACCAGCTGTGGTCAGTCACACTCTGCACTATTCCCCGAGCTCTATGGGAAAAAGCCCTTGCTCATCTCCACTGACCTCTCTTCTGTTTTGGGGGTTTATAGATCAGTTGCTGTAATAGAATGATCATCAAATACAGCCTTTGGTGAATTTGCAGAAAAAAATTGAAGACAGCAGACTCTGCTTAGTCTAGACATTTTCATTCTTTGGATATGTTGTATTTTTATCAGTATTTTCAATTTGCTTTTTATTGTACAGTAGGCATGGCATGAAGAGGTAGGAAGATGTCACATAGTGTGTCCAAGCTGCAAGTTGGCATAAATACATACTTAAGTATTCTATGCATCATATAAAAAACCACTTTCAGTTCCACATTTAATGCATTTCTAAGCACAAAGGCATTTATTAAATTGAAGAGGAGAAACAGACTGGAAGTTAAAATTTCTCAATGTAATTCAGTTTTTGTAATTGGATATACAGGGTACACAGTGAAAATAACATCTGACTCACTACTGCAGTGAGGTGGAACTCATTTCACATATCCAACTGTGCTGCTGTGAACAGCTCTGCTGATATCTTTCCGATATGGCTGTGCTGCTTAGTTTGGTGTTGAGCAGAAGGGCGGTATAGCAATCAAATTATTTCATTATCCTGGTGTTAGTATTTTTTCAATATTTTTCTTAAATGATACACTGGCTAAAGTTGTTGCTGTGACTTTTCATTGTTATAGGAGTGGTGATGCTCTCACATCTAATGCAGCTTTCAGAAGTACATGTTGAAAACTCTTGAACTTTAAAATTGATAAATACTAGTTTATAGCAGTTCAGTACTAATTCTGCCCCTTACTGTATCTCCAGAAGGTGGGGAAAATGTAATATTGTAATGCAGCAATGGGTACAAAATTAACCATTATGTTATGGTACAGCCTGTCTGGCAGGTGCTATATTTTGTAATCTGTTTCCTTTGCATGCAGGGTTTTTCTAAATTATTTTCTTCTTATTAAAAAAAAAAAAAATCACTTTTTGTTTTAAATGCCTCATAGGAATCTCTTATTTGCATGGTGGCCAATTTCAACCATATTTGACTGCAGGACAGAAGTCTCACAATTCTCATTGCAGTCAGTAAACTGGGTAGAAAAGGAAAACCCGGATCAGTGTGCACCACCAGTGTACCCTCCAGGTACAGTGCCCAAAGGTGGAAAGTCTTTATCACGTAGTTGCCAGGCTCACCAAACCCACGTAGCCTGCTCCTGGGTGAATGAGCTGGCTGCAGTGTTCAGCCAGCACAGGAGATGTGGGCAGATGCTAACAAAACTCATCCTGCCTTAGGAAACAGGTAGCAAACTGGAGCTGTTATGTGAAGGGACCAAGGGTAAGGCTTGAGGTGGTGTGTTAGGAAATAGGAGGGAGGCGAGGAGAGGTTGCTAGGGCTGGTTATGTGAGGCTGATCACTGGGAAACTGAGCTTTGACCCTGTTGCTTACAGAGGAATGAGTTTGCTCTTGTTGGCTGCTCTGCCAGCTCCATAGGCTTCCATATGTGTAATTTCTTTTAAATAGCATCATCCATATCCTACGCTAACAAAACCACTCAAACTTAATTTTTTACTTGGTCAGAAATAGTTCTCCAATTCTTCTCCTTGTTATTCTCTGTTAGTATGGGGAAGGGGATGAAGTGAAGTATATATGGGACAAGGGTCAAATATATAACCTTTCATTAAAGATTGGCTTTGTATGATACAATTATGGGCCATGTAGTATGATTAAATTGTGCAATGTGTCAGTTTTTCTTATATCATTACAGTAGTTAAAACAAAATACAAATTTTTAAAGGGTAGGTTTTTTAGCAGAAGATGGTTAAATTGGGACAAGAGTACCATTTTGAACATGTGCAGAGCCAGAAACTGGTTTTGGAGATATGATACCTCTGTCCTCTACTGTCACTACATAAAATTATGGCATATCAGTCAAGAGTTTTATTTCCTTGCTATTCAGTTCAGTAAATTAAAAGGCTATAGGAAAGAGAGGCATTGAGGAGCTGAGCATTTGGAAATATTCCACATGAGATAATCTGAAGGGTAATTGGGATAGGAAAGGACAGGACAGCAGTGACAGTTGCAAGCCAAAGATGAGGTATTTTTCCCCCTTTGTATGGTCTGTTAGTATTATACACTTAACTGCACTTAGATTTTAGCTGGTGTTTTTAGTGGAGGAAACACAATCTTAATTATAGTGTATGCGCTGGGAGTATAATGTTAAAGTGAAATGTAATGTTTTCTGTCCTGTGTATGAGACAGTCCCATCAGGTTTTTGGTTTTTTGTGGGTTTTTTGTTTTGCTTTTAAAAAAACAAAACCCCAACAAGAAAGGGTATATTGAAGGCATGTGAATGGCTGTTTCTGAACTGCAGAAGCACAGCTCAGCGTGGGTCAGATGATGACTGTTAATACCCAAAAATACCTAGAAGCTATAGTGTTTGGCTGAAATTTGCATGATGGTTCTCAGTTGACCTCCTTTCTGAATTGCATTGCTACAATGACACTTCAAAGCTCCTCCTTTTTTGAGGCTATTTTATTATTTAAATATTGCCGTTTCTTGCCTTCCGGGCTTGTTTGTCTGACATACCTGGGTTAGGTCACTTGGAGATAGAGCTTTTCAGATCACTTTATTTTGTGTATTTCATTATGTAGAGGTCTTCAGTATGAGCTCCTGTAATACTGTTTTGTCATGTGGTATTACTCAGTTACCTGTCACCTTCTCTGTTTATTTGCAGACCACATAATAGTTCTGAGTTAAATTACAAACCTAGAGTGAATTTCGTAAATAATAGCAAATTTGGGAACAGTCACACTTGTTATAAACATACGCCTATGAAAACTGATTTATAATCTTTTTCACACTAGAGGGCACTAACATCTCGTGAAAGTTAAGCCCAAACAGATTTTTATTCTCCCTGTAACACTTGGGTATTGGGTAGTCATGCTGGTTTTGTAGTGGATGCCAAAGGTTTCCATTTCTTTTTCCATTTCTTTTCATAGAAATGAAAACTAAAAGTAATAGTATTGTTGCAAGGATGCATCAAAAGTTAGTGTGCAAAGTTTTCCTTTGTGTAGTGTTGTTTTGGGTTTTTTTCCACTAAATGATAATTTGGGTAATTTGTGGAAAAATGGATAAATTCCACTTGTGTTCATACATTGCTTTTAATGTGATAATTTTCACTTGAAGGTGGTAAATGGGCATATAAGGAAATTATTGGATAACTTCTTATGAAAGCTATTTATTAGAGTTAACATCTGGAATATATTTCTTGAAGTTGTTAATCAAAGGAAAAAAATCGTATGTGAACTGATGTTGCGGGCTTAACTTTCAGTTAGGGTTAATGTATGCATTTACATATTGATACCTGGCATATAGAAAATAGTATGGAAAATAACATGAAAGTCTATACTGCCAGTAAGTAATGGCAACAACCTTCAGTTGTTTGTCTTATGATGTTTTTAAGTAGATAATTTTAGAATATGTGTTTGAATCTCAAGTTTGGACCTCAAAGTGGTGTTTTGGAAGTACTTTATTTTTTTTTTGTTACAGATTTTAGATACTAATACTTACTTAAAACACGTGAATAAAATGGCTTCTGATGACTTTTTGCTCTTTGTAGGAATGGTTATTCAGTTGCCTTGGAGATGATCCTGCTGCTGTAAATGTAGGGCTGAAGATTAATGGTGTGGGCAGTATGGACCTAATGAACGGACAGTCAAGCAGTGTTAATATTGCAGCTACGGCTTCAGAGGTAAGGATTACAGTTATTGCATACATAAAACTGTAAATATTTTTTTTCTAAATGCACCAAAAAGTAAGATTTTCATTTAGCAGATCTAGTGCAGCAGATTCTTATTTTGTATGTTGGTTTCATATGCCCCAGTTGAGATATAAATAACTTAAAGTTCTGACCTTTGTGTACCAAAGTAAAGCATGAGCTAGCATTTATAGCCTTGCCATAGCCAAAGTTGCCTTTTTTATGTTCTCTTCCATCACATCTAGACAAGAAAGCTTTTTTTTTTCCAAGTTTTAACAATACTAGATGCTCTTAGCACTGGCAAGGCCTGTGGGAAATGTTCTCTTCTTTGACATGTACTTGTGTGTGTGTGTTGAGGGGCGGTCTGACGTGGTAACACTGGGATAACGTTGTTCCCTTTGTCTCTAGGACTATATTCAGGGATTGGTATGGGTCCCCTCCTGCCCACCAAAGTTTCTGCCCTCTAGCAGTGAGCAACTCATGAGTTAGAGTGTGTGTATAAGGCAGGCAATGGAGATTGGCCTCCTATGCTGATGCCTCTTACTTTGAAGTTAATACAGTTTCCACTTGTCATCTACTTGTTAAGGAAAAGAAGGAGCAAGGTGAAGCTAATATCAGAACTTTCTGAGTTCTTTTTGCTGGGATCATGTGAAGAGATGTTGAGAGTTGTGACTGATTCCTAAATTCTGAGCAGTGCTGGAGAGTTTGCAAGACCTGATTGTTTTGTTGTTGGGAGGTTTTTTGGGGATTTTTTTTGTTTGTTTTTCTTAAAACTCTTGCCAATCACTCCCTCTTCACTTCAAGTTTTTGTTGGTTTTGGGGGGTTTTTTAATGCCTCGTACTACTGGGATGAAAGGAACTGCAAATCTGCCCTCATTGTATATTGAGTGATCTTTCAGATGCACTTTTGCCTTTCTTCTTCAGAGTGACTGAATATATGCTTTGGCTTGTACAGATGTACAGTACTAACCTAAGCTTTCTGCTCAGGGGAGGCAGTTACGTTATTGCTGATGCATATTTTATAGCTCTTGTCACAGTGTGCAATGTTTTTGCCATAGTGAATTGCAGTTTGTCTCTTTTTTCCCTCCCCTTTCATTCTTCATCTGTCTTTTGTTTAAAAGACAAGGTATTCAAGAACACTACAAAATCAGTATTGATGAGAGCCACAAAGTCCTGAAACCAGTTGCTTCCTTGAACGAATCGTGGCACCTTACCAAAGGTGTTTGTTTTATTTATATATTTACGTGTATGTTTTGTTAGCAGAGCTGCATGTTTGCTATGCACTTGCACATGCATAAAGAAATTGAAAGTACCACGAAGAAGGTGAAAGGAAAATTAGAATCAAAAGAAATCAAATAATCTCCAGCAGAATTTCATAAGTATTGTCAAGATTTAAACAAAACAACTGACATCAGTCTTCAAAACCATCGTTTTTATACAGATTCTTGTATTTCCCTTATCACTGTAGTATGAATCATTGATTGACTATTTGTTGGCGTGCAACTGAAAGCATTTCTTGGAGGAAAGCTCTCTTTTTACTCAGCAAGATAGTCTTGAATGTTTACATGATGTCTGATAAAAGTGAGGAAAATATAGTTTGGGAAAGTTACTTGGATCTGCTTTCAGCACGTGGTATTTTTTTTCCTATCTTGACTAACCAGGAGGAGGGAGGACTTTAACTGGAATGTTTCTGTCAGTATTTTGGTTACTGAAAGTGCCTATCTGGTTTGGAGTTTTTGGTGGTGTTTTCAAACTCAGGTTTTTCAGAGAGATGGTATTGTTAGAAGAACCTAACTAAAACTGAGCATGATTATTAAATGAGTATTTATTTTCTTTATATGTCCTTATAACAGAAGTGCTTAAAAATGGACAAGAGTTGATTTCAGCTGACTGAATTTTCAAGGAGTTCAAATGTTCTTGTTTCTGTGAGTGGGAAGCCAAAGTCAAAATATGTAGTGCAGCTCTACAATACTGCCTTGTTAGATTTTCAGGAGAAGACATTAGCACAGTAGAACTATTTACCAGCATCAGTGACCATGTGCTATCTTCCCTCCTGCCTTGGCATCAGCAGACGTGATGCAGGTGTTACTGAGAGCACAGTGTAACAGTGCTGAAATTTGGCTTCCACCAGAAGTGATCTGGTGAAGGGCTCATTCATGTCTGTGTTGTGTATATGACCCATATCCGTGTCTTGAAAACTTTCAATGTTAGCAGTGAAATGACACAAACAGTCAGAAAGTACCTTCGTTGTGTGGGCCAGAGGCTAATCTTTGCACCTTTCTAGGAGGTATCCCTCAGGATGGTGGGTAGGGTAGAGTGCTTAAGGATACATCAGTCTCCAGTGTAAGACAGACAGGTCTTGGTTTGTGCTCAGTGTCTTTTGCCACAGCTGAGCTGGAGCTCCCAGCAATGGCCAATGAGCTCTGTACACCAATACTAGTTTTCCTTCTCTTGAATCAATCCAAACAAAGTATTAGTAAAACTGTTGTGGGAGCTCTGCTAGTGCTCACATCAAGGCTTATGCTGTTGCTGAAGCATGCAGGTGCCACACTGAACCTCAGGCAGGCATCCTGTTTGCTGAAGAGGAGTTAAATTTGATAGAGTTATTGACTGTAGTAACTGTGGTCCTTCTGTCTGCGTGCCTCATCTTATTTCTTCCTTTTTAGTCAAAGAGTTTGCTTTATGGCAGGTTTCTGAAAGCGAGGAGAGACTAAGAAGCAAGAAACATGCATAGCCTTTCAGGTCTTCAGAGGAGAGTGTGGGACAGCAAAGTGATTGCATGCTGCGTGCCTGGTTCTGAAATAAGTATGCCTGGGGTTCAGGTGGAAGTGTGTATCTGCATGTGACATCTCAGTCTCCAAGTGAAAAAACCTTTCTTGTAATGACTGAAGAGAATCGAAGTTTGCATCTGTATACTAGAGGAAGTGATTACTCAGCGTTCATTTTCATGAAAACAATACATGAAACATGAAATTATCACTTCATATTGGTTTCATACTAAGTGTTAAGGTTTTTGAACCATATTTATATTCTGTAGGGAAGCTAAATCTTTATATTGTAGATAAAGATTCATAGAATATTATTCTAGGATCTGGTATTTTTTGCAAATGTGAATTGCTAGCATTTAAAAAAAACCTCCAAAACTTTGTTTACATTAAGTGTCTTCAACAGGAACACATATGTAGCTCACATTGTAATTTTTGTAAGTTTTGGCGCTCCTAAGAGAAACAGGAAGAGATTGGTTCTGTTCTTTGGTGTTAACTGTTCCTTTGAGGCAGACCATGTCTTTTTTCCTCACTGTAGTGGTGTTTTTTCTGCTTGAAGTTCAGTGTGACTGTATGATTATTATTGTTGTTGTTATCTTTCTAGTCAACAAACTGGAATTTAATTAAGCACTGAAATGTAACTGTTGTGTTTGAGGAAGACCTTTGAAATCTATTGAAGTCAGTTTGAGAATCTGATTTTAGAGGTCTTTGTCGGGAGAAAGTATGTCCTTAATTGAGAATTTGTCCGGTGGAAAAGTTCTGTGAACATTTATGGCCAAACAGAAATTTTGCCTTTGGGAGTATCAAAACGAAAAAGAGAGAACCAAAATATCATCATTGGTTTTGTTTTTTTTGCAGAAGAGTAGCAGCTCTGAATCCTTGAGTGACAAAGGTTCAGCTGAACTGAAGAAGAGCTTTGATGCAGTGGTATTCGATGTTCTAAAGGTTACACCAGAAGAATATGCGGTAAGCAGTTAAAATAATTTTTATTATTTTGTGTGCGAATCTTCTTGGCAACTTTTCCTCTGCTTGGCCACTTCTGTATGTTTTTTGCCTAAATTCTGTCATCCATGGGTGTCAAAAATGGATCCTGCACTATAATTCTTCATTGTCTATATTCTATTAAATGTTAAGTGATCATCTGGGGCCATGCTGTCCAGGCATTTTTCACGCTCTTCTATGTAACATAGACCAAAGATTCTTAAATCTATATGATGCACTTGAACTCTGACATACATATTTTAGTTGCAAGATTACACTTGATCTGTACTTGTTTTTTCTGGAGGTGTTTTAATTTTTAACTCTAGGGATTCTTACACCTAGGAAAGGTTTTCTTCTTTCAGGTGCAGTGTTGCAGAATGAGTTTGATATCCTGCAGAACCAAGAACAAATGAGTACAAGTTTTTAACAAAAAAATGTGGTGATTTGATGCTTTTTTTTTTTTTTTTTAACCCCACTTGTACAGATAAGACAACAGATGGTCCCTGTAAGTGATTCGAGTATGTTACTAGAATGATTGTTGCTCTTACTGCATTTATAACTCAAGTGGTGAGATTCATAATGAGTTGTCCTGGGGAGATTTATTGATACGTGGTAGTATGTATCACAAAATATTCCCATCAAGTTTGGTTTATTTTTTTATTGTTAATAATGATTTTAGTTAATTATTAATGGCTAAATTGATCTTAATGAACACAGTGAAAATTTAAAGCATCTGGATTATGAAGTGGTACTTACATGTTAAATTCTTCCTGGATAGTTAATGGGATTTATTCCTGCCTGAGGTTCGGGCCTCTGCCTTGCTCCATTGTCACGAACAGCCGGGCAGTGAATCACCTGCTTTTCGTGGGAAGATGTTTTTGGGGCTGACTATCCTTCCAGTTTTATTTTTGATTTCTCTACATAAAGGAAATTTAAGTACTTGAGGAATTTGGGGCTAAGGGCATAAATTCAAGTGGAATTATGCATTCAGGCCAGAGTAGCTCCAGGTTCCTTTGACTGGCTTAGCTATTTAGCCAGTGGTGGATGCTGTTGAGGAGCAGAATAGATCATTAGACTCTGTGGAGTTTCTGTCACTCACTTGGACAGCAACATACACAAAAGTGCTTTGTTTTACCACATTTTATAATCCTTTTGCTCTACTAAATCATGACTCCTGTGCAGAAACCTTTTTATTTTCATGGCTGTTCTAAATGCTACCTTAGTAAATTTTCATTGGATAAAAATCTTTACTAAAATCCAGTGTTTTTCTGTTTTCATACTGTGCCTCAAACTGGGCAGAGTTCTACTCCCAAACAGGAATCTTTTAATTAAACATTTCATATTGCACTTATGAAACTGTAGTTGTATTTTTGGTTTATACTACCTGGTATAATTTTGCTGTTTTCTCAGAAAAAATACTTTTACTCTTAGCCTTCTCCCTTTTAAAGTATCTAGTTCTTCATGTCAGGTTTCACTTACTACAAATGGATCTGAAATGTCTTACAGATAGAATTCTGAACAATTGAGCAAAATTGCTCGTAGTTAGTGTTCAGCCCTTTGGCAAGGTTATAATTAATATAATTTCTCTCTCAATGTTTCTGTACACAGCTGTACCTCTTCATTAATGTTTGTTTCTGCAGGCAGCTTTATCTGTTTTTCCAGTAGGGCTTGCTTGCTTTGAATGCTGTCTTTTTTCTGCTCATTCTTGCTAAAGGTTGTAGAAATAAGTAAATTTGCTGAATACTTGGGTACCTTGGAGGAAAAGCACCTTTGCCCCTTATGCTCGTTTTTTTTTTACTGGCCATTTCCTCAGCCTTCCTGGTTTTAGTCCTGCAATAACAGAGAAGTACCAAGTCTTCCTCTGGATTTCAGTGCTAACATGAAGACTAGCAGGGCTATGCGGGATGGCCAAGCTCTTGAGAATACCAGCACTGATAAGACTGCAAAGCTGTGTTCGTAAGGCTTTCGTTGTAAGAGTGGGTGTGCACCTCTTGGGCTGGACAAGGATATGCTACCAAGTGCTTCTCAAAGTACAAGAAAACTTCTAGTTTACTGATAGCTCTTGCAAAACAGATGCAGTGCAGACTACTGACATCTGTGGCTGAGTGAAGGCTGAATTCTGTTACCAACTGCAGAATGAATACTGCTTTAAAAAAAAACCTGAAGTGCTGAACTGAGGAAATAATTTGTGGGCTGTGTAAGTACCTTATTCAAAGGGAGAAAAGATAATGTAATAAAGCAAGTAAAACAGCAATAAAAGCAAGTTGCTGCACAAGAGCTAATTAGACAGCTGTCTAATTAATGGTTAGGAAACCTTGGCTCCAATGAAAAAGAATTGCAGTGCATAGGTAGCATAGAGATGGGAGTTAAATGATAAAATCAACAGCAGCATTGGGAAGTCTTATCCTGTACCTGATATGATATGTTGCATTTTGACCAAAAAGGGTCACTGTGTACAGATAGGACAATTACAATTACGCTGGAGAAAGAAGAGGAAAAATCTGAAAAATAATTAAGTTTGAGAGAGAGTGGAAATAGGATTCATGCTGGTGGTTTCAATACCAATATGAGACACACAGATGTCTTTTCAGTTCCCACTGTGTTAGAGACATCATTGTTCTTTCAAAACGCGATCTGTTTAGTCAGTTAGTGGGTAAGGGACAAGTTGGACTACAAAAGCTATTGCTTGTAATCCTGTATTTTCAAGAAGCTGCTTACCAAGCCAAAGAGAAGCCCAAGTGTAAATATTTTTGGTGATTGGATTTCCATACTTTTCCCTTTGGCAGTCACCTAATACTGTCCGGAGCGCGCAGTCAGTGTGCGTTTCGTGTAACGACCCTTTGTTCAGTCTCGTACTGCCTTTGCAGCAAAGGTATGCTGGCCCTTGGTTTCCAGGGGATGTAGTGAATGCCTCTGTTTCATAAATCTGGGGGAAAAAGAATCCCATTCAATGAGTATGAAGTAGAACACGTTTGTTTTCTGCTGAGGAATCTACAGCTTTCTAGCTGTAACTAATAAGGAGACTGTCTCTGTTTTAAATACCTGCTTGTAGGCTGATCACTGCTCGCTTCTTTATTAAACAGCTGAAAGCCACAAAACAAGTTGGTGCCAGGATTCCCCACTGGTGCCTGGCCCTGCCGATGGAGCCGGTCAGTGTGTGTACAGGGGAGACACGGTTGCTGTGAATGCTGTCCATTTTCGTTGGAGGGAGAAGTGTGGTTTCGAGCGCACAGGGCACAATTTGTCGGGGAGAGATATGTTAATGGTGCAGTGGCAGTAGAAACTGGGGGCTGGTGAGACTGAAAGGAAAAAAGGAAAATGCTTTGGGGACATGAGCTCCAAATTAAGATGCTGGCGAACCTCAGGTTGAAGAAATATTTATTTTTTTGCTTTACAGTAAATTCTTATTCCTTAGACTGCTACTGTTTAATTATTTGACTGTTTATTACTTTCTGACTTGCTTTTCCATTTTATACTTCAACTTAGCCACGGTGGTGTAAATATTTGAGGTAGAATTAGCTGTGTAAATCCATTGCTTTTTTTCCCACCTAGTTATCTAAGAAGGATTCTTTATTCTTTGCCTTATTCTCTGAAAGCGCTACAAAGCAAGCTCACACTAAGATGTTTATGTGTTTATTTCTTTTTGATTCCAGTTAAGCTTTGTGAGATGGATGTTGGAAAAAAGAATATTGCTTATTTTGGAAACAATACACGGATAAAGTTTGTTTTAAAAATGTTTAGACAAAACAAGGAATTTTTCTCAGAGGCATTCTTATAGCAGTTAAATATCAAGTTATCTGTATCTGAAGAAAGAGCACAAGAGTGTGTTTTTTCAAGCAGGTCCCAAGAGTTCTGGTGCAGAAATAGGTTTTGAGGTGTTAGGGGTTCCACAAACTAATTTTTTGCCACTTTGAACAGAACAAAAATATCTGAAACTGGCTCAAAGTTCTCCCCAGGAGATCTTTCTCTGATGCAGGACTCTGGCAGATTCCCAGTCCCCTCTGGGAGTTCCTGCACAGCTACTGGTGTGCGCTGTGCTGCGCGGTTCCTGGCAGGAGCGTTGGTTTTGGCCTCTCCTGAGGCCGGTTGTTGGTGGATGAGGGAGTTTGAGGCAAGTCTGTCTGCTGCATCTGAGAGCAGTTTGAGTGAAGGGAAGTACTGGGCCCTAGGAGCTTTTGATGAAAAAGGACTTCTGCTTCTATGTGTTCCCGTTAGCTTTATTTTACAGAAGAATATTAAAGAATAAGTGTGCTCCCGATGAGAGCAAGAAGAAGTAACTTTATTGTAGCGTGTGGAGGAACTATTAATGATAAAAGTTTTGGAGTGACTTTGTGAGAAAACAAGTTGAGTTTCAACACAGGAACTTTAATCCCCCAGCATTCATTTTGGACAGCAGAATTATTCTCCTACTGATGCAGTGCCTAACAGAGGCTTAGCTATTTTTTTCAGTGAGGAAAAGTATTCTGGCAGCCTGAAGAGACAGTGCTAAGCCAAGTTGGAAGGCTTAAATATAATTCCTTCTAAAAATTCAGATTAAGGAACAATTTATGAAGTGCTGTTTGAACCAACATGGCTTCAAGGAAAATCAGATGATGGCAACATTCTTCAATAACCAAAATGTAGACGTGTTATTTTTTTCATTGCAGACAGAAACTTAGTTTTTCTTTTCACAATGAGAGTCTCTGTCCATGATCTCTATGGGAAGTGCACTGTCCTCACGGCAGCTGCATCAGAGAAAAACTTGGAGTACAGCAAGTAGCCTGACAGAAGGAGGTCATGCTTGAGAAGGTCTAGGGACTAGAAAGGTGGGGTTATAGTCCAGATCAAATGGGAATTTTCATATAGGGGCATGGAGAGGAGCTCAATGCAGTAGTGTTAACTGCAAGTAGAAGTTCTTAAGCTACAGGGTTTTATGGAAAGAGGGTAATCCATATGTGTTCACAGAAAAGAGAGAAGGAATTAGGGAATATTTAAAAAATTTTCCTTCACTGAACTTCTCTGTATTCCTCAAAGCAGCACAATGAGATGTGCTTCTTAGTCATCTGGCTGTAAAATTTCTAGCCTGTCAACCTTGCCTGGGAGAGAGGTGAATCTCTTGATCTGTATATGAAGCTTTGTGTTAGTATTTTGAACTACTTGTTCACAAATCCAACGTCCCAACACACAGGAGAGCTAAGATATATTGTTGAGGACTGTTCCCAGGCAAGGTCTTTCAACTACATGCAAAAAACTCCAGTGTCTGCACAGGAGGGTAAAAAATTGTCTTTCCAGCTCCCATTCCAGTGCAAGATAAATTAATTAATTGCAAGATGATGATTCACTATTTTAAAAATATTATTTCCTCTTGTAGGTTCTTCAAGTGATGGAAGATAGGGAAATATATTAATTGTACATTAAAAGCATATCTTTATTAATCATATTCTAGAATTGTTACCTAAGATCTAGGGTAAACATCAACACAAAACTTCCATTCAGCTCTTTCATTGCCTGAGCAATGAATTAGTTATTTAATATATATAAATGAACTCGATAGACTTCTGAAAAGGTAGAAAATAACCAAGTTTCCCTATCTTTGTGTTATGAGAACGATTATTTGGCTGATGAATACAAACAAGTTCAAGGTTTTGTATTGTACGTGTGATTTTCTGTCTGTTTGTAAATCCTTGCAGCTGACAACTCAAAAAAACGAGGTTATGGTTGGCTTGTTTCCTGTAACAAACTGATGTGAAGACTTACAATTTTTGGTTTGAATATTAGCACATTAAACCTCATTGAGGAGAGGGAGCTATCCAGGAATTTGTATTGGCTGGGTTGAGGAGCTGGAATGAAGAAAGTTGATGCATTGTGTCTCCTAATTGCAGAAACCAAATCAGTGGCTTGTCTGTTGGGGTTTAAATTGCCATGATTTGGTCAAGGTTGAGGTTACTTTTTTTGTAAGAGTTAAGCAATATTATCTAACATAAATATAATATTTTTTCTAAGTTTTGTAGTTTCAGGTGCTATTAATTATAATGGTAGCCTTTTGGTTTGCTTTATTTTTTACTTAACAGTGAGCAAGCACCCTTAAAATGGTAAAAAATCAGTTATGTGTTAGACTTATAAATATGAATAAGTAAATATTTAAAAAAAAAATGTCAAAGGTATTTTTAAACTCTTATGTGAAGTATACTGTCATATCTACAAACCCAAATGGCTTTTTATCTCTCAGCTTTCAGCTATCAGTTGCTTGCATCTTTTGAATTGTGAACCATTTTTAAGTGCTTGGAGCCCTTAATGGAAATTGCAAGCTGTCTGAGAAGGACTCTTCAGTAAGGGATGTTTCTTGAACAAGTGGTAATGTGATGCAGTGTTACTGAAGATTGATGCTGCTTTTAGTGAAAGCAGCAAGATGTATAAACCAAACAAGCAAAAAGAGAAAAACACCAAAAAAGCAAACCCCAAACTAATATCAATGTGATACTGGAAGAAAGAAGTTTCTATGTTAAAACTTAATGAGTGTTTTTAGTTGTCAGGTTTGCTTTTTTAAATGTTGTAGTGTACTTAATAGCAATTTCAAATCTTTTTAGTAATGACTGTTAATCTTGAACTCTGGCATTTGTGTGGTTGTCCTATGTTAATATTCCCATTTAATATCCCCATTTAAAATGTGTGCATTTATTTTGATATGTGAATTCTGGTGTGAAGGTGTAATAACAGCCTTTGTTTCATAAATATTGGGTATTGATTCTGTCTTAAAGTAATAATTTGTTTAGGAGTCACTACTGAAGCAAGTAATAGTCTAATTTAGCTAGGGCAGTTCAGGTGGATGAAGATGACTGGAGGGCTGGGAAGGAGGACAACATTTGTTTTTAAGCATTCTCTCTGTGTGAATAATGAATCAGTTTCCTGACTCATTTTTGTTGTACTGTTGTTGTAATCTTGTTTTAGGGAAGAGAATTTGCACTGAAATGTTAATAACTATTGAAATGCCTGGGTCTTTGGTCTGTTTTAATAGACCCTATATTGAAATTTTATTGAATTGTCAGTTCTTTTGGTTTCACTTTCCCCACCCCACCCAATTTTCTAATTCATTTCCTTTATTGAGTGTGATACATTCAATCAGCCACATGTTTACCTAAAATAATACATTTCTGAGAAAGCTTGGTGTACTGTAGCACCCAGACAGGAGACTAGAGATGGAGTTCTATGGTTGGTGCTTCAGAACTGGGCTCTTCACCTGGGAAATCAAAAGGCAGAATTAACTCTCTAATGTGGCTGTTCTATGGTGAGGATTGGATCAGGTGAGAGAAATGAATCCACGCTTCCCTTCTGTCCCTGTGTCCCTTGTGTTCTCTGCAGGTAAGGAAGTGTAATTCCTTGGTGCTTGTGCCTGCACAGCCATGGATGTATGGTTAGATGATGTACAGAACTGGGATAGCTTGAGTGGGAGGTTAAAAATAACACATACCCCCAAATAACAGGCAAGTTTGTCCTGCACAGTGACACAGACTTCCTATATTTAGATAAGTGCTGCCCTCATAGAGAAGCCTTTGTCTTAGGCATTCTCTATTTATCATCTTACACTTTTAGGTAAGATTTAGAAATAAAAATATAAACTTGTGTTTCAATTATTTTTAGGATAAGTGTTCTCTGAATGCACCTTGATTATTAGCTTCAAGTCCATTTTAACTATAGAAATTACTTAGCCAGATTTTCCTTGTCCCCTTCTTAACTATCACACTTTTGGAGAAAAATCCCGTTTTCCCCTACTTGTCAGATGTCTTCCCCTGTCCCAGTAAAAACTTTGCCTATTTGTGTTCTCAAGAGAGCCTTATAAATAGATGTTTCAAATAAGAGGGCATACTATTAAATTGTCAAGATGAAGCTGTATTTGCTTACTCAGGTACAGAGTAACATAACCCAGGTTGACATTTATGACATGTTTAGAAATGTCTAATGCTCTTCCTTGTGTGATGTGAAGATCCAGCTGTACCTCTCACCTCTAGCAGAGTATTAGCAAGCACGCTGTAGCTTTCAGCAAGGTCGTACTCCTGTCACTGTCCAGGGGCCCTTGTCCTTTCCCAGATAACCTGCTCGTGTTGGCAAAAGGTGGGAAATAGCACCAAAATTTGCCAGCATTGTCTGTGCATATGTTCAAAATCCTTCAAGAGCAAAGTTTTGTTAACCACTGCTGGAATAGTTTTTGTTGTCTAGGCACACTTTCACAAATTTGCCTGCTTCCCCTGCCAGGAATGACTTGCTGCTGGCTGTACTTTCTGTGGCAAGATAAAACTATCCCTCTTAAAAAAAGGCTCAGTGTGAAGATTTCTGCATTTCTAACCTTGATGATGTAAAAAAAAAAAAAGAAAATGATGCTGAAAATGTCTTTAATTTTAGGAAAATAAACTATTTTTATTTCCTCAAGGATAAGTCCTTTTTTCATAGGCCTCATAATAAAATAATAGAATGGTTTTATTTAGCAAGGTTGCTTTCAGTTTGAAAGGCATCTTTTGTTTCTGGCAAAAGTTTATTGTATATATTTTACTGTAGTTGCTGTGGGTACAAGGGAATAGAGAAGTTATATTGAAGACAAAGAGTATTTTGGCCTACTGTATTCCTCATTTTCTATTATTACTGCTGCTTAAAACAAATTTGGAGGGTATGTCTGTCTGATATTCTTGACTTAATTTAAACTTCTAAGGTACAGTATAATTTGTACTGTTGAGACAGATGCTGCAGCTAATCAATTGATTGTTAAACCCCATTTAAAAATTACAGTTTGGAAGTTAATTTTTAAGTTGGCATTTAAATAGCTTATGGGCATTAATGAATGGCAGGCACAAATCATATGCCTTATACCACATATTTATGTATATTTATGTTACAGGTTCAAGAATGGCTTGTTTATGTAAAAATTTGTACAGGTTTTACTGTTACAAAGGTATTCAGACATGCACATTTCTGAGTGTATGTTGTCTTTATTTTTAGTTGAGTATGTAGATTCATGAAATTGGTCTGATTAAATCTCACTTTAGCCCAAGACTAGAAGAATCTAATATAAAATGTCATTGTTTGGAAGAAGGAGCAGCCAACTAAAGCAGAGCTCAGGCAAGAAAGTTTGTAATGGAAACTCGGAAAGAGCTTGTTACTGCAGTGATTTGTGCTGCAAAGTACCAGATGATTGTGTCCACTGTGGCAATTATAGAACCTGGGACTGATTTTTATATATATACCTTTTTTTTTAATGGTCATGTTTGATTGCTAGAATTCATAACTAAAAATAGATTTAGAAGACAAGGAGATCTGCTACAAAATGTAGATTTGGTCATCTTTGGGGAAACACATCACTTCTTGCCTCATTAGAGCAGATACTCTCATTAGAGCAGGTACATCTCGCTGCTCCTGCTTTTTCTTAACTGGAGCATCCTAGTTAAAACTTTTCTGCAAGGTTAATGTTGCCCAAGAAGCCATTTTGCTCTCCAACAATGGCACTCAGTGGCAGTTGCAGTTTGTGAGAATCACAAAGCTGCCAGCGTGTACCACGGAGTGTATAAATGCAGGAACCACCATTTTCAGGGAAATGGGAATAAAGCTGCTCCGCTCGCACCTGAGGAAATAGAACAAGGTCCCTGGGTTCATTGTTTAAAGGGTGTTTGTGATGTCTGACTCGGATGGCACTGATATTTCTGGGCTACCTACGTACTCTTCATTGTTTTGGATACACAGGCAGAGAGCAATCTGAAATTGTGTGCTTAAACAAGGCTCTGTGAATATGTTTCAAAATGCCAAACCTGGTCTTTGAGAGTTCCTCTTTACCCTTTTTGAAGCTAAACCAACACCAGAGTGAAAAGGTACTTACTGGTTCTGACCTGCTGAAAGGGAGATGGCTGTATTTAATTTTAACTGTTGCTGTGTAGCTGAACAGTTACTGAACTTAATTATTCAAATATGGTTCAAGAATTGACTGAACAATTTTAGGGAAGTTTCAATAGAATTGTGTTCAAGGTTTGAAGAGAAACTGTCTTTGAGCAACTATAGTTCTTTGTTCCCTTGGATAGTTTCTTCTATAGTATTTCTGAGTTCAAGCTCTGATTTATGTATGTAAGTGCAGGATTATGCTCCTGAGAACAACTTCCCATAATTTGTTTATTAAATGTAAAATTTGGAGCACTTTATTCTCTATTTTTGAAGGATGGCTCTGTGGTAGGAGCTGAAACCTCAGAAATTAGCCACAAAATGGAAGTCAAATAATAAAAGGAAACAGAATAAGTACAGTTCTCGTGCAGCACAGCAACTTAATGAAATGCAAGGTTAATTTTGAGCTTAATTTTTTTTTTTTAATTATTTTTATTTTAGGGTCAGATAACACTAATGGATGTTCCTGTATTTAAAGCAATTCAACCAGAGGTAAGTAATTCATTGGTTTTGTTTTCAAATTGAAATGAAAAACAGTTATGCCAGTGTATAAATTCTGGAACTGAAAAGTGTAAGTATGACAATAAATCTTTTTGTCTCAGCTCATATAGCTCCGAAGCAGATGGTTTTATAACACAAAACTATCTGGAGCTAATAGTTTTTGAGGCATGAAGTATTGGTACTTAAATATGTTGAGCTAGTGCTAGAGATGAAGTATCTGGGTTTTAATGTTTCTGAATGATAAACATCTCCATTTGACTAGTCTGATAATGATATTTTAGGTCTCGGCTCCTGATACCTCATGCCATACTTCATCCTGTCCTGTGGTTCCCTAATTAACTGATTTATATCTTTTTTGGAAAACAAAAATGGCTGTAATGGCATCTTGTATTCAAGATGAGTGTGATCTGTGTATGTATTGGGATAATATATTGATGATGTGTGTTCTCTGTTTTGTTTTTGTATAATGCTCTATTCCTTTCTGATTGCAGCCTGACTTGAACTAATGTTTCCAGAATCTTCACAGTGACTATAATAAAGGATGAATTTGTTTATCTTTATTTCTCCATGATTAGCATTTTCCCGTGGGCGTTGTTTTGCACTTTTGAAGGTTTATTTTTCAGTTTATTGACTACTTTATCAGTAGTGTAGGAGTCTTTCTCGGCCCATCAGTCACCTTCAGACTATCATAAGCTATTTTATTGGTAGCAGGTTTTTGTCATGTCACTCTTGTACCACTCTAGTTTTGCTTTAGTTGGAGAAACCTGCTGAATCTCTTGCTTGTCAGGATTGATTATCATCATTTGTTTACCCACAGATTATTTTTTTTTTTTGAAGACTTCCTTTTGGTGTGCAGTTGAAAACATTGTCATGGTTTAGCTTTCATGATTTGAGCAAGCTATTTCCCAGCCCATGTGGGTTTTTTGTTTGGGTTTTTATAATTTTTTTTGTTTGGTTGGGTTTTTTTAGTCCTTTAAAAAGCCTCCCATCTGATCTCTCTGGCTTTTTTTTTTTCTGGGGATCCTTAGTTTTTGTGATTGCCAGAATATATTTATCCTTATCTTCTAATAGAGTATCTATCTTTTCTTAAAAAAAGCTCTTTTCCAAAACTTTGAAGTATTTTACCCTTTTATCTTATTCTTTTTCCTCATATATGTGTTTGTGTACTTTTTTCTAACGTTAGGCATTACTGCTATGCAGGATTCTCCTTGCCCCCAAGTGCTGAAGCTGAAAAAGCTGTGGGTGTTGTCACACAGTGCTTCACCTCTGGTTACACTGAGCTTTAAAGAACTGGATATCAAAAAATCAAAACAATTTAACTAGTTAGGACTTTTCCTAATGATCTGCTGATAAAGAAATTCTACTAGTAGTTTATTCTCTGCAGTCTGCTTCCAGCACAGCACAGGATGAGCAGTCAGCTGTGTAACAACCACAAGGAAGCAGGCAAACAAGTTGGATACAGCGGCAGTGATCCAGTACTCCATACCTCATAATCTGATGCTCCTTTAATGCTGCCTCCTATATCTCAGATTATGTTGTGTGAGCAGACCAACAAAACTGTCTGGGAGGTGAGAAGAAATGTCGAGAAAGTACATTTAATTTTCCTAGCGGTTCTAATTCATTATTGTAAACCACAAAAGGGGAAAGCAGAGTAATAAAATGGACCTTATCTAAAAGAAAAACTATAGGAGAGTAGGTGAATAGATCTCGAAAGTAATTCCTTTTAAGAAACCTGGGTGTACTGCATAAGAAAAATGCACGTTCTCCCTTCTCTGGAAAATATCCATCTGAGGAAGGGTAGCTCTTCTGACACTTCTCAAGTGCTTGTGCAAAAGCAGCTAAAGGTGCTGACAGCGTGCAGGTATTATCTGTCCATCAGTGCTACTTCACAGGTAGGCAGAGATCTGGCCTCTTGTATCTGATGTGCCTCTAAATGGTGCTAATCCCCTATGGAAGAGGGACACACAGGTTAACTCTCAGGTCAGAAGAAGGTAGACACAGTTAAAATGCTCACCCCTGTTTGCAGAAGGGGAAAACAAACATGGAATGCTTAGTTTGCCTACGGGTGTCTTGGCAGCAGATTAGCGAATGTTGTAGGTCTCTGAGTTTCTTTGAAGTATCTACCAGTGTGTGTGCCATATCCATGTCTTGATTGAAGTTGTGAATCTTTACACCTACTTTGATGTGTGCACTCAACATTTTTGAATTTGTAATTAGAAAACAAAACAATTATGACCCGATTTCACCCGTATAAAAGGGCTTCTGAACTCAGGCCTTAATGAGTGACTAAAAGGTGCTGATGGAATTTTTTTTATATCAGTGCTAGTAGATATTGTATTTAGAATCAAATTCCCCAGCTCTCATCTGCATGCATGATGGGAGATGATGAACATCATCTTTCCCAATGTGCCAAGATTAAAAACTGGGTGTTTGTTATAGATTGTTGTAATTCACCAACAAATTTTTGCTATACAGCTTGTGAATCTGTCTGCTTTCCAAACTCTGTAGAACGAAATATGAATGAATATTTTTAGCATTTAATGTGTTTTAATTTGTTTTTGCAAATAGAAGTTTTGAAAGATTTATTCCCAGATGCTTAATTTTTAAAGGAACTGGAGATGAATTTTCACTATCTTAATGAAGTGTGTGAGCAGTATTCTTTAAATATCATATTTTTTCTTGACTGTCTAAATTATTGTGTTGCATCTTCATTGTATTAAAATATTTTCTTAAAGTATTGTAGGTTTTGGTGGCGTTTGGTTTGTTTGTTTGTCTTTTAAAAAAGCAACATCAGAATTCCATCTTGGTTATCTTAACAAAAGCCAGAGCTGAATAACACTTTTTACAGCAATATATAGTAGTTTTTCCTTTAGCATCAAGATCAATTAACATACTGATAGCACACACTTGTATACTTCTAAAGCCTTTAGAAAATAAATATAATTCTTTCTGCCTTTATTCAAAGTTCCTGCAGTTATTGTGGATTCACATGAGTACTGGAGTTCCTACACATCACCTGCTACATCTTCCTGTTTTATGTTCAGGAAAAATCAGTTGGAGAGCTCAGTGTAGCCTAGGTAACTCAGGATTAAGACACAGTGGATCACTTTGCATTTAGGGTGAGCCAGAAGCATGGTCTTCAGCAGTTACCAGGGCTTGGATAGTGTATAGCAACACGATCCTCTGCCTGAGCTTTAAGCAGACTGTATCACTCCAAGTGAATACTGGAAACCACTTTTCTTTGTCATTAAAAATGCCTGCAAGTTACTTCTGAAAATAGAAAGTAGAAGGAATTACTGTTTCTTTGTTAATTAATATGTGGGTTGCAGTATAAGAAATTAAGATAATCAAGAACTCCCCTCTGCTACATAAACCTGTGTGAAAGCAGCTGGTTTGCATTTTCATTTTTGGGAAACAAAAAAAGATGCAGTTCCCCAAGTCAGCCTTATGATTTACATCTGTTCCCCATGAATGACAAGTGGTGTGTTGGTTTTGCTTTTCTTTTTCTTGTTGTGGTTGGGGCTTTCTAGAGAGCAGTGACTACGAAGCAAAAAGGTAGTCATAGGCTTGCTCAGTTGTGCTGCTGGTAGCTGTGTTAACGTTAACTAAATGCCAGATGTCCCCTTGCAGAACACATTAACTTGATTTTATGGGAAAATCTGATTATTTATTTTACATACTTTAATACATCCTCCAAAAGTATATACCCATATGTACTCATATTAAAGATCATTGCTGAGTTATTGTCTTTAACTTCTTTATCCCCTCTGCTTCACTAGGGTAGGCAGTGGGGGGAAAAAAGCCCACTTATTGAGTATTCATCTCCAGTTGAAGGGGAGGGAGGGAGGGACAGGCGAGTAAGGAGTTAGTAAGTAGAAGAGTGGTTGAAGCAAGCACTCCATGCAGGTGGAGCTGGGAGCTGCTGTGCCTTTGGAGGGTTCATGTAGACCCATAGCATGTGTAGCACTGTTCAGGAGTCACTGGCTTGGAGCAAAATGTGGTGACCTTGTAATACTCCTCAAATGCAAGATCACAGAAGGTTGCCTTTATCCAACATCTCATCTGTTTAGCTGTAATGGTGGGGAAAAGTGCTAAAAACCTGCAGTAATATTGAAGAATATATTTTTTTTTTTTAATTGGAAGACTACTTATTTCATTGAGCCTTGGTGGGCTATTCTGTATTTTTGACTGAATTAGAATTTCAGCATTTTAAACAGTATGTGACATGGTCAATAAAGTACAATAAAGTCTTTACCTTCTGTGAGAGACTGCATGAAAACACATTTCATTCCAAGATAAGGATGATAATGTCCAACTCTATTGTATAACCTTATAGCCAGCTTCAGGCCCAGGAACACAGAAACAGTCTTAGTCAGGAGAATCTGCTCCAGGAGCTACTTCTTCTGCCTCCTTGTTTAGATTTACATCTTATGTACCAAAACACTTGTTCTCTGCCAGTCACTGCTTTCTCTTTCCATTCCAATAGGGAAAATCTCAACAAGATTTTTCTGGAGCAGGGACTTCAGTTGTCCAAGTCTTCTGTCAAAACAGGGAGAGCTCTTCTTTGAAATAATAATTTATATATGCATATAAGTGGTTTACAGTCTGAGAATCAAACTTTGCATCTGTGCTCGACTGATATCAGACCTCTAATTTTGAGTGTATAAATACAAATTTGAACTTAACATTAATACTGTTATTTATATGCTATCTAAAGATTCATGGTAATGTTTTCTACTTAAAAATTGCCATTTCTGTTGCTAAACACATCAGTGCCACAAACCTCGGTGCTAGCTAAGCCAGGTCTGCTTCTGATGTCTGTGCCATGTAAGCCCCGAGATGTACAGTGCCGGGGTAACTTCTGCCCAGAATCATCAGTGGTTTGTTACTTGGTGGTGAAAATTGAAATAGTAAAAGGACATGCCTTGAATTATTGGGAAATTACCATGCTTTCTCTAAACCTGAGAGCAACTAATTTCTTTCTGCAGTTAAGGAAATGTAATTGTCAGGTACCAGTAAGGATAAATCACCTTGTATTCTCTCAAGTGCAGAGCTGTGACTGTTACTGCAATGGAAACTGTTTTACTGGGAGATGCTGAGGGACAGAGAATGTGAACAAGAGTCTCTTGCATGGCTTCCTTCTCCAGCAGCCTCCTTTGCACCAGGAGCAGCTCGGGGCTTCATGGTTGCTTTCTGCATAGTCGTTGAAGTGCAGATACAAGGAGATGGGCGTGTGCATTCCTGTGCTGAACGTGCCAGTGTTTTGCAGGATAGGTTTTGGAGGCAGAACTTCCTAGTGAAATTTGAAGGAATGTTCTCAATGCAAAGCTGGAGACCCTGCATTCTTCCCAGTGCCTGCGGACAGGAGTACCCGAGTCTCCTCTAACAAATACCAGCACACCACAAACTTCACCATGTGGAAGAATTCAAGGTCTCTCTTAACTGGCATGAGACTCTTTAGTAGTTTTGGGACATTGGTTGAAAAGATGCTAAGAAGTTCCTGATTTAAAAACAACAACAACAAAAAACTTTAGAGCTTAGAATATCCAGATACCAAATTCTTTTGACCTATGTCTGTCTTAAATGGCACAATTATTGGTTATGCATTGAGTCATCTTAACTACATTATTTGGTAGCTGGATGTATAGAGTCATACTGGCTTCAGTAAGAAGTTTTCAGTGTGGTGACAGAACTGAAAGTGCTTCAGAGTGGAAGATGTGGAAAGAAATCATGAATAAATAAAAATGAAAGGCTGTACTTTGCTGTTATGCCACTTCAATAATTAAACTGTCTCTGATTATTTTTCTAGGTAGCAGTGTGGAATAGGTTGTGTGCTGTGTGCTGTATATATTTGCATCTATTCTGTTTGCTATTGTATACAAATAGAAGAGCTTATTTTGGTACATTTAGTTTTTTATGATTTCTATTAAAACTGCTTTATTGAAATTAAGTGGTAGTAAATAACAAGGAAGATGATTTAATTGCCCAGCTGCTGACTTAAGTTTTACAGACCAGTAAGAGGCACTGTAACTTCGTAGTTACAAAGTCATGCTTTCCCAGGCTTTACAAGTAATTTGTTAGATTGTTGAGGCCTACAGTTAAGGGTGACTCAAATATAGGAACTAAATGATTGTTTTAAATCTTTTAAGCAGATCCCCTTGCTCCCTTTTGCTCAACAAAATTGTTTAAATGTTGAGTGTTGTTCAACTTAAAATAAACTTGGCTTCTTCAGAAGGGAAAACTGGAAATAGTGTTTCTTTTAATGTTGCTGCAAAAGATGACAATTTTGGTATTTCTTTAATGCAACATGCAAAGTTAAAATAATGGGATATGTCTAAATTGAGTTAACAAGGTATGTCCTTGCAGTAAACTTTAAGTATCTTCATAAAGCAGTTAAAAACAAGAGAACATGTTGCTCTTCCTAGCTCAGATTCACACTTAAAGCAGGATTTTCTGTGGTAATAAAATGGATCTTGAATTATTTCACTGTTTCTAATAAGAAAATGATTCAAAAGATGAAGTGTAAAAAAAAAATCTAATAATTCAGAACAATTCAGAAATAACACTTGTGGAATATCACTTCACAGAAGAAATCAGAAAAAGTGTAACTATATTTATTACTTCAATGTATTATTGCTCTGTTATTTTGAAACTTTTCAGATTTGTGTCTTTATATGCTCTTGGCTCTGAATATGTATTATGCACTAATTTTAAAAAAATGAATGTACACCTTTGTTCTCCCAGGAGCTGGCAAGCTGTGGCTGGAATAAAAAAGAGAAATACAGTTCTGCACCAAATGCTGTTGCTTTCACCAGAAGATTCAATCATGTGAGTTGTTGTTTTGTTTTTTTCCAGTGTTATTACATGTATGTGTTTAAAAAGTCTGAGGAATTCAGTATTCTGGCACATCATATTTATTACTGATCACAGCTGATTAGTTGAAAACTTAAAGTATCTGCTATAAGGAGTTCCTTATCTTCAGGATATGCAGGAAGACCAAAACATTTCTGAAGACTTAGCTGTGTTTTTGTTTTAATTAGCAGTTATTGATGAAACAGGAAAATATCATGTGCTTCTTTCCCTATAAATGCTGGCTGTCCTTTACATACAGACAGAGTCAGAATTACAGGTTAAAGGCTTATCATACAGGATTTCTGGAGTAGTAATTAGATGTTATTTTTTTTTCTGTGTTAGTTGGGTGTCTTTTGCTGCACATAGGTGGTGTTTTGTGGGTTTTTTGTTTGTTTGTTTTCCCTGGCAAGCCTCTTGTCAGTATGGGTGCCTCTTGTCAGTATGGGTACCTTTTTAAGGTGATTCTGGGCAAACTTTAAACATTCCAAACAATTTCACTGTACAAAACTTGTTCTTTAACTCTCTATTTGGCATAATTTTTCAGGTGGTGTATTTGAGATTTATGGCTTTCTTATTTAAAAATTTCTCTGTGTAAAATCAACTTTTAAACTAAATTAGACTTCTAGCTTTCTCCACAGTTAAAACTGTAGGGCTCCAGCTATGTCATTAGCCAACCAAGTCTTAAAACTGTATTTTTTAATGTAATGCCATATTTTGTATTTCAGACAAATTAATTCTATTACCCTCATCTCTCCTCTTGTAAATGTTTAGTAATGTCTCAAACTTACAAGCTCTATTCCAGACCTATCTTCTGTGCCCAATTTCAGATCTACAGACATATTTGTTAATCATCTAAAACTCAGACTAAAACTCTAACCTTTTCAATTTTTTTTTTCCTATCAATTGTGTACTTTCTCACCAACCATTATTGCTCACATTCAGGATATGACCAAATCCTTTTACTTATCAACAACACTTAGAGTATTTCTTAACCTTCTAATGACTGAAATGCGTGTCTGGGCATGGGTTTTGGACACTTGCCTGATTCTCCTCTTGATGGTTTTTCACATTGTCAGCACCACTCAGATGTTGCAGTGCTCAGGCTGTCTCTTGGACTGTATTTAAAACCCAAAGATTTGAAGGCAGTTCTAGATCTTTGCCTGTTTCTCTTTTCTTGTTTGTTTCTTCTCTCTTTAAGGTGTCATTTGAAAAACTTTGATACAGGAATTATAATAGCCTGTAGGAGAAACTCTGCCTTGAAGAGTCAAAGAATAGGTAATAAAGAGGAAGCAAGTGCAGCTATTTAACCTCTGCTCAGATGCTGGGTTAGTTTGCCTCTAACCAATTTTTTGGGAGACTGTTGCATGCGGCTTTGGTGGCTGAGGGACATAACATTTGCAAGAAGCTCTTCCAAGAAGTCTGCATCTGCCTTTCTTCTGGCCCCAAGGAGAGTCATCACTCTTAACTTTGAAGTGTAGTGGGACTGGAGAGGGGAGGGAAAAGGGGCAAGTACTGTTTCAGTCACAAGTTCCTGTTACTCATGTTTGTACCTCAACTTGTGATTTAACTGAGGCTACTTTGGATAAATTTGATGTGGTGTGAGCCTACTGTTCCAAATGCATCATTGCAAAGAACTCATTCCTTCCAACAGCAATATCCTATTTAGATTCACCATCCTTTTGGGAGCAGTGGAACCCAAGAACTCCTATGGGATAGGCAGATGGCTGGGAATAAGAATGTAGAATGGAGTAAGCAATTTTTGTTTTCCTTCCTTGCCTGGTTTGCCTTCTTGGTGTTCAGTTCCCACCCCAGGTGCTTGCTCAGCAGAGCGAGTTCCTGTTGGGCACCTGCCCCACTCACCTGGGGGTTTCTAATGCTTAGAGCTAAAAGAAATAATCAGGAAAATCATTGCAACTTTTGGCTTTATCAGGCATTAATACATTTAATCAAATTTTTGTTAACCTTTGAAATTTCACTGGGTTTAAATTATGCATTATGCATCTGTCTCTTTCCTTTTTCCCCCAACTTGCCAAAAGAAAACCATGAACAGCTCTCACTTTGTAAGTAAAGAGAATATTAAATCACTAACAGCTGCTTCACAGCAAATTGATCTGCTGATAGCGTTTTGGAAACAGGAATGATTATGTGCAGTTGATTGCAGTCCACTGAGAATGAAGTAGTGTATTTCCAGCATTAGTTATGTGATAATTATACATGGTGCCTGTAAAAACAGATTGAGTTCAGGGAAGAGAAATCAATGAAATCATTCTGTGCCAGGACTCTTTTATTCTTGAAGAATACATTGCTCCATGGTACTCCATAGATCTGCACATCTACTATTAGTTATTGGTTTTAAATAGGCAATTTCTTTACATTTTTTAAAAACCTCTAATCTCTGCCTTTTTCAGCTTTCTTCTGGGAGTTGGTTGTATACTCACATGCTACTGTTCTAACTGGTAAATCCATCAGAGTGCAAAATTGTCAAGTTTATCTACTTGCTAAACCATTGTTCTCTACCTCTTGAAAAATAAGTGTTTATCATCAATTTCAAACAAAACAAGAGGTGTGTATGTCTTGAAGATTACTGTTAGGCTTTGATACAAAAAACATTTTATAGTTCATGTGAAGGTGACAGTTGCTCTCCTGTTTATAAGAGTATCTGTATTAAAAACCTCTTTCTTGAGATTTTTATTTAAATGAGAGTGGAACTGTGCTACCACAGAGCTTAAAATATTAGAGAAACTTGTCAACTAGATTCAATACATTGGAAGAATTTTAAAGCAAAAGATAAAGATCCCACTTGAAAGGCAATTTTTATGTTATACTAACTCTGTGAAGCCGCTTAGTGGAAGTTTTTTTTAAAACCAAATGGAAACATTATATAGAAGACAAAATTTGTCTTTAATATTGTAGTGTTGCTGTGTTGCAGTGAAGTGTCAGTGAAATTTCACTAGGGTTATCAGAAATTAAAAATGAGGTGGGGGAGAGGTCAGTGTGCTTCCTTTGGAAATGAAACAAAAAAAGGGCAGGGATTCTGCCCTAGCTGTGATGATGTAAGGTCAGTACTCTCTGTTTTACATTATGTGCCTTTTTTCTTTTTTTTTTTTGTTTTGGTAGCATATTGGAATGTTTTTGAAGGATATTTGGAAGAACAATCCAGAATAAAGTGTGTCTTGAATTTGCCTAACTACTAATTAGAACAGAAGGCACAATTAGTTTTGGAACCAATGACTATGAACTTAAAAGCACCAGTATAACAAACTTAGTATTTCAGATAAGGCAAACATAGGATAATTTAAAAGGCTTAAGTTCTGATTTAAGGAAAGACACATTCAAAAGTTAAGCATGTTTTTCTAGGTTGACATTAATAGAGAAGAATAGAAATACACAAATATATGCTGAGGGTTAAATGCTGCATTGGACTGGTGTCAAAGGCATTGGTGCCCAAAGGCTGTGAGTCATTGTCCTGATTGCTATTGGTGGGACAGTGTGAGAAATAATAACATTTAAATGCAGCGAGAGAGGACTTGAAGCAAAATGACCACAAACCAGGTATGGAACAGGTATACATGATCTACATGAAGAACAAACCTGGATAAAATAAAAAAGTGGCCTACTGAAACAAAAGGGTTTGTTCAAATAGTTGATTTCTCAATAATTGGAATACATTAATGATCATGCTGTCTAAAGATACCAGTGAACAGACAAGACCAGCCAAGAACCAATGTTAGTGCCAGTAAAAACATATCAAAGAGGAGTGGAGGTGGTTGGAGTGGGCATGATTAAGTGTGTTTAATTCTTAATATCTGCTGTTTACTCTGCCACTGAAGGCACTGGGTGGCTCTGAGCTTCGAAGAAAGTTTTGCATTTTGTTCTGGTTTGTTTTTACTGCACGAACGTGGATGTGTTGATCCTGGGTCTGCCTGGGGCTGGGACGGAAACCAGACTTCCTTGAGTAAACAGGAGCACTTGTGCGGCACAGTGCTTATGTCACTGTGATACTAATGAACCTGCGTAGCAATCAGGGCCAAATAGTAAATTATTTGTTTTTGCAGCCTTATGGAAATGAGCCTTGCTCTGTATTTTGAGGAAGTGTTTCATAGTCTGGCCTACCACAGGCAGTCTCCTGGTACATTGATGCTCTGTTAACTCGTGATGGAGGAGATTTGGGATTTTAAGGGATAGCAATACATGTGTTGTCTTTGCCTGATTCTTTGTGCTACAAAAATCTATGTTAAAAATTTGAATTCCCTTGATCTGCACAGGAAAAGCATCTCCTTAGAAACTCGTACATCAGTCAGAAGAGAAGTAGTTTTCCTTAAGCACTGTAACTGCAGCAGAACATCAAACTGAGGTTTAACTGTTTTTGACAGTATTTTGAAGTACTGTCAAATACTTTATGCATTCAGTACTTGCGTATTTTATAGTAATGCTGTTTGCACAGAAACATTTTTTATATTTGTCAGGGTAACAGAGTTTATCTGGAGATACTTTGCTTTAAAAAAAAAGAAAACTGAGCTCTGTGGCTAATTCTTTCCTGGCTAATACGACCTTAGACAAACAGACCAAAGGAAAGCAGTTGTTTTGCAAGATGCTTGTGGGGCTTCTGTGGTTTTTTTCATAATTCTTCCATTTTCCAGTTCCAAAGAGCTGTTGTGTTTTGACATCCCAGATCTCATCAGATCACGAACTTCACTGAAAATCTAATAATTTTAGAGGTGTGGATCATGTTGTGCTAGTCTATATAAAAGAGCTGTCATAGTGTACAAAGTGAAACAAGATAAATGGGATATTTAATTTTTTTAATTGAAATTTTGCGCAGGAACCTGAACACATACGCAATATTAGTTTGCACGACGTAGTTTAGCATCACTCTTAAATCAAATCAGTGTGACAGGCTGGAAGACCTTTATGTATGAGAGCATACATTTCTTCATACAGTGTTCAGTAGTTTTGAATGGCAGTCATGCTTGTATCTTGCTAATCATTCATTTTTTCCTAACTTGTGAGGAATACGTGAGCAAAAGCTACAGCATTTGTTACAATTTGCTAATTCTTTGCTACTGTTTTATTACAGTTATGGGGGTGTTTTTCTGTGATTCTTTTTTTGTGGTAAAGTATATGAGGGCAGGGGGTGTGAGGGGAGCAGAGGAGAGAAAAGGTTAGAATTTAGACATGTTAACAAAACCATTTTTGAAGTACAGCTTTTATGAAGCATTTGTGTAACTGTGAAATGCAGCCACCATGCTCCGTGCCATGCTGAACAGAACAGCAATTTATATACAGCAGTGAAGTTAGTCCTATAAAACTTAACAGATGGGTTATGGTAGCCTGTGCTGTATGTTAGGAGGTAATTGGCATAGCCAGTAGGAGTACAACTGATAAACTCTACAGCCAAAGCTTCCTTACTCATGTGCCAATTCAGATCAGATGATATCGATATGATGATTATTCTGAGGTGTTGAGAACTTGGCAATGTCAGTGAACTGTAGTTGAAACTGTTCAATTGATCTGAGCATTGGATAGTGTAGCTTTGAAGCTGGGGAAAAGTAAAACCAAAGGATATAATTCAATTTTAGTTTTTATATTCCTTTTGTAGACTCTCTTAATAAAATTTCTTAATTATTTCGTTTTCTTGGGAGAACTTAGTTTGAAATTTGAGAGTTTTGCTCTTTGCTTTATGTCTGTGAGGTCTCACCCTCAAACATAACCTGAAAACGAGTCTGTTTGCATAGATTGTGCATAACTGGTTCTGCTGGGGTGTTTTTGAGATGTGCTGGTGACAGAAGGGTTTTCCTCATTAGAAAAACAGATCTTGCTGTCTTTGCATGCCACTAACTGATGTGACAGATCTTACCAAGACAAGTTCTAGCCGCCCACACACTTACTGAGAAAAGCAGGCAGCAGAACATGTGCTTTCCAGCAAAATACTGGGGTGCATGGCTACCAGGTAGGAAATGGGGAAGGTGAAGAGAGTAACAAGATAAGATTCAATTCTAAATATAAGTTGAATTTATTAATTTAAGCAACTGCTTTACCATGTAATGGTAGAAGGTATCTTGGCTAAGAATGAGCAAAATAACAGAGCAAAACACTTTCAAGAAAGTTTTTTATTAATATCTGCATTATATTGGTTGGGATTTCACAGTATAATCATTTGCATTTTCTAGTATATATTCAGCTTTATAGGTGGAAGTTTAATGCTGTGAGACTTTTAATGTTATTACTCATGAAATAAAAATATTAAAAGTGTAATGTTGAAGCTCTGTATTTTAAAAAGGCAAAAATTTTCTTCTTTTTAGGTAAGCTTCTGGGTTGTTAGAGAGATTCTACATGCACAGACTTTAAAAATAAGAGCTGAGGTTTTGAGCCACTATATTAAAACTGCAAAGGTAAGAATTTGGATGGAGGGTGCTGTGGGGTTCACCTTGATGAAAAGTTTTTATACTTAAGTTGATCAGTTCAAAAGGACACATGGGTAAATATTTATCTAATACCTGATTTAGCTGTGGTTGTATCTGTTGACATGAATAGCTGTTTGGCTTCTGCATGTAACAGAGTTGTCAGAATCAGTGGCAAACCAAGGTTCTGAAGTGGAAGCCTTTGTTTACAAAAAAAGTAGCTTAAACTAAGGAAATGCAAAGGTGCCTTATTTCAAATAGTGTTTACTAGATAATATAACTTACCAGATGTGTTTTCTAATGTTGGTTAAGCCAAAATGCTGTGTGTAGAATCAGTTCAAGCAGCATCAGTCAGAACAGAAATTGATGGTTTGCTCTTACTGTTGGAAGGAAAGGATCTGTTACCTTTTATTCCAATTGTGGCATAAATAATATCAACTTAATAAATATTGTTTCAAAAATATACCTGACCTCAGAAAACAGTGTAGAGGTTCTGTGATATCTTCCTGAAAGCCTTTAGGACTGACATTCATAAGAAAAGGGTCAGCAAACCTTGATTTATGTGTAGATGAACCAGAGTCCTGGCCCGTCTTCACTGTGTATGCAGAGAGGGATTTTTTTTTTTTTCTTCAAGTTTTGGCTGCCACTGACTGTTACTACAGCTGACTTCTGTGACCACCTCAGGTTACCTGCAAAAAAAAGTAAAGTTTTTGTTAATTACCTTGCTATTAATTCTGCACATGCATTCTTTGTCTTGATATGCACATTTTTAGTGAAGTAATATTTTACTTCTGTGAGATCCCACTATAAATTATGGGCAAAGCAAGCTAGTTTTGTAAGATCCCACAGACTGCTCAGTAATCATACTGTGGTCATAAGCTTTTAAGGAACGCTCTTAAATACCCTTTGATATCTGGTGAGTTAATATAACTTCATCTCCTGTATTTTTTAAACATCACTTCTTGTTTTTTTTTGTTGGAAAGGCAAACATACACAAAAAATTGCCTCATGATCCATGCCCCTCTGTAGAAGGGGGTAGGTTCACCTGTGTGGTCATGGTGACAACCGATCTGGGGAGCCAGGTGGGCTCAGGTTTGGTTAGTGCTTGGCTGGGACTTGCCTGTGCTGGGCGTTGGAGGCTCTGCTTTGGGCACGGCACCCTGAACATGCCTGATCTCATCAGTGGACTGTGGACACCAGTGTCTGCTGAAGTGCTGCTGGTTCTGAGACAGTTGTGTGCTCTGACAATTGGCTGAGCTTTGCTTACCTGTGAGGTGTAAAAATCACAATTATCAAAAGCAGGAAAGTACAAAAGGGGTGGGTTATATCTGTGAATTTACTTACTGTACCTATTACCTTGGCTTTGCTTACATATGGCTGCTAGCATGAAGTTACTGCAGTTAATGCCATTTGAAGGATTTTCTGGTTACACCAAAGCTATTATCAAGCATCTTGGTACCAGAGGTCACACTAATTAACTTTTCTTCAGAGAAGCTGTAAATCCACTCTACAGTGAATTCTTTTTGCTGACAACTATCTAGCTACCAGTCCTTTAATGGTATCTCATGCTATATTGCTTTATGCATGAACTAATTGGACTTAATAGTTGCCTTCCCTGGAAGTTCCAAGACTGTCCTGCTTGTTTATGGCTTCTTTTTCAATGTTGGCAGCAGCTAGGAAAGTCCTTTTGTTCATTTTTAATCAGCTACACTGTCCTTCAGGACAGTGAACTTTATGACCTTGTTTGAGGATGTGTGGTGTGAGGGACAAAGGGTTATTGTGTAAGTGCAGGGACAGACACAAGCAGCACTAGCTGGAGGAATAGTAGGGCTGTGGTATATGACAAATATCCACCCCTTCCATATCACCCCACAAAGCATTGATTGCCTTTTACACACAGTTGCTAAAGAATCCGTCCCAAAAGACGATTAGGAGAGGGAAACACTTCTCAGTAGATGTGGACAGGCTCTCATTCACCATGACATGCTGGAACCATAGGGTTCTGCACACCCAGACTGACACTGCTGCTAGGGTGACCTGACAGTAAGCATTTAATGTGGCATTTCTGAGCAATACCTGTGAGGACTTTGTCCTATAAAAGGCTGTTAGTTTTCTGGCAGTGTGTTAAATGGAGAGAATAATTTGCCCCGCTCCAAAGCTATTAGCTGGAAAACCATCCTTGCAGTATTTCTTTTGGCCTTTCAAATACAAAGTCTCCTCAGATATTCAGCATTTAGTCAGAATCAAATTAGTCTAACTTTTTTGTCCTGTTGTCTCATGAAGGGCCTCTTAATTGGGAGGTAATCAATTTGGGTAAGCTGAGTTTCAAGGAGGAAAAAAGAATTCCACCACTTCTTGAATAGCAAGGGTTATTTATAGTATTGTGTCATCTTTCTGGCTGGAATCCTAACCTACCTTGGTGAATTTTCCACACAAGTTAAACAGGATTTGCAATACTGTGATTGAGTATCCATTTCTCTTTATCAGAGTCTTTTTTTTTTAGGGGTAAAACCTCAGTTTGTGTGTGTTCCACCAAAAATCCCTGAATGCAGTTCAGATCTCCGGGTGCACATCGCTATCAGGATAATTGATATTGCAGAAGAGCTTAAGGACCAGCTTTTTCTTCTGGATCATTTTTAAGCTTTCATGACAGTAGTTAATTGGCCAAGGCAGATCCATGGTTTTGGAGACAGAGGAGAACCGGGGGGGGGGGGGGGGGGGGTGGGGAGGAGGAGGGGATGGAAATTCCCATATATATGAAAAAGCACTTAATAGGCAGTGTTATGTAGAGAGTTATAAATAAAATTCTTTTACCCTGATGCCTTCCGATGTCAATTTTGATTTCATAGTTTTAGTTGTCATACCCTTAAAATTGTCTTTGAATCCGAGAAGTACTCTAAGTACGTGGCTTCCTGAAATTTACCTGCTTGATTTCATCCTGCAACTGTGTTTTTTGGGTACTCTGATGCTGCATAAACCTGCAGTGCCAAATGCATTTCCTATATTAAATACTGCCACGATTACCTCATTCACAACTGGGTTCTCCTTTTTGGCATGCTAAGTTTGAAAATTCTGTTGAGTGCTATGAAAGGAATTTGTTGGGTTTGAACATGAGAAAATTTCTGGCACTTCTAATATGTCCCAAGAGGTATGCATATATAGATTTTCTTCTTATTTTTTTTTTAATTAGGGACTCTCTCTGGACTATGAAACTGCCAGTATAGTGTAATCCAAACCTGTATAGATGCAGGAATGAAAAATGAGGAGGTGCCATAAAAGTGGTCTGAGTGCACAGCAGTTCACCCTGACTGACTCTTAGTTTTAGAACATGCACGATTTCTTCATTTCTAGATTGTTATTTATTCTGTATTGTTATTGACAGCACCTGGAATGTTGTTTATTGTTATTGTATTTTTGTCCTCAGAAACTGTATGAGCTGAATAATCTGCACGCTCTCATGGCAGTTGTGTCGGGTCTACAGAGTGCTCCAATCTTCAGGCTGACGAAAACGTGGGCGGTAAGTGCGCAGCAGGACAGCGGAGAGGTTTTAATTTATTCTTAGGAAAATACAGCATTTTGTAGCCTGTTCTCAAGGTTGCAGTAATTATTACAGATACTTCTAATCTTCTCGTGCCTCGTACAAAATGTTTCCAGTGCCTCTTAAGTCCATGGCTTCCTGTTGAATTTTTTTTTCCGTTCTGGCGTAGAAATTTTTTCCTTTGAAAAATAGTTCCATGCAGATTGTGCTAAAAGCAGAGGCTTCTAATTTGGCCAGAAGCTATTTTGTATTTAGCTGCTGGAAAATTATGAATGCCAAAGTGGGTCATACTTTAATCGTGTAGGGGTTTATACTGTTGGAATTTTTTTTGCTGTGGGGAGCAGATGTCCAGAAACCCTTGATTCAGTTTCCATAAAGAGGTTTGTATTTTCTCTAACTGATAACTAAATCTAGCACCTTTCCTCAGAGTTTTCAGAAATATTTTCATAGTTTTAACAACTACATTACACAGTTTATTTGTTGGTCTGCTTTTGTACAGTTATAAAAGAATGGCGTTCTTTGGAAACATGTTTATTTGACTGGAATTAATTTTATTTTTGTGTAGTTTTATCCTTGATCAGAAGAACATTAGGAATTACTTTTGCTCATTAATATCTCAGAGCTGCAAAAACACCGTGCTTGATTCAGCCATACAGCCTGGAAACATCCAGCTGTATAAACAGGTGAACTGTGACATTTTCAAGAGTGACAGAGGTAATCAGGTGGCTGAAATACTCCTGTATGAGGGATCCATATAAATAAATCATTAAAAAGGGCTAAAAACTTCCACTGTAGATGTGTAAACGCATCCTTGCATGTTACAAAAAATGTTTCTTTGATAACTGAATAATAATATTGTTGGGTTGATAATTGTTACCAAAATGGAATATAATTCACTCCTGCCAAGATACTCGTGTAGAATTCTGGGCACATTTTGCAAATGCACTATTAAGTGAGACTTTGTTTCCAAATACCACAAAATCTCTCCAAGGAAATCTTAATGGAGTTAACGCTTCAAAATGATCTTGAGGAGAACTCCTGTTTTTCTCGTTTTGTCATGTCAGTGGATTGATGCCTCAACAGTTTTACATAACTGTGATGCAAAATTGACTTTTTTTGTGCGTGACTCAAAACAAATGTCAACTATAACTATATATTAATATAGCCATTTTAGATACTGCCATATTTATGCTATTGAGAACTGGGAGTACCCAGTTTCTTCTCCTGCTTGGTCAACCAGAAATCTTGGTTTGTGCTTAAGAGATTTGTTTGTGTGCTGTTGGAATATGTATCAGTTTTTAAAGTTTGCCCCTCTTCCAACCTCTGAAATACCAGGTAATTCCTCCTATTTCTGCAGGTGTCTGCTTTCTTGTACAATCTCAAATGCTTGAGTCTGTGCTTTTCATCATCTTATATAAATCTTTGCAAATTCAAGTTGTAGAATAACTTCTAGCAACGTGCACTGCAAACTGATACAGATGTCTTTCTCTCGGAAGTTCAGTTTATAAATTCTTGAAGTAATGCTAAGCCTTTGGCTTTCTGTATATTAAAAGCAGGAAAAGACATGTGAAAAGGCACACCAAGCCATTATTGGAATTACCAAGTCATTTGAGCAAGTTATATGGTAACCTTCTCAGACCTTCAGTAAGGAAGGATTTCTTCTCCATTTTTGACATAGTTTGTAGCAACCCACACATATCAACCCAGCTTAAAAGTCAGGAAAATAGCTGTAAGCATATTCACTCCCTGAAAAAAAAAAAAAGTTAAAAGTCACCTTATATGGTTGGAATCTAGAGTTGAAAGGAGCCATTAAATACTTGCTTGGTAATCTAATGTTCCTAAAAAAGATGGAATTCGTGTCTTCTGACGGTATGTCTGAATGTGCCTGATACTTGTCTCGCTTACTGCCCGCACACTCTCTGAACTCTGGAGAATAATAAATGCTTCTCATGTGTGATTTTCCCCATTCAAAACTTGAAAAGAATTTTGAACCTTTCCAAGAAAATCCTTAGAATAGAATAGAATATTCTACTTCTGTCCATTTAATGTAAAGGAAGCCTAGATTACCAGCTGGGACTTGGGCACTGTAAGCAAATAGTCATTAGCCATCTGAAGTTGGGTGAGTGAATCCTGCCTGAGTCTGCTGGCACCCTGACACCTCATCTCTCCTTTCCTGCATCTCAAAAAGGTTGTCTTCAGTGCGGGCACACTGTCATTAGAAAGCCAGGAGCAGTCTGGAAGGCTCCGAGTCCTTCTCTGCTTCTCTACACTATCAACTTTAGCTTTTGTTGTTTTTTGCATGTGTACATCTCTTTGTGTCTTTGAGCCTGAGAGATAGAGGAATAAAAATTATTTAGAAAAAGAAGCAGCTCCAAAACTGAGGAAATAACAGCTGGGTCCTTACTTGCCCTCACAGAAACACTTTTAATATTGTCGAGTTCTCTGTGCGTTTCTACATTAACGCAGGAAGTGGAAACATAATGTAAATGGAATTGTGAGCACAAGGGAAAGTCGTACAGGATCAGCTCATTTGGAGATTATTCAAAGAGCCTGAAACAATATATCAGATGTGAAAAAGATTGTGCAAATTGGCGTGTTTTGAGGAAAATAAAATTCATTTAATTCAAATTTGAATTTAGGCCATTACTATATCTATTACTCTTGTCTTACCTTCCAGTCTGCAAAACTACAAAAGCCTTTCAGGTACCAAATGGCAGCAGAGTATTTTAGAATATTATTAAAAGCAAGCTAATCTAGGCTGATTAAATTGGCACCGTCTTTGAGGAGATAAACTTCAAAGGATAAATGTCATGTTCTGGTGGTTGGAAAGAAGTCATGCCTGTATACTATTTCCCTGTCCTGAAATTGGCAGATGTCTGCAGTTTTAATGAACATGAGATGCTGTTCATCCAAATATTGGAACCAAAGCTAAAGATGTAAATTAATTGCAGGAGTGTCAGAGATCACCAGGTCTTTGGAAACAATTCTCTTTTTGAAAGTGACTTTCTTCTGGAAGCCAGTGCTGTTGGTGTGTTAGCTATCCTAATGAAGACTGGGGTATGGAAAATGTAAATAAAAAGAGCAGTTATTTCAGTAATGAATTTACAGCTTCTCAGAAGGGACATTTCACTTCTGTAATGCTCACATAGGTTGGTCTTTAACTGAAAGAGAAAAGGGAATGTGTGTAAAAAAACCAACCAAACAAACAAAAAAATTTAGTGATCTGACCCTTGTCATTTTTACACTATCAGGTATCTTATAGGGGAAAACTGTGACTGAGACTAGGACACTGAGTCTTCTGCCAAAATGTTCAGCAGGAACATCTTATACCCTTCTTTAAATTCTGGCTTTGAATTGAAATTAAGCATTTAATGTGGCCTGTAATACTAAAAGCTGGTAAAATTGCTAATGGGCAGAACAGAATACATAGGCTGGATGCAAGTTCCTAATGGCTTGTGTAGAGAAAAATGGATTAAATCCTTACTCTTTTCCAGACCTTCAAGTGTGTGGATATGTGTATATCTGCATTCATTGTTTTTAAAATTGTAGTTCAGGTAAAGGTACTTACCAGATCTTAGTGGTATTGTTTTACACTTTGGAAAATAGTTTGTTGAGATAGCTCTCAATTCAGGAATAAGAACATATTTTGGAATTTGGAGTTTTGTGATGGTGGGTTAGAATAAAATTCCTCAGTATATCTGACAAAGAAATGGATAATTAGAGTTTTGAGATACTGTAGAAGTAGAGAGCATGTGAAAGTGTGATGTGTTTTAGCTAGATTAGTCTTTTGAAAACTTGGGTTGTTTCAGCAGGATCCTCCAGGACATGAAAGTTTATACCTGGCTAATTTTTGAAAAGGATAGTTTACATTTAACAGCCCCAGTAGCTGCTTCTCTTTGTAAACACTCCAGGTACTCATCCGTGAGGAGACCGGGTGTATTTTTGAAGCAGTTGTATTTGAAAACAAACCAACAAATTTAAATGGGGGCCTGGGGGATGGGAATCTGTGCTTTTAAGGGTAAAAGAGAAATCATAATCATCAAACTTAACACTCATCTGGTTTTGGCTTCTTTTTTTTTTTTTTCCCTAGTTATTGAGTCGGAAGGATAAAGCCACCTTTGACAAGCTGGAGTATGTTATGAGTAAAGAAGATAATTACAAAAGGCTTAGAGACTATATCAGCAGCCTGAAGATGACTCCCTGTATTCCTTATTTAGGTAAGCTGAATTATTTCTAGTGGGAAATACTACTGACAAACATACTTCTCCAGTAATTACACAAACTAAACACCATCTTTTAAGCATTCATGACATTATTTCAGTACTTCAGTAAAGAATCTATATCTACTAGTTGATTCTGGATACTCTGCATATTGCTAGAATAACTTCACTAGCTTCAGAAAAAAAAAAACCTATTAAACCTCACAAACACTTCAGGTTTTACATACGGTATCAGTTTTCCAGGAAATTATTTTCCCATGTGTTGTGTAGATACACTGATTGACTTCTGGAGAAGTACTTAAACTGTTCTGCCTGCGAGCATTCTTAGAGCTAAATACTTGACTGTTATAGTCATGATGGCTTTTAATTTATGAGAGGGTATAAATCACCAGCATCTGAGATAAATAAATAGATCTTATGGATGGGAACATGCTAAAATCTGGAGATATTGCTGCATTTAGTTATACTAAGGTGAAAAGAGAAATTGGGTTGTTATGACTGACTCAGCTTTACAGAATAAATATGAGTAAATTATATTCTTGTGTATCTGAAACTAGATAGATGTGGTTAATATGTATTGGTTTTATTGCTAAGCTAATCTAATGTTACTTGATGTCTCAGGTTTTTTTGTTTGAAGTGATCAGTATTCTTTTCTTAATGTAACTTTTCTTAAATATCATAAGAAGTTGGTTGTCACATAAAATTAAGGAAATGTTTGCCCAGTTTTTTCCTTTTCCATAAAAAATAGTTGGCATTTTTGCAGATACAAGTTGCTCTTACACCTTAAATTCATGATAACCTCCTGTGGTCACTAAGGTTTATTAAACTGTAATCTCTTTATTTCTGAAGTTTGATATTTCCTTTACTCAGGTGGACTGTTAGTTTTTTCAAGGTTAATAACTAGACAATTGTCTGTGCTGTGATCTGTGATCAACAACAATATTATTTCTGTTGTTCTGTAGCTTGATAAGTCTCTCAATACCGTCATTGATGTTAGAATCTAGAATTATGCCTCTAAAATGCATATATTCAGGTTTTGCAAAATTAGTTGACTTTTACATGCTTTATACGTAAATAGAAAAAATATACTTTGCTGTGGAGAACCACTAATAATTTTAATGACAAGTAGTCCTGTAGAATTCCTCATTCTGTCTTCATTCTTTTTACTTCCCTGTTACATCTTACCCAGAAACATCCATCAGTTCAAACATGATCCTAATAGCTGTTAATTTCCTGTATTTTCAAGTATTCAGATGTTGGTAATTTTGTGCCTAGAATGGAAGGAAAATCAGCCTGAGTGCATTTTGTCTGAAGTGCAGGTGTGAAAACTGCCAGTGTGCTGTACTGTCCCGTGCTGCCCTGTTTGTTGACATAGCTGTTAAAACTCGGCCTGAATTAAAAGGGGGAAAGCAGCAGCCAAGCATAATGTAATATGATTAAACATGCCATTTTGTAGCTTTCCCATCATGTGTACACATATATACACACTGCATGTGGTTCTGAAATGCACTTTCTAACTTTCCAGATGTGTTTTTACTTATATGCCATGATTTATTGTGAAACTGTCACATTTATGAAACACGAAGCCAGACTCAAATTGTTTTCTTGCTGATCATAGAAATCCCAAGCCAACCTGCTGTCAGATTTTTTTTTTTTAAATCTCCTGATACTCTGACCTTAGCCATTGTGGTCTTCTGATACTTGCTGCCATAGAGAGAAATCCTCATGCTTCGGTGCTTTTGTCTGACACTTGAAAAATATTGCCTTACTATGTGTAAGTGTGTATATATATATATATTTTTTTTCTTTTTTTAAGTGAAATATTGGGGAAAAAAATTGTTTTAAGTTTTTTTTCAGTTACAGATGTTATCCTCAATACATTATCAACTTCTTGTCTAACTTTTGCATTAGAATAAGCTTTGGGCTTGATTTGATAGTTTGAAGTGAAATGTATATTTCTTTTCTGATTAAAAAGAAATGCTCTTTGCTGTGACCCGCTGTAGTTAAAGAATGTGTTGTGACCTGATTTCATGTGATATCAGCTCTTACTAATGACTTGAAGAATATCCTCTAGCCTTTTTTAATTCTCCAAAGTAGTAGCAAGTGCCCACTGGTGCCCTCCCTCTAAAATTAATTTTGTGAGGTTCAAATAAGTGGCAAAAAGAACAAAATTGCCTTGAAAGTAAAGTTGTGATAAATGTGGATCCATGTCGGAAGATTGGCTGTTGGGTCCAATTTTTCTCATTTGATCAAAGCTTTAATCTCCAGTAAGACCTGAGTAGATTTGCAGGAGTCCTATTTCTAAAGTTTCCTTCCCAAGGCATTTTTACTAATGTCAGAGTCATATGGGACAGAAGTAACTCAAGCCGCTTGTTTTACTGACTGTTTTGAGTTTACCAGCTATAGCTTAGAATTCCTGAAAGGATCTTTTTCTGTGGTTACTCCTGGTATAAAATTGTATATGGGAGTAGTACTACTTCTGGTTTAAAATGTGTAGAAAAGTCTACCTAAAAGTCTGCTGTTTGAAATGGTGATCCTGAGATGAATCATAAAGTCCACTTCCTCTCGCAGAGGAAGGTGGTGGGGCTCTCGACACTGTTGGTGCAGAGATCCTGCAGGTGCTGTGCTCCCCTAAAATGCTCCTTAGAAGAGTGCACAGAATCAAGCCTGGCACACACTCACCTTTGCCGTTGCACATCCCCTCTGGAGGAATTCTGGCCCTGGTCGTGAAGGACCCTGTTTGGAAGGTCATAGGGAAAGTGAGCATGCAAGGGAATTTCAGCTGCAACTTCAAGGATGAATGTTTTACCCTTCAGAGGTTATTAGGTTTACCCCTAGGCAACCAGATATCAAATGTGGGTATGGAGTTGGTTTTTTTTCCATGACTTTCTTAGTATAATAAGATAAAGCTTAAATGTTCTTTTGTGTAGTCTTAGCAATGGGAGTGAAGCCACAGAAGTACAGATTGTTTTCTTATTATCACAGCTCATTCACTGTGGACAAGATGCCCTTCTCCATTTAACTAGAGGGGAAAAAAATATATATATTTCTCAGTTCCTTGCAGCAATCAGTGTGATGTGATTCCTGAGTTCTAGAAATGCAGATGAGAGCAGCACATGGTCAGTGTGGACTCACTGACTTAAATGTGAGAGCTGAAAGAGCTGTGCCACACCAGTAACAGTGTTTAGTGCTAGGTGCTCATTACATGGATATGTCATCACTGTTGCATCAGCCAGCCAACCAGAGCAGCCAAAGCAAATGGGAGCTGTGTACCTGATGTTGTGTTTCACCTCAATAAAAGCCATTCTCAAAGGGAGTTTTATTGTAGAGTTCTGGTTAATTTGAGATTGCACAATGAAACAATTGAGCCATATCTTAAGAAATAAGATTTTTATTTAACTAAGCAGTACTACCTTGTGAAATATCTTCTTCTAGCTGTCTTTCCAGAATTATATCCAGAAATGGGAAGGCTGAAAACAGGTTATTGAAGTATTCATCTGATGAATATTCAGCTAATTCATCGATAATGCTTGCAATAGACTTTGGAAATATAGGTGAAAAACATCTTTCAGGTTTAGTACAAGTTAAACTTTTTCAAGGTCTGCTTGGTTAAATTTAGTCAAATAGTACAGGAATGGTGAAAGCTGTATCCTTCACAGACTGCCTGCTTCGGAATGCCCAGTGCAATAAGCCTGAGGGGTGCTACAGCCTCTTTTGAAAAACTTTTCTAAAAAAGGTGTGAGAGAAAAAAAATGAACTTTTAAAGTCATTTTACCCTGCTCAGAAAATTCAACCCAAAAGCAAAGAACTGATAGTTACAAGCATTGCAAAGTAGTAAGTTATGGTATTGACCATTATTATATGAAATTATGATGAACCAACCTGAAAATGAGACACTGTGGTTTTCCTACTCGTAAGCTGAAATAGGCAACTTAAAATCCATTCCTTCCTTTCAGAGCACAGCATTTGTACAGTCTGAGCTTTCTGGGTATATTCTGTCATAACATTTAGTTAATGTAATCCTGCAGCTTTAACTGAGAGGAGACTCACTTTTTAGCTGTCTAATATATAAAATGTAATTTAAAGGCTGAGTTCAAGCTAATTTACTTGGGGGTTTCTGCAAAGTTCACCTTTCACTGACTGTACTGAATAAACAAACACTGTTCTTGTAGCAGACAAGAGATTCTTGTGGTAAAACAAGAAATCTGTCGGTGGAATGAACTAAGGCTGTCAAAAGCGTTCATTAAAGAAATGTTTTGGAAGGCGTTTTCAGCTTTTAAATTTACCTGAACTGCTCTTCTATCCAACTACCATAGGAAAAAAAAGAATAGACTGTAGATAGTCTGAATTTTAAGCATTTGCAATTAAAAAGCATTTTACAGAACACTCAATCAATGAGGTCTTTATGATATTTGTAACAAATAAATATTCCTTATACGAAGAACAATTTTAGAATTGTAATCTTAAACATTTGTGTCAGTTAAAATTACTGGAATAGCCAACCCCAATTAATTACTGTTGAAACTTGTTGGCTTTGATTTCTGACCGAAGATTTCACTACAGCCCTTGCAGCCAAATATTATCAGTGAAGCTTTATCTGCTCTGGAGAATGTGTTTTGAAAGCAGAATGCTATTTTCTGCTCTCTGAATTACAGATGAAGTTTTGCATAGCAATTGGTATGACTAATTTAACATAATAATATTAGATTATTACTTTAGGTATTAGGGTTTCTTATGTTAAATAGGGGCAAAGTTCCTTAAAATCCTGAAGGCATGTATGAGGTGCCAAATACATTGATTACAGTTCACAACAGCATATTTAGTTTTTATATCAAATGTCAAATTAAATTAGGTAAACTGTGTGGCTAAGTACAATTATTAAGGAAGAAAGCTTTACTTTTGTAGACTCAGCTACCTAAAGCTAACATCTTGTTTCTGATTTTTGGAAGTATCTTGTTCTGATGCAGTATGTTGTATGGCTTTTGTCAAAGGTTGGAAAAGTATTTCTAATTAATTTCTTAAATTACATATTAATTCCAGTGGAAATCTGATACCTAGAAGGTAGAAAACTTAATATAGACAGTGCCAAAAGTTGTATATATGTGGAGGAAAGGAAATGTGTGTGTCATAAGACCAGTCCAGATTTGGGGTGGCAGGGAGAATACACTCCAAGCTGATTTCTAATCTTTGTTTTACTGTGTCAGCAGAAAGCTGTGCTGGAGGAAAACTTCTAATATTCAGAGACTTGGTCCTTCTCTAAATTAGTATGTATGAACACTTGTTCAGACCTCATCACTGCTAATTGGTACAGGGCAGGGGTCTCCAAGTCTCAAGTCATCATTTTAATATCAGAACTTTTCATTTTGCCATTTAAGTTCAAAGTATCAAGAAGTAAAAAAAGAATTGTTTTAATTAGGGAGTTTGAATATGCAGATTGAAAGTGAAAAAGGACTAAGCAATTTGGTTGCCTTGAGTTCAGCAATAATTTCATACTATTACTTTTCTTTGTTAGGAACATTTTGCCTAAGTGTTTTACAGAAGGTAGGATGTGCAGATCTCAAGGATTTCTCTATACCACTCAGAAATTTTACATTTTATGTTTAATTTGCTGCTTCGTTTTGAAATAATTATTTGTTGCAAAAGTCTCTCTGCTGGCAAAGCTAGAATGTCTTCAGTTTTTTGTGTAGCTTCTTGGAGTAAATCTTAAACAATAATGTGAAGTCAGATTTTCATTGAAAGTAATACCAACATTTTTAAATAAATTGTTAAATAACTAATCAATTTTCACATTAAAGCAAGACAAAGTCATTTCACATATTTACATTTAAAGAGTTGAACTAACCTGAAAAAGCATAAGCTTTTTAAGTGAAAAAGCTTATATCTTGTCATATATCTGGAATTTTTTACCAGCTTTAATGACTGTTTACATAAAGTATGTTGGACTTAAAGATAAATATGCTTTGCAAGCACAAAAACCTGCTTTTGTGAATGTGTGTTTGAAAAAACACTGTCTGTCACAGTAGAAAATGTTTCAAAAAAAACAAAAAGGAGAGGGGAACACAACAGGGAAAAAAGACAGGAAAAGACCTGCTTTTTGCAGGGACAGGTTGTGCAAAATAATGATTAAAAAGTAATATTTTATTTTTCTGGAACTCAAGCGCTGAGAAGTTTATACAGGATCACTTGAGCACTGGGATTTTCCTCCTCAGTCTATAGGTCTGATCATCATTTGAACTGCTTTCAAGGAGTAGGAACCTCCTCTGTACTCAGCCCAAAATATTCCATCCTGATACTTGCTCCTGTAGTGGCCTCCTCTGTACCACACCCCGTTGAGGTTGGAGTGGGCACACGCGTTGTACCACCAGCCACCTTTGTGGAAATGAGCACAGTTTCCTGTGGAACAGAGAGAAACAGGTGAACTTCAGTGTTAAAGAGGGGAAATGGGGATGAACAAACACTTCCATACTTTGGCTTTGTTTTAGAGGGGACTTTGATGAACTTCATAGCCTGTTGTGGTCATATCAATTGCTGCTTTTACCTAAATTATAAATTCTGTTGTAACAGCAACTATTGCTTGGAGGGGGGATTATTAACACAGTATTTAATGTGACAGCTGAAAACTAAGGAGATGAACTCTTCTCAGAGTACCAGCAGTTCTTGTCTGTGAGCTAACATTCAAGGAACTCGGATTATGTGCTGTTTAGAAATACTTCAGTGGAAGCAATGTGAGTTGGTACAGTCCCAGGCAGCACTCAGGGCCACAGTTCCATCAAGATCTGTTTGTAACTTCTGTATTTACTGTTTTAGAGGCTTGTTTAAGAGTTTACAAGATTTGTCCAGCTTTATGGTTATTGATAATTAAGCAAAATTGAGGGGGGGGGGGGGGGGAATATCTTGAGCAGTTGAAGTATTACTCTCTCCAACCTTTCTTTTACTGTTAAGGCTTTAAGGAGAAAGCTAGAGGAAGAGTAAGTGTACAAAAAAAGTGTCCTTTAGAAAGAAGAAAGGAATGATCTGCCTGTTTCCCGAGTGTAGGTACCAGAACTAAGCCTGTGCACGATTGCAGTTCCTTTAGTGCAGCTCAGAGGCTTTTGTTCATGGTGATTATTGTTCTGTTGCCACCGCACTATTCTGAGAGCTCACCTGCTGTAAGGTATTCTGACTGCAGAGTCTCACATGCAGGTGATAAGGATGTAATTGAGCTAAACATAAAGATTGCTCGAGTGTGCCTGCAACGAGAGTCATAGCATTTGAATTTCTGAATGGTGCAGGGGCTTGAGGGGGCCCTGTCAGCATGATTTTGATCGCTATCGATTTGAAGCATCTGTCAATAGAGTTGTTTTATCAGAAATTTAAGTCCCTTTTTGGTACTTTTTTCTTTAAAGCTGGTATCACGAATGGAATCTGCTGTATCCACTTCTCAGGTGCATGCTGGCTTCCTTACCTGAATACATGTCCCTGTCTCTGTCCAGTGTTGTGAACTGCTTTCCGTTGTGCCATATCATGGAATCGCCCGCGTTTCCTTGGTACGTCCCCAGGCGCAGCCTGTAGAATTCACTTTCGGGCTCCAGGCGGAAACTGCTGTATTCCGCGTAGACCTTCTTATTGCTCCAGTCCTCCAACTCAATCAATAGTCTGTAATTATCCTGATTGGTAAGCATGTAAATATTTTCTAGTCCCAGCCAGTACTCTCCATCAATATTTCCAAATCCTTTCTGTACAGAAGAGAATCAGAAGGTGATGTTAGCTTAGGTTTTTGTGTTTGTCAAAATACTCCTCAGCAGGGGTATTATAAACCAGTGGAACCTGGGTACTGAAAGCCTTTAAGCTTCTCAATGACTGCTCAACCCCATGCATTTAAATGTTTTATTTTGCTGCACTTGGCCATTTACTCATTTGAAGCGTTTAGTCACATGAGGCATTACCAGAATAGTAAAGGTGGCAAAACTAGCTGTTTTCTGTAACATCCTTTTTAAGATAAAAAGAGAGAGAATAGGGCAACTGAAACAGTATATTTCTTCACAAAGCTAAGGGGATCTTTAAGAATGTATGAATAATGAAATTAAGGGGGTGTATTTCCAGGTTGGAAAATGTGTTTATGGACCAATCTCAGTGTTCAAGGTAAATAACTTGTTGCCTTTTCAGCTAGTGTTGGTTTTGTACTGTAAACTTAATCACATAACTCATCTATGCTCTTTACTAAATTTATTAGAAATTAAATATAGAGATGTCTTTCCTTTCAAATCACAGTTTACCAGTACAGTAGCTGTGAAATGATGTTTCATGGCTGCTGTCTCCTGTCACTGAGTAAACCACCGTTGTTTATGTTTAATGTTGCAGCTAAGGTAGGTAAATCACGCAGAGCTATCTCTTACACTTCCTAGTTTCTGAGGGGTTTCTATTCTCCTCCTGATTATATAGGACCTACAGTTGATTTCCTGCTCTGAATCCCTTTCTGGGGAAGTCTCTCTCCAGCAGATAAACAGTGTAGGCTCCTGACTCAAGCAGCGGTTTCACAAGTGGCTGAAGTTGATCTAGCATCACGCTGCTGCCAAAAATGGTAGCGGTGCGTTTCTCCTGGCTCATAGCCACACTTGCAATGCTTCCCTTGCGTCAGCCTTGTAGCTGTGCAGCCACACAGAGGCTGGGAAAGGAGGAGAAAAGTGGGCATGGGAGACATCTCTGTTGTCAGTGGTGCAAGCCAGTCACAGAGGTGCACCTTCAGGTACATGAAGTTAGGTAGTAAGAATACCATCTTCAGCCACTGCAATTTAATGAGCCTTTTAATTGCTCTTGGGAGCAAAGTCTTGCCCAAGATTGAGCTATTATTAAGCATCTTTTAAATATTCTTTATTTTCTTTGTATTATGTGCAAAATTTTTATGGTTACTATATAAAACATTCTGTAGCTACCTTATAACATATCTAAAAAAACCCAAAACAACAAAAAAAACCCCAAAAGCCACAAAACCAAAAAACCCAAACCAAAAACCAACCACCCACAACAGTTACTAAGGGACAGTTGACATTTCAATGATTAAATTCCAAGAATGCAGAAAGTGAAAATCCTCACAGTAATCTTTTGTCATTTTCTCTGTGTGTACGATACTATTTTTAGATTATTGATTGAGTTAAATGCGGCTCAGTTCTTTCCAGATACAACACACGTGGCAATCATAGATCCATTTAAAGTGTTCACAGCATCATAGGGAAAAACCATGTCCTATGTGTATGAAATCAGCACATTATTATTATTTTAAAAACCCAACCAAATAGATTTTCAAATTTGCTGTCTAACATGTAATTCAAAGCAGCATGCGCTTGCCATCCTGTATATTATGGCTGCTAGTACATAATATCACAGCAATGCACAAGAATGTGTTTTCCTTCACCAGCCCTACATCTACAGACTTCTAACCTAATTTTAAAGGTAGAAATTATTTCCTTGAATTCATTATTAGGAATGCTTTTGAGTCTCTGATTCTGCAGATTTATTAATGTGCTTAAATGAATAATTCCACTGGCTGAGATTGCTTATTCAGAAGGGAGACAATTAAGCTTTTCAAGTACTAGCTGTAGTTTTCAGTGTGTTAATAGAAATCATCTGTTTAGTTAGGTCTTTGTAATAAAAGACTTCTCAGTCACTGTCTAGAGTAACATGTCTCCTCACTGCGTTGTGAGTTATGAATGCAGGCTATTTCAGACAATAAATTAGTTCACACACAGTTAAGTAATGCATTGAGTGGAGTAGGACATTCCCACTGAAATATGTGATGACCACTCCTTTCAATTATTTTTATTTGTAAAATTAATTTTACTGTTTAAATCAGCAGCTATTCCCAGCTCCTCAGTGTTGATCCTTCAGTACACACGTTTGCAATAAGAATTGCACTAGAAATGTTCATAGATAGATAATGTCACTGCCACATTGAAATGAAACAGCTGATTTTCTGCCTTCCAGCACTTACCTTGTAACTGTCCCAGTTCCTGAAAAAGTTGACAGACCCATCTGTCCTCTTCTGAATAACTGCCCATCCTCCAGGGTCCAGGCTGTTCTCACACCAGAGCTGCATCGGCTCATTGCTGTTCTCGGGTTTGATCATGTAAATCCCGCTGTTGGAATGCCCAGCTTCCTTGGCTTGCTGGCAGTCTTTGAAGGGACCTTTTTGAAAAGACATAACTCTAAGCATTCAGGCCTGGCTATGCAGTGCACATTGTTCAAGAATATTTTGTAGTGGTCCTGGAAAGTCAGTAATTCAATCAAGGTAAAACTACCATGGAAAACGGTGTAAAAAATTACTGTCTTAGATTAGTTGCATATATATTATTAAGCATGTCAATATCCTATATATATTTTTTAAACAAAAACTTCATTTTGCTAACAGATAATAGGCTTTGGTTACCAACACCCAGTTTTTAACCTTGTCTACTGTGTCAAAGATCTGTACTCTGACTCTTGACAGTCAAGAAGTGCATTATGATTTTCATTAACTTTTTTCTCCTGTACCAGTTTTACAAAAGGTAGACATCGATTTATTTCGTTGTCCTAGTGCACCTGTTTGAAACTGGTGGAAGTTTCAAGTAAAACAAAACCAAGCACTCAAATAACCCCCCCCCACATCTGAATACATAAACAGTTTGAGAGCTACTGTAAGAAACACTTACTGCCAAAGTCTACAGACATGGAATTGAGTGAGAGTATTCTTACACTGCATACCTCTTTTGCCTTTATGTACTCACCTGGTTCTAGGATCAGCCTTTTACCTGTGGATAGGAATCTGTTTCGTGTGTCATTCTGGTGTGACATGTGTAGATGGGTACTGATGAAGAAAATATGCAAACAGTGGAGAAGGACTTTGAGCAGATAAAAGAGCTCACAAACTTCTTTTCAGGGCTATGATTCTACAAAAATGCTGTTGCTGTTGACAAATGCCACTTGAAAGCTCTGTTGTAGGTCATGTGAATAGTGGTTTCACAAATACTACTAACAGCAGAGTGTCTGGTTATCCTGTAAGGAGCATGCAGGTTACATATCTCTGAAAACTTTGTCTAATTTGCCTTTATTTTTGGTAATACTGTTTTCTACTTTTTGGAAGAGGATTTATGTCAGTGTATTGTTACTTCTGTTGATTTAAAGAGAAACTGGTTATTTACTAATGAAAAGTAGGATGTGTTCTGATGACTAGGTAGTGGTGGATGCCCTAAATATATTTGAAAACTCATGCTCAGTAAATCTGGAAATTAATTACCTACAGCTTTCCTCACATTTTAGAAGGCTTATTTTCTCAAATCTACTTGGAAGTTCAGAGGAAACTCATCAGTCACAGAAGAAGGTATTGTGCAAAGAAGCATAAAAGACAATTGTTGAGGTTATCTTTTAATCAAAAGTAGAGGTTTGAGTGAAAGTGACCTTCACTGCAGACTGAGGTTGCATGACAAAAGCAAATTGAAAGTTGCTCTTCTTTTAGATTTTAAAGTAGTAGTTACCAGTTGGATAAGTGTGTAATTAGCAAGAAATCCATACAGCATTTCACATTAATTAGAGTGCAAAAAGTTTGTGTGTCTGGTGAAGGTGACTACTTGGAGATTCTGGCTGTGACAGTGCTACCAAGAATGCTGCAGACATTGAGCCATCATTGAGTACTGCTGCACACTGAACTGTCAGTATTTGAGGATCTTTTTGTCATTGCTGCAGTCCATGTAGTAGAGACCCAAGCAGGTGTGAGGAGTGATTTTACGTAGCTCTTAAGTAGCTTGTGCTAGTCTGTTTATATAATACACTTTGATCATTTCTGAAGTTCAGCTGACATTAAGGTCACAGGATGCAACTTGTCTGCTCTTTGATGCTCAGATTTGCCTATGTGCTTATCATAAGTTAATGTAGAGGTAACAGACTTCTACTCTTAGTGTAAGGAAATCCAACAGATCTCATAATTTTTGCTATATAGCCTTGAATCTTTTTTGAGAAGTACATTTTTTATTACATGCAGTTATTTTAAGTTCACTGTGTAAGAGCTGATAACATTTCTTGTTCAGTGGAAATGCTGAGATTTGTGAAACAGTGTAAGATTCCCCACAGTGCTGGTGTGAGTGGAGGCTCTGGCTAATAAAAAAAGCATAATTATTCTGTCTAAAATCTTGTTATCTATGAAAGGAATAAGTATCTGATGCATATCTAGTCTTTTGTAACAGTCTGTGTACACTAAGTTGCTGAGACAGTTATAAGTTAAAAGTACTCTGAGAAGATGATCTGTTAAATATTTAACTTCTAAATTTATGTTTTAGATGCACATCTAGTAGAGATCATATTCTATTGTAAATTAAATGTAGAGAAAGAAAATGATGAAATATTTTAAGTTTGAAGTTTGGCTGAATCCTCTTAAGATGGCAAATGTTATCTTGAGCAAATGATATAGAAGCTGTGCTTGTGTAAGCTTCATATAGAGGATTTTTTGGGCAATAGTAGAGGAAAATTCCAGAATAAAATTGGTCATATGTTAAAAGAAAGAAGTTAATTGAGAGGTATTAGCAGCAGAGTGGGTTGTATGTATAATTTTCAAGTACTTTCTACTTGAAGCTGCTTTTTTCAACATAGTGGCAGTAAAATTTGGGGACACTGGTTGTTACTCCAAGGATTAAGATAACTGTGAAAACAGTGATACACATTAACATTATTCTTCCTCAATTTTAGAAGAATTTTTATGCAAATGAACAAAAATACTCTCCAGAAAATAAGATCTCATCCTCTGTTCCCAGTATGTTTTGAGTTTTACTCTCCACCCACAATATTAAGATGGACACTGATCCTTCCATAGACTTCTGCTGTGTGCAAGTATCTGTTCAGTGCAGGTTCTTCAGGTACAGGGGAGGAAGGCTCCTATTTGTTTGTTCAGTTCTTTATTCCATCATAACCAAGTCTTTGATGGGCCCATTTCTAAATAGGACTGTTTGGTTTTCATTGGTCTTTTCTGACATCTTTATATATTATAGTCACCATCTTTTAACTGCAAAGTTCATTTTTCTGTAACATAAACAATTTTGGTTCTATGCACCATTCAATATGCTTACCTTAATTTAAAAAATCAGAGATTAAAGCTGGGCATTGTGTTGCAATTTAGAATTTTTGGGTTTGATGATTGATGCTCTACCAGCTGTAGCAATTCTCAACCCTCATTTTCCCAAGGCACTGCAGGAAACACTTGAAATTCAAGAATCTAATGCTAAGTAAAGGAAGTTGGATAATATTAAAATAAATTTCCTAAGATTTCATTGTGTTCCTTTGCAAAAAGGGATTCAAACTCTTCGGAGTAAATGGGTTAGTGAAAACCATGGTAGACAATTTAGAAGAAAATATTTCCTGCTATTGCTTCATTTTGTATGTATAGGAGGCATATATTGAGAGAGAAAAAGATGCATTTAGAACAAAACCTTGAAGCATGGGTTTTCTGGGAAACAGGAAGTCGCTGGTTTTCAGAATTATACTTCTGTCTGAGCAGACATTAATGTCATGCTTTTATATTAGCTGTTTCCTTTGTGTCATAATGTGTGACTTAAATTCTCAGGACATCTGGCATTTTACTTGGGCTTGTGCCTGAATTTTTTGCAGACCCTGAATAAAAATAGTTGTTCTCAACATCAGCAGCTAGTTGTCTGTAATGCTGTAGAACAGTCACAAATAAATATTTGTCTTCATCTTAGGAACCCAGTTGAACTTCCAACTGTGACTAAAGACAATTTGAAAGCAAAAAAAACCCAGCAACCCAAACACATTAAAAAACCCCAACCAAACCCTTTTGCTTTACAAGTTAACAGAAGGCAAGAGCAAGTGCTTGAATGGATGTCTGAGAAAAACTTGTTTTTCTGAATCTTTTTTTTTTTTGTAATCTCAGTTCTGTCAAAATTGTAATAAAGTGAGAATCGTGGTAGAATGCAGGGCAGCTCAGTGGTAGTTCATTTTCCTGTCACTAGTTTTGTTTCTAGTGATGAATGAATTTATCTAATGACTTGAAGAATGTAACACATGAAGATGTGATACAGTCTCCTGAATGTATTTTCATAATATTTAGGGTATCAGTTTAACTTGCCATCCCCTACTGACATCACGTTACTGGGAATGTAATACTCATTTTAAATTTCAAAGCTGGGTGCATCTAATTGGATCCAGCCTTGATTCAATTACCCTTTCAGACTTATCTTACTCTCTTGAACAGCTCAACTAATCACAGAGACTTATTGCACAACTGTGTTGGTGGATTTAGATGTTCATTTTAAAGCATCTCAGAACAGGAGTGAAATTCTTCTAGCAGGATTAACTTCTGGCAGATGTATATGTGCAAGTATAAAGGACAACTACTTAAAATTACTTCATTTATTTAGGATGAATTAGCTTCTCTTATTTGTCATTATCATTTACTGTAATATGTAGCTAGTAGGCATCTTCAGAGAAACAGGGCTAAATGCTAGAAAGCATATGCTAATACTGAATTTTCATTCCCATAACTCAAATCCAGCTGGGGACAGAAACCCCAATACCTTGTGACTCAATTCTTCGGGTTGAATTTCGGAGTATCAGCTATTTAAACAAGTTCATCTTACGCAACTATAGGTTAAGAATGAGACTCTTTGGCAAACTAAAGCTTTGGGGGACTGTGAGAGAGCAGGGTGGAGAAAATCAGAATGAGGAGCAAAGCTAGCTGTACTGGGTGCTTTAATTTCTTCGTCCTGTTTCTATAGCCAGGACAGTTTCCCTCTGAAATAGAGAAATCTCAAGTTAGATAAAGAGTGATGGGTAACTCACCCTCATTAATTAAAGCCAGTGGTGGTACTCTGAAAGGACTCTTTGTAGGAGAAGTAGCTGGGTCAGGGGGTGGCCTCACATCTCTGTCTCTGGGGTAGCCCGGGTCTCGCTGGATCTCGTTCCCTCCCAGAAGAATGGGGGTGTAAGGCTGGCTGTTGGGGATGTGCTGTGGCACGACTTGCACAAGGGGTGGAGACCCGTGGGTGTCCTGTCGCGAGAAGATTCTCAAGCACTGCTCTTCCAGCATTGAGATAGTCACAGACTGGTTGTTTACAAGATCAGTCAGTGCTGCGTATTTTACTTCAAGCTCTTTGTATTTTGTAGCCATCTTCAGCATTTCTGTTGTAACGTTCAGGACTTTGTTTTCCAGTTGGGAAAGCTCGAGCGAGTTGTCCCGCTTCCGGATTATCTCATGCAAGAGTTGCATGTAGAGTTGGGTGACCCGAGAGTTCATGTTACGGCTTTCTTTCCTCAGTAATTTTACCTCATTCACAATGTTTCCATCCACATCCACTACCAGCTGCAAAATGTCAATCTCCCGCTTTTGCTTGGACAGGACGTCCTTCAAGTTCTCGATGTCCATTCTTGTGACTTCGTCTTTTCTGTTGCCAGGACCCGGTCCGTTGGTATTCACGCAGATTGGCCCTGTGATTTTTTGTTCTGGGACCAAGAACGTGTAACCACACTTTTTCCCTTCCTCTCCTCCGTCTGCTGAGCGAGGGTGTCTCCGCTGGGATGGTTTATTCGGTGGCGATTGCTCTGTACAGCGCCCCATAGACAGCAGCAGGCACAGCAGTACACCCAAAGTCCACTGAAATATCTTCATTCTGAAGCAAGTGTGATGGCTGCCAGATGAGACTATTGAACAGAGAAAAGATAAAATAATTAGATTAGAGCCATAACTAAGGCTCCTGTACTGCTTAAACTGGTGGGTTTGCCACGCTTACGTGTGTGTAGACAAGTCTTTGGAACCTGGTACTTGGAATTAGATCAACTTCAAAGAACAGCTTTCTATTTTGAGCAGCAAACCCTAAAATTTAGGGTTTGGATTTAGTAAAGAAGTTGCAGCGTATAAACTTTCAGAAACAGTGTCCTGCTTAGACCATGTATTACACTTTCATTATAAATGTCACTACTTAGGTCTGTACTTACTGCAATTAAATGCACAAGGTTAGAGAACATAGAGTGCTTGCAGAATACCTGCATGGAAGGGAAGGAGGGGGACAGAGCGACAGCTGATAGTATTTTCAAAAATATATAAATTTTAAAATTTGGATTTTATAAAGCCTTTCTGGTCCTCTTTTAGCTCTATATATGTATATATAGATGTGTATTTGTTAAATACTATATATATACCTGTTCATATATAGACAGGTATAGTAGACTTGGAAAATGCAGACATATCAAACACTATTTTTGGACATCAGTGTTAAGCAGGAGATTAGTTTAGCATAATTGTCTTTAACATTGAAAATTAGTTATTCAAGTAACTTGAAATTTGTAAGGGAAGCCTGTAATGCTGTTTGCTCTGCATTTGTGACCCTACTTAGTTGCCTTTTGAGATGAACATTTAAAATTGCTTTCACACTATTTTTGTAGCTTTGAGAACATTTTTATCCAAATAATACTGAAGTATCAGGTGTGTTGTCAATATATATACATACCATAGTGAAGTGTTTCATTCACCTTTTAAAGAAAATAATATATTTCTTTTAAGAATGTTTATAGACATCCCTGGGGTTTTAAACTTTATTTTTAAAACGTTTTAGATGATAAACAAAGGCAGCACTTAAATTGGGGAAAACGCCCTCATTTTTCATGTTTTATTTGTGTTTTCATGCAGATGACTCTCCCTTCTTGTCTCAGCTGTTGATCTGGCTTTCCTTCCCAGACTTATATTAGTAGTTGTACAAGGCCTTGTACAGTGGCCTTCATATAGTTACGAAGAGAAATAAAGTAAAACTGAAGGAAGGTAATAAATTTTCATGCTGTTCCTGCCAAGTTCAAGTTTATGCTGAAACAGTCACCCTGAAGGAGAGGCAGAGCAGTGCTGCTCCCTTTGCGTTCACATGTACAAATGAGAAGGTGACTTCTGTGTCTGGTTACTTCTCCCAGTTCTCGTGCTGGCTGTAGTGTTATTGCTGCAAATGATGTATGCTCAACCTCAGAGTAAACCTATCAAGCCTTTATTTTTTGGCTTCAAGAAGAGCAGTGGTTACAAACTTCAAACCATGCTGTACATACAGTCAGGAATTATATCTAGGAATCTTGATTGAATGTTCCTCTGCTGCCTAAAAAATAACTTCTTGTTTGGCTGACAGTTGTATTGCAAGCCCTGCTTCTGAGATGGGAAGGAAACACTTGCTTGTAACAAATACTGAAAAACACTTCTTACCCTACATAAATGGAGGGAATACACACAAGTTTGAGAATGTTTATATTTAAAAACCTTTTTCTGTATGTTTTGCTGTTAGTATGGAGTAGTAAGTATTTTGATGTCTACTAGTATTTTTTTTCAAAAACAACTTGGTTAAAAGTTTTGTTAATATTTCTCTGCTGATCGTGTAACTTCTCTTTGTTTTGTTGTTGTTTTTTTTTTTTTTTAAAGTATCACTTTTCTCCAGAACTAATTGTGTATTTTTCTTTGGTAATTTCAGACATTTAAAATATTAACCACTTGAACAGTGCTGAGTTGGAAGTTCATTAGGATAAATTTTCACATGAATCATGGTAAACACATGGGAAACAGGCCTGAGTGTGGTTTCTAACTTGACAAGGATGAGCTGAACTAATTGTCTGAAGTTTGAAACCTCTTCACATGTCCTAAATTATTTTTCAGTACTTTTACATTCAGCGTTTGCAGATGCAGGGAAAGTGACTTTATGGCATATGGTTAAGGATGAAGCCTTAGTACAAGTCCAGTATTTTACTGTTTTCACAGTATATAATAACTACTTCATAGTCCAGAAAGGTGAATAACACTTTAGTTCTTGCTAGTTTTTAAGGGCCCTATACAGTTACTTAAATAATGAATGGCTGGGGGTTTTCCCCACAGCAGCACATTTTTCCCCTGAAATACATTAAAACTTAAATGAATCTTTCAAAACTAAACATTTTTCAGTGCAGCCCACTTTCTGACCAAGTATTCTGCTGCAGTTTGCGTTCTGCCTTTCTTTTCATGTTTTATGTGTTCATTTTGAACATTTATGCTTAGGTGTTAGGTAGTTCTGTGTCTCTATGTGTGCTGTCAGACCATAAAATGAATTAAATGGTCTAATATAGCATAACCAAATGCAACAGCTGCACAAGATTATGCCCTAGAACTTTGAAATAGTTTTAATATCTTATATTAAACTGAGACATTCAGATAAGCAGGGATTAGTTCCTTCTGAGAATCTACCTGGTAGGGACATACATGCTTCCATGGGAACTCTGATGTTGAAAAAATTAAACATCTTATGATGTTGCTTGGTGTGTTTGAGCAGCTTAATGCTTAACTTGTTCTACAAGAATAGGTTCTGAGTAAGGTATTTACCTGGAGTTTTAAGCAGCTTAGAAGGAAATGAAAATACTGTTTCAGAAATTTCCTGATGTTCTGGGCAAGCAGCTTAAAAAAATAGGAACTGTTTATCCAAAATATCACAGAATGATAGCCTAATATATAAGATCTAAAGATGACAAGTATTAGAGTTGGGAAATAGTTTTAGGGTTTGTTTTTAATCAGACACATTAGGTCCCAGATCCCCAGGTTTCAGTGTTTAGATAGTGTCATAACTGCTGCGAGATAAAGCAGTTGAGGCTGAGGGATCCATTTAGACAGAACCGCTGTCTCAAACCCTTCCTGCAAGCCTGGAGTTGCTTGTGGTGAGTGGGGCTGCTGGAATACCTGGATGCAGACCTTGGAAAATAAGTGAGGGAGATCGTCATTACGGATAGCATTGCTCTAAAATATGTTATTTAACTCTTTCTGAACTGTCATGTGTTTTAAATTAGAAGAGACTGTTGCTTCACTTGGTTCTGCCGTGTTTCAGTGTCACTGAGTTTGGGTCTCTGATTTCTGTAGAAGTGGCATTACGTGTGTTCTGGCATGCTGATGTTTTACTGCTTCTGCGGGAGAAAATGGGCAATTATTCACAGCAGCACAAACTACATCATCATCTTGTCAGAAATACTCAGAGCTGGGGATAGGGCTTCAGTGCCATTTTACATTTAATGCCATTCCTTTTCTTCTGGTTTCTTTCTTTTTCCAGACTGATCTCCATGTCAAAAAAGAAACCAACCAAAAAATCCACAACCAAAAAACCAGCCAACCTTATTTCCAAAATTAGCCTTTGATTTATTACATTTAGAAGTATTCAAAGGAACAGAATTCCAATTTAAAAGAGCAAAATAAACCAATAACTAGTATATTTAACTTCCACTGAGAAACTACTGTAACATGGGCTGTGGTACCCCCAAAAATACTCTATCACTTACGAATATTAGAGTTGCAGGCATGGGGAAGTGTGGTAGCTAGTATATCTTCAGCATTTTTTAACTTTCTACACAGCAAACTATTTGTTCTTTGTTGTACTGCTGTGCCTCTCACGTTCAGCAGGATATAGAATTTGGAGACCCACAACACAAATTAGAATCTGTTCTTTCAGAGCTGATGGAGACTGCTTCTCCCTGGGCAGAGTAGGTTGTTACCACTGAATGTAAGGGAAGTGTTGCAGGTAAATGTGAATATAAGATTCCCTTTGTATGGAAAGTGCAGTATCAGTACAAATCTTTATTCAGAATGTTTATTAAAAGAATGTGGTCAAATGATAAATAGCAATGGTGCCCTTTCTTAAAAAATCCTCTGTTTATAAGCATGTAAAACAGGAAGAGAAACAGGGTTTTTCGAGAAAGTAAATGGTAATACTGAGAATAAAGATCCTCTGAACATGATACCAGTTAATCTGAAAGCTCTGCTATTGATGTTATGCATCCTTCATCTTCTGTTAACCTTTGTCTAAGCAGCTAAAATCAATAAAACCATCAATGTTCTCCTATCTCAGAATAAGTGGGGATTTCAGTGGGGTTTTTTTTAGCTTAAAACTGCATCCATAGCATTAGAAGTAATACTGCTATGAGAAAAACTCTCTTCTTATTAGAGAAATGTTCACCTGGATTTTGATGTATCTGTGTACTTCTGTAAGTTACCTTCCCCTATATAAACAAGTGCTTTTCTGGTAAGTCACTATGCCTTTGCTGAAATAACAAGATTACTTTCACTTGTATTGACTGAGATCCAGGAATAATACGTTTTTGTTAGTCAGATACGTGATGTGTTGAGTCACAGCCTTCTGCTTCTCGGAGATTAAGGGGAATCTGATGCCTTTCGAGAAGGCAATCTAAAAATCTTCAGGGGTTTTTGAAGTAGACATTGAAAAGGTGTCACTTCTAAAAATGATAAAATCTTAGAAGTTCACTGCAGAAGAGACTTATGAATCTTGTCATACTAGATATTCTGAAAGAACAGCAAAATATAACATTTCCAGATTTTTTAGTGAAGAGTGTTTGGGGGTTTTTTGGGAGCGTACCTTTACATTTGTTTTCACCATTTTAAAAGGCAGCTACAGTGGAGTGGTGTATTTTGCATTTGGAAATGTGTTATTTAGGTGCTCCAAAATTCTCTGTAAAACAGATACTGAAGACATGAAGCATCTTGCAATGTTTGCTGTAGAAGTTTGATTTTATTCATTGGTGTATAAATTTTAAGGACCAGACTAATTAGGGCATGTTAAAACAATAATGAAAACCTGATAAAGCTATGAATATACTGACAGAGTTTTAAAGATTCAGAATTTCCACTCTTTGTAGTGAATTCCTTTAAAATTTTAAATGGCATATTTTTCCAGCATACATTAGGTTATTCTTGTGGTACCAGCATTAGTAGTCTATTATTTATTTAAAATAAGCATTTCAAGATTTGAACTCCATGAAGTTGGAAGACAGCAAAAAAAAGAGAGTGAAAACCTTGCACGTAGCCAGTTTATTGCTTTAAAATTACTGACTCAGCTGTTTTCATTTGTGAAGGATTTAGGAATTGTTCTAAGCAGTGTAAATCAAAACCTTGGCTAATCATGAATGAATGGAGCCGGGTGTCTGAAGCACACAATGCAGGCTTCAAATGGGGTTGTTTGTTGTTGTTTAGATTGTTCTCTTTAATATGTAAAGCAGCACAAAAGGATAGTAAGAAAAAGGGCTCAAGAACTTGGAAAGGGTCCATCTTTCTTGTTTGTCAAGACTGCTTCAGACTTTTTTCCTCCCATAGCTATTAAACCTTAATTAAGTTTGCTTTCTCTAACACTTTGTCTCTTCTTTTAGCATTGCCCCTTTCATTTTCTCTGTGTGTCAGACATTTCTGAGTCTGTTCATACAAACCCTTAACTTGAATTCTTTTCCATTGTTCTGGATTGCTTACTGTATTTTAATTTCCAAGTCAGCATGAAGAAAGGCAAAAGTAGAAGATTGTGTATTAGCAGTTCTTTTTTTCTTTTTGTCTGTACTTTCATCTTCTGTTTGTAAACAGTTTTCTTGTTTTAATCTTTGAATTGCAACTGCATCCTTCCCCCTCCCTCCCTTCCTCCCTCCCTCCCAAGAACTGTGACAAAACCCTCTATTTTCCACTTAGTATAGTGTTGTCTTTTATGTTGCATTTCATGTTTATTAAATAAATGTTTATTTAGGAACAAACTGCTGCTCAACTGAGGTACAATTAACTTCCTCATCATTCTACAAATTGTTGAGGGAAGGGATTAGTGCCTGGTGCAGCAATGTCTTTGTATTTCCAGCTGCACCTTTGCTTGTGCTACAAACTTGATTATATTCTGAATCGGTGTATGACTGGTTGCTTGGTTGGTTGTGCAACTGAGGCTATTTCTGCTGCTCAGAAGTACCATAAATAAAAGTTTAGTTGAAAGGTCGTAGAGTGATTGCTGGTTACAGATGTGCCTTGATTTACTTGGGATTTTTTACAGTGGTTTTATTGAGGTATCCATTTTCTAGTTCTAGTAATGCTAGGTCTATACTCGGGCATTGGGTGAAATCCAGCTGCCCTGAAATCGATAGGAGTTTTGGCTTTTACTTTTTGGTAGGATCAGAATTTCACATTACTGTGTTCACAATGCTCAAATTACACACTTAGCAGAGAATCTGGTAATATTAACTTTCTGTAGCTGTATATAACAAAATCTGTAGAAGATTTACAGTTAAACAACTGAAACTTGTTCATCCTTACAACTGGAATGAGTTAGTTTCTGCTCTATTGCAGAGTCCTTTTTAATTCTTTCCAAGTTTCCAAAGTCTACCAAATGCCACAAAAGTCAGTTTTATAGTTTAGTTGTCAAACTTTTCTCAGCCTGAGAGAGATTTGTCTATTCACAATTGTATGTGGATGATAGATGTATGTAGAATTTGCAAATAGCTCAAAATTAGTCTTGCAAGTAAGAATAACTTTAAAACTTACCAAGAAAAAAAATCTTCCAGCTGTTTTGCTTCTGTGGTAGATGGAAAATCCAGAGGCCAAGTTGCTTTTTCTTCCTGTATTACCCGACGCTGTGGATTGTTAATCTGCAGTTGGAGCTGAAAACTGCTTTTGTCTGTTAGATCCAATCTGTATTGAGGAATTGGGTTTCTCCATACGATAACCAAACTAACTAATCAGTAAAAAAAAAAAGAGAGAAAAAATAATGTTCCAGTATGTTTTATTCCAGAAGAGAGAAAGAAATGCTTTTTGAAACGGCAGTGTGTTACTCTCACATGCAGAAGTGCACTAACCAGCCACAGCTGACCCAGATTCCATATACATCACTTTTGGACAGTTTTTTTTAAACAAACACACACTCAAACTTAGACGTTCAGCCCACCTATGATGTCACCGCGAACACTCTGAGAGCAGAAGAAACTCCTCCTTCGGATTTCCTATCCATACCCTCCAGAAAAGGAGGGGGTAGGGAGGCTGAGAAGTTAGGAACAAGGAGAGATTGTTTGCCAGTAGAAGGGAGGGTACCATATGGCAACAGACTGTGCAAGAGTTCAGCAGGCAATTACAAATCAAACATTTTTACTACGCTGCCTAAAGATGCCTTTCAAGTTATTACAGTACTGGGCTTCATTTAGAAGAAAGATTCTTTCAGGCTGATAAAACTCGATTTGTGTTGCTGGGAATAAAAGGGGCAGCCTGGCTGGATACAACAGGAAAAATGAACCATTTATAGTCGAGAAGAATGTTCAGCAGAATGTCGCATTCAATTCTTGACGTGCACTTAATAAGAAACAGTTCCAGTTGTTAAAGGCATGAAGTCTCCCATACATGTGGAAAATGTTAAAACTGTGTGTGTGATGGCTTTTGGGTGGCTATCAGAATATTTGATAACATCTGACTGGTGCTAGAAGTAGCAAAAGCCACAGAGATTATGCCCTGTGTGGAATGCAAAATACTGGTTTTAGTTGTGTCAATAGTCGGACAGCACTTAAGTGCATTCGGTTTGCTTTCATTGATCTCTTTGGTTTCCTCACAAAGGATGTGCCAATTACATTTGAAAGGTAATTATCCTAGTATGCTTTCAAAATTATTTTAGATTTGATGGAAGTGCATCAAATGAGTTTAGAGAGCAGCTCTCTACAGAAGAGTTCTTGATTAAGCGCAAATAAAATCAATTAAGCAAGTGGTTGAAAGATAATCCTACAAATACATTGGTACATAAAATCATGCATAATATTGCAGATGCCTGTTCATAGTGAATTTCCTTAATTATAATTGCGAAGCATGATTTGCTTTCTGTGGCAGACTGAGCAGATTTGGGATTTTTAAGGCCTATTTGGACACTGATTAGAGAAGTTGGGTTCAGGATAGCTCGTGCAGTCTAGACAGTAACATTTATATTGCAATGCTATTTGATGTTTCTGATTATCCTTTCTATTTTTTAATAAACTGATGCTAACAGAATAGAAAATTGAGAATTTACTAGTATACCAGGTCATGTGTAATACCTTTTCATTCACTGTTTTATACGTCACCTCTCAACCACAAGTATTTTAATTTGTTTCTGTGTGTGTGCACACGCGTGTGTACGTGTTGGTTTTGGAGTGATGCCCAGAGTTTCCCAACTCACATTTGAGGACTGTACTGGTTAGGTGCTATACAAACACAACTGCTGTTCTTGTGAGGTTGTATTAATAGTCTTACACCTGTAAAGCCAAACTGCTTGTTATGATTCTGGTTATACAAGACTGAGAGTGAAGCAAAATATAATTCCCTGTTACTGAAATAAGTTTCTTAAAAATATTATTTATGCTTATATATTTATTTTTATTTGGCTATCTTGTGGACAATGCAGGGGATGAAGAGCAATTCTTTAGCTGAGTTGGTCATGTTTAATTTAGTTGAGACAAAAATGATTAGTCTTTGGGTAAAGTTCAAGAAATTGAGTTGAATTTAGAAGTGGTTTATTTCCAGTGTTAATATGGAAGGAAGAGGATTTTCCTATCTACATGATCAAGGGATTGAAAGAGTAGTAAGGTTACAGTGGTGGGGAAGAAAGCAGGTAGAAGACTGATGAAACTTACTTATAAGGCTGTGGGATCTTGGGAGTTGGGATTAATATGAACTGCAGGACTCGGACCATGTTTCAGTCTGAGCACACTTTTTGTCTCATTAACTTTTCCCTTATTGCTACAAGTGGAGTTTGAGTTTTTATTCAGCTTGAAGAGTTACAGATAAGATGATTTTTCCTTCTGTTACTTTTTGAATTGCTGAATTGGAGGAATGAAGTAGTAGACTTCCTACTTTGACTTTGTGTGTTTAATATGCTTCATATTTGTCAAGGGAATAATTAATTGCTGATAAGGTGGAAGATTAGGTTCATAAGTAGTTATGCATGTCTTTGTAATTACTTTTAGATTTAGAAATAATGACACTTAAAAGACAAAGCCAGCTCGTACGTGCCTGGTGTGTTGCAGGAGGAAAGGATCCTCTGCCTCGCATTGTGATTTGTCATACAGAGAATGACAGATTGCAGGCACAAAACCTAGCTGTACTCATACCCTCAGCATCTGCAAATACAGCTGAGAGGAGGCTGACAAAACTAAGGATGCAGTAATTGAGGAGAGTGCAAGTTCCACCCCACACAGGGTGGCACGGTGATGTACTTCCCTGTAAGTCCAGGCATGATCGCTGTTTTACTCCGGGGTCTGAAGGCTCTCAGAGATCTTGTCAAAATGATGTCTCAGGTAAATCCAAAGAAATATTCTGAGGCAATGCTGTTGTCAACCTACATGCATGTTAGTGATGGAAAAAATTCTTCAAAATATTGTTTGTGAGGATTTTCTGCTAAATGTGAGACACTAAATAAAGAAACTTTTCATTCTCATCTCATGCAGGTATTTATCTGTCAGACTTGACGTATATTGACTCTGCGTACCCATCAACAGGGAGCATTCTGGAGAGTGAGCAAAGAACAAATTTAATGAACAACATTCTTCGAATTATCTCAGATTTACAGCAGTCATGTGAATATGGTAAGCTAGCATGTAAATATTGCAATATTAAAAAGAACTACCTTAAAAGCTTTAATATTTCTCTTCTGCAATGCAATGTAAGTAAGGCCCAACCCATCTGAATGCCATTAACACTCTCCCTCACCTTTTCAGCCTAAAAGTCTTAAGTTTATTCTGGTATTGTTGTTTATGTGAGGAGACAGAATAAGACTGACCTTTTCTTACATCACACTCATTTTTTCAATGCATATTTTCTGATGAAAAATTTGGAATACGCTGTACTTAACAGTAGTTTTACTAGTACGTTATAAACTTGTATCCTTGTGTTTCATAATTTTATGACTATGAATTCTAAAAATAGTAGGATTGCTTTTGGAATAGTACTGGTACTTTTACTGGAGATACAAAATACATCCAGCTTGTCTTTTGGACATTTATTAGTTCTGTTCATAGATCAGACAATGTATTTTTTTCTTCAAAGGTGGTTTCCCTCACAGTCCTCTTCAAGTCCTAGTAAAGTCCTAAGGCTGCATTTGTGATGGTGGAATGTGAATTAGCACAGAATTGTGGCTTCAGTGGAAGCTCAGTGTAATGAGAGTGTGGGCTGTGAAGGAGTCCTCAGGTACAGGTTCCAGGTTTGGAACTTCAGTTTGACCAGGGATGGTCTCTCACTTTTCCCTGCCATGTGCTCTGATAAGCAGAGGAGCTCTAGGGGGATGCATACCTGGCTTTATGGATGTGGGGAATGTCAGCTCCACACATGAGAACTGCTCTGAAGGACAGATGTTTCAGCATCAGTAGGGACTGTAGTTTGTACCTCTGTCTCACATAACAAGGCAAGAGATCTGATTCTGTTTAAGTAGTTTCTGGAAAATAACTTTGCTTACCAATGAATGGTACAGTGATAACGAATGTCATCTGTTCTCCAGATATTCCTCTCTTGCCTCATGTCCAAAAATATCTAAACTCAGTTCAGTACATAGAAGAACTACAGAAGTTTGTAGAAGATGACAATTACAAGTAAGTATGAAATGCTATAATTGACTGTAATTCATTACAAAGTAAGTTTAATAACACAAAGCCTGTCACTTTTAAGATTGCACTGGTATTGGGGGATTATGCATCTCAGGTGCACTAGTTGCAACTAGTGAGGTCACAGGAGGTTCCTATGTTCAAGACAATTTCCAGCATGCTGGATGGCATCTCTCCTTCCTTTTCTATGCCTGACTGCATCAAGCCCTAGCTTTCTATTTGGTCTGTTGGTTTGATCTGCAGACCTCTTCGAGTGTTCACTAATGAAGACTCTACTTCTAGCTCACATGTAACACTGTTCAGTCAATAAGATGGATCCCATGACTGGAGATAGTTTATGCCATTTTTTTTATCAGAACAAAGTCATCTGTGTATCCAGTCCTAATTTCTTACCAGGGGTGACTGAAGGCTTTCACTTTTGTATAGATTTCACTTTCATTTTATGTTTTTTCTCTTTGATTAGGTTATACAGTGTGAGTAAAATGCAAACACTTGATTTTTGAGAGGCAAGATTTCGTCCATCTATGTCCCTGCCCATTCCTTCCCCATGTACCACCCCAAACAGAGATTTCTACCTCCTTAATTAAAAGATTATTACTGTATTAAGTGATTTGGCATCCAGCAAAAATCTCTGGCAAGAGACAGGAACAAGCCCTGAGGATAGGAAAAATTCTAAAGCAAATCTCTTGCATATGAAGAAAGCTTTTGTTCAGTGGCTGATCTGCTTGAGGAGGTTCCCCACCCTTGGCCACCCTGGAAGTTTGTCACCTGAGTTGTGTTGAATTGGTTGCTTGTGTAGCTCCATTCGATGGTGAGAGGGGTACTCACGCTAGAGGAACAAATACACTTCAGCATTTAGTAGCCCCAAGTTGGATTTACTAAAAAGCAGCAAATGCAGACCCTTCAGTTTATGTCAAAGAACAGCTAAGGAGGGCTCAGGCACTTGGCTTCCCTTCACATGTTACAGTCTTTAAGACTTGTAAATTGATCTCTGTGTGTCTGTATGCAAGCATCCAGCTTTACCTTTTTGCTGGAATGTTCTATAGGCTGAATTTAAGAGTATTGCTTACTTATTGCTGAGGGTAAAGCTCTGTGGTCAGACATTTGAAGGGGGGGAAAAAAACAAAACAACAACAAAAAACCCAACCCAATTAGGTAGGACTCACTACTAGTGGGAATTTTATTGGTGAAGAAGCTACAGTCTCTTCATCCTGTACAACCCACATCTGATAGCAGGGAAATGAATGGCAACAACTGCACATAATGCAGAGGCATAGCTGCTATTCAGAAACTCTGTTTTTACATTGTGGGTTTTGTACATCTCCAAACTGAATTTTTTTAATGGGGAAGGAGGGTATTTTGAACTATTCTTTACTATAAATGGCTGTTACACTTTTAAATCCTCTAAGGTGTCTGCAAAAGGCTGAAGCTAGAGAACAGCCATTGTGACTTGAATACAAGTTTTTCCTCCTAAAGGATTTTATTTTATTTTAAAAAATTAAATTTTAAAGTTGCAATATGTCATTGCTAGAATGTCTGGGGATGGGAGGGATTTGAGCTGTCAAACTTCAACCTTTTTCTCCCCAAAATTAAGTAGATGCTTTTCCAACCCTGCTAATTGCAAAGATTCTGTGTGCATAAGGTATATTTGATCTTCTTGGAGTTCTCTGCTCCTGGAGGCTGACCTCTTTGTGGTACTGTTGGAAATGGCATTAAAAAGTGCCTGCTACAGAAAGAAGCTTGAATTATGGATGCAGTCAAGTTGATAATGTATTTTCCAAAACACAAAAGATGGATTTTAGCTTTTAGACCAGTAAAGACAAAGCCTTGGCCCGGCACACTGGTGTTCTTTATAAACAAAGTTAAAATATGAAGTATAGTAAGTATAAATATTTTAGCTGAGATGGGGGGGGCAGTTGTATACTCTTTATTCTTCCCAGTTTTTATGCTAGAGTAGAGGTATCATCACTGAGTTTCGTGTATGTGCCAGCAGTCCAGGGCTGTGCAGGACCTGGCTTATCTGTGGCTGTTTTCACTGAAAGGTGGTGCCAGTCCCAAGCAACGGCCTCTTCCCTGGCTCCTTCCACAGCGTGACTGCCACAGCTTGTTAACAGCTCACGTTGAGCTTTTGCTGTCACTGAGGGTGAAGATGGCACCTGGTGGCTGTTTGGCTGCTTGTGGCCAACTGTGCCAGCTGGATCAGGTTCCCTGATGCAGAAGAGGTTCCAAGGCTGTGCTGTAGCTGAGATACATCTGTTGAGTCTGGTCCTCCTTCAGCATGCTGTTGCAAACCTGTCCTGGTCTATATGAACCAAAGCAATAGACTCATTTACTACACCATGCCCCAGCATGGCAGTTTTTGAATCCTGGGTCCTGTTGCAGTAGTCGGGTTTTTTCCACCCAAAAACATTTAAAAAGAATGTTTGGAAATAGTGTGTGCTAAAGATAACTATGCACAGTTTGTATTAACTTTATAGTGTTTCTGGTAATTATAGAAACAGGCAGCTTTCAATGGCAAATTTTAAAAATATTTTTTCAAAAACATACTTTTATATGTTTCTGTTTCCTGATAAAGTAATTTTTAATGCTTCTTTAATGCAGACTTTCATTAAAGATAGAACCAGGAACCAGCACCCCCCACTCTGCTGCTTCCAGAGAAGATTTAGTAGGTAAATGCTTAATAAATGTGAGAAGACTTGAGGTTGTCAAATGCATTATTTTTGAGTTGTGAACGTGGAAAATATTTGCCTGAGGCTAATAAGAAAGTGTGAAGTATAAACACTGTATATTTGTAATAAAAAAGTCTAAAGGTGATCTGTACAGAAATTCTTTCAAGGAATGGAGTCAGTTTTTTAGGTTCTTGTATGTATTGTGGCACTAACTTCTTAGTGTCATTTGGGGTGAAGAGCTATTAAATATTCATTCTCTGTTGTGTCTAGACAGAAGGGCCTTCATCTAAATTTTAATGGAATAATATGCTTCCAAAAGTGTACATTATTTTTCATCAATGCCAAAAGTGGTTGAAGGCAGGAGTTTCAAAATGTAGAATCAGTGGGACCTGTTTAATGCCAATGGAGCTATTGCAGAAACCTTTAGGACTTACAGAATACTTGTAACTAGATAGTCTGTTGGAAATAAGTGTATTTATTTTTAATCCTGTGCAAAAATCCTAAAGTACCAATATTTTAAATCACCAGTATGATTCTATCAATGAGTTTTATTACAGGCTATCTCTTACAAATTGAGTTTAGGAAGATTTGTTGCAACTCTTGCACAATTTTCTGAGCAGTGACCCTGATAGTAATTCTAAAGTTACTCAGGACTGATGCCTGTTTTCTCCCCAGGCTCTGAAGTCGGAGCATCTCCACAAAGTGGACGGAAAAATGTTGCAGCTGAAGGAGCCTTGCTACCAGCAACACCCCCCTCACCTAGGAACCTGATACCACATGGACATAGGAAATGTCACAGTCTGGGATACAAGTCAGCATTTTACTTAACCTGAAAATCCTAAGCTTTGTGATGTGTCATCTTTCAATACAAAAGCTTAACTATTAAAAAGTAGCATGATTTGTACACAACACTGCACTTAGAGACCAATTTGTGGCAGAAGCTCAAGTTCAGAGCTATAATAGTAGTATCCCAACCAAAGAGAATTAGTCAAAATAGGAAGACTGTGCAGCTGTTAGGATAAGAATAGCCAATGAGTTAGCCAAAATAGACTTTTTCTGAATGACAAACCTATCGCTTATAGCAACTCAATGCCACTGTAATTCTCTCAAATTCCAACTGAAAGAGTTGCTTTATTGGTATTTTTATAGTGAGACCTCCTTTGTAGACTTTCACATAACTTGGTATAGTAATGGCTTCAGGGTTTTTCTCTGTATAGATGTACTTCTAATTAATATCTTGAACAATATATCATCAGTTCTCTTTCATCTTTTCAAAATGCAAGATTGTAGCCATTCATCTCTTAACTTACATTATGTAAGTTTACCTTTAATGAGCTAGAATGCAATTCTAAAGTTCAATGATGTGTTATAGTAAGACAAAAATACCTTAGGACATTGAAAGTAATTTTTAAAGTACTCCTGACTTTCTGTTCGCTCCAAGAGTGCTGTGCAGTTTTAAGACCAGCTGTTCCTATAGATAATACGGTTTGTGCACAATTGCTTATGACTTGAGGCAGGGTTTAGTTTGTTATTCAGAGCATGCTGCATGCAATCCTTCAGGATGTTAAAGCAACAGCTTCTGAAATGTATCAAAGATAATGTTGTAACGATGCTATCCCTGTTGGTTTCTAGTTTCATACACAAAATGAACACAGCCGAGTTTAAAAGCGCAACATTCCCCAACGCAGGACCAAGGCACCTACTGGATGACAGCGTCATGGAGCCTCACGTCCCCTCCCGAGGGCAGGCAGAAAGCTCCACCCTTTCCAGTGGAATTTCAATAGGTAGGAACTGTAAACGTACCCTTACATGGTCTTTTAATAAAGATTTTAGCGTGATCAGTTGGTGATTGTACCAGCAGCAGTACTGTTCAGAAATCAATTCTGGTTTACAACAAATTGGAGAAATGTAGCTGGAGAAGGGCAGCACAGTTTATACAGCATGAACTGACTAAAGTATAAAAAAGCAGTTTTATTTTTTGGTCCACTATAACCTCTGATACTCCTCCTCTTTATTGATGGGGCTGGAGGGAAATGCAGGGCACTGTTTCCATTACCTTTTGTTTTTCCCCTCTAAATCAATCCAAATTAAAAATGTCTTGTGGTAGGATTTCTATTTAAAATGCCGTATCGTATTGGCAGGGAGAACTGTGAGTTGCTGGCATTCTTTAAGGGCATAATTTCGAAATGCTCCTGACTTTTGTCAGTAGATAGCAATTTAACTTTCAGATACTTCCAAATGTCAGAATCTACTTCATTTTGGCAAATTATCTTTGAATATTGAGTATATTCTTGTTTTGAGAACTTCTGGTTCCTGAGTTTCTTATGTGACAGCAGTTGCTTTTTCCTGTTACACACAGATCCTCAAAGTGGGAGAAGGGCAGGGCAGTGCCTCTCAGATCCACATAACTGCAGCCAGGGTTGAGAAATGGAACCACCATCACAGTTGTTTTTTGCAAAATTATTAGCTTGATAGAATTCAGTGGTGTTCAGTTTTTATGCATTTATCTATACAAGATTTTTGTAGTGTTATGCATTTCTTTGGATAACTTAATTTAAAAAAAAAAAAGTTTTGCTTTTTATCCTTCATGGGGAGAAGCAAGATCACACAGTTTCAAATTACGCTGTTTTCAGTAGCTGTTAATGTATTTTCTTGAGGAGAAGGCCATATTCTGAGCAAACATTAAACATTTTTCAGGCAGAAAAGTCAGAGGCAATAGAAAATTGTATTGAAAAGTAAATCTATGGAACTAGCTTAGACCAAAGTAGTTTGAATGTGTTCACATGAGGCAGCTTCCACTATTAAATGTAGAAGTCTGTTTTCTCCAGGTTCTCTGCTCTGGCCATTTCAGTTTCACCCAGCAGGGATGGTGCTTCTCATCAGCATACAGACAGTTTGCATTCTCAGGGACTGCACAGGACAGGAGGTGAAAGCTCCTCATGCATCAGCTGCCCTCCAAGTGCAGTCCTCCCAGCATTGTGCTGGATTTGTGAGAGAAAAAACAGACTTTTGTCACCTTTGTTGGGATGTAGCATTGCCCTTTTCTCAGTGCCATTTTTTACTGATGTTTTGTGTCCAAACATCAAAGAAGCTTTTCTGCAGTTGATCCTTTTTCCAGGGTGAATTACTTACCTTCATTAGAGCCTGGCAGGGAAAGTTTGCCAGAGCTGACAGGGAGTTTTTCATGGGGTGCAACTGAGAACCAGTCACCATGTAGACATTTTGAAAAATACTGAGTTTTCCTAGTTTTTCTCAACTTTGAATTTTTCAGCTCTGCTCTCTTGCTTAGCTCAGGCATGACCTTATCAATTTGATGTAGCCACCTTTACCAGTTGGAACAAAATTGCCACTTCAGAAGACCTTTATAAATCACTTGTAAAACAGCAACCTTACGCGTTTTGTGTAAGGTCAGCATGCGTGGTTAGAAGTTCCCCTCTCCCATTCTCTTTCACCTCCAGTATCCATACTTGGATACTTTAGTTTTATTACTGTTTTGACAATCTAGCATCATTGTTATTTTTGCTGCTTCTTGATTATGAAAATTTTAATGACAGAAGGATTAGTAGATGTGGTGGAAATATGTATGGAGGAAGACAATAAGTTCTGGAGGCTTGCAGTGTCGTCTGCTGAAGAGTTCTTGGAAATGTAAGTTGTCCAGTATTCAGTACTGCTGCTTCAGCAGGATTTAAGGAAGTTGATTGAAGCTGCTAAGTTCCTCCATCATGTTTGAAGTACTCTATTTACTCAGTACTTGGAAACAGTACAGTCACTGCAACAGAGAGGAGGTTTACAGTATTCTACAACACAACTTCAAAAGACAGTCAAGAAAACGTCTTCTGAATGTGTGTACTGAAGTGTTATTCCTCACCTTGCCCATAAACGTGGATTTAAACCTGTTACTCTAGAAACAGAACCACCTTTTTTTAGATAGAAGCCTATGTAGGGCTTAACATTTTGCATAAATGATCCCTCTTCAAAACACAGACAGTTTCTGGTATGCCAGCAGCTGGAATGTAAAGATGACTGTAACACTACTTTAAATCACTCTTGTGTTTTGAGGGCTCGGAAGTGTTCAGACCTTTCCAATCCTTTCATATTAGAGGATCTGATATAATCTGCCTCTATACCAAATATCAGAAAAGCAGCAATGTGACAGAAGTGTCTGTAGGATGTTTATGTGCAGCACTGTACTGTTGTGATGCTTTATCTAAATCATTAGAGTGTGTGAGTTCCTGCAATTTTTTGTCAGGCCTCATGTCCAAGTCTCCTTTGCTGTTAACAGGTTACTGTAGTCCACTTACAATTCAGTAAAGCAATATGTAGGCATGTTATGAGGATTGATCAGGGTACTGTTTCTTTCTCCACTGGTGAAAACACCAGCTTCTTCAGATACATAAGGACTCTTCCACTTGGATTTCTTCAGTTATTTCAGTGATAGAATGTATCAAAACGTGATAGAGATTGGTTAGAGCATCGCTAGGCTTGAGTTTCATGGCTGGATGAAATTCTGTTCTGCAGATAAGCATATTAAAACTGAGCAGTTAATCCAGCAATGTGTGTGTGTATCTAAACTGAGGACACTCAGTTGTCCATCATCACATTCAAGTGATGATGGACAACTTTGATTGTGTTGTGCTGGGAAAGACTGATGATCCATTCTGGGAATGATGCGTAGCATACCAACATTTTTACATTGGTGTAGTTCATCTTTCAAATATGAAGGATACACTAAGTGGGTATTTTTCTTTGCAATGAATGGTTCCTAAAGCAGCAGCAATGCAGAAGGTATAGGATTTCCTGAGAACAGGCCTGTCTGTAACATGATGGCCATGGTCAGAGATCTTTATCAGATTATTTTCTTAATTTTAGGGTCTGGAGGCTGATTGTGTACATTCATCTCATTCTGCAAAAACCTGGGACTCTAAAAAATTAAAGATATAGCCCCCATTATGTTAATTTATTGTGCTTGGGTTAAAACTATTCTCATTCCTAGAAGTATGAGGCTGTATTTGGCAGATGGTCATATATTATGCTAGTGTGAGGGAGATGTACATCTGGTTCTGTTGCTATTTCACTTCATAACATAGGTGCTTGTTATCTGAACAGAAGTGAGAAATCTTTTTCCAGCAGTGCCAAGGCGATCCTAATTAGAAGGGAGAAACACTTGACCCGTTGTATATACAATATCAGATGGTAAATGTTCTCCTGAATTCGGGAATGTAACAAGAGGAAATAGTTTCTTCTAAGTTTTAGACATTCATCATTTAGACAGCTGCATTTAAGCGAGCCATTTGGACCTCTTTATAATCACATACAGAATGAAGATCTTCAAGGATATGATTTATCTTACAGGTGGGTGGCTAAAAGGAGGTTATATGACTTGTGTTCTTCAAACCTCATTTTATTTCTGACTGCAGAGAGAATTTTGACAGATAACTCATGAAAGTATAGACAGAGGAATACCGCTGAAAATACATCTGCTTCATGCAGACAACCCAGAATATCTGCTTTTAGTAAATTGGGAGAGCTGCTTGTACTTTGCAGTGAAAGTTCTTTGAGAATCCCCACTACTTGCTATCAGGAGGTCTTAAATCTACAAGACAGTTTTGTTCTGTGACCCCTCCATTTTAATGAGGTCACTGTGTACATGCTTTCAAGAAAGTGAGCTTCCTTCCCTTCTGAGGTCTAAGCATTGCTCTTGGCTGGGTGGAAGGAACCACCTGCACACTCTTACCAGCTGTTCTCCTGCATGTATTTGCCTGCTGTCACCTCCTCACCTATAAGTAGGATGAATTAAGGTGCTTTAACTTAGATTGTCATTCAGCTCAGAAATAGCATGAAAATTCCCTTTATTCATAAGATTTTTTTTATCAATACACAGTTTTCTAATACTTCCTGATTTTCTTACACTTTTAAAATATTCTTTCTTTTCTTAAGCATACTCTTAATTATCTCTGCAGCAGTGTTCAGCTTGCCTTCATTAATGTTCTTAGAACTTTTCCATTTCCATTTCCTACGGTTTGGCTAAGCTGCGTTACTGAATTTCTTTTCTGAAGCAGAATTTGTTTACAATAGCTAATTGTCTAAATTCTGTAGAGGTAAAGGGGCAGTGTGAAATAGAGCTCTCTTTTCGTATATTGCTTCTGTGTGGCTTTTCTCCTTTTACACCACCTGACATAAGGGATGCAAAGTAATTTTGCTCAGGAGATATCTTCCTAAAGCTGCAGTCTTACGTGTACGCCACTTAAGAACAGATGTCGAAGTATGAACGCAGAGATACTTGGCTGAAATTGTAGATGTTTACAAAGTCAAAGAAAACACATTTATGGATTATGTTTGTAGCAGCGTTGGATGCAGATTCTGTTCTGACTTGGGAGCGTTTCCTTTCTCAAACTATTTCTTTTTTTTTTTTCCACTTATTTTTTCTAATCTACAATCATATGGACAAAAGCTCTGGAAAAACTTCAGGCTCTTGAACATTTGCCTTCATTTGTGTGTTCCAGTCACTTCAGGATAAATTGAACCTTCATTCTAATGCAATCAGAGAAATTAATGCTACAGAGTCAAAGAAAGGTATTTTAAATCAGTGTGAATTAATGTAAGAAAGTGCCTTTTAGGAACAGTACATTTTCAAACTAAAACTGGCTTAAAATGCATTCAAGAATATCAACATTTTAATGAATTCCTCTTAAGTCACCATCTTGAAGTGATTGAATTCTACAAGGGATTATATTTCTCTTTAAATAAATTAAGTATAGGTGTAGGTATACAGTGTATGCATTTACTTTAAGATTTTTGGCAGCCTGTACTGTAGGGAAGAACTCTACACAGCCAATGTTTGTTTGATTCCTTACCCTGCAGTATACTGTTCAGGTTTTTAGAACTCTTGAGTCATCAGCAGTCTGCATCAGAAGATCAAAGGTAGGGTTTCAGGCAGAAGAAATATGGGGGTTTTGTTGGGTTGGTTGGTTGTTGGTTTGGGGGTTTGGGTTTTTTTCAGTATTCCATCTGAATGAATGTATAGATGTCTCTTGCCCTAAATGTGGATACCTTGTTTGTGTTGATTCTCTGGCAGCATATTACTTGAGTTGTTTACCAGTCCTTACATCATTCTTACTTGATTAACTAGCAAGCCAAAGTTGAGCTTTTTAAACTTTATTGTAGAATAGTTAAATGGTAATGAACTAGTTCAAATACACATGAGGTTTTTCAGTATGTTCATAGACTCAAGAAGGCAGAACATAACTTTTAGGGCATGGGGTCCATCTCCATGACGTTAGCTGGGCTGTACTGTGCTACAGCAATTGGTGTTCAGGTCTCCAGACCATTTTTTTTTTTTGTTTTCATGTTAGAATTTCAAGCTCTGTCAGGTCAGTCACCAGCAATAGTGACTGGAGCTCTGCAAACACTGGGTAACTGGAGCCAAGAGAGTGTCGGTTGCAGATTTGAGAAGGGGAAAGAATTTTTTCTGTGAATACTTTTTAAACTCTTTGGGGTTGGTTTGTTTATATTAACACCTGTTTAACTTTGGGGGCTAACTTCTGGATAAAGGAAGCCTGTGTTAAAGGTTCAATATCCTCAGAATTTCAGCAGTGAGTGGATGCTGTGACCAGGGGGGAATTGGGTATGCAATAGTCTAGGCATTCCCTATCCCATAACCAGGAACCTAGCATAGACATATGTATATGCACATCTACTAATAGAAATCCATGTCTGTGTTCAGCTTCAGTACTAGAGCTCTCTGTAAAAACTCCTGAAACTTTTTAGATAAGCATCAGTGCAGGTAGCAAAAAAAAAAAAATGTTTTGCCAATTGCTGTTATCCCTAAGTTAAGAAAAAGCCTTCCTCTTACATAGTAAAGATTAACACCACTCTGATATATTTTTCTTAATCCTGTATAAGAGATTTTTAATTTTATTAGCAATTGAGAAACTAATAAGATAGTGGTTTGCATCAAGTGGCTTCTTAAATAAAATGAAAACTTGTATAGAACATGGTTTAATAGAAAGGATTTATGCTGCCTAGGATTTGTTATTAAGTTTAACCTGAAGACCTGCTTGAGGTTGTTGAAAAAACTCAAGTACATACTTGAGAAGAATTTAAGAAGGTGATATATTTTTAAAGTACTGAATGAATGAAATATTTCCAGTTGAGGTGACAGTCAAATAATGCACGTAATGTTTAAAAAGAATTTGGCTAGGCATGTAACTCTTACTAAGGTAAAAGCAGTCCCTTTCACCTCTGTTTTGTTTTGGAGGGAGGGGTGTAATGTGTATTCTTTTGCTTTTCAGGAAAGGGGTTTTTTTTAATGTCAGAACTTTTTTTGTGCAGAAAGTTGCCTAGACTTCTTTAGAATCTAAAGAAACCCTGTTAGAGATGTTCTGTATAGATGTTAAAAAGGTCTGGTCAAATGCTAAAGTTCAACCTTTTCCATGGTTTTGTTACAATTTTTTAAAAACCTGTATAGGCATCGATGTAAATGCTAAATCAATAGTTGTGATGCTTCACCCACTTTTTTCTAAATTAACATTGTTTTTAAAAGTGTAATTGGCAATTTCTGTATAGATTAACCTTTTTAAATTAAACTTTTTGTTTGTGAATCCCCAAATTCGTTTAACTTTTGTAACTGTGCTGATACTGAAACAAGGATTATCACTTTCAGAAAGGTGACATTTCAGCTCTTCTGCTCTAAATTGTTTTGCATTTTAAAAAGCAAGACTAGCAGTGTTTGAAATGTGATTTCCTTAGCAAAGCTAACATAGTTGACATCAAAATATTTCAGATAAAATTTTAATGTATAGGCCTACTTTAAATATAAAAAATTACTTCATAATATGGTGTTGTTAGTGAGTTCTAATTATGTGGGTTTCTTTCACATAGACGTCAATCAAGTAGAACTCTAGTCACATTCAGGTTGCATGTCTTGTTAATATAAGGCTAAATCTGTGCAGTAATAAGGAAATAAATAGGGTTTTAATTGTCCCCTATAACTTCAGTGTTGGCTGGATGACCAGGGTAAACAGGAATTACTGCACCATTTGCAGGACAGACTGCTCCAAGTAGCAAAATTTCAGTTATGTGCGAGGAGAACCTTTTTCAGATGCAGGTTGTGAAGCACAGTAACAGAGAGACTGTAGGCTCTGCCTCCTTGAAGAGCGTGACCTGATGAGACCCTCAGCAATCTGATTGCCCAGTTAGGTTAGCTTTGACTAGAGTGTTGGACCAAATGACCTCCTGAGGTCCCTACGAGCCAGAATCATTACAAAGTTCCTGAGTAGGCTAAGCTATAGAAACGAATAGAGGAGACTCTGTTTGGAGAGGTCTCGATCAGGCCTTCTTCAAAACAGGTCAGGACCTGCCATACTGGACTGTTAGATTGGCTTAGAATAATGCAGTCTGTGCCTTAAGTGGATGAGAGTGCACCTGATAGTAGCATCAGTTATTCACTTCATGTTCATGCCATTCTCTTATTTGTGCTCCTTGGTGTTTAGGTGGCTCAACAAACTCACTCTTGTCCTCACAACAGTCCAGGATGCTGGATTCCCTTTCTTGAGGAATCATCGTACTTGAAACCTACCTTCCTAAATGTCATTCCACCTGCTAAAGGGATTACACTATTTTAAGATCTCACTATAAGATACTCTACTATAAATGGTCTTCCTCAAAGATAGTCACCTGGGAGGTCTTACCCAAAACACCTGCTTAAAGTTGTCTCTGAACCCTGTTGGATCCAATTCTGTCTCTTCATCCGCAAGCCACATTACTTGTGTGTTTGAAGAGACTTTGCATGTTGCCTTCCAGAGGGTGCAGCTGTGTTTTTGTTTGGATAAAAGAAAGCATTGAGCTTTTCACTGTGATATGGATGTAGAGTTTGCTGAAAATACTAAGTGACAGTTGTTTCTTCCAGGAAACTTTAAGCTTTGTTTTGGGATTTTGCAGAGACTTCTACCATAACAGCAGGCTCCATCTGGATAGGTTACCCAATGGTTACTCCAGTTTTGCCTGGGATAATTCATCATCTGTCTGGCAGTATTCCTGTATGAAACAGGAATGGAACAAGGTGGAGTCCAGTCCACACATTCTCATACTTTTCTGTGGTACGGGTCAGATGTGAGCTGTGCTGAACACAACTTCTGATTATTTTTCTAGTCACTCTTTACCCACCTACCCTGTGGCACCAGAGCATTTGCTGATAGATTAAATTTGTGCAGTCACTTGAAGTAAGAACACTTACTCAGCTGTAGTAACTGTGGCTCTTTGATATGTTGTCCTCACAGCTGCAGAGAAAGTGTAAGTCACAGAAGTGTAAGTAACTGTACTTTACTTTTATGGGCAAGCTACCTGCTGCTGTGACCTTTTAGCAGTTGAATGCAAAGATCTGGGAATGTAAGTACTCAAATCTTAAAGACACTTCTAGAAAATAATTAGTCACCTGTGGAGATATTGTACTCCCCTTCTTGCAGATCTTTATGTCTAGCTTAAGAGCCGGTAGCTTCACTGGAACATCACTTTTTAATGTCTTTTGGATTCTTCTAGTATATACAAGTCCCTTTACTAGGCACTAACCCTAACCAAGGTAGGACCTTCCTTTAGAAAAAGGTCAGGATAAGCTGAGACCAAATTATCTAGTGTCCCTTAGAAATCATGTTAATATGAGGATGCTGAGCTAGTGCTTGGATAAGAGACATCTAAGTTTAATTGGTTGGCAGATTAAGGCATGTATTTTCTCTTGGATTTTGCACAAAGAGAACTTCAGTCCATGCTGAGATTTTTCATGGCTCTTGGCTGGAATTACCCCTGCAGTGTGTGAATTTTTATTGCCTCCATATATCTGTGTTTACTCAGTGGATATCCAGACTTACTTTCCTGCAGATTATCTTTATTCTTAAGGGTACCACTGTTCCCTGCTGATTTTCTGCATAAAATTACAGGGAACTTGTTCCCATTTTCAGCCTTTGTTTCTCTGTGGGAATCCTTAAGTAAGATGCATTGATTCAGATTTTTTCTTTTCTTTTAGTTTATCTGAAAATCACTGTAAATCAATTCTTCCTTTTATATATGGGTATTCAGGGGTCAGAGCAAACAAGCTGTCAAGTTAGTGTGCCAAAAGGTGGGCTTTTAGCAGTGACTGACATTGAATTAGGCTGAGACTGAGCTGAGATTCTCTGGAGCCAAAAACATGTGTTGGCTTGAAGTGGACAGCAAGGGTGGTAGCTGGCATGGGAAGCTGGTTGGGTCTGAAAGGTGAAGAGCCAGCAAGACAACAGCTTGAGCATTGTTTATAGTACAGTTAGTAACTGGAGTTACTGTGTTCTGCTAACAGTGTTTGTATACTGATGTATATTTACTCATCTTTAAGAACATTACAGGTGATACTACCTTGTGTCTGTATTTAAATACTAATTTTCAGGCTGATAGGTTATAATGTAATTATAAAGTTAGCATGTTATTTGTGGAGCTGCCATCAGTTGGTGGGTCAGATATTTGGATTTTGTATTTTTTCCTCTACTTCTAGTGTTTAAAATAAAATGCTTGCAGTAATATTGTGAAGCACAGAAGGAAAGAAGGACTGTAGTGATCTCATACAATAAGTGGGAGAGAGCTTTGAAAAGTTGTTAAAGGCTTCTCAAATCAACGAAGCCTTCTCATATGTTGGAGATTCATCAGTGAGTTTGTACTATTATGAAGTTATGCCTCTTTGTTGTGACCCTATATGATTTCATAAGGAATTATTTAAATAACTGACCTTTGTTTTTAAATGCTTGTTGTGTTAATCAGGCAAATCCGTGTTTAGGATGTTCTTTACATTTTGAAAATGCCTTTCCCTTATTAGTGCTCCTCTAGACCCATTCCCTTCGAATTTCTACCTCAGTTTATGTGAAATTCATGAAGCAAATCACAAAGTATATTCATTTTAGTATTTTAGTGAATAATTTTTTACATATTTAATCTTAACTATTCTGAGGAGAAACAGACAAAATTGAAATAGTTTTGTTGTAGATGATGAAATAAACTATCATTCATTCTTATCATTTTAAAGGTAGCAGTGATGGTTCTGAACTCAGTGAAGAGACTTCCTGGCCAGCATTTGAAAGGTAAGAAAAAGTGCCACTCAAAACCTGCATTTCTCTGTTCAGATATTGCTACTTACAGTCTCTCCCTCAGTCCTGAAAATGACGCTTTATTTTAGTGAACTATTATGTGAGAGTATTGATAAACTGTAGTAAGGTCACTGATCTGTTAAAGCAGCAGAGGAGTAGCTCCTGCTCACTAGTGGTTAATAGGGCTGGTGTCTAATTGAATGCCCAGTCACTGCACACATTCCTCTCAGCAGCTCAACCAGAGTACCATTAAACCCCATATCATTTTTCTGGTGTATATATTGCATATCCAGTGTATGCTATTCATGTGACCTACCTGTTTTTCACTTTTCCCAAGACATTTCATCCCTTCTTGGTCCCTTTGTTCTCATCATTGACATTGTCACCTCTTCTGTCTCTCCCATCTGCTTTTCTCTTAATTGTTACTTGCCCATATTACATGGGAATTCACAGTAATGCCCCTTGCTAACGTCAGGTTTTGTGGCTCAGAATTAATATCTTGGTCTTTATCCAAATACCTGCAAATGCTCTGGTGACATTGACCACTTCAGTCCTTTCCCATGTTGGATTTGGGAATGTGGAAAAAGAGTAACAGCTCTAGTTTACTGTAGTAAAAGGTGGAAATGCCATCCTTTCACAGCTCAGTGAGGTGCACCATACAGCGCGTAGTTTGCCTCCATAACTCAATTTCAGGTAATTTAGCTTCAGAATTGCCATGGATGACTTTTTCTATCGTTCTATGAAGACATGTTTGGTAAAAATTTTTGTCAAAGAACTTTATAGTTGGGAACTGTTACCACAAACCTTACATTCTGCTTCAACTCACTGAAGCAGTTAAAGTTCTGTCTTACTTTTTGGAATAAATCTTTGAAAATAGCTCAGTGCCAAAGGTGAACTGTTTGATATCTCATGTTATAAATATGATTACATACATGAGGAAATGTCCTCGTGGTTCCATTAGGTAAGAAATAAGAACATTGCATATAAGCATAGAAAGAAAATTGTGTCAGAAAGAACATTTATAACTTGCATGTGCTCTTTTGATGCAAGCTGCAACATTCAAAAGGTTTTCTTCTTGCCTTTCCTTCTGTGTTGCGTTATGGAATTAATCAAGTTCAGATTATTTCTTAAAGCCAAAAAGTTACATGGGAAAGCCTTGGCCATAGTGGTGAATCGAGTGCTTCTACCTTGAGTGGCAAATTTTAGTGAGGTTCAAGATAAAGCTCGTATTTTTAGAAAATGGTAACACTCTCCAGAACTGTGTGGACTTCTGAGACAAAGCAGAGGTTGGTTTTTCAGCCCTGTCACAATGAGAATTGGCTGGCCCAGACTTCCCCCAGTTAAAAGGTTTGCTCCATATCAATTAATGTCAGCAGACTCCTCCTCCTCCTCCAAATTTCACTTGCCTTCAGTACTTTCCTCTCTCCTGAGAGAGCTCTTTGGGAACTCTGTTTGAAGCTGCATGCTTTTGAGGGCGAGTTCTCTTGCCTGCTTCCAGGGAGAGGGTTTGGGTTGGATTCCTTACAGGCATTCAAAACATCATGTGTGAAATTCCTGGAGATATGTGGCAACCTTGTGTCTGTTCCTTGGTTTATAAGATGATGAAGGATATTTTGGAATTTAATAGGTAATAAACTGCAATGCAAATGTTAAATTTTAAGATAACTAGAGAGGGGGTCTCTCTGGTTTTGCTCTGTACAGTGGGTTTCTGTTCTTATAAAAGAGTTTTTAAGTGAGGGAGAAGCATTAGTTGTCTGGATTTAACAGCCACTGCTGAAATTGGGACACTTCCAGTGTTATTAATGACTACTTCCTATGTGAGTGGGAATTCAATATTCCCCAGTGATTTAGAAACAGGATATTTGGGTAGGGTGGCTTAAGTCTGCATAATATGTCTAACAGGAAGTAATTAAATACTGCATACACAGATTCCCCAGGAAACAGGAGGAACTGTATCAAATATTCCTTGTTTTCTTGGCCCTCCTGTTGCTTGTAACTGGGAAATGCAGAAGGGATGAGAACTAGAGTCACTGATTGTTTTTAAGTGCAACAGAAACTTAGGGTGAAACTTGAGTAAGAGTTTTCAGCGTTGAGGTGTCCCTTTAGGCCAATCAAAATTACCTGAAGGACTTTAATTCCAAGTACTGACGGTTACATCATGTTAGGGGCAGTGTACTAAGTGCCACCTCAGTCTCATTGGTTGTCATCCTGAGTGTCTCTGAACAGATTTTCCTGAAATAACCTGAATGCACAAGTGATAGCCTCCTTGTTGTGCAAAAAAACCAAAAAAGCTTAAAGGTAGGAAGGAAATGTATTCATTTGCATGCAAAATACATGTACACACAAATATACAGCTTCCCTTAAGGTTTTCTTTCCTTCATCTTAATTATTGTTTTATTTGTCTATATCTTGAATATATTTTAAACCAAAATTATTTAATAAATTCAAAGATATCAGTTGTGTTGAAAAACAAATGATGGTATATTCTGGAAGAGACTAGTAGATGGCAATTCATTAGTATCATTTTGATAATTCTTCTTGCAGCAAAGGCAATAATTTGAGCTGGTTTTAAAACAAACAAACAAAAAACCCAACCAAACAAAAAACATTCTTCTTGTTTACTGCTGCTGACCTTTACTGTGTTCATTCTTTAAGGCTGTTTTGTTTCCCTGCTGTATGCTGCTCTGAGTTCAGATTAAAACATGACAATGCTACTTGTTTAGGTTTTCCATTCTGAGAAATACAGCCCTGGGCAGCTAACACAAAGCCCCTCTCACAGGTGACATTGTTAGATTTATCTGTGTAGGGGATTTTGCCTGATTCTCAATCTTGGACTTAACTGCCTGCTTCTGCAGAGTTAGACCTGATTTTCACTCTTTCAGCATTACACAGGCAACTAGAAAATAAATAGGATAAAAAATAGGAGGTGAGGACAAAGGGTGTATGCTTTTATTGACTTAAATGGAATTCACACAACTAAGGGATCTGATCCAGAAAAACAAAGGTTCAGTGAAGCAAAGTGGTATTCAAAAGGCAGGTCTAGAACACAAGTCCTGGCTATGGATAACAGTATACATCAGGTTAAGGACTCTAAAATATGAAGCTTATATGTAAAGTTTAAAGCTTTTAAGAACTGGAGAATTGAAGTGTTGCTTAGCTTTCTCCATATTACTTAATACAACGCTATTTTAAGCAGTGTCAGTCATATTTTTGTAGTGGTTTTGATTCTTTTCAGCCCAACAGCGTGTGTGTGTGTGTGCATACTCATAGAATTTGAATAACTTTTTGGTAGCTACGTCTCAAGTGAGCATTTATAGATATACAACTTTTATTAATATGGTTCTTTTACATTGATTTAATCTCTAAGAACTAAATGCAGACTTTGCTCTCAAAATGTATTGTTCTTCAGTGCCAATAAAGCACTTCAGTATTATGAGTTCTGACAAAGAGAACATCTGATAAAATAAAAAACCACGATATCTACCTCTGCATGCCTTTTTCTAAATAAAATTATTCTCCATTTCTTATGTGGAAGAAGTGGCTTTGTGATACGCACACAAAGAAAGTACTGTGCTGTTTTAGCAGTCATGCTGTTTGTGTGAATAAAGTATATGTAATACGTACAATTTATAATGGAATCCAACAGGAACAGGTTGTACCATTCTCTCGGTCCGGGAACAAGATTGTCACGAAATGGCTATCGAGGCCACATGAAGGCCAGCAGGTACAATCCCCACTGCACACAGAGGTGTCAAACTTTCCCTCTGGTGTTGGTGATTTGGTTTGGTTTAATAACTGAGTGGGTGTTTTCTCATGTTATCTTTCTAACATGTCAACATAAAGGTAGAGACCTTTTTCTTCAGATTTAAAGCTTTCCTTTTCTGTGACTTAATCTATATCACCATAAGGGTTTTTGTTCATTCTGGTCTGCAAAGCCAAATTCTGAACCATTGGATCTTTATACCAAGGCTTAAAGATGTTTTACCAGAGGTAGCTTTTCAACTGCCCACCACTGTGTAGCAGTTTTGGTTGTTCTCATATGGACAGTAAAGCTGCTTCTTGTGCTAATGGATGGCATTCAAGATGTTTTCTTTGCTGGCAGTTCTGTATTGAATTTCTTTTCTCCTCCTCACTGAAATAAGAAATATGGCTAAAATGAGTAATGCATGAAATTGGCCCCAATTCATTATGTAGTATTATTTGCAAGCTGACATAGTAATGTAACCAATTATTCTGATTAATTAAAATAGAAATTGTCTCCAGCTGCGTGGCACTGTAGTTAGGAAAGAGAAGGCCATTAACTATGCAACTCTTTTCATGTCAAGAAGCAAGCATTGACTCGCTGAATTAAACTCATGTTCACATCTGTCAGTGTCCAAAACTGTCTCCATATCATCATCCTCACTAGGTGCTGCAATGAAAACGTTTGCTGGATTTCCAATTTACTTTGAACATTTATGAATGTTAGGATGGCTGAAACTGCAAATCCTGGCTTACTTCAAAATGAGTTTTAGATGCTGTTCAATTTTTTGGCTTTTCTAGAAAGCTGCTGGGTTCAGCAATTTAGTTACATGCCCTGATTGATTGACATTTACTGAAATGATTTTTCTCTTGATTGAAGATGTTTTGTAAGCCAGTCAGCTTCGCCATTTTAATAAAGCTAAGTTTTCTTTTCACAGTGCTGTACCTGGCATTTGTTTTGGCCATTGCTCTCAGATCCTACGTAGGGTAGATGATTAATAGAGCACCAGATGCATTAAAACACCTTAAAGCTGTGGTTCAGGTTTCTACTCTTTATTACTGCTCCTGCCCATTCTTCTTGCTTTCAGATGTTTTAAAGATTGTGCATGTTTGAGCTATGCTTTGGTTTTGATGTGCTAATGATTCCAGTGTTTCTAACAAAAAAATACTCAATCTTTCTTGCAAGGGTTGAAGGAGAGGTTTTAACACATACAGCAACTGTATGAATGTACTTCAAACATTTGCTTTTTAAAATTAGTTGTTCATGTACTTTGGTTGTCTTCACTTTTAATTTTTTTAATTAAGGGTTACCTGCTTGGCTAATTAATTTTTCTGATCACTTTTGCTTGTGAGTGTAATTCCACAACAGCAATTCCTTATAACAGCCAGTCTTTTTCCACAATGAAGTCCAATAAATAAAATGTTGGCATTTCTAAGTTAAAATACAGATATTTGCATTAGTTTGTGGTAATGATTTGAACTACTGTAGGAAAAATATTTTTTCACACAAGCCTTCATGTGTTCCTTTCAGCTCTCTAGAATCTGAAGATTTGGCTGTTCACTTGTATCCAGGAGCAGTTACTATTCAAGGTGTTCTCAGGAGGAAGACTTTGTTGAAAGAAGGCAAAAAACCTACAGTAAGATTTTTGATTCACTCTCTCAGCTTCTTCCTTTATGCAAATATAAATACAATGAAATGGCCTTTTGCAACTAATTATAGTGTCTGAGATCTCCTCTGCCTTGTTGATGAAGCTTTAGGCTCACTGCTAGCATTGGTGTTTTTCTGTTTGGTGGATTTATTCAGTTTATAAAGCCATACCCATAACTGAGGGATAATTTTAAAAGAAAGGAGCATGTCTTGTCTTCCTGAGTGGTAGGTGGATCCTAACAATTTATCAATAGATACTAAAGCTTAGCATTTGCATTGCAAATACTTGATTATGAATTATAAATCAAAATATGTATTCATGACCATGGGGGATACTGTATGGCAGGACATAAAACGGGAAAAAAAGGGGACAAAAGTGCTCTAACTCAATTTAAGTGTTCAGTAAGAGTTCCAGGAAGTTTTTTTGCAGATCAGTGAGGAAAGGCACATGTTTTTCCTGCTTTCTAGGTTTTTAATGCATTCATAGGCCTGAAGGAATAACTGGAAACAGCAGCTTTGGAAACATGGCTGGTGGTTTGGCTGGACAGTTAGTGTTGTTGTGTTCTTGCAGGGTGACACCTGCTATTCTACAGCTCAGTATTATGAAACATTTCACTTCCCCATTGCACTTTTATTTTTTTCTCTTTTTTTCTCTAGGTAGCATCTTGGACAAAGTACTGGGTAGCGCTGTGTGGAACCCAACTCTTTTACTATGCTGCAAAATCTCTGAAGGCTACAGAGAGAAAACATGTATGTAAAGCAGGCATGTTCCAGTATCATCTGCCAAAATTAGAATGTGATTTCCTGATGTAAACATTAGGAGTATTTCAGGACTTGTGTGATTTCTAGTCAGCACTATCCTGTCTTCCAGTCAGTCAGGCACCTCATATGGATATGCCCTAATGGAAATATCGTATACGTTTATATGCTACACTAAAAACATCTGCTTTGCATGTGCCATGGGTCTCTGCATTTCTTGGCCTATAAGAAAGGGAACTACGTCATTGGGTCTGTCTGCTTCTCTAAGGTACAAGTCATGGCTTTTGATGATCTCTCAGTCTTGCAACAGTTTGTTGCTACTTGATGTGTTGATGTGGAAAGACTGAGAAGTCACTACTTAAGGCATTAAGCGTGTACTGATTTCATATATGTGGTAAAATCAGACAACTCTCTTTTTCTGCTCAATCTTGTAATCTGTTGAATACAACAGAGTACAAACCACTTCATGTTAAGCAGAGAGCTAGCCTATCAGATGATGGCTTTCTTTTTATTCACTGCAACATTATTTGAAAGAAGCTAAAAATACTTTGTTTATGTGGGGAAGTAGTAAAAGGATTTTCTGTAGCTGTTCCAGGGATGTTATGATGTGTGCAGTTCCCATTTTCACTGGTTAATTATAAGGGAAGAGAATGCTGCCAGAGATTCTATTAAAAAAGTGGGTAAAATCTGAGATACTTGGATCTTTTTCCGAGTTCATTCACAACTCAGAACCATTACTTATAGTTGCCTTGGCCAGTGTTTCAGTTTAATTTATGACAACTGTCACTGAATAACATTTGCTTTGCATAAAGCTTATGTAATTTTACAAACTGTGCTTCTAGAATCCTTTTAAGGGGGACTGTTTTTTTTTTTTGTGGTACAAAATGCTATTCTGTTATCCTAAAATTTTTATGTTCAGAGGGTAGAGATTTGAAGCTTAAGATTTCTGATTAATAGACTCCTAGGTATTTGCATTTTCCTCATGGAAAGTTTGTGTGTAATGGTGTCTTAATCTACAAAAAAAATGAGTATTTCCCACTTTTATTGAAAGTAGTTAATTAGGAAACAATATTATAATACTCCAAGTAATTTAGGTAATTACTTGTAGAAAGATTTGCATAGTTTCTTTGCCATCATCCAACTGCCCCCCCCTGACTAGCTTTGATTGCTTAGGTGAAATTGAAACTGATCCTACTTAATTTGTCTTCCCAGTTAAGACAATACTAACCCAGAGCACAGCCCTGGGAGCCAAGCATCCCAGCACCTGGGTGTCTTTAGAGGAGTGTGTGTGTGTGGATGCATTTGCCTCTGGTGTCAGTGAAAACCTTGTGGAAGGAGTCTGTGTAGTTGGAAGCAAAGGTAGTTGGAAGGGGCAGACTTGTAAACTATGGTGAGCAAAAATGCAAAGTATTAAAGCACAAAAAAACCCAACAACAAACAAACAAAAAAACCAAACCAAAAAAAAAAGCCCAAGAGAGGTCTTGTGCTGGCATTATGTCACTAACAGTTAGTTGCTTGTTTTTTCTGGAAACGTTGAGAAATGGAAAATAATTTTTTTTTAATGTCAGACTTTGTGTTCCTGTTACTGATGTGATCCCTTTAGGCTTTATACCAAAATTGTATTTTATTTTATTTTAGGAATAGAATATGCATTTGTAAGTCTCTCTTGTCCACTGACTGTCAAAGTGCTGAATGATGGAAGACTTTGCAATACTTGTACCTATTCAGTCAGAAGCTTTTCCAGTATTGTGTATAAATATTTTAAAACAATCTAAATAATATACATGTTTAGATAACTTGGAAAAATTGCATAGCTGGTAATCTTATTGATTGGAAATTAAGTTTATTGAATTTTTAGGTGGTCCATTTGCTTACATGTTTCCTTCAGAATAACAGTTTTAATCATTGAAATGGCCTTGCCCTTTCTTTAGGAAAAGTAAATGAAGTAAAAAGGTAACAAATGTAAACATTCAAGTCTGGTATCTGATCCTCTAGAGTCTCTGTTACTGCAGAAGCCTTTACTTTTTGTCTTGAAATGCAGTCGTAGCCATTCAGAATGCTCTTTGAAACAATATTTTCTGAACCTTTTGAATTGACTTTTAAGATTCCCCAAGTCGCTGATGTGTTGTGATACCTACAACAACTGAACTACTCCTGAACAGAGACTAATGCCCAAGAAACTGAAATCTGTCTCACACCCTTAAGCTCTCGTGCTGGTTTGTCCAAGGCTGTGCCAGCAGCCCAGTAACGAAGCTTGCAGATGGAGGCTAGGAGACCTTCAGGTCTGTAGTGCCAGCAACATTGTCCATCGGAAGCCTGCCAGCATTATGGCTTGTGAATGCTGAGCAGAGTTTGAGCAGTGCAATTCCCAGGAAAGGGAGGTGGAGGAGCAGTAGTAAAAAGCAGTGACTGCTACAGCAGATTTATTTTTTTAGCAGTTGGCTCTATGAAGCTGGAGTGAACGATCCAGCGCAACCTTGGATTTGTCTGTGCACAGCTGACATCCTGCTTTTTAGGGCAGTGAACATAGTTTGTTCTGTTTGTGGATGCAAAGCATGTTGTGAAGCCCAGGTCTCTGATTTGGTTTTGCAAGTGCAGTCATGGTTAAAATAGTGTAATATCTGTTTAGCTACAGTGTGGATTGTCTTTCATTTCAACAAGTTGTTCACAGTGAATGCATGCACACTTCTCCTGCAAAGGTTATTATAACACAGGGTATAATCTCTGTGCTGATGGTCAGCCACCTGTAGATAGCTAGTGCATGAGTAAGTGTTCACTGTACATATACTGTCCAGTGATATTCCCAAGAGATCCATTTTGGACAATCAGGAGATTTGGGGGTAGATCTAGGTTTTGTTTTGTTACTGTCCAGATTAAATGGATTAAAAGGAAGATGATACTGTTATATCTATATTATGTCTATTATATGCAGGTTTCTTTTTCAAAGATTGATACATTTGAGATTTACCTAGGTAAAATATTCCAGGCATCTTCTGGAGCCATGTAAACATCTGTCTTCTCAGCTTCCTTTCTCAAGGCCTCTGTGACATGGAGAGGAACGCTGGCAATGAATAATTCAGTCTGCTGGATAAACTTTCCTGGCTAGAGCTCTCATGGTAAATGTGTCTCGATTACAGGCATGCTCTTGACCGTTCTGCTGCTGCTATTGCTGCAGGCAGCTGAGACTGAGAACTTGGAATGTACAGACACTCTAAGCTCTTCCAGGCTTATAATAGCCAAACTCTTTGGAAAATTACCTCATAAAAATCCCAGTGTAATCCAGCAAAAAGGGCAAGAAATCCTCTCCCTTTAGACATGGGCAAGCCAGCTCTTCTTCTCCTGCCTATGGGCAAAGACAAAGGAGTGCATCCAGTATAGTTGTGTATCCTAGATGTAAATCTAGTCCAAAGGAAGAGGATGCTGGTAGATACCTGGCTGTGCCAAACTTTATTGTGCAGCATCTACTAAGAAAGACTACTAAATATAGTGAACTTTGTATTTTAAATAGTGAACAGGTTTCAGTTATTACTGCAGTGTTGGAAAATAGTCTGTAATGAGCATGTGAACTTCAGAGCCCAGAGACATGGTACAGGAGAACTGAGAGGAATGTGTGTAGAATGCTTAAGGTTTTATCTCATATGCTGAAATGTTGTTTCCTGTGATAAAGCGACAGCACTTGAGCACCTTTGGAGGACAGTAGAATAAATAGCCAACTTAAAGTTAGTCTTCAAGAAAGCATTCACCCTGAAAAATGTGAATACTCCCATTAAACTGCTTGTAGCAATGGGTCTGGAAGAATCTTGACAATTTCTGTGACAACATAGCATGCATTAGAGATTTTTTCATGTTTGTAAGTACTTGGAAAAGTAAGAAGGACACTTTGAAGCTTCGTGCTTGAGCATGAACCCTTATTCATTCCAAGCCTTTCATTGCACATTGTATTTAGAATTAGACCCTTTGTTGGCACTCTAGAAAACTTGGTAGTTGTTGCTCAGGCACTTTCACTGAAATACCCTGATAAAGAATGCTGTCATTCTCAGAAATATGTTCAGCCACTGAGAAAATAATTTGAATATTAGAAAAAAAATCTCAACAGGAGATGAGGAGGAGGAGATGTGTAGGTGCCAAAAGGCTGAAGTGAAAAGTCTGTTGACAGATTAATTCAGAGTTTTTGATTCAAAGATTTATGTATGAATGCCTTTGAGCTCAGAACAACAATAACAAAAACCCCCTAGTTTTGTGAAGCCTACTGCCAGAGCTGTGTAGTTTTCTAAGTGTATAATGAGTGTCATTCCAGTGGCCTGTATAAAAAAAGCAAAGAGGAACCAGGAACATTAAATTACAATGAAGCTTTCATTCCCTTCATGTTAACAAAGCAGACTTGCTGTTAGCAAGGCTCTGTGCATCAGTGGAGAATGAACTGCCCTGGGGGGGACTGTGTAAACATGGAATACAAATCCAGCTGTGCACAGGGATGGAAAACTGACGTGTGTTTCAAGTGATGATGGATGGATGCTGGCAGGAAACACTTCCCTTGCGTGGAGCTCTTTACTTTTGGGGAAGTACCGTGATTACTATATCGAATAAAATGAAAAATCAAGCGAGTTCTAGCATTTTTGATTGCATGGTAATTTCACATATTTTATACCTACTGTTATGATATATAACTAAGCTAGGAAAGTGCAAATGTGCTATTTCAAGGAAACTTTGGAAATGAGTGCACTGGAACATCAGAGCACTGGAACAGGCTGCCCAAGGAGGGTGTGGAGTCTCCTTCTCTGGAGACATTCAAGACCCGCCTGGATGCCTTCCTGGGTGAACTCATCTGGGTGTTCCTGCTCTGGCAGGGGGGTTGGACTGGATGAGCTTTCGAGGTCCCTTCCAATCCCTGACATTCTGTGATTCTGTGAGTGCAGTTCAAGAGGTATGTTGTTGATCTGTAACCTATGAGAACTGCTTCATGACTCAAATTTCCACCTCTGTGAAAATGACTTATTGATGCTTTGTAGAACTACTTGGAAGTTCTACCTGTGTTTTGCAGGTTCCTTTTAAGTGTAAGTTGTGTCATCTTATTTCTCGAGGCAAAGTCTTTAGTGCAGGTCAGGACCTGCTTGTGTCAGCAGGTCCAGAGCAAGTCCTGAATATATACTTAAAAAAAAAAAAAATCATGAGCTATATCCTTATTCTATTCCTTTTCCCTGTCTTTATTCCTTCTTTCAGATAGAATTACATGATGTTTTTCATTGCTGACTGGAATCTTCAAAGAAATTTTAGTCTCTATTTGGGAAGAAGTTACGTTATCCAGCCCTCACTGTAATGAAATGTTGTCTGGTAGAGCTTTATAATGCACTTTTTCTTCTTATCAGGTGTTAACCAAATCTATCCACTTCCCAAAGGCAGTAGAGTTATTAACTTTAGCATATGTGTTTCTACAGAGGTTATGAAAAAAGGTCTTTTCTCACAGTTTTATCCATGGCCATGTCAAATAAACGCCATCCATTTTGAAGTTTGGCAGGCAGTTCTTTCCTAGGCACAGTCATCATCACTTTCACGCTTAAGTTATCTGTACAAGCGTCCCTTCAAAGTTTCCAAGCTTTTTTATTTCCACTGATGTTACACAAATGAACATGACTGGTAGGAACATGTGATGGAATGGTTCCTGCAAATGTAACTATAGTGACATAAAGAGGGCAGTACACAGATGATGCGTTCAGAAGTTGAGGTATAGAGATACCAGGCTCTTGGATTTAATTTGGTTAAAATACTTCTTGTTTCAAATAATGGTTTAACATTTGTTCATTTAAATTTCTGATGTATTTTAAACTGAGGTTTAAAATGTAGCCTGTTGCACAAGTCCCAGACAGAGAAACTTAACTGGACATTCAAGGTCTCCAGTTAATCTATGGCATAGATAGAATAACTTACATTAGACTTACACTGGAATTTTATTTATTCACTAATTATATTCCCATATAGAGTATATTCTTAGAAATTCTGACTTTGCTTGTGATACCCTCAAACTCATTAGCAGTAAAGCTTCCTTTTGTTGAACGAGAGTTCTAGGTTTGTAATGGCAAAGCAATATTTCTAAAATGAAACAAAACACATCTGGTGCTTAATGTTGTAAATGTGCTATATGGCATTAGTATGAAGAACAAAAGTATTCTAGAACTATAAATTAATTTTAATGACTTAAAATGTCCCCAAGATTGTTTTAGCTTTAGCATTTCTTATAATGTAATTAAAGAGAGGTCAAAATTACTGTGATAACAAAGAGGTTAGAATAGGAATTTCGCAAGAGAGGAGGAAGACACATCTGATAATGACCAGCATATAGCAGAGATGTACGTTCTGGGCAGAGAAGTGAGATAAGGCACTGCAGAGGGTAAGAGTGCTGGGATTGATAAGAAAAGTCTGTGTTGGACCCATGAATGTGGGAAGAGGAGATCTGGCAACTAAAGATTTGAGAGAATATGAATGAATTCAATACTGGGAGTGAATGGGCCTGGCTGAGCAAGTAATGAGAGATGAATTGTGAGGGTCTGCTAATAGATAAGCAAGGAGACCAGGGAGAAGGAAGCTTGTGGTTTGGAAATTAGCTGGATTTAATGGGCAAGTAGCCTGGAACTGGGAGGAGAAGCAGAAAATAATATGGACCAGGTGAATGAAGAGGAGAGTGGGACAGAGCAGCTGTCAGGAGAGGGGCTAGTGTTGCAGAGACAGGTATCCTGCTTAGAAGAGGCCTAAGCTATATGTCAACGAGTAACACCTTGAACAGGAAAACCCCATTGTTTTGAACATCCTGTCAATAAATGAGCATGTTATGTTCTGTGCACTTGTTCATTGAATCTACACCCTCATCTGATCCATTTCATTCACTGGGTCATAATATTTAATTACACAGTTGTGTTATCTTGTCTGCAGGACTCGAGTTGTGTGTAATTGCAGACTGTTATAATAACTCATGCATGTTAAGTTTGAGTAATTATGGCACAGACAAGTTGAATTCTTCTGTTTGTTAACAGTGGAGGGATTAGCTTTGCATTCATTAATGCACTTTTTTTGAACTATAGTGTACATCCACATGTGCAGTAATGCAGTGAGGAATGCTGCTGTATTCATACAGAGCAGCTTGAATGTCCATTGGCACATTTTATGGGATTGTGATATTTGTTTTAATTTGTTTTGGATATCATTCGTTGTGGTAAGTTCTGTTTTCACTAATGCCATATCAAACTCATAAACTTCCCAAATTTTATGAAGTGCTGTACTTTCTGTTAAGTTACTCTGTGTCTTTAACAGTGTCACTGGGAAGAACTGCCCCTGTCAGTACGTGTGCAGTGCAGGCAGTCTGGATGGAGCTTCTTACTTTGCTTTAGTTCACATCTCTGCTTGTACTTTCAGTTCAAATCCACGCCCAGTAAGAATGTGTCAGTGGTGGGCTGGATGGTGATGATGGCAGATGACCCTGAGCATCCGGATCTCTTCTTATTGACTGATTCTGAGAAGGGTAAGCAATGCTAGCACCAAGAATGCAGTGATTCCCAGTATAAACATTTGCTTAGCTGACATATTCATAAGCAACTAAATGAAGTTGGAAGGATGTTACCTTTCAGTTATTCAGCTGCTCTCCAGTGTGTCATGTTTGCCTTTAGAATGCTGTGGGAACAGTTGTCCATGGAGAATCCTTAGTCTTCATTAAGTTCTAAGAACTCTCCAAACTCTAACAACCCCAGTTGTGATTTTTATTGGAATTATTCATCTGCATTATTTTAAACTATATTTAGACCAGTCAGAGGCATTTTCACATGTGTGCCAATGTAAGTAACAATTTTTTTAAGTAGTTCAGTATTCAGATGACACTAGGTGCTTGACCAGTCCCTTTTCCTCTGCAGATCAGAAACAAAACCCAAACCAGACCATCTGCTCAGATGTAGCACTGTTGCCAGGGAAAAAAGACAAACTGAGATCTTGACTGTTTTGCAGAGAGGCCTTGATTTCCGTTACTCCAGCATAGCACTCTGGTTTCAGTTTGAACTGTGAAGAAATTGTTGCTTTTCCATAGCACTTCAAGCTGTGCAGAAAGAGCATTTTTAGAAGTTCTGATAAAGGAACTTAACATTATTTATTATTTTGCCCACTTCAAGTCTTAGTACATTTCATTTCTGACCATTTATTTTACTACCACTGATATGTGGTGTAAATTATGAATGCTTGTCAGCTTCAACTCAGCAACAGCAGCCTGAAATGTTTTTGTAATACTTGGCCTTTCTCACTCCAAGCAAGTGCTGTATAACACCAGATACTGAAAAAACTAGTCTGAAAAATGTACTGATATATTTGGGAACAACTTTCAAATGTAGCTTTCTAGAGTGCATTTCAGTGCTATCTTGCACTTCATTAAAAAAAATAAATAAAAAAATAATAATTATATTATAAACACATTCCAATAATGGCAAGGAAGAAAAACATTTTTGTTGTATGGTTCTGAGAAATGTTTTGTTCTTTCCTAGTTGACACTGGTGTTAGTTGAAATCTAGAATGTTGGAAAGGAAGACAGGCAAGCTGAGACTTGTCTTGCACTAGATCAAACAATTAAGTTGCACCTATGCCAGACAAAGTGTAAAGTCACATGAACCTTCTGCTATTAAATCTTTCCATAATGTTTTATATTAATATTATTTGAGTATGGCTAGGAAATAAGTATATAGTATTGTTTGTGTTTCTTTATCATTTCTTCTTTACCTTTCTCACTTAGGAAATTCATATAAATTTCAAGCTGGAAACAGGATGAATGCAATGCTGTGGTTTAAACACCTGAGTGCTGCCTGCCAAAGCAACAGACAACAGGTGAGAGCAAGATGTTGAAAAGGAATATGAGCTGTTAAGAGCTCAGAACTGATGGATCTTCAAGATGACCAAGCTGTAACTGATTGCTTTCAATGAAGAGCAATCTATTTGGGGTGGCATGTACATCATTTCACATGCTTATCCATTTGCCTTAGCTTTTCTTTTTGTCCCTTTGCAAACAAGTCCTCAGAGCTTCTGTGGTAATGAAGAAAGATTTGAGGCTATCTTGAGGCTAATTTAAAGCAATTGGGTAAATGGAAGGTATGCTCTAAAAATATCTGTCTGAGTGGCAGTATTTTTGTCATTGCCCATTTTAAAAAGGCTATTTTACAGGGACATAAAAAGCTCTAAAAAGTAGCATTCAATATAAATTCCAGATAACTCTCCTATAGTACCATTTTATCAGGTCTTGGGCATGCATGTTTTCTGTTGTCTCTATGTATTTCTAAAATGTATAGAAAAATAGTTCAGTTCTAGGTAAATTTAGCCAACTTTGACAGCAAAAATAGAATTTTCCATTAATCAAAAAGGAAGGTAAGACCACTCCAACCCCTATTAAATTCTGAATTCAGGTCCCATCTGAATTCTTACTGACGCTTTTCATCAGCAGAATCCTTTTTAAGTTGCCCCTTTGTCTTCCTGCAGCCTCCCTTTTCCTTTGCACATTTGTTTATGGAGTTCCCAGAGCAGAAGTACTACTGAATTTCAAGGGGAAACACAAGAACCTTTCCAGATCCTTCTGTGCTTTCTTGTTCAGTTCTGCTTCTCAGAGAAATCTCAGGAGTAAGGAGGGTTGCAGAACCTCCCATGAAAGTATTTGAGACAGTGCAAAGGAAAGGAAATGGTGTTCCTGGCTGGAGAATGTGGGAATAGTAGCAAGTAGTGGCAAAAAGTTTGCAAGAAAGTGGTGACTTCCAGGCAAGCCTGAAAACTGCCCTCTGAGGACAGCTTTTATTCAATAAGGCTTAACAATACTATTTAATGCAAACTTGTTTAAAGCATTCAGCCCCTAGCTTGTGCAGAAGCAGCAGGCTTAAGGATCTTGGCGAGGCTTCCTGTGGAAAATATGACAGCAAAGTGAAGATAAGCCTAGGAGATTTTAAAAGAAAAAAAGAAGGGGAGGATTAATGAAAAAAAAACCCAACCTACCACTAAAAGGCCAAAACCCGCCCTGCTACCATCATTTGTTGCATTTTTTTCAGTGTTCTGGCATGTTGTGTAATTGTACTATAGGGGTTCTTGCAGCATAGTTGCTGCCATAGAAGCAGCAGTGCTTCACACAAAGGTTAGGTTATAAATGTTAGTTTACCAAATGAGTGGGGAAAAAAGAAAAAAATCCTGTAAAATTTTTCTCTTGATCGTGATTTGACTCCCAAACAGTGCTTTCCCTAGAGAGATGCCTTATGGAACTCTTTAAAAGGGAAGATCTTGTTTGCTTTTTAACAGTTTGCCTAAAAAAGATCAGATGTTTAAATGTGCTTTTGATAGAGTATAAACACCTACCCAGCTGAATAGCATTGGGAACTACTTTAGTGGATGTTACTTTTCATTTTAATGGTGGAACTTTAGCCCAGTTGATCATTCTTTCTTCTGCAAGTAAATGGTAAATGCAAAGCAAGAAATGCTTGCTTCAAATCTGACCCAAAACTGGGTGTTTTTTGGCAGTCATCAGGAGAGTGGTGGCTCTTTAATAACCTGAGTAAACAAGAGATGTTGCTGTCAGGCAAATTCCTGATGGGGACAAAATGGGTATATAAACTAATGTAATGCAGGCTAGCTTTAATCTTCATGAAAGGGAGTGATGTCTGCAACAGGCACTCAGGTTTCCTATGGGAAAAGCCCAGGCAAGTGTTTATACCTTGTTTTTTTAAATTAGTTTTAAAAATACTACAGGGCCTACATCAATCACTGACCTGTGTGCCAAGAATTCTCTAGCTGGGACTCAAGTGAGAAGGTTCTGCTTGTGTAGTTTGGTCCTGAGATTTATCATGTTAAGGTTGCTTTGCTGACAACTTAAATCTTAAATGTCATCAAAATTAATAAGATCTATGGTCATATAATAAAATTATAAACCATGCAGCAGTTTAATATTTTGTTTTTACCTGGGTTTTCTGCAGCCCTAAGTATATTTGTACTGCTGAATGATAGTTCCGTTCCTCCTCCCCTGTTTTTGAGACTGAACAAGTGTTAATAATGTTCATTTAAACAGGTGGCTAGTCTGTGAAACAGTGAAATGTAAGTAGCTACAAAGTAAAATCTGCTATAATATATATTTTTGTTTACAGGTTCCTGCCAACTTGATGACCTTCGAATAACAGTGTAATTCAAAACAAAAAGAACAATTTGAACCAGCTCATAATTGAGAACGAGGTCTTGATGAAAAATGTGCCAGCTGTATTCTGTGCCAGAGCAGAGCCTGTCAACTCGATCTCTGAACAATGGAGCCCTGAACAAAACCACTAATGGTTGGGGAGCAGAGACCCCAGATTAAAAATGGAGTTGCAACATGAATTGCCATGGACCATGCTTCGTTATATTCTCTGAACTGACCTGTGGAAACCACTGCCTTAAAGAGTGAAAGGAAAAACAACGTGAAACACCAAATAGTGTGTGTGAAACTTCTGGCGGTGCTGTGCTTGAGTTAAATAGATTGTAGCTAGTTTGAGCTTCTTTTAACTTTATACTAATTTTGAAAATAACTCACCTTTTTAGGTATTCTTAAGAAAACAAGTAAACTGGTGTTTAAGAGTTGTATCAAAAGCTGTGGCTGAGCTGGGTGAAAGAGGTACTACATGTTCTGGAGATGTTGCTTAGACTGTACCAGGAGTTTTTTATGGGAGTTTGTCCCAGGCATGCTTAGCCTGGAGCAATGTTATTTCTCTCAGACCTACAAGCATGAGAAATGTAACAACTGCAAGTTTAAAATACCAGTGAGCTTGCAACCCTTAGTACTGTATGGGAGCTGTATTCCCTACAAGTGGCACAAAGGCTGAGCCAAAAATGTTTTTGGTATGTTGTTACCTAATTCCTGGTTAAAAACGCAGTTCACGTGTTTTGGGTGGTCAGTGTGTGTGTGTGGAAGAGACAAAACTGAAAGCACTGTTAGGTCAGAACTGAGTGTTTTCTTCTTCCCATTTGTTTCTGCACATGTCACTCTCCTACATACAAAGGTTGAATGACAACAAAATCAACACCTGGGTACAGCTCACCAAGGTATTTTACTTCTCTGGGTATCTGTTAATTATCAGTTAGGGACCACTGTTAGTGTATGGTGTTTCATATAATATCACTTAAGATCTAAGTTTTAAAAAGATAGAGGCACAATTCCAAGCTTTGATGTTCTCATTTGGCAATAATTGATTTTAGTATCTGTCTTGGTCAAAATAGTTGACATTGTGTGGTACTGATAACATGGCCTAAAGCAGACCTTATATGCAGAAGCTCTTTTGATCTTCAGGCAAACAATTAGTTTATTAGAAGGTAGGATAAGCTAAGGACAGAAAAGGTGTGCTATCATCAAAATTCCATCCTTGATGGGAATAATTCTTGGTCACTGAAATTACTCACAGAGAAAAACATTATGGTTGTAAAAAGGGAGCCATGCTTTATGTGTGTGTTTTATGCTGAAGACTTTGAATCTTGCTTTGAGTTTCCTTGACGTCACCTAGATATAGTTTCCTGGATGATCAGTCTTTCTTTAATCTGCAAAAATATGATCTCTGTAAAGCAAGGAAACGTTGTCCAAAGTATGAGTCCGATATCAGAACTGTGAAGTCTGTGAAAAAGCAGTAAGTGTTCCATTGACATTGTGGTTTAGTGGCCGTAAATACGCTTGCAGATTCCACCTTGAATACTCCTTTTAAAAAGAAACAAGCTACTACCACTCTGTAGCAGAGTTCTCTGACTGTCCTAATAAAGGTTTCTACTAGTAGTTATTATTTTGAAAATGTACAGTTTGTTTATTGCATCTGAGTAGAAGCCTAAAAATTCACTTTTTTGTGTTTTTTCCAGAGTCAAATTAATCTCTTAAAGGAAATTACTAATTTCTGAGTTCTAGGGGGCAAAACAGAAGGATAATCCAATCTCCCAGTAAAAAAAACAAACCAAAACAAACAAAAAAACCCCCCACAACCCACCCACTTGGTGATGTACAGTAAAGGGTGATAGGCTGGTTCATGTTTCCAAGAATTGTCCTTGTGAATTGGCTCTTGGTAGAAAGAAAATAGTAGAAGGATACTTTTGTCAGAATGGCACTACAGGCACCATGGGAATTTGTGGCCCTTTGCAATTTCTTTTTTCTTTTTTTTTTTTAATGGAAAATGAATAGTCTGGTCTGATCCTGAAGTCATGTATTTTGGGAAGGGGTTGCTTGTGCTGAATCCCTCTGCAATTCACACATCTCCCGAGTTTACCCATGTTGGGTGTGTAGTAAAGACATCTTCGTAGCCAGCAGTGTTGATGTAGTAGACTTTGCACAACTTTAGTTTTGGTTTGTTTAGGTTTTTTGTTTTGTTAAAAAAAAATTGCTTAATGTGTGTTTCTTCTCAGCAGCTAAGTGTTTTTTTTAACAACGTGTGTACATTTTTTAAGCATTGTGGATAATTAATACCCTGTGGATTTTGACATTTTTAAATAAGCTATTAGAGGTTCATTGCAGTGTAACTGTGACTGTTCTTCTGTTAGTGAAAGGCAACGTGCAACTGGGAGCCACAGCCTGACATCACACAGCTTTGCTAAAGACAGAGCCAGGTCAGAAAGTGTCACTTATTATTGGTTTTTTTGTATTTTTCCAGCTGTTTTGAGTTAGATTTTTATGGTAGGAAGATGGTGGGGAAAACAGCTCATAAATCATCATTTTGTGAATTGTTGCTGCTACCAACTTCCATTGTTCTTAGGTCTCCTACTCTTCCTTGTTTTTCTACCCTCAGATACACTGTTTTTTGTGAGAGAGAGTGAATATTGTGGGAGGAGTTTCTTAAAATGTGTAGCCAGCATAACTGGAGTGATTAATGACAACAGGGAAAGCATTATTGGCACTTGTTGCAATGAGTAGTTCAGTATTTTCCTATTGTTTATCTCCTGTGCAGCCACGTAGTCCTGCAGGGCAACACAGAAATACGGAAATGTTACATATTTGAGGCAAATGGTGCTCAGAAGAAGGTGGGGGGTTTGTTCCCTGAGGGAAAGCTGCCTCAGCTAAGCTTTGGAAAGACTCAAGTAAAATATCCTGTAAAGAACATACAGTAATGCCCTTTTTTTTAAAAAAGGGGGTTAAAAGAATTAAATCATTAAAACCAGTGCTGAGAGAACAAGGACAGCAGCGAGCTCATGGTGTTCAGGTAAGACTGTCAGCCAGACTACTTCAGAGAGTTGGCAGTTTCTCCTTGATTTCCATTTTTGATGTATTGCTCTAATTCTTCATCTTGTTAATAACTGTTGAAATACTTCAGGTAATATTTGTCACTTCTTAATGTTTTGATTTTGAACCTAAAGATGCCCCTTAGAGTTCCCTGGTTTGGAGGCACAGGAGCAAAAAGTGTTCAGAGTCGATCTTCATAGCAAGACTTCACATGTAAATGTTAATCCCCTGCTGACTGCTAACCCCTTCATTAGCTACACTGACAGTCTTGGGAGGGATTGAACAGCAGGGAATGTCTGGCTTATGAAATCGATGCAGTGCCTAACCTTGCACTGGTGGTTGAATGCTTGCTGCTAACTTGTATCTTCCTAACTTACTCCATCCTACCCTGGCTAGGTTTTTCAAGCCTGACTTCCATTCCAGTGTCCTTAGAAAGCAAATAAGGAGATTTATTCTTGAAAAATTCTGATAATTTGAGTCAACATAGCTCATCCCAGACACATATTTCATTTTGGAGGCATTTCATGCCAGAGGAATATTACTTAGGCTATTATGATTCATTAAGTTTTTAGGTGCAAGTTATAGGCATTACAACTAGAAACACTAAATGAATGCACATAAATACTTAATGAATTAACTTTAGCACCCAGCTTTAAAATTGTGTTACTGTTAGCTCTTTTAAATTACTTTGAAAATCATATCCTACTTAAAGATCTGAAAACACTGTAGTGACAGACATTATTTGTCAACTCTGCAGCTGGTGTGTGAAGCAGCCCCCTCATTACACAGGTGTTTTAACATCCTGCTTGAGGAATCAGTGTCTCTTTTGGGGAATGAGCTGATTAACTTTCTTCCTCAAAATGCAACTGCAGAGCACTTGAACTTTTACCAAGAAAAGCGTTTACAGAAGTATGTGTATTTGAAAACATATTGGGAGCAAAAGAAAACATAAAAAACCACAGCAGGATTTTTATTTTTGTTTTCCTCACTAGAAGTAAATTCATCTGATCTATTTTTTTGTGCAACTTCAACTTCCTCTGTTCCTCTAAATGCAAACTTTTATACATTTTTCAGCAATAGTCTTCCTCTGTTAGTATCAGACATAACAAATATTCAAAGCAAATGCTTTCCCTTCCAGCAGAAGTAACTGCAGTTTTTAGTGCTGCTAAGGCACTCGAGGAGGTGAGATCCCTTCTGATAAAAGGCAAATTGATCTTGTGGTTTTGGTTAACTGTAGCAAGTCTTCTCCAAATCAGGATCAGATAAATCACGGGATGTTTTTTCTTCTGGCTCTGTCAGTGGCATTTTTCTTCATTCTTTGTCCTTTTCTTCGGTGTGCTAACTCACCAGCATTAGTAGTTCCAGTCCTTCCCATGGCCAGCTGCCTGTCAAAAGCATCAAGACACCAGACTGGTACTAAATCACACCAGTTAATTGCTTATTCTCCCTACAGGGAGAAGCTTTAGAAGTTGTGTTATTATTTAATTATTGCCCTTTTTCTTTAATTTTTCTCTAAAAGTGGCTTATGCATAAGGTGGTTTGGCTTGGAAAGTTGTCATTAAAAGAATAGAATCTGGAGGAATGGACATCTTGTAGGGGTTATCCTGCTTTCAAACCATCATTCTAATTTGTAATGCATCGAGAGGGTGAGTGCTTGGATTTAGGGAGGACTTTTGTCAGTGCCTTATTTACTAACTTGGAGACCAATTCCTTTACTCCAGTGCTGCGAGTCCCACAATGGCAGGCTTGCATCCTGCGTCCCTGCTGTACCAGGGGGTGACATTCCTTACTGTCATGGCATTTCTGCAGAAGTTAGTTGTTTTGGTCAGTGTAAAATAGTTGTGGCTTTTGTTGCTTTAGGATTTTTTTTCCTGTGTTTTCCTAGGAAGAATGCAGAGGTGTTTGGTAGCTCAGGCTTGTTCAGCTTTTATCAGAGTAGCTCAGACTTCTTCAAAATTAATTTATTTTTATTTTTTTAGTAGAGGGAAAAATTGAAAAAGGTAGTCCAAGTCCTGGCCTAGACCACATGAACTTAAGATCTTACATTATTAGGACCTTGCTTTTCTTTCTCCTTTTTATTTAAACATTGAAGAGCATTCTTATGAGAAGATTTATTTCTTACAAGCTTTTTGTTAATGTAAAATAAATACAACATGAAAAAGCTGTTTGGGGAAAGAGAAGGCTTGGATAAATCTTATTCTTTCTTAATATCCCATAAGCTCAGTTTTGTATATTGTGTTTCCAGTGCCAACACTATTAGAGTGTACTGTTCTTCACTGCAACAACTGACAGAGAATATTTTAGCAGCAAGACTTCATAAGCTTTGGAAGGAGAAATGGAAGGAAGAATGTGTTGTTCTTAAGCGATTAAATGTTTGTTTTCCTGGAACACATCCTTATCAAAACACAGCAGTTTTACTATAGTGTTTATAAATTCAGATGTTGGAGAGGGAAGGATAATCTGCAAATTAATCTTAGGCTTTCTAAGAATGTTCAAAGACCATGGAAGGGTTAGGTCAAAGGAGAAAACACAAATTACTTCGGTTAGCCACGCTTGTTGCAGAACAGAGCTGACAAGTTTTCCTGAAGTCATGTTGCTAAGAAAAAAGGTGTGTGAAATGTAATGAGATGCAGGTTCCTGCAGATCATGGCATGGGTATGGCTGTTGGCCTGATCTTGTGCTTGAATGACTAAAAGCATCGTAAATATTCCATTTCCTTTGTGTGTTTGATCAGTATATTATTTCTCTTTAGTTGGGTAGGTTCTGGCCTTCACATGTGTTTCCTGAAGGTATTTTTTACCATTCCAAAGCTGTTCACAGTTGAAACTGAAAAGCAGTATAAATTGATTAAATGTTGAAATAAAGGGTCCTAGGGTGCCTTGTTTACAGACACTTCTAGCTCCATGTGTACAGGAGCATATCTATTAAAATACTGCTGTACTGAAGTGTGAAAAGCACCAGGAAATCATATCTGTGTTTTATAATAATCCTGTAAGGACCAACCATCACTGGAAGGGGGAGCAAGGTTGTCATGCAGTAAACACAAGCCATTTTTAATGTTCCCTGCTGGCGTGAAGTGTTACAGGGACAGAGGGGTTGCACTATGATCTCACTGAGTGATGTGCAGTCTGGCTGTCCTCTAGCCTTTCTCTTTCACTTTTTTTAATACTTTATTCTGTGTGTGCGTGTGAAAATTGTGTGTTTGCATAAGCTAGCTGAAATGAATTTAAGTACAGGTTTCAAAAATCTTTCCTACTGAAATAAATGATTTAAAAGATGGCCTGTGTCTGAAGTTTTAATTTCTCACTAAAAAAAACTGCACTGATACTGCAACCAGGTTTTGCAACGTGGAATGTGAGTGTCTTGCAGAATGATGCTGAGATCAGCTGGAATTTTAGTAGCTTTTTTCAGTGGACCTCTGGAATGTAACACCCAAATATACCATTGTCTGGGTACAAAAGAAATCAAAAAAGCTAGCAGCTCGCTGCAGAGATTTGTGTTTGGGTTCATACATCGTTATGGTAAATTATGTGGTTTTTCTCTCCATGGTAGTTTATCAGGTTTGTTTTTTTTTCTGTTGTCTCTATACTTCAAATGTGATAAATTTAAACTGACTGAAACCAGTCATCAGGCAGATTGGTTCTTAACTTGAGGAGCAAGTACATGGAAGATAAACTGAAAATGAAGGAGGAATGAATAGCGTGCAAAGCCTTGTGCTGCATTAGCTTTTTGTTTGGTGTTGTTTCTCTACTTTCCATCCCTTTTTAATTCTGTTAAGCCTTACTGAACAGGATCATACAGCTGTCAGTGGGAAATGCTGTGGGGTCAGGTTGGGAAATGCTTGTCAGATTGTGAGCCTTGGGCTCCTTCTCTTTTTTTTTTTTTTTTTTTTCCTTTTTCCTCCTTAATGGAACAATTAATTTCAAATGTATTTACAAAGAAAGAAGGAATAAAGTAGATTTTTATACAGCCCCCTTTTTTCTTATTTCCAGATTGCTGAGTGTGACATGCCTTGTGCTCAATAGTGTAAAAAGAAACACGTAATTAATTAGCTGGTGGTTTCTATTTTCCTTTTTTGTTCCTTTTCAAAGCTGTTCTTGTTACTCATCAGCTTCTGGCAAACAGATTTTCTGATGAGCTGCTTTATTAACTCAGACGCTGACTCTGTGCTCTCATGCAGGAGCCTGAGACTGCGAGTTGAGAGGCACGGGCAGAGTCAAGTGATTCTGGGTTCAGAGGCCTCTTCTCAGAAAACACTTTCTCCCCTGTTTCAAGTGCATCTCTGTCTACAACAATGCCAATGATGCCAAGTCTGGTGCTCTCCTCTGTGAGCTCTGTTGTTTTTTCTATGACTTCCGTATTTCATAGACTTTCTTGCCTTTAAATACTTTATCTTTCTGCAGTTCCTGTAGAAGTGGCTGGAATGAGAGTTCTTTAAAGCTTTTTTTTTTCATTGCCTTCCCCCCCACCCCAAATCAAGGAATGTATCAAGGACTCCTTTGGCTCCTTTCCTTATGTTCTTGTCTCTTGGACTGCTGCTTACAGGAGAGGGCCTCTAATCCACAGAAGGAGAAGCCAGGCTTGGGAAAAGGTACCTGACCTCTTCCTTGCTTCCCAACTGGAATGGTTTTCCTTTTGGGTGTACTTCCTGCTGTCTTCCACCAGGTGCATCTGCTAGTGAGTCCATCAAATGAATGCTTATTTTGAAATTGTAAGAAGTATGAACTCCTGCCTTGGTTTTGCAACTTCATCTGTGGTTTGTTTTAGGTTGGGTTTTGGGTTTTTTGTTGGTTTGTTGGGTTTGTTTTTTTTTTGAAGGAACCACAATGGGTGGAGAGGGGACTTCACATCTGTGAGAGAAAGAGAGAAACCAAACCACAGGTGCATGAGATAAGCAAACTGAAAAGAGGAGATCATCTTTTCCATTTTTTGCATTAAGCTTAGTTTTTGTAAGTGAGAATGTAAGGTAACAAAAATGTAAGCAGATGATATCCAGATGTAAGTAGATGATATTGTTTTGGCATGAAGTGTGTGCCTTGATTGAACAGTGGGGAGATATTGTAACAGCAGATAAATTGAACATAGAAGACTGAATCCATGCTTCTAACTTGTAAGTAATATTTTAATTAATTTAATATTTCACTTAAGTTGAGTATTTTTACTGAAACATACATCCTTACATAGGTAATATTTATCTTTGCAATGGTATTTGCCTTTTTTGGTTCCCATGTTTTAGTTCAATTTGGTACTTCAGGACAAAATCCAGATCCAAAGTAAAACCTTCTGCTTGTCTCTGCACTGGTACAAGAGAATGTCAGTTGTTGCTTTGCAAAACTAGCTTTGATTAAATGTCTTTATCTTGCTCTTTAAAAGAAGTGGTTTGTATGCAATGTGTATGACGTGGTAGAGCATGTCAGGGACCTGATGCAAAGCTCCAGTGTGTAAGATGTTGCAGTTTTTATTCTGAAATGTTCAAAAGAGCCTGCTCAACAGACATCTGCAAAGGGAAAAATGATAAGGATTGGGGGGGGTATTTGGTTTTTGTTGGGTTTCTTTGTTTGTTTGGGTTATTTTAGATTAAAAAAGTGGGAGAGTTTTATGTGTAGCAAAATACAAAATTAGTCCAAGCCAGTTTTTTGTCTAGAGAGAGACCTTGTACAAGAATACAGCCAGCAGCAAGGTGCTAATGTATCTTTCCTTTTCTTTTCAGATAGAAAAATGTTTCACTTCCATTATGGAAAAGGGATAAGGAGCTGCACTGCTTTAAGGTCAAATAATATAGCTAAACATGTAAATAATTAACTGCTTGTTGAAGATGCATGTTGCAGCCAAGGGTAGACTGTAGCTTGTGCTGCTCGCTACCTAAGTGTGCAGAATTTCTTTAATGTTTTAGAAGGACTCTGGAATATAGAAAGCAGCTCAATCTGTAGGCAAAGATGTATGGAAACACAGTGAGCAAGCACAAGAAGAGGGAGCCAGTGCCTCATACAGGAGCAATCCCAAAGCAGTGGCTTAGGGAAAAATTTATGGTGTTGTGAATAGCTCAGTAGAGTTATATGATAGAGCTGGGAAAAGTGTGTGCAAAGTCTGAGTTCCCAATGCTCAAACAGCAGAATGGTCCTCAGTGAGTGTAAACATGTATCTAAGATGCATTCAGTCTAAATGGGATCATTGTGATCTATTCTGTTGCTTGATTTGGGGATATCTGGTATTAGCAAGCATTTTATGAACTTTTGACTTGCTCTGCATATCCAAAATACTGTGTATAGACAATTACTAAAGCTGAGTTGCTCTCACCTCAGGAATTAGTTCCCCATCAGTGTGAAATCTGCAATGTTACACCAGTGATGCTTTTGTTCTAATACCTTGTCCCTAATACCTGCGTCAGAGGAAAGAGTAAACCTACAGTGTGCAGATGAGGAGTGAACTTTTCACAAGGTAAGTAATTTCTGACACTTAATGACTAATTTATGTATTGAAAGCTTTATAGTTTCATTTTCTTAATTTCATCCAATATGATGATGGCTGTAATGATGAAAATGTTTCTGCTACTCTGTTTCCTTGATGTAATGCATCAAAATGTATGTTAATTAAAATTAAAACACTTCTGATAATAAAAATCTCTGAAATCTATTTTTAAAAGTATGTTTAAAATAACCCTCCTGCAGAACCTTACTTTTTAATGTTGACTATTTCAGTAATCTGGATTACCAAACAGACCCACAGTCATCACAGTTGAGAGCTGTAGGGATTTCTCAGGTAAGAGTAAGTAATAATTAAAAAAGTAACACATACCAACACCATTTCTAATCTTGTTTTGACCCAGAAACCTTTGCTTGGCAGCACAAGGGTTTACGTGGGAGCTCTCAACAGCCCCACCTTCTGTTGCAGAATGAATCTCTTAAAGACTGGAGAGCAATTGGATGGCTCCAGGATCATCTCGGTCCTTCCAGAAAGGATCCAGTGTTTGCACATTTGTGAGGAGTCGTATACATCAAGTTACTTCATAGCCACCATGTAGCATGCCCTGAAAGGTATCGTGTGTCATGGCTTAGAGACCCTGTTCAGCAGTGCATTTGTCATTCTTCTGTACCCAACCTCTATGACACTCACTAGAGAAGTGCCGGATAGAAAATAAGGATCATGTTTTCCATATACTTGCTCAGTTTTCATTTAACCTAGAGTCTTGCTCCTAGTAATCTCTGAATATCACAGCTACAGAGAATTGAGAATCCATTCCTGATGTCTCTTGCCTGCAGTACTGTTCAGAAATCTGTAGGAGAGCTTTGTGACTGTCAGCTGGGAGCAGGGTTGTACATAAAGCCCTTTGTACGAGGCTTACTTTCTTACAAATCCCAAAGTGGATTTGAGAAGAGGGTGGAGAGGGGGGAGATGTGATGCTTTCGGTCCCTGTTCCAGGAAGAATGTGCATGTGAGATGATAAAGAGCAGAACCAATGTGGCATGAACACACCAACTTCGAGCTAGTGTGAAATATGCCCCAGGCTTTGTGTTAGATCTTGGTTTGCATTTTGTCAGAGACATCTGTCTATTATTAGTTTTTTTAGGAGTCAAAATACTTCATGCAACATCTACACTTAAAGTTATTGCACACAGCTTTGCATTTAATTTGTGAGGTGTTGGAATAAGGAAACTGTTTCAGGATAAATGTATTAGCCATTTTGTTATCTGAGAATATCTGCTATATTATACAGAGACATAGCATGCTTGCTACTATGGTGTCTAATAAATATTTACTAAACAACATCTTGCTTAAATCATATTCCTTGTGCTGCTCTTCCAGTCACATTTGGCTGAATGAAAGCTGTCAAATTAGGTAACTTAATGGTTATAAGATTTCAGGGGAAGCTGTTCCTCAAGAGTGTGGTGGTGCCTTACTGCCCAATTCTTCATATCAGCAAGTAGTTAATAGGTCTGCTCTTACCACGGGATTCATCCATCAGTCCCAGAGTGCCTTAGAGAGGAAACTGGTCTCACACTGTCCTTGTGCTAACGATGGAGAAACTGAGGCAGAGCAAAAAAGTGGTGTTGTGTTCAGTGTGCAACAGTAATAGTGCCAGGCTGGAGGAGATTTAGCCAGCTCTGCTGAGATGATGTCCAGTGCACTTTCCAATGGGTCATAAATGCATAAATTAATCAAGCAATAGCTTGTCAGAGCACATCTGCTCCAGTGTTTCTGGCGAAAGGATATCCCTTCTGATTTAAATCATAGTTTGACACTGATGATGTGTGGAGGTAAAGCCCATTGGTGGCCTGGCCGTGTCTCTCAGACAGTCAGACCAAGAAAAACGCTGGGCAAGGTAAATCATTTAAATCCTGGTACTTCCAGGCCTGTGGATGGGTGTGTGTGGAAGTGGAACCCCAGGGATTTCAGCAGGGCTCCATGCAGACAGAACGATCTCTTACACTCAAAGAAGCTTATAGTATCAAAACCACTATAAAAAAAAATAGTCTCTAGACATGGCTTACTGAGCTGAAGACTTTTCAGTAGCACATTGGATAATCCTCCCAAGAAGTGATTTACTTAAGATTAATAATGCATTTGGATGACTGTGAGATAGCCTGCTGCTGCTGAGTCTGCTGCCAGTCTCGGGAGGGATAAGCCACTGGTCCTCTTGCCATTTTGTTTACATGAAAGTGAGCAGGGAAAATTTGAGTAAAATAGTTTCTTCAAATTAAAAAGGTAAGGAAAAAATTATTTATTAGGTCCAAGTATAAAAAGGAAAGTACACAAACCTCTTAATTCATCCCCGTATTATGGTCCTTTTCCAGAGTAAAAGGAGGTAACAAAAAATCCTGCAAGGCTTTTACATTTATCATTTTCTGTAACTCAGTGCTTTGTGTTGTTTTCTCATCCTTGAAATGCTTCTTTTTCAGTGCTGAATGTTAACGAGCAAATACAGTGGGGTGTTTTCCTCCTGCTGAAGAGCTTCCCAAGGAGGCTTTTGTGATGCAAGAGACGGGTTCACCTTCAGCTCTTCGAGTCCTTCAGTTAAGCATGCGTTCTTTAATATATTGTTCTGCCTCTCCTTTCTAGTTGGATAATGACATTGAATGCTCTGATGATATCAACCCAGTATTTGTTCCTTCAGTGTCAAGGATATGCAATGAAAATGTAATAGGCAATTAGATTAAAGTAAAAATATGCTGCTGGCAAGGAAATAACAAATTGGATTAAGTCAATGCTGTTTTGAATGTTGGTAATTAGATGAATTTTAATTTCTCATGGTTCGTTTTAAAGAGCTATTTAGGCATCCAGCACTCCATATTTTAAGGTTATGTTACTGTTTTAAATCTACTTCCTAATTCACTTAGTATTTAAAAAATGTATTATTCCCACATTGTGAAACTTGAAGAGGCCTTTTACCCATATCCTGGAACACAAGAAATGGGAAAGAAACTTCTAAAAGAAGATAAGATTGCCACATGGACAAATGTGCATAAACTGGCTGTAAATAAGATAGGTTTCACACCATCAAGAAGGGAAATTTTCTGTTGCAGCTTCTCAAAGGAACAGTGGGGAGCAAGCCCCTACCTATGGAGAGGTTTTGTGGGGCTTAATCAGGTCATGAAAGAAATTATACTGCTACTTAGATGTCTGCAGTACCACGAGACAGCACTTAGTGATGTAGGAAGTCTCTTCTGGGCTGTGATCTCTTACAAATGGTCTCAGAGACTGTTAAATATTGAAGGAAATATGTTCTAAAGGTACTTTTTAAAATACAGTATTAGTTCTGGTTTGTAAGCAGTACAAAATATTAATTTGAGTGCAGTTGTACTGCAGGGACAAGTATGTCTGGCTAGAATGGTGCAGCTCTTACTGACGTCTGCTGCTTTCTGGGAGCTTGCTGGGTAGCCTTAGGTTATGCCTTCTACCAAAATTCAAGCTTATAAGATTAAAATGTTCCAAGTTCTGACATCTGAACATCAAAGAGTTTGAGGTTTCAAATACCTATGAGCCTCTCTTCATCTTAATTTAAATTGTGGGGGTCTTGGCTGCTCTGAAAATGCAAGTTTAACTGTTGCAACTTCTCCCAAGATGGACTGTGGTTCCTTTGTTTAGTATTAGAAGATTAATCAGAACAACAGATAAACAGATATTTTGTACATAAGTAATTATAAGTTTTGGGAAAAGTATTCTTTTAATTTTCCCTATAAGATCAGGCTAAAGATTTGAACTCATAACACGTTTCTTGTGGTAACCCAAATTTAAGTCATGTGAATCGAGAACTGTAAGGGTTCCATTAGCACACATGGAAAGTAGGATTGGATCTGTAAAAGTATTAACAGTATGTCCCATTCCAAAGTATTATTTTTTTAAATTAAAAATTAAACAAAGCCCTCAAATAGCTGTACATTTAGTTGACAGTGCCAGCACACTTTAATTTCCATTAAAAGTGAAGTTACCACGCTCTTCGTTTTTAATGGAAATAGTGTTCTGCTGATGTCACTAGTGAGCTTTATTTTCTCCCAGTAAAACTATGTTTGTATTAGAGTGACTTTTGACAGGAAATCCCTGTGAATATGTTTGCCTTGGTGATCTGCTGCTGCTTTAGATGAAAATTGCTATACCAGTCAGCTTGTGGAAGGATAAAACTTTTTTGGTTTTGTTTTTTTAATTCTGTCAACTTAAATCCAATGTATGCTGCTAGATACTGGAATAAACGTGGTTTGTTTCTGCTTGGAAGCCTGTTCTGGGAAGAGGTGTCTCATCCCAATGCACAAAGGCTGTTTCTCATTCTGTTGATTTATATATATATATTTTTAAAGCAGTATCTATCTTTTCTGCTGGAACATATCCATTGATATGTGTATAAACAAATGTGGGAAATCCTCTCCCATACCTCAGACTTCTGCTTCTCTTATTTCCTTCCCCAGCCCTCATAGAAGTGGCACAGCTGTGCCAGGCTGCCCTCAGGACTGCTTTTGGGGGTCCTTTTGGTTCCCATCTGATGCTCCATAGTAGCAGCTATGGGATTCACATACACCTTGTGCTCTGTCTTTATGAGCTTTCCAGCAGTGCTGGGGCAGAGGCACTCTTCCTCTAACCTGCTTCAGAACCTGCCCCTCCTCTCTTCCCTGAAGCAGCTCGGCAGGCAGAACTTCTCCAGGCATTCAGGGAGTGGGATAAAGTCCATTTTTCTGTTGCCATAAGACTAAGTACTTCTTCAGTGTGTGGTGGTCCTCGGTACGACCATTCAGGAAAATGTTACCTGTGTTTTCCAGCATTGTAAGAAATGTTACTAATCCTAACTGAAAAAAAAAAGTAAAATAAAGTTTAGCTAATGTGGAGCACTTTCTCAGTTGATTCCTGAGAATTTAACACTTCAGTTGAGTACAATAGTGATTTTTTTTTTTTTCCTTGATACAGCTTTCATCCAGAAGGGATTGCTGGGTGTTTTACAGATCATACAGAAAAAAGAGAAATTGTTTCTGGCACCTATTGGATCAGCCAACAGTAAGCAACCAGTTTAGCCAACACTGAGCAACCAGTTTACCCAACTCATAAAATACAGAACCTTATTTTGTTAGGACATACAAATATTTCTGCCATCAAACAAAAAAAACCCTATCCAGTTTAACCTGCCACTCACCGAGGTTTGCCTCTGATTTTGGTCCTTTAGTTATTTTAATGGGCATGACTTAGTCATTTCTATTTCTCCTGAAAGGTGGTGGTTCCCATGGTGTGTATTTCCATAGCATGGCACCAAAGCTCAGGAATGATTATGCCTTTCTGTCAGTGTTTAGAAGGTACCTCATTAGCAGAGTGTTTGGAGGAGAGGCACATCTGTAAGGATATCTTCTCTCACCCTGGAGAGGCTGGGAAGTATGAACTTCAGAAACGTGTTTCTGCACTAGCCAGTTGGTATGTGAGGCTGCATTGCTATAGGATTAAAACTGTCACACGTGTTTTTCTAGAGCTGCACTTTTGTAGCAGATGGCAAAATGACCTCCTTTTTTTTTTTTTTTCTCTTATTTTGAACTCTAGAAGAAGTAGTGACATACTCTCAAATGGAGTTTGTGCCAGTGAGATGTGGCTTTTGTGGGATCTGCTAGCTCTTCTCCAGGGGAAGGCTTTCTTTGCAAAGAAGAATCCTTCTATTTGATCACCATTTTTCTTCCACATTGAGTTTATGGTGACCAAGTACAGCTTGCCACGTGTAGCTCATGCAGGGACAGTCGCACAAGGTTGGTTGTAGTGGTGAAGTCTCTGAAAACCCAGGCCCAACACAATTCTGTTTGTTTATCTTTTATTGTTTTTTCTGGGGTTTTTTTACTCTTTTTCCTTCTTGTCAATTTTTTCTTTTTTTTCCTTTTTTTTTTTTAAAGGCTGGCTTGATGTTGTATCATTTCAAACTGTCATGGTTAAGCAAAATCCCACTTCAGATTGCTGATGATCCCCCCTCTGTTTTGTATTAACACTGAGAATTTGTTTCTGTTTTGTTTGTGGTCAAGAGGCTTTCCTCCCCCCTGATTCCTGCCTGAGATTGTTCAAGAAATGTTGAACAGAGTGCTTAATGATTTCCAGTGCTTTCTCTTGACATTTTAGTTTTGGAGAATGAGCAATGCCTCCGCTGGGGACTTCCCTGGCAGATCCATGGCTGAACAGCCAGGGCTGGCTTCCAAGAACATTAAATTCCAGCTGCTTTTCCATCCAAGGCAAGGTTAGTTTAGTATCCCCCTTCCTCCCTGGGTCTTTACAGCAGGAGATATTCTAGCCAACGTATTCGTCATGTTTCTGAGCCTCCCTGCTGCTTGATTTATGCAGAGAGGACTAGAGAGAGGGATTCCAGAGCTGTATGCTGAGTGTGAACTACCTGCAGGTGTGCAGCAGAGTGCACTACCCCGGCAAACCTTGCTCCATACGTACACAGCTGCCCTGGTTGGTCCCCACATGCAGATGAGCAGAGCTGAGGTTGTACAGCGTGTGTCAAACGCGCTGAACGTGGCAGTACCGGTGCCATTTCGGTCCTGCGGCTGGGTCTTGTGAGGTGCTGGAGGCTTCACTGCATGGGAGCAGCACAGAGAGGCTGAGGTGGAGCGAGGGATGCTGAGACATGAGCTGATTCTTGCATCTAATGTTGCTTTCCTGGCCTGTGAAAAGCAGCAGCAAAGCAGCACAGTGAAATGCTAAGTTAAACTGTACATAACTGTATGTAAGACTTCAAGAAAAATCACATTATCTCTCCACACTATTGCCTGTTATTTTTCCATGTTGTACAGTTTGTGCTAGGTGAGGCAAAGCAAGTGACTTATGCCTGTTTGTTTTGGTTTGTTGGGTTTTTTTTAAGATTGGTTATGCATATTTGGTGTCTGGCTTAACACTTCCAGGGACGTAATTTTCAGTGGTATAATGGACTGTTTGAGGCTCTCTTGTCAACGGGGAGTTTGAGTATGTGGCACACTTGGAAATTCAGCCCATCCTGACCTAGCAACTGGCAAAGGAGAAATGCAGACCTATCAGCTGCTGTGTAAACCTGAGATTTCTGCTTGCCTTTGTCCTATCTAAGCGGGGTAAGATGTATCTGGTGTGGTCTTTCAAAGCTGGTTTCGCCTGTGCAGTCGCGTGATGAAAGGCACCGCGGTGTTTTTAGAAACCCCAAGTGTAGCCAGTCCCCAGCTGGTAAAATTGTCATCGTTTGCAGCCTCATTGAACTGCGGAAATTTACCCAGGGAGAGGATCAGGTCCAGTGTACACAGCTGGGAACCAAGCTGAGCTCAGTAACTATCTGTGCTCAGTACTAAGCCCAAGCCAACTGGGTTGCACACAGATATTTCTCCTAGGTAGCAGCACATGGATCAATGTCCTCTTGTTCGCTTGTGTTGTCCCCTGTTCTCCTTTCCCTTCTAACTCAGCGATGCCTCACTGACACCCACAGGGAAAGGCACCATGGATGAAAACTGATCACCCTTTTTGATGGTTCAGAGAAAAACATTACTGCTTTCACACTTTAACTTCTCCAACGCTGGTTTTCATTTGTTGTGTACCTTTTTCTTGTTTGTGAGTAGGGGAGGGTGCAGCAATAAATATTTAGGGATGGTTTATTCTTCATTGAGAGCACTACTGTAGGCAAGAAAACTTAAAGGAGGTTTTTCCTTAGGTCTTTTGTTTTTCTGTGACTTTGTGGTCATAATTTTTCCTGAAGCTTGCCTACAGATCTGTACTAGGACCCAAACCACTAAAATGCTTTAAAGTTGATCCTTTTATGCCCCTGTGTATTCAGCTCATATGGTAAAATGTTTTGGTTTTTCTTTTTTCTTCTTCTTTTTTTTTTTTTCCAGAGTCTATGAGATCATTCAAGTATGGACACTTGGCAGCTTCTCTGTACGTACAAAGACGGCTGTTTGAATATCAGACTGAGTGTCTTTCTGGCTAAGGATAAGTTATTTGGTGTGTTAAATGAGGATTTGTTGCTTTATCTGGCATGAATAAGGTTCCTTTATTGTCAGTGTCTCATCATGATTTACTGTGGTTTTCTACCTTTTGGGTTTTTCATGTTTTATTAGATGAAAGCATAGATATTTCTTTTAAACAATTGGCAATAGAAATGATTGTGCTAGCGATATAATATGGTTATAAGGCCAAGAAAAGGCATTGCAAAACAGAAGATAAACAGGAATAAATACAAAAGTAATGGTGTGCTTGGAAAAACAAGGTGAAAGTTTGCTTGGGCTTAACTGGTCTTTCACATAGCAGACTATATAGAATTGAATGGTCATTACAAACTGTAATCTCTGGAAAAGGTGAATAGGGAATTTCATAAACGTGAAGGATTCTTGAAGAAGATAGAATTTACCAAAGAAAAAAAAATAATTTAAGAAAAATTGGTAGTAGTTTTTAAATTCAGTGTTGGTATCCAAAATGCCTTGTAGTTCTCAATGGAGAGAGAGAAAAAAAATGGTTCTAAAAAGAACTATGTATGTGGTCCAATACTTGTGGTTATTGTCAGCTCAGAAAGTGGGTGTATTTTATATACACCAATGCCTCCTGTGCCAGAGACACAGTAGTCTGGAAGTCTCTGTATGGGCTTGAGGAGGAGCTGTTTGCAGAGATCTGCTCCTTCACCTGTGTGCAGTTGCCAGGGTCAAATATGCCATCTGCACTCTCTGCAGAGCGTGGGTGCTGTGCCCTGCTGAACTGCTTGGAAGGCTGAAGGAATGGAATAAATGCTTTTTAAAAAAATATATATATTTAATGAGCATTACAGCTTGACTTACAACATCAGGGTCTGACTTGAAATAGTGCTACAAAAAGTAAAACATCTGTACGTACAAGCCAGAAAGATGAATAGAGGTTTACTTGCTTCTAAATCCTCCAGCATAGATTAACAGCACACACCACCTCTCTCTCTAGGTTACACAGGCAGCTAGTCCATCTCTGTTGACATTTGTGATTCTGTAAAACATAACTGCCTGGGTTTGGGCCCCTTTGTTTGCACACAGTGCAAATGAGTGTCAGTAGATACTCACCTACATTTCTTACACTGGCAAATTGCTTTGTCTTTCCCAGAGATTGTCCACGTGCCTCTCTCAGTGCAGGTCTGAGCTTGTGTTTTGGGCAGTATTTGAGAAATACTAAAAGCACAAGACTATGGTAAATACATATAGTTTCCACATGCTGTTTGACTGGTTATCTGGTTCCATTCTTCATGTCAAAAGAGTCAAGAAACCAAGATACTACTGTTAATCGCAAGGTGGAACATGTTGTTAAAGCCCTGTGCTTACCAAAGGAAAAGCTGTTCCTCCTTTGGCCGTGTTTCAAACCAGGAAATAAAAATGCCAAAATCTGTGCAAAAGAACCTTCTGCCTTTACTGGTAGCTCGAGGCACTTGCAGAACTGACTGCAGGCAAAGGCAGTCAACTTTCCTTTCCTGAACAGAGGAAATCGAAGAGCATCTGGGTGAAGGTTATAAAGGAATACAGCTCACAGATTTGTGTCCATCCTCATCTTTTACAGGGGAGCATCTCGATTGTGGGTTGGTCAGCTGAAGGGTCCTGCCTCTGGTTCCTGTAGCCCTCGTGCTGGCAGGGCAGAATCGAAGAGAGAGGCGCCACTGAGCTGAGCATCCTTGGTTCAGGATTACTGAGACACATCAGGACCAGGATTTCATTTTCTGTTTTCACAACCAGCGCTGTGATAAAGTGCTGGAGTAGTGTCTTGGCCTGTGTGTGTCAGGAGCTGCTGCATTTTCTTTTAGCAGCTGAAGTTTCTTCAGCATTTGTGTGGATTAATTTCCAACATACAGTGAGTTGCAATTAAGTCAGTGTTGGAGGCTGTAAGATGAAAGATAAGCGAGTGGGAGGGGAAAGAAAAATAGAGCAATAACCAAGACCGCTGCCAATAAGAACTAAAGAAACAACACCAAACGGTTGGCAAAGTACCCTGTGGCTTCTTTGATAGTCCCTCATCACAAGTAATAAAACACCTCTTGAGCTGTTCTTTACCTACTGCTTGTAAATCCTAATGTAAAGCTGCCTGTGTTTCCCGGAGTCCTGGGGACCTCACAAAAGCCTCTGGTCTCCCAGAGTCCAGCCTGCCCAGCACGTGAAGGAGCAGAAATGAAGGTGGGAAAAGGGGGAATCACTGAATTTCTCCCTCTCCTTGAGGGGTAAGAAGGGGAGATGTTGTAGAGGGCTCCTGACTGAACATAAAGTCTATAGGCTGTATTTTAAAACAAAACACTAGCACATTCAGTGTTCCTTACTTTTGCTCCGAGTCACTGCAGCTGTGGTATGTATGAAGCTGTTAGTGTTGTGTCTTTTTTAATGTGTTTTAAAATGTGCCTGGAGGTTTGGGGAATTTCTTATTTCTTTTTTTTTTTTCCCTATTTGTGTTTTTTTGATTCCTGCTGAAATGCTCTGCTGTTTATATTTAAGCAAAACCTCCAGCAGGAATGAATAAAATCAAAGAGCATCATAATCTTGAAAGGCAGATTGGAGGCTGACAGATAGGTCTGGCTGAAGGAGCCTTTTCATGGGGGATGGGGTAGGCAGGGGTTTCGGGCCCCTTTCCATTCCTATCTCCCTTTCCCCTGTCATCTCTCCTGCCCCACATCTATCTCCTCTGCGTGAAGCACATATCAAAGCCAGGGGTTCAGCAACAGTGGCAATTTCAGCAGCATCCAGAGAAGTGAGGCTTGTTCAAGCTGGGCAAGCCTGTCCAGCCTCTTGGCTGCTCACTGCCACTCGCTCTCCAAGAGCAGCAGCGCTGTCTCGCACTTGGAGAAGCTGCTCCTTCTGTTTTCCAGTGGAATATCTGATGAGATTTCAGTTTCCACACTATAATGCTCTTTAATTCAAGTGCAATTTTTAGCAGCCTGTTTTCACTCAAGAGAATGAGTAAACTCTGAGGATTTATATTTTTTTTTTCCTTTTGTTAAACTCTCCACATCAAGTGACCTGGTGTCACATCGTTGGCTGGGGGAATGCTTTTGGCTGCAAGTCCGTGGGGTTTGGTAGGAGTTCCTACCTTTATCCAGGAAAGAATCCAGCAAAGCGAGACTCATTTCTCACTGTGCATTCTCTATGCCCCTCTCTTAGAAAAAAATGCAAGCCAGCCTGGGCAGCAGTGCTGCAGCAGGCCAGGCTCACAGTGTGACTGATGGGAATGTTATGGAAAAAGAAGCTTCATCACAAGGAAAAGCAGCTGGCAAAGGTGGAATAATGAGTTTGTGTTTCATTTTGCTTTCTTGTGTTATGTAGTGAAGCCCCATGGGAATTTTGGAGAGAGGAAAATAGAGGAAATCATAGTGCTCTTTTTCTTTTTTTTAATTTTTTTTTTTGTGTAAGATCCCAGGCTTTCTTGCTTTTTTTTTTTTTTTTAAAAAATCCTAGAAATCTAGAGCTCTGGCTGTCTGAGGGGACTTGGAAACGCTTGCCAGCTCATGTTACCCCAGGTTAGTGGCGTTATTAGCATTAGCCGCAGCGGGGAGTCTGCGCTGAGATGAGACCGTTGGTTTCTGGCGTGTGTTTACCATCACATCAAACAGTTTTAACTGGTGGTACCAAAAACACTGGGAGCTGCTAGGGCCTTGTTTGTTAAGGTCACGTGCTGGTGCTGATCTTCCAACTGATTTTTGAGTAGGCATTTTCTCAAATTGAGTCTGGTAAATGAAATATATGGGTGAGTTAATAACAGTCTTTAATTCAGGGACTGGAAAGATGCTCCTTCACTTCTTGTGCAAAAACCATCTTGCAAGGACAGTGCAGGAAAGAGCTCTTCTAGTCCTGCCAGCGTGGGTTTAGATAGGGAAGTGGGAAAGGGGAACATGAGCTCATGTACCTACAACATGCTGTGGTTCTACCATCAGCCTGCTTATGGTCCCTGCTTCTGTCCCAGGCCAAGCTAAAACCATCTGAAATCTTTTCCTATATGAGCTTTTCTTACATGACTTTTTGGGCCAAAGATCAAGCTGTTTCCCAAAAGCCTGTCTTCCAAGAATGGCTTAGTGTTGGCTTCAGGCAGGTGTACAGATATAGCAACAGACACGTTTCTGACTGACACCGTCTTCATAGCACTCCTGCAAGATGGTATTTGGTTGGATTCTGACCATCTCTTAATGCTGGGAGATTAACCACAGCTGGAGTTGGTTCTTTGAGTCTTGTCCATGGTATTTCCATCTGGGAGTTTTCAGCTGATGCTCTGCTAGTTTTAAAACCACTGAGGATCTATATAAAAATACCTACTTCCCTCGGTTTTAAACGTAGCCTTAGCTTGTAGCATTCTGATAGATCTTCAAAATTTATTCATGTTTATCATGTTAGCTCTTCACATTTTCAGTTTCAGGTGGCATTTATGTTGTTACTTCACCTTTTCTCAACAGCAAACAAAGCCAAGTGCACTTCTTAGAAGAATTAAGTGATCCCAGGGCAGGCAAGAGGAGGCAGTGACTCAGGGCAGCCCTTCCAAACCTTGTTCTATCTTGTATTGAAATAAGGAATAATCATCATCCAAATTTCCTGGTATTTTTCTTTTTTTAAAAAAAAAAAACCCAAAACAAAACAAACAAAAAAAAAACACCAACAAACCAACAAACAATAAACTTGAAACTGGTGTCATTAGTGTACCAAAGACTGCAGTTGAATGCATTTCTAGGCAAAATTTTGAGTTCTCCTTGATATTGGATTCTCTGTCTTCCCATTCTTGAGAATTAATAAACTCTTCTCATCTTCCAGATTAGGAGAACTATGTGAGTGATGGACTGTTTTGTTTTATGTCAGAATGCCTTTTCTCTAAGTGCTGTTTGCTCTCCTGACTTCTGGCCATTACTTTAAACAGCTTGTGTCCATTATACTTCTATTTTTTTAATTAATTTGAAGGTAAAGTGTATATATAAGAACAGCTGGGTTTATTGTCTCGAAGTTCTAAGCTGCCAAGAAATTTTCCTCCTGATTTTAAATCTGGCGAGCGTTGGTTGTTCCGAGAGTTACTTGGTTGTGCTTGGGCTTTTTTTCAGATAGGGGAAAAAAAAACCCCAAAATCCCAACCCTGGAACATCCCATTTAGCTCAAGGAGCAAAACCAAATGGGAATGTCTGGGTTATTTCCGAACTCCACTGCTGTGGACCTCCCTGACGAAGGAGGGGGAATGATGTCATGTTCAGCAGTGCAGGAGAGGATCAGACCGTGCTCCTACCAATCTGGCATACCCCAGAGGTAACATCATGGGCTAATACCCCATTTTAAGGCCATGAACTACGTGATACTGACTTTTTTGTGTAGAAATGTGTGCATGCATGTAGGTATGTATTTGAAGAACTGCTTTTACAGGCTCTTAGAAGAAAAAGAATTTTTAAAGGGAGTTTTGGGTTCTTGTGAATTTCTTTTTTTAGTCTTTAATGAATTCCCTTGGTGTTTTGCTCCAGGTCATGCTTTGGTCATGGGCTTGTTTGGAAGCTTTGTGCTTTGCTTTACTTTGTATTTCTAGTGTTTCAATAGATCAAAAAAAGCAAAAGTAGTAATATTTGTCCTTCCAAAGCTGGTAGTGTTGGGGTTTTTTTCTTTCACCTTTATCCTTATCTTTTCAAGGTGAAGAAATAGTGTAAAACATTCAGCATTTGTTTCCAGGTGATCTGTTCTTTTTCACCCTTCTCCTTCTCTCCCTTGAGATGGAGAACCCTGCCATCCTTTGAGATGTCAGGAATTTTAGGGGAAGATTTATGCAGCGGCATGAAAAGGCATTGGACCATGCAGCGAGGGTCAGACATATGGCAGCACCGACTCTCCAGCCCAGAAAAGCAGATATTCCTGCATGTGTTTGAACCCATGAGAAACCTTTCCTGGGTAGTAAAGTGCTTAAAGATACACCACGTGTTCTGATCTTATCAGGTATGCACCATGCAAAGCTCATGTGGGAACAAAGAACTATCTTTCCTGCCCAAAATAAGTTAAAGACGTTTCTGTGTGGAAATGAGATTAAAGTCTTAATTTTCTTTCTATCTTGACTCTAGCTGTGGAGAATAACAGATCCTCGGGTCTCTGGTAATGTAGTCTTTACCTCAAATAGGGATTCTAAAATATTTAAGCGTCTCTCTCGTGAGGCTTCTTGTTTCCTATTTGTTTTTTGTTGCTAAGCAATGCATTTATACCCCCAAACTTAAAATTTACAACTCTCAGATTGTCCCTCAGCCTTATTCTCCAAACCTCACATCTGTAATGGGTTTTCCATCTGCCAGTTTTCCCAGGTCGCCCCATCCATCCTCAAGTCTGCAGAGGAAAAAGTTTTGTGGTTGAGGGTTTTGGGGTTTTTTTTTTTTCCTCTTTTTTTAGCCTCCATCTGTAATTAATTTCTTGCAAAGCCACATCTGCCTGTTTGGGGCAGAGGAAGTGGGGAAGGGGAGGTAAAAAGTGAAGTCACTCTCTCCCTTTCCCAGTAAAATGCAGAATTTGGCAAGTGTGGTTGTAGCTCCTCAGGGCATTTGAGCTTCTCCCTCGCCACCCCTCCAGCCCTCGCCACCCCTCCAGCCCTCGCCACCCCTCCAGCCCTCGCCACCCCTCCAGCCCTCGCCACCCCTCCAGCCCTCGCCACCCCTCCAGCCCTCGCCACCCCTCCAGCCCTCGCCACCCCTCCAGCCCTCGCCACCCCTCCAGCCCTCGCCACCCCTCCAGCCCTCGCCACCCCCTGCTCCGTTGCCCTGTCAAACATCTTGGGGCAGGGTGAAGTGCTCCTGGTGCTCACCTGGTGGTTCTCCTGCCCGTGTGGAGCTTGTGGGTTTGGTCTGTGCTACAGCCCACATCTGACACCGCAGTGTGTTTCCACTACCGGGGTTGCTGCAAAAGCTGCTGGCATCCTTTGGAAAACTTCCCTCTGTCAATATTTGAATTTTCAAAGCCCACACTAAATAACTGCCATGATGTTTCTTTTTTAAAGACTTAAGGAATAGCCACAGCAGTCCCAGTCAATATTCCTTCTCTACCATCATCTAGTGCAGCTGTTCCAAAATCTTCTGATGTCCTGCAGACCACCAGGTAGCTCTGAGGAGGAGCGGGGCTCGCTGTGAGGCTGGTAGCCTGCCTGGTGCCCTGCCTCACTGTGGTGTAGGGGAAGGTGGAAAGAACCAGCAAACCCATAGTGCAGCAACTGCTCTGGAGTCTTGGTGAAGGTCTGCAAGATGCCCTCTTGTTCTGGAGTTTCTTTGGGACATGTGATCTTCCTCCCTTTCCCCTCAAGAACTGCAGCTAGAGGAAATACCCTTCTCCCCTGCTTCTGTGCTGGAAATAGTTGGCATTGATCCTAGAGCCTGGCCTTCTATCAGGTCACCTGTCTAATGCAAGGTCCTTATCCCCTTGAGTCACCTGCCACCATCATGTCCCATCTCCTCCAGCTTCCTCCAAATTGAAAAATTAGTCCTGATTTAGTAGAGGTAATGGTCATCCTATAGAAAAGTCTTTGAAAAGGGCTATAGCAAGGAAGGTTGGCCACTGCATGGAGGACCCACTGACTGGCTTCTGACTCACTGTGATTTCATGAATGACCATCTGAAAGCTGCTGAGCTTGTGAAGTGATTGTCATCTTGGAGATCAGGAGTCCAGCTGCCTGTTCCCAACCCCTGAGCTTGTCTGCTTGCAGAGCTTGGGACAGATTCATCACAGAAAGCAAGCTGATTGTGTAGGAGGAATGTGGAAACCCTGAAATCTATGGGAGATCAGACCCCTGGGTACTTTTGGAGATGTGGGGTTTCATCTCTGTGTTACTCCAACGCAGGTCAGACTCCGAGGGTATAGATGGAACGTCGCTATTGTGCAGATGTGAGTGGCCAGCACCTCCTTCCCACGTACAGCTCCTCCCATGCTTGTTCCTGGTGGTACAAGTGTTGCACAGCGAGTTGGTCAATGAGATGGGATAATTAATCCGAGTTAGATATATCGTTACTTACTTTGTTGCCAGATGATTTTTGACCGAGGTCAGTTCTGCAGTTCAGTTTACTGCACAGCCTCACAGGCTGCTGTACTGGCACAACTGAAGGGCTGGCACAGGCATGGGAAGAGAAATAGTGACAAGTGTGGCAGAAGGGCAACTTAAGTTGGTGGTTTTGCTGAGAAACACTGCTGCTTGTCAGACTACTGCCTGATGCCTAAGGCAGAGTGTGTCCTCTGCAGGGCTCAGCACACAATATACTGGTTGTTGTTGCCTGTCCCTGTACGAGCATGTTCTTGAGTACTCCTCTCAGGGAAAGTTCTTGGGGGTGATGGCCTTAATATTGATAACAAATGGCCCATTTTAGAATAATACGATAAAGAACTGAAATGCTGAGTAGTTAATAATTGTAGAAACTTGCTGAGCCAGGATTCATCCCTGTTGGACACACAATTGAGGTGTGCCTCCAATAACTCTCCCAAAATTACAGGTGAGAAGGGGAACTATTGCATGGGTGTTGTAGAATGTAGGATGGACCAACAGAACCTGAAGCAGAGAATGGGAGTGTTGGTTCAGAAGACATCCTAGCAGAGTCCCCACAGAAGAACCGAAGCTGGCTTGTGTGGTCACTTGGGATACACAGGGCAGTGGGGATATTGTGTGTTGCACCCCAGCTGCCAGAGTACAGTGGGACCTTGTTTCAGCACAGTCATATTAGTAACATGTCTGGAAAATAATTTTTGGCCAAGGTCAACTTAAACAGCTTTATTCTTGCCTCAGAGTCAGCTCTCAGATGGCTCTAAAACACAGAATGGGTTGCAGCAGTCTCTTGAAGTGCTAGAGATGCTCGTTGTGGCTGCCTGTCTGTTGGAGAAAGGGTGTACAACCCTGGGTAGGTGCCTGTGAAAGAGCTCTGGATCACCTGCTGAAGGATCACCACCCAGCAGCAGCTGGGAGTCCCACCAGCAAACTGGTAGCAGATTTAGTGGTGAGTGTCAAGCCCATTTCAATTCTCTCTGGAATATTTCCGTTGTCCCCAGACCACCATGACTGTGCGTTTCTATGTCCCCATTTTAAGAAATCTCATTTTAATGCTGGCTATGAGGGGAAGGGAGAGCTCTGTAACAGGCAGGCTGTGGTGGCAGCAGCTCTCTGAGCATAAAAATAATGTGGTGAGAAAATTAGTCTGATTCCCATGTAAAATGACCCAAATTTGAAATAACACTGACACCCTGTGGAGAGGTGTGGAGGGACATTCTGCAGGTCTTGCTGATCCCTGATGCAGATACTATAGGCCAGTAATTAGATTCCTTCATGTCCTCTTTTAGAAAAAACTTCAATTTTTTTTCCAGTGAAAGGTTTCATCTTTTTCTAAGTCCAATTAAAAAATAAAAATCCTTTCTAGCTTTTCTATTAGAAACAATTTTTTTTTTTTTAATCTGGTAGCTAAACCCACAAAAGCTCAATTGCCAAAAAGAGGATGATAAGGCTCATTTGCCAAAAAGATCATGAAGAATATTCTGCAAGGTCTGAAGAGCGTACGTGTAATGGGCTGAGTTTCCCAAAGGACTTTCTTCTGCACAGCTGGAACCATTGGAGGGAGCTGCTCCATGTTGAGGTGAAGTCAGGATGCTAATCATTTCCTTTCCAGTCTGGACTATTGCTTAAAAATGCAGGAGCAAAAAGGTTTGTGTGACTGTAAATGTGCATTTTGAATATGCAGAGCACCAGCGTTGTGTTCTGCTTGTCCTTGCTGCAGGTCACTTAGCTGACTGCCTCTTAGGAGCGTGTCTGGAGATGCCTTGCTGTGTTTGTGTTCTATGTTTACTTCTGGGCAGAGAGCATCCCAATTAAAAAGGGGTAAGTTTCCCTTTTGCTGCAGTTGAGCACAGTTTCCCCATGTACATGCAGGGTTAAAGATCAGAAGTAAGAAGCTGGTTATGGAGGGGATTCCTGGGGACGTGGGTGCAGCCAGGCGTTGCGCAGGAGGTGACGGCAGTCTGAGAGCTCTCCCGTTCCTCATACACCACCTGAAGCACAGTGAACCTGAGTGCTGGAAGTGCCCTGTTCACCTCGAGAATTGCCTGCTCTAATTGATTTCCTCCAAGGATGATATTGTGTTTAATTCTCTTACGCTTGCATTGTCTGCAGAAGGGAAAGCTGAGCCAGATGGGGCTGAGCGGGGACAGAACATGCAGTGGAAATGAGGTGCTGTGCAAACTCAGTGGGTGCCAGAGCTGTCTGCACAGAGCAGTTGATCCTTGGATTTGTGGGTAAGCAAGGTTGGATATGATCAGTGTTATGCTGTGTTCAGGAAGCATTTTCCCACTGGTGCTGGTTGATCAGCTTTAGGGCTAGGCCCTCGCTCCGTCTTTGGAGATGCCATCCATCCTAGAGGAAGTCCAAGCTCTACTCTATCGAGGGCTTTAAAGATAGCATCTCTCTCCTCAAAATAATGTATATTTGAGGACTGTGGACAAACTGCAGTATGGTTTTACTTAACTAACTAGCCATGTCAACCCTCCCTCGAGCTCTGTGCTTTCATCTTGGCTAAGATCAATATTTAATGTGCTATGCAAAGCTGCTGCACGGGGGAGCGGTGCGCTCGGTGATCGGGGAAGGGATTTCTGTGCAGCCCCAGCATGTCTGTTTGCACAAAGCTTTGAGATGAAAAGTGTTTATAGACACTTAAAAAATTCTTCTGGACAGATCCAGCTTCCAAGACTGCAAATGCTCATGGAAATAAGATTAGACTTGACATGTGAATACCTTAGCCCTAAAATGGCTGAGCTTGCTCTCACCCTGTCCTTACCCACCTAAAACCCCTCCTGGTTGTGCTCCAGATGAGGTAACATGGGCTCCCCCTCCACCAAGCCAACTTTGACCATGAGGGCTGTTGTTCAGAAATCTATTTCCTTCCAGTTGTCTCCTGAATTTTCTGCCATTAAATGGTACCGCAGCCGCCTTCTGAATGAAAGGGAAGAGAGAAATTCACCCCGTGTTCTGCAGCAGTTGCCTACAGCCCTGAAGGGAAACCATCAAGAGGGTTTTCTGTAAGGAAGTGTGTCAACTCATAGCCATGGAGGACAAACAGCAATCAATCACTCCTTTTCAATAAAGGTTAGGTAAGTTTGGGTGATGTCTTATCTCACCAGGAGAGGAACTGGAAGCCTTTTTCAGGAGAGCAACTCTCTTTCAGCCCTGGAACTGTAGCTGTCGTGTAAGCAGCCAAGTTGGGGTCAAGATTAAATGACTTAAAGTTTTCCCCAAGTCAGTTCTCAAGCCTGTGTTTAGGATCCTTTCTCTGACCTCTCTAAAAACGGCTGAGCATGCTTTCAAAAGGCTCATGTGAAGAATGAAGGACTTTCATACCAGCAATCAAGTAAAACAGATAAAAAAATGTTTGTGTGACTCTGCTGACGGCCTGAAAAAGTGGTAGGAAGAACTGTAAGAGCCTCTGCATGACTTGCTTGGTTTGCTCTAAAGTCAGCTGGTCATGATTTAAATATCTTGAATTATTTCAGGCTAATACACACATACAAGAGAAGAAGGAAGGTACCCAAAAGCCTGGCTAGCGTGTTATGGTGGCACAGCAACTTGTTTCAACCTCTCAGTTGAACAGGGCTTGACTTGCTACGAGAAGCTTGAGAATACTGTTGTTTTAATCCAATATTTCTAACTTCTATTATTTCTAGTGAAAATCTGTGTCCTGTAGGTATTGCTCCTTTGCTTTGGCACCATCTCACTCTGCAGCAGAGTTTGTTTTCCAAGCAAGGCAGCCCCTCTTCTCCCTTTCTTTTTCCCAGGCTGTGCTGACCCCTAGTCTCTTAAAGAAGGCTCAGAATAATGCACACAGCTTTTATTCACCAGATTCTACCTTCCAGAAATTTATTTTGGCCACTGATGCTTCATGAAACAACCCAGCCAGACTTGCAGTTTAATTTAAAAATACTGAGTCAAACAACAACAAAATTAATCTTTCATCCCTTTTATGCAAAAAGTGAAAGCACAGAAAACTGCCTTCAACTCCCTGGATTTTGTCTTTGCAGTGACTGGGCTGGCTGGTTTGAAATGGCCACTCCAGTGCTGCTGTCAGGTTTTTGGTGTGCATGCAGCTATGATGAGATTTTAATGATCCCCACTTCTCCCTCTTCTCCCAGCACAGTCTCTGGTGGGAAGGATACAGAGGGTAGTAGTAGTGCTATTAATTACCATGGGAAACCCACCCCAACCAACATCTGGGTTGGGTTTAACGGCTCTGTTTTCTTCTTCCAAGGGACCAGGACTCTTCCTCTCATCAGGAGGAGGTTTGATCCATAGCAAGCTGCTGCTTCACTGGGAATGAGCTGGGATTCAGCAACCCCACACAGGAAAAGAGGCAGGAGCAGGCACAGGGCTGTCAAAGGTACATACACACACAGAGGTGCTGGTGGGGAGGCAGGGAGTATAAAATCAGCTGGTGTGATGCACATTTGTATTGCTATTCCCTTGCCAGCCTTCCTGCTCAGGTGGAGAGGTGATGTCTTAGTGCTGCTTATCAATCACACTGCAAATAAACACTGTTTAATTTGAAAAGTAATTAAGGAAGTTAAATGTTAAACATAAGCTTTTGTCTTTCCAGTTAAACAAAAGTTTGGAGGAAAAAAAACCCCAAATATTTAATTAGAAAAATTACAATCTAATTGTATAAATAAGTCTGACACTACTATAAAAAGATTTTTAATCTCTTGTGTAAGTGCTTTAGCTTCATGCTTCAGGGTGTGGTGCTCTAATAAAATATTAACACATGTAGTTCCTTACTGTAGCTCTTCTACCCAGCATTGTCTGGGGAGCAGCTGGGGTTTGCATTTCCTAATCTGCTGCAGGCAGAATCACCCAAGGTAGCTCAAAGCACCTATACAAACTAACTCTGATTTATCTTTTTTTTCTTTTCCTTTTCCCCCTGAAGCAGATTAGGGAGTGATGATGTCCTCAGCTGGTAGAAATTTGGTGATCATAGTATGAATTTGGTATAGTTTGAGCACCACAAGCAAGGAAAGGTATGCTAACTTAGACACTGTTGTGTGCAGCAAGCAGTTTGAGTTTCACTGGCTTTTGGGGAGCATTGGAAGTTTTCCCCAAAGCAGTATCCTGTCCTTCTCTCTGAACAGGTCCAGGAGAGAGGAGCAAGCCCTGCCTGGCCTGTCTGCTCCTTAGGCGCCAGCAAACCTGCTGCCAACTGATAAGGTCACCTTGACTGAGTCATCATGCCTCACACTTGATTTTTGTGCTTGCTTGCGTGCTTTACACATTGTCCAAAGCCCAGATCTCTTCCATCTGCTCCCAGTACTATGGATCTGGACTTTTGACCATATACTGAGGGACCCCTTTGCCACTCACTAGCCACGGTGAAAGCTTGCTTGTGGCATCCTTCCATTGAACAAAGACTTTGTGGCCCTTCCTTCTGGCTATGGGTAGCACCACAAGGAAGGCGTGGGGAGGGGGGCCACTAGGTTGCATTGACCACCATGCTCACATGATGGGATGCAGCCAAGCCTGGCAAGATAGAGAACACCCTATGCAGGTAAGTGTTCCTGAACCCACCCGCCCCGTCCTTCCCCAGGCTTTGTCTCATCTCTGCTGCCCACAGGTGTTGAGCTAGTCCTGCTGTTTCAGTTTCTTTCACTGTTCCCATTTCACAATACCCAAGAATTCCTCTTCAGAGGTAAGGCATCAATACCTGTTCTTCTCACCACTGCCTAGCAGGGAGTAATACAGAGTTGAAGGGAACACCAATTTAGTTGGAGAGCTTCCACCTGAGAGCCTGTGCTTGATACCCAACCTCAGTGTCACCCTGTCTGAAATTCTTTCTGTAACCTCAGTTCATTGTTTCCATTGGCACACAGTTTATTCTATATAGGTATCTTCTGCAAAGCAACACTTAACCTGCTTTGCTGGGTCTAAGTGGTGTTCTTGACTCATGAATTTCTTTCATACTGTATAAATCTCATTTCCTGTGTTGCCAGGATCACACACCTCTTTGAATAGGAAGATCTGTGCAGCATCTGGTGACAGTGTGTATGTTGATTTAAAGCTTTCTCCTTCTGAGCACGCAGAGATTTTCCTGGAGCAGATAGAATTATTTAACAGCCTCTCTGGCTTCCTTCCCACACCAGCCCCAGCTTTTGAGATGGTTTTTTGACTCCTGTTCCCCAGTCAGACCCTGTTCTCCAGCCTGAGACAATCCTTGTTCCCAGGACCTACATTTTGTTGGCAGCCCCAGCTCCATCAGCTCTTTTTCTTGATCTTCCTGGAGTCTGGTGTCTCCTCAGCAAGGGATAACAGAGCTCTCCTGCCTGTCAGCTTCAGAAGATGATGGCCCATCGTGACTAACCTGTCTCCTCCTTGTCCCTCTGCCATCCACCATCCCCAGCTCCATGGCTTGTCCGTAACGTAATCCACTTGGCCACTTCTAGCTCTGAATGTTTCTATAGCTGTAGTCAAATGCTCAGCACTTAAATATTTATGTGCTAATTAATAATGAAAACCATAATTGTAGTTAGGTTTAAAAGTTTAATTTGGTGAGGAGTTAGCAGAGACACAGTCCATAACAATGAAACTGCGCTATTAATAAATATATATATTTAAGTATCTTTCCCTCTAGCAACAACATTGCACAAGAACAGTATCCTGTGTAGGGATGTCTGTGAAGATGTTTGCTTGGAAGCTTGGAGCAGGAAGTCATAAAGTAATAGGTAGGTTTTTTGGGTTTTTTTTTCAAAGAGTTTTTAAAAAGTCCTGTTAAAAAAAGTTTTTCATTCTGAAGCTTAAAAATGGAGAAGGGGAGGGGAAAATTCCTGGAAATAAATCTATTTATTTTCCAGTTCAGACAGGCCAGTCTGCAAATGCAGTATTTGTTGCATTCTTAAAGTAGAAGATCTTGCATTCAGCTGTGTTTCTAAAGTCACAGCGAGTCAATGATAATAAAAACAGTGCCGTTAGGATGCATGGTACCAACAGATCTGGGATGCTCTGCAGGGTTAGATCTGTGTGCAAGGTGAAAAATTCCCCACCAGCTCCTGCCTGTCTCTCTGCGAGGGATTGCTGCTTCCCAGCACCGCAGAAATAAACCGTCTTTGTCTGAGGAGGGAGCTGGTGGAAGTCAGCGGGATCGGGACGTAACCGTGGTGCGTTTCTCAACCAGCTCCCCTCTTTCCGGACAGCAGATCCCACTGCACCTGGCAGCAAAGCTCCTTCCCTCTCAGCACAGGGGGGGAGCTGAGGGATGAAGCTGGTGTGTAGCAGCACCCTGAACTCCTGTGATGGGACTCTTGTACCGGTTCCCATTGCCCTGCTGACTGAGATCTGGTGCTCCCCGTTTCTGACGTGGCCTTCAGACCTGTTTCATTCACATCTCCCACCCAAGGGTCGAGAGTGGTTTGTGTTAGGAGACCATCTCTCATGCTGATATGCAAGGATGGCTTTTCCCTTTCCTCCACACGTAGTTAAAAAAAAAGATAGTCGTGTCTAGTCTTGAGCAGCCATTTGTGCAGTAAAGAGCAAGGTGTGGCTGAGGGAGACCTGGATGGTGGATGTGGGTTGGTGAAGAACTACACGAGGTGCCCTCAAGAGGCCTGAAGAAAAGGAAGGAGTGAGCTTCCATGGGATTACTACTCAATCCAGGAGTGAGCGGAAGCAGGGTGGGCAAAAGGGACAAAAAATAAGATCAGGAAGAGTGAGTGGAGCAGAAGTGATGCAGAAAATGTTCTGGATAGCAAGGAATAGGATCTATGGGCTGTAGCGATGCAGTGCATATGGTGCCTGTGCCTTGTAAGTAGCTGTTCCTTGTCACCCTGCTGCTCCCCTGCAGGGTTGGGGTTTTTTTTTTTTTGCTGTAATATTTTCCTGGGAACATTTCTGTGCTGTTCCGTGGTGACTCCTGCTGAGAGAAGCTGGCGTTGCACCAGCTGCGCCTTCCCTGCCAAGCTTCGCCTAATGCCTGCTAAATTAAACCGATGCTGGAGAATTTATGATGTATTAGGAATGTGTAAACATAGGGGGAAAAATGAAATTAATGTTATTTGTGATAGCGTGGGCGTGGAGATAACTTGTGTTGGTGTTATGGGTAAATGTTGAAAGGAGGGATATTGTCGAGGGCTGGAATGCCATTCTAATGCCCGGCGGCAGAGGACTGTGCGGTGTAACGACGCCGTATAACCTCTCACTAGTGTGGCGTGTTGCTACCGGAGCCTTTCCCCCGGAGCCCTGGTCACACGGAGCGCTGCCGCACGCAGCCCGAGCTCGCGGTTTTTGGTCTGTTCACAATATTCCTCGAATCCTTGGATTTCGCCCCACAGCGCTCGCTCCCTCCCGCCCCTCGGGCAGCAGGACAAGACGGCTCCCGCTCCCCGCCGGGTAGGATGGGGTTAACGCTCGCTGCCATCCCATTGGCCAGCGAGCGGTGGGGCTCCCTCCGCCGCTCCTATTGGAGGCGAGAGGCTGAGGGCGCTAGGAGCCGGCCAATGGGAGGGCGCGTCGCGTCCCGTTGGCGAGGGGAAGGCGGCGTCTCATTGGTTGACAGGCGGGCGGTGAGTGGAGCGGGTGAGGCGGGGCGGCCGCCCATTGGCTGCGGGGCGGGGGCAAGGTGCCGGGCGGCACCATGTTGGGGAGCTGGCGGGGGCTGGCGGCGGCGCCGGCCGGGGCCATGGAGCGCGGGCAGCGGGCGGGGTGAGTGCAGCGCGGGGGACGGCGGGGCGCTCCGCGGGGCAGCGGGGGCTGGGGGAGGCCGCTCCCGCGCCTGCCTGCGTGGCTGGCGGGGTGGCGGCACCTGAGGGGCGGGCACGCCCCTGCCACCTCGCCCTGCCCTGCCCGGCTGGGGGCACCAGCCCGGGGCGGGCGTGAGGGTGAGGGCGGGCAGCCCGCCGCCTCCCTCCAGGCACTGCCGCCGGGGCGGGGTGCGGGCTGAGGAGCCCCGCGGAGCGGCAGGGAGGAGCCGTTGGAACCGTTACGGCCGTTGGTCAGGGGCGCGCGGTGCCCGCGCAGGTGCGCGGCCGCTCCGCCGGGCCCGGACCTGGCGGGGGGTAAGGGGCCGCGGCCTCCCGCGCAGCTGCCCCGCGGGAGGAGGAGGAGGCGGGGTGGGGAGAAGGCGGGCTGCGCCCCTTGGAGCGCTCCGGCAGGTCCGGCTGCGCCGCTCCGCCCTGCGGGGCTCGGGGCCCGGCGGTAGCAGCGCGCTGAAATCCGCACGGCCGGGTCCTGCGGCGCGCAGGACGTGTTCGGTCCGGGCAGAGCTGCCTCGCTGGGAATAGCTCTGCGGTGTCCGTAGGTGGGGGATCGGTTCCCGGAACGCCTCCCGGTTCACCCTGGTCCGTTAAGGACTCAAGGGACGCGGGTGTGAGCGGTTTATGTGCGCTCCAACCTTTCCCTCCTCTCCTGGATCCTGGCTTTGGGACGGAGCGGAGCCCCGCACAGCTGTGCAGCCCCTTCTCCCTCCCGAGGAGCCAGCTGCACGGTGAGCCAGCTCACAGTACCGCTTGCGGCTTAGCTAAGGTCGTTGTCTGGTCATGAAAAATAAGACGTGTATTGTCGAGCAGAAATTGTGATCCTTGTTGTGAAAGCCGTGGGTTTATCTGTTTTTAAAGGACATCTGTCTTTAGATCCTCTCAGGATACAGATGTGGATAAGCAGTGCAGCTGGTTTGGTTTATGTTAGCTGAGGCCCTGGTCCTGCAATATACATACATGCTTTAGGGTCTGAGCAAACAGAAAAGACTGTAAAATATAGATTCTAGTCTTGCAGTGATTCCATGTGAATGAATCCCACCTGGTATTTATTACAGAGCAGGGCATTAATGCTGTGGTCTTATATTTATTGGAAAATTACTCCATGCACCACTTGTGTCCTTAAGTCTGACCTACTTAGTTGCAACAAGATTTGTCTCCATTTACAGTACAAAATCTCAGGAGGGTGAGGTAGATTTTGTTTTCCTGCACGTTAACAAAGTTGGCTGCTCAGTTCTGATACTGAAATCTCTTGTCTTCTGGTTCATTATTCTCTGCCTCTCCTCTTGGGAGTAAGGGAAATTGATTGGCGCTGTCTTACAGCAGAGACAGGCTTCTTGTTGAATCTCAGATGGATGCACAAACCCTGGTTGAGTTTTTGGTGCCTATCTTAGGTATGAACTGAATAAACATCAGGTTGAGAAGGAAGACTGCAGAATTTTCTTACTGCTTTGGCTTCACTTCCAAGTTGAACAAGGCTCCCTAAAACATTTCCAGCTTGCATTATTGTGTATCTGCCCAAGATGGTCAGGTGGAACTTAAGTAACTGGGATGGGGAGTTGTTCTTTAGTGGTGAAACTGGCCCGTTTTCAGTTGTTTTCTGAACAGATCCCAGTACCTTCAGCTCCTGCTCAGGTCCCTTAGTCTTCCACTTCGGAGTACTTTGGATTCCCAGCTCCTGCAGCGTTCCCAGCTCCCTCCTGTACCAGCTGTGCGCACACTGGTTGCCCAGATGGCCCAGACAAACAGGCTAACTGTTGAGCTAACGCTCCAGCCTTTCCCTCAGCACTCCCCAGCTGCCAATTCCCAATAAACACATAAACTCTTGTCTTCAAAACATCTACTGTTCTCTCAGATGTATTTTAAATTAGCCAATGGATCCAAAAGCTTACCAGTGAAAAGTGTGGTTATATAAACTTTGTTTCCATAGGAAACCGTGCTTGAAGGAAAGTTGCTCTGTGAGGAGAATTAAGGAAGCCTGGCTTCCTGGGACTTGTTTGCCACATCCTACCATGGTAACTCCTGCCTGTCTCCTGCCACCCCCGCTCCCCTGGCAGCTTCTCTCTCCCCAGGACTGCACCCAGGTGCTGCCTGTGTCCCAGTTTGCCCCGTCTTTATGTGTGTAGTCAGCTGGGTCGGGTGTTCCTCTTTGCTGAGTGGCCAGCTGGTAAAGATTGAGGATATATGCTGAGTTGTCCTTGGCTTCCTGGGGCTTCTGTCTGGCCAGTTGTTTTTGTAAAGCTCAGGGATGTATTCCCCTGACAGATGTTGCAGAACTGTAGGTAACAGATTCTAAAGTTACTGAGGAACAAAACGAAGCAAGGTGGATAGACACATGGACAAAATGATTTCATTTCTCTCAGAAGATGCATGAGAATGTATCTGGCAGTTACTGATTTTTACAGTTTCAGGCATAGATAACGTAGTGGTTAGAATGCTTCTGATCTTTCACATTTATCTATATTCTAGTTCTCAACTGGGGATATGCAGTTGTGCATGTGGAAAGTTTGACTGTCACAAAGATTTTCCTTATAGATAACAGGGGATTTAACAGAAAAAGAGATAGAGAAATAGCAGATGAGTGAATATGGGTGAAGCCTTGTGCACTGGATTACTAAACTTGTACACAAACCAGACAGCCTACAGAGAGCAGAAGTGACAGAATGAGTCTGAAAAATCTAAGGAAAGGTCTGTGAGAGCCTGCCTGTGAAAACTGAAATAACAAGGCTTAGGCAGAGAAGGAAAGCATGAGCTACTGGGGAGCTGGCTGGAGAGGGGAGGATAGGAAGAAAGATTGATCTGGTGAGACTGAAGTATGTTTTGGGAAGAGGAAAATATCACTACTGTATACACAGTTCCTTCAAGGCATTTTCCAGGGTTTACTGGAGGGCTTTTAAAGACCTTTTGATAGGAGATCCCAAAAGACATAGTGTATTTAGGAAGAGAAAATGTGCATTTAAACAGGAATTAGAGCGTATTTAACCGTATTTATTTCAGATTGGCATCTGTTTGAGCTATGATTTTTTGTGTGCTTGTGCTTGCTTTGCCTGCTCTCAGACCCTATTTGTCATTTGGAGCATAACAAAATCCTTGTCCCAAAGACTTGCCCTTTTCTTCAAGTTAACTTCTTCCAAAACTGTATAAACATTTTCTTACAGCACCTCAATGCTGTCACTCTTGCCATCTTCAGTTGAAAACAATAAAGCCTAAGTTCTTGCTCTCCACGGTAAACTTCTTCAGGAAGGGGTTTGTTTTTGTTGGCTCATGCAGCAAGGAGCATAATGTTGGTACCTAAAGAGTGGTGTGCAGGTTCTGCAGCTAGCGTGTGAAATCGATTGCATAGCAACCTCTGGGGTGTTTTATTGTTTGCTGGAGAAAAGCAGCTGATGATTCATTTCAGCAGATGTCAGCAAAAAGTCAGAACTAACTCACCTGCTTAAAGCTACCGAGAGCAAAATCGGGGTGGGTGTGACAGTTTAACTTGGCTGGCAGCCAGACAAGACACAGCTACTCACAGCCTTCCCCCCTGGCAGGGAATCGGGGAGAGGATTGGAGGGGTGAAGGTGAGGGGACTTGTAGGCTGAGATAAGAACAACTTAATAGTTGAAAAAGAACAACTTAAAAATTGAAAACACAATCCCAGAAAAGCGAGCCTGAGAGAATCCCCCCCCTTCCCAGTCCATCCTGGTTAATGCACTAAACGTGAAGTGACGTGATCTGCAATATCTCATTGGCACATCCAACTGTCAGTTCTGGGTTTTACTCACTACTACACTTTTCTTCTCCACCCCCAGTTCCAGTCCTCTGCTCTTGGGAACTGCCCAAGCACAGTGTCCTTGTAGTTATCAACATTTCTTCTCATAACAATGCTCACTGAAACCACAACACAGTGCTTTCTACCTACTATGAAGAAAATTAACCCTATCCTAGCAAAAACCAGGACACTGGGACGTCAGGGGTAACTGTGTAACCTCAGGAGAAATGTTTGGTGAGGATTGGTTGTTCAGCTTAACTGAATTCCCTTAAGGAATTACTGAAATATTTTACAGCAGTTTGGTTTGGTTTTTTTGGTAAATTCTATCTACATAGTTGGAGATTTTCAAACAAAATTTGTTTTAAAGCTGTCACAAAAGATAAACTAAGTAAATGACCTTTAATTCAAGTGGTGGCTCTAGTTCTGTTCTTCTCCCTCCCACAAAAAGAATGCCCCTAGGTGAATTCAGCATTCCTGAAAAACGGTTTAGGAAAGTGAGTGCCCAGCTTGTGCTCCAGAGGTCTGAAACATTTCTGTCTGTGCTTTAGCTGACCAGCACCAGGCTGTCAGCTTTTCTTTGAATGCATGTGTACATGTCTCATCACGAGGAGTAACTGCTCTGAAGTGCACTGGGTTCTTCTGTGTAACTTCTTACAAAATTTAATGGATTTTAAAAATTAATGAAAACAGATTTTGATAGCAGCAATGTTGAAAATTATTTAGGATTACTAGCTTTAAAGAACTGAAATGATGAAATTACAATGAGGGAGTACAGTGATAGCCTGATCTGCTTTGCTTGCTTTCTTAGGCTGAAGAATAATGTTCTCTGGGGCTCTCCTGGGTGAGTCTGTCTTTGCAAGAACAAGGGATTTCAGGTCAGCTGCGTCATTCCTTGTGGGTGTTTCTCATTCTCACGCTTGCAGTGTGTAATATGCAGATTGACCTGCTGTTTGGAGAAATAAAGGCTGCCTAAACAGAACAGAGATCAACAAGAATTTGTTTTAATTTCCATATAAACACATGGTTTGTTGTCTTTCACTATTGAGACAAGCACTTATTTTCCAGTAGATTACAATCAGTACTGCATGGTTAACTGGGGACCACAGTACTGGTTTGAAGCATCCCTGAGACTTGGAAGCCGCCTTTCACGCTGCCCTCTGCCCTCCGTGGGGGTTTTACTTCTGTTGCTATTAACATTAAACCACTGGTTCATGTTTTGGTTTTAACTCACTGTCATTAGGAGACTTTCACTTTTTTTTCTCTGCTTCAGCAGACAGGTTTTGTAGGAAGTATTGAAGAGGCCAAATGTGTAACTTGGGAAGGGCTGAACTGCACTGAGCTGTCACCTGAAGTGGGATAATGACGGCAGAAAAATTCAGGTGGCAAACTGGGCTGAAAGCTGTGCTTCTCCATCGTCAGGGCCTGTCGCCTGTGAGCTGAGTGGGGCTCAGCTTGGTCGCTGAAAAGAGTGATTTTGAAAATAGGAAGATCTGACAGTTTGTCACCAAATGTCCTCATCCCTCTTGGTGGCTTCTTTGTGACTGTTTCTGAGCGGCTCAGCTGCTTACCCTTTGTTGGACCGTGGTTTTACCTGCAGACACAATGACTAGCGCTGCTGCAGGAGAAACACTTGTTCTTGGCCTCGTGGTGTGCCGTCCTTAGGTGTTTGTGAAACTATGTTGGAAACCAGACTTGGGTGAAGGAAGAGCAAAGCTAAAAATGAATGAATGAAATACTCAGGCTTTAACACTGATCACATCTTTCATGAAGTGCATTGCGTGAAGGTGGGAAGTACGTGGAGGACAGGTCTGTTCTTTGGGTGACAGTGCTGTCTTGAGTAACTGGAGGTGCCCTTCTAGATGGGTAGACTTTGTAGGCACTTGATGGGTCATCTCTCACTATTTGAGCTGCTGTGCCACCCTCCCTTGTGTCTCTGACTTGCAGCAGTCGTGATATTTTGTAGTCAGAGGATAAACCCTGCACTGGCTCAAAAGCTGGTAACAGTGGGTGGTTCATGCACAAACCAGAGGTGGTGGTTAATGTTTGGGTGGGTCAGCAGCCTGGATTGTTGAACTACCCTGCAGCTGGGTTGTGTGAATGCTAACATTGACACAGGGGAAGGTGGGAGTGCCACGTAGCTGGGAGGTAGGGTGGGTCTGCTATAGGCCTAATGTAAATTTATTTAAGGTGCTTTTTTACTAGTCCTCTTGTATGTGCCAGACTCAGTTCTGCACCGATGACTTGCTGAAAGGGTCCATCCTACTGTCATCTGCTGTTTGCTTCATCTTTGATGGAGGTGTACCTCAGTGATACACTCAGGCCCCTCAGAACCTCTTCTTTAGGAAGAAATTCTTTGCTGTGAGGATGATCAGACACTGGCCCAGGTTGCCCAGAGAAGCTGTGGCTGCTCCTCCCTGGAAGTGTTGAAGGCCAGGTTGGATGAGGCTTTGAGCAACCTGGTCTAGTGGAAGGTGTCCCTGCTGATGGCAGGGGGCTTGGGACTGGATGAGTTTTAAGGTCCCTTCCAACCCAAACCAGTCTGGGATTCTATGATAACCATTGTACTCCCCCCTGTGACATTTCCATATAGGGCATGGTGTCCACGTGGACACAAGATGGTTGTGATCTGCATTTGGCCAACAAGTCGTAGTCTGTCTGTCCTTTGGTTGCTGCTGGTAAATTAATTTAGCCTGTGCAACTTGTTTTTCCAGTGACGTGATTAATAATGGCTGGTTTATTCCCTTATTGGTAAGTCACATGAGAAGGCTTTTCTGTATTAGTCCTTCCACAGCTGAGGGTGCCCTTTGTGGTTTTCATGGTTAGCACAGCTTGTGCAGAGAGACATCTCTGTTGGCTCCGAGTGTTCCTCAGAGATGTGCCTTAGGATCCATTTCTGTTTGGGTTTTAACTAAGATTCTGAAGATAATTTCTGTCCTCATAATTGAAATACAGTTGACTGTGTGTTATGTGGTGGGTCTGTTCAACCAAGGAAGGAGTGACAGGACAAGAGGAAATGACCTCAAGTTGCACCCAGGGCAGTTGAGATTGGATGTGAGGAAGAATTTCTTTGCTGAAAGGGTTCTGAGGCATTGGAAGGGGTTGCCCAGGGCAGTGGTGGAGTCCCCATCCCTGGAGGGATTGAAGAGTCGTGTAGACACAGTGCTGAGGGACATGGGTCAGTCTGGGACTGGTCAGTGTTGGGTTAATGGTTGGACTCCATGATCTTAAAGGGCTTTTCCAATCCGGGTGATTCTGGGATTACACAGGACACGGTGCTGGCCAAGGCTTGTTGGGGGGTGACAAGTCTTGCAGCCCATGGTAAATATAGCAACACAGATGTGGCTTCAGCAGTGTTGTAGGTGAGGTTTCTGAGAAGAAGCAGTGTTAGTGTTTGGGGTTTTTTTTCCCTTGTTAATTTGGTGTTGAGATTACAGCTATCTTGTCTGTTTTTTGTGGTTGCTGGTTTGACAGTTGACTGCAGAAGACACACAGTTAACCACAAGGAAGCAAAGTTGTCGTCCCCCACCTCCCTCCCCCTTTTTTTTTTTTGAGATTGGAAAAAAGCTGAATAAATTATAGTGACAGCCACTGAAAGGCAATAAACAAATTAAGTCTATTCTGTCCTTATGTTTTATACCTTCAGGAAAATAGGCTGTGCAGCTGTTCTCACTGGTTGTCAGATGTCAGCAAATCTACCTGGGAGCTTTCTCTTGAGGGACACATCTTTAGGAAACCAGAGGTTATGGGTTCTCTTACTAATGTGAAAGCGTTGGTGAAATTGGAGCCATCAACTTAAACTAGAGTTTTCTGTGGAAGCCTTGCCCGTGGTGGTTGCAGCTGTTCTGATTTCAGCTGTGTAGAGATGCTGTCAGGCAATTTCCCCCTTTGTGCAGATCACTGAGGAGCTGCAGGAAGACAGCAAACCCCGTGTGTTTTACAGAAGTGTTTGGGCTTTAGGATACAAATGTGTGTAAATGCAAACTTAGATTCCAAGCATAAACTCAGTCTTGAACTTGGTGGGATCTACAGCAAAGCAGTTTTGTAAGTTTGTGTTTTATTTTTTAGGGGCACCAGAAGATGCTTCAGTGGTGATACTTCTTTCACAATGCAAGTTATGAACGAAATTCATTAACTAACATCCCCTTCCTCACCCTGATCTCCCATAGACTTCCTGTAACACTTGGAAGAAAGGGTCAGGGGAGAAGGGCTGAAGGTCACCATGAAGCTAAAGCAGCGAGTTGTGCTGTTGGCCATCCTCCTTGTCATCTTCATTTTCACAAAGGTTTTCCTCATTGACAACTTGGACACCTCAGCTGCCAACCGCGAGGACCAGCGCGCCTTCCACCGGATGATGGGCAGCCTCCGTGTGGAGCTGGACCCCCGGCTTGACCACACCCTGCAGTCCCCCTGGGAGATCGCAGCCCAGTGGGTGGTGCCCCGGGAGGTGTATCCCGAGGAGACACCCGAGCTGGGGGCCGTTATGCATGCCATGACGACAAAGAAAATAGTAAAAGCTGACGTGGGATACAAGGGGACCCAGCTGAAAGCTTTGCTGATACTTGAAGGAGGACAGAAGGTTGTCTTCAAACCCAAGAGGTAAATATTGCCTTCAGTAACTGAATTAATAACTGCTTTATGTATATTTCTTTAATCTCCATGTTGTTGATTAATGTTTTAAGTTACAAATGTACACGTCAATGGAAAGGCCACTCTGTTATTTGTGACAGACAGTGTAGAACCATGCTGTTCCTCTAGTGACATTGGTTGCTGTGCCAGCTCTTTCTTAGGCTGTGCAGCTTTGATGCTGGAAGTGGCCTGTCTGTAGGTTAAAAGAGTAATCACTGTGCTCAGTCCTGAGGGAGTGTTGGTTAAGCCTGATATTTCTGAGCAGCATCTTCCCGATTGTGGAGGTGCAGGTTCTGGCAGTGTGGAGACAAGTCTTGCCTGCTTTTTCTGAGTAAGGGTCCTGTCAGACTGCCATGAAAGAATGCAGTGCAACAACAGGGAAGGAGTGAAAGTTGACAGTGGTCTTAAAAGTAGATCTGGGTGTCTGGTGTAGCTACATGAGGACTGTAAAAATGGCCTGGTAGGTCAGGGTGGAAGCGCCTGTCTTTCCTGTCTGCCAGTAGTGAATAACATAGGAATGGGCAGGTAGTGATAGTCCTTGGCATGCTCTCTGTTTATGGTGATCAACAAGAAAATTTGATATGATTGAACATTCATGAAGAGTCTTGTGCACGTCTGTAAAGCTTTTTAAACTGTTTTGCCTTCAGGGAAAAGGAGAAGAAAGAAAGATGTAAAAATGTGAGGCAGGTGTGCTTTATGGGAAACAAGAAGTGTTGTCATCACAGCATGAGTACGTCTCTCTCCAAAGGGTGTTGGGTTGAGCAAGCGTGAAGTTTTTCCTGTCATGTTGATGAATGATCAGAGAATGAGAAAAAAAAATCTACCTTCCACTTCTTGGATTTGCAGGCCTGTTTCTTTATGGTCAATTACTGGTGTGACTGGAGCTTCACTGTGGGGCTAGGCTGTGTTTAACCAGTGTGAACCTTCCACACAGAAGCCTTGGTGCTACAGCAGGCGGCTGGTCCGATAGATGTAGCACCAAGAGGTGGCATTTCTGTGGTGCTTTCTGTGTGAGTGAGTGCTGTGAAGTGTTTCACCAGGCATTAAATTACACTCTGCATAATGGAGTGTCTGTGCAGGCAGTCACAGCCAGTGTGCTCCAGCAAGGGCGTGTGCAGCTGGAGGAGTGCTTGGCAGTTTATAGGAAGGATGGACAGTATGGTCCTAGCCATACTGGTAGGCCACTATTCTGTTTGTGACAGCTGAATAGCTAGATGTGTAGGTAGAGACCCACAATGACCTTCTGTTATTGCAAAATAGTCTCTTTAAGTAGCTTTTGACCTGAAAGGTATGTGAAAGTTACTACTAAAAACCATTTAGATAACATTACTGGTTGGGAAGAATGAATTCTCTTGATTTGCCACCTTTATTCTAGAAAGGACTAGATGCCTACTGTGCATGGAAGCAAGAAGTTGGTTGTGTTTTACCAATGAGTTTTAGCTCTGCAACTTTCAAAACATGCCCATGTTTTCTAAAGCCTGCTCTAAGTGCATACTAAAGACATGACTTTGAGGCTGTGTGCTGAGGATTAGCTATCTCATTTCAAAATGACTTGGAATCCAGCCTGTTACTAATGATTTATAGATGCTACCATCACATGTGAAATAAGATGTTTGTTTGGTGTAAGTTCCAATTTGACAGTCAGATCAAATTAGATCTGACTGTCAAATCCTCTGTCAGGTCCCCCTCCTAAAAACTCCATGCCATCCTGCACTTCTCTTTAGAGCTGCCTTGCAGAGAAGCTAAAACATTTGCTTGGGCTGATGAGCTGGACTGTTGTCCTGCCCAGGAGATCTTCCCTGGGCAGGGTTAAAACATCAAAGCAGAGCACTGTGGCTTCTCTTACACTGTTGCTGCTACTGCTTGAACGCCGAGTCTGCTGGAAATCATCCAGTTCACGTAATTTGTTACATAGATGGAAATGAGAAAATAGGTGATCTAATTTGGCCTTATTTTATTGGAAAATGTATTGCATTCCACCTGTTTGCTTGGTATTGATTGTGGCATTTTCTGCTCGTCTGAAGCATGCTTCTTAAGCAGTATCTAGACCCGATTCAAATGTCATGAGGCTCAGAAATTTGTCTTTGCCTTGCTGCTTAAGTAGCATCTATTAAAAAATAAAAAAAAGAAAAAAAAATGCCACCACTTCGCTAAAATATACCATTGTTGTTGTAATGAGTGTCTAATTTCTGTTCCTTGCTGTTCATTGTCTTTTCTCCACCAGAATAGAGTCCTTTTATATCCACTGTTGTCCTCAGGTTCATGCTTGCTGATCTTCTAGCTACTAAAGACTGCATTTGGCATTTCTTCCACAACATCATATTGTATTTTCATGTTAATCTCTAATCCATTCTAACCCCAAAATCAACTGTGGAGTTGCTGCTTTCCAGTATAAATAGTTCCCTGTTCTGTAGCTGGATCTGTGCTCTTTGTTTTTAGCTGTGACTTGGCATATGGTTGGATTAGTTTGAGTGGTCACCACTTCCCAAGCTCTTGAGACCGCTGTACATTCCTGACCTTTCCTCCTCACTTACTGCTTCCACAGTCAGGACACTAGTTAATCTCATTAGTAATTTTTCCCTCTCCCATTGGCAATGATTTTGAAAGTGACCCAGAGTCTGTTTAACATAGCACTGTTACCTCACTTCGTTACTCTGAACAGCAAGATGGGTGGAAATCCTGCATGAATCACCCTCTGTATCTGATTTATTCCAATCACAGGTATGCCAGGGATTATGTGGTGGAAGGAGAGCCGTACGCTGGCTACGACAGACACAACGCAGAAGTGGCAGCCTTCCACTTGGACAGGTATGGAATTACTGGGTTATCTCGCTTTACTGTCTCTGGTAAACACCTTTTCAGACTTGGGGGGAAAAAGGAATCCCTTGAAGAATACCCCTCAGATGTGAGCTGTTGCTACCCTGCCAATATACCACACTGAAACCAAAAATAAATATTATCTTTTTTTGCAAAACTTCATTTCAAAGATCCCAGTAAGGTTCTAACATTTAAGGTTTTTGTGAAAAATTTGAAAAGGAGAATGAGCACTGAAACCACTGGTACTTTGTATTGGAGAAATGGTATGGAAGATGTATGGTATGTGGAAGAAAGAGCTTAGCCAAATCCCTTTAAAGAGTCTGAAATGCTGAATGTGTGTACTAAGTGATGTCCAGTACGTGACAAAGTTCAGTCTGATGTCTAGAATAACCATTTAGTCTAGCCTAAATATGAATCAGTGCATCCTAGAGGAAAAACAGGTATTCATATATTAATTGTGTTCAGGGGTACCCAGGTGGTTTTGTAATCCTGAGCTGGAGGTGCAATTAGAAGAAAAACAAAGTACATACAAAAAATGGGAGAGAAATTAGCAAACACTGAATGTTGATAGTTATGAAATACAACTTAAAGGTGCAGTTTCATCTAGAATAAATGAGCACAGCTCATGTTGGCACTTTGGAGACTGTTTCTGAAGATAAAGATGTGAAAAATTCCTATACAAAGAGATTTAAAATCTTGGGAAAGGGAATAAGGAGAGATAAATATAATGAAGAATAGAATGGCTGAACTTAAATTGAGGTTTCTAGTACATAAATAAGAGACTCATCAGTGTGACTGAATTCATAGGTGGTGAAAGATATATTTGGTAGTCCTAGTTCATCTGTGTAACTCATTGCACAGGCAATGGAAATCGGTAATTCTAGGAAGATTTGGTGTTAACTAGTTGTGTAATACCCTTTGTTGCTGTTGCAATCTTGATGTGGTGGGCCAAAATCAGGGTATTTTAAGACCTAAAAAAGATGATGTAGCCAGATGTCTGTCCATTTGTGCTTTCAAGAAACAAACAGACTTCAGTGTCCCTGAAAAAGCAGTGATCAAATATTGTAAAGCAACAATTCAAAGCCCCTTTCCGTGTCCAAACCCCTCTTTCTTAGCTCTTCCTTGCTTTCTCTTTGGCTGACTTTTGTGCTTGTTTCTCTGGCCTTTCTCCTGTCTTTGTGGGCGTGCATCTCTGTGTTCTTCAAGAGTACCCAGCAGAAGCTACTTGCCTCCATCACTTCAGCCTGTGTGTTCGATTTGAGTGGTGACAGTTAGGTATTTTGTCTGAGGATGCCATTGTTTCAGGAAGGACCTGAAAAATACTGGTAAACATACCCACAGCGGTGTGTTTGCCACTCATGGGCAGGCTGTGCTATCCAGGGTAGTGGCCTTCCAGCTGTGGGTCTGAAAATACAGGGACAAGTTTTCCAGGTCTAAGCTCTGTGCTTATTTCCTTGGAACACCTGCATTTCTCAGGCTGTGTGTAACTCTCTGTATTGGCGAGGAATTTTGTCTTTATGCACACATGATTTGTTCAGGTGGACATTTTGTGTTGCACCTTCTTAGAGGTGTTTTGTACTCATGGAAGGGGACTTACTTGTTGAATATTTTTAAAAACAAAGACTTTGCAGCTGCTAGAGGGACTCTCCCAGTATCTCTGTGGAACACAGACTGACCCTTTTTCAGAAGGGACAGTCTCTTTTCAACTCTTTCTGAGATGCAAAGACTACCAAAAGGGGTATCAAAAGTGTATTAAGAGAGTTGGGGCTGACACTGCACTGCTGTTTGTACTCCTCCTTTAAGCACTTTTAAAATTCCATTACAAATACCCAAGTCATTTGTGGGCACAGAGCAAAGACTGTGGCAGACATGGAAGTGGGACCTGGATCTTGTGACTGCAAGTTTTATGATTGTTCTCCCACCTCTTTTTTTTTTTTTCCCAGACACTTCAGGCATTTGGTTTTGTTCTACCATTCTCTCTTCCCTTCTCCCTCCTCATGCCAAGAAAAATAACTCCTGGATTGTTTACTTTCAAGTATAATTGAATTTGGCTTAAACATAACATTTTAATAGATAGCAATTCCCACAAATTATAAATTATCTTTCCAGGTGACCAGCTCAAAGGCCATATGGTTACTGCTTCAGCCTGTCCACAAGACAAATGATGGATATTTCTGGTATGAGGTCTGATTTCTGAGAGCTGGAGCATGGTGCATCCTGTGTTGCTCTGCTGCTGATGCTCTAATAAAGGAATGTCACTGGTGGCCTATAAAGCAACTTTAACATCCAGGCACTTAAGAAAAAGGAGTTTCCTTACTCTGCCTTGCAGAAGAGAGGAGGTTGCTGCAGGGTTCCAACTTTATTCTTTGGACAACAGCAAAGAGATGTTGCTTTTATTTTCAATTTTTAATTTAGAACTGCTGCCTGTGTTGCAAATTCTCATGTCATTTGTTTTTTTTACCCCAAATCAGAATCCTGGGTTTCCGACGAGCTCCACTGGTGGTTGGCAGGTTTGTGAATCTGCGTACAGAGATCAAACCAGTTGCCACAGAGCAGCTTCTGGGTACCTTCATGACTGTGGGTGAGTGGATTGTGCTGCAAAAAATGTGTTTAATGGGAAAAAAAGAGCTGTGGGACTCTGACACAGCTATAGAACAGTTAATTATGATACAGGAAGCTGGTGAGTCTCTCTCTGTGCCAGCAGAGATCGTAACGCTTGTATAACCCCGTTTGGCGGGGGACGAGAGCTTGATTTTCTCCAAATCGTTTTTCCCTCTGTAACTTCTCTGTGTTCTCTCATGCTGCTGTTACAGATGGGATATTTTTTTTTGAGTAGGAATTTTCTCTGCTGTCAGAGGTGGTTAGAAAAGTCTGTGATTAGACCTGAAAGGCAAAAAAATGGAACTGTATTTTAGCGTGAACACAGTGGTGATTTGGGCTGATTTAGAGATCTGATGCGTCGGTTGGTGTTAGATGGTGTTTGTGCTACATCAGAGCCTCTGAGCATTCATAACTAAATGTGTCAGAACTTCTGTGTGTTGTTTACAGTAGTAATGATGTGAAGGGCACTTAATGGGAATTATTAATGTGAACTCCTACCAGGTGGTCATTAAGCACCAAGAAATTACTTCTGCTGCAGCCTTAACTCCTTCAGGCTTTCATGAAATATGCACCTATTACTCTTTTTTTTTTCCCCTCTAATAAGAAGACTCTAGTGTTGATTGTTCATTAACAACTGATAAATATGTGTGCCTGTGTATATTTCCATTACAAGCACTCTCAGCAGGCTCACCTACTAAGTTTGCCTAACACCTTCAGTTAGAAGGTGTAACTTTCAGATGGGAGTAGCTCTGCCTTGCCAGACTGTTTTTGCATTCAGGTTGGGTGTCTGCCTCAGGCAGACTTTACTTTGTCTAATTTCAGCCAAGATAACTAAGCAGTTTTCTAGCAGAAATGCTGACTTGAAAAGTATGGCTCCAGAAATGTTCATGGCCTTTCCTTAGATTTCCTTGGAACCGCCTGTTCTGCAGAGCGTGAAGCAAAGAAATGGACAGATCTGGGGAGAAGATTGTGATCTCTTGTCAAACCAGATTTGACCAAGTTTCTGATGTTTTGAAGGAAAAATAGTTCTTGCATACTCAGTGCAGATTTGCTAGAGTTGCAGCTAGAATCTCAAAGAATTCTGTCTCTTGCTAGACCTGCTGCAGGCCATGGATAGGAAGAGAGGCTTGCAGGGCTTTTCATACAAGGAAGAGATCTAGTCTACTGCAAACTGTAAGACATTCTTCACTGTGAGGGTGGTGAGACACTGGCCCAGGTTGCCCAGAGAAGCTGTGGCTGCTCCTCCCTGGAAGTGTTCTCGGACAGGTTGGATGAGGCTTTGAGCAACCTGGTCTAGTGGAAGGTGTCCCTGCTGCTGGCAGGGGGGTTGGAACTGGATGAGCTTTAAGGTCCCTTCCAACCCAAACCAGTCTGGGATTCTATGATACTCTGTGTTGTAAATTATTGTCTGTCTGATGTCTTCAAGTTGTCTGCCTGGGGAAGTGGGAGCACAAGAGCCGGGATGGAGGACTGCAAAGGAGTGCTGGCTGGCTAAGGAATTGTGGTGTGGGATTTGGGCCTATGGTGTAAGCATGGAAAATGAAAAATAGACCTTTCACTGAGCTGGGCCTAGTCTGGGGAGGATGTTGGATGTAGAGCCAAAGGAAGAAAGAACCGGGAGTAAGTGGGATGACAAGGAAGTGAGACATAGTTGAAGAATATTTTTGGAAGAACATGGGTGAGTATGGAACCGAAATTGACTTGGCAAGAGTCAAGTGAAGACAGGTTAGAAGGGTGAAGTAGAAAAGGTTAAGCTAAAAATATTAATCTAGGCTGTGTAGATTACTTTACAGGCTACACAGGCCGTAACAAAGGAGAGCCTGCAGAGTTTCAGTGTTCCTCTCCCGTCGGGAGACATGCGTGAAACTTCTGACAGATCCACGTTCCTGTGTGATACCAGAATGGCAGCTCCCTTGTGTTTCCCCTGCTGAGCCAGCTCAAGTAACTGGGATGTGTGGCAGGTCTCAGGGCTCCCAATCCATTTGAGTTCTGCTTGGTCTTTTTTTCACTTGTCTCTTTTTGGCCAACTTTTAACAAAAGTGTGAAATCTGACACATGAATTGTGAAATGTGAAAAAGCAGCAGTGCTATAGGTTGCAAAGTCAAGGTCCTAAGGACTAGGAAGGGATCACAAAACTAGCTGGTAATGCAGTGTTGTATTAACTCTCAGTGTGATAAAAACATTAGAAAACAGAATTACTCTCTCCTTTGGATATGAGTCTTTCATCTCACTTTGAGTGAACAGATATCTGTTTAATCTCTTTTGAGCCCCTCCCTCTCAGAGATAGGAAGCATGAGGTCAAGTGCAGTGAGATCCCACTGCAGGGAAGGCTGTGCTGCAACAGCAGACTTCTGGATTTCAGTTGGTGTGCCTTGGATTAACCTCTGCTCTTTGGATGCCTTTTTTTTAGGTAATAACACTTGCTTCTATGGAAAGTGCTACTACTGTCGGGAGACAGAACCAGCTTGTGCAGATGGGGACATCATGGAGGGGTCGGTGACGCTGTGGCTGCCGGATGCCTGGCCTCTTCAGAAGCATCGACACCCCTGGGGTAGGACTTACCGGGAAGGCAAACTCGCCAGGTAGGAGGACATGATGGGGTTATTCTTTATACAGGATATTTTGTACTGGAATTGTGCTTGCAATAATTCTAGGTGTTCTCAAGGAGTAGGTGTTCTCAAAACCTAGAGTTTTGCTGACAGCTTTCTTGATATGGTACCAGAAGCCAAGAAGTCGAGGATGAGATTTAAATTAAAATGAGAAAGAAAGAAATTTTCATGGTTTTCCACAATACTAAGTGCTGTTCTTTTCCTGCTTTTTACCCAGAACAGAAATCCACCAGACAGTCACTCTGAGCTCTGAAAATCTTGGCCCTGGGCAAACTAAGACTTTTCTCATGTGCCACTAGGCCTTCTTTTGACACTGCCTCTCTGTGGCCCACTAAAATATGGTAGTGGTGTGTTGTCTTCTGCCAGACCTGGCTTCATGGTCTTTATAGTTTGTTTCAAGAGTTGTGGAGCTGGTTTAGCTTAAGTAGGTAGGCACTGAAAGTTGTTCTTTGCTTTGAATAGCATCAGTGTTTGAATATTACAAGCTCAGCATCTAAAGGATGCTCTCAGAGAAGGACAAACATGGGATCTAGCAGTCTCGTACTGTAGATGAAACGTGTCCGAGTGTTTGGGTTGGAGATGGTTTTGCCCTGACCACAGCAAATGGGTTTGAGCTTAGTAAACTTTTTCCAAGTCTGTGTCCTGAACAAGTGATTAGGAAGAGATTTTTTTAGTCCTTGATCCAAAATATGCATTGATTTCCAGTGACATGATTGTTCTAAGAAAGAATCTCATCCAAAGGCTTCATTGAATTGGTTTAGAGTATTAAATGTACAGTTTCATTTTTGAGCAGCAGATGTTCTCTCCTTTTCAGCAGGTCAAAATTAGCTGTATTTAGTACATAGTAAATTACAGTAATGAATTGACTAAATTTCTTGGAGGTGTTTCTTTTCTGAGAGACTGTTTTTCATCATAAACTGCCTGCTTGCACAGGATTTTACCCTGATACCTGTGTTGATTTGATATTTACTGTGTTTTAAACTTACTTGCTCTTGCCTCGTTCAGGTGGGATTGCATAGTTCTGTTGGTTTGCACCTTGTCAAGTTGCACTTTTCACTTTGAGAGCATCAGGAGAATTAAATGTTCGAGGTGTCATGCTCTCCTTTTTCTGTGTCTGGTAATTATGGAAAAATCACTGTAGATTTTCCAGATTTAGCTGCTTCTACTCCATTCTGAGTTAAACTTTTGAACATAATTCATATAGTCACATTAGCATACATAATTTTTAATGGACATGCAATAGATTAAAACCCTGACATTCAAAATCCTCTGCTAATATAACATAAATTATCAGAAATAAATGTTGGAGAAAGGTCTATCTTGAAAGATGAACTAGAAAATGAGAAGAGAGAGCATAGTATCTCTGAAGCAAGGAGATTAAGTACTGATCTGAAGTAAAATGAGAGAAAGAGAAACACTTGAGGGAGAGAGGGCTGTAGGATGAAATAAATGTATCCAGTACCAGGAGGAGTCCATTCTGAGACTTTTTCCTCTTGCATCTGTGCTGTGAGTTGGACCTTGGTGCAAAAGAAAGAGGGAACTAGAGACAGCTTTTGAGGACTGTTTGTGACATGTCAACAAAAACATTGAGAAGGTAAATTTTTGACCACTCTTATTTGAGTAACTGGAGGAAAGATGGGATGTTGGGAGCTCAGGCAGCAGATCTCTGGAAGATGGCATGGGGTATGTAGCAGTTCTCGTAGTTAAATTCTGATCTTCTCCCTCTTATGACTCTCTGCCATTTTGAGCATGTCAGTGAGTCTCTCCAGCTTGTGTTTCCTCCATTTCTGTTTCCAAGTCACAGATGGTTTAAGGCATTTCCAGCTTAACTGCTATTTTGTGAAGGATTGTTTCAGTCCTTACATGGAAGATGTTATAGATGTACTTGTTATTTACGTTGACAGATGGAAAGGATATACACCAGAGATTGGGCTGTTGTGGTGGTGGTGTTGAATAGCTTTGAAAGCTGTAAAGAAGAAAATGAGAACATTTTATATCCTAGCTTTGGAGAATTGAGACCTGACATCCCTGTTACAAGACCACAAGTACCTACCTAGGTAATGTGTAGAAGGAGAGGAGAGAAAAGGAAGCTTAAAATCTTGCCAGTGGAGAAGAAGGGGAGAAACTCTGAAAGGAAGGTGGGGAGGCATGAGACAACTGTGAGTGAAGGACATTAAACATATATGAGGCCCTTCTGAGGATGGAGAAGGTCATTAGTAACTGTGATGAGGTTATCTGCATTAGAAAGAAAAAATGAGGATCACTGGAAAGCAAGGCTGATGGAAGCAGGTCAAGGCAGTAGAAATAGACACAGTTCTGAGTCCTTAGGAAGTTAAGGGAGGCAAGTCATGATGCTGATCCTGCGGTGAGGCAGCCCAGCTACTGCTGAGTTAATGAGTGGTGACAAGCAAACTGACCTTGTTTTCTGTAGGAAGATGGTGTGTAACCTTGCACTGAAACTATAGCTTGCTCCATGTGCTGAGGTGTTAATACAGGATTCAGTCTTTTAATAAAACATTTTTCTCTAGCTCTTTCTTCCTTGCATAGCCTTGACTGCTGCACTCCCCTTTCTTTATGCACTTGTAAAACCATTTATGTGCATTCCTTGAAGATTTGATTTGGCTTCTCTTGATGGCTCGCAGGTGGGAGTATGATGAAAGTTACTGTGATGCTGTGAAGAAGACTTCACCTTATGACTCGGGCCCTCGTCTCCTCGATATCATTGACACCGCGATCTTTGACTATCTGATCGGGAATGCTGACCGGCACCACTATGAGAGCTTCCAGGATGATGAAGGAGCCAGTATGCTCATCCTCCTGGATAATGCCAAAAGGTGAGGGCAAAGGAGATCCCGTTGGCCAGGCAGTGGTGAGCACAAAGGCACACATTTCTCTGTTCTTTATCTCTCTGTTTTCACTCTCACTATTTTTTTTATCAATGCCCTTTGTGCTAAGAATCCAGAGCTTTCCTTCTTACCAGAAATTACTCACCAAATATTAGGGTCCTTCAAAGGCTGTGATGCTTACTCTGCTCTAGATACCATGACTGTTTTGGGCAAAGTCTTACTTTACTACAAAAATACACAAGTTAGCATAGTATGACCTTTTTCCCCAAGCAACTTTCAAAGGTTTGCTTGTGTCTCTCCTCCTGTCTCCAAAAAGCCCCTCCCTTTTTTATGCTTTTAATTAATGGAAGATTAAAAACTTAAGATTTATTATCTTCCAGTGAGCATTAATGAGTTCTGTAGTAAAACCAGATCTTCTTAAAATAATGGTGTCTGAATAATTTGTCATTCCCTGCCTTCTGGATCTCTCTGCTCTGGCTTTAAAAGGTTAAAAGTTTAAAATGAAGATAGAACTGATACTGAGAGCAAACTATGATGGTGTCCTCAGTGTGGACATGAACTATAATCAGAACAAAAACAAAGCATGTAGTAACTGAGGGGAACTGATGAGAAGTCCTTCTTGAGGCCAACTTCACTATTAAGCATGTATGTTTAAAATGTGAGTTGTTCAGCCTTTGCTATGGTTTTTGTGTGTTGTCTGGTATGATTTACGTTAAAAATCCTGTTGAAGGCATAGCCTTGTTTAAATCATAACAATTCACTTTTTCTTAAAAACAAAGATCCCTCTTTCTCATTATTTAGTCCAGAGATGCCAGAGGGTTTTTTTACTGATGGGCACTACCATCTGCTGTGGCAGTGTGTTTCTCCTTCCATGGATGGACCAGCTTCTGGTGGTTAGCTCTGGCAGTTCCTCTGCCAGGCTCTGCTCTGCACTGGCTTTGCCTGCCACTTCCCTGAAGTCTGCACAGCAGTTGAAACCTCTGATCTAGACAGATCCTTGGAAGGCCTGGAGTTACCATTTTTTTTGCCTGTTTGCCCTTTGTATAGTGGATTCCTTCCTTCCTTCCTTTCTTCCTTCCTTTGTTTCTAATTTATCGTCAGTGGCTGAGTATTTTGTCTTTATGCATCAGCCTGTTCAGTAACAGTCCCTCAGTTATGTCAACAGGATGCATTCCACCTTGGGACTGCTTAATTATTGCTGCTTTCAAACTACCTTAGGTGAATTTGGCAAAAACTGTGTTTCTGTAATACTCTGGCAGTGTGCTGGGAGGAAGTGAAATCACTGGACATGAGTATGGTAGTTGAAGGTCATGTCAGACCTTTCATTATGGTATGTGCTTAGAATGTTACTAAAAAAATTCCAGTGGGACTTTGCAGGCCCAGAAGTAAATTGTTTTCTTGAAAGTTTAAGTAAAGTTCTTTGGGCTCCTTTGAGATAAGGGATAGAGGGACAGTTTTTTCATAGAACCATAGAAGATCTCAGGTTGGAAGGGACCCATAAGGATCATCGAGTCCAACTCCCTGCTTCTCGCAGGACTACCTAAAACCAAACCATGTGACTAAAAGCATCACCTGGATGCTCCTGGAACTGTGACAGACTTGGTGCTGTGACCACTTCCCTGGGGAGCCTATTCCAGTTTTAAAGCTACTAATAACAGAATTATGTGAGCAGAGTAATGCCAGACTCCTCGAGTAAGTTACCTGTATTGGGGGGAAAGTTCTCTGTTGAAAACAGTATTATGAGGAGGGTGAAAATATTTTTTTTTTAAATAGCATGTGTTTAGATGAAGCTTGAAATACTCTGAAATCCTTTTGGCAAGCCTCCCCTAGAAAGTGTGGTCATGAAACGTGGAAGTTGATCACCTTGTTTGTTGAACTGTTGATCTAAGCTTGGCCATCTAAAACAGCATGTGGTTGGTATTTTGTTCATGCTCTGTCCAGCTGTGTCAGACAGGAAAAGCTCCCACTCTCCATGCCCAGAATTCCAATTACTCCTTTCCCCTGCTTTGCAAGATGAGCTCAATTTCTAAACTCCTCTGCAGTTCATTTCTAAGGTGTCTTGGTCTGATAAAGAACTAGGTACGCTGGTGTTGCTTCCGTTTACCTGGTGCCTTAGTTAATGCTTTTAAGAGTTATATCTGTAATTGCTCATGGCCTCTTTATATTTTAATTTAAATTATTTGAGCTGTTGGAGCATGAAATTGCCTAGTATTGATTTTTTGTAATTCTTTACAGTGTAATCTGTTGATGTTGAGAACGACATTAGGAGTTCAACTGGGTCACTTGGTTTTAATTTTGCTTTTCAGCTTTGGAAACCCTGCCCTGGATGAAAGAAGCATCTTGGCCCCTCTTTATCAGTGCTGCATGTAAGTGAAACTCAGAGATGCTCTTCATTTTACTTAATGCAATTGTTGTCCATAGGTTTGCAATATAATGAAGTTTGAAGCCTTCTAGCAACTGGAAAAGGTTCTCTCAGATACATAGTGCTTTGCTTTCTTGAGGTGCTTGGTTTGTTTGATGTATTGTCACTGCTCAAGAAGCTGAGAAATACATTTTTATTAAGGTAGTACATCAGGCAATAGGCTGTAGGAAGTGGTCTTGCCTCCAGGTCACTGGTTCAAATCTATCCCTAGTCAGTATGACAGGTACTCTGTGTCTGCAGCTGTCTCCAGCCAGCTCCCGCCAAACAAAAGTTCACATCACAGTGTGAGTTCTCCCTGACAGAAGCTGAGGACTCAACGTGTCTGGCAGCTCAACCACCTTCATTTCCAAATGTTCTTGCTGAACAGGACTGCAGCACTGCTCCGGGTGCTCCTTTCCAAGTGAAGTTGGGAGGTTTTCTGCCGGATTTTGTTTCTGCTGTGGTTTTGTTTGTTTTATTTTTGAGGCTATGACTTGTTGATTTCTGTTTTCTGTGGCTGCTTTCTCACCAGGCCGTTGCTACTCATTAACAAATAGATAAAAGTACCAGGAAGAAAAATACTCATATATCTGTTTCCTGCATCTGTTACTTCAAGATAACATTAAACCTTCCAAAGTACACATTTAGTTGAGAGTTCCTTGAGCCTGTCCCTGGAGGGTTCTGTCTCCTGGATGCTTTGAGGCCTGTGAAATGTGGGAACTCTGCAGAAAGCCTGAGCTTTCACCCCCTGCCTGCACTGAGCAAGGCTTGATGCATGCTACAGTACACCTGGCCTACATATGGATTGAAAAAACAGGTCAAGAACTATTAAAGTAAATTATTTTCAAGTTCTTTAGTTTTCCTACATTAATTTTAAATGCATTTTTGATTTCCTGTTTCATGAGGATCTTTTGGAGTCTTTCTCATCCAGATCCTCCCAAATACAACCAGAAGAGAAGTTTATCTATTAAGAGACTTTGCAGTTTCCTGCTTTTCAGATATCCTTTCCTTCTGATACCAGGCACATGCCATGTAAGAAATCATATGCAGAGTTGTTTTCACTATCAGTTTGTTACAACACTTGCTTGTATTGCTGGTTTCTTTGGAGGCTATCAAAAGCCAGGAGTTTAAACCAGTGGTCTCCCAAGAGACTTCACAGAACAAGACTGCTTAGATGGGCTGACAAGAACAAGTTCAATGGTCAGTGAAGCAGAAAAACCATTACCATGTTCACTTTCTGTGGAAGTTCAGTTGACTGACTCATGTCCTTTGTGGTTAATTGTTGGTCAGTGGTGCTCTTCCTGAGGTAACCTGAGTTTTGGTTTTGAATTAACAGCCAGACTGTTAATTTTCTTTCCTTTTCAGATTGTGTCCAGGAGGTGTCAGGACTGAAGATCTACCTTGCTAGCAGCTGAAAGTGTTCCTGTAGAGCTTAAGAACACATCACATTAGATTCTTTCTTCTTCACCCTCAGTTTTCAAGTTTCACTTAGATATTGTATATAATGCATTTATACCTGGACCCAAAACCACTTTTGTAGTAAGACTCTCTTCTGTGTAGATAAAATCCTGAGGTAACAGGCTCCCTCAAGAGGCTGGCTTTGGTATTTGTGACGGGACTCAGCTGGAGAGTGATACAATGACATGTTTGTTTCTTTCTTTTGCAGCATCCGGGTTTCTACCTGGAACAGACTCAATTACCTGAAGAATGGAGTACTGAAATCTGCCTTAAAAACTGCTATGTCTCATGACCCCATCTCACCAGTGCTTTCTGACCCTCATCTGGATGCCCTAGACCAGCGGCTTCTCAGCATTCTGGCTACAGTGAAGCAGTGCACAGACCAGTTTGGGCCAGATGTTGTGCTGGTGGAAGACAGGATGACACTGTCTCATTTGTAATTGTAGTGCAACACAGATGAAACTCCTTTTTTTTAAAACAAACAAACAAAAAAGCGATAGAAAAACAGCACAATCGGTTCAGAAAGGCCGTGGCCAAGATGGACTGAAATGAACAGGAAAGTTTCTGAGTCAGAGAAACAGAGGTGACGCTGGCTTTTACCTTGGGCTGACAGCAGGGAGAGGTGGGGAGTTGGAGCCTGGGGTGGCTCAGTACCTGCAATGGCATCTTGGCCGTTGTGGCGTGTCCATTGCCGGCAGTGGACACTGCACTGGATAAAAATGGCTTTTGGTGTTGGTGGAAGTGTGTGGAATACAGACACTAATTTGTGGACTGAATGGAGAGAGGACAGACAGAGATGAACAGTGTGATCCTCTCCCCTTCTCTTCTTCACACATCCTCTTGGGAGTTTTTGTCTGGTTCAGGGTTGTACGTAATCAGCTGTGAGCTGGTTAGGCATTTCACTGCTTCTTTAGAGAAAGAGGCAGTGGTGAATACAATAATTGTTAGACTGAAGAGTTGTGCCACCCCTCGGGGGTGGGATGTTCTTCTGAATGCCATTAGGGGTGGGAGAGGGGACCCCTGCTGCTCAGCTGCCTTTTCCTCGGTGAAAGGCTGAGAAAGGGGTTTGCCTCCTATGCGATAATGCTTCAGTGTTTTCACTGAAATCCTGTCAAAGATTTGTCCACAGAGTTGGAGATCTAGGGGAGGACAGGGTGGTTATCCAGCACTTGGTAATTAAGGAGTTAAAGTAAGTTTCCATGTGTCCTGTCACGGTTTTCCATTTATAAGGGATCTGACAAGATCTGAGTAGAGAAAATAATCCTCACACTCCCGTGTCTGTATTAACCCAATTTTCATTACATTGTAGCTGAGGAGGAGGATGGAATGTGTCCTGGGAAGCAGGCTCTGCTCAGTGAGCTCATGCTGCTTACTGCAGGTCCCCCTTAATGTGGGGAATCTGGGCGTGGTGCACTGGGGAAAGAGGAACGTGTTGCTGCACTTCCCCAGTAACCAGCAGCCATGAGCAAGGCCCTGAAGAGTGGAGACAACCCTGAGCTGTGGTCTTTCTCCATCTCATATGGAGAGAGCTTCCTGCTGCTCACTGTTGTAACCACAGCTCGGTGCTGCTGTTGGCTGGAACACCAGCAGCTTTTCAGTCCCACCATTTACCTGGCCTGGCTTGTGGCTGAGCTCTCAAGCTGTGAGCACTTCCAGGAAGTTTTCTGCCTTCCCCAGCTGTTTCTGCAACCCCCACTGCGATCTTCTGACTGGGGTGGTCATCCTGGGGTCCACCCGTAGATAGGGGAGAGTTGGTGTAAACTGGTTTTTCAGAGCAGGCTTGCAGCAGTCATCTTATGCCAGTCCTGTCGTCCTTGGGCTCTGCACCAGCCTGCACTGTGGATGAGCTTGTGGCCATGAAACTTGTCACGCCTGTGGTGGGTTTGAGTCTTTGTCTCTAGAAGGGAAGCAGCTTCACCATCATGTTTCCAAATTTACCAGCTTTGTGTTGATTTTCAGTTCAGATAGTGTGGTCCTTAGGAGTAAGGAAAGAGCTCACTGTTCCCAGAGTGATTGTGTCTTACTGACTTGTGAGCAAGAGCTGCAAAATGTCAGTTTGAGACCTTTTCCTTGATTTGTCTGTCACAATCTTTCTGGCTCTGCAGTAGTGTGGGGGGCGGATAAAGAGCTGTTTCTATTCTTGCACCTGCTGCCATACCTGATCAAAGAGATGGTAGTGGGAGAGCTTATTTTTAAAATGCAGTTTTATTTTGTTGAAGTCTTTTTGCCATTGACTGAGCAGAATATCTTGAAAGTAGAATGCAACTGTGTACCTGAAATTGAATTTTAAGTTGTTCTGGATCTATTCTGGACTTGGCCACATCACAGATCCATCCCACAGTCAGGATGGGGAGTTACTTATTGGTGTTACTGGCCAGGACTGTAATGCACAGCCAGCTTTTAGGACACTGGTGTTGAGCTGGTGCCTGTTGGTTGCTGTACTTGATAATGTGCTTTAGAATCCGTGGTCCTCTGCAGAGTTTTCCCCACCAGCAGGAGTGAGTGCGCTCGGCTGAAGGTGGGCGTGGGCAGGAGCCATGCAGGGGTCGCCTTGGGCCCTCACTGTGAGCTGGTCTGGTGCTTCATTTCGGTGGTTGAGTGAGTTTTTGGGAGGTACTGTGGGCAACAGTTAGGTGGTTGGTGAATAAAAGCAGAATAGGTTCATCCTGAGGCATTTGGGCACAAACTGGCTCCCAGGAAACTGAAGATGGTTTACACAAAGGGGAGATGGTGAAGCACGTGGTAGTGGCTTGTAGCATTTTTAAAAGCATATTCTTCTCTTTGAGCTTAATCATGAGCACTTAATATCTTGGAAGGATCTACCAAAATTTGATGTTTGATTTCTAGATGATCACTCTTGATCATTTACATTGGATTTAATAATGGATTCCAAAAAAAGTCTTTCTGTCTTTATGAAATTAAATTAATGTTCAGGACTTACATATTACTTGTTCACAGGGCTCTAAGCTGGAGCTTTTGCCATGAGATGGAAGCTGGGGATAAGTTTTCCCCTGGTGTGAATGTCAAAGATTTAAAGCACTGTGTTGGTTTCATTGTAAACAAAAGGTGTGAAGTCTGCCATCATCAGTAGGAGGAAGAAAGAAACGGTTCCTTTTTCTGGTCACTGTAAACACCACTGGAGCTTGGTGTTCTGCAGCAGGGAAGAAGAATAAATTCCTCTCTTACCCAAAATCAGGAAGACCTGATGTTGGCCTCGTGGTAATCTCTGGCATTTTGGCAGTGATCGTGGTTTTGCTTGAATACAGAACCCTGAGAAATTTAAAATTGTCACCAGTGCAGAGGAAATCAGAAGCAGCATCCATGTGTGAACAGGGTCTGCTTGAATCTCTTGGAAAAACCCCATCATTTGTGAGGCAGGTGCTGTGCTCTGCCAGTGAGGTTTTCATGACGCCTTCTAATTCTTGTTCACTGTGCACTCTGTAACCCGCTGGCTCCAGATGTTCCAAAATGGTTGTGTTGTGGATATGAGTAATATCAGAGCGCTTGAAGCACAGAAATCAAGGACTAATTAAAAAGAGAGCATCATCAGCCATCTGCTATTTTATCTCCTCCCTCCTAAGTCAGCACTCGGGGTGGAGGAGACACTGAAGTCGGCTCTTCTTCCAGCAGCTAATGAACTGGAGTGTGTCTTGCCAAACAAACTTCAACTGAAAAATACTAATTTATTAAGAAGGTAATTTATTTGCTGTGGCAGCTGGAGCAAGATGCTCGAAGCAGACACCCCTCTTGGAGCTGTCAGAGGATTGCCCCTGGGAGCAGCTGCACAAATGGAGGTTGCTAATAAGAAAACAGAATGCAATCATGACTTTCTACTTGTATCCCCCCGGGGTCAGATCCTGCATAAAGCAACATTGTGTGAATAAAGATTTTAATAAAGCAACATTGATGGATTGTTTAAGTCTCTCTCTCCTGTCTCTCTTGTTCCAACATGTGGTGGGCTGAATGTTTAAAGTGTTTTCCTGCTGATATTTCACATTCACTAATAGTTATCAATGGCATTTATTCCTGTCATGGATTGCCAAGAATGGGGTCAGATGTGCTGGTGGTTTGTGAGAGCCTTGTTGGTAAGGAAAGATGTGTTTAAGAGTGTCCCTGAGTGATAGAGGAGAACACCCCTGGCTTTAAGTGGTCTTCAGACAGTGTTTGAAAGTGCATCCCGGGGCCCTGCATGTGCCAGGCACAGAGGCTGGTTTCTTGGTTGTGTCCCAGCAGGTTTGCTTTGCTGTGCAGAGCAGGGGATGTAAGTTGATTTGGCAGGAGATGGACACAGAGTTGGCAGGGTTTCATGGTTGGCTTTCCAAAGCTTTTATTGAAGCCCTTTTTTGAGATGGGGAAAGTAAATGGCCATCAAAATCTGTCCCCACAGAGCGCAGGCGTTTAGTCTGGCTGTCTCAGGAGCTTGTTTTCTCATTAAGTGAGTTTTCCAGAGGTCAGAGGTGATGCTCACAGGTCTGAATGTCAGGCATCTGGCAGGCAATAAGCCACTGAGAGCTGCCCTGTACCTCTGATTTCTGTGTGAGCTGCCACCAGCCCCCACAGGGCTCCTGGGGACAGGACACCACAAAGCCACCCAGGCACCGTGCAGCTCCTGGAAATGGGGGAATGGTCCTTGACCGGGCCTGCAGCGTCAGCGTGGTGGTGGCAAACAGCCAAGGACACCTGCTTTTTTAAAAAAATAGATTTTCTCAGTTGAAACTTTGGACTTCAGCATTGCTGAGTTTTTTAAGAACTGTTTTTTAGGTTTTATTTTTGGAGTTTTGGAGGGGGAGGATGTTCGTGGGGGGTTTTTTTGGTCTCCTAGCATTGTGTGGTGACAATAATTTCTCATCTCCTCCATCTCTATTTTTGAGGTGCCAATTTGCTCAGGGAGCAGGACAGGATTCTTGTGTAGAAGCAGTTCAACAACTTGTAGAAACTACAGATGCTTTTAAGTTTTGAAAGGCTGAAATAGCTAGTTTTGAGAGCTGTTTTTACAAGTACTTTGTTGTTTTATGCTATGTAATTTTGGAGTGGTTTGCCTTAGGAACAGGGTGAGAATTTGTATCACTGGGAGATTTTAAAGTGTTTCTGATTATGTAATGAACATAATTTTATAGAAGAATGAAAAGAAAAAACTTTGAGTCAATGGAGAACCGAAGAGTTTTGAAAATTAACACTTTCCTTTAATTTCTTTCAAATTATTTCCCTAGGAATTTGTATTGATTCTAAAAGTTAGAAATTAAAATAATTACTTAGTTCATATATCCCAAGTTTGGGACTGGTGCTCCATTGTTTTTTCTTTGTGGAGTCTTTCAATATTTTTAAGAGACTGAAGATAGGACTTTGTGGAGGGGAAGAACTAAAGGGAGAAGGAGGAGAGACTCCACAACGTCCTTTATTCAAGATCTTCCTTTTATTTAGTGACCTAATCCTTGGGTGTGTTACAGTGAGCTGCTGAGGAGCGGCTCCTCCTGCTGCCTTCTGCCAGAGCTCATCTGTGGCTGTGAAAAACCATAAAAAGATGGATGCTTGGCAATTCCCTGTCCAACAGGTACAGCCTGGAGTGTAAAATCCTGGAGTGCAAGGTTCCCTCTGAGTGTTTGCCAGTTCCAGGCTGTGTTAGGGGTGCTGAATAAGCCAGGCTTATTTTTTTGTGGTGCTGAGTTTTCTTTCTTTTTAGGTGTTACCTCTAAGACCTGACTGGACCTGAGATCATGGATTTTTAATCAGGTGGTTGCTGCTCCCCAGGACTGCTTTGGAATAACAGCTGTGAGGTGAAAAGCCCTGCGTCCTAGAACCATCTCTGGGGCCATGCAGATCCCTTCAGCTCTTCCTGCAAGGCTCTCTGCTGAAGAGTAGCAAATACACTAGAGTGTGTGAGTGAGATTCAGCAGAGGAAGCAAACAAAGAGAGAGGGATGTAATCCCAGGGAGCTGTCCCAGGGCACTGCCTGCTGTGCTTCTGAGCCCCATCCCTCCCAGTCAGGTGTGAGCGAGGGTAGGGCATTAAGATTTTATCCAACACCCTGCAGCTTCCCTTCTAGTCCGTGAGGATCATTTCCCCCCTGAGGTTCTGCAAAGGGAACTGAATTATTGAGGGAGGGTGGATTTTTATGTCTTCCCCCACACTTCAGGGACGTTTTTAACCTCAGAGCCAGGGCAAAGAAGGTGTAGTTGGCAGGTTATTAAACAACTGCTTTATTTTCCCCTCTAGCTCTTACGATGTGCCATGTTTAAGTGATGCTGACATCTCAGGGGTTATGCTGTAGTACCATGGAGCTGGTGTGGTGTTGGACAGTCAGTTGTTTTATCTGTCAGAATTTGCTTTCTCAAACTATTTTTTCCTTAGGAAGCATCTATTTTTTATGAAGTCTGCCCCTTTTAAGCTCTCTTCACTCTGGGAGGACAGAGTTTAAGTGTTACAGCTATTATTTTTTTATAAATATTTATAAATGCTTCAATTCAGATGCTTCAACTAGTTTTCAGTAAGGCAGTGTAATTTGCTATGAGCAGTTTAATTTGCTATGAGCAGTTTAATTTGCTATGGCTACAGTGAGTTCGATTTTTAATAATATTTTTTTAATGTGCACAGGTTTTAGTTCTGTTTAAGTTATTACAACTGCTAGAATCATTTTATGATTATTGCAACTGGTGGCAAGGTTTTAGCCTCACTGTTTATTTTTGAAGCTGGAGGGGGCAATGATGTGAATACCAGTGTGTTTAATGCTGATGTGTGATTTATAGAGCCTCCTGTAGATGGTGATGTGCTCCACTCCATGTCGTCTGGGTGCTGGATCCCACTCCCCATCCACCTGAAGGAGTGAATTGCCAGGCTGGGTGAATTACATTTAGTGTCCCCCTTATTTTTCTGAGCACGTGCTATAACCTTAATTCTTTCCATGTCTAAAGCATCTTGGCCTCATCTCAGTTAGGATCACCTGTGGGTGGATTTGTGCTGATGCTCAATAACTTGTAGAGGTGTTGGTCTGTGACAGTAAGCCAGCAGTGGGTTCAGCTTAAGGTAAAATGCAGGTTATGTGAGACTTCACCACTTTTTATCTCCCTCACACGGCTGGCTTTGTGTACTTAGCACGGCAGCACTTGCTAGTTGTGCTTTGAAGGGTTGAAGTGCACCTGCTTCCAAAATCAAAGCCAAGCTTTGCATGGGGTCCTGCAATCTCCTGCCAGAGCATGGGCAGCCAGCCCTAACTGTGCCTGCTGCTTTACAGCTTGTTGGAGAAGCTTGCTGGAGAAAACTGGTTGTTGGTGGTGAGCTTAATGTTGGTGATGATTTGTACCTCAGTTCTCTTAAGTGATTTTGTGATGATCTGGATTATTTTTTTCCCTGGCTGCTGGAAAGCCACCTTACCTGTCTTAGCGTTGGGATGTACTGGTGTGTGAAGATGCACACACCAAATAAACAGCAACGCTTCTTGGGGGCAGTGAGCAATGACACACAGCCAGTGTCACACAGCCAGCCCATCCCGGAGCCACTCACAAAACTGGTTGTCCTAGGGGTTTTTCAATGGCTAAACTGGACTCACAGCACAGCAGGCAGCAAATACACCCCGGACAGCAGAGTGCAGCTCCCTGTCTGACTCAGCCACTGCCTCCTGCTCCCTTCTTTATGCCTGTTATTTTTATGTCCCCTTGGAAATGACCCCAATGAACAACAACTTCCAAGACCCCTTGCATTTGTGGCAGCAAGACTTTAGCTGGACCACTGGGCTACTTAAAAAGCAGATTATTTGCCTTCTCCAGGGATTTGGTGCTGGTGCTGCACCTTTTCCTGGTGTGGAGGCCAGAAGGAGAGCTGCAGCTGGCGTGAGCAGGGTGGTGGCAGTGCCGGGCGCTGCCTTGGGCATCTCTCCAGCCCGGCGGGAAGAGGAGCCGCTCGCCTCGCCTCACCTCCCAGCGAGGCGTGGCAGGACGTGGGGAGAGGTCAGGCTCCCCGTTTTGTGCAGGACAGAGGGGTTTGTGTCCGGTGCCTGCTCTGGGGAAGGGGGCCGGGTTTGGCAGCGTGGCACCGGCGGGAGCGGGGTCTCGGTGCGTGGGACAGGGGACGGGTGGGCGCGAGGCCATGGCCGGCGTGGCGCTGACGCCACCCCACAGCTTTCCCCCAGCGACTCCAATTGCAGGCAGCCAGGAAGTGAGATCACGGCCCCGGTGGTTTAAGGGAGGCCGGGAGCCTGCGGACACCCAGCAGAGCCGGGGCAGGGTCCGTTCCCACCCCGCTGGAGATCCCTGACCCACCGCCATGGGCAGGATCCCAGCCCGCCTGGGGCTGACCTGCTGCCTGCTGCTGCTGGGGGGCTCGGGGGGCCTGGGGAGCCAAGGGACACCGCAGGGACCCTGGGAAGAGGAGCAGGATGCCGTGGCAAAGGGGGGACCGTGGGGCAGGGCGAGGTACGAAGCTGTAAAGAAGCACTTGGGAGCTGTGGGTGCCCTCTCCAAGCAGTATTGGCAGTACATGGCGTGCAAGGTGTGGCAGGAGGGCTGCAACGAGGAGGAGGAAGAGTCCGGACCCAGGTCAGGTAAGCATCTTCCTCCTTCCTCTCCCATTCCCATGCTTGGGGTCTAAACACCCCAATTCCCCCGCACAGGGGTCTGTGCTCCAGCTCCGGTGGATGCTGTTCCTTCCCTCCCCCGGGTCGCTGCCCTGGGCACCTCCCTGGCCACTCAGCACACCTCCACTTGCCACAAACACTCCTCTCCGTGCCCACCTGAGCCAGCTGCTCCCTGCTATGTCCTTATTCCCCTCCCCACAGCCCGGGCTGCCTGCCAGGGCAGTGCCTGATCCCCCACCTGGGAGGAGGGCTGCCCTTCACCAGTAACAGCTGAGTGTCCACACAAAACAGATGCTTGCTGGCACAGCTCCACTCAGATCGCTGCTCTTTCCAGGCTGGAGTTTGCCTCTGGTGGGCCAGGATTACCTGGACATCCTCTCTACCTGGTACTGCAGCTTCGGCAAGTGCTGTGAGACAGGAGACTGCAGGATAATCAACAATATCACAGGTGGGTGCTGTGCTTGTCTCTGCTGCCTCTCCCTGTTGTCTCTTTTGTTGGTTGGTTGTGTTTTGTTGTTTGTTGGGGTTTTTTTTAAAGTGTATTTTGGCAAATGGAGTAAGTAAAGGGCATTGCTGAGCTGGTGGGAGGGCGAGGGGCTGAGCTAAATCCTGTTTCCAGTTGTTCCTTTGTAGTTCTGAGAATGCAGTGGAGTTTGCTCCTTATGTACAGCCTGTCTGCTCTGGCTTGCCATGAGCTCTGCATTCATCCAGTAGCTCCCAGGCATATGCAGTGGGACGCAAACTGGCCCAGTATCCAGCCCCAGATGGGGAGGGTGCACTGAGACCTGTGTGTAAGCCCCATGCAGGTGTCACTGCGTTTTTCTGGCCCTGAAACTTCTGCTTCCTACCCTCTGCCGGGACCTCATGAGGATTCTTGGGCTTCAGCACTCTCCACAGTCATCAAACACCTCCTCCCCTTCCCAGAGGGAAAAAAGAGTTGGTGGAAGATCTGTGTTTGTGCAGCCAGTGGCCAGTGCAGGCAGGGTACAGGCAACCTGCCTCATCAACCCAGCAGCTTTAATAGCACCTCAGACTCCTCTCAGACAGGCAGCCCCGCCGGCTGGGCCGCATGGGCTTATCCCTGCCACATTTTCTCCTGCTATTCCCTCCTGCAGCAGCAGCTGGGCTTGTGCGTTACAGCCGAGCTCTTGTTCTCTTCCCTGCAGGGCTGGCAGCAGAGCTCAACGCGCAGCTCCACGGGCAGCACCTGGCTAAAGAAGTCGTGCTCCGAGCAGTGCAGGAGTTCCTGCAGAGCCCGCGGCCGGAGAAGGCTCTGGTCCTCTCCTTCCACGGCTGGTCCGGCACAGGCAAGAACTTTGTGGCGCGGATGCTGGCAGGTCACCTGTACCGGGACGGGCCGAGGAGCCAGTGTGTCAGGGTGTTCATCTCCCTCTTCCACTTCCCCCACCACAAGTACGTGGACTCGTACCAGGTGAGAGCCAAGACCATGGTGTGGCTGTGGGGATGGGCCAGTGCACTGGGTCTGGCTGGGGTGGACTTTGTTCTCCTCACAGCAGCCCACAGGGTGCTGTGCTTTGGATCTGTGAGTAGAACGGTGGTGACAGCACACAGTGCTCCCACAGCCGCTTTCTCGTTCTCCCCCTCTGCCCCCACAGTCGGTAGGTTGGGGTGCACAGGAAACTGTGAGGGAACATGCACCAGACAGCTGACCCCAGCTGACCAAAGGGACGTTCCATGGCATTTAATGTCCTGCTCAGCAATAAAAACTGAGGGGAGGGGGTTTGGGGTAGGAAGCCATGCCTCAGAGACTGGCTGGGCATCACTGGTGGGTATGAGTGATTGTCTTTGCATCACTTGCTTTGATTTCTTTCTTTCTTCTTCCTCTTCCCAATGCTTATCTTGGCATTTACTTGGTTTTGCTCTTCTTGCTCTGCCCTGTCCCACTGGGTGGGAGGGAATGAGCAAGCGGCTGTGTGGTGCTTTGGTGCCAGCCAGGGTTAACCCACTGCACCCAGGCCCAGCCCCTGCATGGTGGTGTGGTGGCAGTGACCGCTGCTGGGCTTCCTCCCCACTGCTCTGCAGGCTCAGCTGAAGAAGCAGCTACACGAGACTGTGCAGCTCTGCAAGCAGCCCCTCTTCATCTTCGACGAGGCAGAGAAACTTCACTTCAGCCTCCTGGATGCCATCAAGCCTTTCATGGCTCGCTACGACAACAAGGACCAGGTGGATTACCGGAGATCCATCTTCCTCTTCCTCAGGTGATTTCTGGGCCCCCAAAGGGATGGGGAGGAAGAAAGTGATGGAATTTACCCCCTGAGGTGTGTGATATGAGGGGCTCAGGCTGCCAAGCAGGGCAAGGAGATGTCCAGCTCCTCCAAGAGGTGGTTGGCTCCATGATCAGGTTTGCTTATTGATGCTGGGCATCTCCCTGGGTACGGGGCATTTGCAGGAGGAGCTGAGGTCCCGCTTAGCTGGGACACAAGAGCCAGTGTCTAGGCTTTGAGGCAAGGAACCAGTCAGTCAGAGCTGGCCTAGTGTCACTCTGGACAGCTGAGCAGGGAGATCCCATAGTCCAGGGAGCAAAGCTGGGGCTGCAGGTCTTGGTGGGAAGATCTTGTACGATGTGGCACTGTTGGGTGGGAGTGGGAGGTGGGGAGTTCCTGCTGCCTGGCTGCTGGCTGAGCTGCCAGCCGCCCGCTGTGCTGCGAGGGCTGGTCCTGGCATCGGCTCACCCTGGGGTTACTGATCAGACATCAGTTCCTTTCCCACCCCAAGGGAGAAAGGTTTTTGGCATGTGCACACCCCAGTGCTGTCCCTGACCCCAGGATGCATCTGGGAGAATGTGGGACGTCTCAAAACCAAAATGTAAGGTAGGCTCATACCTGAAGGAGCCAGTGAGAAATGCCAAGGAGAGAGGAGCATTTTGGGTCCCCTTCAACTGAGGACTTAGAGCCTTCAGCTTGGCTCTGGCAAGAGTTGTTCCCACCAGCTGGAGGTGGGCAGAGCATTTGTTCTCCATCTCACCATCCAGGTGAGTGCTCTCATCTCTGAGCTTGGTGGGTCCCCAGGGAGGTTTCTCTGCCCGCAGAAGACCTGTACCTGTGTCAGGTGTCTGTGAAGCTGACCACGTTTCAGTCCCACCAGCGTGGGCCTCCGGCAGGAGCCATGGTGAAGGGGCAGATCCTCCCCCGTTGCTCAGGGCAGGGTGGATGTGCTGCCAGCTGCACTGAGCTGACCTCATGCCCTACCTGGCAAGCCATGCAGGTGCCAGGGGGACACGACAGCCCCTTTGTGCCACCAAGCAGAGGGGAGCAGGGTGCCCTGAACAGCAGCAGTGTGTAACCCTGGTGGGGTTTCATCATTGCCCGTGGCAGTGTGACACAGACCTGTTGTAGGGGGGCTGGCTCTGCCCCAGAGCTCCTTTGGACGCTGGCCTGGTCCTGCAGCTTTGGCCAGGTTGGGGTGATGGAGATGAGTGGGGCTGGCTGTCCTCAGTCAACAGGGGCTGTTTCTCCTGTGGTCTGGGTGGGAGCAGGGTCAGTACAAGCTGCTTCACCCCTCTAGGGCAGTTTAATTCTCCCTCCTCTCCATTTGGGGAGTGAGTCCAGAGCCTCTGACACAAGAGGAGAGACGGGTGCGAGATGTGTCTCCCAGTGCCTCTCTGCCTCCCACCTCCCTGGCCCTGCGTCCAGCTGGTTCCCAGTATCCCCAGCTCACTGGTGGCAGGGCACTCGGGGCTGGGGGCTCTTCTCTGCGGCTGTTGCAAACCCCTCACCAGCATGTGGGGGCTGCCTGGCCTTGACCTGCTTTCCAAGGTGAGGGGCTGCCCCAGGAGCCTCGGTGACTGCCAGGACCTCGCGTCCCCCACCACGGAGCTGCCCCCACAGTGGGTGCCCTCACGTGGGGATCACGCTGCTTTGTCCCTCGGGCAGGGGATGCTTTGCCAAGTCCTGAGCTGCCTCTTGAACCCCTGCCCTGGACCTTTACTTCTAGTGGGACTCCTGCCACGTGCTCTGCCCTCCAACTTGGACTTTCAGGGGTGGCTTGTTGAGAGTTTGGTGTGGGGCCAAGTGTCACCCGTGAGGTTGATGGCATCCAGGCCGGGACAGGGGACTGATAGAGATGAAGGATTCTGCTGGCCCTGGGAGAGAAAGCAGCTGCCCAGGGTCTGGGCTGGTGAGATGGAAGGTGGCTGTGTAGATGCCTATAGAGAGGGGCTCTTTGGGAAGAAAGCTGGTTCCTCTGCGAGCGTTTCTGATGCTGATCCCACACAGCAAATCCTTCGTTGCTCAGAGAGGCTGCTGGCAGCTCTCAGCAGTTCATCTCTGAGGGCACAGCTGAGTGGCTTCCCTTCTGTCTGCAGCAATCTCGGTGGCAACACCATCAACGAGGTAACGCTGGACTTCTGGCGAGCCGGCCGGGCGCGGGAGGAGATCTCCGCGGAGTTCCTGGAGCAGCGGCTGCGGCGGGAGCTGCAGGAACCTGCAGGTAGGAGCTGGGCTCACTTGTGGGGTGCTGTGGGCAGGCTGCCCTCAACCCTGCCCCTCCACACCAGCGTGGGTCCTTGCCAACACTGTCCCATCCACCTTGTGCCGCACAACTGCGTGTGCTGTGGAACAAGCGTTTGTTCCAGCCCTCACCCGGGGTTATTTGCCACTGCATCCATATGGGCACAACCCCACAGCACCGCTGCGGCAGTGAGGCACACGAGGAGGGGGCTGCGAGCCCTTCTGGCCTTCAGCCCTGGAAATGGCTGGGTTGTGAGAGGCAGCCTGACCCCATAGGGAGGTATCAAGGCTCCTCTGGGGATTCTGGCTTCTCTTCGCCCAAGGTGGGCAAGTTGCAGCTCTTTACAAATGGGTGTCTTCACGTGTGGCTGGATGAGCCCAGACAGCCCTCCCAGAAGAGACGAGCCTTGCCTTGCAGAGGGACACCAGCTCCCACGTGAAGCTTCTGAGGTTTGTTTTGTCTTGCTTTTTGCTGCAGAGAACAGTTATGCCCGCAGCCACCTCCTCGAAGAGAACCTCATTGATTTCTTCGTGCCGTTCCTGCCCCTGGAGTACCACCACGTGAAGCTCTGCGCGCGGGATGCTTTCCTGGCCCGTGGACTTCCGTACACCGAGGCAGCTCTCGATGAGGTGGCCAGGACAATGGTGTTTGTCCCCAAAGAGGAGAAGCTTTTCTCAGCACAGGGCTGTAAATCTGTATCCCAGCGCATCAATTACTTCCTTCCCTGAACACCAGGTGGGACTGCACCAGTGGTGAAGGTGGTTCTGCACACCAGGAGCTGCTCTCCTTGCACAAGGTCAGGCAAGGGGATCACCCAGCCATGTGCTTGGGACAGAGATTTAACCCCAGCCTGACTCGTGGGACCTGGGGACAGCCTGTGTCACTGGGCTGCCTTTGAAGTCCCTCTGGTGTTTTGAAGCCCCCTCTTTGAGCAGGTTACAGTAGCCTGAAGCGATGATTTGGTTATGCTGACAGATGCTTTGTTTCACGTGAGTGGGAATGTCCAGGTCCTTGGTTTGTTACCTTGGACAGGCTGGTTCTGGTGAGGCAGCCCAGCAGAGGCCGTGTCCTCGTCCCTGTCCCATTTTGTCGCTCACTTTACAGTGTCTCAGACTGCACAGAACTGTGTAGCTGGAGTTGAGGTTTTTCCTCTCTTGCTCTCCTGCGTTCACAGGGTGGCTGCTGCTCAGGGATGCGTGTGCCAGGATCAGGTTTGTGCAGGGAGGCCCTTGTGTGGAGAAATGACTGGAGCATCTCCTCTGGAGATGTCAGATCCGTAGCCTCTCGCTTTGGAGCATCCCTCTCTCCTTGGAGCCTTCCGTTGTATGGAAGCTGCTGCAGAGATGAGGTGAACTCCTGCTGAAATGGTTTTTGTAAGCAGTTTGGTGAAGAGCCTGTTTGCTTGAAGGGGAAACTTAATGAAAAAGGGGAGACTAATTCCCCTTCCAAGGGCAAAGGGCAGTTGAGGAGGATGGTGGCTGAAGGAACAGGCTGCAGCTGAACTGGGGTGTTCAGGGATGCGGTGACTTTGGGGTTTTTGGTTTTGTTGGGTTTTTTCCTTTTCTTTTCTCAGTCTGTTGCACGCTGTGGTTTTTTGGCTGGTATCAGCATTACTACACCAGGGGGCTGTTTGCTGTCTGGGTCCTTGCCAGGCGATAAGTACGTTACAGCAGGGCCAAAAAATTTCAACAGTGTGATGGGAATCGCTTTGTGACCTCTGGGTCAAAGCTCCCTTCCAACAGCGCGGGGCTGGGGCGGCGAGGGGAACCGGCACGCGCCAAGGACAGGGATTAGCCCCCCGGACACCCCTGCGTGGACCTTGGAGCTATTTTAAGCTCTGAACCTCTCTGCGGTGCCAGCGACGAGCAGCACAACTTCTGGGAAAAGATTGACCAGACACAGTTACTCCTCCTGCAGACTCTGACTCCACGTTTAAGCTGGCTCCCTTATCTACTGAGGCTTCATAGTCCAAGGCAGAACAAGGAGCCAGCTGCCTCCTGCTGCTCAACTGCTGCAGTTAATTCCAATCTTCCTGTTGTCTCCAGATTGGCCTGTGCCAGCGTGCACTGCTGTCAGGAGTTTCTTAGACTTGGTTTATGGTTAATCTCATCCTTAATCCCAAGTGTTCAGCCTGAAGCTTCAGCCTGGGTAAGGGCAGAGATGTGCCCAGGGAAGTCAGCTGGGAAGGGAGGACGGAGCCCTGCAGGACACAGCCCGGGTTGTGTTTTATAACCTGGGCAGAAAGCTGAGAGTGTTGTTAATTAGATTAATGGTGCTTCCTTAAAAGGTTGTATAAGCCAGGATAACACATGATTATTTTTAAATAGAAAAGGCTCTCCAGCTGTCCAGGTGAGACTGACCTGTTTGGTGTGGAAGGGAATCACTCTGTCAGCCCCTTCCCCAGCGTGGGGCTGGTGGGGGGTCGGCAGTGAAGCAGTTCTTGCCCTGTTACTGGTTAAGGAGGTTGGGGGAGGGGGTTGCTACTAACGAGGGCAACTGTCAAAGGGATGATGCAAGACCCCGCCTGGGCCAGGTCACACTTGTGTATGTTTGAGAATGAAGCAGTGTTTGATTGTGCAACCCCAGCAGCAGGAACCGCTCTCCCCTGACCACTCCACGGCAACGTTAAGTTTGATTTTAAAAGTGTAAATAAAGACACTGCTTTTCTTTGCAACCTGACAGAATGAAATGATTTCCCTTTTTAACAGCTTTATAATAATCTTCTCAAAATAACAAACTTCAGGTTAGTACTGAGCAGATTCAAATATTCCTTAAGAAAAAAAAAGCAGCAAACACTGAAGTGTTTTTTTTTTTTTTGCCAATAAAATATTGCAACCTTTATTTAAAACAAAATGCAAATTGGCAAAACCTTGTGGAACGACAGGCAAAGAGACCCCTCCCAGGGCCTTATTTACATCAAGTTTAACACTGTTCGCAGTTCACAGTCAGACGATAGTGAGAGAATTAAATTAGAAAAACAACCAAAATATATTACAATAACAATTAAAAACAAAAACAGTTGACAACACTGGTAGAGTGATTGGTGATTAACGTGTTTCAATTTCAATCCATTCCTGCCCTCAGTGAGGTCACTACTGATACACACAGCGTGCTGAGCTGCTCAGGCTTTACCCCCCCGTGCACAACAGACAGAGCTGGAACGAGCTCCTTTGGAACAGACGTTTCTTACCATCTGGATAAATAAGCCAGGTGTCCCCTAACCTCTTATTTACTACCCCAGGGAAGAGGCTGAAGGTTTTGCTCCACACTGCAGGCAGCTGGAGTGCAGCCCCAGTGCCCGTCCACGCTAGCTGGGGCCACTCGCTCTGCAGCGGAGGTTTCTGAGTGTGCTGTCGGCGCTGCCCTTTGGTTTTCCTGCCAGCTGCTGATGAGCAGCAGGGCTGGGCCCAGTGTTTTAAAGAGAAGACAGCAGCCTGGCATGGTTGCAAAAAAACCCAGCTCTTCTGGGTTCATGAGTGCTTGTCCCAGCTGCTGCTGCCTGCGAGCTCTGTGCAGTGCCTCACCGCTAGGGAAGCCCACCCCAGGTACGCAGAGCCGACACCAGGGTCTTTTACCCTCCTGCCTGCTCCCACCCCCGCTGCCTTCCAGGGACGGGCTGCTCGGCCTTGGTGCAGCTCTGGCCCCGCGCTGTGGGGTCTGGTTCCCGCTGCCCACAGAGCACTGTGCCATAAACTCTTGCACAGGCACACCTGATGGGATGTCACCGTGTGTTTGGCTGTGTGTCAGTGGCCCAAGGCCACTGGTGCTCTGGAGAAGTGTCCTGTGTGAGGAGGATGAGAACAGAGCTCCCTTCCCCAGGTGTTCTGCATCAGCAGCGCTGCTCCCTCCAATTCTGCTTTCCCAGCAGATAAATCAGATGCAGCCCCAAGACCCAGATCAGTAATTCAGCTCCACCCCTGTCCACACCAATGAAAAATATGATTCAGTCGAAGTGCTGCTCCTCAGCCAGCCAAGTGCACCACGCTGGGGCTACAAAGGGTGTGACAGTGCAGGAAGAAAAGAGCATTGCACCTGTGAGTCGGCCAATTCCCCACAGTAGATGGAGGAGGAGAAAGTGCCCCACATCGCCTCACCCGCGTGAGCACAGGCTTTGTGCCTGGCGTCACCGGGCCCCACGTGATGCCATCCCCTGCTGCAAAGACAACTGCTTCTGATTTCAAATTCCAGCCCAAACCAGTGCAAGTGAGAGAGCCCGGCTGCAACTGCACCCTTACCCCATGAGGCCTCCCGACAGTGGTGAGACAGGACACAGCAGGAGTTTATGTCCTTACACTCAAGAGCAGAGCAAGAGGACAAATAACGGGGCTCCACCATCCCTGTGCTACTGTGAGCACCCTGTGCAAGGCTGAAAGTGGCGAAGCTGCTACAGTAGAGACCTTTAAGGCTGAAGGAAAAGGCAAACCTAGCAAATGGAGAAGGGATGGTGACATTTTAGGAGTTCAAGAGCATGGCTGTGGAAGAAAGAACAACTACAGGGTGACTTACAGCAGAACCAGCTTTCCCAGATACCATCCAGAGGGCAGGGGAGAATTCCAGTTTGGGAATCAAGCACTTGGGCAGCAGAAGGAAAAAAACCAAACAACCTAGTGTCAAGTGAGCACTACCCCTGCCACCATCTACCTACCTGATGTAAGACAACAGGTAAGAGCAGAGAAAACCCTAGGAGAGAAGGAGTGATGACAGGCAAAGCTAAATGGCACTGTTCTGTGTCTTCCCTCAGCTGGAGGGATCAGAACTGAATGGGCTTCTGTGTTGCCCACAGAGGTTGTGGAGTCTCCATCCTTGGAGGTACTCAAAAGGCCATCTGCACAGAGTCCTGGGTGGTGGCTGTGGGTGGCCCAGCTTAAGCAGGGGGGCTGGATCAGATGCTCTCCAGAGGTCCTGGCCAACCTCAGCCACTCTGTGACTCTAAAAGCAGATGGCAGCTTCCGCTGTGTCACTGCCCACTGCCCATCGCCCAAACCAGGCAGCATCTGAAGGGAAGTGGGGATGACCAGTGGAGGGGACCCAGTGCTTCACCGGGGCAGTTAGTTAGTTTCTTTGGAAGGGTCAGAGAGGGCTGAACAAGGGGAGTTTGAGTAGTCAGAAATTCCAGTTGTTTGCTATTCTGCACTTTTGCTGGAGCTTTTCTGGAAGACTGGCATTTGGGGGAAAAAAAAAGCGGCTTCTTTCACAACACTCATCAGAACAGGACTAAATAGGCTTAAAATCTTCTGGTTAAAATACCTTTCCCCTGAGAATCACTTCAGTTTCAGTCAGTTTGTCCTAGGCTGAGGAGTAGTACAACGATGAAACCAGGTGATTGTCTGCCAGGGCAAACACGACCTGCCTTTCTGCCCTGAAGAGAGCTCCTGGACCTTGTCAAGCCTTTTGATTGTTGGAAAGGCCGTGTGAAGCAACACCACAACCGCCTTCCCTCTGCAGTTCACTGCTCACCTTTCCAAAGGCAGTTCCTTTGGTGTGCAGTGATGCACACCTTCAGTAAAGATGACTGCAAGAGATAAGGTAAACCACAAAAGCCCTCAGTAAAGTCTACAAGATAACGGGTTGGTGTTCAGCGTCACTGTAAGGAGCCCCCAGCACAGCACCACTGACCTGGGGGCTGCAGGAGAGCCTGGGCGAGCTGAGGATCCCACTGCAGAACCAGACAGCAGGCTCTGCTGCGTGGGCTTGGTACTGCTCAGTCAGGGTGAGTAAAACTGCCTGGCAGGAATAATTAATTCACTTGACTGCCTGTCAGTTGGGCTGGAGGGGTTTTGCATTTTTTCTCCCCCCACCCTTTCGCTTGGCCAGTGTAACTCGTGTGGTCCGTTTTACCTCGCGTACTGCTCCACCAGTGTGCTTCATGCATCCTGACACAACTTTGTTTACCACAGACCAGTCATAAAAATGAGGATTCTCAGACACCAGCTCGTTTCTAAAGATTTTTCAGGCCTCTGTCTCGCTGTGCTCCGTGGAAAATAACAGGGAGACCCACTGAGAGAGCCCAGCCTACTTCCAAGCACCAACAGGGCAATGCTTCTAGACAGAAATGGAAGTGCCCTTCTTCTAAATTCACACCTGTGCCCCAGCTCAACTCTAAATGCTCAAACTAAAAGCAGCACAGTCCCACTTTAAAAACAAGTTAAAAAAGCACTTTAGCCAAAAAATAAGAGATTTAAGGTGCAAAGCAAGCCAGATCCTCTATCATCACCAATAGTGTGAAGTGAGCAGCAGCATGCAGGGTAGTGTGTATTTGGAGCCACGTATCAGGCCTGTTTGCTTCTTCCCTCAAACCAACGGGTAGTTGAGGTCTTCCTACTTGCCAGAACATTGACGGCTCGGGGGGTTGTGCGTTATGTGCAGAAGACTGGCTTTCTGAGGCCACAAGTCTACAAACAGCGCTAGGACCAGGGAAGACAACTTCAGCCACACAACTGCTTTCCCTCTGGGATTGTCAGTAGGCATCAGAGACCATAACCCAGCAGGAGCTCTCCGAGGCAGAGCCGTAACATCGGTTGTCACGACTCGGGCAGAGGAGCGCGCAGTTCATGTGCACGTTCCCTACACCAAAGCATGAGATCCTGGTCTAGACTTTAAGATGCAGGAATAAATAAGAGATGGCTGAGGTTCCCCGGTGTGCTGACATGCCTAGTCACCCTCACATGCAGGAAGGTGAAAGCCTGTGAGGCCAGTAAGCGCTGGAACAAATCCCAGGAAGCCATCAGAGTGAAGTGTTAGTGTAATGTCAAGAGTGGGGACAGGTCTGGGGTGACCTGCAGCAGCGAGGGCGCGTGGCAGGCAGGCTCAGGCTGTACTTGCTGGCTCTCCAGCTGTCCCAACAGCGCTGTGACTGCTGAAGGAATGTGGAGAACAGCCAGGAGTGGTGGTGGTTCTGCCTTACCTACCATGGGTCCTCAAGGTGATGAAACTGAACTGGGGAGTCAACCTGGTAACAAGTTAAAAACAATCTAGAGCTTAAAAAAAAAACAAACCAAAAACCTACCCACCCCAATAACAACCCTGGCAAGTTGTACAAGAGCCCCAAACTACTCACAGAAGACCATCAAGCAGCACCCGTGCTAGACCACTAGAAATAGGTATCAGCTGAGTGAGGCGGTGTGGCGGGGAAGGGGGATTCCAGTGGTAAGTCTGCCCAGCATCCCTGACGCTTCTGATACGACGAAGGTAAGAACATGTGGTGGATGAGGTGGACAGGAGGGAAAAGGGATAGGGTCACATATTAACTACTCTTGCAGTTCTCATTACAGCAGCAACAGTGCTGTGGAAGTAAGCCATCTGGGCTAGTGCATCCACCTCCAGCAGCTCTGAATACTGTCAGTGCATTAGAGGGACCTCCCCGCTCAGGGCTGCTCCAGCTCGGACTGCCCAGCAGCTGGTACCAGCGGAGCCCCAGTGCCCTTCCTCCGCCTGGTCAGGAGGCCCAAGCATGTGCTAGTGCAGCCAGGGGAGGATCCGTACAGCCCAGTGGCCCGCAGCCACTCCAGTACTCCAGCTATCGCACATCATCCTTCCCAGAGCGAGAACCTGCCATCGATTCTCCCGCCTCTCCAAGGGAGGAGCAAGGAACTGCCTTCCCTTGCCATACCCAGCAGATCAGACTGATCAGGTAGGGACAGATACTGGATGATCTGCCCCTTACAGCTTTAATCTACCCTCTCCATCCCCAATTTCTGAGATGAACCTGTAAACGTGAGGAGAACTCAGTGATCTGAGGTACTTCACATACTCAAGTATCAGTCTTTCCTTTTGAAAGCATCAGTACAGAAAAGAATTCCACCCCCCCTCCCCACACGTATTTCCTTACCCCGGTTGACAGTAGCTACCTCTGCACCACGTCGCTGATTTCCTGGACGCACGACAATAAGTTATTAAGGACGGGGTTTGCCCCAGGGACACTAGCAGCTGCTGAGGAGACCTGCAGCTCCTGCAGGCTCAGTTCCAGTTTGCTCACGGCTTCCCGGAAAGCAAATTTGTTGCGTGTATGCGGGATGCAGTCCACGTAGCCTGAGCAGTAATCCAGCAGCTGGTGCCCTGTGTCCACCAGCTGGCTGTTTGGTGTTGGCTCGGCGATGGCACTCGAGAGCAGATCAGCGCACTCCAGCAGTGCCTCCTTGCTGATTTTGTCTGCGGAGATTTTCTCAGCTGCCTGTTTGGTCTTTCTCAGCGCTACTTTTGTGCCAGCCGTGCCGTTGGCCATTTTCACCGGGGAGGTGGAAGACGATGACAGAGGCACTTGGGGTGGAGGCATCACGGGCCTCCCAGATTTTCCACCAACAGGTGCTGCTGCTGCTGCTGCCGCCTTCTTACTCCCTTCGCTCGATTCCAGTCCGTGCTGCGCTCCCACCACGTTGCTCAGCTCTTCTGCTGCGTCTGAGCAGGCAGCTGGCTGCGGTAGGAGCCTCATCACTGGTGGTGGAGGTGGAGCACACTTTGGTTTTACCCGTCTGGGCCGGTCCCTGTCGCCAGAAGAAGTGACCTGATGCTCAGATAAGAGCTTAAATTTATTACCCTGAGAGTCTGTGCCAATGAGCTGCACGTCTGCTGGAGTGTGTTTTAGAGTGGGTGAGATTAGGACTGGCACTTTGTGGTTATGAGTGGTTGGAAGTATTGCTGCAGCCTTTGCTGGAGATGACCACCCTGGCCTCTCGCCATCCTCAGGGGCCCCTTGCCGTGGGCCACTGTTTTTTTCTTTGCCCTTAGGAGCTGCTGCTAGCCCTGGGCCCTCCTTTTCTTCCGCTCCAGAGGGGGTTCGGAAAGGGAGTGCTGCGGCACCCCTCGGCAAGAGCTTTGCTTTTGGTCTCTCTCTGGTCAAAGCAGGGCCTTCTTCAAACCTTTTGGGAAGCAGGTCATTGGCCCTCCCTGTGCTCTCATCGGGCTGAGAGGAGGTGGACACTGTCCGTTCCAGCTGGATTTTTGACCTCTGGGAATTTCTGGGAAGGGTCATTGCCATCCTATCCTGCTCTGGAAGCCCTGAGGACATGGAAGATGTAGAGTTTGACCTTGGAAAAGGCTTTGAAGCTTCTTCATTGCCAGTGGGTTTTCCCGCTCGTAAACCCAGTGTCTTTTTAATCAAGCGTGGTGTAAAGAAACCAGTGATGCCCGACCACCCACCACCAGTGCTTACGCCCCCAGCACTGCTGGTACCAGTGCCATCATCATTGTAGAAGGTCCTCTGCACAAAGCCCCCGCCATAGCACTTGGGTGGGGCCAGGCTTGCGTCCTGCTGCGTGGGAGCGAAAGAGAACCCATCCACATGCTGCAAGGAAGCAACAGATGAAAAGTTACCCGTCAGCTCATACTTCTTGTGGGGCTGATTCTCCATCTCCCGGAAGGAACTGCTGCGCTTGGGAGGGGTGGGAGCGTTCCTCTTCTTCATAAAGGAGCTGAAGAAGCCACCTTTTCTGTCCCTGGTGAAAGTGGTCTCTTTGGCATCCTCCAGCAGGCTGCTGGGTGACTTGTCCCTCTGCTTGCGAGGCAGGGCGGGAGACCCACTTGTTGGCTGTGTGCTTCTGATAAAACCTAAACAGAGGAAACAAGCGTGAATGGGCAAAATCAATTTCCATTTCCCCCTCCCTATCCTGCAGTGGGCATTATGGGCCTGGCACGTTTAGCTGCCCAAGTTCTGCAGAGAAAGATCAGAAGAAGAAGTTAGCACTTTTATTTTTGTGCAAGGCTGTTGTGCTTTTGATTATTATTTTTTTCCACTTTTTTCCTGCTTCTGCATGCATGCCTTGTCTGTTGCCTATACTGAGAAGGCCACTGAGGAGAGAGTTCAAGAGGAAGTGAAGTTGTTCTTTTCTTCCAGTTTCTTATCTCCTTCCTGTAGTTTTTTTTTTCCTCCTTCCCCAAATACTGCAAGTATAAAAGAAAATCTCTTGTTGCTTTGTCAACGTGGGTTTTGAAGCTGTCATTTAAAAAAAAAGCAGCAAAACTAGATTTAAAAGAAAAAAACAACAATGGGATTTACTAAAAGAACGCTGAACAAGCTGCAGTGTTTTCTATTTGATAAATAGAATTTACCAAAAGAAATCTGGCAAATAATTGGGCTGCTGAGGTGGCCAACAACCCTAATGACAGAGCATCGCAAGGCACCTTCCCATGTCACCTTGTTCTGTTTCCTGCTGTTCCTCTGGCAATTTACACCAGCAGCGCAGGACACAAGGCCTCACTGCCACTGTCCCACTGCCCATACCTGGTGCTGAGCTGGAAGCCGAGTGCTCCACAGTATCCTGTGTCCCTTCAATGTTCTCCTTGTTCTCTGCCTGTTTCTTCAGGGTTCTAGTCTTGGAGGGCAGCATGGGTAACCGGGGCAGGTAAGGAACTATGGATGAGGAGGAGGCTGTTCTTCCAAGCTCCTCTGCTACCTCTGTAAGACAAAAAACCCAAAAAGGGAATAGTTGGACAGAGACTGGAAGAGGAAGAGTGTATCTGGGTCTTTACTGCAAACCCAGACTGGCAAGAAGAGATACAGGACTGACAAATACATAGTTTATGGATTTAGTTTTTGCTCAAGTCCAGAGGTATTCAGGGTTACAGGGATGTTTTTCAAAATGCTCTCACTCATTTACATCTTTATAAATTTAGGAGAAAAAAAACCAAAAACCAGTGGTAGGATCTGTCTGAGAGGTCTGGTACGAACCCAGCTCTCTCCTAGGTTAAGGGTTGCTCAAGAGCTAAAGCCAGCACTGAATGCATTTGCCTCTGTTTTTAATTAAGGTGTCTCCTGTTGATGCTCCTGGCATCCCTCAAAAGTTGTGTCCTCCCTGGATCTAGATCTAAGCTGCTTTGCTTGAGACAAAGCACTGCACATCCCTATTAGAAATGAAGACTGCATGTTTCCTTCCCAACATCAACACAAGGTATGTGATTGAAAAAAAACAAAAAAACCCAAAACAAAACAAAACACCCCCAAAAAACCCCCAGAAAAATCCCACAACCTCCTGGCCATGCCCAGGTTGGCACTGGTGTGGGCCGCTCGATGTGCCTACTATAGATCATCCCTGGTAGAATTTGATCCACTCTGTTTTTTCTGTAGTAGGGAAGTGGATGTATCAGCCACATATTTAATTTAAAAATTTACAAGATGCTGAGACAGTTCTGCTTGTCTGCTGTCTCATATCACACTTCTCACCAGTATTTACCCTTAGTTGATTATGTTTGAGGGCTGAGTTGCACAGATTTGCTCCTAGAGGTAGCTAAGTAGAAAATCCAGAGATTAAGGCACACTTTTTAAAAATGAAAGTTGATAGAATAACATTCCATAATTGCCACAGTCAGCAGTGGACTGTGATATGCATACATCTTTCCCTCTCTCAGCATTACTTACTATTCCTTACTCTTCAGTGTGGGAAACAAGAGGCTTCCTCTAATGGAGGAGACAATGTTCTTAAAATTAACTCTTTGGCATCTTGGTGCTCAAATGAATTATTATATTGTCCCCTGCACTGGTATATGTCTAAAGTTTATTTAGTATTTGTGCACCAATTATTTGCAGACTTACAGTTAAGAAATTAAGTAAGGGACAGAGCCTCTCACAACCTCTGCAGCTAGCAGCAGGTGAGCCTGAAGAGCCCATCCAGAAGAGAGAGCTCTCTGGGGGATAAAATCCAATACTGTTTCAGAAACAAAGCCACAGGGGCTCTCACCCTCTGAGATGCTCGAGTCGTGGAACATGGTTTCAAAGGCCTGGTGGGTCTCAGCAAACGAAGGTCGGTCTGGTGGGTTCCACTTCCAACCTGCAATGTGAGAAAGCAGAGTAAGTCTCAATGCCTGAAACAGGTAGGAAATGACTTTTTAATCTGCTCAAGGTGACAGAAAATATGTAAGTTTTCTCAACTGCAGTCAGACCCTGATCTCCTCCTAGTTAACAGGCTCTATAGCCATTCACAGATACTAATTCATAGCAGCAGTCAGTCCCTACCACATCCTAACAAACAGGTCTCGGGAGGAAGGAATCAACTCTAAAAATCCCAGCTCTCTGCCAGCTCCACAGCTTTTTCTGATCTCCTCACCCTCTTCCCGAATGTTTTTAGCAAAGGAGAATTCCATGTTTGCTACCCTGGCTGTTTAGACTGAACACATCTAGCCCAGTCACAGATAACTGTTAAAGCTCCAGGCAACATTTTGCTCTCATGCTCTTCATACTGAAATTCAGGCAGAGCCTTCCAAAAGCAGAATGTGTGCACCCTGTTGGGGAAAGAAGAGGGTGCACTGATCTAAGATGGAGCATGGAAAGTTATGGAAGGGTATAATGATGAAAAGTTATTTCTGTAGTTAGAAATCTGCACTAGGGGAATGTATTTTGGAAGCACTATCTGTTGATATCACCACAGGTCTGGAAAGTGACTGGCATTCTGGGCTGCATTAATGAATTCCTTGGTTTTGGGCTTCTTTCAGCTTCCTGAAGGGTTTTTGGGCTTCTGTCAGCTTCCTGAAGGGTTTTTGAAGCAGCATCTTTCATCATCACTCAGCTTCTTTGTTCCATAACTTAAGTTCACCCTGACTTTCTCTGGCATGCTGGGGATCAGGCATTGCTGGAGACAGGCTGTAGAATGGCCTCTTCAGCCCTGGTTTGTCTGTCTTGTGCATCGAGGGGCACACAAATTGCCTGAGTTAGCACCAAGGGGTTTCTTCCCACCCTGGTCACGCTGACAGGGTCTCTCTGCTCAGAGCTGCATACCTTACTCAAAGGCCTGGCCTGGTTTGCTCCCTGGGATCTTCAGCCTTTTGCCCAATATATTCTCTGCTCTTGTGGGACTGAAGGAGATTGGCAATGCTCTTAAACTCTGTTGCTCTCTTCTTGTAGCAGACTGTATCTTTCTGGCCTTTTATTAGTAGGTTTTCAATTTGTTGTGGAGCATTAGGGAGCTTTTCATGGCATGCTTGGAGGATGTGTTTTGAGCAACCTTGTCAACTTCACATCTTCTGCACAGGTGCTGTGCTTGCAGAGAACTAAATTTCCTTCTACTCTGGTGACTCCATAGTAAGAGTCCTACTGACAAAGTGCCAGTACAATTTGCCACGAAGTCCTATCTGTCTGTACTCAGAGATGACAGTTTTTGAGAGTGAATTCTTGATTCCTAGAGACCAGATTCATTTTGCATCAGTAACCAGGTACATCTCAGGTGACAAGGCCTTTTCCACATTAGCTAACAAAATGGCACACAAGAAGCAAAGACTTACATTTAACTACTTTCTCCCACCCCTCCCAGGCTCTGTCCCCCAAACTGGAAGAAGATACTCACATGCCCTCATCAGTTCGTACACCTTTGGAGGGCACCCCTCGGGTTGTTCCATCCGATACCCCTTTTCCAGCAGGTCATACACCTGGGAGAGGTCAATGCCTGGGTATGGTGACATCCCATAGGTAGCAATTTCCCATAACAGCACACCAAAGGCTACAAAAGGAGAAAAACAAAATTCCCAGTTGTAAGTCTGCTCTGCTCTTGTGTTGCTCGTTACATTGCAGCCTTTACTGCAGCTTGAGGCAGCACTGGTCTTTTGCAGATATTTCAGGTGAAGATATGACACACTAAAACCACTATTGTTTCATGAAGTTGTGTCCTGACACATGACTGTCTCCTCCCCACATGTTTCTGCTCAGGCCAGAAAACAAGTTACTCTCTAGGCTGACAAAGACAAACAAAATGAAAAAGAAAACACTGAAGCGGACTTTCCTTACCCCACACATCTGATTTGATTGAAAAGGTGTTGTAGGCCAGGCTCTCAGGAGCTGTCCATTTGATTGGGAACTTGGCTCCTGCATGAGCTGTGTAGGTATCTCCAGTCATAAGGCGACTCAAGCCAAAGTCAGCCACCTTCACCACGTGATTTTCTCCAACTAAGCAGTTCCGTGCTGCCAGGTCCCTGTGCAAAGGACAAAAGCACATTTTCAATACAATCTTGTGGCTGCACAGCCTGTCCCTCTCTTCTGAATCAGGAAGCACTCTTTATACAGCAGGTAAAGGCAATGTGAGCCTTGCTCTGAACAGGGTCAGAAATTGAATGGATGTATTCTTAGGAGCAATAACATAAGTTGGGATTAGGATTCACTCTTTAAATTCTATTAAATTTACAGTAATTATAGGTGTTACAATGAGAAGTTTATGTTTCCTGAGAACAGGATGAGATCAGCAGCTCATCACACACCGGTAACAGCTTTATGGCACAGTTTTATCTGACTGAACTAAAACAGGACAGGTTGACAATGTCTTGCACATAGTAGGTACATCACAACAGGACAACACCAACTTGCATAGATGTCAGGCAGTCCTGCACAAGACTGTAAGTCTGTTATGAAAGTCATGGGGAGAAGGTATTGCAAGACAGTATTGAAAGCAAAACAGCCAGTGGATAAACCAGTGTGAAACCTAACTGTGGAAGGAACTTCCCCAAAAGGAGGAATTCTTGGGCCACCAGTGGCCTGTTTATTGCTGCATTCTGAAACTGTACCAGCTCAATAGGACTTTACCCACCTGTGAATGAAGTTCTTCTTCTCCAGGTACTCCATAGCAGAGGAGATCTGGGTGGCCATGTAGAGCAGTACAACAGCACTCACTTCCTCCCGGTTGCATTCCCGTAAGTAGTCTAGCAGGTTCCCATACGGCATGTATTCTGTCACAATGTAAAAGGGTGGCTCCAGGGTACACACACCTAGCAGTGAGGAAGAGGGAGCATGTGAATAAAGTTTCCCTTTCTCCCCTAGGTTACCACTATTCCTGATTTAATATCCATATGGTTTAGTAGTGGACAGGTATGGTTGGACTCAAAGGTCTTTTCCAACCAAGCGATTCTATGATTTGTCACGTTTTGTACCGATGAGTGTTTCTCTGAAAAGTGAAGACTTCCATCCACAAGACCCAGATCAATGAACCCAACTTAAAATTCAGTGCTTCTGTCTATTTATCTGTCCATCCACTTCAGGGACAGAAACATCTGTATCAGACCACCACTATTCCTACGTAAGATACATAAAGGAGTGGCTCTGTTCTTTGGAGGGTTACAGAATGAAATGGGAGTTATTTTGACCACATATGATTTGCTTTTCTTCCCTTCTCTTCCTTCATAAAGCTAAAGATTGGCCAACTGGAAGTAGGCACTTGTCAACTGCCAAGATTTCCAGACTGCACTGTCATGACAGAGTAATGTGAAGCACTCCCATGTGCACTAGCGGGGTAAGCGATCAGCACGGTGGGACCTGCTCCTAAAGCAGCGTTCTCACACATTCCTCGGATGACTCCTCGCTCCAGGCACTGCAGTTATGCACAAAGCATCTATCAGTGGAGGAGGAGAGCAACAGGATACTCCTGTCAAATCTCAGTGAACTCCCACTGCTGCGTGCCTGCTCATACCGTTAGCCACGTAAAACACAACTACAGTGTGCATCAGAAAGCCAAAATGCATCTCTCTGATGAGCAATCTTTCAGTCTCTGCTCCTGGAACCAGACGGGGCTGGGCAGACACCTCATCTGTGCCCATTTCTTTACATGAGTACAGAACAGTTGCCATTTTTAAAAGCCTTCACATTCTTCACATTTCTCCTTTCATCCTGGGCTTGGCTTGACAGCTTTGCCCCTGAAAGCAGCAAAAGTCCAGAGGCAATTAAACACTAGTAAAGGTTTAGGGTGTCTCCTTAAGAATCTTTATACACGTAGAATTAACAGCTATGCAGACTATTTAATAGTGATCATCATGTCATGCATTTGTCAGTGAGACAAACAGGGCACAGCCATGCTGTAAAGCCTGCAGACTTCTTCCATTCATGTGCTGTTTGATCCAACTTGCATCTCCACTGCTCTGATCTCATGTACTTATTTGGTGATACATAGGGTCCCTTATAGCAGCACTGATCTGGTTGTCTTCTGCTTCATCATGGACTAATTTGTTTTGTTCAGTGCAGCTTTTTCTAGAAATGTCTCTGATTTGAGAAGTAAGAATGCTATTTGTTGTGCTTCCAATATATTTTTTTATTTCACTTTGACTTTTCTCCTAAGTCATGGAAAATAATTTTGTAATTCTGATTTAACACAGCAAAAAAGGAATCTGACCTGATAACTGAACCCCGGAGCATGTCTAAGGCCAAGGGTACAAACTAACAGGAGGCTGATACTGCAAACTTTTATATAATGCATCCTCGTGCCTCAACAGCAAAGCTGTCTGCTAATGTAAGTGACTGTATTTGATGTTTTATTTAAAATTAGTGTGTCTCAGCTCCAATACAGGAGTAAGCTGTCAAAAATACCACCCCATAACCTGACCCGATTCAAAAACTTATGTAAGTACAGAAAATCTGCCACTGCTTTTAAACAAGACAGATTTCATTTTGGCTGAAACTCAAGTAAGAACAGAAAGAGCAAGGGATTTCACTAACCTAACAACTGCACTAGATTTGGGTGCTTGATCTCCTTCATCACAGCAGCTTCTTTCAAGAACTCTTCCACCTCCATGGTATCTTCCTAGATAAAGAGAGGCAAAAGAAGGGAAAATTTATCTTCATGACCAAGGTCTGCTTAACACCACATATCCTAGCTCAATATAAATGATGGTATCATTGTCTCCACTCTGCTGTTTTGGCTTTTATCAAAGCAAAATACAACATGCTGTAAAGCTGCCTGGCTGGCCTGCAGCATGGCCAAGTGACAGATCTGCAGTACCCAGAAAGCACTAGGCTTTCTTCTTTGGTGGCTACTGTGGCTACCAAAGCAGTTGTGGCTGGTGAGAGCGAGACTCAGGATCACTGACTCAGTTCCCCTGCCTAGCTATAAAAATTAAGCCTGAAAGCTCCGTTACTTAGGGGGTACGTAGAATTGTAGCTGTTAATGCTGAAACAAACAGAAGGCTTTGAAAAGGAAGATAAATGGAGACAGTGAATTCCTCCAGGAGCAGGGGTGATGTTGTAGAGCGTATTTCCAACACCTTTGATTTCTTAAAGCTTCCACAGCTCTTCTGAGGGAAGGGAAGTGGACTTGGTAACCGTTTCTACAGCTCTGACTTGGACATGCAGTTCCTGCAGGAGCTGGCTGGACAAAAATTCCAAATTGTATCTAAGCCACAGGCACTGGTGCAAGTTTGATAAGCTAACTTGGTTCTGCAAAGCTACTCCCAAGCATGGATTTTATGCAGATCAGCACACTCCACTTTGATATTCGTATCATCAGGTGGCATAACTGAGAATGTTACGGTGTCCTCACCCTTATCATAAATGGTGACTAAATGAACAGTGCATAACCACCTGAAAACTCACCTTTAATGTTTTCACAGCCACTGTGAGATTGTATTTCTTCCAGACACCAACGTACACCTCGCCATACTGCCCTCCCCCAAGCTTGTGCTTCATGGTGATATCAGTCCGCTCCATCTCCCACTTGTCGTGGATGGGGGACACCCCATAGACAGTGGGTTTATTGCACTTGGGTGCTGGGTAATGCAAAGTTGTCACCAGTCCATCTGCTACTGTTGAGTGATGGTGCACTAGCTCTGCTAGCGTGCTGAAACGGCTTTCTGCTGTCACGTAGACCTGTTAAGAACAAACCAGGAATCACCTTAAACGAAGGCAGCTGGAAACACTGGAAAACAGGTACAGTGAAAACATTTCTAGCAAGCTTAAAAAGGAAAAAAAAAAGGGGGTAAAAGAACCAGACTTTAGAGACTTTGTTCTCATGTTGTTCAGCAAATGAATATTAATCTGTGGGATTTTTACCTGCAGAAGGCAGCTAGATATAAGCTATCACTTGAGAGCAGTGCTGTCTCCTGCCTTGTGCTTTACAGGACTAGAAACTGGAATTCTTGTAGCCAAGTGCAAGGCCAGTTTCTCCATCACTCAACACAACATCCTACTCTTTGATCAAGGTTTCAAAATGCTGATCAAAACTGCTGACTTACCAAAGCTCTGCTTGTTCTAAGTGGATCAATGGAAAGATATCACATCAAACCACGGCTGTTTTGCTCCCTAGCTGCTTTCAGCCAGGATAAGTACCATCTACACTTCTTCCAAAGTGGTGTGCAGTGAGTCACCCCCAAACTCTTGGCACACATGTTCTTTATTTATATTAATCAACCAGCAGACCTGTTTTCTTTCACATTCACCCTCTCTTAACAGTCTACAACTAGATTCTGTACCACCTCTTAACTGATATCCATATTTCCCCTCCCCACAGCATTATCCAGCCATCCTCACCTTTCCATCCGAGGTGGTATTGATCCTGTAGTGGTAAACACGTCCCTCGTACCTGAGCGAGATGGACAGCTGCCCAGGGCTGCTCTCGCTTTCACGAACCAGGAAGCTGCCATTGATGAGGCTGCTCAACAGATACTCTGCTGCACTGCGTGACACCGGCCCATGGTACCACGAGTGCTTTTCCAGGCTGTTCACTGGTGTGATGTAGTTGCTTGGTACCCAGCCCTGCCCATTCTTCGAACGTACCTCGCTCCATTCCCCATTCTGGTTGTAACCCAGGACTCGCAACTTCTCACCTGGTGACCAGAAAGAAAGAAGCAAAATAAGGGCAGTGCCATCGACTGGGTGTCATCAGGGAGACACACGCTATCAGCTGACTAAGCCTGGGTTTGTAGCTTAACAATAAAAATGGGCAGCAGTGATCTTGCAACGAAACTGCTATATATAAGCATTTCTGAGGTAGTTTCAGACAGAATACCTAGGTTATTGTTCCCTAATTTATTGCAGTGTGACTGATGAACTCAGAAAGCTTCCTGTAGTCCAGCTTTTTACACTAGAAAGGCTTTTTTCTTGGAGGGATGAGGTCTGTCTCCTTGAAGCCTTAAATGGCATGTGACTGAAAACAGTCATGCAACAGGTCATAATCTGATATTTGTACTGAACAGAAAAACAAAATCTCCCTGCAATTCTTAATTCTTGATTTTGCCCCAGGTGAAAGTGCTGAATTCTGTTACCAACAATGTAAAGGCTTTCCTCTGCCCCACTCAGAAATAGGTGTCTCAAGGGGCCGGTGATGTGGGGAGCCCAGAATACGAAGAGCATTAGGGGGGCCCAGCTGTCAGGCAGTGTTAGACAAAGCTGTGTCTGTACTAGGAGAGCTGCCGGCAGGTGTCCCTCCAACACAAGTCAGAGAGACACTGCCTGCTCATAATCACCAGCTTAGAGACTAATCCTCTGTAACTGCCCTCATCCCTGTTCCTGTTCCTGGAGAAGGATTCTGATTTCTATTTTCTGTTGCTAAGTTTTCAACCAGAGCTGCTCTGTGACTCAGAGCCTCACCTTTGGTGATGCTGAGCGTGTTGTCACCGCTTGCTACAAAATCATAAAGTGCAACAAAGAGATTGGGATCGCTCTCAGTGGCCCCAAGCAGGTTCTCCTTGGAGCTCCATCTGATGGCTTCGTTCAGTGCCTGGGGTTCAGCATCGCAGCCGTAGGGGCGGTGCAGGGCCTCTGAGGAAAGAACAGGAGAGGGAGTTACTTTGTGTACAACTGTAAATAGATCAAAACCCAGTGTCCAGCAGAGCCAAGCTCCTAACTGCACAATATGCTCTTTATGGAAAGGGAACACCACGTCTGCACATCTTAGATCAGTGGATTTCAAGCTCCACTCTGCTGACTCTTCACTCTATAGGTTACTTCTAACAGGGGCTGGAGGAGGTGATTAACTGCTTATATACTAAGTAGCAAGCTATGTAGATAAAATTTCTATTTAATATGTATTATATTATATATATCTCTATTTATATATACCTCTATTTGAAAGTATTTATGCATTCACAGATAAAAATGGGTGAGAAATTAAAAGTGCCTTTTTTAAATTATGTGACAGAGTGAAGGAAACCTTTAGACACTGAAATGTTATGTTTTATGTCTTTATTGTTTCTGTGGCTGCAGGAGATAGTCTGGATCTGAAACCAACGTTACAAATACAGGTAAGACAGACTGAATTATGGCACAAATGAGACCTACAGGTTGGGCCAGTAACTGATTCAATGCTAGCAGGAATGATGGTGATTTGTAATACGTTTCAAGACTGTCAATAAGAGGTGGAAAACTGACAGGGACAGAAAGTAGTAAGGGTGATGCTAGGTATTTCACAGCAGTGTTTCTGAATACCCAGGCAGTTCTGTTTTGCTGTTTCAAAGGACAACAGATGCAAACTTGATAGTACAAGGGAGTGGGGGGAAGAATAAAAACTTGTTTCCTGTGATGAGGAAAAACAATCTAAATACACAGGGTTTTGGAAAGAACTGCAGTAAAAAGCAAAACCATCTGAACATTTCATGGTAGTGCTATGCCAACACCATCACTGGCTTCCTAACCCATGGAGAGGTTTTCCAGGAACATGCAGCAGAATAAACTTCAATATTTAGACAAGAGAAAGAGCGATGATGTGGTTTCATACATGTGGGCTGCTCAAGGGGGAAAAAAAAACCATGAAGGTGTAAAGATATAAATATTTTCTCTGATGGCACAACTGACGTGAAGTTCCTGTCCCAATACGCATTTCCAGATTCTCTTGTTGAACTTACTTATGGAGATTCACTGTAAAACGATGCAATGAAATGCATGAAACATGGCAAATCCTCTTTAAAAAGTTGGATGCTTTCTTCACCTTACCATCACTGCTTTGGCCCATTTCTGAGGGGCTGAGATGTCAGGCTTGGGATTTTTTAAGCACACCACTGTCTGAGAACGTGGGTGTATAATAACACCCTCCCCACGCTCCCATGAGATTGACATGTGTGAGCGAGAGCTAGTCTATAAAGCACTTTAAAGAGAACAAAGTACTTCCCAGGAAAACTGGGAAGTCAGTGAGACACAAAACAGGAAAAGGCCTGTGCCAAGTAATAGGCAAATATATGCTAAATCTGTGTCATAGGACAGAGAGCTCAGGCCTGGAAAACCAGGACGCAGTGGGGTTCCCGGCATCTACGTGCAGTTTTTCAACTGTATTGTAGGTACCTAAGAAAGTAAATGGTTGAGGTTGGTTCTGTTTTGTTTTTAAACACATAGCTAAGTGGCTTTTGACTGCATTTCTGGTAATTATTCACAGTTATACTGTTTGCACAACCTGCTCATCTTGCAATTACTTAATAACCTACCTCCTGAGCCTTGCCAAAGTAGCACCCTATCAAGGGTGTTCTAGCAAGAACAGAAGTGACAAGAAATTAAGCTATCAAAATGTCACTTTGATTTCATTATCTGCAGATACATATTTACACACACTTCCTGTTCCTAACTATCAACTGCAATTAGTTTTACAATATCCTAACCCATCAGACTGGATGCTATCATGGAAAAGAGAGGAAATCCCAACGTCTGCTCAGCTACCTACATTGCAGCATGGCTGCCAACATCCCACTGTAATTTTCTAGGGCTGGGTGTCCAGTTGTTAAGCATCAGGAAAGAACACCAGTTCTTAAATCCATCTCTCTTTATAGAGTAAAAAAATACATATTTAATTAAATAAAACATTCTTTATACTCCTACAGCGACTTGTGTTAGAGAGAACGTTTCCATGCCTTAAGCAAAGTCACTCAGCAAATGTGCTACACAAGAAATCTGCCTTGTGCATCTCTGCTGAGGAGCAAACACAAAAGTAGGCAGTGTTTCCAAAAAATACCCAACCTTTCAGCTCCAAAATACTTTAATGGTGTTTAAATAACTTTGTACTTTTTAATTATGTATCTGCTGAAATGTGAAAGGCTTTAAACAAAAATATATGCATTTGTTCTAAATCAAAGCATACTCCAAGTTTCTTTCTCAAGCCAGGAAAGCTCATGAACTGAGTATCTACCTGAGCAACATAACAGGCAGCAGAGTTAAGCACTTCACCATGCACTCGCTGGGTCAGCCTGGAGCAGCCCAGCAGCAGCTCAGCCTCAGAGCTGCTGCAGCAAGTCCCACCACCAGGTAAGCCTGCCCAGGCTGAGCCCAGCGGCGGGCACTGCAGCCAAGGCAAACCAGCAGAAATGCCACCTGCTGCTCAGCCCTGAGCAGCTCTGCCCACATGAAACCATTTGTGGTGCTGTGCAGCGTTGCCAGCGAGGGTTCAGAGCAGATGTGGGACTGCTACCGCTTCCTCGGGAATGCCTGGGCGGCTGGCACATGTTCCTAACACCCACTTTACGGACAAAAAAAGCCAGCAGAAGTTAATGTTTGATGAGGAGCTTCCATCACTTAGCTACAGTGCTTACCTAAAAATCACATTACCTAAAAATCAAATGCTTTTAAGAGTTCATGTCTCGCTAACTTCCTTCAGTTTAGATTTTTAGAGTGACTTGGGTGCTTAAGTAACTGTAAAGGTTACCCAATATCTACTCAAGGGGAATCTACCAGCACATAAAAGTACCCATTGCAGGTTGTTATTATGTAATGACCTCTGCTGCTCAATACAGCGTGGGATCTATCCCATCTGTAAGGATAAGAACCATCCAATATGTGAGGATAAGAAAGGTGAGTCAAACACGGTAATCACAAAGACCTCATTAAGGAAACTACGATAACCAAAGCATATTACAACTGATACCTCTCCAACTGAATAGTCTGTGAGCTCCAGCCACACCAAGAGTAAGGAAATAAGCTGCCAAGTTCTGTTTTATATCAGCTCCTTTCAAAGCCTAACCATAAATCATATATTACCACTTTCATTTCCTATACAATGGAAAACTTACATCATCATTTAGTGTACAAGTAATACACGATCCTGCCAGGAGGTTATGCTCCATCCATCTCCTTCCTTTTCTTTATTCCCACAATACAATCTGTTTCTCTCCGGATATGAATGCTTTTCCTGCTCAGGCAACATGTAAGAGGTGTTTTGTCCCCTACCCTGTGCTGCCTACACAATTGCCAATCTCTTGGGTCCAAGAGGAGGATGTATTATACATTAAATCTTAAATTTTAGCATCACATCAAGTGCTGAAGTGAAATATTCTGAAATACGAACTGTGGAACTGCTCATAAAAATGAAGCCTTTCGATAATCCTCAAACCCTGGGTAAGAACAAGCAAATTCAGTCCTGCCTGTGGTTGGTCTCTAACTACAAGACACAGACAGACTTGAAAGGACTCACATCCTCCCTGAAGCACTCGGAGAAATAAGAGGAGAGGGCTGGCACAGCATTACATCCCTGAGCATCATACCTGTGAAACGCGACACACCGGGCTCAGAGGCTCCCTCGCCAAGGCAGCAGAGCAGCTTGCCCTCCTTGCCATAGCTGCTGGACTGGAAGAGGACCGTCCCCACAATCATGCTGTGCTCCACAGCAAGCAGAAAAGGCTGCTTGACCCGAGAAGTCCTGGGCTGCCACTGCCAGCACAATCACCACCACGTGCGGCCGATCGCTGCCAATGGAAAAGCAAGCGCGGCCGAGCGGGCGAGGGAGAAATGGGAAATCACCGTGGGTTAGCGTGGCTATTAGCTGGAAGGGAGGGTGGAGCTTCCCAGGGAACGCTGAACAAACAGAGGATGTGGGGACTGGGCTGCAAGTTGAAACAATCTGGAGATGAGCTATGAAGACAGAGTTTTGTTCCGCTAAGAGTTAGGCAACAAGATGTTTGGGAAGAAAGCAAACAGTTTCCTTGGAGAAATTCCTTCGTACAAATGACAAAACAGATCCCCCGTTACGGGGACCGCCCAGACTGATTCATTTTTCCACTCTACATACCATTACTGGAGCATTATTTTCATGAACCAACAGGAAACTGTGTTAGTGAAAATACATGTCTAAGAGATGCACAAGCACTGAGCAAGTAAATACTCTGCAACACTTGAGGATTTCAGACAGAAACAGAAAGCCAGGGCAGCACGGTACACCCAGTCTGAACTGCGTATCTGCTGGTTTAGTAACACTCAGGACAGCTCTCCAAAAGGGCACCGTCAAATTACCTCTCAAAAACCATGAGATTTGTTGGATGAATTCTCCAAAAGCCCTAGTTTTCTAGCAAAGGCTGTATGGTTTGTAGCAGGCCAGGCTCCTCCTAACACGTGGACAAGGAAGGGTTAAAGAACAAGCAATCACCAGGGCAGTCTCACACCTGGGAGGGTGGTGGGGCCTGCCCAGGGGTATAAAAGGGAGCAGGGAAAGGGAAGTGGCTTGGCCTTCTGTTGGGAGACAGGAGCTGCTGCAGCCCACCAAGGGGGGAAAAAAGCAGCATTTTTATAATCCCCAAGCTCTGCTGTTCTGCGAGAAAGGCAGCTGCACCCAGAGGACATGTGTGATGAGGACTCAGATCATGCTAAAGGTAAGGAATGAGCAACCTGGCTTGTTCCAAATGTTTGTGAGGCTGTGGAAAAACATTATATAAAACTGTGGATGTGCTCTGGTGACAAGGAGTTGCTTTTCCCCTGTGTGGCCTGTGACGTGAGTTATTTCCCCTGCCACCATCACCTAATATATGTGGAAAAAATAACTAGACAAAGAAAATACCTTAGGATACCTGCATGTTGTTGTCTTCCTCAAGTTATAACAAGTGGGCAACCTCTTTGCCTCCTCCTCCAAGACCAAGCTCAGTGAATTCTGCAGCACACTGCCCAGCAGTTACAGGTTGAGTTGCCTTTATTTAAGAGCTCCTAGGCTTTAGCTCTTTTTCTCTGGTTTTTGAGCTTGCAGTTCATTGTGTTCTCTCCTCTGTGTTTTGAGTGTTCTTAATTACACTGGTATTTGAAGTAACCTTAGTTTATCTGGTAATAACCAAACAATAAGCAGGATTTGTCAAGCAAGACAGCACAGACTCAGAAACATGTGGATGAGCTTTTTGACAAACACTTTTCAGGTGGGTCTCACATGGTACCAGGAAATGGGAAGTCACATATGGATGTGTGGCTAAATTAGCCTTAACTGTACTAGTTAATAACCTTAGCTGAAATAACAGATTTACTTGGTAGTTAAAATACAACAGATGAGTAACTGGTATTTGGAACAAGGAACGATTAGCAGAAAGTTAGGTTGGATTAATAATGTAATTTGCAATTTAATGTAACGCAATTTAGCCTCTGTCACAAGAGTACTCTTAGCCTAATGGCTGGCTGGTCTGTTAACGAGCTCCTGATGGGAATCAGTGGCCAGCACTGGCACTGTGGGCAACTAATGTTTTGGCTGTAAGTTTCCTGACAGTACCAGGGCAATTCTGTCCCTGCACCCTTCCAGACACCCACCCTCCTAAGGCTGTTTATCAGTGGGGAGGGACATGGGGTGTCCCTGTGCAGTGTGTCATAAAGTCCTGTCAAATGCACGCAGGCAGAGTAAAATCAGGTATCTTCCTACCTTCCCCATGAGTGTTACTGCTTTTACAACTGATTTTCCTCGATAGTTATTTTACACTGTAGGCCATCAGCTTGACATCTGCATCCACCACATCTGCATCCTCTTCCTGTTCCCTTCACAGTAAGTGCACAATATAAAATCTTAATTCTGGTATACTTAACTTCCTCTGTGGAAGAATCTACCTTTCAAGCACAGCAGCTCTTCAGACTATTCCCCATGGTGCCCTTCAAAGCTGTTTCCTGAGAGTGGTTACCCTTCCTGTACAACTTAGATCATCCATTTAGAAGCATTTCTCTAGTTCTTCCAGGGGTGGGAAAAAGCTGAATGTAAGGAAATCTTGCTGACTATGCTACTTTGAAATGTGGAGTTCAGGGAGCTTCTACAAAAATTCACTGAATTTATGAAACAACTGTCAACATCTCTTAATCAAACAAAAGAATGTGTAAATGGAAATACAGGATTTGGTGGTGGTGGTGGCAGCAGGCCAAAGTGACTGGTTTGTCAGTGGAAGGAATAGAGACAAAGAAAGGGTTACAGGGTAAGTACTGGTTACTGCATACAGTCTCAATCTGATACCTGAGTATTCTACATCAAAAACCATAGGGTGTATATATGTGTGTGTGTATATATACACAAATACACAGTGTTCTATCTTCTGGCTTCTCACATGGCTCTTTTTCATAATGAGAAACCTTAATACAAAGCCACCAAGATCCCTGCATGTGCCACATCTTTCACTTTATTTTCACTTTGAGTTTTCAAACTAAATACCTGTATAAATATCCATGATGCTATTTTACACACAGACTCAGCTTTAAGACTAGCAAAGGATAGGCACTGGTCAACTTAGAGCATCAAGTAACTAACAACTGTTAGTATAATTGGTATTTTCCACTGTATCTTCAAATTGTACATCACTTTGCATCACTAGACTTCGAGATCTTTAACCAGCTTGTTAGTGGGAGGATTTCTGCTGTAATGAATATGAGGAAACAAAACTGATAACACAGCAGCAAGTGGGTTTCCTATTTTGCTGACACGATTGGAATAGTATCAAGTTCTACAGTAGCTTTGCTTCTGAAGCCAAGTCTCAGCACTTCCTACTAACCAAAAATACTCAAGGCAAGCTACATACTAAAAAGCAAACCAGTGCTGAACAGGCCAAGTTCCTGCTGTCTAATAATGTGGTAGCATAGAAGCAGACCTATGAACTTTCTTTACCCTGTAACAGACTTAAGCCCTTACCTAAATGGACCACCTAGTCTTTCTGCTGACATACATGTGGCCATGAAAAACACCAGTTTCAAAGGGTCAGACAGCTCACATATGGCTTTGGTAAAATGCAGGCAACCTAACTAAATGCCATTCCTAGGTGTTCCCCTCCTGCAAGCAACCAGACTCTTAATAACGTGGTTTGCTTGGGCTAAGCACAGATCCATCTAGTCTTTGGGCCTCCCACAGAGTGGTGCAAGGTTTAAGTACTGTAAACAACCCACTGAATAAAGCCAAGAAATACAGCTCCAAGCCAAGAACCTGGGATGGGCAAGGAGTAGGTTTCTATTTATGGTACCAGGCTGAGAGAGACAGAATGGGAGGGGACTTCAGAGTCAGCAATTAAATTGCATCATGAACAGCTCACATCATATAAAAAGAAGTGTTCCAAGCCAAGCTGGTAGTACTATCTTGCCTCAGTGTAATAGTTTCACTGACACTCAATTATCAAAACATATCTGAAATGGAAAAGGTTAATAAAAGTGATCTTTGGTATCAGAGAGAGAAATATATGGAGAAACCTAAAAGTTCTCCATACAGCTCGCCTCTTAAATGCAGATTTATTTTGCAACACAGCAAACTGCTGCATGAGGTATTCCCCTGCACTTATTTCATGGTTAAAGTGATGGGTTTTCACTTAGAAGACATGTTTTTTGGGTAGCTTGATACAAAAATCCAAGGGTTTTTGGTGCCCATGTATTTTAACTGGTAGAAGGAGAGAGACAGATTGTTCTCAAGTTGTTACACCACTGTATGAAGCATTCAACACATTTTCTGTCTGAATGTGACAAGAGGTTAGCTGTGTTAAGATTAAAACAAACTGATGTTGACAGAAGGAACTGCCTGTATTCTGTATCACTGGTTCAAATCATCCTCTTCCACTATTCTTAAAGCTATCAAACATTCAGAGGTGTCCCTCAGCCTCTTTCCTTGCTCAGATGTCAGTGACACACAGGTATAACCCATCTCCCGATATCAACCTAATGCAGCACTTCCCTGTTTTTTCTCAGCAACTTCTCTGGTAAAGTAGAATGTTTTTGGTACAGAACCCAGGATGAAATAAATCAAGCTTAAAGTTCAAAGTATTCATTTGAAAATCTTCATTCATTCAATGCAAGACACAAAAATATCTTCATAGATCAACAGCTGTCTGGGCTTGTAAGTGACTGAAGCTTCTCCTGAAGCATTTGGTAGCCTTGCTGTTTTAAGAGAGAATTTCAAAGCTGATGAAGTATTGATCACCTGCAGTACAAACACTGCCAACTCAGTAGACTGTCTGTCATTGCCTCCAAGATTTTCTGTCCTCATGGAACTCTGGCAGGAAAGTGTCTCTGGGATAAATGCAGCTAGCAAAATTATGCAGGTTTTTAGATGCATTTTAAAAACACTTTAGAGTGAGGAACTCCTGTGAGCACAGGAGAGCTGGACCTAACAGTTACTAAAAGGCACAATGGATGTTTCCTGTCACAGGTACTGGGAATCATCAGGAGTACCAGAATCCACACAAAAGTAGCAATCTGACTTCTTTGAATGTGCCTTTGGGTGAGGAACCAAAACCCAAAAGATAATAAGAAAAATGCTTTCCTGCACTGAGAAAGATTTTAATACAATTAAAATTATGTACAAAAAAATATTTTAGAATGAAAAGCTACAAGTATAACCTCTGCAAAACCCTGAATACTGTATCAAAATATTAGTTACTTTAATTACTAAGGATTTGTTCAGCTCCTGTAAAGCGAGTCAGCTTGGTATCTAGAAACAAGCAGAGACCACCAGTTTTAAATGTTTTGTATTACATACCTGTTTTCATTGAGTACTGAGGTGATGAAGTTCCCATCTTTGTTCCTCTGAATCCTTTTTATAGTGGACAGAAACTGCTCCCACAATAAGAGCTTTAGGGAAAGGAGTGCTTTGAAGAGGCACCCAGATTTCAAGGTAACTGGGAAACTCTGTAGATCAAAAGTCTGTTTGACATTCCTACTCTGTGGTGGTAAGTTCCAGTAAAACCTCTGCAGTGTGAAGGGTAAAGAGGATTAGGTCACCCAGCTCTCCAGAGAAGGTGGGATGGCCAAACATTATGACAGCTTACAGCAAGTCATTTAGCACATTTTTTAATCGGTACTTTGGGAGAGAAGTTGCTTAATGTGGATTACACTTCACTCCACCAGAATTCCTGAGGAGTCGTTAACACCGGCCAGATCAAAGCCAAGATATTATCTGCTTCTGAGCAAATCAGATGAACAGCTATTTACTCACACCGTGCTAAGGCAAACAGTTGAACTAAGAGCTCTTCCACAAAAGGACTACTTGAAAAATCATGGCTCAATCAACCCCTGAGCAAGCCAGAAATATCTACCCTAACGAAGTCTCGCTGGTGAGAGGTTTATTTTGCAGATGTAAAGCATGTTAACTGATCAGACCTTTGAGTTAACATGATATAAATGTCCAAGCTGCTTTTCAAGTGACATAATTACATCTCATTGGAAGTCCTGCATTATTAGGTACTCTCCTTGGACTCAGCACCTGGAACAATGACCACATTAAACTGTTTCTCAGCTGGCTTTTTGAAATTTATTTTTAGCCTTTCTAGTTAGAAGGAAAACTTGGAAGGAGAGGGTAGAGCTTAACTCACTGACTTGTAATCTCAGGAGTGAAAGAAAAAGTCAATCTAGCAGCTCAACTTTGAGTTGATGTCACAGCTTGAGGCCCAAGTAATTATTTTTGCAAGTGCCTCGGACAGGCAGCACTGCTTACCTTTTGGAGGATGTTCAGAGGGCAGAGCTCCCCAGGTGAGCTGATAGAGCTTCAGTTTCCAGTACATGAGTTTAATTTTTTTAATGGAATCCCAAAATGCTTGTTAGCACAGATGAGACTTCAGTTCCATCCACCCACACTGAACATGCAGCAACTGCCAAAGCCACACAGTACTTCTGCTTTAAAAAAAATTACCTAGCTAAAAATAAATCACAAAACTGTCAACCTCATTTGTCAGCAGCCAGTACGCTGTTCAAGCCATTGTCCACAGCCATTTTCTTCTCTTGAACAAAGAAGGGGCTTCCTTTTTAAAATATTTACTTCATTTGACTAAAACACTCTTGTGATCTTGCCTCCTTGAAATATATTTGTCTTAGAAAACAAACCAGTGTTTCCTTTCCTCCAAGAAAAGCCGAGCTTTAGCATGAATACTTGCCCAAAAATTGCATGCTGTCTGGTTAACTTCAGAAGCAGAGAACACTCTGAATGTGGATGTTTGTCAGGAGATCCCCCGAGTCTGACATTCAGCTGAGCCCTGGCTGAAGGAGTTGCAGTTGTCTTGCTCCTTTCCCAGCCTTGCAGGCTGATTCACCTTTGTGGGGAGCAGCGTGCTCACGCACCTATGAAGTCAGAGAAACACATCCACTGCACTAAACTTAGCTCCTGGCTGCTGTGCCGCTCCCCACTGGTGAAACCCAGCCACTTGTCACTGGCTCCCTGGCCAGACAAGGGACTCCATTCACCAGCGCCGTTCCCGACAGCTGCTGAATAACCAGCGCAACACAAACCCCGGCCTGGGCACAGGGAGGATTCCCGGCTCAGCGCCGGCAGCTCTGCAGCTTCGGGCTGTGCCACTCCATTTGCTTCCTCAAGTCTGCCAACAGCAGTGTTTAGCCCTCGTGTGCCTGAGTCCAGTATTAAGACAAGAATGTACTCACTGAAATAATGTTTTTGGGAAATCCTTTCTGGGTTATGGCAGAATTAACACAGCTTTGCAGGAAAAGAGATGAGAGTGAGACTGAGCAAGCTCAACACTCCTATTCTAAAAGTAATCAAAGCTACAAAAAAGTCCCTGTTTGAATTGCTGGTGTAGTAATAAAATCTGTTTTATTACAGAGAAGGATAATTGTAAATAAATAGACAAAGATCATGAATAAGTTAAGTGGATCTGGATTAAAAATTCTTATATAATTTAGTAGGTTTGTGATGGATATTATTCAGTAGGTATTTGATATTTTTGGACAGAACTGTAAAAGAAAAAGTGTTTTAAAAATAATAAATTCAAGAGAGGTAAGACTAGCCAATATATTTAACTTGAAGGAATTATATGCAGCTGAGATACAAACATGTATTTTAGGTATATCTGCTACCATAGTGGTTAAAGTGAGGCACAGAGATGACTATTTTTCTTTTTGGGAAGTACAAGTACTTCTTGTTAACATCAAAACTATAGAATATTTAAAGGAAGTACGATAGGAAAAACAAGCCCTGCCTCTCAGATTTAGCAGAACACTTAAGAATGTCAAAAGCAAGTCATCTAGCTGACAACTGGGATTCTTCAGTCACCTAACCACCACCACACTGGGTCACGTACAGCCCAGCATCCTGCCACCACCATTGCCAGCAGAAGTTGCCCGGGGAAAGGGTAATGATGCTGTCCCAGAACTCTTTCCAAGCCTCCAACCTGTTGCAGCTCCAGGTTTTTCTGAGCCAGAGCTGGTGGTGTTGTAGTTACACTTCCAAACAGGCTTCTTCCATTATTTTGTCCAGTTGCAACATAAACAAGATTGCAGAATGAAGGACAGGCTTTTATTTGTTTTGAACATGACATCTGCTAGTTTCTGTGATGATCCTCACTCTGTACAGTGGCAAATCCTGAATGATCACTATCTGTTGGTGCTTTCTCTTCCACTTGTGCTTTCTACAGGCCTTTATATTATTGTACCTCAGCCACCTCTCTTCCAGGCTGGAGAGTGTCTCAGGCACTCTGATGGTGTTATTGCCTTTGGTCACCTTCAAACAGTCCTCCTTTGAGTTTTTGCAGCTCTACCAGATACTCCACTCAGCCCTCCAGATACCCTGATTGGAATTACATGCAGTATTCAAACCACAGCTTTGTGAAATGGCAGAACTATATATTTTTCTATTCCTAATGCTCTGTTTTTGGACTATAATTCCAAATGTTGTCATGATACTGTCTTATTACAGCTCAAAAATATATTTCTGTTGTTACAGGAGTCAGCTCAGAGCTGAATACCTCATATACAAAGCTAGAACCATTTTTCTCTGTGTACCACATTCCACATGTTTACACTGAATCTTGTAGCACTTCTTCAGCCTGCAATTCTTCAGTCAGCTTTGCCTCTACTCTCTTTAATAACTTAACACCATTAGCAACTTTACCATCTTGCTATTTGCTTTCCTCCTCTTCACATCTGTTGTCATAGTCTGATAGCAGCTTTTAATTAAAAACCAGGTGAACTGAAGAAAAGTTAGAAAGTTGAATAAAAGGCATTTTCTTTATTCCTATTTGATAGCTGCTTCATTTCTAGCACCTCTTCACTAAACAAAACCATTAATGTGTTCCAGCAAGTCATATACTGTGATCAGTGCTGAGTACAGTGTTAGTTAATATCTGGTTAAGTCACATATTATGGTGAGGAGCATCTAAAAATAAAGACAAAAAGGACTTTGCAAGGGAAATTGCTGAGCTAGAAGACCGATTAAATAAGGTATAACTGACTCCAGGGAGAAATACTGTAGGAGATGGGAAACTTGAATGTGCCTGGATGCAAACAGAGCAGAAACATCCTGTAGATGATGTTTTTTCTACTAATTTGTTTTCAGAGAAGTAAAGAAAAGCAAATAAAGTACAACACATGTGGAAATGAGTGACTTGATTCCCCAGAAACATCAGACCAAATCTTCTGGCCAGGTTAAAGATGGCCCTTTAAAAAACCAGAAACTGCATGGAAAATGCTTAGATTAACCTTAAATTAGGCTAGCAAGGACAGAAACTGATCTGTAGACAAATAAACATCATAAAGGAGGTAGCTGCAATTCCAGATTTATCTCATAATTTGTCAAAAGAGAAATCCCCACAAGAGCCAAGATCTGCTGCCAGTTTACAATGCTAACCTGAACACTAAGGGATTGTTTCTCTACAACACTGTAAACATTCCCTCCTTGTGCTAAGGAAATATGGAAGGGGAAAACAGTTGTATCAATTTATTTAGGATCATAAAGGGTTTTGAGGCAATCCTAACTAAATTAAATCCTGTTTTATTCAATTGGTACCACAAAACCTTCTGTTCACCTGGAATAAGAGGAGACAGACAATCAATGTAAGCTATTTTCTAAGAGTAAGGCAGGCTTTTCAAGACTGGATTATGCACAGGAACTTAAAAGCATGCTAAAATTAACAGTGAGAGGGGGGAAAAGACCAATGCTCCCTTAGCCCCTTCAAAATGTGGATGCTCTAAAAACAAAATATAGACACCTGTTCTTTTGGACTCCTTCAGTGATGGAGCACTACTCCCCCAATTTTAACCAAATCTAGTCCTCTTTTGTTCCAAGTTTCACCTCTTGCTTAGAGGTTTTGGAACAGAGATGCAAAATGACAAGGAAAGTGTCTGCTGCCTTCTAAAACAGATCCAGCAACGAGGAAAAGCAGAAAAGTTTCATTCTGTCACTTGACTGCCACACCAATTACTGATTTTTCCTGTTCAGAGAGTGAAACAGCTCAGTGTTGACACAGTCAGGGAGTAAGACCCACTGCTAGTTATTTAAAGAGCCTTCCTCCCACTTCATACTGGTGTAGCTGTCTGAGCCGTCTCTCCTGCTGCCAGTGTTTGTGGTGGCACGACTGGGATGCCCAGAGGATTGGTCAGGGTATTGTCAGCTGCTTTTAACTGAAGGCTACTCCAGCCTCTGCTACTGCTTCTGCTTTTGGGTGCCACCTCCCCCAGTGCTTAATTTACTCCTATTTCCTATATATATTCTGAGGGAGGAAGGAAGAGGGAAAGGCTGGAAATTCCCTGTGGGAGGTCTAACTTGCAGCTCACTCAGCAGTTAGTTTCCTCTTGCTCTGTAAAGTATGGGTTAGTTCCTAAATTGCAGCCATCTACATCAGTTTTTGTGGGTTTTACTGTGACATGCTTTTCTATAGACCCAAGGACTACAGCACATCATGAACTGGGAGGATGCATCAGTATTACCTTGCCTGTGGTGGCACTGGTAAGGGGTTTTACACCAGCAGTAATGGTGGTAGTGACCAGTAGAAATGCACAGAAATGCCATCCCAGTTGATACCAGTTATCACTGATAAATGATGTGTGTCAACAAGACAAAAACATGACTTTGTAAGTCACACAAAGAGAAATCAAACCATTCATACAGCTCACAGTACTCACAGCCCACACTATTGCCATCAAACAAAGAATGGGGAAATTAATGAAGTGCAAGAGGACTTCACCTAAACCAGAAAATAAGATCTCTGACAAGAGAACAGGAGCTGCATTCAGTTTCATGGCAAGATTTTTTGCCACCTGTGCCATACAGTTTGCTTTGAGGGAGGTATGTAAAACTGCTGCTTAGTTTAAGAGTGTTGTTTTATGAAATAAATTTTGAGCTGAGGTTGAGAGCAAAGTCTAACTGTGCCATCCAGAAGGGAACTTGCTTGCAGCACCTCTACATCTTCTGGTTTGAAAGACCAAGAAAGATGCCTTTATCTTGTTAAATTAAGATTATTTTTTTCCCTAATTCAACAGAGTTCCACCTCATTCCTTCTTCCTCCCACTCCACAGAAAAACATTCCCAGTTGTTGCTAGCCTGTATAGGCTGTCAGGACAGCTGACTGCTTGGATTACAGAGGGCTATATTGTATCCCCACAAGAACCAGCCACACTCAGCGCTTCCTCTGGGACCAGGGCTCGCTACTGGGCTGCACCAGCACACCAGGTGCTGTCTTGAAGTTGGAAATTCCAAACCAACAGGCAGCCCTGCAAATGCTCCTCTCAAATTCATTCTCCCTCTTGAGCCTCTTCAGTGCAAATCTCCTCCAGATCAGACATTCTGAGTAACCAAAAGTATGGTGAACTTGTCCTCAGTTCTGATTCAGCCTCTGAAAGCAGAGAGGCAGAATGCTGCCTTTTGTCCAGGTACTGGAAACTAAAGCAGCTCTGGCTTTCAGTAGCTTGGGAGAAGATTTTTCAGCTGCATTTCTACTATTTACATCAGATACCTATAGCAATCCTGTATTTAAATGTTTTCAAAATAACTGTAGCTCTCCTCCACACAGCAGTTAGAAAGAAGAACATTTCCCATCCTGTGTAGATACTGCTTCCAGCCAAGGGCTTCTCTTTTCCATCCTTATGGAGACCTCTTATACAGCACTGCTGCAAGACAGTCAGCTGCTGCCAGCTTCTTGAGATGCCACCAAAACCCTGCTTTTTAGGGCATTTCTCTATTGGAAGTCATACTGTTGTGACATGTTACTTAATTCCCAAATTTCTTTGAAAAAATATCCTTGAGGTAAACTACAAGATATGCCTCAGCTCAGGAGCAGCTGTTCAGCAAGCAATGGAGCATCCAGAGTAGAGATGATTAACTTCAGATTGAAAGCTCCTGTAGGATATAGGTTTAAAATGGGTCTTTCTGCTTAGAAGGACATTATAGAATCAGAAGCTAATTAATCTTTGAAAGTCATTTGAAGGGTCTATAGAATTAATGACATGTTTCCTGCTCATCTACATCATTGCCAGAAACAGTCTTCCCATTGCTTTCAAGCTACTTTAAACACTTAAAGCCAATATAACTATGTGCTGCATGGGCTGCTCAGAAGTAACAACTTCCTGGATAGGCTACAGAACTGTCAAAAACAGTGAGGGAAGTGAGGCAAGGAAAGATGTTTACATGGACATGGTACTGCTTTGAGATCTAAGTCTCTTACAATCCCAAATAAACCATACAAACATAACAGTGTTAAAGTTTTATAAAGCCTGCATGGTCAGTCCCTGACAAACTGAACCAAGAGCTGAAACTTAGAAACTTGGAAGCACCCAGCACATTTAAGCTCATCCAGCGAGGATGCTGAAGCTCCTGCATGAAGCATCAGCAGAGATTCTGGAGCAAACATCCCTTCAGGTCATGCTTTCATCATGAACAGTAGATTGTCCGTGCCCCAGAAAAAAGGAAACCGTCTGAAGCCCCCACAAAGACCAAGTGAAGCACCCATGAACAGCACACAAACCCATGACTGAAATACAAAGCTGAGAGCCTGGTGAATACCCAGCAGAGACCTGCATGGAGTACAAAATACTCTCTTTTCACTAAGACCATCAGTAAATTAAACATGCAGGGTCACACCTTGGATTCTGAAGCCGGAAAAGCTGAGTAATGGCAAACATCAGATTGTCATGATCAAATCCACCAGGCAGAATCAGCCCTCAGAAGGACTGACTGACTAATCCAGGGTGGCACGTTCTCTCACTAGTGACGGCAAACGTGACTGTTCAGTGAAACTTCTGTACTGAGTATTGGGTCTAATTAAAATGCAGCAGAAGACATCCAGTGTAAGAACTTAATTCCTAATTACCAGAGAAACTAGAGTAACAGATTTATTCACAAAACTGAGATTCTTTTGGCAGAAATACTGGTTAAATAATCCATTTGTTTATCCAACTTCAATTTCACACCTAGTTCAGCTTGAGGGACAGCCAGCCTCTTCCTTTAGCTGTCAGTCTCACCAACTCAATGACAGCAATTAAGAGCTGCTGTTCATGGAAACAGGGTTTTAATCAGCTTTTCATTCAAGGCACACATGTGTAGCATGGTAGAACACCATTAAGGCTGAGAACTCAATGAGCACTGAAGTAAAATATGTTAAAAACCCCTCCCTTGGACTAGGTGATCCTATTCTTAGAAACTTGGGGAAGTTTCTCTTACTAAGGAGATGCTGCCTTTGACTGTTTAAGCATCTGAATTAACTCACTTCTGAATTTCAAAGATTCTAAAAGGAAACGTTTCAGGGGCTCATTTTCAGATGGCAGCTTTGCTAAAGAGATACAGTGCTAACTGTGTGTATATAGCACATTAGATATCTTTTTTTTAGCAGTCCTAAACTGGATTCATCAAAGCCCTCCCCCAGGCATCAGAGACAAAGCCACTGAACTATTTCACTAAGGTTTTGAGGGTGCAGAGGGACCATGTGGCTAAGTGAACCCAGCAGGCAGCTGCTGTCAGATCAGTGGTGGCTTCTCCTGCTCCCAGCTGCCTCCTTTGCTGCTTCCCACGTGCTCACACCCGTATTCATCTGATGTGCAGTAAGCTGGGTCAGAAAACCAAACTATTGCATCAGTCTTCTGTTGGATTAGCTCCCTGGACTGCTCTACCACAGGGCTAGATGGGAACCAGTACTGGTAAAGAACGAACATGGTGGTAGCAGGGATAAACTCAAATTTCTATCAATTCAGCCTTATATTGTAACTCAGATTACCAGGATACAAAGAGGCTCTATCCTGTAAAAGTTTACTTCAAGATTAGGTGTTTCCTAGATCAATTTATACTCCTCTGCATCATAGGAAAAAAAATAAAGTAATGCAAGCATTCTTCCTTTGAAAATTCCTGGTAAATCTTTTGAAAGTTATGAATTGTGAATATTGTAACCAGGTAATTTATAACGGACTTCACACTACTGGTGCTGCTGCTGTTGGCCTCATTAAGGGCAAATTACATCAGACAATAGACACATGCTCCAGCAACAGGACTGAGACTAAATGACTCAAAATACATGGAATCTTAATTATTTTACTTCTAAAGAAAGGGCAGGGCTTCCTACATAATGACAGGTACAATGTAATTATGGCAAAACTGACAGCCTTGGCTTTGTTCTTGATACATTAAGGTGGCTGCTGTAATCTAAGACAAATACATAAAGTGCAGGTCGTTCCTTTAAAGTGGGGAGGAAAAATACCCAGGTCTGGGTGTGGAGGTCTGAAACCAGTTTTATTGGGCACTCTGCCAGGGTTATGAAAGCAGTATATCACGTAAGGGTGGTAGCTTACTCTCAAGGAAAAAATGCAACTGGAAAAATCAGTGTGTGCAAAAAAAGGTGCAACCCAGGCAGGGGAAAAAAGGAAGGAGCATTGAGAGCACAGTGGTAGAGCTCAGAAAAACATTATGGTCTATATGAGTATTATTCATGTTCAGAGGGACGTGGCAGTGACACAGCCTCAGCCCACCAGAACTCCACCTCTATGAAGGGGTTAGTGTTATCTTGACAACTTGAATGGGGATATGGAGCCCTTACAACCACCATTAGTGACTTATGAAAAGAAACACTTCAAATAACTCCTTACTCTAATTGAGATTCATCAACTGAACCTTCTGCAGTTGTTGAAATTCATCTCCTGTTTTTTTGTCTGGAGATTTGGGGTGGGGATCACTGTGGAGAGCACAGACCCTGGCAGACAGGAATGCTAACTGAGCAGCTGTCTCTGGAGGCACGCTGCTGAAAGGAGTCGGCATTCCTCCTCACAGACCAGGCCTGGGGTGCTCAGTCATGTTTTTTCAGATTTAAAATGGCATGACTGCTAACATCCAAAGCTGAGAGTGAACACATGTCATCCAGTGATGTGCCTGTTCTTTTGCACAAGAGGCAGGCAGGAAACATCAGTGTATATCTCTCATCCCAAACAGTGAAGTTTTGCTAAATCTAGATAATTGTTCTCAGACTTGTGACAAGATGCAATGATTTTTCCAATGAGGATAGAAATTCTAGTAAGATTTATCTCCTAGCCCTCCAGCTGGTAACCACCCAGCCTGCTCAGATGTCTACAACTACAGAATAAGATCCATGATTTTTGCTGAAACACTTTGTTAGTAATTCAAGGAGAAAAGAGAAAGGTGATGTATCAGACCCCAGGCTTCCATGGAGGCTGTACCTGTTCTGTGGGTGACTACCCCCCTAGTGCTAACCATGCTGAACCCTTCAGTCAGTGCTTATTCTCACATACATTAAATTCACAGCCTGCAGAACATTCTCAGTCAGGGCATGCCAATATTATGACTTGATACTACATGGGATATTTTTGTAGGACTTGATATACCGAGTGCCTCACAGTTTTGATATTTCATTCTCTTGACAGCCCTACAGAGTAGGGTAAAATTTGTACTACACAGAAGGTCTAAAGCAAAGAAACAAAACAATTTGCTAAATATCAGACTGGAAGCAGGACTCAATCAGCCATCCTTCCTAAAGTGCAATAGGTGGAGCTTTCATTACAAAATCCTTAGAGTATCTCTAACAAATAACACTTTCAATGCAAAGACATATAACACTTGGAAAACAGCTACTGGCTCCACTACTGATGTTCTCTAAACAAACTCCTACACTTCCTCACGCTAATGAAGTAGGATTAAAACACACAGCTTCAAGTTCAGGCATTAAAAAGGGGAAGAAAATCTGTCATAGGGCAAAGCAGAATCGAAAGCCTCTACAGTAAAACTTGGAAAAGAAAGCGTGGTCCTGTGGAAAGGGTGCTGAGTCGGTAGTTCTGCTAGAGACCTGCTGCATAAACTGTCTTTTGTACCCACAACTCTCACTTATCTGTACAATAAAACACTTTTTCTTTTATAAACTTACTACTCTACCAGTGGGGGGTGGAAAAATTAGACTAAATAGCTAACTACTACAGAAAATAGTTTCCTTAGCTGCAGGGATTTTTACTCAGGCTAATACCTCATTTTTTTTCATATTCAAACAAAGCTGGTACCTTCCTGGGGAGAAACTATTTTCTCCAATTCCTGCATGTCTGTATTCCTGGTTTTAGAGCCAATATCCTTTGTCTGTCAGTGAAGGCAAGGAATTTGGGAACAAACTGTTTCCCCAGGAGCAGAGAGAGTCAGAGAGAAAGACATTGTGCATCATCTCTCTCATTTGCAGAACTCAAACACCTGGGCAGCTGAGTAAGAATGCTGAATGCTCCCAGGAAAGGAAATAGTTCTTCCTCATCTGTCAGCAGCACCAATTCCTGGACACTCAATTCTGTTTCCCTTGAAGCCTCAAACACCATCATTTCACACAGTATTCACCATGGAATGACACTTGTTCTCAACACACTGGATCATCATCTGATTTCTAAAAGCACAAGAGCAATCCCTGGAGGGGTGACCTTCAGTTTGGTGATATGAAGCACCACTGTACCCCAGCAGTTTATTCTACATACTAAACCTGCTTCTCTGTTAACAAACTAAGATGCTGCTTCTGTGGTAGTTTTTACGGTTTTAAAAATTACAAGCCCGCTTCCCTGTAGGCTCAAGGGGTGGAGCACAGGGGGTAACTGTGTGATGAAGAGTGTTTCAAGCTTTCTGTAAGAGGAAATAATGGATGGGTGGATGTAACAAAGCCAGATGCCAAGGCTGAAATGCATGTCAGATCTCAACCTTGTAACAGGAAAGTGCCAGGGAGAAAAAAAGGACAGCTACAGCGTAGCAGAAGTCATGCCTTTGCTTTTACATGATAGTATGCAAGAAAGGAAATCTGTCTTGGTTGTATTTTAAACAGATTTTCATATCTCTTTTCATATCTCCTTTCTAGTAGCCTGGCTTAGGACTGATTGATGTGTTCCTTTCAATGGGGTCCTTCACTGACTAGCATTAAAGGGAACGAAAAACACCAATGCAGCCCAATTTGGTGTAGCAGGTACCCCACAGCTGAGCAGTCAGTGAGGAACACCACAGTACTGTCAGGTGATTTTATTTTTTTACAATTACATGCCTAGACCAAACCCCCCAGGGTTGGGATCTCTTTGCAGAGATGCTGTCTCCCAGCCAACAACCCAACTGCATGAATGCTCACTGCAATTCACCCTTTTGTTTGTATTGCCATGGCTGGACAGCCAAAGACAGTGCACAAACTTCTCTATCTGCTGCTAACTCACTGTGGCTTCAGCCTGGTTATGGATGTTTGATAGATAACATTCAGCAAAGCACAGTGCTTTGAGCTTCCATTTCAAAGCAAGGCAAACAATGAACACGAACTCTAACCTTCTTTCAGACCTATCACCACACCACAAGTGTTTTGAAATCCAGGCTAGACCCACAGCAAGCACAGGTTTCTCTGACAGGCTACAGGCTGAGACAAGAGTGCGTGACTGAACACTTCACCTGCAGACAGCTTTTCTCTGTTTCTTTATGCAAAAGTTAAGTCTAAATATCCCCACAAAACAGGCAAGCATTATTGCTGTTTTACAGACAAGAAGTGCACAGAAGCAATGAGGAGTGACTCGTAATTTGAGGGCTCAGGTTACTTAACAGAATGTCTAATTTAATGTCTTTTCATGCATGAAAGGTTGCCTGCAAACTTACACATAAACGAGTTGGAAAACCTCTTTTACTGGGAGATGAAGTTATTTAGAATAAAGCCCAACAGAAACTAAACAATCAAAAAGGCAGCAGCAGTTCAGCTCTTAAAGGCAAAAAGCAAAACAAGCATGTATTCCCTTAAATTTTAAGACAGCTACATCTGCCTTTTGATATGTGGGTCTTGCCTGCTTTCATAACCCAAAAATTACTTAAAATATTCTTCACTGTAACACAGTAATGATAAAAAAAAACCCAACAAACAAAAAACCTTCACTTTTCCTAACAGAAAAACCTTTCAGCAATGCATAAATTAAGCCAAAGCCCTGTAGCACCCTCTCGTGGTAGGCTGGAAAATTATGTTCTCCATAAAAATCATGTTCTCCATAAAAATCATGTTCTCCATAAAAATCATGTTCTCCATAACCAGCTGCAGTTGATCCTTTTACCTTCTTACTTTAAATAGTTTCCACAGCCTCCTGTGTGCTGCCCAGGCCCCCCAGCTAAGGTGGTAGTTTAGTTCTGCCCAGCATGAGGCTGTGCTCTTTCATACTCACCTGCTCCCTGCTAACAATGCAGAGCATGTTTCAAAGCCAGCTTCCCTGCTTGAACATGACAAGGTGAGCTTTGTGTGGAGAGGTGTGGGACAACAGGGGAAAGCTAAAGGCAGCAGAAAGGCTCTCTAAGAGGTTCCTCATAGCTAAGTGCTATTCTTGGTCAGGAACAAAATATTTCCTGGCAATGCCACATGCTTATCAGCTGCAGTGTAGTTCTGTAACAGCTGATGCACAACAGAAACCACGCTAAGGATCAGCACCTGGGGCACCATTGCCCCACAGGTAAAGCAAGAGAACTGGCACAGCTCACCTGAGTCTAAACAGCCCAGAATTCTATTGCTTTAAGGCATGCCAGTTTCCACAGCCCACCACAGAAGGGAGGGTAATACCAGGGCTAAGGCCATCCACCTGTGGCTGAGCAGGTACTGAGAGATCAGCTGAGCATCATCCTAGAGCTCGGCTGCACCTAGAAGCAGTTACAGGCTTTGCCACCAACCCCTAACATGAGAAAAAAACATTTTATTTAGCAGAAATACTAACAAAGCACACAGAGAAAAAGTCACTGCACCTCTCCTATCCTGGTGCAAGCTTGTGTTGATGGAAAGATGCATACACACTTATTCAAATTTAGCTTAACCATTTGACAAAAGATAGAAGCCACACTGACTTATTCACATCAAAGTAAGAAAGAATTACAACTTCTGTACAAGTCCACAGACAAACTCAGCTTTGACAGACTTAATCTTGTGGCCTATTTCAGCTTCTCAAAGCATATCTGTCCTTTAACTAGGTGCTAAAGTGCAGGAATTACCATCCCATTAAATCACACTGAGTTAGAGAGCAATGCTGTCTTTAAACGTTTTACCCCTAAAGAAGTTAAATATATTTAATTATGATGACCCAAAAACAGAAAATGAAAACATTTTCTGACAAAACTGTTATGACAAAAGCAAGAAGTAAACCTGCTAGACTTGTGTTCCACAGGCTACTCAAATCATCATCTGAGCATCTACTGACTTTGCACATCAATCCTAAACCATCTAATGCACCTCTGGAAGGAAAAAATTACAAAAAGTGGGCTAGTTGTTCTTCTGTGGTTTATATCAGACCTAGATTTATTGGATTACTCCAAAAAATAGATCTCACTTTCTTCTAACATGAAAAATCAGCTCCTTTCTCACAGCTATGCTGCAAACCTTAATATCCACAGGTTTCTGAGATCCTGAAGAAGAAAACCAAATATAGGTTGAAATACTAGCACTGTGAGACACTAAATACCATTTTCCTATTTATTCTAAGGGTCTTCTCTAGACAAAGCCCTTTTAATCTGATAAAATACCTCTGCTTTTTCTGTTTACTCTTGGTATTCTGTTTTTTTAAAAGACATAAAACAAAACTAAGTAAAACCAACAACCACCCTCCTGAATAACAAGCATATAATTTATGATTAGTGGAAAAGTATTTTGCTGTGCTTCACTGGGTAATTGGGCCAGAGCACAGGTTTCACACCCATATCCATCAATTCCAAAGGCACTGTTCACCCCTCCCTAAGCTGTACACATCTTTCTGCCTCAAAAAAATGATAAAACCTATCCAAACCCCACTCATCTTCCTAGCTAGGAGAAAGCAGAGGAATTCTCCTGCGCCTGCAGAGAGGTGGGTCTCACTATTTATATATGTCATTGCCACAAATGATAAAGCTCATCGTGGCTTACTCGATGCCAAACCAGTCAGCAAAGAAGCAGGTTTGAAAACAAACCAGAAATGAGTGATATCACCACAAAGTAACCAAATAAACAAGTCTGAGAACATCTGTTCACCACAGCCTTTATGCTTTGATCAAGGTGCCAGAGTAACTTTATCAAGACTCAACTCTATAAATATTAACAATATTATAAAGAGCACATGTAGGACATCAGCAGTTTACAGTTCAAGTTTGAAGAACTTGCTATTTTAACTTTAGTATCTTACATGTGAGCCCAAGAGCTGCCAACTATTAGACTGATTCTTTTTATTTATTTGCTGGTTTATAGATGAAAGAATTTAATTTCTAGCAGAAAAGGAAACACAAATCAGCTCTCAGACAAAGGATGCTGTTTCTCTTTCACTTGTACTGAAGTAAAGCTTTACAATTAAAACCTGTGTCCTGTGAAAAAACTGCATTGAACACCAGCAGTGACTAAGTCTGTGCTTACACAACCCAGCTCAGGCTGGGTTCTGCTGCACCCAGTGACTTAATGGAGGAAGGAAGCTGGGCCACTATTTCAAAAGATCTTCAAGGTAATTCAGATCTGAGTCCATTTCACTCTTCCTAGATGATGTAACTTGTATCTATTTTTTAAAAGTTTACATAAACAGACTTCTTGTATTGCTGAACACTCAAAATAGTTTCATTAACTGGCAAATTCTGACACAGAAGACTGCTGGATCAGAAATAACACTTTACAATTATTTCTTTTTAAAACCCTTCAAAGTGAATTTAAATAATGTTTCCAGTTTTCTTCTATTATTAAGTAAATCTCAGAGATACCAGTACAGCTCTATCTTGTGTCTACTTCTGCTCTTGGCTTTTCTCAGCAGCAACACAAAATTGATATTCTCATCAGTTGCACAGCCTCCCACAGGTTCCTGAATAGCAGCAGTAAAACTGAACATTCTTGTGAACCCTGTGACACTGGTGGTTAGCAAAACGAGCCCTGAGCAGCAAAGGCCTTGAAATAATCTTGAGAAACTGAGCTGGCCCTCCAAGCTAAGGAAGGCCTTGTTATATTAATTTACACTCCAGCTTGGGTTTGGTGGGTTATCTTCATAATCCAGGGGCTACAAATTAGAATGTACAAATGTTTGGTTTTTTTTGTCTAGAAAACAGATCCATGCTCTGTAAACAGCTTTTGGCCCCCTGATGTTTAGGGTCAATGCAGGAGGTAATACTCATCTACTTGGATGTGACAATATTTAAACAAGCTTCTAAACAAGGCCATGTTGGAGTGTACACAGATTTGTGATGAGGAAGTGTTTCTTCACTCTACAATTCATATATGTTTTGGTGTATCTCCTGTACAGGCACACTACTCTACACAGTCAACTTTTCCAAAAATTGTGGGTCTAATTGATCATGGAATCTGAAAAACAGGAACACTTCCTGACCTGTGCTACATACTGCCACCAGAATAGCCAATATTAATATCATTTCTTTCAAGTAGAAGCAAGCCTGACACCTGTTTCAAAATTAGGCACAGTGCTGAGCACACTTAACCTGCAACAAAAGTAGGTATTGGCACCTTGTGCCAACCCACTGAACATCTCACATGTGAACTGTAAGAGTGTGTGTGTGTGTGTATATATATATATATATATATATATATATAGGTATTCACTATTCAATTGTAATTTATTCTACCTTGGGTAAGAAGGGAAAAGGAGGAAGTTATCTTGTTGGTGGGTTTTTCCTTCCCAAAATGAACACTCCTGCAAATTATCACTCGGTTGTGCTCCAGGAGCTTGGGACTCCTCAGCTTTTTGTGCCTGGTATCAGTCATCAGCTGCGTGGGAAAACCCTGCAACCGGTATGCTGCCCATTCCAGGGACCTCAAGCAGTAACCCACTTCTGACTTACCACAGATTAGTTTAGAGGGCCCACCTGTCTCATTCAACAAGCATGAAGTACACTCAAGACTGTATTTTAACAGCATTCTCTCTGAAGCTGAACAGTTGAAGTAAAATCTTCAGTGTACTTAAATACACCATTAGGGAGAAGCTGCAAGATCACCTTGTACCCTTTTCTCTTTTTCCAGTCTTTGCTCATCCCTGTCCTTTCCTCTCCAGCTGCCTTTATGGAAATACCCTTCTCCATAGTTGTCCACCCTACACATCCCAGTTGAGATGCTGACAAACAGGAACAACAGAGACACACTGATTCTTTGTTGTTGGGATTATCATAGGAGAAAGGAAGGGGAAATAGACTGTAGGTGCACAGCATCACAAATCCAGAATGTTCTCATCCATCCTCCTGTCCTCTGATCTGACTCCTAATTTGACCCCAACAGCAGCAGGAGTCAGTTCCTATGCCTTTGCCATGTCCAGCTCAGAACAAGAAGCAGCTGCTTCAGTTTCACTTTAGTATTAAACAACACAAACAAACCACCAACAAAAAAAGATCAAAATCCAAACCAGTAACGATACCAAACTAAAGGATGAGGGGATGCAGGACTGTCTTAGAGAAAAGGAGGTTTCCTTCACAGAAGAGTTACTTTTCTTACATAGATGTAGTCACAATTCTCACATCACTATTGTCACAGAATACTTTCAAATCAACATAAGTGAAGCTTCAAGTTTATTAATACTTGTAATTAATTTTAATGGAAGTATCATAGTAAGATTAAGATCCTGAGGACAATGTTTGGGCAGAAAGGATAGACAAAGAGGAAAGGAATGCTTGAAAAAGTTCAGTCTTAAAAGAATCATGTTTAAATGGCCTTGAAAGAGCACTAGAAGATTGAAATAAACCCAATTCAATTCTTAGTGAAGTATTTTTGTGCATTTTTGTCTCTTCCTCAAAAAAAGGCTGTTATTTTTGGACTTTTTCTTAAATTCCTGTGCTGATTTAGCTGATACTGAAGCCCACCTATCAAAAAGTTAATTTATACACAGTTGCAGACAAGCAATTGTATTGGGAGAAGCACATGGCTTTGTAGAAAGACCACAAAGCACATGAAACTTCCTAAGCAGATATGGGTAATATAACTAAGCTTTGTTGTTGTGGTTTAGAGTGTTACCAACAGGAAGCCTCAATGGTTTTGTAACAGTCACTTATTCTAGAGAGAATAATCTCTACGGACAACACCAAGATCAGCCTCTAGAATAAAGTATTTCATAACCACAAAACCAGTGAAATGGCAGGGATGAGGCAGTAGCAGTGAGAGAACCATCACTAGAGACCTAGCAAGTCAACTGTGTTACCCCACTCAGCACAGTCTTCTGTTTCTTTCTTGTTCTGTTGAGGGAAAGTGCCTGCTGGTGGTCCAAATGACTATGAGAAATATTTCTTCACCAGTAAATACCCTTTGGAATGCTGTTAAGAAGGAACCTGTATGCCTACTTTCCCCTGCAAAGCCAGTCAAGGGGCTGTTTGCACTACAGCTACCAAGCTTTGTGTCATTTATAATGACATACTGTTGAAAGAACCACTGACCCTTTGGCAAGCAGCGATTTAGGGTATCAGAGACTCGAACAGTGACAGTGTAGGTGAGGCTTTAGTCTGCAGTCATCCATCCTTGGCTCTCTGAAATACAACCAGGCAAAAATGAACGTGGCAAGTCACTAAACAAAAGCTAACTGTCTTACTTTTCATAACTCTCACACACTTCCCTGCTGGAATAAGTAGAAACTGCTGTTTCTTGTGTTATAGCAGTTGGATTTGAATGTAGTTTCTTATGAGTGTGAACTAGTCAGCTGTCAGCAGTATTTAGAGACAGTTTATGGATAATAAGTACACTGGAAACACCAAGTTGGGACAAGTAAAAGAACTGGGCTAGAAGAAATCACACTAATGATCATCTAGCTTTATCTATAAAACAAAGATCTAAAAAGTGTGATTTAAGTTCAGCAAGGACTGGCCTGCTTTAGGAACAAACAAACGTGAGATATGCTGAAGTAAGTGGGGCACAGAACAGGTCACTTCTCCCAAACACCACTGAAAACACAATTTCAAGCCTACTGTCCCAGAATCTGTAATTAGTACCAGCCATAAACTACTCCTGAAGCCACCCTTGCTCCAGCATCTCTAGGAGATAGTCCAACCACCTTCCAACTCTAATTATGTGAGCTGTCAGTCCCGCCAGATTAGAAAAGATGATTGCAGCCACTTGTGACAACTTGCTTTTGTGTCCAACAGCTTCCACGTTCACTCTGCACCGCTTGCTTCGCTTGGCCGTGTCCCTGTTTCCAAAAAAAATTCCCACAACTTTTCTTTCTTTTTTTTTTTTATTTTTGCAAAACATTACACTTGCAAGCAATAGCAAGTTTGTGAAATATTGCTAGAACAACTTGTACCACACCATCTGCTACATGGGGAGAACTGAGAAACCAGAGATCTGTCTGGGCTCTCAAATTTGATTTTTAAGTTAGTTCTGCCTAACGTCTTTTGGAAGTAACTTCATTTCAGTCTTACCTTCTCCAGACTACGGTCCCCTGTCTACCTGGAAAGTACAAAGGAAACAAACATACACCAGGAATTATAACAGATTGGCAGTCTGTATCATCCTGTCCCTTCCATCAAGTGGGTAGAGTCCTCTCATCTGTGAAATGTAGTATGCAAAAATCCCAGCTTAAGACAAGGTATAAAAATGAGTATTGAATAGAGCTGAATCCACAAGAATAATTTAGATATCACAGAGAATAATGCAACAGAGAACACGCCTACAATTTCATGTTCTACAGGAGATGTTCCTCCAGACACTTAGCTGAACTATCCTTTATTCCCCAAATAATTAGTTAGAGTTATTTATACATTATGGTCCCGGCAGATTTCTGATTTACAGTACAAAGAGCCAGGCACTGAATACAGTGATTATATTCCATCTGCACAGGGCATTTACTGACAGGAAAGTCTGCGGGCAAGTAGCTCTGGCCCGAGCTTGCTGCATTTCACTGGGCTGAAAAATAAAGAACATTTTAGGCAGCCCACAAAGTGCAGTTGTTAAACTGACCCTATTTTCTCTCCTTCTTTCCATTTTCCTGTATCCAGCCCTTCAGTTTCACTGAATTTCAAAGGGATAGTGTTATTTATGCTTCTTCCTATTTTAGAATGTTTTTATCATGTGGCACAGCACTCCTACTGCCTTAGGGTAGCTTTAATGATAATTTTATTTTTTAAAGTATAGGCTTATCTTGCCTGACCTTGATGCACATAGTAAAAGGTTGCTAAACTCCTCTAGAAAACAAAACAGGGAACAAATGTCCTGTGCCTGCTGGATCAAAAGCTCAAGTGTGGCAGAGCCTTCCCCACTACCCCAAAATATATCACCCAGGCAACCGTAGCAGTATGTAAACAGGTATTGCAAAGGCTTCCTAGCCAGGATTTAAATAATCTGATTTTCCTGCAGTGTGTTTTCTACAACACTCAGCAAGTCTTTTCGGAGATGAAAAGCATGCTAACACCATTCCAAAGAATATCTTGGTACAGCAGGCAGTTATCACTGCTCTTCAGAAAGAAATTAGAGCATGTCACTGTTCAAAGGTCACTCGAGGAGCCGAGCAGAGCTCACGCAACTTGGAAGTTGTCGGTTGTCATTGGTTGTACCCCTTCCCTCAAACAAACTCCTGAAAGGATAAGGAGATAAGCTACTTCCCGTTCTCCCCTCTGCTCCTTCTCTGAAAGGGAAAGCAAGCTCATCCTGTAATGGCACCAAGGACTACTTATCTCTTCTGGTTACACTGAACTGTAAGAATTTGATCCTAGCCAGTGTTCGCTGCAGCTTCTCCCTCTGGGGCTGTTGTCCCTGTGGTACTAGTTAATTCTCAGGCAGCATACCCGGGAACACCAGTGTTTGAATCATCCTTCTGGTTACACTCTTCCTTTCTAGTACATTACTAGCAACCACCATGCCTGATGATCCGTTGCTTGTGTTTATAAGTCACAGATTACATGCTAGGAACGCTCACAGTGGGACGCTTTGAAGGGCTAATTGCAAAAGGCTGCAAAATCCATGACTGTCCCCTGCATCCTGGAGAACTCTGCTTCACAGCTAACAAACCACATCAGTGGATCAGCTTGCTTTGGACTTTTCTGCTCAACTATACAGCAGTGCTCACAGAATCCAATTCTATGGTGACCTGAAGCCCCCAGGAGTCTAGGTGTCTGTTCTCACGAGAGAATAGTGAGGTGCCACAACACAGATTTCCTTGTTCTTTCCATAAAGGAGAAAGTATCTTCAAATCCCTTCCTTCTTCCAAAAATATATCCTGAAGCAGGTAGTGCCTGTACACCTGTGGTGCTTCTCCCAGACAACTGTAACACAGCAAACAAGCTTGGGACAAACTGGTTAAGCTCAATCTCTCGTGTTTTCGAGGACAACTGCATTTCAAGCTAGTTGATGCTTCAAGCTAGCTGCACACAAATACTCTTGTCCCAGGTTTTCAGTAAGCCAGCATAAAGGATTTTACACTTTATTGATTTGAGACAAGCTGTTCTGTAAAATCCTGCAGCAAAATGGGTCTGAGGCTGAAAACGTTGTTTACTTCCATCCTTCTCATAAATGATCCAGAAGTAATCCCTCAAAAGGAACTTTGGCAAAGAGTAATTAGTAAGGTTCACATCACTCCTGGCACAGTCTGGTATGGAATCTGACAACATGAGCTAAGGCAGGGTCTTACACCTGCAAAGGTCTAGCACAGTCAACAGGTTGTCTTCCTCACATCAGTGAGTGTATCAAGGAAAGCCAAGGAAGGTGGATAACCCTGGCTCATCCCTAGACTGGCTGGATTAGTCACCAGCCCAAGAGTGCTAGCCCATAATCCTGTGCTTTTTTCCACCACTTTTCATACACTGTGAATACATGTCCTAGTTCAGATTCAGAAAGAAATTACTAGAAAAGAGGAGTCTGGAAAAAATAATAGCAACCACAGCACCTCAGCAAAAGCAGCACAGCACTTAAAGAAAGCAAGCAGAAAACAGGGTGAAGTAAAACAGGAGAACGAGGTTTGTAAATGAAAAATAAGAATAGAAGGTGAGAGAGAAAAAATTCTCTCGGACAAGGGGAGTCAAGATCACAAGAAAACAATTTTTCTGAGAAAGGAAGTGAACTCCAGATTCAGGAACACGACAAAAATCTTTGCTTATTGCCCAAGATGAATATTGAAATAGGTACCCAACTCTGACTAGCATTTGGTACAGATTATGAACATTGAGTTGTTCTCTCATTTCTAGCAAAATGTGCAGAGAACCAGAAAAGATTTCAACACTGCTGAGGTATTCACCAAGACAGGATAGGAATTTGAAGCCTGCTCTGAAACTCTCAAAAACTGGATTGCCAAAAAACCTCACCCCTTTTACATAATCTAAAAGAATAAAAAGCTGTATCTTATTTTCAGTAGACATATCTTCCTTCACAGTCTGCAAAGAAAATAACAGAAGCAACAAAAGCCTAAGTAAAATGATATCCATTACCTTACTGCTGAAGTAGGTAAAACAATTACTATTGATATTGTGGAGGTTAAAAGATACAGTCGCTGTTATCTCGGAGAAATGTTCTTTTTATGCCACTGAACAGTCTTATTCAGAGTGTGTTGGCTTTCCAGGCTCATTCCTGTTTCTAGGTCTAGGGAAGACAGAGCAGAAGGGCTGGCAGAGCACATAATTGTCTGTTATTTGTTGTGCATGCAGGCTTAAGAAAGCTTTTTCACTTCATTTTCCCTGCCACCACATGTAAATAATTCTCCCTACCTTCCACCTTTAACATTTAGTAGGGTGGAGGGAGGAGCTAGGAGGACTTGTTCAGGATGCTGTAGTAAATTACTACTAAAATGTGCAGCGATAAAGGAAAAGATGCACTTGAGTCAGTCCCAGTTGTGTGGTTCTGAAGTAACTCCACATCCCCACACGCTGCACCGTACTTCCCACAAACCTCCTTTCCATCCTTGTGAGAGCAAGAACCAAACAGTCATCTTGATTCCACAACACACCAAGACAGATGGTTCTTCATTAGCAGGGGTGCTCTTGCCTGCTAAGTCACACTCAGCAGTTAAGACTTAGCCTTCAGGGTACTGAAAGAAGCGGGGTACGTGCATAACTTCAGACCTGCTCCTCACATTGTGAATTTACAGTATTAGTCTACTTTGCAGTAATTGGTCTGCCAAAGTGCCCTTTAAAGTACAAAAACACAAAGACAACAGTGCAAAAACAATGAAGTTGATACTACTGCTGAAAGATACAATAAAATAGTAATCCTTAGTTTTAATTGTATTAATAGTGGGTCAGGTGTTTCCGCAAGCACAGAGTTCTGTTTTGGTTCTAAAGTTGATACTGAACTCAAAGCTGTGATAACACTCAGCTTTTAAGCACGATCTTTAGTGCTGCGCTCTTGTTTTGATAGCTACTCACGTGTCAGCAGTCACAGCAGATGATATTTTCATTTAGACTGCTAGTTGCATGTTCCTTAATCTTTTTGCCTACACTCATTCTATTGAGCAAAAGAAAATATGTATTGTCAGAAGCAGCCTTGCTCTATAAACATTGACATCTCTCTCCACTGAAAGCCAAACCAGCCAAGCTCTCCGTAGGAGACTCAGTTCTTCAGGATTAGAGACACATCCGTGCATCTATTACCAACACACTTGTCAAGGCAGACAGGTTTCGGTTGCTCATACCTTCTATAACTTGTGCATTATATTAAGGTGTTGCCAAATAGATATAATAAATTTAAAAAAAAAGAAAAACAAAACATAGTTACAAAGGGGGATTTGAAGTTGTGGGCTCCTCCTAAGAGAGATTACAAAAACTGATCATGTTGCATTGAACATTTCCGGTATCAGTTTACAGCCATAAGAATAGAAGTGGAAAGGGAAAAAACTTCAACTGAGAATCAGACAGCAGCTATAATACCTCAGTCAAAACAAAATCGTTTGCTCTGCCAGGAGCTATATAGCAACAGAGACTTAGAAATCTAGAAGGGCAAGTTATAAACGCCTCAGTAAACAGAAAGACAAAGCAGATGTAACGTTTACCTTCGTAAACAAAACCGGAGGTGGGAACCGCTGCAGTGACAGCTACCCAGCACTGCAAGTTTTGATTCTCGGTGATGCCACCTCGCTCCTGCTGTGGATGGTGAGGAGCCGCCGTCCCCAGCTCCGGGGGAAGTTTCCCCGGCCCCGAGCTCGCTGCCAGGCTCCGGGCTGGGCCCAGGCAAGCATCCCCCGGGACGTGGCAGCAGCGGCAGGGACTGCCCCGCTCTCCTCACCCCGGCACCTCCCGCAACACTCCCCTCCCCCAGTTACACCAACAACAACAAAAGCAGAGGGAGGGGAGGAGAGGAAAGGCGATCCTCTCCCTTTTCCCCGAGCCCCCCACCCGCCCCTCTGGCTGGGGGAGAGCGCAGGCTGGCGGGCTGCCCCCCTCGCCCCCGCTCCCGGCCCGGCCCCTCACCGTGCTGGGTGAAGATATTGAAGCCTCCTCCCTCGGCGGTGCGCCCGGCCGCCTCCCGCCGGCGGCCCCCCGGCCTGGCCGCGCTGCTCCCCCGCAGTCCCCGCGGCTGCTGGTGCTGAGGCGGCGGCTGGTGCTGGAGCCCGGCGCCCGGCTCCCCGACGCGGCCCACCTGCTGCCCCATCGCCGCGCTCCCGGCCGCGGCCCGCGCTCACATGCCGCCGCCGCCGCTCCCCGGCCAGGCAGGCGGCCTCCCGCTCCTCCCCCCGGCGCGGCGCGGCCCGGCCCGGCGGCTCCCGCCCGCCTCGCCGCCCCCGCCGGCCCCCGCGGCGCTCCGGCCTGGGACTCACGGACTCGCCCCCTCAGCCCCCGCCGCCATCTTAAACCACAGAGCGCCGGGAGAGGGGGACAGAGCGGCTCCCGCAGCCACCTCCGGTCCTCCGAGAGAGGCCGCCCCCCCCCTTCCCCGCCCCGCCAGGCGCGGCCGGGGCCACACATGGGCGGCGTGGCCGTGTCCGCGGCGGGGACAGGCGGGAGGGAGCGCGGACAGACACGGGCTGAGGGACAGACCCCGGGTCACTTGCCGGACTGCGCCCTCGCAGGGTCCTCCCCCCTTGGCCGCGGTTCGAGGCCAGGCGCGGGTGACCCCACCGAGGGCCGCGGCCATGGCCCCGCTGATGGCGGAGCCGAGTCCCGGCCCCTGACACGCTTTCCCCGGGGGCTAAAGCCGGGCTGGTTCGCCTGTGAATCCAGGCAGGTGTGAGGCGTGAAGCTGGGGTCACGTACGCGGCTGCGGAAGGGCACAGTGGTGGGTCTGTCCCGAGCCGAGCCCATCTACCCCCCCATGGCTCACCAGGCCCCGGGCGAAGTCCCCGGGCTGCCGCTGGGACCTGCTCTCCTCGGCCTCTTTCTCTCCTGGCCAAGGGTGTGGAGGAAGAGGAAGGTGCTGCTGTGTGAATAACATCGGGCATGTTGTTGGCCAGGCGTGGTTGGCAGCAGCATCTTGTCATCGGGTGGCTGAACTCTTACTCTGTAACTGGCTGGTAAACTGTCATCCTTCAGCTTCTGTCATATGAGCAGAAGGGTCTCCAAAGGAGAAGGCAGGAGGTTTCATCCTGAAGGACAATGGTGCTTGTTGCAGTTTAGAGGACCTTGGCACTTGGAAGTATTTCGCTCTCCACGCTAGCTACAATTTCAGCAACACTGTGGCAATGTTGCTTCATCTTGGATGAGCCACAGTGCTGCTCCTCTCAGATGCCCTCACCACACCACCGAGAAGTGACATATCAGTGACAAATCGGCTTGGTGATGCTCAGAGTCATCCAGCTTCCAAAGAGCAGCAGCAACCTGTAGCTGGACCAACCTTTGTGTGGCTGCCCTTGGTTGGGAAGGTGAGGAGAAGCTCCTCTTTGAGCTCCATGAAAGTCAGCTTTCTTGCATGAAACTCCTAGTGACAGGAGTTCTAAGGTTGTGTTCTACCTTCCCAGGGTCATGAGGTGCTACCAAAATGCTCCCCATACTCTCATGTGCTCTCAAACTGCACCCTGCTGCAATAATAATTCAGCCTAAAATAGGGGTGTCTCATCCAGCCAGGCTGGTGTGTACCCTGGCACAGGCTGGAGCAAATGGGAGTGAGGAGCACGTGGAGCCAGAAATGCCTTAAATCACTAAATTAACAGACTAAGAACAGTGGGGAGATCAGGAATTACAGACAGACTTCCTAATAACACACAACAAAGCAGTTCAGTTCTTAAAATAGCGCTGGGAACATCTGGGGTGTAGCGTGGGGCCCGTGTATGGGCCTGGTTATGTGCATATGAGCAGAGAGTGTCTCTGCAGGATGGACAGTCTTGGGCAGAACTGCCCACGTGGGTAAACTCTGCAGTGGAGATATTTATTGGTCCCATTCCAGCTAGAGTTTGCAGGGTTTGGCATTTATAAATGGTTTGTCTTGTAAACAAAATATATGTTCTCTGGAGACTGGAGAGAGACAACAAACGTACAACTCCCTTGTGCCATTTGCAGTTGCCTTGTAGGATAGAACCACTCTTTAAAAATCATCAGAAATAGTATTTTTCTTTCCTAATGCCTTTTACTTACTGATCTTAAAGAACTGTCCAGAGGAAGGCTATTAGCATTTTAAAATAAAATGCCAGTGTCAAGAGACCATTATATATAAGTGCACTAAGGAGAATTGGATTTAAACACTGTTCTTCTTCCTCAGATCTCAGGAAATCCCTCATGCTCTGTACCAGCAGCTTGTGCACATATAGCAGCTCGCTGTGGGTTACATTAATGTCCAACTGGCACAGAATTTGTCTGACACACACAAACATCTTAACTGGGGATGGCCTTTTTCTCAAAAAGGGCTGGAGCACGGTTACCATTTGCTATTGTATAATAGTACTTTTAATATCATGCCATATCCTATCTAAAAAGCTTCAAACCCAGTGCCCTAAGCCATTGCTGGTTGTGGACAGTGTGCTAAACAAGCCCTGCCCTCAGACTCCACCCCAGCTGGTCCTCTCCACAACATTGTTTATACTGTGCCATAAACAGGGGATGCCAAGCCCTGGTTGGTGCCCACTCCTCTACAGTGCCTGCTAGAAGAGCGATGGGAATAGAAACAACAAACTCCCCAAACTGAAAAGGACTCTGTGCTACTGAGTCATGGATGACACTGAGCCACACTGTTCCTCACTGTTAAAACAGGGCTTAATAAGTGTTTACTTCACAGAGTGTTGTGGTTATTAACCATGAAAATATTACAAAGTGCTTTGAAGAGGTAAAATCTGTATCGATGTTACCTGTTATTATCAGCTGTGACGTTATCAGCCGCGTAGTATCAGGAACAGGTTGTTTTTCGGAAGGTAATTTCTTTTGAAGAGGTCTGGCACTGTGCATTAATGAGGCATCAGTAACAGTTACTGTCCTCCTGGCGATTTTGGGCTTCCAGTCAATCTGCCATCTCAGGAGCTGTTTGAGTAAGGGATAAAAGGAGCAAGGAACAAAGGCAGCATTGAGGTTACAGGAATGTGCCTGACGAGAAACGTGATATTTCTAGAAACACTGCTGAACTGACTTTAAATATTCACCGTATATCCATTTATTGAAGCTTCTTCTAAGCACTGACAGTGCATTGCTCCACATCCCCAGTGTGCTCCTAAAATCACACAATCAAAGAATCACTGGCTGAGCAGTCTTATGTACTCTGCTCTACATGTCACAAGCATGCTGCTGTCATCTGCCTGAAGTACGGGCTCTGTGACAGAACTTGCTGGACAAATTGGAGACTCCTGAGCCTAACTAAACATTGAGTCAACTGGGCAGTTTCTCTTTGTAACTTAGGAAAAATTAACTAGCAGTACTCTGTCAGTGGCTTGAAAATTAATTCTAGGAGTAATCTTTGCTCTTCTTCCAGCTCATAGTCCTTCTGTGTACCAAAGCTACACAGGGAAACAGATTTGTGTTAAATGTTTGGCTGGTATTTAAAACACAGATGGTATTAGTTAAGGTATTTGTTAAGTGCCTAGAACAACAGAGGCCTGATCGAGGTATTGGAGAGTTCTCAAGCGTAAGGAATACATGTGTGTAACATGTCAGGATTTTTATGCTTTTATGGCAATACCAGAACAAGTTGTGGAGCTCGGGACAGCTGGAACTCCCCTGGGATGTCCTCAGAGGCTGTGTGTAATGTCCACTAGATGGCCCGTGGCATTGCTGCTCAGTCCCTGTCACACCCCGGACTTCACCTGTGTAAAAACCAACTTCTTAGCCTTAATGGAGGGGTTCTGGGGAAAGACATTTAAAAAAGAAGAAGAAAAAAGAAAGATTTTAAGTTCTGATAAAGGCTTTGTGACACAAGGTTAGTTACTCTGCAATAAACATTGCAAGCTTGTAAGTGCTGAGCCATTTCAAAAGGAGAATGTCGTTTCTTGGTGCAACATGTACAAGCACTCACCCTTTCATCTCTGAGTGACAGCTCTTAAACTGTACTGTCTGCAGAGATCTGTCATGGCACAATAGGCAGTGTTTCTGTGTTGTCCTAAAAGTTATTTTGAATCATTACTATAATTTAAATTAGAATTTATTTACAGTGCATGCACAATAGCTTGGGGTACTCACATGCCTGTTCAATGGAGGGTCTATGAACACAAAAGCTTTCTGGGGAAGTATGGTTTTCAAACAGATTTTGCCCAACAGCACAGAAGGGTTCACGTGCAGCCCTTGACAGATGAAATTTCCTCTGTTAATAACTGATCTTTCTTCCATCACAGCTAAAATAAAAACTATTCATGTGCACTTCCCCAAATGCTGCATCCCACCACCCAACTCAGTGTGACCAACATTTTGTTTTATCCTCATTCAAACCACTCTCCCCACATTGCCAGCTCCTAGTCTAAACTCAGGAGAGTGAGCAAACAAAGGGCTCTGTGCAGAGGGAGGAACGGGCCTGGGTGTACGGTGTTGTAGCAGAAGAGTGTGTCTGTGTGTAGAGACAGCCAGCATCTCTGGCATCCCCCTTCTCCTTTTATTTGGTCCAGTGTTTTTGTGTTAGGTAGACTGTGTAGCTAACCACCCTCACAGATGGTAACTGTGCAGCTGGTCCTTGTGTACATGTCTATTAACTGTACACAGCAACCTACTTAACTGTGCTGAGGCTTTGCATGAACAAAACCCATCGTGGTATAACCCATAACCTTCTCACAGCCTCCATCAGAGCAAAGGCAGTGGGGAGACATAGAATAAGCAGATTATAGGACTTCTTCAGTAATTGTTTTCCTGTCTGATGTATTTCTGTAAGTATTACAGCTGCACCACCCTTCCCAAGCATCTGTTGAAGGCACGGAAGGTTGTAGAAGGGTATGCTACTAAGGACATTAAGAATGTTGTTTGTTTGCCTTTTTCTGTGGAAAATGTTGCCTCTACCGAACAAAAATGATGACAAGTCTCTGCATCTACTGGGAATTGCAAATTAGTACTCAGCTTGCACAGTGTGATCACTGATAACGTACATTTGCTGAGGTAATATGAGGTCCCTCGACAGCGCTGGTGATGATTCAGGCTTTTAGGCATTTATCTGCAGGTGGGTCAATAGGAATATTTTGAAACCAGAGCTCCAGGGGTGCCTTAATTCGTGTTTAGCAGCCTAATTTTGGGGGTTCCTAATTTGAAATCTTACAAACTCATTGGACAGTGAGGGGGTTCTCTAGTTTGCAGATGGAAGCTTTTCTTCCTGTGTTTTCTCTCCCTGATGGGTTTGCAGCCAGAGAACTGACATTTAGGTAGGGGATAGCAAACGCTTCAGAGCCCAGTACTACACCAGCAATGCCTCCGAGACTGACCTCATCCCACCTTAGATTCCTCTGACGACTACTGTACTGTATTTGACTTATGATACCCACTGTGATAGTTCAAAACAAAATAAAGGCTTCATTAGCAGGAAAAAAATATATCCTTATCTTGTTTTTCTAAGACACGCAGCTAAAATAAGACAGAATTAAGCCTTAGCAGTGCTTCCTCCCCATGCTCCTTGTTCATATGCTAGCTTCCCCTTCCTTCACCTCTGTCTTCTTGCTTCCTCACGCTGTCACTCATGCTCAGAACACTTTGCCAGGCAGTGAGTTCCCAGCACCTTCACTTCCTTTTTTTTTAAAAAAAATTATACTGAAAACTGTATCTTCCAAAATGGCCCTTGCAATCTCTCTGTGATTGCACTCCTGGTATCATTTTGAGTTGTACACACTTCTGAATTTGGTCTTTGATTTTGTAAGGAAGCCTGAGGGTATGATTTCTTGCAGGATTGGTGCTCTGTGTTATAAATTGAGGATGGCAGGGACCCAGCCTTGCTCTGGACCATGTGCCCTGGCCATGAATGGTGTCATGCTTTATGCAATGGTTCTAAATAATTAAATCACTTTTAAAAGCCAAAGTCTGGTCTAAAATATTGTTATTGTCTCTTTCTACAAAGTCCAGATAGATTCTTCCTTGGCAGGCTTTTTTATTTAATTATGCAAGAATTGTAAGTGATTATCTTTCAAATGACATTGTGTTCCTTCCTCGCAGTTATATATTAAATATCCATGCTTTGCAGCTTCCAGCTTTAATGCTGTTTCTTTAAAAACTGCTCAGTAGCGTGAAACTACTCTAAAGAAAAATGTAATTGTACAACTGAAGCAGGAGAAAGCATCAGGGTTTTGTAAGATGTTTCTGTGACTGGTATGTGTGCCTGTGTGCACAGAATAGACTGGTACCCAAGAGAGCAGCGTATACATTTGTCATCAAACCTCAGTGAAATTTAAAACTTGTTCCTTCTGTTAAACATGCAAAGATTTCTGTTCTTTTTGCGAATTCTGCCTCTCTGCTCTTTACCAAACCTTACAGAAAAGATGCAAGCCTAAATCTTCCTCTGATCAGGCTTTTAAGGTGTTTTGTGTGGTCTTTATTTAGACTGTAAACTTGCTGAAGTAGGAAATGTCTTATAAGAAACCAACTACACTGTCTCATTTCACATCCAAATTCTTCTCCCGTCCCAGCTGTGTGTGTTTGCCTAGCAGCGAGTCTCCTGTTAATGAATGACTTGTTCTCATTAGCTTGTCAGGCTGGATATGTAGCCTGTAGTTCCCACTCATACAGAGCAATGCTCCTTCCCTTGTAGCTTCTGGTAAATCAAACAATGAGATACACAAAGCCTTGTGTCTCTGACTCTGACCTTTGTACTTTTAATCATTAACCAACACAGAGTGCCAAAACAAAGTAACTAGCTGGTGGTTAAATGTATTTAACATAAGCAGAGTCCTATGGACTGCCTGGTGCAGGGATTGTTGCAAGCTTTACCTGCCACTTCTAAGCCTTCTTTTAAAGAGAGGAAAATTCATTCCCTGATCAGCAGATCCGAAGGAGTTGCACTCGATACATTTCTTCTGTGAAGCTGAGGTCCAGAGTGGATTCTCTGACATCTCAGAGGTTTTCAAAATGAAGCCCTGAGCGGCCTCATCTAGCTGTGAAGCTGGCTGTGCTTTGAGCAGGAGACGGGACTAGATGAGCTCCTGTGATCCCTGCCAACTTAAATTCTTACTCTAATAAAAGCTGAGTTCATCTGCAGGTTTCCTCCATTCAGAGCATTAATTAAGACTCTGTCCTCTAACTAGGCTGAATTTTTCACAAAACTCACAGTAACTGAATATTTCTGGAACCTCTGTCTCTCCATCTGATTTGCATAAAATTGGCCAACTGGTTCAAAAGTTACTGGGAGGTAAAAGACAGCTGGGGCAGACAGACAGGCACTCCCTTCCCCACACACAGAGGACAACTGTATAAGCCTTGTTTTCTTAAGAAAACCTTTCTTCCCTTTATGTTTGTGCAGAAAACTTGTCAAGTGTGCATCTAATGAGGCCTGAAGTCATGCTACGTACTCCCAGCTGCAGCCAACCTGAAATAATACCTCCCCAGAGCCAGCAGCACATTACATACAGCTGAGGCATTTACTGTGCAATCCCAACTATGCAGAGAAGTTGAGACATTTAGGAGTGAAACCCAGGCATCTTCTTTCTGATAGTCAAGAGATTATATCGTGGTGCTCACACGAGCGTTATGCTTAAGTCTGCCTGGTGCCTTGGCGGCCCCTGCCAGCAGACACGGGAGTGGGTCTGTTACCTCTCTGTGTCCTCCTCAGCTTTCTCATATTGGAGAGTGACAGAGAGGGGAATTTGACCTCAGTGTGCTAGAGACCGCCTGGCTGTCTGCCTTTCCCTTTTTGTCTGCTCGTTCTTAGGATGCAGTCACACTACAAAATTACCTTGAGTCATCTGTCTTGGAAGTTTTTCCCATGGGTTGCTTGTGATAAAGGGCAGACATACTAGGCACACTGATATGTCTGTGCTGCTAGGGGAGATGCTGATATGGCACTGTGGACTGTGCGTGCTTCTGAGATTCCATCTACCTGGACCAACTTCCCAGCCCTCCCCATCGTCTCTTCTGCGAGGGACCAGTTCTATAGCTGCAGTCCACCAAGCCTGCCTGATCAGCTGAGACATCCCTTTGGCAGCCGTGGCAGCACATTATTCTGTTTCCCTTTCTCCCAGTTTGCAGAGAACACACCTATCTTCCTCTGCTTTTGATGGCCTTGGAAATCATTACTTCTGTGTTCCTGGGAAAGAGCCTCAGAGCACTTCTATTTTCTGCCTCACAGGGAAGCAGAAACTGTGAAATTACCAGCATCCTCTGTTTGTATGTTCCCTGGAGCTGTTATACTGCACAGTCTGAAATAGAGATCCAGCCTCAGGGATTTGCTAATGATGCATTCAGTCTCAGCATGGCACATGCTCATTCCTGGGGAGTTACTGAGTTAGCAATTATAGTTCTACACTTTTCCTCCGAGTAGATGAAACCCTCAGATTTTCCCTCAGCACTGAGATCTTGTGTGTTGGATTCTCTTCTCATGACAGCTTACTTGGAATGCCACCAGAAAGCTTTCAGCCTGGATCTTTCCTCCTAAAATCACAGACTACAGTAGTATCACACCAGTGATTCTCCCATAATTTGGTGTCTGATCAGCAGGAAACAGTAAAATGAGGTCTTGTTAGACACATTTTCAAAATAAGAAACGGTCTTTGGTGTATTATTTTGGTTTATTATTCTTTGGTTTATTATTCTTCTGCGCTGAAGATGGGTGATTGTTGTTGTGGGCACTGGAAGCCTTTTGCAACGGGGTGAATAAGCTCACAAATGGGAAGGAAGGAGCAAGCAGCCAGTGAGGAAAGCACAAGTGGAAAACTGCTGGTTGTTCTGATGGTGCTAACGTGGGTCCCTACTGCAGAGAAATGGCAGTGGTAAAGGATGAAGTTAATTCACTCGAAGTTTACCCTGTTCTGTGGTTGGTTCATCAATTCCTGCTTCTCCAGCCACTTTATGCAATGAGGAAATTTTTTTTTGTGTGGGCAAGGGTTGAACTAACAGGAACACTTTTACTATATTTCATATTAACTTGCTAGTGAAGACAAGACTTCTCTTGCATGACCTACATGCCTGAACTCCGAATCCCTCTCCTGGGTCTGCCATCTTCAGATTTAAATCCTTTTAAACAAGCTCAAGTTTTCATCTCCTCATCCATATTTCCAAAGCATGTAAGCCTCAAGGCACTAGGCCAACAACGGAATAGTGCTGAGCACAAAGATGTTTTTGTAACCACATCAACTCAGCCCAGTGCAGATCAACTGCAGCAAACCCAGCAGATTGCTTCACCTCCCAGTGCAGTTCTGTTATAACCTCCCATTTTTGCTAGTCCTCAGCTGATAGCAAAAGCTCCTCTCTCAGCTCTGTAACTCTGACTCTCTTATTTTTTTCACTTTCAGTGAAATGCTGTTCAGAGCTGCCAGAGACTCAGCTGTGACATAGACCTATCTGAATCCAGAGTTTTGGAAGTGTTCCTTCACGCTTGTCATCTCCTTCAGTAAGCACTGCATTGTACCAAGTCTGTACATTCTTTCCTGCTCCACTCGTTGCTATGGCCAGAGATGCCAAGTTTCAGTCCAATTCTTTTAGGAGACTAGGCAGAAATCTGGATTGTCTCTTTTTCTGCTTTATTTATGCTCCTGGCTCCTAGTGTTCTCCCTTATCATGCCCAAAACTTCTTTCCAAGGCAGGAAGGTTGGAAACCACTGCCCTCTCCAGTCCCTCAACTTGTATAACCAGCAGCAGTCCTTCCTTGGCCTGAATCATTGTGTTAGAGAAGCAAACACATGGATGGATTCCCTCTCTAGCCAGGTGTTTCCAAAATCAGGGAGAAGCAAAAAGGAGCAGATGGAAATGGCCTTGAGCAGAGAAGAGGGAAGTTTTTGGCAGGGGAGTTACAAATGCATGGCATTGTCAGTCCATATCAAGCTTGGGAAAGGCTCTTGCAGAAGGGAGAGCAGCAGGACTCGCTGCCTCACTCCCGTGGAAGCAGCCAAAGAGCTGGCTGAGCAGATTTAGAAATGTCTCCTGCTTGGGACTACTTTCAGTAGATGTCATCCATCTCTGCAGTGATGAAAACAAAGTGGAAAAGAGGAAATGTACAACACTGAAACCTGAAAACATGTTTTGTGCTTTGTTTAACAGTGGAGATTCAATCTTCCATGGCTTTATAAAGATATTTGTTCCCCTCTGAAAATATGTCCTGGCTTTGCTGGGGATTATTTTTCCCCATGTCCTCTTATTTTTCAGGGTCTTTCATTACAAAGAACAACCACTTCTAGCATGATGATTCTAGCTGCCATTTTGATGCTTCTAGCCTTCTCCGTGGTGCTCCCTATGCATCTTCCAAGCATACCTACATGACTTCCCTCTGTAAGATGTCTCCTTGATGACCCTAAGGATCTCATACTTCCTTAAAGAGGCTGATCTGTTTTCACCATGGCACCTCAATGTTTTTTTCCCCACACCTTTCAAGTCCAATACTTTACCCACAGCCTCATAATATTATTTTTGAAGACAGTCTAAAAGATTACAAATATATGTGTGTGTATATATATATATATATATATATATTACAGCTCATGTATGAAAGGCCTGCCCTAAGAACATGCTTCTTTTTCTACAACTGGAGAATGGAGAAAGCTGTGGAAATCTCCCACACTATAACAGTGAAAAGGCTGGTTACTGCACATAGAAAGTTATCAGTCCCCATAGCCTGCACTTTGCAAAGTGCACTTTCCTACCTACAGAATAGGTAGGACTGTGTGATTACCTGCAAACAACTGTCTTGGGAGTCATCCTGGACCGATCATTCCCTAAGCACTAATTCTCTTCCATGTCCATCAGCAGTCAGAGCATTTATACTGTAACAAATAAATGTGAGAAAACAAAATGGAAGAAAATGCTGGATTACACTGTTTTCTCCCCCTAAGCACCTTAGCAGCTATGGGGAGAGCAATAGCAAACTATTTTGTGTTTGCTTAGGAAAAAGAGAAAGGATGCATATTTTTAGGAAATATGGAGAGGAAGAGATTACTACTAAAGAGCAGTCATTAAACTGGGTGTAAAATGTCTACTCTTCCACTTGCTGTGTCTTACCTTCACAAGGAAGGGTCCCAGCTGTGTAACACAGCTGGCAATCTGTGGAGTCACAAGGAACATGTACAGTTGCTACTGTAGGAATGGGAAGGAGACGCTGGCCAAGTTCAATGCTGTGTTTCCACAAAAATATTGAGAAAGCCTGTATAAGCAGGAGAGGCAATACCAGTAACTGGACCTGTTTGCTCTGGAACTAATCTCTCTGAAGTCACTCTTCCAGGGCTGACTGCACTTTTAATGCCGTGTGTTCCTGCTGAAACAACTTCAGAGACCCTCTCACTGAGGCAGTTCAATATTTTCATGCAATTTTAATAAGTAGCAGAATACACTGCAAAATAAATCTGAGATGGGTTTGAGCTGATGTCACAAGGAGAATGATGATAATATATAACGTGGTTAAGACCCAGGTTAAATTTTTTTCTGAGTATAACAGAAAGAGAAAGCTTGTATGTCACAAAGGGTAAAGAATAGTTTCAGGAAACACAGTTCAGCTTAACAGGGTTGGACAGTAGTTGTGCCTATACAGATTCAATACCTTTCATGATTTGATACTTAGCCAGATTAGAAGGAACTTCTTTTTAAATATACTGAAGAAACAACCTCTTCAGTTTAAACAAACAAAACCTCAACTATTACACCAGCCTAGTTGGCAAGATTCATTGTATTACTTCAAAATGGTAGAGAAATGAAAAACTATTTGCTCCTCAAAAAAATAATGCAAGTTTCCCTTTTCAGCAATGGAATCACAGCAATTAAGTTGGCTGTTGCACCTCCTGCTTGGTCATGGCAAGAAGCTCAACACTTGAATCTGTGAGCTTGGAGAGGAAGCCAACACTTGAATTTGTGAGCTTGGAGAGGAAGCCAGCAACCTGCTAGCTGCCAGTAGGGCTTCACTTTCTCTTTTTACCTTTTTTTGTTTTTACAGGATGATTTCAGTTCAGCAGCAAAAAGAAGTGATGTGAAATTTGAGCAAGGATACCACTGCCCTCTGCTGAGAGAGATGCAATTTCCTTCTTTCCAACTGTTTCACCTGCCAGCAAAACCAGCAACTTCACTGCTTGGAAAGTAACTGTGTGAGGAATTGCTTGCTGAAGTTGGATTTCAATTCCTGCCACTTCTGTGTTTCCTCTGAAGTTTGCTGATATGAATAATTTTCACCAAATATTTTGAAAATGCTACGCCTCATGCAAAGTAAAGAGGGGCAAGGGTAATGACATGCAAAATCTTGACATGATGATAACAGGAACTGTGAAAACTGGAACCAGAGTTTTTAAAAAACAGTCTTGAGGATTTATAAACACTTCAGGCATCCTCAGCAATGTGATATCTGCTGAAGCTAGTTTTCAGTTTTCCTGCCAAAATTCAGTCATGCATTATCAGCTCAAGCTGAGGTCCTCTACAGTTTCTTTCTTTACTTTTTTTAGTTTGTTTTTGGGGTTTTTTTTAACCACAGCACTTGCCTGGCTGAGATTTGACCTCAGTCTTCCATCCATGCCATTTTTTTCTGGTTATGTAAAAATGGAAGGTCATTCATTGCTACATTTATAACGGCTTCACATTATACATCTAACATTAGTGTTTGTTTGGGGTTTTTGTTGGGTTTTTTTTAAAAGGAAAAAAAAATGAATCGTAACAAGATTCCTTAACCACTTGAGGGAGCTCTTTCATTTAGACATTAGGCTGCTGCTATTGTGCTTATTGTGACATTATAAACCATATTTTTAAACAGCTTATTATAGGACATACTACCCTTTACTGAAATATGTGAAAGTATTGAGGCTCTTGGGTGACTGACTTGAAAGCCCAGATAGAAGTTTTAAAGAAATTAATCATTCTGGTCAATAAATGCAGGCATCAGAAACAGCCACAGCTACTTACTCCCTGGGCTGACTGACACCAAAACTCTTGAAATAGAAAATAAATGTAGAGTTATACAGAACTAAAAGTAGGCAGTGAGGAAGAAGGGAAGGAAAGAAGGAAGGGAGGGAGGGAGGATGGAAGGAAGGAAGGAAGGAAGGAAGGAAGGAAGGAAGGAAGGAAGGAAGGAAGGAAGGAGTGCTGCAGAAGTCAAGTTGCTGCCTGGCACTGGGTAGGTGAAAGCAAGTAAATCTGAAACAAAAGGTTGGGCTATGAGGGCCACAGGTTCCCATGTCAGCAAACGGGACTGACCACACAGTGATTCAGCCAGGAACGCTCAGGACTGGTTGTGGTTGGGCAATCATTGACCAATGCAACCTGGAGGATTAATGTAAAACACTCCAGAAAATCAAGATTGCAAGCACCGTGGTGACAAGCAGAGTAAGTGATGTAGCTGATGAAACAGTGCAGCAATTGGGACCGCTGAAGACAACAGCAGATGATGGGTGTGAGTGGCAGGAAGCAGAGGCGGGGTTTTACTGATTTGATGAAACAGTTTCATCAACAGTTTGTTGAACTTTAGGAAACTTTTGGACATTTTTTTCCTTTTTTTTTTCTTTTTGTTTTTCCACTTGCTCACCCAGCCGATGCCAACACCACAAGACACTTCAGTGTAAATAGCTAGCACAGCACTTTCAGCATGAGGGCACCAGTGATCATGTATAGGCTGACTTGAGAGTGTCTCTAAGCAGCATTGTGTTAAAATCAACTTCTTAAGAATAGGGGCAAAGTTATGTGAAAATTCCTGGTGCTATCACCCATGCAGCTATTCGCATTTCAGCGATGATGGGATTTTTTTTTTCTTTTAATTTCTACCATATTTTCCTATTAAGCAGCATGAAAGATGGGTGGTGGGATAATGGGGTGAATACAGGTCGCAAACTAAATCAGTTTTATGCTTTTTCACTCAGCAGCTCTGCTACAATTCCCCACAGGATATTTAAAACAGCTTCTGAATAGTTCCAGCAGAGTTACAGATTTAAATGAGTGTATCTTGGGTATGTGTTGGCCAAAACAAATTTGTTTTACTAACAGGTCTGATAAGTGAAATGCGATAGAAGTGTTTTAATACCCCATTGTAGCTTCGTACCTTGGTTTGGGACAACCTTTGAAGGTGCACCTGGGCACGTATCGTGCACAGCACAGCCCTGAAGTTGTGAGGAGGAGGAAAGACACGTACTCTCTGGTAGGAAATCAGTGGCTGAGTTGTTCTGACTTCGGGAAAACTTTCCCATTTACGCGGTGAAGTGCAGCGACGGCGAGGTTACTGGAGTTTGTTTGCTGGTGACGTGTTCCTGTGACTCACTGTCCGTCACGAGTCCGTGTCTGTCTGGGGAAGGAGAGAAAGCGAGGATGCAAACCCCAGCCTTTCACCCAGTTTTTGACCCTCTGGAGACGGCTCCAGCCAGGCCCCCTTCTCAGCTCCCCTCCTCACTGAGGGGGTCAACTCACGCTCCCCAAACTCATGAGGGTGAACACCCCCTTGGCACAAAGCCCCGCTTCTTGGGGGACAAGGGCGATAATCAAGTTGGTAGACACTCAAATATTTAAAAATACTTCCCCTCGCTCCCATAAACCTCACGGGGGAGGATGCGCATCTGTACCAAACCCGGAGGGAAGCGCTTGTTGAGCAACCCCCGTGTCCCCTCTGAAGGACAAGGACAGATAACGCCGCTGGTCCAGCTCCCAGCCTTGACTTCTCTGTCCTCCCAGGTCCTTCAAATAATTTTACCTTGTGCCGGCGGCGGGGGGGCGTGTGGGGAGGACGGGGGGGTCCTCAGGGCGAGGGCAAGCCTGCCCGTGGGCGCTGACTGAGCCCACGCAGGACCGTGAGCTGGGCGGTCACGGCCACCCCACGTCCCCGGGGATGAGGCACCTCTCTCTTCCCTTTACTTTCCGCCTCCGGAGGAGCGGGATGAGGCGGCGGCGAGCGCTCCCGTCCCGCCACGACGCTTGACGGGAGAGCCGGGGCGGGGGGCGCGAGGGGGAAAGGCGGGAAACTGAGGGGACAGACCAGCGGGGGGGAGGGGGGAGGGGAGGAGGCGCGCACCCCACGTGCACCTCGCGTGCCACCTCCCACCTGCCTGCCCACCGCCCCCGCGCCGCGCGCGCCCCCTCCCGCCTCCCCCGCGGAACTCCTCCCAGCCAATCGGCGGTGGCGCCGCTCTCCCCTCCCTCTGCGCCGTGACGTGCGCGAGCCCCGGGAAGAGGCCCTGGCGCGCGCGGCGGAGGCGGGAAGCGGCTGAGGGGAGCCGGCGCGCGCGGAGAGGTAGCGGCTTAGCCGCTCTGAGGTGACGCTCCCGCGGGGGGAGGGCGGCCGTTCCCTCAGCCCGGACCCGGCCGGCTCCGTGGGAGTGGGTCCGCTCCGACCCGCCGCCGCCGCCGGTGGCTCTAGGCCCGGCCCGGCACCGGCGTCCCCCCAGGCGCGGTGCTGCTGAGGCGGGGAAGCTGTTCCCGGGCCCTTTGGCAGGGGCGTGCGGCTCGGGGGAGGGGGGCTGCACACCGCAGGTCTCCGGGCGCCCTCAGGGCTGGGGCTTGGAGGGCGGGGTGTGGGTCTCGTTGCTGAGAGCGGGCAGCCCCGCAGAGCACTTTCCGCGCTTGTTTCCAGGGAGTTAGCGGAGAAGGGGGCTGACTTTATGGGCCTCAGCAGTGCTGTAAGCAGCTTCCATTGTTATCTACAGGGTTCCGTCTTTTTTTTTCTTCTTCTTCCTTTTTTTTTCTTCCTGCTGAGTGTTTTGCGCCTTGCGAGGGAGCTCTGGAATGACCTTAACTTTGTTTCGACACCTGCCTAGCTCGGGAAGAGCTCTGCAGGAGGTAGCACACCGGTCTGCTGGTTAATGTTATGCCCGGGGGCCGAAGGAAAACCTTGGAGCTCTGAAGGCTGTTTGGCGTACGGTTATTATTTAGCATAAGGCGGTATTGGAGGTAAAAGATGTGCCCTCATTGTGCTGCCGAGCCTTTTGAAATGCGAAGGTGTGCTTCCTGTAGGGTGTTGCTTTTCTCCTAAGGCATGCTTATAATTGCCAGTGTTTCGAAAGGGAAGGTGGAGAAACTCAAGGTTTCTGAGACCTTTTACAAGTACTGTAATGCAGTCACACCTATAAAATCAGGGATTTCTGCTGGGACATATTTGTGGTTCTGGATTGTAAGTGCTCAGGGTGGGGTGAACAGCCTGAGTGTTTACTAATTGTGAGGTTTTACTAATTATTTCTAATTATTTATTAATTTACTATTATTTCTAATAACTTACAGATTATTTCCTTTTGTGAGGGAGATGGTGAACATTTTGGAGTTATCCTGGTATTGTCATGATCGGTTTAGTTCTAGCAGAGATTAGAGGGGAGCTCTGATGCCCTCTATATGCACTGATGTGCTGATAGTTTCTTAGGTGCTGAAATGCCTCTCTTCATATATGTGCAGACTAGACTAGGAAAATATTTTAATAGATTTCCCTTAGCACAGCGTCCGTTCTGGTGTGAAAAAGGCTTTGTCGTGATCACTTAGCCTATCTCAATTTAATAACTCTTAAGTTAATTGCTTTAATTTATTTTTTTTTCCTCCCATGTATGATTTTTCCTTCCCAAATCCTGAAACTCTTTATTTTTAACTCCTTCCTGTTCAGTGTGATACTCTAACCACCCTGCACTGGAGAGGGAGAAGTGCCTTCTTTATCTCTTGAAGAAGATGAAAGGTGTTCTGAGAAAACAATTACACTTGTGGTCCTGTTCGAGCTGGAAAACTGGCACCTTTAAGGACAGATGTGGCTCACAGGAACAGCTTCACTTGGATCAAGAGGCAGTGGAGATGCTTGCTAGTGGTGCAAGGAGAAGCTTGTTAGTGCCTGGATTTATAAGACAGCTGGATTTCCCGCTCTGCTCTTCTGTAGACCCCATTGTGTGATCAGAGTGATCAATTCTTATCCTTTTGATAGGATTTTGGGCATCTCTCTTGTGTAAGAGGAGAAAGATTGAAATGTTTGCCTGTCCAGGATCTCCACGTAGTTGTAAGCCCCAGATGGGCAAAATGATCCTTTACTCTAATGTGATGCAGCTGTGTCTGTACTGGGAAGATGTGGGAGGGCTGGGAAGTGAAAAGAGTAATGTTGTCATGATGGTGACTGATTCGTGTTTAAAGGCAGGAGGGGTGCAGCAGTGATTGTGTACAGAGCTGGTAGGAAGTGGGTCTGTCCTGCCAGCTACCTTTGTGTGCTGGTGAGCCTAGTAACTGTAGGAAGATTTGCCATACTCTTGCCTGCTTATTTCTGTTCTTCATGTAACTGCTTTTTGCATTACGTAAGTTATGATAGTGTGAGTTATCAGGTGTGGTACAAGCCAGCTGGGAAGTTTGTCATTTTTATCGTCCTTGTTTTATGGCTTACAGACCTGGCTGTGATCTGCTGAGACAGAGAGCTAAGAGAGGTGGTGCTGCAAGAAATGGTGTTGATGATTGAATTAGTGATTTGTTATTTGGTGTTGCAAAAGGGCTTTTTTTCCCCCCTATATGCTGTGATGTCTGAAGGAGAATGGGAGACTGCTCTACTAGAGGGACAAACACAGGAAGCCAAGGCCTTAAAACATCTGATCATAAGTTTTATTTCCCTCTTGCAGAAATGCCAGCTTTAGTATTCTGAGGAAATCCATCCTTAAATAATTATATACTGCCTTCTTGGCTTTTTTTATAGGCATATGAATTTTCCTTGTCTGTCCCATCTGTGCTAGTGCATGTATTCTGTTCACTAGCAACAAAACACATGTCTGTTTAAGAGTTTGTGACAAGGTGAAAACATACATCAAAAAGAAGAAGCGATAGTTTGAAAATGTGGTTACGTGCATACCTGTGTGGTTTTCTGGAAGTCCAGTTCTGAAAATTGTCCCTGATTGTAGCTACATCTCTGAGAGCTTCTTGAGCTGAATTTCTTGGAGAATGGGTGTGCTGGAATGTCACTTTGTGATCAAATTAGGATCTCCTTCTCCCCCTTCTCACGAGGAGCTCCTTTCAGCCTGGCTGTGGTGCTTCAGGTGTTCCCTGCTAGCAGTTCTATCCCCAGCAGTGACCTTTGGCATCGAATCTGGCGCAGTTCAGACCTGATTCTCCCTTCCTGTTTTTCCATGGTTTGCAATGTGACTGTTGTCTGGCCAAGCAGAGTACAAGGATCTATTGAGGAAGCTGCTCTTTCAGTAAGAACTGAAGATTTGACAGGAAGGGGCTTGGCTCAGGCAAAATAATGTGGGTGATTCTGCAAAGGAAACCTGCCAGATCTCTTGGAAGACAGATTTTGCTGTCTGACTGACTATGGGAAAGCATTTGCAAGGGCTTTTTGGACTTGTAAAGATTTGACAAAGGCTTATGTCATGTTAAATACTTAGAAGGTCTGTAAAGAAAGGAGGGAGCTGTGGGGAGGTATTTTGATAGTGTTGGGGGAACTTGCTTGGTTACTTTGTTCCTTTACTGCTTGTAGTAAGGGAGAGGAAGTGTGATCCACAGTGAGTGCCTAATACAAGTGTGTGCTTAATTTCCCCTACCCTTGCTCTGAATTCATAATGGAGGGAAGAAAGTCTAACTTTAGTTCAAAGGAGGCTATGTAAACTTATTCTTGAACAATGTAAAGGGTAAGTGAGTTTCTTCTGTCACTAATTATCTGCTCTCCTTTTCTGGCCTAGCTAGGCAACAATGGCAGGTGACGACTGTGTAAGGAAACGCCAGTCTGGCTCCACTACAACCTGCAAGACCCCCGAGAATGAAGAAACACAGAGGAGACCTGAGAGCGAGAGGTTGTTTCAAAACTCGAGCAACGGTGAGATTCTTTTGCTTGGGATTAGTTGCATCTCTAGCATGTGATCTCCTCCTTTCTAGCTCATGGCTCTTGCCTTTGTGCTCTTTCATTTCAGTTTTTGTGCTCATAGAAATGCTGCCAAGGTGGAGCTCCCTGTGTACCAGCTGTGCTTCTTCAGCAGGTTTAGGCTGTTAGAGTGCTGTCTTGCAGAAAGTGATTAATTTTCACAAGAGAAGTGTATGTGATGAGGTGGAGAGGCTTTAATGCTGTAAATGGTACAAATTCATTTTGACAGCAATTTTTAGTAATTCTGGTAAATGCTTTTTCTGGGGGCTTTTTCTTACTTCCTTTACAAGCTTTAAGCATGTGGCTTCCTCAAGACTGAACAAAATAGTCTTTAACCTGCCAGGTTTGGCTGGTGCATCCATCCTGACTGACAGAGGAAGGTAAGATGCCACAAAGAATGATTCTCTGCTCCTGTGGGGCTCTGTTAATGTCAGAACAGTTCCCTTCTATCCAGTCTCAACCTTGGTTGCCATAAAATAGAACAATAAACAGTTAAGTTTGTATTCATTTATATTGTGCTCCCCTTAAAAGTAATGTGCTTTATAGCTGGCTTTGTGGAAGGGTTACTGCTGCCTGTGTCCTGTCCCTTGAGTTGCAGGGACAGTCATGTGGCTGCTTGGGTGGTTTTGATGCGGACTGTGTGGACACTGTGGCTGTCCCCAATCCCTGGGTTATGCTGTACCACATTCCAGCCCAGTGATAAGGAGGTTAGCGATGAAATTGCAGCTTGTTTCCTTTCTCTTAAGGCAACAGAATAAGCAAGAAGCTAAAGTAGTTTATCAATGTGCCACATGAGTATAAGTTCCAAAACCCTGGTGCCACGGACTCAAGGAGATAATTCTTGCTGGTATACTTCTGAATGTTGTCACTATTTCACAGTAGTTCTTCCGACTGAAACAGGAGTTGGAGCAAACTTAAATTTAGGACAAGTCAGATTTCTTCTTGCAAAAAGTAAGTTGGAGAGAAAGTTGTCCACAAACTACTTGGAGAACTGTGATTTTAAGCTATTGGTGGTACCATAATTTTAATTGAATCAAAATGGGACTGTTCCATTAATGCTGCTTTTAGAAAATTGCATGGAGTTGATAGCTACTGGAAAAGAGTAACGATGGGTTTAGAAGCAGACTTCTACCTTTTCACCTATGGAAATGCCTTAACTGTTATGCATGAATTTGAGTTCTTACAAGCTTGTGGATAAAGAATAAATATAGCTGTGATAATTAGCACTTGATAGGTGGTGTACCTGTCTTTAAAAGCCTTTCATTTTAATACCTCTGAGATGTGGCATAATGTCACTGTGGGTGAGATACTGTGGGTGTGTAGCAAGTAAACACTCTGGGGTAGATCTCTTGAAGGTGTACTCAGCTTTCAGGTGTGTACACGTGCCTGGTGGGTTGGCTTAGAACAATGCAGTGTGTTTTAGTACAATACAAACTGCAGCCAGAGGACAGTGGGGAGGAACCCTGGTTAGTTAAGACTAAGTGCCTCCTACCTTCCAGGGTTGCTCTCAATTCAGCAGAAGTGTCACAAAGACTTAAGTGTCACCAGTTTTTGCTCAGCACAGTGATGAGGACAACAGGACTGGCACAGGGAGGTGGTAGGAGCCATGGGGCTGTATGCCTGACCATATTATGTGCCCTGGGCAGAAGATGGGTCCCTCTGGTCAGGAGTTCCTCCATACAGTGGGGTTAGATCAGTATCTCTGTGACACAGAGGTTGGAGATTTACAAAGTTGAAGTGTTCACATGTTCCAGATAGTGGCCTCCTCATGTAGTCCAGTGTCCTTGCATAAGTAGGCAGGGCTTTCTGTGAAAACACAGCTGAGGTGGAAGAATTTCTCAAAAGAGGTGGCCATAGACTGCTTCTCTCACTGTCTTTTGTTCTCACCATTCACTTCTGAACAGCTATTTTTAAGTTATTGGTCCTGATGTGCACAAAGGCAGCGTGAGGCTGCTGTGTCTGGCAACATCCTCTTTATGCAAGAGCTTAGCATTGGGTGTTGTGTTCAGTTTTAGGCAAGATGCATATTTATTGCAGTCAAGGGGTTCTAGCCAGGTCAAGAGAGTATCTTGTGTGCAAGTAACTGTGTAGTGTCTTTGTGGCAATTGTGTCTGTAGAAAAACTAAATCACTAATGTGATTTCCTGCCCTTGATCATCCCTGATTAGCAAACACAATCTGCTTTTTAACTTAAGAGTTAATGTGTCAAGTGCTAATTGACTTGTTTCCAGAAGTGTATGAACTTTAAACAGAAACTTCTAGGCCATTAATCCTTTCTTTATTAAAATGGAAATGCATTGGCTGATCTGAAATAGCTTGGAGGAATAATTTTAATCCATATATTGGCTTTAAAGCTACATTAGGTCTGACTCTTCTCTTTGTATAGTTTAGGTTATTATTTCCTCGCCTCATCAATCTTGATGAAAGCTATCTTATTGCTTGCTGAGTTCTAAAACTGAATAGTTTGTACTTGGGTACCTCCAAATTTATAGCAACGTGGAAATATTAATAGCTTTGAGATTGCCAGGAGAATTCTTCTGTCCCTTGATGTGTTTCTGTCTTGTAATCACTCAGCCTGTAATTTCTCTTCAACAGAGTAGCTGAACTTCAGTCTCATATATCACTTCTCCAATGTCATAATTAAACAACTGATTTGGTCCTGGTGTAGAGTTAACAGGTGACCTAGACAACAGTAATCCTCTGTCAAAAGCCAGGCTTTCTTAATAAAAATATTCTTACATGTTTTCAGCTGGAGAGACATAAATATCAAACTGTTCTGCTTAATGAGATACTGATATCGGGCAGTACCAGTTGCACGAGCAGATCCTAAAAGAGGACCTGGATCTTAAGTGTGCATCTGACTGCCTCTAAAATGCCAAGATTGGACCATTCAAAATGGTAAACTGGTGGTTGTGGAGTCTGCCCTTGTTTCCTCAGGTATCAGAAAAGGCTTAGAAGTGTCTCCAGAGACTGACCTGCAAACAGGCTATGTGGCATACCTTTGTTTGGTGTGAGTAAGCCTGTTTGGTAATGCTGGTCTTAGAAAGGGGTTGTTATCTCTCAGTGAAGAGGTTACTACTGATCATTCTCTGTGTGAAAGTTCATGCAGCTTCATGAATTGTGTGTGCCTACTGGTAGATGTAGGAGGGGAGAGCTCTGGAACAGGGAGCAATTTGGAAAGCTTTATGGAGTTTGCTGTCTGACTCACAGCAATAAGTGTTCACTGTATCAACAGGCTATTTTATACGGATTAGTGCACTTGGGATTAAGCTGCTTGAATTGAGTATCTTGGATGTGTTTCCAGGAGATGGATCAGAGCTGTCTTGTCTGAGACTTAGCTAGATTCTGGTAATTCTAGGCTCTCATGTTTTGCAGCCTGTGGGTTTGCTGAAGGCTGAGCAGTTTCTTGGGAAGAGCCTGTGGACAGGCAGCACGACATAGAGAATGCTGGTGTTTCTTCCTGCTAGTGAAGAGGCTGTTTGGGTCCCATGTCCCTGCAAAAATTACTTTTTAAACCAAATTCTTTGCCCAACCACAGTGCAATGACCTATGGCCTGTGCACTCTTTAAGCAGATCAGCTGAGCTCTGGGAGCAATCTAGTCATAACTTGCCTCTACCTGCTAAGTGGCCAAATAAATTACCATAAGCAAGAATAAGGCCTATTAGCATCAAATTATTAACATATTATTGTACCAAATATGGAAGACTTCCCCTCTTTACAGTAGCCTGTGTTACATTGGCTTTAACATTGCTTTCCTTCAGATAACTTCAGTGTTTTTAGAGAGGGACCCTTTGAATCCAGGTATCTGACAGTAATTAAATCCTTCTGCCTATGTTGCTTTAAACTCTGGAATGGTAAGTTGTCCAGTAAAGAAATAATGAAGATAATATCTTTAAACTCTTCTAGAGAACAGCAATATCAGGTTTGTATCTGTGACTTTTAATGAAAATTCTGAAGCTAAACAGATTCTGACATCATTGAGAGAAGATGTTTCTGAACTGCAAGTGGTGTGCTTGGTTGTTCCGAGAAGTGTCTGTTTTTGAAGTACATGTGGCAATAAACTGAAGTTTGTTTGTGTGCTTTTCTGAGCTTTTCTATGAAAAGACATTTTTATCTTGAATGCTGTGCAGGGATTTAGATAGCTGTACTCTCCCTGGGTTGTTTTAACTACTCAATAACAAACTGAGTGCCACAGTGCAGGAACAGTTTGAGTGGCAGCAGCTCAGAGTGCTGGGCTGCAGGCAGTTTCTGTGACTGGTGGAGTCACTGCAGGCTGGAGCTGTAACGCTGCAAGCCAGGCATGGCTTTACCCAAATGACTTATTCCCACATGTGCCCTGGGTGGTAAATGCAGACTGTGGTGTTTAAATAAAACCAAGGCTTTTTTAACAGTTAACTTTTGAGAGCTTGCTTAGTAGACTGCTGGCTGGTGTCTTAGGTAGGAGCTGGTTTTTTTGTATCTCAAGCTGCAACACTAAGAGGTGATATGAATGGGATGCTTCTCTAGTCATCTCAAATGTTACTTAACTGTAAAACCTACAAGAGTAGGTTGAAAAAGAGACAATGAGATCCTTTAAGAAAGGTAGTTTTTAAATTTTGTGAAAATTAAGATGCTCAAGTTTTCAACAACAAAAAGATTTCTCAATCTTCACATGATCTTTCGTTAGCCTGGTTTCCTATGGAAACAAAACTTGCATTTAAATTGCTCCTTTTTTCTTTTTTTTATCTAACTCTTGAACCTGCTTTGATTTTGGACTGTGCAGAGGTGTCACATCCTACAAGGATCAGTTTCTGCAAGCCCAAGACAAGTGGTTAGCTGGATAAATATCTGATCAATGTCTTTGATGGGAAGAGAACACAAGTACCGTAAAATTAAAACTTCTTCCTATAAGCCAAGCTCTTTGAAAGCAAACCCTGCTTCAGTCTCCTGTGAAACTGGCTACTGTTTCATACTAGCCTTCAAAGATTATGTTATTCCTTATGGTTTTAAATGTATTTCCCGTTTTCTTAAGGTGTATCCCATCTTGTTTTAGATGCAAAGGTGTGCTTTCTTGTATTGTGCAGCCTTGAGTCCATTTTCATGGTGATGTTGCAATCCCAAGGTGATATGGGGGGAATCCAGTCTTTGTTTTCAGTGTCAAAGGAAAATGAAGGTTTAGACTGCTCAGCAGTGTACAGTTCCTTTTAGACTCAAAATCATGTGATGATTCTCTTCTTGAATGACCTTACAGAACATAAGCAGCAGCTTGCACAACAGAAGATGAGTGATTCAAGAAGATGATGAGTTTGTGTTCTCTGCTATCTGTGACACAGATTGAGTTTAGGGGGTGATGCAAGACAGCCAAATGAATTATTTTGGGGTGGGTTTTCTTCTACAGGGAGAATCTTTGTTCTAGAAAAGAAGCAACAAGCTTATAGGTGGTTTTACTTTGTTATGAGATGCATATACTAAAGACCTTGATTTTAAAGCCTTTTAAAAGATGCTGTGTTTATAGTCTGGTCTGTGTGTGGGTGAATAAAGTGATAGGAGGGACACTGCATACAATTTAGCAATTACATCAGCAGGTCAGAAACTGGCCTCATTTCCTGCACAACCATTAAAGCTATGCATTAGGCATCTGTAAAACTATATCCATATTGAAGGCCTTGTAAGTCAAAAAGGGGCTTTTATTTCCAAAGTGAGCCACTCCTGGGTAGTTATAATAACCAAGGCTTCAGCTGCAAAATCTGACAGGAAATAGATGGTCAAAGCAGTGGTTATTTATTTTTAGCTTAGCTTACAAAGGAACTAGTGCAATCCCTTAAGTCTCGTGTGTCCTGTCCTCTTTGGCTGTGCTGGATGGCTTCAAGTAAACTTGATAGGATCTTGAAGACTGGCAGCTGGATAAGAGACACAAATTCTTACCTTTCTGCAGAAAAGGTTAGTTGTGCTTTGAGCTCAACAGCTCTGTCTGGTCAATTTTCTAGCAGGTAAGCACCAGGTGGTTCTTAGCTTGGTAGTACTGAGAGAGGGAGCTGTGAATACAATCATGGATTGGCACAGTGAGGGAGCAGAGCCACTGAGGCGATATGAAGGGGCTACAGTTCTGCTGCTTATGGAACAACTTGATTTTTTTTTTTCTTTTTATTATTTACTGGGGGAGAGAAGGAGAAATCCATTTGAGATTTGAGCAAAATGCATGAGCTGTGTGGGAGAAGGGACTCTCTAGGGGTATCTTACCCTCTTTCTCTCAAGTTGTTTTCCAAACTACTATTCAGCTAGTGTAACAGCATGATGAGCTTAAATGCTGAGGTAATCTTTTTGTCTTGGAGGTGAGATGCTTAGCAACCAGGAATTCTATTTTTGTAAAAAGGGATCTTTGCATGCAGCCAAAAATTCATGGTGTTAAGCAGCTTCCTTGTTTGTTGTTGCATTATAAGGCTGCTCAGTGCTGCTCTGTTAAGTCCCTAGCTTGTGTAGCAGTTTATATAGACCAAAACCAATCTTTCTGCTCAATTGGGTGGGGAGGAATTAGTGCTAACAACTGAATATAGCTTCATTGAGATAAAATCTCTTGTTTCATTTAACTCTTCTCCAGTATTGGAGTTGGAGTCTTTGAAGCAGGTCTACCTATGCTTCTGACAACTAGTTGCTCATAAGAGCACCTTCAGACTGGTGTGCATCACAGAAGCACTTGATTCTGTTAAAACAAGCCCCTGCATTTTGTGTGGATAGGCTGTGCACATACAAGGAGGCTGCGTTATGAACTGTGAGATTGCTGTGAATCTGTCTTTGCATCACACAGCAACACAAATCTGGCACTTCTACAGCAAATCTGTTAGGTCATGCTTTGCTGGAATGTTTCTAGGGAATCAGTTCAGTACCCTTTTTCTAAAAGTGGAAATGTTGTCTTGGAGACTGAACCTGCAATTTGTAAAGCTAGCCACGTGTTAACTGTGTAAGGTGCTGTTGTAGCTATAACTGCCAAAGGACATGCACAAGGCAAGGTTTGTTGCTATCTTTTCACCCTGACTAGTGTTTCAGGGGGGTGGATATTGCTGCTTTAATCTTGCTTTTCCTTCATGTGCAAGACTCTGTTTTAAGTAACTTCTCTTCTGTGTTTTCATTCTTATTGGAGAAGTGAAACATCAGCTAGCTTGCCAGCACTCTACAACCATTACAGATAAACCTTGTCTTAAAACTCAACTGATTTTTTTGTATGTTGTTCCTCTTGATGTAATAGAGCCATCTCAGATGGGTATGGTTTTTTACGCAGAAGAAGGGTGATATTGGAGGATTTACATATGACTCAATGGTATTAGTAATGACAAAAGTCAGATGATGTTCATGGCATGGTTAGACCTGACTGTTTGCTTAAGCAATGAAGCATTGAGAAATACAGTCAGACTGATATCTAGCACTTCTGGAGAATGAAAGGAATGGGAGCAGCCAGATTTGAACACAATATAACCTTTCAATTTGCCATTTAGCCTGTCTTCACAGCTGGTTATGTTATTTTACAGATAGTTGTGACTTGACTGACTTGGCAATGTAGAGACCTCCAGACAACCTAATATTACGTCTAGTTCACTGTACATAAGATAAAGCTCTGATAAAAGATCAGCACACTTGGATATGACCTTCTAAGGGTTGTTCTAATTGCTGTTTCAAGGCTGAATGTGTTTAGGGACCTTGGGAAGATTTGCAGAGTTGCTGATGGAAAATAAAGCTTTCAAAAATTCGACGTGTTATCAGCTGTTGACTGCCTTATAGTGCTGCAATCCTAAATGGCTGCTTAAAATACTTGGTCATAGCTTATGAATTTCCTGCAGCTTTGTTTTGAACTTACTGGGACTTTATTAGAAGTCAGAAATGCTAATGAAAAAATCAGTGCCTGAGCTATTGTGTATTGTGCTTTCTGTGTGTTCAGACGTGCACCTTGCATCACTGAACATGCAAACGTTAAATATTTGCTTTCCTTCCTTAGGCCGGGTTGATGTCGACCATGTGATAACAAGGAAAATGCAGCTAATAGCCGAAGCTGAGGTAAATATACTCCAATGTTTGCTTGTGGGGAGGAGTGGGATAACTGGCCCTGAATGTCTGTTGGAGAATCACTAGTCCTGGAACACAAATATCCCTCTTCAGTCATAGCTTGAGTGCAGTGACTTTTATACAGCCCTCTTTCTCTCCTCCTCCTCTCTTCTGACTTTGCACAAGAGGGGTAGTATTATCAAATGCAGTTCTGTCTTACTTGACCCCAATAATTTGAAGTCCAAAGATAAGAATGAACTTTGAGGCCTGTAAATAAAACAGAACTTCTCTCACCACTAACTTTTGGCAGTGTAGTTGTCAGCTGGCCTGCCTGCAGATTTGATCTTTAAAATGCTCTGTGTCCTGCTATCCAGTGAATAAAGGGCAGCGTGCAGCCTGTATCCCACAGCTTCTCTTGCCCTGGCTGTGGAGATGAACTTCCTGAGCCTTGGTCCCACTCTTTTCATCAGTGAGCAATATCAGCAAAGAAAATAGCTCTGGGTATTTCTAACATCACCTGCATCTGTGTGAGCTGCCATTGTCTTGGCTTACCTTAAGGTGACTTAAGCCCAAATTAAATGAGGTTAGCTAACAATGAACTGCTCCTTCCTTGTTAAGCATTGTTGTGTGGCATGCATGTTCCTCAGGGCAAATCGCCCTGCATGCTTGCTTCATTTTATTGCAGAGGATTCCAAGGTAAAGATGAAGTAATCTAATTGTGCCAGCCCTATTTAAATATTAGGGAGTGGATACTTGTAAGACACAGAAAAATATCGTGCATCTTTGAGGTGTTTTCCTGTTTAAAATGAGCTTTTTTACCTCTATAAGAGGTGTGTAATTTATAACAGATAAAACTAAAGTGTATTTACATGTGTTCTGCAAAGAGTGTACTGCTTTTTGTACTGAAACTCCTAAACTTCAGCTCATTAGAGGGGATAGTCAGCTCTGAATTTTATTTTGTACCTTGTCATCTCTGAATGATTCTTACTGAGGACAGGATAGAGCAAGCCTCGTATCTTTTTCTCTGCAAACAAAACAGCCACTGCAAATCACTGTGTTGGCAACAGATACTTGCATGAGAAAGCTTTGACCATTAAACACGTGTAGCTTTAAGTTCCAGGGAACACTGCCTGGTTTTGAGAGAACAACTTGATTTTGGATTTCTTTCTTCAGGAGTGTATCTTGTTTCTAATTTTTTTCTGGCCACCAGCTTTGAGACATGCTAGCTTGTAGACAAAGTTATTTCTTACCTGCAAAGAGAACTGAAGAAAACCAGCAGGGTCGGTAGCACTTTAATTACTGAAGTTTCTCCCAAAACATGAGGAGTTTTAAACCCTGAGTTAGGCAGCTTGCAAATCTGTTTAAGATGCCTCAGAGCTAAAATAGTAGCTATAAGGCAAGGTAAAAACCTCCATCTGCTGCAAAACTTCTGACAATTCCTGCAGTGCCTGGCCCTTTTGCTGTGTGAACCACTGAACAAAGGCTGGGATTGCAGTTTATCTTTTAGGTGGTAGGTGTTGGAGGTCCAGGTGCTTGACTTGCCAAAAGTGCTGATTACTCCCACTAATTTGAATGGGATCTGTAGGTGCTAGGGTGTTGTTCATGCGTAGGATGCCTTCATGCATCTGCAGTCCAGACTGGAAATCTAGGCCTTTGTTCATCCTGAACTGTGTTGAGAACAGTGTGTTCTGTCACTTGATCAGGGCTGGGTGTTGTCATGTGTTGGTGACTGAAGTTACTAAATCTGTCAGAATGAGGAAAATGCAGGGGAAGCTTTGCAACTTTGTAAGTAAGCCACAGGGTTACTTCCCTCAACTTTCTCTGTCTTCTCATCAATTAATTGGCCAGCTTCTGGCTAGCAGAGCATTCTTTTCATACTTGGCTCCCTTTTTGGTTTTGTAATGATGTGATTCTTTTGTGTAAGACTTAATGATGACAGCTAATTGGATCTGCCTAGTTCCCTTTCTGAAACTTCAAGCATAGTTTAGGAAACTCTTGGTTAAGTGCTGTGCAGTGGGTGGAGCTACAACGAGGCCATCTGTATCTGTGGCCTGTCACAGTGAAGGCTGGTGGGAGGTGTGTTCTCTTAAGCTCCATTTTTTTGGTGACCAGGTAGAATGCACTTGGCTTATTGGGTGCTAGCAATTACTCTGGCAATTAATTACTCAAGTAGGTTGCCATTTGAATGGCAGTAGTAATAGTTGATACTATAGCATGATATGTTGTGCAGTTTTGTTGTACAGAATTACAATTACTGTAGGGTCTGTGCTCTGGTTGTATTGGATTTTATTTAATCTAATGAGAACTCAGGCTCTGCTCTCCCAATCCAAGCACACGCATAGGTTGATATCAGCCCTGGAGGGTTGTATTAGGAGGAGGCAATCTCAGCAGAGTGCTAACTAAAGGGAAAAGGTAGTTTAAGGAAATAATTTCTGTTAAATTCTTGCTGAGAGGAGACTAGGCTGGAAAAAGGAGAGAGACTTAAAAAAACCAAACAAACAAAAAAACAACCAAAAAACATTTGGGTTTTGCTATGAATGAATAGTGCTTTTTTTGGCATGGAAATTTGAGCACTCCAAGAGCAGCAGGAATTTCTATTTGACTTTTTTTGGTAGGGATATGTGCATGCACGCTGTAAAAGCAGCCCATGCCAGAGAACACCAGTGTCTTCTGTTACAGATTGTTGTTCCAAAATACTCAACTAACTTTTTTTCTCCTGTTTTTAAAGGAACAAATCCAAATCTCTGCAAGAGACAATTCCCTGCCCCTGAGAAAGCAGTATCTAAGAGTAGCCAGCTCCTAAGAGCTTCTGTTTCATTAAGCACTAGTGAAGCTTGTTTATTCTATACTGGCAGCTGCCAAATAGGGCAAAAATGTTTTTATTAAGTTAAATATTAATCTACTCCTTCTCCTAGTGCAGCCTCTATTTCAAGAGATGTCTCTGTATCTGACCACTGTGAAGCAGGAAGAACATGTAGTTCTGATGTGTCTTGACTTCAGGGTCTTCTGAGTTTATGTGATCTCACTTCAGATTGTCTTGTATTTCCTGCCAGAGTGTTAAACTTGCTTCCTTGGCTGTTGTCACATTAAACAGTAATATTTTGTAAGAACACATCATCTATTAATACATTTTGTTAGCTGAAAAGCTTTGCTTCTAGAGAGGGCTTTTTAGCTTAGTCTTTTTTGGATCTGCTGTAAAAAAAATCAATCCAAGCCTACCTGGAAAATGAAAGCTGCACCATGGATGACAAGTGTCTATCTGTGGAAATCAGACTCCTTTAAACAGCTGTGGAAAGGGGTCTGTGTAAGAGGCAAACATATCACTCCTGCAGCTTAGGGCTAACAGATCCTGTTTAATTTATCTGGTTTATTTCTTCTTTTCATAAACTTTGTGCCTGTTTCTCTTTAGCAAAAACAATACTGTTCCAACTTTCTTTAGTATAATAGTTGGGTGCTGAAACATAAACACCTGCTGACAAATGAGTTCAGGTGTCACAAGTGCCTTTTCGAGGAAGCACTGATTTTGTGCACAAGTTCTAGGCTCTTTCTTTCCTGTCTTGAAAATGGCTTTCTTGGTTTTGGTACTTTTCAGACTTAAAGATTAGAAAATAGGTAGCAGTCAAGAATTCTGAAAGTAATCTGGTAAACATACTGTGTTAAGCAGCTGATCAGTAGGAAGACTAGAGGAAATAATATGTGGTTACCATGCAGAAGGACTTGGGCCTTGAATCTGGATGCAAACTTGAAAAATCCCAGGCAAAAGGATGGTCAGACAAATATTGGCAATAGACATGTGCATGAAAAGCCCCAAAACACAGTGTGCAATTAGATGCAAAGTAATTTCTCAAGACTTGCCAATCTCCTGTGCTGAAGGTGATGGCCATCCAGCAGAGCGTTCTAGAAAGGCTTGTGGTTCAGGAACTCAGAATCCCAGAATTGCCCAGACTGGAAAAGCCCTTTAAGCTCATCGAGTCCAACCATGAACCCAACACTGACCAGTCCCCGACTGACCCATGTCCCTCAGCACTGTGTCTACACGACTCTTCAATCCCTCCAGGGATGGGGACTCCACCACTGCCCTGGGCAACCCCTTCCAATGCCCCAGAACCCTTTCAGCAAATAAATTCTTCCTCACATCCAATCTCAACTGCCCTGGGCGTGAAACACAGAGTTTAGCTTTCAGCCATGCTTCATCACCATTTGGTGTCTGAGGACTTGACTTATGGAACTGAATTCTCAGAAATCTTATAAATAGCTGTCTTTGTGATCTAGACCTAAGTGCTGGAGATCTGAGGATCTTTAGATTCCTAGAGTTCTCACTCTAATACAGTGAGCACATGGTGCCTTTTTCTTTCCTTGAGGGAATTAATTTTGCCTGCTTTTTTTTCTAGTCATGACACTGAGGTGACTGTGCCAATCTCAGGATCCTCTCTGCATATAAAGAGTAAGAGAATTTGCACTGCAGCAAAGAACTGTCCAGAGCTCAGTGTAGCACTTTCTGCAGAAATAAGTAACTTTGAACATTTTATTCAGTTTCTTCTAAATAAGTCTAGTTTTAAAAACTCTTCCTGGGGTGTGGGAGATCAGGTGTTTAAAAGTTCATGTTATAAGACAGAATAGCAGATCCAACTGTGTCTCAGACAGGAAAGTACAGGAACTAATTACACATGCTAGTCTTCAGGCAAGGCAAATGGGATATGAAAATATCTTAGCATTTTACAGTCTGCCTTTTGAGGATGAATTATAGTCCTTGTCTGGATAACTTACTATTGGGAGGGTTGAGTAATGTTTTCCTTCTAGAAAAGAAACTCTCTATCAGGTGAAGCAAGCAGTCTTTGACCAGGGTGGTTTATACTTTATCCACAGCTGATTATCTCCTTTTTTTGCAGTGTATCAGTGCATTTTTCCAAAAAGATGCCAGAGAGGGTGATACTCATCGATGGTTTTTCATGCACTCCTAGAAGTCAAGATCTCTAGTAAATCAGATGCTTCAGAAGTTGCCTTTGTCTAATAAAATGAGAGAAGAAAAATATGAATAAGCTAAAAATGGGGTGACTTGGTCACAACTAACTATAATAGAGAAGATAACCTATATAAAAGTGTCTGAAGACAATGAAGTGTAGGAGAGTCAGGGGATTTCAAATATCCTCTGAATTCTTGAACTTCAGTCTTGCTGCTTGCCAGTTTTATCTCTCACTGCTCAGTCTTAATGCTTAGCAATGTTACCCTGTTTTGTTGCTTTGGTGAGATTTTTCTGTGCGTTCTGTAATTCCAGTGGTACCTGAAAGCTTTCATCCAAACAGTGGTAGCAGTGGAAGGGCAAATTTGGTCCTTCTTCCTGCACTCAAATCATTGAGATCGCTTCTGTGTTGATGCATGAGAATATCAGTGGTGATTTCTTAGCCACAAACATGAAAAGGTCCATTTTTTACTCAATAACACTAGAAGGGCTAAAAAGTAAGTCTTGTTTTGTATGCTAAGGATGTAACTGGTTAAAATTAAGGTATGTTTTCTGGGGCTCATGTATTAAGCGCAGCTCAACCTTCTTGGCACCATAAAATGTGTGAAATACCTGCCACTCCAGATGTATATGAAGATCAGTGTGTTTACTTTGCTCCTTTGTGGTGCATCTGCTAGAGAAGATAAACATTGTTCAAAATTCTCTGGCCTGAGGTGTGTGAACAGGCCAGGATAAGCCCCTGATCTTGTCCAAGTTGACTCCAACTGTTAGCAGATGGTACAGGAATGTTTTCTTGATGCCTTATTCTGTCCTGCTCCAAGATAAAAAGGAATATAAATATTTTATTAAATATATCCAGAGTTAAACAATTTTCTGCTCTGCTTTGACTCTATCAGCAATTGAAGCCAGCTTTCATGAAGGAAGTGGACAGTCACTTCACAGAGTTTGTGAACAGTTTGGTAGCAAAATCAGCCCTTCTGGACTCCTCGTCTTCATCCTCCCTCTTCCCAGCTTCCTGCTCGGAGAAGGAACTGCACAAAGCCAAGTAAGTCAGTTTTAAGCTCTCTGTGTAACAAAGTTATGTTTCCTGGGAGCCTTGTTTCCTTTCTTGTCTCAAATGGCTTCCTCTTTGTTTGCAGGACCTTGAGGGCCCCTCCAGAACATGGGAAGATCTTTACTGCCAGAAGGTCCCTGTTGGAGTGAGTAACTTCACATTTTCCATTAAATTGACTGAAAATACCCTTGATAGCAAACTAACTAGCCTTTGCTTTGGGGTACCTCCCCACCACCACTCGTGGTCTTATGTTCAAACCTCTCTGGACTAATCCATTTAAGTTTACATATTCCTTTCTAAAACATCTCTACTACAGCTTGCAGGCTTCCCAGGTGTGAACCTGAATTGCAGTCCTCTCAGCACCACTAAAATAATGGCTCATTATCCTTTGATGATAAACTGAGGAAGTGTCTGTGTAGACTGGCACCCAAATTGTGTGTTCACTAAGAGTCATTTGAATTGGGATGGCAGCAATGTCACCTTACCTTACTGTGAAACACTTTTGTGATGTGCTACACAAATGTCCTGATGGCGTTTGAATCTCTCCCCTAGTGAGCTGTTCGAAGTGAGTCACATCAGGACCATCTACCACATGTTCATCGCTCTGCTCATTGTCTTCATCCTCAGCACACTCTTAGTAGACTTCATTGATGAAGGAAGGTAAGAATGCTTTGGAAAGGCAGGGACCAGGCTGGGAGGTTCTTTGCTTCCAAAGCACCAGAGGTACATGAAATTGCAGAATGGTGCAGAAAGAAGGAGGAATCCTTCCTTGGGGTGTTGTTGGAAGTGGGGTTTTCAACTTGACATACTTAAAATATTTGCTGGAATTCCTGTTGAGGGAATGTAGTCATTTCAAATCAGATAGCTAGATGTTAGGAAAATGCTACAGATTGGTGTATTCCATGAGGATGATGGCCAGCACAGTTCAGCCTAATGTGCTTAATTCATCACAAGGCTGGCAAAAGGGAGGGGTCATCATTGAATGTGGGCTGCTTGAGTTGAATGCATTTAATGAGACAGTAGCTTTCAGCTGCTTGTGTTGCTTGAAGGAGAGCTGTGTTTAGAAAAACTTTAAATACTTGAATAGTCCTTCCTCTATTTAAAAATGACAGTTCTGGAACACTGTACTTGTGCTTAAATAAAAATAGAACCTTTTGCTTTTCCTGGGGAAAAAAATCTCAAGGGTTTTGGCACAGCCCCTGTTAAGACTGTGCTTTGCAGGTAGCCAGTTCTGAACAAGGTTGTGAAAGACTGCTTTCCTCACATTTGCTTGTTGCTTTAAATAGTATCTTTTTGGCAAGCTGTAATCTTACACATGTAAGATTACACTTTTATCTTGCTGATTATCTGATCTTCAGTGTACAAAACTAGATCTGTATCTTGATTAAAATTATTGTCCCTCTTGTCTAGATGTGTACTTTATTGTATTATTTAGCTAATCCTAAGTTAATAGTCTGTGGACACTGGGGGAGAATAGGTATTTACCTCTAAAATCAACTGATAGGGCTGGATTCTCTGATTAATTAAAAAAAAAAAATCATTGCTATGTTTTTGTCTTGATCTGATGATTTAGATCCCATTTACAATTGAGCCTCCACATGAGAACTAATAAATTGTGTTGGTGTCCTCTGTACTGCCTTCTGCTCTGACCTTGGTTTAGAAGAACTGCTTATGGATAGGAGTAAGCTCTGGTGACTTTGATAGCCAGTGAGGTAGAACACCCTTTTGTTGATGTCCTTATATTTTAAGCTTGATTGATGAAATAAAGTACCTGGTGCACAACCCATTGTACTGACCAGCTAATGACCCAAAGCCTTTTGGGTATCTTCTAAACTGAATCCATGTGGAATGCCTACAGTTTTCACAAAGCAGAATTAACTTAGGTTTGAATGCTAGATGTTAAAATACATCACACCTATAGAGGTGGGGAAAAAGCCTCGTTAGGTGTTAAACTCCTGGGAAGAACTGATTCCTAATGTAATAGTGATTATGTCTTGGGAGTGTTCCCCAAGAGCTCTTTTGAACCCTGGTTCAGCAGCAAATTGTTTAGTCACGTGTTTGTTCTTAGTAGGGATGAGCTTGAACATACTCTTAAAGCATGTCCTGATCTTAAAGATGTGCTTAAGCCATGTGGGATTTAGAGGTAAGCTGTGCCAGCCAGCGTTGATGGCATGAGTCCTTCATCTCTTATTTTCTGATGCTATTGGGTGGTCACTTGAATCTGCCACAGACAGCCCTCTGCTTCTGAGCTGCAGATTGTCACAGTCACTTCTATCTAGACTCTCAAACAATTATGAACTGGAAAGTTTGCATTTTATAACCACTTAGTGGGGTAGAAGTATTTCTAATGAAACAACAGACACTGAATATTGTCTCTTTCCTTGTGCCTTCTAGACTGGTCCTAGGATTTGATCTCTTGGTCTTTGTTTTTGGAAAGTTTCCAGTTGTCTTCTGTACTTGGCTGTGCATGTTCTGTGCCACAGTTTTCATTCCATACAACCTTTTCATCTGGTGGGCCCAAGGCTACAGCAGTTCCTCCCATCGTGTCATCCGCTCTCTCTTCTATGGGATGTTGTTCACGCTTTTCCAAACAGCTGGGCTTGGATTTGGACCAACCTATATCGCTGTATCATATGCCCTGCCTCCAGCTTCCCGTTTTATTGTAATACTGGAACAGGTAGGTCCCTACCCAGTATCTTTGGATATATCAAATCTTGTTTCTAAAATGGATAGGGGCCTTTTTTCTCTAAGTAGTCAAGTGATGGTTTTATTAATGAAATTAAGCCAGGGCTGTGGATGGAGTTTGTCTTTGACTTGAAGACAGACTTACAGGCAGCAAGCCAAAAAAAAAGATAGTAAACTTAATTTTGACCTGGAAACTACTTGTTTTATCTTATCCTGTATTTAAGATTTTACTGTGGGTTTTTCCTGAACATACTTCAAGACTGAACATATATTTATTTCTAGTTGTTTTATGGATGCTAAATGCTTAAAACCAATTTTAAGAACCTGTTGTGCCATAGTTCACAAGGGAGCTGTAACATTCCTCCTCTTAAAAAACAAACAAAACAAAACAAAAAAACCAACCACCAAAACATTTTGACTGTGAGTGAAAATGAGATGTGTTTTGACTCTCATCATGATTGATACTGCATGTTTCACCTTGTAGTGTTTTAAATTCATGTCAGTTAAAGAGGCTTGTGGGCAGAGGGAGGAGCCCTTTCCTTTTAAAAGGGGTGCATTGGAGAGAAACCAAGATGTTGAAGATTTTGCCTTAAAATGCTTGATCCAGTCTCTGTGGAGAAAGTGAGAGTATTAAACTGATATTCTCTTGGTCTTACAGGTTCGTCTTGTTATGAAGGCTCATTCATTTGTCCGGGAGAATGTGCCCAGAGTCCTGTCTTCTGTCAAGGACAAGTCCAGTGAGTAACTTGCCCTACCTTTTTTGACAGCAGTGCATAACCAGCTTGTGTTTTCCCTCCATTGCTTTGAGCTGCCCTCATGAATTTGAGAGGTAGGATTTGAGGAGGTAACTTTGGATGGGCAGGTGATGAGGCTCTGGACTGACCTTCTGCATCATAATTTCAGCCTGATCCTTTTAATTTGGTAATAGGTAATGAGCTAGACTGTTGTTCAGGTTGAAGTCATCTCTGTCTTAAGTCTTGCTTCAACAGGACTCCTTATTTTAGGACACTACAAGGCTTTTAGGAGAAATAGGTGTGGAGAGGCTGCCTGTGCACCCCCAGTTCTGTGCTCTAGTTGAAATGACAGCTGTTGTAGAAGCACAGAAACTCTTTCAGCAAGGTTTGCCAGAGCTGAATATGAACCCACAAGTTGATACAAGCCTTACAGCTTCATCTTCCCTGGGAGGAAAGGAAATGTGATATCAAGGTGTTAGCACTGCACTACCTGTTAGTCACCCTCACTTGTTAACTGTGCTTCGTGGGGAGGTGATTCCATCTGATAGGTCTAGTTTGTTTTATTCTCTGCAAAACCCATACCTTTAGTTCCAGACTGAGGTTTTTTGAGGTGATAAAGGTTCTTTGTTGTGAAAGGGTGCTGGGGAAACTGAACCATCAGTAAGCAAAAAGATTGCAAATGTGGGGTTTTTATTTTATTGTTATTTGCCCCTCTTCCAGGCACAGTACCTGTTCCCAGAATTTCTCAATACCTCTACTTCCTCTTTGCTCCCACCCTCATCTACAGAGACAACTATCCCAGGTAATGTGAGCAACACCACTAGAACATTAAAGTAGTCTAAAAACTGAAGCCAATATTAAGCATTCCTTGATGTGATCTATTCAGTTTGAGTTAGAGCTTTCACAAAGATGTGGTTAAGTCAGTTACCTGGCAAGAGCAGGACTTGGTCATGAAAACTCACTCTAACACTAATAGTGCTTTGACTTTACAGTTCTGGTTTTATTTCTTTGGAAAGTGCACTTGAAGTGAAGCAAATGGAGAACTTGCTACTGAATCTCTAGTGACAGGCAGTTCCTGCAGGAGGCTTGTGTGTTGTTTTGTGTGGTGCTGATAAGCAGCCCTGCCTCTTGAGTTTGAGGAGGTAAGCTGAAGCCTTTAAAACTGGCTCCCAAACTTTTCTGGGCTATACTGGGTTGCACTTTGACAGTGTCAAGTCAGCAGTCCTTTCTGTGACTATTGGGCACATCACCACCTCCTACACCATTGCACAATGCTGCCCTCCAGATACTTTCCCATTTATGGAATTGCCATTGTTGTCCTGCTGCAGCTGAAAGTGAGGAAACAGCAATTTGGGCAGACATCTCTTGGGTGTCAGGAGATTAAGAACTTGAATTCAAAAACTATTTTTTATTTTTTCAGAGTACAGATCAGTAAAGTCAATAACTGAAGGAACACTTTTACTACTTTGAGATCCTGTTTAGATATGATGTCATGTGTTCTTTTTCCTAGGAATCCCACGATAAGATGGGGCTATGTAGCTACCAAGTTTGCACAGGTGAGTAGTGCAACTTTCCAAAGGATGCACTTTCAGAGATCATCTAAACTGTACTGCTAAACAGTTCTCCTTTGGCATTACATCACTGTTTGTTTGGTGTGGGCTTACCAGAAAATAATACCTTTTAGTGACTAAAAAAAGAAACAGTGATCTTGCTGTGCTAATGGTTATGTCAAAGAGGGGGGGGAAAAAGAAAGAAATCCTTGCTTAAACAAGCCTGTAGACTTCATTCCATACAAACAAAAGCTACATGTGGGTGTGGGGAGCACAACACCCATGCTCTGGCCTTCTTTCTTTACACTGATGCTATATTGTAATGCACTGTCACAGCTGCCTGTCTGCAAATATTCAAAACAATTTTTAAATAATGAGGCCTGGAGTCCAAATCTTCAGTGCTGATTTAAGCTTAAGGTTAACCTGATCATCACATTTCTGGACACATGAATCAGTAGCTTCTTGTGGATGTGTTTCCAAGTAGTGATTGAAACTTTTAGTGTCATACAATGTATTTGTGGTTTAAAAAGCAAAACAAGAAAAAAAAAATAAAACAAAGCATGAAAAGGCCTTTGGCTGCTTGCCCTTTGCTAAAAAACGGTGACAAAGCTCACACCTGGCTTACAGCAGTCAGAGTATTGAAAGCACTGACTTGCATTTTGACCTCAACTTCCAGAACATGGGTTCACGAGCCAAAGAAGGCCTGAGGTGACTTGGCCTATAAACATCTCCTTTGGGGTAAAAGGAAAGAAAGCCTTAATATTAGATTTAACTACAGTATTTTTTCAATTATTTCCGCCCTTGTCTTGGACCTTGACCACAGGGTGCTTTCCCCAATTACTCTGGCATTGACACAGCTCTTTTCTGTTGTAACTGCTGAGCTGGTAGGACTAGGAGAAATGCAGAGCTGCTGTAGCTGTACAGGTTGATTTTGCTCCTGGTTGTCAGTGTGCTGCAGAGATGGCTGTGGCTTATTTTCTGCCTGGAGCCTTAGGGCAGTTTACTGGCAGCAATGTAAAATAAATTCTTTTGACTTGTGTTGGCAGATGCTGTTCCTTTCCTAGAGCTGGCAAGTGGTGATGTCTTAATTGTGCATTTATCTTATGGAGTCAGACTCTTTTTTATTATTATTTATTCCAGGTGCTGGGTTCACTTTTCTATGCCTACTACATCTTTGTGAGACTCTGCATTCCTCAGTTCCGCAACAGCAGTCAAGAAACCTTCAATCTTCGAGGGCTGGTCCTCTGCATCTTCAACTCCATTCTACCAGGTAAGACCTGAATTCATGAGTGACTGTTACCTTTGTGGAAGAAGCGGAAGGGAGGGGAGTGCTTCGTATGGGGTGCATTTGTGACAGGCAAAGATCAGCAAAGGAGGTCTTGTGGGCAGACTTTAGCCCACTTCAGCTGAAGTTTAACCCAAGGGTTAAACTTTAGAATCAGCAGCTAAGAATAAAATCTTGGGTTTGAATTTAACTGTCTTCAAAGTCAAGTTCTAGGCTCTGTGGCAGCATTGCTATTTCCTTTTGGGATAAGCACAGCCTGGAGTGGTGAGAAACTGAAGTGCTTTTACTTTTTGCATAGGTAGCACAAAACTGATCTATGTCAGTGCTTGTAAGAGCAGTCTTCACTGTTACATGTTCCTGCTTATAGCTGAGAGAAACCACTACAAAATCAGTCTGACTCCCTCGTTTCTAGGTGTGCTGATTCTCTTCCTGGTTTTCTTTGCCTTCCTTCACTGTTGGCTCAACGCGTTTGCTGAGATGCTGCGCTTTGCAGATAGGATGTTCTACAAGGTAAGAAGCAGGAGTTGTGGTTTATAAAGCAAGCTTTATAAAGCTTCTAAAATTCCTTTTCCAAATGAAAAGGAAGAGAAGGGAACTGAAGGTTATTGTTTTACCAAATGAAGCATCCACAGGGTTTTGCTTGTTTTATGCTGTTATGGCTTAAGCTTGTTGCTGTGCTGTAAAACAGATCTGATTTTACTTGGCAATCTGAATTGTTTCTAAGGTAGTATACCCTGTGCACAAACAGAACCAGCCATCAGACCTACCCAATAGCTCTGTTAGCTCTATTTTTATTCTTTTTCCATCTCAGTGACTGCAGTTTGGGTTAAAACCAAACTTTGATATACAGAGTAGAATGTTGAAAGTGCAGTGGAATGCATTATTTCATGGTGCAACTTGTTATATTAGATTGGTGTTATTCTGATCGATATTTTTCAGCTTGATATCCAAGAGACCTGTAGAATATTTTATGCTTCATTAGATTTATACTCTTAACTGTGCTTTCAGGACTGGTGGAACTCCACTTCCTATGCAAACTACTACCGAACCTGGAACGTGGTAGTACATGACTGGCTCTATTACTATGCCTACAGGGACTTCCTTTGGGTGAGTAATAAGCAGATGTATTCTTTTTGTTAATTAAATGTTTAGCCACTGGGCAAGACAGAACATTTGTCAAGATGCAGCATCACTGTCCATTGAGAAGCACAAAAATGTCTCGCCTCAGCTGTTGTGGGCAGCCACTGTGCTTTTTAGAGATCTGTTGCTCATTTTCAAGTTCTTAATGTGTGCAAAATGTGGGTCTGAGACATGAGAATGTAAGGATTGACTCAACAGTCTGAACTCATGTTGTACTATTCTGGTGAGCCATGATGGATATTTCATGACTGGGCTCAACCTGAGTACTTATGCAGGAGACCAGAAATGTGCCTGAAGAAAAACACCTAAAATCCAAGATGTTCTGTAAAGCACTTAGCATTTTGTGTGTGCCTCTTGGCTGGAGCAGGCACTTCTTAGCTCAGGTGAAAAAAACCAACAATGTTGAAACAACCAAACTCAGAGCAAAATAGCTCATAATACTTTGTATTCTTCTCTTGCAGTTTTTTGGTAAGAAGTTCAAAGCAGCAGCTATGCTATCTGTCTTCACAGTATCTGCTGCTGTGCACGAATATGTTCTGAGCATCTGCTTTGGCTACTTCTACCCAGTTCTCTTCTGCCTGTTTATGTGCTTTGGAAGTAAGTTTCCAGGAGAGAGTACATGAGTGGGTTGTGGGTTTTGTTGCTTTTATTTTTTTTGTTAAACAAGCATGCTTTGCCCTTCTGATAATGGTGTCAGTTATTCTTTACTGAACTTTTTCTTGTCCAAGAGTTGCAATTGTGAGTCCAACTTTGTAAATGGATTTTTATAGCTAAGTAGCTTAGTAGATATATATATATGTGTGTGTGTGTGTATGTATACACACACTGGGTTTGCAAGCTTGGGACTTAGACAAGCAAGGTATTGATGGAGAGGAAGAGAGCTATATATGATATACTGCTGTTCACGCGACACTGTACGTATTTTAATAGCACTGCTTCCTCTTTGCCAAGCGTTAGTTGAATTGCTGTATGTTAGCAGGTTGGAAGTCTTCCCCTTGAAAGTCCTTGTGTCAGACAAGTATTACTTTGCTACTGCAGTGAGGAAGAGAGCTCATTTAAAGTTAGTGCTCCTGCCTTTCATTTGGGGTTTTGAATTAGAATGAGTTAGAGGGCTCTAATAAACTCAAGGCCACCTCTGCCAGCATGTCTTGGTCACCAGTGTAATACAAATGATATTGATCCCCAGAAGCATGTAGCTGGGCTAGCTTGTTGGCAGACTTACTGGAAGTAAATATCAGAATCAACTCATAATATTTGCTCTACTGCCAAGCATAATCAGATTTTCTTGCACTATACTGACCTCACAGAGCAGCCTTGTTCCTCCAGAGATGAAGTGAAGAGGGGGAAAGATTCAGTGAAATCAGTTGGTCTTTGATTCTTTGATCCCAGATTTGTTTCTGAACGATGCTTCTTGTTTCACCTCTTTCCAGTGCTCTTCAACTTCATCCTTAATGACCGTCGGAAAGGGCCTATCTGGAACGTGATCATGTGGACATCCCTCTTCCTGGGCCAAGGTGTCATCATCTGCCTCTACAGCCAGGAGTGGTATGCCCGCCAGTACTGCCCCGTGGAGAACGTGAGTGGCTGATCTTTCCTGTGCCATAACCGACCATGCCAGTGCCTTCTCCTTTCTTGCTGAGGGGACAGTGCAGAAGTTAAATGACATGAGCCTTTCTGGCAACGTGCTGTGTAAGTTCCCTAGGAGTTCTATAGTCTAGGAACTGTAGAGAATCTAGGAAAGCTTTTTCTAACAAAAGTGCTTTCATTAGTGCTCTTTCTGCACTGATGGTATTTCACTGCTCGAAGCTGAGGCTGTTTTTCCCACATTTCTGAGGACATAAGCTACTCCTTGAGAGTATGCTAGGCCATTCAGGCTGTGTGAATGCAACTGCAGCACTTGGCCAATGAGGTCAGGAGAAACCTTTCTAGGAGGCCCACAAAAACTGAGCCTATTGTACCTCTCCCAGGCTAGAGTGGGTGGCAGTTTGAAGTGGTTGCCTATAAATGCTCAGTTTGGTGTCTTGTTAGTATTACTTTCTGATTTAGAACTCATTTTCTTGATATCAGATTCTGTTCTATGTAAAACTTCTGGCTGTCCTAGTTGATTTCAGTTTTAACCAAACATGTCCTCAGGCAAACTCTATTTTAAGTTTGATTCTCCTGCCTTCAGAGTCTGTCATGGTAAATGACTGGCTTCCTGATAGAATACGTTACTACACACGGCATTTAGCTGATGTGTCAGAACTGGGGTTCAGGCAGATGGCAGGCAAACAGCTTGTTGTGACTGTAGCTATGCTTTGTGAGGATAAGAATAGGGTTGCAGGATGTGAAAGTGCAGTTTGATCTTTCCTGTTCGGGAAGTTTGGCTTCAGCAGACCTCAGCACAGCGGGTGCTGTTTGCCTGTGACTGACTTGCTGCCTCTCCATGTTTTGCAGCCCACCTTCCTGGACTACTTAAAACCACGTTCGTGGTCGTGTCATGTGAAGATGTAAAAAGTGTGTGCTCTGGCCATGGCATCATCACAGAAGATCAGAGTTGTCCTCCAAGTATTTGGACCAATGACCTAACCCACTAGGGACTTTTTCTAAGGGAAATTGTGCCTCCTGATTATTGGGGAGAAACTGTAATTTTTTTAAACATTACTGAGGCAAACCAGTTGACCTGGATTGCAACAGGCTTCTTAGGCAGCATCTACTATGTGCTGTCTCACTTGGAGCCACTTCCATGCCAGTGAAACATTGAGCTGAAGGTGGAGTTTACTGGAGTCCTACTCATCCAGAGACCTGCCCAAGTTGCTGCTCTTCTGGACAATAGATGATCTAGTCAGATTTGCTCATCGTTGGCGCCTGTCCATCTTCCTGAGCCATCCCTTTGCAATTTTATTCTGCCTTTTGGTAATGGGATGTCTACAAAACTTTGTGATCCTGTCTGCTGTGTGATGCAGCCAAGTGGCAGAGCAACGGGATATTTGCCTTCTTGCTCTGAAAATAGCCAAAGTATTCCTGGATGGCTTTGAACTGTATTCTTGTGTTTGTTGGCTACCTGCAGATTTAAAATGGGCAGAGGATTGTCAGTTTGCTTGTGGTTGCAATGGAGAATCAGGTTCAGAAGCAGGGCACAGTGTGTGCAGTCTTTATATGACTTTTTACATTGAAAAGTTATGTTTTCTCTGTATTAATGAGGTTCCCAACTGACTTACAGCATTTTTGTTCTCTGAAGGCCTTTGCAACTTAAGGAATAGCTTTTTCTTTTAGCTCTTTCTTTCTCTTGCTCCAGATAATCAATTCTTTTAATGCAATTAACTTGTAAAAGAGCTTTTGTTTAAATTTTGCAGGTGCTTTAAGATATAAAAGTTAAAGCTTTCTTTAGTTAGGATTTGAAATAATGTGACCCAACTGTAAGAAAATCAACTTTACAGGTACATAGTGAAACGTCTCCGTCCAGTTCAACTCACCAACATGTATTGTAGCAGCTTCTAAAGCTGCTGCTGGGAAATGAGGGTTGATGCAGCGGCTGGAGTCAGAGCTGCTTTTTCATCTGCCTGTGTCTGCTCTTATGTCAGCAGGGACTTCAGGTGAAGACCAGTTTCCTAAGCATTGTCCTCTCCTTTCTGAGGAGGAAGGGCATCCTCCCATACACGCTGCTAAAGGGAGAAGCACATCATGTGAATTTGTTGTTTCTATATCTATTAATTAGTCAGAGTCCCTTCAGTCTCCTTGCTCTGTCCAATGCTAAGCACAAAAAGGGGCTTACACAGTATCTGGGAATGTATCTCCAGTTTTTCTGGAACTGCAGCTCCCATTGTTGGAGGGGGAGGATAACCTGATGGAGGTACCTTAACTTTGGTCACAGGGATTTCTGAATTACTCAGATGTTTTTTGTTGGCACTTCTTGGTAAGAGCTTTTCCTTACTGACCTACAGCCTAGGTGTTGGATACCAGCAGTATTGGGACTGTCAATGGACATGTCTCGCAGTCGGCCTGAGACTGTCTTTTGGGCTTCTGTTTTTATTAGCCTGAGTCAAAAATAACTTCATGAAAGCTGGGCAATACTTAAACTCTTCCAGGTTTTCAGTTTCCTGCAAGAAGGAATCCTGCTCTTCAGAAGGGACATTGGATCAGGTCAAAGTTGCCAAATACAGCATTTTCATATGTGGCTCTCCTCTGAAAATAACCCATTTCAACAAAAGTTCTAATAGGAGCTAATTTCAGAGGAAGGAGTCCATGTATCTACTGAAACTTGGCAGTGTTAGTACATAAAGTCCTGAGAGTTAAATTATTACTTTATCCTTATTCAGCTTGGTTTAATCCTAAATCTTTCACTGTACCTTTAGAGGGAGGAAGGGATAGAAGTGCTGGAGCAAATAAGCTTCTGTTTAAAAAACAAACAAAAAAACCCCCAAATTCCTCGCCCTTTGGCCAAGCAGCTTTGTCACCTCCTTAGTACAGGGTGCGATTCAGTCCAGTGCTGCTCAGTTGTGGTGCTCCAAGCACACGTACAGCTGTAATTGCACTCAAATAGGGTGTGATGGATTAGGGACTTGATGTGGCGTCTTGATGCCTGTGTCAGGTCTCGCTGCTGTCTCAAGTGTTCTCAAAAGGGGATTGAATCATGGCACTTTGTGCCAAGTTTTGGTGTTTCTCTCACAGCTGGCACTGTCATATCCCCAATGAAGAATATCAGCATTTACTGTGTTGGCATCCTTGGTGTTTGAAGCCCGAGGGCTTGAGCATCTGGCAAGCAAAAGGCAACCAAAAAGGGATGCTCAGCTGTTGGAACTAGTCTTAGCTTTTGACAGGTTGAGTTTCTTAGCCTTGTAGATCAAGGCATCTGGCAGCCGTGCTATCAGGGCATTAACAATTGAGATTACTTTCCATTCCATGGTGGTTTGTTGTTTTGGTGGTTTTTTTCTTTTCCAATTTACTTTTGAATGTGGGCTTATTTTCATTTTTCTCAAGAGTACTGGAGGGGAAATATTAAATCTTTTGCACACTGCTTGTTTAATTAGAATCAATTATACCATGTTTGTTTGAATTTTCTTAGGCTGTGAGTGCCAGAGCTGGCAGTGTGGTGTTCTGGTGAGTAACGAGGATGCTGAGGTTTACAACCTGCCCTTTACAAGTCCTTACTAATAATATGTACTGGTTTCTGTGGTTCTTTCCAACACAAGAATTGTGCAGCTTGCTTCCATGGTAACTCCCTCAGTTTTGAGGTGGGAAGCCTCCAGCTTGGGAATGTCAGCCAGTACAGCTGCAGCTCCTTCCTCAATCACATCACAAAAATCAGTATTAATGTGGTGAAATCATCCTGGTTTTCCTGCAGATAAGTTTGTTCTCAGGAAGACTGAACCTCTGCAGGGTCTTGATGCTTTCTGTTGGGATGTTTAACTCCCAGCCTTCAGAGGTGAAGCCGTCCTGCGCCTCAGCTGCTAACTGTATGCTGTCTTGTCTGAGTAAGGCGTGTGCTACCTGCTGCGGCAGTGGGAGGGGAAACCCTGATCTGTTTGGTTTTTGGTTTTTTGGGTTTTTTTTTAATATGCAATGGCATGGTTGAGTGAACCAAACCACCCACGAAAGGAAAACTGAACTGTTTGAGCTCCCACCTCCTGAATGTAGATGGGCTGGAAGGACAATGGTCCCGGCTGTGAGCAAGCCCACACGCTCTGTGGCATCGGGGTTACGAACCGGCTCCCCGCAGTCCTTCCGAGCCAGCCTCCTCCCTTCTCCCGTTGCCACACGCTGCTGTGTGCCCCGACACCAGTGGCTCCATGTATGCACCCTGCACCGTGTTCTGTCACGTGGAAGAGCTGTTTATAATCTACTGTATTACAGCAGTCAAAATATATTTTGCTATTAGGGGAGAAAAAAAAAATCGCCTTGGCCTGTTTCTTTCGTCTCTGAGGCTCCTGATTTGGAGGAGCGGTCGCAGGAGGGCAAAGGGGAGTGGGGCTGGGGGCAGGGTAAGATATGGGGGTTTGCTGTGCTGGGAAGGTGGCTGCTGTGGGGGGATATGGGGCTGAGGAAGGAGGGAGTGCATCTTCCGGAACCTGGGAAGAGCCCTGTGTTTCCATGGCGATGGAGCCAGGGAGGAGCTGCCTGGCAGGTAGGGGGGAGCCCCTCTGCTGCTCCGGGGAGGGAGGGCTGGCCTGCCTTAGGGGTCTGGGGGCTGCAAGCCTGTGGGTCTGGGGTGCCCGCAGCTGTTGGGAGTCCCTGGCATGGCTGCCTGGATGGGGCTTCCCCATTTCCAAAGGGAAGGCAGAGAGAGGGGTAGAGGCAGCCATGCCAGGCAAGAGTGCTGGAGGGTAGGGAGGAGATCTGCTTGGCTGGGTATGTAGGGAGAAACTTGTACACAAGCCCTTCTTCAGGCCCTGAAAAGCAGCAGGAAATGTCAGAGCTATCCAGTAGTGGATCAGGGCAGTGGTGGAGTCACCATCCCTGGAGGTATTTAAGAGACGTGTAGATGTGGCGCTTCGGGACGTGGTTTAGCGGTGGGCACAGCAGTGTTGGGTTTATGGTCGGACTTGATGATCTCAGAGGTCTTTTCCAAACAAAACAATTCTATGATTCTATAAATACCAGCTGAGTAGGATCCTTGGGGGTTTTATAAGCTGTGTATTGGCCACCGCATCTCTGCGAGAGGAAAGGACGTCCTTGGAAGTGCTGGAGAGGAGCACACAGAGGAGTTGATAGCTCTTGGAACAGAGCAGAGTTCCTAACCTCTCCTGATTTAATACATATTAAATTGGAGCAACTGCCAAATGTATATCATGTTGGCAACTTCTGCCTTTATTTTGGACCTGAAAAGGGTTTGTGTGCCAAGAACTGAATGTGATCTCCAGCTGTGTACCACATGCTCTTGTCTGTGTCCTTAAACTGTAGATGCTGCAGAACAGTGTCATTAATCATCCCACCCTTTCTGGTGGGAATATTGTGTACTGCCAAACAGAGCTGTTAAAGTGGGGGGGGAGGGGGGGGAAGTTTTCTTCCATCAGAAGTTATTAGCAATTTTTTGTATTTTCTTACTGAGAAACCATTTACACAGCAAGACAAGGAGCTACCTGGCAAGATTATGCCTACACCCACAAACATGCACCTGAAGGCAAAGAAATGTAGTTAACCTGATTAGAAACCACAGTACAGAAGGATACAGCTGATAAGGAAGCCAAAAAGTTTTAATACCAAGGGCACTTTATAAAGAACAATATATGTTGGCAAGGCTAGTGGGGGGGGGGGGGGGAAGGTTTCAGATGAGAGTTTATGGGGACTATGAAACTGATGGAAATATGCTTTTCTCTTTCTTTCATCAGTAAGAGAATGCTAAGAAGAAAAAGTAGTAAGATAAATAATTGGAGAAATTAAAATATTATTAAATCTCTGTCTCAGTTAAATGTATAACAGAAGCAGTTGTTCTTAGTGCAGTTTGTAGGTGGAAGAACAAGCACCCTCCTATGGAGAATGTAGTAAAGCGTCAAGGGCTTCTTCTCCACTGATGTACTTGGTGTCAGGCCTTAGAGTTCGGGTTTTTTTCATGATAAATAATAACAAAAACCCCTGTTAATGCTCTGAAGTACAAATGCAGGTTTAATTCTGTTTCTAGAACATTTATTACTGCAGATTTCCTTGGCTAAGCATTAAAAGAAAATAAAACACTCACCATGCCCACAACTGGAGTGCCAGCTCCTGGACCAAAAGCCGATGGAAGGACACGGAGTGGAACCTCATGGGCAGGCTCAGTTGGCGAGGACCAGTCAGGTAGGGCTGGGCTGGGGCTTGGACCTCTGACTCCATCCTTCCAGCTTCCCTTTAACAGTGAGATTCTTCTCTGCACAGAGTTTTGCCTTTATTTAGGCAATTGCTGATGTTTTAGGGTGCTGATATCTCTGCAGAAAGCTGACTGCTATCAGTCCACAAAAAGGGAAATGGCTTTATGGAAACACACAGACTTCAGTTGTGCCACAGCATCCCTTGGTGTCTGTGTACCTGATAGTTTGGCACAGTTGTGCGACTAGTGCTTTATCTCCTATCATTAGGAGGTAACTTGTTCCAGGCTTCACCCAAGATCTAATAACTGCTAAAAATGGGATTAGCTGCTTGTCTTTTAAGAGTTGATCCTGCTTTGGGATAAGGGAGTAAAGATCTTGTTATGGTTTTTCTCAGCTCTGTATTTTATCATTGGTTTTTCTTTCTCTTTCACCACCAGAATAAATGCTGTTGAAATGTTTCTGACATGTTATTTTCCAGCCATCTCCAAGCTGAAGGGTGCCTCAAGGATGCTTGACCGCATCAGGCCTGTTTCTTCCTCCCTGGAGCATAGTTTTGTTCCAGAAGAGGTTTTCCGGAGCCTGACCTGTGCCAGCGGTTCACTCTACAGCCCCAAGTACTTACGGCCCCCACAAAGCACCAAAACCCCAATGGGATTCAAGGTGAGTTTGTTTCCATCTCCTCCCTTTTTCTGTCCAGAATTGTCTATTTGTTAGGGACGCTTGTTCGTTCCCTGGGCAAAAGGAAAACTTGCCAACCTCACAAGATACATTTATCTTGTATTGCATCACTCTTCTGACTGCTCTGTTTGATGCAGATCCAAAGTGCTGCCTTCCAGTCCCTGCAAAACGTGCTGGTGCCCTGGCGCTGCTGTGAAGCCCGTGCCCAGGCTGTTTAGTCCACACTGATTTCTTTAGCCCTGAGACAGAAATAATGACGCGGAGCTTGTTTAGACAGTCACCCTGAGCTTCCCCTTGGCATGTTTCTCACTAAGAAATGACAGCCATGTGTGCCTTGCCTGCAGGGCTGCCTGCAAACCCCGGATCAGCTTTGGCATTATCCTCATCGTCGGCGCAAGTTCAGACACATGACAGACCACCCTGTCAGTTTGACGGGCGCTGGAAGGTAAGCGGAGAAGGGATGAGGAGCTGAGGGTGATGGAAAGACGTTGGAGCTGGGAGCACAGAGCTACACCTCCCCCTTGGTCTGTTTTTATGGTGGGTGGCTGTGCTGCCTGATGTGGCTGGATGAATGGACCAGCTGCCCCATCCAAGTTTGGGCTGGAGAGATTTGAGGGAATAATAAATAAATGAATTGCTAAATGAGCAGTTCTTGGAACCATCCTTCCAAAGGCTGCCAGGCTCACAGGGATGCTCTGTGATCCATGATTAAGGAAAGAAGCTCCTCTGGCTTTAATGGACTTAGCAGGGAATAGCTTTATGCTTCTTTGTAAATAAGTGATGCTTAATGGCACTAGGAAGTGAAAAATGTTTTGCTCTTTATTAGATACTGGATGTGTATGCGATAGGGCAGCAGATATGAAAAATAGACAGGCAATGCAAGGTTAATCCACCTAAAAAATATGATCACATCTGTCTTTTTTGGCCCTGGGGAGGGAGTCCTGGCCGTGAGCCTGGCCTCGGGCTGCGCAGAGCAAACCCGCCTGTGGCTTAGGCTGGAGTAAGGGAACGAGGGGTTGCCTGCAGGGTGGCTCGGTGAACAACCTCTTCTCCTCCATTTCAGGGACGTCTCTTACCTGTGTGATATTTCAACTCACCAAGAAGCCAAGAAAGCAGTGACTGACAGAAGCTCTTTTGCTGAGGGTTGTCAGGACCAGAGCGGGAGCTATGGTACAGCCACACGTGCTCCTGTGAGTGCTGCTGGTCAGGTGTTCCTCTGTGTTGGGAGGAGGGAGGTCCTCATACACACACCCCACTGTTATCCTGGTCCTAAAACTCAGCAGCTCTCCCTGTGGCTGGCAGCCCCCCCAGCTCCCCCACTGCAGTTTGGTGTTAGTTATTTCAATCTGCTTTTGGATGTAGATTGTTTCTGTCGTGTTGTAGACATGTGGAGTTGGAAAGGGAAAAGCAGTGTGAAAAGCTGCTACGTGAGCTTCCCTGTCCTGGCTGTCAGGCCTGTGTCCTCTTTGGGAAGGAACTGGGAGTGTGTTCACGTCTTTTACACTGATATTTTGTGCTCTCTCTCTCTCTTCCATCCCCAGCAAGCAACCCCAGCAGATAGTCTGGTTCCCCAGGAATTTCACATCGTGAAGAACAGGGGAGTTTTGCCGTTGAAGTACTTTGATGAGTGAGTGCTTTCTGCTTTACAAGGGCTTGTCCTCAGCTGTTCAGAGCTGGGGGAATAAAGTGACAGGAGGCTGAGGGTGCTGCCCAAACACGCTTACCATTGGAAGGGGAGAGTGTAAAAGGGATGTTGTGCAAGTCCCACACTAATGACCAGGCCATAGTAAACCCTGCAGAGCAGCATCACCTTCCTTTTCTTTGCCCCTGTAGATTTGAGGTGGCTAACAGAGAATGTGCTGCACATGGGAACTGCTGCTCAGGAGAGTTTTGGTAGTTGGGCATGAATGTAGAGGATGAAGTATAGTTTGATCCCTGCAGGCAACTTTTGGAAGTTGCTACTGGTTTTTTTTTTTTTTCCTTCTCTGTGTGGGTTTTTTGTTGGTCTTTTTTGTTTGTTTTTTTTTGGGGGGTGGTTGGTTGGTTTGGTTTGGATTTTTAAAAAGATGTTATTAGTTTCTCAATTTTTCTTATATAATCACTTTCTGATGCACAACTGGGTGGGTTCTGGGTAGTCCTTATTCTCACTTTATGCTTGTATAGGCCTGCTGGTATCTTGAATCTGACCACTCTGGGGGTTTTTTAAAAATTGTTTGGGATTTTTTCCGCCCCCAGGCTATAAGTTTTGAATTGAATTTCCTCAGCCTTGCCCAAAACATGCTACTGAGACTCCCCTTGGTCACTCCAGACAACTTAGTAAATTTAAAGGAGGTTCTTGCTCGTTGTTCAAGGACTAAAATGCTAAGATCAGGAGGGAAATCCTCACACCATGTTTGCCAACATGATGTAACAGAACACTGTTATTATTTTGATGGTCTCCTGTGATCAGTATCTGGGTGGGTGTGATGTGGATACCTGAGGCTTTTCTGACCCCACCAGTAACTTTTAAACCCACTGGCCACTTTTTAGCCAAGTACTATGAGAAGTCTTAAAGGAAGAAAGTTCCTACAAGACTTCTGTTGTTGGTGGCAAGAAGGAGCCCCAGCTGGGGGAGCAGCTGCAGGAGGTCCCATTCTCATGTTAGGCACTGGTTGCTCTCACTGAAGAGCAATCCTGCAGACCCTTCTGCCTTTCCAACCTTCATCAGCTTGTACACAGGACTGAGAGCAAGAAGGAATTAGCAGGATCCCTTAACTACACTGGAAAGATTACTTTGTAATCAAATTCTAACATCTGTGTTCGTTTCAGTAAATACACAACGCTGCTCGAAGACCGTGAAAAGAAACTACGGCGGTTCCCATCCATGTAAGCACCACCCTGCATGAAGTTGTTGTTGTGGGAAAAGAACCAGCTGTTTGAATTTCATTTCCTGGGAAAATACCATAAGACACTATGCAGAATAATGATGTCTCTCTTTCTGGTCTGTCAGAAAACCTTCTGGGAGGTTAGAGGTCATCCAGTTGATGGAGGTGATGGACAGCATGTTGGAAAAAGCTGGAGTGGACAAGCTAATTAGAGTCACAGGACCTTCACAGGTGGATAACTTTCTTGTATCCAGATAATTTTTTTGTATCCAGAAGAGTAATGTCCTGTTTTCCTCAGTGTTTTCCTTGCTGTGCTTAAGGTGCCTCCTGGCAGCTAGTTCCTGCCCAAGCCAGCTGTCTGTAGGTCCTGTAATAACCAGGGGTTTCCTCTCCTCAGCTTCTGTGCATCTTCATCAGATCCATGAAGAACAAACAGTTTGCTTGTGTAGGAAGTTAAATTTCTGGCAAAATGCCAGGAAAAGACCACATTTGGCATTATTACTGTGGAGAAATGAAGGTGGTAGCTGTCTCACCTCTTTGTTGGGAGATAGGCTGCTGTGTTACAAAATGCCATTGGAAACCATACACCTAAAAAGCAGCTGTCAAAGAACATCTGTACCTTCCTTGGCCTTATTTTCTATTATTCTTGCATGGTGATGGAGAAGGATTTTTTTTAAAACTTAGAGCATTGCCTGAGTGGGAACTTCAGCTGGAATTAGCAGAGAAGCTTCTATGGATGTTGACAGGAGGGTAGTCAGGATAGCACATAATATGTTTGAAAACAAACCTGTGAATGCATTCAGGATGCCTCTTTCCTTTCCCTAGTGTTTTGTCCTCAAAGGGAAACCTCCTTCAGAAGAAATGAGAGGTCTGTGCTAGCCTCTGTTGCTAAAGGAGTAGGTTGGCCAGGCTGTGCAAGGCTGTGAATTTTCTCATCTGTTTTGCCAGCTGCACAACATGCTGGAGCTGATGAAGGCTGAGCAGAACATCTACAACATTGTTTTCCATGAGCTGATTCGGCAGGTCAGCGTGGACTGTGTGGAGAGAGGACAGCTGCTTTCAAAACTCAGGTCATCATTGGCCAGCCTCCCTTCAACCCCCTCGTGATTTATGGCAGTGTCCCCTTGGGAGCAGTGTTAGCTATTCTAGGTTGTCCCTAATGTCCCTGTCCAGCAAAGCAAGCCCATCATGGTGTAATTGGCATGGGGTCTGATGCCAGGAGTGAAACAGGATTTCCCTGCCTAGTTAACAGCTGGAGCTAACAAGCCTCTGTTAGGTAACTTGGAGCTTGAAGTCAGTGGCACTGTCACCACATTTGACAGTGTGGACACCTCATTGGTGTGACATTCAGTGAAAGTTTTCACATGTAGAATGTTTGAGACTTCCCTCATGGCCAGTGCTTAGATTACCACTATTTGTGGCAATTAAGTTGTTCCAGAGTGTTTAAAATCCCCAGTCCAAACACTGGAGAGATTGCTTTCTAGATAGTGAAAGGAAGGGGTCTTCAGATGGGGCAAGAGCAATCTGGGCACTCGGGTTAATTCCCTTTTTGACTCTTTTTACTACAGGCAGAGGTATGTGGGTCTCCTGGAGCGGATTCCTGAACAGATGAAGACCCTCTACAAAAAAATGATGGCCCAGCGGTTGGTCAATGGACATATTGCAGAAGAACTACTCTATTTCAAAGAATCTGTTGGACAACTGGTCAGGTCTGAATCCTGCTGGATCCTAAGAAATTATCTCTAGGCCCTAGGCTTAGTCTATTGATTTTGTTTGATTTTTTCTAATCCTCCTCCCATAGTGTTATTATTTGAAGTAGAGCTACAGGGACTACTCTTGTGCTTCCTCTTAGTGCCAAATAATGCCAAAGCCACCTCCTTTCCTTAGCATGCTGGAGGTTCCCTGGTGGGGACTGCAGAAAGGTGTTGTTGCAGTGTACATGCATGGGAAGAGGAGGTTTTCAAGATGCCTTTCATCTCCACAGTGAGGTGATTTTGCTGGGGGAAGAGAGCCCTGCATGATAGTGTAGGGCCCACCAGTCTGTGTCTGTCAGAGACCTTTGGGTTGGGCTAAGTTGCATTAAGACCTTTCTCTGCTGTTTCAGCGAGCTGTATGAGTTGCGAGAGCACGACCACAAGGTGACCAAAGAAGCAGAAAAAGCTCAAGAGGAGCTAGCTACAGCCATGCAGGATGCTAGGGGTGATCAAAAGTAAGTTGTTCACAATGTTGAGGTGGGGGAAATTTCTGCAACTTGCTGGTTTCATTTTCTTGGAGTTGTTGGGAAGGAAAAGTGAGGGCTGGTTTCCTTCTGGGGAAGAGAGCTTGGCTGTTTATGACAAATGCCATTATTTTGCTATAAATGCTAAACCCCTCAAAGGGATAGAAAGCTGCCCAAAACATTTTAAGTCATGAAAGTTGCATTTGTTGATCAGGTGCTGGCATTCCCTTTATTTCACAGCTGGTGAGCTCTTCATAGTCTAGCACAGCTCTGAACTACTAAGGGCCTGGGACACCTTAAAATACCTAAGAAATAAAGCATTTAGGTGGCTGGTATCAGAGTTGTGGTGCTTATGCACACAGATTCACTTGCAGAGGTTTGTATTCATGCTGAATCCACGTTGCAATGGGAATATCAACAGAAAGGTGTTGCAGGGGCTCAGGAGAAAGGACCTGTGAGTTTACAGGCTGTGTGGGGGGTGACTGAGGAAGGAAGGAGGGAGAGGAAATGTCTAAGAAAAAGCTTAGGAACTGGTAGACAGTGAACCTGAATGACAAACAGAGGTGCACATGTTTCATTGTCTTTCCACCTAGTTTTTTGGAAGAGTACCGGGAGTTATATGAGCTACAGAGAAGGCGACTGGAGGAGCAGGTTCTGCTGCTAGCCCAAGAGAGGGATATTTGGAGCTCAGCTGCCTATGACCTGGCTCTGAAGGTAGGTGCAGGATACACTGCAAGGTATAAGCCATCATAGCTAGCAGTCTTGTTCCAAGGGCAGATTTCAACCCAAAGAACATTTTTATTCAATGTGATTGGGTAGTAACACATCTCATACCTGCCCTGACCTCATTTCCTGAGATCTCTTGTATTTCACACACATGTTTTAAACAGAAACCAGTTAATTCACACAGTGGTTTTTGTACTGATCTCCAGTTTCCATGCAGGAAGAACTTCTGTGAAATGAGTATTTCTTTTCAGAGATGGGTTTAACTAAAAAACTTCCTATTCCTCATAATTTAAAGTACCATAGCCAGATTCCTTACACTTCCTCACAAAATATCACTCTTAGTTAATTCTGTGCTTTGTTGTTTTTGTGTCCTCCTTGTTTGTGATCTACTTTATTCAATTTACATTTAAAGTCTGTTAGCAGAACTTCTGGGACTGTCTGGGAGATCAGAGATTTTATAGTAAGGAAAGAGGACTCAACATCTTGAGCTCCATTTCACTGATGCCAAAGCTCCTGTGTTACTGCCAGATGCCTCTCCTCTCTGAAGGAAACAGGGCAAATAATCTTGGGGTTTTTTTTATTCCTCCAGATAATAGACAGAAGCCAGCTCACATTGGTTCGCAAACTCCATGTCAGTGGAAAGACACTGATCAACATTCTCAAGCATTTCATAGTCCTCTTGGCCTCAAAGGTAAGGACTTCCCTGGGCTGGGTACCAGTTCAAAGTGTTTGCATGTGTGGTTTACATAGCTCTCTGGTTCTCAGTAAAGCAGTAGGTACTTTGGCTGTTATTTGAACTTTCAAATCTTGGTTTAGTTTCAAAAGAACATGAAAAATTGAATGAGTTCACTCTCTGTCAGCTTTTTCTCTTTACTCCATGTCCCTTTTTCTACCTCAAACTTTTCTTTCTTCCTGTTTCTCCTCTTTTTTTTTTTTTTTGTAGCTCTCTTCCCTCTCCCCATTCCTTCTCCACAAAACTAAAACAGATCCAGGCTAATGTAATTATGAGGCTGAATGATCTCTCAGTAGCATATGAGCAACAAGGAGTCAAGCACTGTAAAGCACTCAGTTCTGGCACATGTGGGCAGGGTGAGCCCCTCTGGTCCTGTCTCAAGGGTTTGTGAGGGTTGCTCTGTGGAATTACAGACATTTCCCAGATCTCTGATATGTACATATCTGAAAATAGCTAGGGCAAAGGGAAAATTCCTCCAACTTAGATCAAAACAATCACAACAACAATCCTTTTCCCACCTTCTTGCCCAATGCCTGCAGGACACAGGAGACCTGGCTGACCTGCAGGAAGAGACTGAGCAGTTCAGGGAGATGTTGGGTCGCATTGGAGCAGAAATAAAGCGTTCTGAGGAGTCCAGCCAGGGGAAACTGCAAATTGTCTGCAACAACCTCAACAAGTGGCTTCAGTACTTCCACTGCAGTGACTCGTGAGTGGCCCAGAGAGACTGGGGATAGCAGTCAACTCCCTCAACCTTTGCCTCGTGACAGCAGCTCTCACTGGTGTCTCAGTGGCTGACTCTCAGGTGCAGTGAGATGTGCTGCAATTTGCACATCCCTCACTGCTCTGCTTTTCTGCTCGACACGTGTACTTGGATAATCAGATCCATCACAGTAACTCCAAAGGGATGCTGTGGGCTTGTGGTTGAATTCAGTGGAGCAAGGATTGCACCCTCCTGCTGCAAACCAGAGTGGCCTTTTTGCAGCTGTCATTGCTATAACAGGATTCTTCTGTTTAGTTTGGTTCATTTTAACTTGAGTGCACATGCATTAATGCTTCAATAGAGCATTCAGTTCTCTCATGTACAAAATGAGATTCTGAGGCACATGATGTTTCAAATCCAAAGGCATTTTGTATGCTAAGGTGATTATATTTTGCAGGCTTTTCGTTCATTGTGGTACATTAAATAAAATAAAGCATAAATGCAAGTGTGAAATGCAGAAACATACACAGTGTGTGCATTAACAAAAGACATCACTTTATAAATTTCATAGAGTTGATAATGTCAGAATTGTCATTATGTGTTTGAATTTGATTTTTGTCTTTGCTAGAAGTAACATTTTCTTAAGTGATACCAAGTGTTTGTCTTATGTTGAATAGGGCACAGTGGTTTTTAGTTTTATTTCAGTGATAATTTGTATCACAGACTTGGTATGTGTACAGTGTATATCTTGACCTTTGCTTTTATCTTGGCTACTAAAGGAGTTTTTACTCTCAGCTCTCATCCCTTCTTTCCCTCTGCTTTAGCTCCTCTCCGATGAATGAAAAGCTGGGTGAAATCCTACAAGATATCCAGAACTTGATAAATGTAAGATTTTTGGGTGGAGGTTGACATATTTTCAAGTGGTGTCTGCTCAGCAAATTACCATGTGTTAGCTGAGCCACAGCGAGCATCTATGGCCATCACAAATGTAAACAAAAACACATCAGCACAAATCTTTTGTGCTGAAACTAAGAGTCTACACATGAGAAGTTGGAATTGACCAACACCATAGTCCAGCCAGTGCATTAAGCTTAGTTGTGCATTTGAGCAGTGTCTGACCAACAGCTTTGGTGACTGATAAATGATATTAATCCATGGAAGCGCTCAGAATTGTCACCAATAACTTCCTAACTCGTGCTATCAACTCACTGTAGCGTCTTTGTGCTCATGGATTCCTCACACTCCTCTTACCTGATTTCCATGATAGCCAAGGGGTGGCCCAACTTTTGGGGGCACAACAAGCTTGCTACTTTTCTTTCAGATGCTAAAAGACGACCTAGAACAGTTCAGAGGGGTGGTGCACCTAAGAAGGACCAAAAGTCTGAGGAGCGCTGCCAGTCTGCAGGAGCACTGGACGGAGGTGGGACAAACGGTGCTGAATCGGCACCGAGACCTTGCTGGAGTGTTGCCTCCACAGCACGCTGCCCTGGAGGAGATAAACCAAAGGGCACGTGAACTCTACCAGCAATACAACATAAGGATAAGTGGGGATAATGGTAAGGAATGACCAGTTTTGCAGTTCAGTCTTTCCTTGGGGATGCCAGCAAAGTAATGGGTAATAAAGGACCAGTTGACATCATCTGGACTGGCTTTTCCCAAAGCTAAAGTCTGGGCCCCAGACATGTGCTGGGTACCAAGAGCACTCAAGGGATAAACTCCAAAATAAACTCCAAGCATTGGAGTTGTGTCAGATGTAAAAGGAATATCTGAAATTTGTAATACAGCGCAAAGAACAGGCAATGCAGATGTGCCATGGGGAAGTTGTGTGTTATGTTCAGAGGCACCATGGGTGGTTTGTGATTGTGTAGGTAATGCATGGAAAAGAAAATAAATATAAAAGGAAAGAATGGATGTTTAAAATGTAAAGTGCAACATCACTTTGGAGATCATTAACCCGATAACACTGTCGCAGGGGGCAATACTTTTTTTTTATTACTTTATCATTAACACAGAGTTATCTTAATCTAGATAATGAATTATCTTGATAATAAAGTATGTAAATAAATGTTTTCTTTGCTGATATAAAGTTATGTCCTGTGTAAGATAACAAACATTTGTTGGGTAATTTGCAACTAACCTTTTCAACCTTTGCCTCTGCAAGACCTTGACTCGTTTCTGGTTTCAGAATTGTTTCATCTCTGATGGTTTGTTTTTTTTCAATCATTTTATTTCCTTTCAGCAGACTAAAACTAAACTGAACATGTGCTGTCAGGAACTGCTGCTCATGTTTGCTGAGCTTTTCCTCATGCTGTCATCTTCTTTCATTTGGTGTTATCCTGCACTTTTCCCTACATTATCTTATGCTGCATGTTATACTTCAGCCTACTAAAGGAGCTGAGATGGAATCAGAAATCTGTCCATCCTAAGAGACAACTAAAGGAATTAAATAATCCCAGTAGTTCTCATTAGAAAGTGAAAGAAGGAATGGGGCCATAACTGGCCTGACACCAGCATGGCAAAAAGTAACCAGCAAATTTGTCAGAAGCCTCGCCAGTTAGTTGTGAGCTGAGCAAAGGGCTCGTCAGCGCCGTGCCAACGTCTGGCACAAAACTGCTTCAGATAGTGACGTCCAGAAAAAGGGATTTTTGCTTATTTTAACCAAGGCTTTGGGAACTGGACCACAGGAAAGGTATTCTCTTGATCTGTACAAGGCAGCATGTTTGTAATGGCTTGGATTCATTTTTGCATCGTAATGTAACAGCCTTTCAGTAGAAAAGACAAGATATCCCTTCTCTTCATATTGCATTTCTGGTGAGAGACAGTGAAAATGAAAGCAATTATAAAGAACAGGTAAGAGACAGTACTGAGAGCATGGTAATGTTGTCATGTAAGACAATGGTATTCAGTTACCTGAAATATTTTTCAGCTACTTGAAGGATTTGTTACTTTCTAAGCTCTAATTACCTAATCTCAAGCAGCATGTACCAGGAATACAAAAGGTTTGTTATTTGATGACAAGGATTAGAGATGCAGAGAGAACAATGAGATATGATATTGTTTTAGGCAGGAGATAGAAAAAAAAGACTTATAGGAAATCTATAAGATTTGGCTTAAGGTCTTTGCTTTTATTCAGGCTTCCTTGATCACTTCTTAAAGCCCTTAAAGCCTGCCTTCTTTGTGAGAATAAGATGGTTTTGATGCTGAAATTGGCACTTGGGGGTAGAGTGACCTCTCCAGTGAGCTCCACTGTTAGGTCCAGAGTTAGTCTTCTCTTTTGCTGGGGACTTGATTAAGTTTATAAGATAAATGCAATTACACAAACAGCCTTTCCAAAACAAGCCATGATGTAATGAGGATCCAGAATACTGTGTAAGGGCTAATATGGCCAAACCACACATAAGCAATCAGAGGGGTCAATTCTCCCTCATCCCGTGCCCCCTTGGGACCCACATCTTCTTTCTTTCTCCTTTAGCTCATGCTACATGGCGTGAAAACTTAAACAATTTTATTCCTACCACTTCTGCTTGGTCTCCTGGTCATTAAAAATTAATGCCTCATTGTGGGGTTCCCATTGTGTGCTCTGAAAGGCACACAGCACCTCCTCCTGTTCTTACTGGTCTGGACATCCCAATACTGCTTCATTGCACTTCTCCCAGCCCAGAGAAGTTAACCAGTTCTACCCCACAGCTGCATGATGGGGAAACCAAGCCATGCATCAAAATTAATGAAATATTTTTTAAATGATCATCATGCCCATGTGGATAACATGCCATCTTTGCTACAGGATGTCATGGAGGCCAGGACCTCACCAGGATTTAAAGGAAGCTTAAACATTGGACATTGAGAGCAAACATTGCTACATTTCAAGGATATTCCCCAATAAACAGCAAATATCCATCAGCATGTGCCAGATGAGTGAATGAGCAAGTAATTTACTACCTGGTCCAGGCATTTTTGCACATCTGTGCTTACTGTATCTCCTGTGTCTTTGAAGAATGTTATAACTGCAAGGCTCTCTTAAAAAGAGTTATATTAAACCTTTATTCAATGAGGGAGCCCAATCTGCCAAGCAAGAAGGAAAGTCAAGGCTTCAAATCAAGCCCATTTTTTTTCAGCTTGCTTTGAATTCAATGCTTACTAAAGAGATTGTTCTTAGTCCTGAGTGTAGCCAGTTCCCACACAGGCTGTTCATCCCTCTTGGCATCCCTCTTTGAATCCATCTTTGTTGGCTGAAAGAATTGTAATTAAAGGTTTTTTTCTTTCCTTCCCCTGCAGGCACAGATAAGTTTTTGACAGCTTTGGTGAGAAGTATGGAAGATTGGTTATTCGAGGTGAAAAAGCTGAAGCAAGGTTCTGGCATGCACGAAGCTGAGCTGCAGGCGTTTTGTCACAATGTTCCTGTGTGGCTGGCCCAGGTGGATGCAGTGATGAGCTGTATAGGCTCCAGCCAGTTGTATGAAGCTGAGAGTGACAAGAAACCACATTACCCGTAAGGACAGAGGTGTTAATTGTGTCTGGGCTGGCCTAGCACACAAAACTACACTCATAAGAAAAGAGAAATGGCCTTTTGTAGGGACCCTGGTGTGGGAAGCTGGCAGTGGGATAAATTTAGCTGAAGTACTAAAGTGATTGGTGACTGCCTTTTGTTTGCTTTGATTTGGCAATATCTGTGGAAACAGTTGGTGGCTTCACTATCGCTCCTGGAACATCACTGTCTCCCTCAGAACTGCCACCTGCTTTGGAAATCTTGACATTCGAAGCAAAATCAAAATCTGTGATTCATTTACAGTCAGGTTTGTGGGGGCACATTCCCCCTCGTGCTGCTCCATTGGCTTTATCGGGAAATAAATGATTTGCAGGGTGTGTGCATAACCTACATCTAAGAGTTGACTTGCAATGCAAGTTTGCCCACAACTATGGCGTTAACAAAAATGCCTGTGTCATGTTTCCAGCATATGGTGTAATTAAATATGTTGTTTTCTTTAATTGGGAAGCAAAAAGTGTCTTTGAGACAGGAGATCCTCGGGTCTGGTGCACTAGAGATCACTTCTGTTTCTGGATTTACTTTTTTTTTCCAGGGTGGTACCTAGAGAATTTTTTAAGATGATTCAGCGATGGGTTCTGTCCATGAATAATGAGGTTGAGAAGAATATCACTCATCTTAATGAAAAAGTAAGTGCAAGCCTGGAACTCCTAGGGATAAGAGCACTATGTCTGGTGTTCAGCTTCTCCTTTAATTTCCATCTGGCCAGAGCACAGGTGTGAGGAAAGCTTGTTTCTCTTTTGACACCTTCTTTCCTGTTTGAGTTGTGGCTTTTGTCTTCCAGCCAAAGGAGCAGAGAACTCCTCTAAAAATAGCTGCAAGGTCTCCTATACAGCATGTGAACACAATTTTATTGTTTCATTTTTAGCAAGCATTTCCTCTGGAATAACATTGATATTTCCTGTTCAGACAGTTGTTTTGGCTAGTAGCTCTCTGTGGTTTTAATTCTTTCTCCCAGGATTGTAGACCAGAGGCTGTCACTATGCATTTTTAAAATGTTCTGTAAGTGTGGGGTGTGATTTTTGCTTTGTTGCTGAATTCTAGAAAGGAGAAAGCATCATGTGGCTGATAAGCAGCATGTAAGCCTAAACAAGAACTGGGAGAAGGAAAGAATCATGATAGGAAAAGATGTGTTTGCAACAGTACTGGATATGCAAGAAAAAATGGTAAAAACAAATGTTTCTGTCAGTAGGTCAATTTGCAAATTGAATTAGGTAGGGCACTGACTGGTGTGAAGTGCACTGACTTCAGACTCCCTGGCAGGACCAGTTAGTTACTGGATTGGATTTGCTCTGATGTTTCGTGCAGGTGACTGGACTGCACCAAAACCTGACCCTGTGGCTGGTGAATTTGCTGAGACACATGACAGCAGACCGCGTGTCCTTGGAGTGTCCCCAGCGGCAAGAGTCAGACCCCGAGATGGACCAGGAGCTCCGACTTCTGGGGGCTCAGAAGCTGCAGCATGAAGCTGAAGAGCTGGTTGCAGAGATGGGCAGACTCTCTGGTTCTATAGTCAGGTATCAGCAAAGGTTTTCGATGTCATCTAAGGGGGTTTTCTCAAGAAAAAATGTGTAGTTTGCTGAGAGATTGATCATGGTGACGGATCCCATCAATTTGTTTGTCCTTGGATCTTTTCCCAGGACCTAAATGGGCTTTACTGGAATTTATAGGGAGCCTAATAAGATAGAAACACCTAAAAAGAATGGCAGTGCCTGCTTTATACCTAGTACTGCTATAAAACATGCTAGAATCTGTGATTGCATGGGCTCTGCCCATGCTTCTGAGGAGGTAAGGACAGTACAGGTGGCCAGTCCACAGACCAGGTCACCTGAGCAGAACTTCTACCTGATTCAGGATCTGTGTTCACACATCCTCTGTGGGTACAGCATTGGCATGGACAAGCTGTCCATGAGGTTGTTGTGGAGCAGGCTAAGATTGCTTTTCTGGAGACTTCTGTAGGGCAGAGATCTGCAGAGAGCTCCTGTACCTTGCTGACAGCAGCAGGATCCTGGCTGAAGGGAATAAAGCGTTTGAGGGTACTCCTGCAGGGCTAATGACCTTCTGCATCTTTGCAGCTGCTGCCGTGAGTTTGTCAATGCAATCGTTCAAAGGAAACTGTCTGAGAAGGATTTAGAAGCTGATTTTGAGCTGGAGGAGCTGAATAAGATCAAGGTAAAAGATGCCTGTGTTTCCAGCTGTCTAGTCTGGGGTAGATGAGACTGCATTTGCTTTGTAAAAGGTAGAGAAAAATATATGTGATGGTTTCAAGGAGGAAGACTCCTGCTACTCCAGTGGGTTACCCTGGTCCACCAAGTTTCCTGTTGACTCTGCAGTCTTGAAAAGCAAATGAACCTAGATCAGGTCTTGCACCTGGGTCAAGGCAATCTCAAACATAAATACAGGCTGGGCCATGAATGGATTGAGACCAGCTCCGAAGAGAAGGACTTGGGGGTGCTGGTGGAGGAGAAGCTCAACATGAGCCGGCACCGTGCGCTCACAGCACAGAGGCCAATAACCGTGTCCTGGGCTGTACCCAGAGCAGCGTGGGCAGCAGGGCCAGGGAGGGGATTCTGCTCCTCTGCTCTGCTCTCCTGAGACCCCATCTGGAGTGCTGCATCAAGTTCTGGAGCCCCCAACACAAGAAAGACATGGACCAATTTGAACGAGTCCAGAGGAGGCCACGAGGATGATGTGAGGGCTGGAGCAGCTCTGCTGTGAGGACAGGCTGAGAGAGTTGGGGCTGCTCAGCCTGGAGAAGAGAAGGCTCTAGGGAGACCTTCTAGTGGCCTCCCAGTACCTGAAGGGGCTCCAGGAAGGCTGGGGAGGGACTTTGGACAAGGGCAGGTAGTGATAAAACAAGGAGTGATGGCTTTAAACTGAAGGAGTGGAGGCTTAGATGAGATCTGAGGAAGAAATTATTTGGTGTGAGGGTGGTCAGACACTGTCCCAGGTTGCCCAGAGAAGCTGTGGCTGCTCCTCCCTGGAAGTGTTGAAGGCCAGGTTGGATGAGGCTTTGAGCAACCTGGTCTAGTGGAAGGTGTCCCTGCTGATGACAGGGGGGTTGGAACTGGATGAGCTTTAAGGTCCCTTCCCACCCAAACCAGTCTGGGATTGGTTCTATGTTCAGTTTTAGTATTTTCCTTCCCCTGTTTCAGGCTACACAGGTAAGGGCTCTCCTGAGAGATTTATTCCATATGAGTGGCAGTAGGTTCACCTCTGCTTCAAAGCTTGTCAGGGCCATGTACACCCAGACCTGCCTGAGCAGTGCTTAGGAATTCCTGGAGGTACTTGGTGGAACATGCCTTTCTACAGCTGCAGTTGAAACTTACTGCAGGTAACTGACCTACCTGCCTTCTCCTTATTCTACACTTGCATGTAAAGCTTTTAATTGCTACCACTGCCATCACCAGTGTTCAGCAAAGAATTTATGCGTTAGAAATGTGAGAGGTAGACCTTTCCTGAAGCCTAAGGCTTCCCTGAGCACAGGGCAAATGGTGTTGCTTCAAGGAATGTAAGAAGCTTCTCTGCAGGGATTGAAAATATTTGTGCTTCTGTCCTGTGTTACCTTAGTGAGTGAAAAATGAACCACTGGGAGTTATGCTCACTTCTCCCCATCATGGGCTGGGGCAGTGCTGTGATGGAGGTTTGGTTTCTGCACTGGCCTGAGGAGGAGCTTGTTGAAGGAATTGGTTGGTGGCAGTGATTAGCTGGTGACAGATGCCTTGTCTGAAAGCTTGGAGAAATGTTTCTTCATTTTCCTTTGTAGGATGAGGATAGAAGGGGCCAGGCAGGTCCCAGGAACAGATACAGACAGACAAGTGGAGTTATTTAACTGACTAAATGAATACAATAACAGCTATTTTTTTCTGCTAATAATCCCTAAATAATCACTTTCTCTTATGTCTTCCCAGACTGAGTGCTGTAACTGGATTCGAGCATGTAGTCTTCTCCTTTCAGAGATCAAAGGCACTCCTGTCTCGTTTCTGGATTTAGAAGACCTGAGAAAACTCTTTGGATCAGAGGTAGAACTGGAAAACCTCTTTGGGTCAGAGGTGTATAGACTGCATTTGCTGTTCAAGGTTGAACTAGTCTGGATGAGGATCTGCTTCAGAACTTTTCCTTAGGGAAGCAGCTGCAGTTCAGTTTGAGGGAAGGTTTGTCACAGGGACCTGCACACACTCAAAGTGACAGCTAGAACTATGAGGTGTTATAACCATAAACCGGTTAAAAATCACAGTGCTGCTTGGGAGGGCAGATCTGAGGCAAAACCAGAGCTTCAGCAGAGCAAAGAGATTTTACCCCACTGGAAGATCTGTTCCCCGTGGTGCATGCTAGCTTTTGCTTCGCCCATTGGGGTGGACACTGGCTGGAATGCTGGTGATTGCCTTGCCCAGGAGATGAGGCTGAACTTCTAGTTTAATGCCTTATGTGGCTAGATGATGTCTGACACTGCTTGGGACAATGAGATGTGTTTCATAGATGGTTGGCCTGGCATTGGCCTAAATTCAGATGATGGGAAAATGGACTTAGATTAATTGTCTTGAACAGTTTGTTCTGAACTCAGCCCCAGGCACAGTGACGTTGTTCATGACTTTGTGGACAGCCAGTGCTGCAGCTCACGTGCTGCCTCTCTTTTTCTCTGTGCCATGACCTATACAAAGCAAGTATGCCACAGTGGGTCCTGCTTATGTAGTGTTCAGTAATTAGCATATTCATTTGTGATTTTGAATATATTAATACTCAGGACCTCCTAGATGGCTGGAGACTGAGTCTAAATATGTGCAAGAGGAACTCAGAGACCAGTTAGTTTTGCCTAGGTTATTTGGATGGACAAAGGGAACATGCTACTAACCTGATCCTTCTGGTGCCCTACAGGAACTGCAGTTGAAGCTTAAGGACACTATCATTTCTTCAGCTCAGGAAGAGCTTGAAGCTGAAGATGCCAACAGCAGTAGGAAACCTGTAACAGAGGAAGAAACATTAGAAGTAAAGGAGGAAAGTGCTGTTATGCAGGTGACTGTAGTAGCTGCAATATGCTACTTTTCCAGCAGGGCCTTTTTATTTGCTGCTCAGTGTATGTGATGTGAAACATGGCTTTACAGCTGCCTTGAATGCCACTAGGCTAGTGGTATCTCTTATTTCTTGTTCCTTTTCTCTCTCAGCAGCAGTCAGGTGCTGGTATGGATTATCTGGCTGAGGACAATGAAGCTACTGCAGACATGATCAGATATGTAGGACATGACTCCAACATCCACCTGAAGTCTCTGAAGTCAGACATCATTTCAGTTACAGGGGTAGGAGTCCTCACTGCACCAGTGGTTTTAGCCTGTTGGCAGAGATTTAGAGCTGGGTTTTAGCTGTCTCCTCAGACTCTGTTATGAGACCTCCTTTAACACTAGTGTCAGACCTGGTGGGGCAGTGCAAGGTGCTGGTGTTCTCCCCAATTCCTCTTTTCTTGCAATTTTAAATAACCATTAATGCAGTTACCACAGCTGCAACTGGTCATCTTGACCCATGCACTATGGTCACAGCCCTGGGACTTCCATGGGACCAGTAATGGGTGATGTTTGTAGTCTGAACCAGGACTATCTGCAGAGACTGAGATGGTGAAAATGGTTTGATGCTGAGCACATGGGAGGAGTTGAAGAGAGTTCAGAGATTCAGTTTGGTCCCAGAACAACAGGGAAGAAAGAAGTTGAGATTGTTTTGGCCTCCTAGGTCCTTGTTTTCCCCACTTGGCTTTGGGATGGTGCTGTTTAGTGACTCTGCACTGAGACACCAGCACCAAACCAGGCACATGCTGCAGATGAAATGCAGGATTGTTGGTTTCACATTCATTTATAGAAGGTTTTGTTCTTCCCAACCAGAGGGAGATGACTGCCACCAAGTCATCAGCACCCTTTTCTCAGAAAGAGTTTGAAGCCCTGGCAGTGCTGGAACACCTGCAAGCACAGCTTCTGTGAGTACTGGTCCTGTGCTGGAGGCATGAGTGGGGCAAGGTTTCATCACAGGCAAGTGCCTGTTCTACTCTCTGATAAGGTTCTGCTTCATCCAATATCTGTTGGCTTAATTTTGTGTTTCCTCCCATTCTTCTTATCTTGGGCCATTCACTGGGATTTATGTGAGCTGAAGACATGACCTGTGTAAGCTCTCCTACATTCCTGTGCAGATCTTCTGTTTTGGGTACTCATGATGGTTTTCTGGAGGACTTTTTCATACTTTAGGCCTTGGAAACTGGCCTAAGTTAATTGTTGACCCCTAGACAGACCCTGTAAAGACTATATTTGTTATAATGTTTATAGAGCAAAAGCAACCAGCAACTTTTTAGCAGCTATCAACAAAAGTAATAATATGTGTAATCAGCAAATGTCCTTGGTTAGGACTGAAACAGATGGTGAGACCAGACAGATCTCAGTTGAGGAATGTGTAGCTAAAACTGCAAGGACAGAGATACTCCCTTGGATTCTTCCCCAAGGACTGGCCAGACTTTGGTCAGAATCCACCCTGGAGGATGATGTGCCAGGTATTTCCACATAAAGGAAAGTGCAAGTTATCCTGACTTGCAGAGTTTGATGAGTAAGCACCATAAAGCTGGACCCCTGGGCAGCGATTCTTTGGTGGCCTCATCTGTAGGTGTAATCACTATGCAGGACTTCCCAATTGCTGGGGAGAGGTTCTCCAAACCCTCCCTGCTCCGAGGCACCCCAGGAACTGTGGGTCTGGGTGATGATAAATTGAGTGATTGATGATTTATCTTAATCACTATTGCTAACTTTAACTAGTAATGATTAGAGGCATTGCCTGACTTTGTGTTGTTGCTTAGCAATATGCTTAGCTTATTCTAATTGCTCACTGCATTGTTTCCTTTCTGTGTTAAGATGATCAGTAAAATGAGCTTACTCTTTTGGTTGGTACCGGTGTCCTTTCTGTCAACCCCTGTTAACTGGCAAAATATACAGCAACACAAGGTCCTGTTAGCACTTGCAGGGTGCTATGTGAATGCAGCTGAGCGCTTCCAGGGCGTGCTAGTTCCTAGGAGCTTGGTAGGTACAACCATGCAATGTTGTGCCCAAGTGTGGTGAACACAATGAAGGGGCACCCAAGTGGCTCCATGCAGAATCACATCAAGGTCTGTGTTTGGTAGTGACTTCTTCGGTGCCTAAGAAGGCTTGGGCACTCTGAATTACATTCCTTCATTCTTGTTTTGTCTGTGAGCTTGCATTATCCAGGGTAACTCCATCTCATTAGCCTTGCTAATAGAATTGACTGTGCTCTGTATTTATCCTTGCACAATGAAGATCAGCATCTCGCCCTTTGCTAGCAAACACTGAGTTTTAAAATTAATTCGATTTGCAGGGTTTACACAGTTGTGCCATGAAGTCCTTTATAGATCTTTTAACAATGCCCTTCTCTGAAACCATAAATGTGTTTTATAGAGTCAGTCAATCCTACTAAACCCTTCAGCTCTCTAAATCTTTATTTTAGGTATCTTGCCAGCAGCTGCTTAGATTTCAGGTTTCAGTATTATCTTTCCCTCTGTGTTTCAGAGAAACTGAGATCCGTGCTCAGAATGCAGAGGAGAGATCTGAAGGTCTTGAAGAGAAGCTGCAAGAAGCTCTGCAGAGAATCAAAGAGCTAGAGTGTGAGCTGGAGAAGGAGGGACAAGTTACCCCAGAAGAGACAGACAAAGAAGGGCAAGGTCAGGAGAATCAATATTCTGAACCCTGTCCCAAACTCAGGGAGGGTTCCCAGAGAGGGAAGCAATCTTTGAGGACACCTCATTTATCTGCTATTTAGTGCAGGACCCTCTCTTCCTGGACACATCTAGGGTTTTGTCTAGACCCTTTGTCAGAGGCCAACCATGGAGGCTTTTAGCATGATTGTAGATCTGGACAGAAAGAACTGCTGAACATGGTCTGGTTTTGAGGGAAAGTAATTTTGTCTGATTTTTGACATGTGACACAGGGTCTATAACTTGGAGATCACGGTAAATGACTTCATCTTCCTTGTAAGTGAGTGTAACAGGTTACAGTCAAGAAGATCTGTTTAGGATCACTGATTTTTTGGGGTAGAAAAGGAATAATGTTCCAGGTTCCTTCACTCTCAGAGGCCACAGGCCTTTTGTGTATATGGCATAGGACACTCTAGCTCTCTCTAGGAGTTATTTGAACACTGACCTGATCATGCCCATATGGTGTGGCAGTGAGTTCCTTAGGTTGCATGTTTGTTGTGAGTGAAAGCATTTCCTTATGTCCTTTCTCCACTGGATCCACACAGATAAAAGTTGTAGAGAAAGAGAAAGAAGAGCAATTAAAACTTCTTCCCTTAGTCCTTCACTATATCCTGTCTCTGACATCAAAGCAGGAGGAGAGCTTAATTTGTTTGTAAAGGATGTGATGATACCTTGGGCACATTTTAACTCTGTGGTGTTTTTAATGGCTTTTGTATGTTTTTGTTTCTCTTTCAGAAAAATCTTTCCAAGAAAGCGTCTCAGAAGTTAGGGCCTGCTCAAGTCCCAAAGCTTCCACTTCTGGCCAGTCCAAGGGATCCAGAGAAAGCAAACATTAAAGAACAGCAATGCCTGAGTAGTTTCTTAGTGCCTGTTCATTGTAGCGTTTCACCCCAATCCACTGCCATTACCCCTTACCTGAACGTCTCTATGCCCTCTCAGCATTTATGCTGCTGTTCTGGCTGGCTCCACCACCTCCACATCTGTCTTGCTTGTCCTCTGCCTCCTCCCACAGCTCAACTATCTTTACAGCTTGTCTTCCTTGTAATGTCATTGCTACTTTGACTTTTTCCTACCCTCCTTCTCCCCTGCCTGCTTGCCCTCCTTCTCCCCTGCCTGCTTGCCCTCCTTCTCCCCTGCCTGCTTGCCCTCCTTCTCCCCTCGCCCTCCTCCCCTCCCCCCCTCCTCCCCTCCCCTCGCCCTCCTCCCCTCCCCTCGCCCTCCTCCCCTCCCCTCGCCCCCCTCCCCTCCCCTCGCCCCCCCCCCTCCCCCCTCCCCTCCCTCGCCCCCCCTCCCCTCCCCTCGCCCCCCTCCCCTCCCCTCGCCCCCCTCCCCCCCCTCCCCTCCCCCCCCTCGCCCCCCTCCCCCCCCTCCCCTCCTCCCCTCCCCCCCCTCCCCTCCCCTCGCCCCCCTCCCCTCCCCTCCCCTCGCCCCCCTCCCCTCCCCTCCCCTCGCCCCCCTCCCCTCCCCTCCCCTCGCCCCCCTCCCCTCCCCTCCCCTCGCCCTCCTCCCCTCCCCTCGCCCTCCTCCCCTCCCCTCGCCCTGTCCTTGCCTCCTATTTGCGTTCATCAGTCTCATCCCTGTTGGATCATGCAAGTAAGTTGCTTGTACCTCTTTCATATCAAGGGTTTTTCTCTCAAGCCTGGTTGTGCATCTGGTAATTGGTATCCCCTTCATCCTCTGGGCCTCAGGTGATCCAGTTAAACCAGCTGACTGGTTTAGAAGAAACTGTACAGAATTGTATGGGCAATTTGTTCATCTTTGAATCTTATTCTTTGGAAGGTTTTGTCCTTCAGAAAGTGTGAAGGAGCCTGAAGCTGTGCCTGATCCTGAAGGCCTTTCTCAAATTGCTGCCACAGAAGAGCTGCCTTGCAACCAAGGTCACAAAATTAGATTTCAGGTGATGGCAGTTCACCTGCTCAGTGCACTGGGATGGCATTTACAATGCATGCTGCATTTCCCTGTGATTTCTCATTTTGGCCCCTATCCACAGTAACCCCTACAGCCTCAACAGTCCATTGGCCACCACCTGGGGCTTCTGCCTCTGCTGGGTCCCCAGCCTGGGGCAGTCTGTGTAGTTATAAAGCTCTGCAAGGCCAGCAGAGCTGCCTGGGTTTGCTGGGACTCTGCAGTTGGATCCAATCTCAGCTCAGAAGAGCAGGCAGCAAAACTCTCAGCTCAGCCAGCCCTTGCCAATTCCCCCAGAGTAAATACTACTTTGGAAACATCAGGTATCACTAATCCTGAAGTACAAGTGAAATGATATTTTCCTTCTGTAAGGTTTTTTTAATACAATATCTCCTGAAGGTAAAATGACAAGTTTCTGCCAGCTCTGTGTATGTAAGAGAGAAGATCCTGCTGGAGCAAGGCACGTTCTTTGGAGGTGGGGATGTTCTTTAGCTACTGTTTGCCTTAACTGCAGAAAAGTTCCATGTTTGAAAAAGCAATGCCTGACTCCTGCAGATAAGAGTGCCAACAGGGTAATGTGTGTGCCCTGATGTAGTTCTGCATGTACTTGACAGTCATTTCTCAGGCTGAGTGTTGTTCCTTTGGGAGATTATCTGTAGGGATGTTTGTCCTTGGTGTGCCAAGGAATCTTGGTCTGGATGGATCATTTTACACCAAGTTAGAAATGCAGCCAGCGAAGTGTTCAGGACAAGGATCATCTGCAGCTCACCCTGTGTAGTATTACACCCTTTTGCCCTAGGCTGGGAAACAGGGGCCTGAGAAATCACCAGAACCAGCCTCAGAGAAGTAACTACACAGGTCATGTTTGCCAGTGGAAGATTACAGAGCTGTTCCACTTCCCAGAGCTAGTTTTCCATGAGTGGTTCACTACTGAGGTCTATTACAGGCACACGAGCAGGAGCCACAGCCATGCTGACACCTTCTCCTGAGATGGCTGCAGTGGCAAAGTGATTTAGATATGGTTACACCTGGAGCTCAGATGCTCAGGTGATCATGGAGAAGTTCACAGGTGGATTTTTCCCCACTTAGCCATTTGTAAGGAGGCTGGTTCACTGGCTGGTTTTGCTGTAAAAACACCAGCAAATACTTGCAGAGTGAGTATTATGGGAGCACTGAGTGTTGAGAAGGGGACTCCAAGGAGCTGCAGGGGCTGATTTAATACAGAATATGTGGTACTTAGTAGAAGTGGGATCCTTGTCCTTGCAGCAGTGTTAAGCCAGCACATACAGGTCATCTTTGTGGCACAGCTGCATTTCACAGAAGTATTTCTGATGATATATCACAATGTGCACGAGTGGTACCAGCAGGCAAGGAGGGGCTGAATAAAATAAGTGAAAATACAAGCCTGAGCAACGGGCTGGGCAACCCCTGTCAGGCATGGGCGTGATAGCCAGCTACTGTGTGGGCAGTTATGAGAAGGGCCACAAAGTGCCCTCTCTCTCAGCATCTACAGGCCACCAGCAGCAGGATGTTTGTCTTGGGACTGGCTGTGTAAGAGATGTGCTTTGAAGCAAGAGGAGATGCTGCAAGTCAAGTGAAAGGGCAGGAGCAGAGCTGCCATCCACCCACAGGGCACCAGGATCAGAGAAAACGAGCACAGTGGTATTTCCTTTGACAGTGCCCCATGTCTTTGCTAAGGGAAAGGGCTGTGGTATCTGTATCCTCAGCCTTTCAAATAGGAAAGGATATATTGGAGTTTTGAGAATTATAGGAACAGAGAAAAGTCCTAAAAACACCTTCCTTGTGCATAGAAACTACCCAGGCAGCTGCAGCAGGCAAGACTATTACTGTTGTGGCAGCTCTCAGCGGGCTGTTCCCCAGTGGTGCTGGATTCCCCCTTGTCCACTCGGTGGAAGCTGGTTAAACAGATCACCTCGATAGTTTTTAGATGCCCACAAGCTGAGATCTTGTCCTGCCTCACCCCCCAGTGGAAGCGAGCAGCAGCACAGCCTGCCTTTCCTCTGCACAGCTGCCATGCCAAGCCACAAAGGCTGCCCTTTCCTCTTCTTTTTCCCCCAGTTTTAGAACTAGGGCTGAACACCTTGGTTGCCTGTGTCTGTATGCATGTGTGGTGACTGAAATCCCATATCCAGGACTATGCCATGGGACCCACCTTGTTCCCTCACTGCAGAACCACCCAGCTGGCAGCACCCACCAACCTGCCCGGGTGTTGAGCCCCATCCTGTTCCCCCGGGTGTTGAGCCCCATCCTGTTCCCCCACCAACTGTTGGGCTCCCACTCCTGCCTGGCTATTCAGTGTGGGGACAGGGGCATTTAAGTATGTAGGGGCTAGTCTGTTCTTCCTGCCAAGGTGACAGGGCAGGATGGATCAGACCCTTAGGGTGTATCTGGCCCTGTGAGAGGGAAGGGATGACACCCCTCTTCCCTCAGCCCCCTGATCCTTGTGTTCTGGATTTTTCCCTTTCCAAAACAAGCAGAGGCTTCTTCCAGGTACAATCCACTTTATATTACAGGCATGGGCTCCCTTCCCTCCTGCCTCCAGACCAGGACCTGCTGGTGAGCTGCCTTCTTGCTCCCCTCTGAGCAGGACTGACCAAGGGCAGTGCAGCAACCATTTCTGGGACAGCTCTTAGAGCATGGGTGAGTCCTTCTTGTCTTTTGGGCTGTCTGGGAGCTTTGAGGTATCTGTGAGGAGGTTGCTCACTGCTGGAGGACTCTGGGTAGCCGGAGAGACCAGGTTCATGGCATCCAAAGGCAAGGGCAAGATGAAAGCAGGAGGCTTGTCTGCAGTAAGGGAGTGCAGTGCGTGGAGGTAACGGAGCTGAGCAGCAGCAGGGGCACTGGACAGGATCTCAGCTGCCATCCTCAGGGACTCAGAAGCAGCCTTTTCCCCCTCAGCAGCAATCACCTACCAAGCAGGACAATAAAGAAGGCTTTTGTGAAGCTGAGAATGAGGGGGGCATGGACTGTTCATTACAGAGGGAGGTTGCCACCATAGAATTTCCAGGGCTAATGTGACTCAAATATTCCTGCTGTCTGAAGATCTTGGCGTGTATTAGACCTCTTCATGCTCCTAGAAGTTTGGGAGCTCATGTCTGGCTTGTTTTCACTAGGCTCATCAGGGCTCATAACTGGACATACCCTTGCTGCAAAAGCATGGGGGAGGGCGGCCCCCAGGCTAGGCTTGTGAGAGGGGTGTTGGACATCAACCTTCTCCAGGCTTGTGAGCAGATCAGAGCAAGGGATGGAGACCAGCTTGGGCTGAGCAAGGTGCAGGGTACGTGACAACGGTGACAGCCCTGTGCTGGGCTCCTAGGGGAGAGTGAAACCCTGAAGAGATGTCCATGGGGATCACTGTGGGCCTGGGAATAACCCCAGACTTCTTCTGTGTCTTTCTGTCCTACCTGGAGGCCAGGTACCAGATCTGGCACTCCACTGGGCTGGCCCAGACTCTTGCGGCAGGTCCCCTTGCTAGACACAGCTCTTGAACAGGAATTAAAGGAAACATATCTCCCCAGAGCTGCATCCTTGTGTGGTGTGTCCCAGGGGCCTCAAACCAGGGGTGGGAAAGGAAGGAGGGAATCTTTGGAAGGAGAAGAGAAGTATTGAGAGTTGGCATACCCTCGCTTTGGCCTGTCTCTGGGCTTCTGCTTCCACAGCCAGGGACTGCCGGACTTCAGCAGGCAGCTGCACGTTGTTGCTGTGGTAATAAAGGACAGGGATTAGCTGGGCTCTCCTGGCAGCACTGAATGGTCAATCTGAGGCTTGGAATGGGCTCATCAGTCAGTCTCTGCAGAGCAGTTCGCTCATGTTCTTTGCTCCCTGGGTGTCCCTCTTTGTGTGTCTCACTTTAGCCTTCTACCTCCACTCCCATCCTTCTTTTACAGCCTGCTTCTTTAATGACTAGGCTTGCAGGATCACCAGGCAGCAGACACCCCTCCTCTCTCTGCCTCTGAGGCTTGAAGTCTAAGCTCACTCTTCATGAGACAGCAGAGAATTCACAGGGAGACTGCTCTCAAGACAGGCACAGGAATTTCCTTCTGTTCATGGACTTACTGATTCACCACTTGGCTCTCTCTTCTACAGCCCTCTACATGAGGGCAAGTCCCACCTTTCTTCATGGGCTTCTGAGTAATGAGCCCATCCCTACCAGTGCTAAAACCTGGAGTGGGATCTTGATCTAGAGTGGGACACAGAGGGTTCGGTGCCTGCTGCGCCTCTTGGGCTACCAGAATTGGGTGCAAACTTTGCCTGCAGCAGCTGTGAAATGGTGATGAGATCCCAGCTAAGGATCCTGCCCTGCCTGTCAGTGCAGGAGCCAGCACAGTGGAAGTTTTACATGAGGCAGAGGCTGAAAGGGGCAGGGAAGAGAGGAAGGCAAGAGGTGAGGATCTACCTTCTGCAGAATAGCTGCAGGGAGAGAGCCAGAGGCAAAGCAGGAGCAGGCAGCAGTGAGCAGGGCAGGACAGGCACTTGCAAAGGGCCAGGGAAGTCTCCTCTGCCAGCATTTCCTACCTACATTTCTGTTCTCTCCACTTTGATCCCCCAGCAGCCTGTGACCGCATCCAAAGCCACCTGTGAAGAGAAATGTTTTCAGAGCATGGGGAGAACACCAGCCCTGGCCTGGCCTAGGTGCCTCACGGGGAGTAAGCACAGGGACATTAATTCAAGGCAGTTAACTGCAGGACTGTAAGGCAAAGTTATTAATTTTTATGTGCTATTGTGGGAGGCCCTTCAGAAACACAATTATTTCCCTCACTTTACTTCTGATTTGTGTTTGCTGCAGGGGTTTAGCATGGTTTAACTAGTCCATACTGGTTCAAGTGTGTAACCAACTCTGTTCTCATGTAGACTGGGTTTATGGCAACTCACTCAGACTGCAGAATACATTTCTTGTGAGAATCTCCTCTCTGGGGTAAGTACTGAAGCTTGGGGTATCTCAAAGCAGCGAGGAAGCTGGTCTAAGTGGTTCCTTCATGCTCCTCACACCATACTGTCTGCTACTCACCATGGCTGCCTGTGAGGACCCCGAAGTAAAGGGATCAGAGTCAAAAAAACAAAGAGAAGGAAAATCTCCCATTTTCTTCTGTGAAGGAGATATATTGTTACTGTATTCTGCAAACCAGTGTCTGGTTTTGAGGGACTGATGGCCTGAGCTTCTTTGTGGAGCCTCAGTACACTCCTTGCTCTGCTGTCTTCTCCCTGTGGAGGTACCTTTATCTCCTGGCTGATGCTTTTCCTCTCCAACAGAAGTTCAGAGAAGGCTCGATGTGCCAGGAGGCGCTTCGTGGTGGTCTGCACCAGCAGCTGGATGGCACTGGAGATGCTGGTCAGGGTGGTGAGGAGAAGAGAAGCGTTCTCCAACCGGTAGTAGCACACAGCATCTATCTCCAAGGTAACCATGTCTTTGGTCACCACCTAAGCAGAAGACATTAGGGGAGATGGAATTGGTTGTGATACCTCTAAGGTAGCACAGAAGAGCATACAATGAAGAGAATGATGAAGACTAGCTGTATGGTTAAGTCTTTGTAGTTTCCACCTCTGCTACTGACTGACCTTGGGCAAACTATAACTATGGATCTCAGTTCCCTGAGCAGCATCTTTGTGTCTCTCTCCTCAGTACAGCTGCTGAGCTAGGAACTGTGAGTAGGCTGTCATCCTGTGCTGTGTTTCCCTGCCCACTGCTGCCTGGTCCATGCCTGTTCTGAGAGCATAGGCTGCATCCTGAGGTGTACGCTCAATTATTGCATCTCCAGGATTTGCTGCACACCATGGGGGCGAGCCTGGAGGTGCTACCAGACAAGGACAGTCCCACTGGCAACGCAGCAGCACAGACAACACATCCTAAAAGGAGAAGAGGGACTGTGGCTACAGAGGTTGCAGGTTCAAGGATTAGAAGTGAGGGTTCAGACCTTTCTCCCAGGCCTGCACAGGAGCAGAGTACCATCCCTACACCATTGTATGATCTTAGTCTGAGCCCCTGTCCCTGCTGCATGCACTCCTCAGTATGGTGGGTAAAAAAAATCTGGTCCAGCATCTGTGGCCCAGCCACTCTCTGTTGGTGTATGTTATCACTAAAGCATGTCAAATTGAATGGGATTAAAAGCAGTAGTTTTAAAAAATAAGAGCATTCACTGGTGAATTTTTTGCCTTCCATTTTCTGAGGTGTTAGAGTTACTTAGAGATGTTTTTTCAAACTTTTCAGTGTAGGGATGAAGGCTGGAAGCATAAGGTGTAATGTTAAAAGAGATACAAAAAAATAATATAGAGAGAGTGTCAGCCATACCTGATGGAAGGGGACCTCTAGGGTTTTGAGGCGAAGGTCTATCTTGTGATAGGTGTCCAGACAGGGAAGGAAAAAGAAAAGGCCTGTGGGAGTAAGAGAAAGGCAGCTGCTGGTGATCAGAACAAGCACATTGCCCTTCCTGCTCTGGAGAACAGGGGAGAGTTTGGCATGTAGAACTACAAAGGAACAGCAATACATAGGCTCAAATCCTGAGGCTGCTTCCGTGATGGGAAAAGCCATTGGAAGCTATTGGTGCTAAGAAAAAGAGAGCAAAGACATCTCATCTCCTGTCTTGGAGGGTACCAGCATGTAAGCTTTGGTACAGCATGAAGAAGAGGAGTGACATGACTGTGGGGAGCTCAGTAAACACCTCACCAGGCCCTCTGGCTCTGCCAGGAAGGAGATGCCCAAGTCGGAAAACGATGGCTCGCTCGTACTCCCGCACCACCTGCAGAGGGAAACAAAAGCCGAGCTGGAGAGGAAGGCACGGGACTGGGGAAAGGGACCTCACTGGTATGGGAGAAAGTCTGTTCTGGGAAAGCCCTACAAAGGGAATATTTCATCAGGGGTAAGCTAGTGGCGTCATCTGTCACTGAGTCCCTTTACCCAAGCGGAGAACCTGGCCCAAAACTGCTGGCTGGCCTTGTGTGCGAGCAGTGTAGGAGCAGCCGTGAGGCAGCCCAAGGTTTGGTGAGGGCAGCCAAGGTTAGGGCTGCCCAGAGTTTCCCAGCATTCTGCTGTCCTCATAGCCTGGCCAAACTTGAACTCCTTGAGCTAAAATTTTCCATGTTGGTTGGTTGTTGCCTCCAAGGGAAGCATGTGTGTGTGTGTTCACACGTGTAAGATCTGAGCCATAATACCAACACTTGTTGAGAATAAGATGCACATGAAATTTCCTGAGAAGTGGGAATCAAGATGTGCCTCCTTGTAGCCATGCTATGAATCTGAGACAAGGGGAGGAAGAGGGCAAATCTGCTATTAACTGAGAGATCAATCTCTCTTAACATTTTCAGTTCAAAACCTATTGACCCTCCTGGTGCAATGCAGCCATCTCTGGGCTGGGTAGGCTGAAGGTTATGTTTGAAAGGGAACAGGCCTGCAACTGGTTTTAAAAAAGAGAAACCTAAGCCCCTGCCTGCTGATATTTGTTAGGCAGTGGCTGGAGCCCTGTGCAGCCCTCTGCAGCAGCAACATGTGATAAAGGATAAGTCAAACTTAATGATGAGTTGAAGAAGTATAAGTAGGGCCTTAGACCAAGAAAGCTTTATGCTCACATCCAACATGTGCCAAACCAGTGAGTTACATCCACATCAGACACCACATGCTAAACCTAGAGAAGCACAATGGCTATTCTTACCTTCATGCAGAACCAGACAGAAATGGGGAAGGTCATTATGACAAACAGGAAAGACAGGATGGTCAGAAGCCACTCACAGATGCCCAGACCTGGAGACTTCACACCTAGGGAGAAATCCAACATGACTGTGTTAGGAAAGGACTGTTCCCAAAATACTGATGGCCTGACAAGTGCCTGCACAGATCAGCTTCAGTGTTGTTCTTTGCCTAGACCCAGTGTAAATGAACCACTTGGCTCTCTCTGGAGCTGTGGTAAAGATTACTTAGTGCCCCAGGTGGCTAGGAGCTGCCAGGATGGACTGATAGATTTTCTCTGCTTTACTGGCAGAAATTGAACCATGCTTCTCTGTAGTGCCTTGACTGGAGAGCAGCCTTTAGCTTGAAGATCTGTGGCTATCAAGCAGTGTCAAAAGGCTCAGAATGGGCAACTCGCTGGCTGAGCTGGGATCCAGAAGCTTGTCTGGAAAGATAACCTGATGCAAAGAGAAAGATTGTAAATAAGAGGTTGTTTTCAACATGCACAGCCTGAAGTGCCCTTCTCTATCAGAGTATCTCAGATCCTTTTGGAACAGGATTTTTGTGGCATCCCAGCTCCTTAATGCAGTGGGATGAAGCCACTAGTGCTGCTGAAATCTCCCTGAGCTCCACGGCAGTCACACCAAGGTGCTGGAGGCTGACCAGGGTGGTCAGCCCCAGATGAATGTTACCTTCTACATCTCCCTAGAGTGCGGGCCATCTTGATCTGGCTGCTCTTTATTGTGCTCCTGCCTGAAGAAAAATCTGCAGGTATGGCATGCAAATAGATAGATTACTTCTGGGTGTACTTAGACCCAGAGAGTGGACCAAGTTTTCTAGCAGTGAAGTTAGAATCCCTGTATCTCTCCCACTCTGAATCCCTCCTAGCCTTCCATCCCTGCCCCTTTGTCTTTGGAGCTCTTTGCAGAGCCAGCAGGTCCTGAAGGAAGTTCAGATCCCAAGAACCTGCATGATCACTAGAGCTCTGCAGCACTGCTCACTAGCTGGCATTCCTGTGATCAAAGCAGAAAGAGGCAGTTGAGAAAAATTAGTTCCCAGAGAGACAGAAGCATGTCTGAACCTTTGTGTCACTCCAGGGCAGCAGGGAAGTGACCCTGGCTCCTGTAATACGCATCCTGACAAAGCACTGATGGTGCTCCTTCCTGTTGTGGCAGGCTGGGAGTCTGCCTAGTACATGGCCTGGAGAGGAGCTGCTCTGGAGGGTTAGCTGGAAGGGGAGATACAACAGTGCATCTCAAGCACTGTTCTTCCCTGCAGCACAGTTCTTTGGGCTGTGAACTGTCACTGAGGCTAATTCTGTCCACCTAAAGAAAAGGAAGAGAATAGAGCGTGAAGAGAACTGGGAAGCAGTGAGCTGAAGCATGAAGGATGCAACTGCTTGTTGCAAAGTTCATTGCTTTGCTAGATGGTGCTGATCAACTTGTCCTGACTGCAGAAGCTGGCTGGGAGGCTGGCTGATCTCTCCCATCCGCTGTCCTGAGGATAACCACATGTCTGTGCAAGGTGTGTGTGATGACACTCACCAGGCAGAGAGCAGAGTCATACTGTGACCACACAGGGTCAAAGAGCCCCCAGCTTTCCTGCCCCTTCCCTTCCATAAGCCATACCTTCCTCTTGCTGCTCGCTGTCCAGCAACGCCATTGCCTCCATTTCTTCATCAGATATCACATCATCCACGTCCACCACTGTGGATGTGTGTACTCTGCCATCAGCCCCTGTGGTGCTCCTGATCTCCTTTGCTTTCTCCTGCTTTATGTCTTCTACTCCTTTGCCAGCTTCTCTGCTGCTCTCCTTCTTCTCTCGTTTCCTCTGTGTGGCTGGGGACTCTCTGCGTCTCCTGTGAGACTCCCTGGAAGAGCTCCGAGACCTCTTATCCATCCTCATCTGTGTCGAGGAGCCTGCAGCTGCCCGTGGGAGTTGGGTGAATTCGTGCTTGAATTTATTGCTGCAGGCAGGAAACCCAGGCAGGGGGGGAGAGAAGGGGAGGTGTCAGATCAAGGAGGCTTGTTTCAAGTTTATCACAGGCTTGTCAGAGATAATGGACAGTGAAGTGAGCAAGCTGTTTCCCAGCTGCTCTGCTGTCATCACACATTGCTGTGGAGATGGGGAGGAAGGTTAGACCTGGCCAGGATGGACTCCAGGAGGACATTCTGTTTGCATCTTCCTGCCTTTGGAAATAAAATACAATCTAATGCACTCCGATGAGTTTCTGCAAAGCTGTTGAAAAGCAACCTAAAAGTAACTGTCAGATGTGTCACCCCAGAGACCTCACTCAAAGGGTGAGAGTGGCCTAGAGCAATAAACACCAGAGTGAAAAAGCTTTCCTGGTGAGACCAGTGGAGAGGGTTTTGCAGAGAAGGGCTGGGTGAGTAGCAGCTCTCGGAATCCCTTTGGCTGGCACAGTGGAGGGACAGTGGCAGCAAGCCCCCTCTCTCTAGGGTCACCTCACATTTTAGTAGGGAAGGAAACTAGCTGGTCCCAGTTCAGCCATGAACTGTCCTGAATGGTGCAAAGCATGGAGGCCATGGCAGGGTTAGAGCTGTTCACCTGAAATGGCTAAAAGAGTTTGTGCATAAATACCTCTCTAGTTTTCCACAGCAGGGGCGTAGCAGAGCAAACACACAAGCTTTTTCTTGTCCTGCCACACAGCCTGTGGTGACACCTGTGGGAACCTCTGCAAGAAACACTTTAGAAGTGTTTTAAAGTCACTGATCATATGAAAGAAACCAGCATCTGGCTAGAAATCATACTACACCAGGACAAAGCAGTGACTTCCCTGTTGAGGAGGTAGTGCTGAGCTCAGGGATACTCGGGCTCTGGTGTGGGGGAGTGGCTGGAGGGAGCCAGGAAGCTGGCCAGGGAGGTGCTGCTCTTGTTTTTCCATGGATTCTTGCTTTATTGGAGACTTGCGGCACACCCCGAGTCAGGATATTGCAGGCAGGGAGGGCAGCAGCACCGGCTCTCTGCTCGGTCATGCTGGGTGCCTCGTCAGCAGCTCACCGGGGAAGCAATGGATGGAGGGGGCTGATGGCAGAGGAAAAAAGTTGGAAAATGAGGCATAATTAATAAATTCATACAGTGTCTGTATTTGCTTTGGAAGTTGTGGTGCTTTAACTTGGCTAGCAGCTGGACACAGATCATTGACTCTCCCCTCACCAGGGAACAGGGGAGAGAATTGGAAGGGTAAGGGTAAAGAGACTTGTAGGTTGAGATAAGAACAATTTAATAATTGAAATAAAATGAAAATGTAAATAATTAATAATTACAATAATGATGAAATATACAAATGAGTGATGCATGGTGCAGTTGCTCACCACCTGCCAACCAAGCCTGGTCTATTCCTGGATAATGAGTCCAGAGGAGCAACAATCCCAAAACCAAAACTGTAATTCCAGAAAGTGAGAGCCTGAGTGAGAGAGCCCTCATTAATATACTGAACATGACATTATATGACAGGGAATATCACATTGCCACATCCAAATGCCAACTTGGGTTTTTATTTTAATTTTAATATTTTAATTTTAATATTCCCCCTGCCCTCAGTCCTTTGCACTTGCAGACTAGCAAAACATGGGGAAGTTGGAAAGTCCTTTGACTTCCAGTGGCAATTGAAAACATCAGTATGTTATCATCATTCTTCTCTTAACAAATCCTACAGTAAAACCAAAACACGGTGTTGTTCTAGCTGCTAAGAAGAAAACTGGCCCTGTCCCAGCTGACAACCAGGACAGAAGTGCTCCAGAGGCCTTTCTGTGTTTCTGTCACTTGGTCAGCGTGGGGCAGGGGAGATGGTCTCCAGCTGCTGAAAGGGCAGGTGGTGTTTTGAGCAGCAGCAGCAAATGGTGGCTGGTTCTGGCTGGGCAGCACAGACTCCGGTTGATTTCTTGTCAGAAGATATTTAACACCTACAAACCTGAAACTTTCTGGGTTTTGTCTGATGTTTAATTCAACTAGTGGGTCCTGACAACTCCTTCCTCATGGGATGTTTTCGGCTGCTACCTCAGGTTGAGGGAGATGCTTTGAGAGCATGTGCTGGTGAACTTGCAACCTCTGCCATCCCAAAATCCAGTCTCGGCTCACCATGTCATATGGAAATCAACCACACAGTTGAGGTCTCTCAAATGACTGCAAACCTTCAGGAAATGGCCATCACAACCCAGTTCACCACGCTCTTTGGCCTGGGGGAAGTCACTCAGCGTCTCTGCTGTGGATTTTCCTCTCAGATGGGACTACAAAAAAATAGAAGTCTGCTCTTTAATACCATGGCATTTGGGTTGAAATATTGTCTTTCGTAATGTGTTAACTTTTCCTGGGGGGAGGGAAACACCTCAGGTTTTCAGGCAGGAGAAGGCAGGGGTGGCAGCTCAGTCCCACAGCCCCGTCCCTCAGCCGTGTCCTACAGCCCCGTCCCTCAGCCCCTGTCCCTCAGCCCCCGTCCCTCAACCCCTGTCCCTCAACCCTGTCCCTCAGCCTTATCCCACACCCCTGTCCCTCACCCCTGTCCCTCAGCCCCGGCCCTCAGCCCCTGTCCCACACCTCCGTCCCACACCCCTGTCCCTCAGCCCTGTCCCTCAGCCCTGTCCCTCAGCCCCCGTCCCTCAACCCCTGTCCCTCAGCCCCGTCCCTCAGCCTTATCCCACACTCCTGTCCCTCACCCCTGTCCCTCAGCCTTGTCCCACACCCCTGTCCCACACCCCTGTCCCACACCCCCGTTCCTCACCCCTGTCCCTCAGCCCCGGCCCTCAGCCGCTGAGGGAACCACGACCGTCGTTGCCACCCCCTCCGCCCGCGCGGCGGCGCCCTAACAGCCCCGCTACAATGCGGAAGGGCGGGGGGGAGCCGCCCTCGCGCCCCGGAAGGGAGGGAAAGGCAGCGCACAGGCTCAGAGGCAGGGTCGTGCGCGAGGCGATGCGATGGCGGGGTGCGTGCGGGCGGGACCGACCCCCTGGGGCCTGGGGGCGGGGCATGGGAACGTCTGGAGGGGACAGGGACCCTGCAGAGCCCTGAGGGACACCCCCAGGCCCGGGTTCAGGGGCGCAGCGCAGGGATCCCTGTGAGGGGCAGAGAGATCTGGGGTCGGGGGATCCCGCGGCAGCGGTTTAGGGGTGCGGGGGGCTCTGTGTAGCGGTTTGGGTTTGCAGAGGGCAGTGTCTGGGGCAGGGGTGTGGGGACACACTGAGCTCTGTGGGGATGCAGTGCTCACAGGGGCCGTGGTCCCATGGGGACAGGCAGCGAATGCAAGAGGAGCCGTGATCATAGTTGGGACAGGGGGTGCTGGGGGGTGGCAGCTCCAGGGGGGTGGGCAAGGAAGTACAGGGCTTGGTAGGTAGTGGCTGTTGGTGACCCTGGCTTGCTGCCCTCTTCCCCCCCATCAGCTTTCGGCTGCTAAGTGCTAAAAAGTCTTGTGCCCGTGTTGGAGCAGCTGTGGTACAAGTTGTTCTCCACTTGCTTTTGTTTCTCCTTTAGTGCAGACATGTCGAAGCAGGTGCAGGTTATGGAGGTGCTGAAGAAGGAGGTGAGATCGCTGCTAGTGGCTGCTAAAGAGGGCTTAACCCCAGAGCAGCTGGAGCAGGAGTTCATGGCCATGATCGGCAAACCTCTTCCTCTAAGTGACCTGGGCTTCCGATCCACCTTGGAGCTGGTGGCAGATATGCCTGAAGTTGTCAGAGTCTGTCCTTATGAGAAAGGCACTTTTATCCTCAAAGGTGAGGGGTTTTTTTTCCTTACTGGGGGAGGATTTGTTTGGAACCACATACTAGTACGAAGTGATGCTCCAAAATGGGGATGTGGAGGATGAATTCACAGAGCTGTAGGTCACATATCTCTGTTATGCTTTTTCTCATACAGCTTTGTTTAATTTCTTGGTTTTGATGTTTCTTACTGTATTTTGATCTGCCTTTTAATGCTTTTCCACTCTTCCCTCTTGAAAAATCACACAGGCTTCCAATTATGTTTGTTCATTTTGTATTCTGCACTTAGTTTAGAAACTACAGTGACATTTCTTATGGGTACAGTAGGACTGGTAAGCTTCACTTTTCCTGTAAATGCAGACTGCAGCAGGGATGGGGCCTCTTGGGAGAAGTTGTAAATGTTTCCCTACCTGACCCCATGGGATGTTTAGTCTGTACCAAAGAACCTTTTTCATTTTCCTTCTCTTTGGGGAAGAGCTGTAGAAACAAATGGTAGGTGCAAAGAGTTGATTGGGAAGGGTGAAATGGTATTTTTTTGGTGCTACAGAAAGACAAGAAAAAGTTGTTTAAAAGCATGGAAGAGAGCTGGGCTGCTCTCCTGGGAGACCTTGTCTGGGCAGGTGGGTGCTCCATTGTGGGGTTTACTGTGATTCTGGCTGAGGGGGGCAAGGAGCCAGTTACTGTTTTGCCATCAAAACTCATAGCAGCTGGGTTTCCTGTTGTGATCCCATATCCAAGAATTTGACCTGCCTTCCTACCTGCACCTGAATTTATAGGAATGAGGGTGCAGATTGGTTGTTGACTGTTAAATCAAAGGGACAGGAAAAGTGGTTACCCTGCTGGAAATCAGCCAGGGTTTAGTGTGATTGCTTTTGAAGGAGACACCTGCTTCTGTAAAGGCTGGGGGGGAGGAGGAAGGGTGAGGAGCTTTGCCTTTTGGTAGTCTAATTGTTTCTTTCTGCTGTAGCCATTGCAGATGAGACCACCAAAGCCATAGCCCAACTGGTTGCCAGGCAGAAGAGAAGTACTAAGGCACAGAAGGGCACTGCTTGGAAGGCAGGTGCTGCTTCTCCTCTGAAGAATTCACAGAGTTCCCCTCGGAGACGCAGGGCTCCTGTCCTGCCGGCGACGGTGAAGGCTGAGCTGCAGGATCTGCTGAGCTCCTCACCGCTTTTGCTGATGGACTTTCATAAGGCCTTCTTCAGACGCTTTGGACGAGCCTTCCAGTACACACAATATGGATTTTTCTCCATGTCTGAAGTCCTCAGAAGTGTGTCTGATGTTATTGTGGTTGAGCAGACGAGAGAAGGTCCTTTGCTGACCCTGAAGAAGTGCCTAGCAAGTGAGATAGAGAAGGAAGAGGTGCTGCAAGGTGAGGGGCAAGAGGAGGTGCTGCAAGGTAGGGCGCAGGAGGAGGTGCTGCAAGGTGAGGCACAGGAGGAGGTGCTGCAAGGTGGGGAGAAGGAAGAGGTGCTGCAAGGTGAGGAGAAGGAAGAGGTGCTGCAAGGTGAGGAGAAGGAAGAGGTGCTGCAAGGTGAGGAGAAGGAAGAGGTGCTGCAAGGTGAGGAGAAGGAAGAGGTGCTGCAGGAGGAGGTGCTGCAAGGTGAGGCTGTATATTACTTAACTGAACACTCATAGCTCTCTCAAGCACTGTGGCCAAGCAGCTGTGTTCCAAGTGGATGTTGCTGCATTTCCAGTCACTATAGTAGTCCCAGTTCCCCTTGGTTCCCCTTGAATTCTCATGAATATGGTGGCTGTGAATGTTGCAAGATGAGGAAAACAGCACCAATGCTTTTGGATTTTATTTTCACATCTTCTCTTTCTGCTTAATAAATAGCACTGCATCAGTCCAACAAATAACAGTGAAATTATTGTCTTTGCAGCAGCACCTGCAGTTGAGATGCCTCCTCTGGAACCCAGCTGTGAGATGGAGAGCTTCCATCTGACAGCAGAAGAGAAGGGCTGTGGGGTGCTGCAGGAGCAACTGTCGCAAGGGGTTTGTCGTGACAGCAGAGAGCCGAACTGGAAGTTTTCTCTAGGTTACCACTCTTTCTTGGTGTGAGGTGAAAGAAAGGATGTTGAGCCTGTTCAGAGTATGAACTTTCTGAATGTGTGTGTAGGACTGGAATTTCTAGTCATTCCAGGCAACAGATAACAAAGCTCGAAGGCTCTCCTGAAGGTTTGCTCCAGAGGCTGTTAAAGCCTTTCCAATGCCCTGTTTGAGACTGAAGGTTTAGCACTAGTCTGAAAGGCACAGCTCCAGTATTCCACAAAACAAACCAGAAGAGTCTGCAGGTGTCCTCAGCATTCCCATGACAGCTATGAGAGAAGGCAGAAAATCACATATAGTTCCTGCCAAACCCCTGACTTCTCTGAGGAAAATTCATTTTAGCATCATTCTAGCAATTGATTTAACCCTTAGCACACTTACAAAAGCAAGTAGGTTTTGGTTTTAAATTTATCCATAACTGAAGGATGCCTTTCAAGTGAATCTTTATGAGTGTGGTGGCTGTGAGTGTTAAGAGATGAGGAAAACAGCACCAATGCTTTTGGATTTTATTTTCATGTCTTCTCTTTCTGCTTAATACGTAGCACTGTATCGGTCCAGCAAAGAATAACGGTGAAATTATTGTCTTTGCAGCAGCACCTGCAGTTGAGATGCCTCCTTTGGAACCCAGCTGTGAGATGGAGAGCTTCCATCTGACAGCAGAAGAGAAGTCAGAGCCAGTGGAAGCACAAGCAGTAGATTTGGATGATGGCTTCAAACAAGTAAGTGGCTGGTGGAGCTATCTGTAAGCTGGGAGGTGATGATCTTTACTGCCTTTGTTTCTGTTGGGTTTACATTGCTGATGCACTGGTGCTTCCAAGAATTTTTGTACCTGTTTTAGATGAGTCTGGAGGTGACCAGAATCATACTGACCTGGTTTATAGCTTTGTATGCCATCCAGACTAGGTCTTTTTCTTGTTTCTTTCTGGTCTTGAGAGCTGTGTTGCAGATCATCCAGGATCAATTAAGTGTGATCTTGCTCCCTGATAATAGTGATGATACCTTTTGGTGTACTTACTGGTAATAGGACTTTAACAACTTTGTTCTCTGACTAGCTGTGTGGAATTTCCCCTGCTGCAGTAGGCAGGATTTAAGTGTCAAGCAGCTGTGTGACAGGGCTGGGGAATGGTCCTCAGAAACTTTGATTCCTGCAGAATGGTCCTCAGAAACCTTGATTCCTGCAGAATGGTCCTCAGAAACCTTGATTCCTGCAGAATGGTCCTCAGAAACCTTGATTCCTGCAGTCTCTACTATTTGATTGGACTTTGAAAATTTGGATTTTTTTTGTTTGTTTAGCAGTGTATTTTTAGAAAGAGTTGGAGAAGAACAGTACAGAGGCTCTGAACTGCCAGACCTGATGGGGAGAATTTGTTTGTACACCCCTTTTTAATTTTTTTTTTTATTTTGAGCATCTTTAGACCTTCCTTTTCTCAGGAAAATCCTCCTAATGAGAATTGTTTCCTCTACCAACCTTATCTTGTGGCTGTATGTACCTGTATGGTTGGAGTGCAAAGGCAGGGAAAGAGTTCCAGGAATTCTTCCTGAATTTGGTGTTTTCTTCCCTAATGAACTTGGAAGCCTGGGACTATGGGTTGGACTTTGTGCAGCACTAGATAAAACACACCATTTAGCCATTTTTGGCAGGCTGTTCTGATCCTTTAAAGAAATTTTAGTTTGGTGTGATGAAGTTCACAGGGAGTTCCCCTAGATCAAATAAAGTCAGCTTGTGGGAAGGGTAGGCAAGGAGGTATGTGGTCCTGGTGAATTGGATTTTTTTTGTTCTTACATATCACAAAGGGAACCTGTTTAAAAATTCTAGCAGAATAAGTCTGTATACAACCAGTAATCCTCACAAAACACCAAGCTTGCCATTTTGTTTTTAAAAACTCCCTAAAGGGGAGGAAAGCAGGTTGGAATGTGTCACTCTGTGTGTGCAGTGGACATCAGGTGCTGTGAGGTACAGGGGAAAGGCGTGACCTGATCGCTGCCCTGCTGCGAGGTACCCGAGTATCCATTGACAGGAGACTGAGTCGATCTGCTTGGCCATGAGAAAAGTAACGTATATAGAGCTCAGCAGCTCTTCCTGCCGCCCTGGGCAGAAGGAAAGGTGTCACCCACATCACACTGCCAGCTGCCAGTCCAGCTCTCCTGGTTTCACTGGGATAATTTTCTTCTTGGTGGCTAGAATAGCTGTGTTCTGGTTTTGATATGGGATTTGTTATGAGAAGAATGTTGGTAAGGTACTGATGTTCTTAGGTGCTGCTGGACGTCCAAGGTCATCGTGTTTGGGTAGTTTGCAAGTGCAGAGGACTGGGAGTGGGGAAGTGCAGTAATTAGCAAACCCCCAAATTGGCATTTGGATATGCCAATGAGATATTCCATCTCGTATCACATCATGGTCAGTATATGAACAAGGGTTGACCAGAAAGCGGAGATGATATCTCAGGGTTCCCTCAGGCTCTCACTCTTCTGAGGTTGCAGTTTCAGTTTGGGGACTGTCCCTGCTCCAGGATCACTGGCTGGCACAGGCTGGGCATCGGTCAGTGGGTGGTGAGCAGCTGTACTGTGCATCACTCACTTGTATATTCTATTACTGTTGTTATTATTATTTCATTTCAATTACTAAATTGTTTGTATTTCAACCCACGAGTCTCTTTACCCTTATCCTTCCAATTATCTCCCCTACTCCCTGGGTGGGGGCAGAGAGTGAGACAGCAGCTGGGTTTGGCTCCAAATCAAAGGAATGAAACCACCACACCAGCTTAGGGCAAGGACTTACCCTGTCTTGCAAGCCATACCTTGTAAACCTAGTTATACAGTGAATTCTCTTGGTTTATCTTTTTATAATTTTGTTGCTTGTTTGTAAATATGTTTTTAAGTATGTCTTCTACATCTTCCACAGAAATGTATGTTGTCCCTACCAATGTGTGAGCTAGATTATAAAGATCATGTGTGCCCCTAAGAGTCTGATCCAAAGAGCATTCTCAGAGCAAATCTGTCCCATAGAAGTGCCACTGTTCACAGGCACTTCTTGGAGGAAATCCATGAAATGTGAGGATTTTTCAGAGGTGATGCTGCTGCTGCTGCTCAGGGAGGAACTCCCTCAGTTGCTCTTTAGCTCAAAAATGTTGACTCACTGTTTAACTTGATGTTTTAGATAAAATTTTTAACTAAAAAACAATTCAAGGGCATTAAACCTTGCTTAGTCTGGAGAAGGAGAGACTCTTTATCTGCTTCTCTAAAAAATGGTTAGGAGAGCCTGTTTTGCAAAAACTCATTGCTTGCAGTTGGATTTAGCCAGACAAGAGTGGGGTCTGTGCTGGAAGACAGATTTCCCATCCATTGCCTGATGTATAATGCAGTGGTAACTGGTAGCATATTCATGAAGAGTAAAACTGGAATAATTTTGACTTCTGATTATTGGAAAAGTGCTGTTTGGCACAAAAAAGCTCTTGAGGCAGTGAAAGTGGCTGATGCTTGATTAAGGTTCCCATCCACACTAGTTCAAGTGAAATAATGTTTTCAGCAGTTAAAGAATAGAACAGAATTGTAAGCTGTGCTAACAACTCCTGTACAAATGTGTCTAGAATGTGTGGCTTTTGTTTGTTTTTATCCTTGGGAAATAGCTCCAGTGTGAAAATGAGATGGGTTTGTGCCTTCTGTCACTTCTGAATCATTTTCAGATAGTTTTCCTGGTTCAGTCATGTACTCTGTCATGGTCACAGAACACAGAAATAGCATCTTTTGGGTAAAATCCAACAAACAAGTGGGTTGTGTTTGGGTTTTTTGATGAGTTTTTTGTTGGGTTTGTTTTTTTGGTTTTTTTTAAGCAATATCCATTCAATACTTTTGTGTAAATATGTGATGTGGATTCAATTCCTCTCCTTTATTTCTTGCAGGAATATAAGCAAGGTATTTTTGTTGCATTCTTCTTTGCAAAGGCAGGGGGGAAAGAAGGGAAGAAGAGATTGTGTAAATGAATGAAAGTTTTAATCCAAGTTTGTGCCATTTGTTAGGTTTCTTTTATATTCAGTAATTCATGGGCTCCCAAGAAAGCAGAACTATTTATTACTTAATGGAAAGGCCAGTTATGTGTGTTCAGTGCATGCTGAGACATCTGAGTGCCACCTTCCTCTTATCCCGTTGTAGCCTCGAGATTTGGAGCAGTCCCTACTAGCCAAGTTGATAATGACTCCAGAAATCCCCCCAGATGCTGTTCAGGGCAGAAGCCTCTGCAGTTTACCACAGCTGGAGAGAAGGTGCTTGGTGGGAGTCTTTGTGGAATTCATCATCTCTCCTGGCCAGTTCTACATCCACATCTGCAGCAAGGACTCCTCTGACAAACTGCAGGATATGATGATTGAGATGAGGTGCGGGCATGCTCTGCTGGTTCAGTAGCACTACCCAGTGTCTGTGTGTGTCTGTGTGTGTCTGTGTGTGTCTGTGTGTGTCTGTGTGTGTCTGTGTGTGTCTGTGTGTGCTGAGGGAACAGGCACCCAGCTGGCAGCTGTGCTCACTGCTGGCTTGATTACTCAATACAGATTCCGGTGCTGTACTAAAACACAAACTCATCATGCTTAGCCATTCCTTTTAATTACCAAACAAACAGTGTGGTTAGTAGCAGTTTATGGTTGTTTGACTGTGTCCTAGACAGTCCTAAATTTTAAAAGGCTGGAAAGGTTATGGAAAGGAACTTCAGGGTTCCTCCACACCTCTCTGTTGTCTGTGCTACCATTGCTAATGTGCTCAGTTAAATCTTTCACTTCCATTTCCAGCACTTATGGAAAAGCACCAGGTAATAGGCCTTTGTCATACCTATATTTGAAAGCAGATCTCCATCAGTGGCTTTGTTTGTGTCAGTTACATTATGTATTTGGGATTGTATTCCACCACAGCAGTGCTACAGTTGTTAATTGTGTGCCAAAGTAAATGCTTGGTGTCCGGGGGACAGATGTAAGTGTGATTAGAGATTGTGCAGGCAGATACCGTGTGTATGAGCCAGTGCTTCAGAACCTGGATCATAAGAAGCACTGACAAGGTAATGTTAAGAATTAATAACTAGAATGGCTGTATTTAGCCCCTGATTAATCCCCATTCATTAACTTTTTGTTGGACCCCAAGAATATCATTCAAATGTTCAAAGTTTGCATTTTTATTGATGTATTGCATTATATTTGAATATAAGTGTAGGAAAACAGGGATGTAAAGCATCTATTAAAACAGCTCCTGAAAATTCATGTCCTGGGAACTTTGAGAAATGAGGATTCCTCAGAAGCCCTGTATATTTCCCTTTCTTCACCTCCTGCATCCTACCAAGTGCAGTTTTTCATTGTGATCTTTTGCAGACACTGTTACTCAAATAAACTTGTTTCTGATCGTTATATCATGCCTGAGTCCTCAGTACGGCCTGGGCAGCTTTGCTGCGTGACGGTCTCGAAGTGGTGGTACCGCGTTGTCATCCACCGTGTGATCAGTGACCAGGAGGTGGAGGTGTTCTACCCGGATTACGGAAACCTCGAAACTGTCCGAAAGTCTTGGCTCAGGTTCCTCAAGTAAGTAACTTACACATGGGTGACAGGCTCACAGGATGGCTGAAGTTGGAAGAGACTGCTGGAGGTCATCCTGTCCAACCTCCTTGGGCCACCTAGAGCAGGCTGCCCAGAACCATGTCAAGACAGCTTTTCAGTGTCTCCAAGGATGGAGACTCCACAACCTCTCTGGGCAATCTGTTCCAGTGCTTGGTCACACTCATGGTAAAGTGCTGCTTTCCAGCTGGTTGGCCCCCAAAATGTACTGGTACATGGTGGTGTTCCTCCCCAGGTGCAGGACTTAGTTGCTGAGTTCATGAGATTCCTGTCTGCCCAGTTCTCTGTCCTGTTGAGGTCCCTCTGAATGGCAGCATGACCCTCTGGTGTATCAACCACTCCTCCCCGTTTTGTATAATCTCCACACTTGCTGAAGGTAGACTCTCCCCCATCATCCAGATCATTAATGAAGGTGTTGAGTAGTATTGGACCTAGTGTTGACCCCTGGGGTACACCACTAATTCCTGGCCTCCAGCTAGACTTTGTGCCACTGATCACTAGTCTCTGGGCCTGCCCTTCAGCCAGGTCTCAGTCTACCTCACTGTCTGCTCATCCAGTCTGTACTTCCTTAGCTTCTCCATGAGGGACTTACAGGACACAGTATCAAAACCCTGACAGAAGTCAAGGTAAACAATACCCACTGTTCTCCTACACCTACCAGGCTTGTCATTTCATGGTAGAAGGGTGTCAAGTTGGTCAGGCATGAGTTGGTGAATCCATACTGACTTCTCCCAGTCACCTTGTTTTTCATGTGCCTAGAAATGGTTCCCAACATTAGTTCTTCTGTCACCTTCCCAGGGTTCAAGGTGAGGCTGGCTGGCCTGTCTTTCCTCAGAAAGACATCCCAGCATGCAGATGTCCCAGAAAGGATCTGGGTTTTTATTCCTTTAGTGGTGCCTTGTAGGCACTTCCTTGCTTACGTGCTAATACTTGGGGTGACGTTGTTGAAGACCTGTTTTGCTAATCACTGTGGGTCCTTTACTAATCACTCTGGGTGCTTTGCTAATCAGTCCTGCCCATGACCCTCACAGTGACTTTGGAATAAATCCTTGTTTCTGCCTTCATTCCTCAGTCTTTCCTCTTGCCACTTCCTGTCACTTTGGGGCAAGCTCCCTAATCCTCCTTCCTGGCTTCCTGGAATAGGTGTAAACATCTTCCTGAGCGGCTGGCAGTCCGAGCAGGGTGCATTTGCAGCATCAGAGGTACTTGTTCTCCTCTGCAATTCAGTACCTTTTCCACATTTGCTTGTGCCTCTCATTTGCCTCTATTCATGCCTGGCCATTGGCATTCTTTGGTTCAAAAGCTGTTGCTCTCTGTCCATAACTCTGTAATCATATGGGATTATGATGGGAAAGAAGCTTGGCAGGGGAAGGCATCAGGGACCAGTTGTTACTGCTGCTCCTGCTGTGCCCATTCTCTGTGTATGGAGTGCTTCCTAAAGCTGCTGTTGGGTGTTCTTCATAAGTGCAAAATCTCATAGGTGCCTCTCTATTCCTAAACTGGTTTTAAAACCCAGAAGAGGAGGAAGTTCTGCTCCTCTGCCTGGTTTTGCTCTGTTCTTGCTGCAGTGCTGATGGCTTTGTTTTGTATTGTAGGTGGTGCTACTTGAAGCTCCCTGCTCAGGCCGTCCCGTGTTCCTTGGCGTGGGTGAAACCCGTGGAGGTATTTGTTCACATGCAGTGAGCCATCAAGTAGAGGTTGGCTTTTTCTCCTGATAAGGGTGAACATTTGGATTAATTTAGCTCCCATCAATGTTGACAGCAGAATTGCTGCAGTTATGTTCAGCAGAGCATGGCTGTGTACGTCTATCTCTGCAAGTGATCACCCTTCCACTGTCTCTTTTCCTTATGATCAGAATATTCTTAGTTATGTTGTTATTTAGAAGAAACAGGTAGCTATATTCTTAATTATGTTGTTATTTAGCAGAAACAGGTAGCTACTGTTAAGCAAATGGGCAAATTTGTTTCTTCTCCTGACAGTAGTTCTCAAAGTTCCTTCTGAAGGAAGGAGCTGGTAGCTCCAGCCCTCTGTTTTAAATATTTCTTCTGAGATGGGGCTTTAAGTGAGTTGATACGATGCAATCAGCATAGCCAAAGAATTATGGAAGTGATAAGAAAGTTCCTCTGTGCTGGAAAACCTCTTGGTGAAGAAGCCTGAGGAATACAATCTCAGAAGGAAAGTATGTAAGCAGAGGTGCTGCTTCTGTGTTTTAAAGACTTTACTTTTAAAAAGTTATTTCCTCTGGTTTTTTTGAAGGTGAAAGAATCATAGTTTTAATTGTGGTGAGGCTTAGCAGCTTCTTAAAAACTTTTGACACTTTTAATGTTTATAATCACGTGACTCCAGGAATTAAAAAAAATAAAATAAAAAAAAAAAACAACCCAAATGATAAAATTGCAACAGAACAAACAACTATTTTAGGCAATTATGATAAAATCACTGGTGAATCCCATTGAACCGTGTTTGGAAATAGGTATTTAGGGTGAAAGGGCATTCCCAGTGTAACTAGCATTGCAGGCTTTGGGGTAGTTTGATTTAGTTCAGTGCTGGGAAGCTTGTCTGCCTGATCTCCCTGTATTTGTCCCTAGCCTGACCCAGCCTAATTGCCTTTTTGACAAGAGCCCACAAGCAAAAGTCTCAGGTGGTGGGTGTTGATCTGTTTATAGTAACTTTATATTCTTGTTTCTTCTTCAGGGTACGTGGTCCAATGCAGCAACTCTCCTATTCAAGAAGCTGTGTGGCTCCAAGCTGCTTGTGGGCATTGTGGATGAATATGTGGATGGTGTTTTGCATCTCTTCCTGTGTGACACATCCACCAAGGAGGATGTCTACTTCCACTGTGTCTTGAGGGATGGGGGATGTGCTGAGATCTGCGGAGAGAACATTCCTTCCCAGGTCAGGAGGAAGATGTGTGCTGCTGAAAGGAAGGGCAGAGAAAGGATTGGTTGGGTGCTTGTAATGGGAAGATCTTTAGGTTGAAGCAAGTAGTTTTGTGAAGAGCAAGACTAGTATTCCCTGCTTTCCTGTAACTTACCATTTTGTGATGGCATCCCATGGTGTCTAACCCTGTGGTGAGATTTTGCTTTTTCATTAAGATGGAATCTCATGATACAGCAGAGATGTTCTGGTTTAGGAGAACAAATTATTTTCATCTTCATAGAATTACAGACTGGTTTGGGTTGGAAAGGACCTTAAAGCTCATCCAGTTCCACCCCCCCTGCCATCAGCAGGGACACCTTCCACTAGACCAGGTTGCTCAAAGCCTCATCCAACCTGGCCTTCAACACTTCCAGGGAGGGGGCATCCACAACTTCCTTGGGCAACCTGTTCCAGTGTTTCACCACCCTCACAGTAAAATCTTGTCTTCTAACAGTGGATTAGAAGGTTTTGAGTATTTTTCTTAAAGTTGATTAGCTTGTTAGTATTACAGATTCATCTGGAGATGACTCACATCTTGCATAAATGACATGGAAAAGTAAAATTACTATAGATGTTCTGAGCATAAGGCCAAACTGAGCTGGAATTGAGAGGTTGGTTAAGAGATGTGTTAGTTACTTCACTACCTGTTGTTAATTCCAGCAAGTTTTGTTAAGTTGAGGCCCCTGATTCATCCAAACAATTAATGAGAGCAAGTTGATTAGATTTTTATTGTCTGACTTAAAGGAGTGCCGCACAGTGGCAGGGGCAGTTGAGTGAGGAACAGGATAGTTAAATAAATTATTTTGTCCTTTTCTGCTCTAGGCATTGAAGATTGGTTATGCCATTAGCAAACTGAATTATGGAAATGGTCTTGCTTTAAAAAGTTTCTTACTTTTTCAGTGAAATATACAACATTGGACAGCGTGGTATCCGTGGTAGATTGCGTGCTGTCCCTTGGACAGACATTCAAGTTGTAAGCCAGTGCAGAGAGCATTTATTATTTAGACCCATCTGTGTCATTAACTGAATGTCTCAGCTCAGTTTCAGTAAGAGCTGTGTGGATATGAAAACCCTTAGAAAAGCAGTGCCACGATTTCATATCTCAACAGAAAGATGAACTCCCTTTACAGCCCAGAGTGCTTGTATCTGTTGTTTTATTCAGTAGATGCAGAGTGTGTGTTTTGGCAAGATTAGATCCTGTGATTATATTTTTGCATGTGTATGTCCAGTTTTGAGGGGAATGGGGCATTGCTGAGTCATTTTGTTGCTGGAGAAAGGGGAGTTGATTTTTGTAGTAAGACAATTTCTGCAAGAATTTGAAGTTAATTTGTGAGTGGTGTGCTACTTCATAAAACCTGTTAGAAATTGGCTGAATCCTTTTTATTCTTTGTGGTAGTTACAATGTGGGTTTGTTGACTATACTGGGATTTTTGTTTGTTTGTTTGTTTGTTCCTAGGGATTCAAGGAACTGAATCCTTCAGCCTTGTATGTTCAGCCCAGTGGAAATCAGGAGAATGCTGAACTGGTGGAGCCAGACCCTCACTTGCAGCAGGAATCTATAGATGCAGATAGTGAAACAGCAAGATCAAAGCTGGAAGGGGATGAGCTGTGTGACCAGGTGGGAGTTTGACTGTGGTGCTTGGCATAGCTGTCATTCAATGAAGTCAGCTCCAGGAATCAGTAGACATGTTATTGTTTTAGTCCCATGCAGTTCTTAATGGAGTTGATATTTTTTTGCTTTTTGTTTTGCTCTACTGTTCTGTTTAGTTGCCCAAAATGATTCCTTCTCTTCCTTGGTGCATCACTAAAGTGATCATCAATGTCAATTATACAATTACTCAAAATATTTTGAACTGGAATGAAATGTGTCTAATACAACACATGTTACTGCTCGGTTAGCACTTTCTGGTAACTCCTCTTAAGCAGTGGGGAACTCCCTTTGCATCCTCCACTCTTAGATTTGCCTCATCAGGATTAATGTTTCCACTCCCCCTTCAGTGCAAAACAGCTGGACACTGTGTTCTATCAGCTCTGCTACCTTAGGACACTTCTCTGTGGTAAAACTTCTCAGAAGGCAGCAAGCAATAGCCAGAAAACATTGCTTAAATAGAACTGTACATTTCCAAGTGACAAGTTGTACTGTGGAGGAGAGAAGTTAAAGTGAGAGTTAATTCCTTGTTTACATTATTTCCTGTCCTTCCATGTACTTTCTGTCCTTTCCAAGTAGCCCAGACTTCTTGAGATAGAAATGTTAAAACTTCTGAGCAGAACAGAAGAGCTCCTTTGCATTTCTCTCTCAGTTAATCTCCAGGTGGTGTCATCTGATTGCTCTGTAATTTTCTCCAGGGCATCCTGCTTTCTTCTGCCCACACTAGCTGTACCTCTTCTTGCTTTGTCCCTCTCCTTAGCAATGGCAGCTGCCTGCTGGGAAGGAGACACAGGATGGTGTGCAGCCACTTTTGGATGAAGTGAGTGTCCCAAAAACAACAGATCAAGACCCTGAACTTGCACAAGAGAGTAAAAATGAAACTCCTACAGAGCTTCTGGCAGTGGTTAAGGTAAGGGCACTTTTCTCAGCTACTGCTGTTTTGAGGGGTTGTTCTTGTTTTTAGGTTATTTGAATAACCCTTTGATTGCTTTGACATGTTTTTATTTTAGAAGTGACTGGCAATGAAATAACAACTGGCTGTTAGTGTGGGCTCAGAGCTGTGTGTTTTCCTCTTTGCTGTTGTTTCTGGTGTTATTGATGATCTGCTAGTGCTCCACTGGCACATCGAGGTGCTGTGGAAACAAGACTGTTTCAGGACTTTATAGATCAGACCTGGCCCTTCTTCCCTACTCTTCTTTCCCCTCCATTCACAGTCCTGATGGTTACTGGGAGTTCTATGGGGCTGTTCTGGATGACACAGGCTTCTTCCTGAGTTAGGAGGCTGGGTTTGGGAGGGTTGTGTTTTGGGCTGTGCTTTGAGGCATTATGTGATGACTTTGCTTCTTAGTGGTTAATGATGAGTCTACCAGGGCCTGCAGCATGGCCTTCTGCAAATGCTCTGCTCTGGGTTCAGCAGGGAGCCAGTATCACTCAGGGTTGTTTGAGCCACAGAACAAATTGCAGAGCTGGAACCTACAAGGTTTTGGATAAGCACAGCTCATTCCATGTCTGGAAGTTGGTAGCAGCTGAGACAAAGCACTTCTAGAAGGATGAGGGAGAAAGTTGGCTCTCAGGTAATCTAGAGTAGAGCTGGAAGAACAGGGAGATGTGACCTGAAAGGGCTGAAGAGAAAGCAAGCTGGGAAAAGGGACCTTGAGAAAATGAGAGATGAGAGAAGTTTCTGGTAGCAAGTGTGGGGAGAAAGTGTGATGAGATGGGATGAGCTGGAGGCAGGTGGATCGGTAGTGGTAGGGTCCTTGTGAGCTGACTTGGTGTTCCCCTGCGAGTATTTAACTGTGCAAGTTTCAAATCATAGGAGTTTCCTGACTGGATCAGAGAATTCCTGAGCACACTTTCTGTCCCTGGCTGTGATCTCTGTTACAGTCTTTGGGAGAAGTAACAGGAATTTCTGTTGAGGAATACTGTGGGATGAAAAAATAACCCTGCCTATAGACACAGTGCTGAGGGACATGGGTCAGTCAGGGACTTGTCAGTGTTGGGTTCATGGTTGGACTTGATGATCTTAAAGGTCTTTTCCAATTGAGGCAATTCTGTGATTAAGGGGAAAAAAATGTACCAGTCAGCTAGTTGTGAGGACAGGCAGGACCATTTCCTTTCTCTGATTCCTGCTCATCCCTTGGCCTCAGGGTTTTGTGGCACTTGCAGCATCACCAAGTGGTGTTCCCTCCTTTCCAGTTTTCACTGCTCACGTTTTCCTTTTCAGTGGTGGTGGTGGTAGTTGTGTGAATCAAGAAGAGTAGATACTGCCTTACTTCCTGCCCCTCCCAGCACTCTCTAGGGTATCCTACTTGTTTGTCACTTCTGTAAACTGAACAGCCTTCTCTTTTTTCTTTTTTTTTTCTTTTTAAATTATTACCATCCCAGTTTTTCCAGTGCTAACAGACACCCTTGCACCCTGTTTCTGCTTTGCCCTGGAGTGGCAGTGACACTGCCTGTCCCCCAACAAGGATAGTGTGGGTGGCAAGAGAAGATAATAATCATCTTTGAACCCTGTTCTCTTTGTTGTCCTAACACTCTATTTTTAATTTTTATTTATTTTTTACTGCATGTTAGGCAGAGGTTTTCAGTGGGCTGGTGGTATCAAGCTGAGTAGCTGGTTAATTGGACTCCAGTGATGCCTGTCATTCAAATTATTCTGTCCTGGCACTGAATTGCTACTGCCCAGCCATGTAGCTCTCCTTGCTGCTTCAGGAGCACCCCATGGTCCCCTTGTGGGGCCAATTTAAATTGTTTAAATCTGCTTGTGTAAAAAAACAATTGTTTTGACTGGGCTAATCCTCTGAACACACTCTCACCAATGGGTGAAGCACCTGTGGATAGTGACTCCCCCCTTCAGAAGATGAATGCTTTGCTTCTGCTGCCTTGACAACAGATGAAGCCTAGAGAGCAAGCACCTGATTTTTGAACAGCTTTGGGCAAGGTGGATTGCTGCTTGTCTATTTTTTCAATATTTGGCTCCTCCATGCTGAATTAACAAACACAAACATTGGCTCTGTGGCTGAGATTTGGGTGATCATCCCTGGAGCTTAAGTTTCATTTGTGTTCTTAAGCAAAAATGCAGAGGGACTTCTTGGACTCAGTGCCCATACCCTTGAAGAAACTCCCTCTGTCATTGCCATCATTTGTTCTGCGTGGGGCTCTGAGAGATGAACCAGCTGTTAATTCTCTGCTAAGACATGATGATTTGTACCTTGTAATAATCTGTCACTCTTTTCAGCTTGCTGTGCAGGAAAAGCTGCCCTTTGGCCAAGGTTGTGAGTAACTACTAATTTATTTATTTTTTTTTAAATCATCCAGTTGCTGACATTCCAGTTCTTTGTGGACTTTGAGAGTTAATAAAGATCAGGGCAGCTAATGAACCAAGTATGCACTTATCACACCCTCTGCTGAGTTTTTTATATACATTTGCAGACACCTCATTCTCTGGGAGAGCCCTCAGTGCCTGCTGTCTCATTCAAGTCAGTGGAAGATTTTTACGCCTCCTTTCTCTACTCCGAGCAACCAGCAGAAATAAGCCAAGATGACCCTGCTCAGACAGAAAGCTTTTCCAACAAGGCTCAACCTCATGAAGCTGTGCATCCCTCTGTTCTCCTTATGGCAGTGCCGTTTATGCTGGACAACCATAACAGTACGAATGGATTTGTCAGTTAAATGTAACGTGGCAGGGAGCTCAGCAGTCTGTTGCTGGGCTCTGAGTCCTGCAGTCACCGTCAGGTGTCCTGGGACTGCTGCTGCTTCTCTGCTAGGACAGATGAAAGTGTTGGTATTTCTGTGGGATGGAGATGCAACAATAATAAATGACTGGATGTGATGCATCGATTTGTGCAGCAAAATGGTTTTCTGAATGTTTAATGGGAGCAGATGAGTTGAGGGTTATTTCTCTGTTGATTTTTGTTGTCTTTTCTAGACTTTCTGCCAATTTCATGTCTTTGTTTCTCCATTCTATACATTAGCCTGTGTTTAATTCATACTGAGAGAATCTCAGTCTCCCAACCATAAAGGACAAAAGCATTTTTTTAACCTTGTAAGGTCCTTGTGTGGGTGTTCATCTTCCAAATGAGGAAATAATTTACAACACCCATGTGAGAGTTACCCAATTCACAAGGCAAACTGACTTGCCAAAGGCAGTGCCTGTTTGTACCTTGGAAGAGAGCTGTCTGCTGTCTGTCTGGAGTGGAAGCACAGTTCTCCAGACAGGAGCTGCTCAATTCATGCCTGATTTCCTACTTCTGGGAAACAGGGGTGAGCACTGGGAGGAGGGGGAGAGAGGTTCTCGGCTTATACTGTGTTGGACTCGCCAAATAGCTGTGCAGTAGAAAGTCCTCTTGCCGTGACCTGACAAAGTCCAAGCAAAAGGGATTTCAGTCTAGATTGGAGCTCTTAGAATTGCCAGTGTAGATACCATCTTTCTTTTTTGTCTCCCTCCTTATGCAGCTGAAGAGAAAATGAAGAACAGAGACCTCCCCAGGAGTGTTGCAGTTGGCTTGTGCAGTGCCAGTGAGCTGTCTGACCAAAGGCCACCTCAGAAACTCTACGTCCCTCCTACCTCGCTCTCTGCGGTGTTGGCAGCTGCACGCTTAACCACTTCGAGTGACTACTTCCAGTGGCCCCTGAGCCTGAGAAAGAAGGTGTAAGAAGAGGGGAGAAGCTGGAGCAGCTGATGAGGAAAGATACCTAGAGCAGCAAAGGCTCTCTCTGTGACTGTGCTGTCATTTTCTTTGTTCAGAAACGTTTAATCCCTTGAAAAACCTGGAGTCTTGACATCTTCTCAGATGTGCCCAGTACATGTGATAAATGTTACTCTTACTTTCAGGAAACTATTTTGTTCTATTGGTGTTGTACTGATTTATTGCTCTTTAATGTTAATGATTTGGGAGAACATCCAAGTGTCACATTGTGTTATATATCCTATAAGTTTAGGAGAGGGAAGCTGGCTACTTGTCCCTCCCTTCCTCAGGGCAGGAGCAGTTTTGACCTTGTGTGGGGGGATATGTTTGTTTTTTTCACTGTGGATGCTCTACACATTTCTTGCTCTTAGGAGAGGTCATTATATCCTAGCTCAGGCCTCAGTCAGTGCAAGTGCTGGTAACTTGTCAAAGACACCTCCTTCCCCAAGAAAAGGACATTCTGATTTATTAATGGATTAAGATGCCACACACACAAAGTGTCAAGAATCCCATGTTACAGACATCGAATGAGATCCATAAAAAATCCAGTAAAAAAAAGCTTGAAGCTTGATGGTGACCATATTTATGTAGCTCCCTGCCTGTGGCAAGAATCCTCTCGGGCTTGAGTTTATTAATGCAGAGAAAAGCTGTGAAAACAGAAGTGCCCTAGTTATGAATGCTGGCATTCCGCTGGTTTGCTGGTGCCTAGACTGTTCCTCAGGTCTTCAGGGGCTTTGAGGGCTGCTCTGTGCCCACCTGCAAACGTGCCAGAGGTATGCTTCACTGCAAACTGCCATGGAAAGCTCAAGATAGAGTTTAACATTGATGTTGGAATAGATAAGAGCCCAGCATAAGAGGTTTGTTGGTTGGACTAGATGATCTTCAAAGCTCTCTTCTAACTCAAACCGTTCTATGATTCTGTGTCTATTTTGTTTTAATTTAGCATTTAGGGGTGGTTTTGGGTGTGAAAGGACTGAAAAAAACATGCAAAGAAAATCTGAGGCTCGTTAGGAAATGACCGGATGGAATGCTAATGAAGGAGGTGGAAGCAGAGAGGTGAGGTGCTGTGGCTCCAGCAGGGGCTGCACCAGCCCATGGGGATGTTCAGGCTTCAGGCTGGGGTGTCTCATCACACGTGTTTGTCACCTAGTGCAGGATGAAATGGAGCTGAGCTTGCTTGGAGCTGTCTGGGCGGTGGAGTGCTTGTCCCCAACAGCACCCTCTCTGCTGCAGAAGTTCCCTTTGCTTTCAGGGAGGTGTGGGGTGGGGTGTGTCCAGGAGCCCCCCATGTCCTCCCCAGGAGCCAGCAGGCTGGAGGACATGTCACCCTGTCCTTGTCACTGTTGGGTCACTGCTAGGTGGTGGCTGAGGCCAGCTCTCAGTGGCTTGGCTTCCTTCAGCCTACAACTCCTTTTCTCTGGGGCTTTGGGAGGGTGAGGGAGGGGAGGAGCTGAAGAAGTCCTTGGAGGGACTTTTATAAGAGCAGTTAATGATAGAACAAGGGGAAATGGCTTTAAACTGGAAGAGGGGAGGTTTAGATGAGATGTGAGGAAGAAATTCTTTGCTGTGAGGGTGGTGAGACCCTGGCCCAGGTTGCCCAGAGAAGCTGTGGCTGCTCCTCCCTGGAAGTGTTCTCGGCCAGGTTGGATGAGGCTTTGAGCAACCTGGTCTAGTGGAAGGTGTCCCTGCTGCTGGCAGGGGGGTTGGAACTGGATGAGCTTTGAGGTCCCTTCCAACCCAAACCAGTCTGGGATTCTAAGACCCCACTGGGTGGGCAGCATCCTGGTGCCCAGCTGGGGCTGCCTCCATCCCTGCTCCCTCCCTGGCGCGCAGTGGGTCCCACAGCTGCCTGGAGGTGTCACCAGGGGCTTTTGGAGATGGGTCCCACCACTGCTCGGGGTGGGCTGTGCCAGGAAATTGGGGATGGGGAGATGCTGTGGGGGTCTGGTGGGGGGTGCAGACGCTGGGAGCTGATGTGTGCAGAAAGGGAGCAGATGAATTCGTGGGCTGGGGACAGCAAGTGTTAAGCAGTGTTAAAGCAACCTCTGGGCCTTGGGAGCTCCCTCATCTGCCAGTTTTGGGAGGGAGGGCAGGAGCATATTCTGGGCTATCACTGCTGCCCATGCCCCTTTTTGCACGCTGTACCTGTTGGAGGTGGGGTGCAGGGTTTGCTGTGATCCCGTGTGCCTTTTCTGACACTTAACTGGTCAGAACTTCTCTTCTCTATGAGTTTTTGGTCTGCAAACGCTTTATTTGTTTTCTATACCCTTTCAACCAAAATAAAAGGACCCTTAACCCTAAGCCAGGACCCCCTCAGCACCTGGGGGACAGAAAACCCACCCGGAGCCACTCCCCTGCTCCAGGGTGACCTGGGCTGATCTTCCCAGCTGTGCAGTGCCACCTCCCTTGCTAGAGCAGCTCAGGTCATGTTTCTTGTGCCCTGCAGGTCCCTGCTTGTACATTTGTTGCTTAAGGCGGTGGAAAAAGAGAAAGACGCCTCGGGGACCAGAAAGTGATGCTGCATTTGTGTCCCTGCTCCAGGGCATTGCTGCGCCAGTGCCAAGTGACAGGGAAGGAGAGGTGGCATCGGGGTCAATCTGAGCAAGCTGTGCCATTTGCAGGGACCCAACCCCACAGAGGTGTCTGATGAAAAGGAGGGAGATGTTCTGCCCTGTGACAGCCCTGTCTCTGCAGGTGTCGGGTACGTGGAGGGGCTGGGGGTCCCCCTGTCATCCTTGAGGAGCATCTCCATGGGTTGCTCTTAATGGAGCACCTGGGGGGGTGCCCCTCGTCCCAGGACATGTGAAAAGGGGTCCTGTTCCTCGTGGAGCTGCTTTCCCCTCCCTTGTTCTCAGTTTCCACCCTCCCCATAGCTATGGGGCAGCGGTGCTGCTGGCAGAGGTTGTCAGCTGGGAGTCTCTGGGTGAGAGGACCAAAATGTTTAGAGCAAATTAAAAATTGAAAGGCGGAGCAGCTCTGCTCTTCCTAAAAGCCGGGGTTAAGCAGAACGGCAGCGAGGTGTGTGCCCCGGGGACGCGCTAATGGACTCGGGCGGCGTGTGGGGGCCGGGGTCAGCCCTGCCCGGTGGAGGGAACCGGGATGGGGGGAAGTGAGTGCTGGCATTTCGGTGATGGAAACGTGGCGTCCCCTCAGCTGGGACCATGCACATGAGAGTGGAACCAGACCTGGACTAACTGGAGAAGGACCCTGGTGTCCTCGGGGATGTGGGTGGGTCTGGAAAGGGTGAGGAGTGATGCTCTGGGCAGGGATTTTGTTTAAGGGGGGTGGGTTTATGGAAGAGTTTCTCCTGGTGTCTGCAAGCAGCTGCCTGGCCGGGGTGGTAATCGTGTACTTGGAGTTTTAAACGGGCTGTCAGGAAGCGTTTGGCTGGTGGGAGGAGGCTGGAAAGCGACAGCTCACTTCAGATGAACAAAGTGCTGCGGAGGCAGCCAAACACCTCCCTCCCGGTGCCCCGGAGCTGAGGATGGGCTACCTGAGCTGCCTGCCAGGGACACGAGGGGTCCCGGGCTGTCCCCTGCGGTGAATGCTGTGGCTGGTGCTATCTTAGCTTTGTTGAAATTTTCCAGATGGATGCATCAGCTCATCCCCTCCCCACCCCTCTGCGTTTTTGAGTCAACCCATGCTTTGCAAAGTGGGGTTCAATTCAGCAAGTCATTTGGGCTTAACCAAAATCGAGTGCTTCTGACCCCAAAAGCCTTTGTCTTTTTATTTTTAGATGGTTTTTTTAGATGGAAATTGAATCTTTTCCTGGTTTGGGGAGGATAAAAGTGCACTCAACCTTGCATCAGATTGTTTCACTTGACCCGTGAGTAAATGCTTTTCTTTCCTCTGACCTGGAAGGATTTCTTTTTTCTTTCCATTTGGCAAGAAAAAGGAAAAAGCCAGTTCTCAGTACAGGTCACTGCAAAACAAGGTCTGGAGCTGGAGCTCAGCTTTTCAGCCTGAGCACTGTGCCAAAACCCATCAGCTCTGCCCACCCCTCCCGAGCGCACGCACGGCTCCCTGGAGTTGTTGCCTTTTTCTTGCAGTAAAAAGCCCCTCTTTTCCCTGTGCTTTGCTGGGAGCAAGCGGCTGCCAGGCGGGAGAGCAGCCTCTGGCTGCTGCATTTTGGGTGAGCAGAGGTGGGGATGATGCTTGCACCTTGCTGGCTTTTTGGAGGGTGATTTAGTGACCACCCTCAGGTTGATTTGTGGAAGCTAACTGCCATTTCATCTCTGCAAAAGCCCATTTGGGTGGGTTTGGGGGAGATGCTGAGATATTCCTGCTTGCTGAAAGGAGGGTGAAGGAGACCTGGGGCAGCAATGCTGCTGGAGCATCCCTCGGGTGGGAAATGGGTCAGCGTTGCCTCTTAGTTGAACCAGGGCTGTGCTCTGGGCTGGATGGGGCTTGGTGCCGGCTGCGAGGGTCTGTGCACACCCTGTCCCACAGAAATAGGGGCTGTAGCTACCCTCCTGAGCGCCTGCCCCTGTCCCCCTGTGTCCTCCTGAGTGCCCACTCCTGTCCCCGTGTTCTCCTGAGTGCCCACTCCTTTCCCTCTGTGTCCTCCTGAGCACCCACCCACTCCTGTGTCCCTGTGTCCTCCTGAGCACCCGCTCCTGTCCTCCTGTGTCCCCCTGAGTTCCCACTCCTGTCCCCCTGCATCCTTCTGAGCACCCACTCCTGCCCTCCTGGGTCCTTCTGAGCACCCATTCCTGTCCTCCCATCTCCTCTCCCATCTCCATCTCAGACCCAGCTGCTTGGGTGCTGTTTCCAGCATCGGTGGCACCGCTCCAAGCGCAGCACCCAAAGTAGATGGAGGAGGAGGGGTCCTTGTGGGTGCTGTGTGATGCCTCGAGCTCGCAGGCAGGGAGAGGAAAGGGCGAGCAGTGCATGGCATGGCCTGCTCTGTGTCTCAAGTTTAGGACAGTAGGAGCACTGGTCCATGGGGACCAGTTGGAACTGGGGCTGTTGCTGGTAAAACCCTTCACCAGCGCTGCCAGGGGGGGATTGGCTCCTTCCTATCAACGATGGGTTGGCAGGGCAAGCAAGGAGATGCTCAGGACAGGCGAGGTCTTGCCCGGCGTGTGTGCTCCCACCCCTCCTGCTGCCTGGAGGTTTATTTTCTGGTTCAGCTCTTCCAAGACAGAAGCTGATTGCAGAGGGGTTGCAATCTCACTTGTGCTTTTAATCCCACTGCTGTCAAGCTCCATTAGGAGGTTTGGCATCATCTCGCTACTTCTGGGGCCGGGCCGCCGCTCTCCCATCCTGAAATGAGGACAAGCCTGGGCTCTGCTGGAGCAGGCAGGGGCTGGGAGGCAGGGATGCTTTAGGGGCCATCACCACCCCTGCTGCCCTCCCCAGAACTTTCAGCTGTGTGAGATCAGTTCATTTTGGTGGCCTGGTCACTTTGGGAGAGGGATGGAGTGGAGTTGGGGTGGCAGCAAGTGCCGTTCCCCAGGTACTGGGGGTGTTTGCACACCTTTTGGCACTGCAGTCTCAGCCCATGCTCTTCTCCACGGCTGCATTTTGGTAACCTGCTGACAACCTCCCCGAGTCCCGTCACAGCACGTGCGGCCGTGTTTACGCCGTGTGCAGCCGGGCATCCCGCCCCCTGCTGCCGCATGCGGGTCCCGGTGCCTCAGCGGGAGGTCAAGCAGCTGGAGGAGGTGGTTGTGGGAAGGGGGAGCTAATGGGCCAGAAACTGGGGCTGAGCATCCTCCCCAGCCTCCCAAAATGGGCTGCACAGCTCAGCAATGGATTTCCAGGGTGCTGCAGGGAGGCTGGGTGCTGCCCTAGGACCAGCCCAACTCATCACTGCTCTTCTGAGCTTGTTCACAGCAGTTTTGCAGCCCCGTGTCCCCATGGGCTTGCACCTACCTGGGAAGGAGCTGATGTATGATGAGAGCACAAAGACAGGGCAGGGAAGATGTGAATACAGGGAACCAGAGCCCTAAAGGCACCTGGGGCTGGCTGGGTGGTCATTTGGGTCAGGTCTCAAGTTTCTCCGACCTCTCTGCCAGCTATGCCTAAGGAGAGCAGAGCTGGGCTTATTTGCCCATGGCCAGGAGTAGCCAGCACCAGGGTTTGGCAGGCTCTGCTGTGTTGATTATGGCTGGAGTATGACTTTGAAAGGCTTCTGTACAGCTGGGGAGGGCTCTGCTGCAAAAAGAGAGGGGAGAAAACCTTCTGGGAGCTGCCACCACAGTGGAGATCTTCAACCCTGCCCTGTGCTGGGGTTTAGGGACACTGGTGCTGGTTGGGGTCGGGTTAGCACCTCTGCACGCCCTGCCCCACGCTGCTGCCTCTTCAGCTTTTCTCTGGCCAGCACAGGAGGCTGGCTTTGTCCCCATGGGTTTGTGTGTGTCCCATGGATGGCCCAAGGCTGACCCCAGGGAGGATGCTCTGACGGAACTGCGGAGTTTGCGTTACCATGAGCCTGGAGAAGTGGTCTGTGTACGTGTGGTAAGGTCACACTTGGCTGGAAGGAGTTAATTTTCTGCTCTATCTGTCCTTCCTTCCCACTACCCTGAGCATCACCCAAACTCCCTCTGGGAACAAGGACCAGCTGGGGTGGGCCTGTCCCCATGCCCAGCCTTGGCCTGGCTTGGAGCTGCGTGAACCGCAAGTCCCACGGGGCGTGTTTCCCCGCGAAGCCAGTGCCTGTGGTGATCGATGAGCCTCTGCCAAGCCAAGCAGGGCTGCGGTTTGGCAGGCAGAGACCCCTCAGCCGATCGATGCACCGTGCTGCCCGAGGAAGTCCCCAGCTCATTCAAGAGCCAACCAGCATCACCTCCCTGTGGCCCCTCTCCCCTAACTGGGGGCCCTTCCGTGGGCACTGGAGCAGGGAGAAACCCCCACGAGCTCCTTTTCCATGCTGGAGAGCCCCGGGTTGCTCACACGGTGCAACGTCTCCTTCCCAGTGCTGGGAAAAGCTCCTCGGCTCCATCAAATATTTAGGCTTTGTGTTTGTGGAGGGTGGAAGGAAGGATGTGGCTCATGGCAGCATTGCACCCACTCGTGAGAGCAGCAGTGCTTTCCTGTGGGACCCCTGTGTTTGCCAGGGAAAAATCCTGCCTCACCATGGCTGCTGGGCCATGAGTGTGAAAAGCAATGGGGTTTTTTTAAATTTCTCCAAGTTTTCCATAGGTGCTGCCATTCTCAGAGCTGTCCTAATGGATACAGCTGGTAGTTTTGCTCCAAATATTGACCCTTTCCTCCCTTATTTACCCCAAACTTACCCAGACTCCCTGCAAGGAAGCCTGCTCCCTTTGCACGGCTCACATTGTGTCTCCTGGGAGGATAAACCCAAAGGGATGTGTTTACCCAGCTCAGTTTTGGGCTAAACAATCCAAAATGTGACATGGGATGTTTTCCCCACATCTTGGCTATCTCAGGCTAAAGTAAAGTGCATCCACAGCCCCTGGCAGGGTTTAGGAGCACATGGATAAAACTCCACATTGCACATTTGCCACTAAACAAGGAAAATAACTAAGACAGCTGGTGAGCAGCCAACAGCTCCTTAACCAGGCACTTCAAAATCGCAGCATAGGGTGGAAAAAAGAAGACTCTCCTCTGACCTCTCCATATGTGACTTTAAGTGGCTTGTAAATCAGAACAAGCAGCCCTGGCCCGGGGCTGGGGAGCCCGCTGTGCCAAGGCCAGGCAGCTGTGACACTTTTTGGGTGTCTTGCTTTGCAGGTGCCACTGCTGGTGATGGCTACAAGGGTGCCTTGGCACTGGGGGGTGTGAGGCTTGTGCACCCCAAGGGCTGTGGGGATTTCCCCTCCGTACCTTCAACCGTACCTCGGTTGGACTTGATGATCTCAGAGGTCTGTTTCAACCTCAATGATTCCAATTGTCTGGGTCCTTCCACATTCTCCCGCTGTTTTCCACATCCCTGGGATGGGGATACTGGACCAGCTCAAGGAGGAAAGCCAGAGTGGCTCTTGGGCAAAGCTCTTGCTCCCAGGCGGATGCTCTGGGAATGCGATGGGTTAATGCTGCGCTGCTGCCTAATTGCAGTGGGGAACTGTAAACCCCCACCCTGGGAAACATTCATCACATCCCTGGATGCAAAATACACAAGGGCTGAGCTTTAATGACATTTATCTTTCTTTGGGAAGGAGACAGCATAACTCTCCCCTAACAACATTACCCCAGCTGGTTCTGGCTCTCCTCCGACGCAGACGGATGCCACCACGGCGGGCAGCCCTGTGTGTCCCCCCTCTGTCTCCTGTGCAGTGTGGGCACCAGCGTTGGAGCTCCTAGGTGGTCACATGTGATGGAGAAGGATTTTTTTTGGGGGGGAAGATGTGACCTCTCTTAACCAGCTCCCAGGGGAAAGCAACCATCCACCCCATGAAATGGGGAAAAACTTGGTTAAGGAAAAACTTATTTACTGTGAGGGTGTCAGAGCACTGGAATAAGCTTCCCAGAGAGGGTGTGGAGTCTCCATCTCTGGAGGTGTTCAAAACCCACCTGGATGCTTTCCTGTGCAACCTGCTGTATGGAACCTTCGTTAGCAGGGGGGTTGGACTGGATGATCTCCTGAGGTCCCTTCCAACCCCTGTGATTCTGTGAAATGGGTGTACAGGTCTCTCCTCCAGCCCACCAGGATGGAGGAAGGTCTCTGCAATCCCCTAAATATATCAAACTTGGGGTTTGCAGCTGCATAGAGACCTCCTGGCGTTGTCAGGAGATGTGACACTGCTGCACAGGCACGTGTGATCCCTGGGTTACTCCACGGGTGCATCCATGGTTGCATCGCTCAGATAACGGGAGAGGTCTGGGCTCTGCTGGGCAGCTCCTGATGAATGTTTCTTGCTTGATGGGTTGGGTTTGTTTTCCAGTGCTTGTGCAGGCAAAAGCGAACCCACCGAGGTGTATAATGACTAATCCACATCTGTTGGGAATGCGCTGCGGAGGGGAAAGCTCTGCATTAACTCTGCGCTCCCCAGGGAGCCCGCAGCCATGAGCTCCCAGGACCATGCTGGGGGGGAAGGTGCAGTGAGGGCACAGCAGCATCACACTCAGATGCTGTAAACAGCTCTGTGCATGCTCCTATCTCCCTGACCAGAAACACAGGAGGGCTGAAGGTTGGTCTGGGTGACCCCCAAGGCCCTTTCCATGGGCTAATGTCCCCATTTACAGCCAGCAGCCCCGTTGTCTGGAGTGCACAAGGCAGGGAGATAGCTCCAAACCCGCAAGGAGCAGGCTGGATGCCGGCAGGGACGACATTTTGCACTGTCAGGCTTTTTCTGATTGATACAGCTGCCTCAGGCTCTGCTAAAAATTAAAATAAAGGCAAGATCCAGCGTAGAACAAAACAAATTCCCATGCCAGCAGCCACGGGTTCAGCTCCTGAGCATCCTCTGGCATCAGCGTTTTGGGCCGGTGGAAAAGCCTGCCTGAACAGGAAGGAAATTATTGATGTGCTGAAGTGCCGGGGTGTAAGGTGTAACAACACAAGGGCACCCGCCAGCACCGGCCTCCGGGCACGCTCTGCACCTCTGCAGCCTGGCTGTGTCTGCCCCTGCACACCCGTGGAACACCTGCAGGGTCTGTGTGTGCAGATATTGCTGGGGAAAGACCGAAACAGGGATTCGTTGTGTTATTCAGCTAAAAGTTCATCCTGAGAAATAAGGGAGTGAAGTGTCAGTGTGCAGGAGTAAAGTCTGTGGGCTTAGATTTTTTTACAAGAGAGGAAAATCGGAAGGGAATAAAAGCACTTTATGGTTTTGGTTTAAAACCAGTCAGTAAAATCCTTTTCAGTGCTGGGAAGACAGAATCTCGTAAAATTCACACGAGCTTCCTGGGCTGGTAGGATTTTAGCAGCAATATTTATAAGCTTTAAAGCCAATTGTACACGTGGGTGCTGTGATGTCCAAGGGCTGTGGAGGGTGAGGTGCTGGCAGGTTTTCAACCCCTGTATGACCAGGTACCTGTGCACACCGAGCTGCATGCAGTGCTCCGGCAGATCCTGAGATGCCAGGGATTCCGGGATGCTTTGCAGGTGCTTTGTGTTTCCCCTACCCCAAAAGAAACTGAAATAACAACTTTAAAAGTATTTTGATTCAAAGTGCTCCTTGATTTACCAGCAGTGCCAACCCCAAGCATGCCAAACACCAGCTGGGCTTCCCAAACCATGTGTTTTGTTTAAAAACACGTCAATTGAAAAGAAGAACTTGGGGTTTAATTTTCTTCCCCACTGTGGAGCATCTGGCATTCCCATTTCCGAGCTTTTCCCAGCCACCACGAATGTGGGAATCCCACCTTGTGTGTTCTGTTTGTTCACTCATGTGCTGCTTTAAAACATAATGAACTAATGATAGGAAACATGGCCTGGGGGAAAAAAACCGAGACCGGCAGTGAAATCATGCGAGCTGATAACCCTGCTCTCCGGAGCGACGCTGTTCCACGTTGGCTCTGTCGTGATTCTCTGCAGCGGCCGCCTGCTTCGGGCCGGAGCCACGGAGGTGATGGGAGAGTGTGATCTGGGTCTGGGCAATCGCAGCCCAGCGTTAGCCAACTAACTCCTTAATCCCAAAGAAACTCTTTTCCACATCCACCCATGGAAACAGTGAAATGTCAGTTCCTGAATTAGCTGTAATAATGCCTGCCATGGCCCTGGCAGCGCTTTCCGAGGGGAGAAGCGGTTCTCCCTGCATCCTGGGCTGTCATCACCTCCTCGCATCCTGCCCAGAGCAGCTCAGGAAATGACTTTCTCACTTCTCCTGGCCTTCTCCTCCTCCTCCTCCTCCTCTGTGCTTGCCTGGATGTCTTTCATTCACATCCCTCCAGCAGCTCTGAAGCCCAGCTACGGGAAAACACATCTCCACTACCCTCCACAGAAATACTCTGCGTGCTCTCTTTTCTCGCTCGATGCTTCTCCGTATTTTCCAGCTCTCTGATGTGCTGGAGTGGGTAATGTGGATTTTTTTATTGACAGGGGAATAGGGAGGTTTCCCTCCCGGGCCAGGCTGTGTGTGGGTGTACGTGTGTGCCATGCAGCCCTTCGCCCGCAGCCGGCAGGCGCTTGGGTCCTGCGGCACGGAGGGTAAGTGCTGTGACAGGATCCACTTATCTCGCCTTTGCATTTCATAATTCATCCTGCCCTTTTGCTAAAGGCACAAAGCCATTTGCATCCAAACGAGTGTTTGTTTCCTCCCGGCTCAGCTCTGCCGCTGGATCCCAGGGAGAAATCAGCAGGTTGGGCTCCTGGCACCGGCAGCGAGCAGCTGCGAGGGCTGAGCTGGGATAACAGGGAGAGCAATCCATGGCTGAGGGATGCCCTGACTGATGGCAAAGGTGATGGAGGAGAAGGTGAGTGGTGTTTGCTTCCCAATTTTAGAGCTTGTTCTACAGGGAGGAAAAGTATTGATGGTGTCTCTTAATTAAAAATGGAGAAACTGAGGCACAGGAGGGTTCAGCTGACTTGCTGTCTTGTGTTAATCCCTTGCAGTGGCTCTTGTGCCCCATAGAGACCAAAATCAGAGAGAAACAGGCAAATACGTTCTCCTCACACAGTAATCCTCATGCTCGCAGCGGTCAGCTCGCAGTGCAAGGCAGGAGATGATTGGATTGTCTTTATCGCAGCTCGCAGAGGCCAGCAGCAATCCGTCTCTGAAGGCAATGCCAGCTGCAAGCTGTACCTTCTCCAGCTTAAACTCTTGGTTTGGAGCTTCAGCCCTTCCCAGCAGCTGGAAACACTTACTGGGGGCAACACCTTTCCGTGCTCATGTGTTTGTGCCTCCCCAGTACCATCATGAGCTTGGGACCACGCAGCGATGGGCCGAGCTTCCATCAGAGCCGGCAATGCCGTAGTGCAGCCGGCCTCGCGTTGGGAAGCCCATGTCTGATAAATACGGGCTCTGTGTTATGGAGAGTCATGGGGAGGGGGTCATCCTGTTTGAAAAATAGTGGGTAGGCTTGGCATCCTCCCCTGCCCTGGTTCATCCCTCTAGCAGCGGTGTGATGGGTTTTTCTCCTGGCTCTTTGCAGCGCCAGATCTCTGCCCATGCTGGTGGCTGGAAGGGTGACATGATCTGGGACACGGTGGGATGGATCAAGGAGGAGCTGGAGCCTCCAGACTCCTGGCATGGGGTGGTGGTGGGACTGATGAGGGGCTATGGGAGTGGGTTTGAGATGCCCAGGGGTGCTGCAGGACTCGGGTTTGGGGATGCTGCAGGTTTGATGGTGCCCAAGGTGCTGCAGGGCTTGGCTTTGGGGGCGTCCTGGGGGTGCTTGGGGGTGCTCAGGGAATGCTGCCGATGTGTGCTCCCCCCAGGAGAGCTGCGGGGGAGGAAGAGCTGAGCGGGTGCACCCCTATTTTCCCTTCCACGGGGCTGGAGGAGTTTCAGGGGGCGTGTCCGTGTCTGTGTCCCCCCGGGGCGGCGGGGCCGGGGGACACCGGCGGGGTCCGGGGTTGGCGGGGCCGGGGGCGGTGCTCGGGGACGGCAGCTCCGGCCCCGGTAAACTCCTCCCCCGCCCGCCCCCGCCCACCCCCGCCGGCCGGACCCGCCTCAGCTCTCCCGCTCCTTCGCTCCGGTGATTCTTTTTTTTTCTTATTATTATTTATTATTATCGCTGTTATTATTATCGTTACCCTCCTCCGGTTCTCCTCTTCTTTCCCTCCCACCCCCGGTACCCCACCAGCTGCCTCTGGACCCGGCTCCGCCGCTGCCCGCTCCGGCCCGGACCCCCCAGGTACGGCTCGGGCACCCGCTGCCGCCCTCCGCCCCTCCCCGGGCCCCGCAGCTCGGCCGAGGGCTCGGGGCAAGGGAGAGGTTCTAGCTTGAATTTGGGGCTGCAGTGGGAAGGGGAGCCCGGGAGGTGTGGGGGAGCTGCGGGCAGGACAGGCTGAGCTGTCCGGGTGGGATGCTCCCGCATCCCGCATCCCTTTCCCCGTAGGAGCCCGTGCACCGCAGCCTCGTCCAGGCGAAGCTCTGCCGTTCTGACTCTCCGCAAGCTTTTATGATTTATGTTCTCGGGATGATGTAGTCCAACTTTTGCGTTGAGCTGGGTGTTTTTTTAAGTCCCCGTGAACTCTTCTGTCTGCTCGGGTGGGTAGGATTGAGTTTGCCCGTCTCTAAACTCGACTTCTTCGCAGTCAGGCAAAGTTTGGAAAGTCACAAGCCCAGGGCTCAGCTTCTCCAAAGCCTTTGCCATTCAGCAAGGACGTGATGGTCCCACAAATCCCCAACCTGGCTACTAAACCTCTCCGCGGAAATGGTGGCTGCCTTTGCTGAAGTGGAGGAAATCAAATCCTTTTGTTTATTCCGAAGGATCTCTGTTTTATCTCTCACCAGGCTGTGGTAATTAAAGGAGACCTGCCCTGGAGTTATTCGCCTGGCTTTTGTTTTCTTCTAAGGTTATCCTGAAGGATTTTATTCCCTCCAAAAGGGCATGTGGAAACATTTAGTGTTTTCAGCTGGATTTTTTTTTGCGTGCTATTGATTTATCTCTCCAGCAGAGAGATTTTCTAAGATGCGGTGGAATATTCCACCCTGACAGAGGCTTGTATTACCGGGGTTTTATTTCTCCTCCCTCTCCCAGCCTTGCCCCATGTTTGTCTGAGCTGCAGAGTTTCCCCATGGTGCTGTATGTGGGGTACTGGGTGTACTGGGACTGCTGGTTGGCATTTGGTGCCGTCTTCATGGGATTTGATGGTCTCTCACCTGGGTTTTGCCAGGGAGGGAGGAGGAAAAGCTTCTCCTCAGAAGGGCTTTTTCACCTGTTGAAAAGCCGAGGGGAGAGTGGTAGTAGGCTGCTGTTCTCAGTACTGTGGTGAACATCGGATCAGTGAGTCTCATCCCATTCCAGCACCGTCTCCGCTGGGATGTGAGATCCTCTCCCATCTCTTTCCAAAGCGCTGGATTACAGCTGGTTCCAGAGCCCTGCTTTGGCGAGGCAGCCCAGCCCTGCTCTGCTCCAGCCTAAAAAAACCTTTAACAGGGTGGGAGTCAGGTGTGAAGGATTTTCCACTCGGCAAGCCCTCCTCTCTGGAAAAGCACCGAGCATCCTCCAGCCATTTTGCCCGGGAGCATTTTGGGTGCATGGACCAACAGGAGGCCCAGGCAGCTGCCTGCCTGCTGGGAAGCGTTAGGATGGGGCTTTCAGAGGAGCTCGGTGAGCAGCAAACGGCAATAAGGTCAGGCTGTGGTGTTCCTGTTGTTTCCTGCCCTCTTCTCTTTCTCTCCCTCCATCCTAGCCGCATCTGCCACTGGAGCCCCCGCCGACCCCATCCCTCCTGGCATCTCTGCCTGCCCGACCTTCCCTGTCGCTGCTTTCCCAGCAGGATGAAATATTCATTGAGGCTCTGTTACCCTTGTTTTCTTGAAAGCGCGTTTCACACCTCATTTGCAGGAGACATTCAGAGGCTTCACGGCGGGTTTTCCTTCTGGCTGGGCGCGTGTGATGGTTGGTGCCTGCGTGACCATCCTGGCCGGCCCCGCTCCTGCCTGTTCGGGCAAGGCGGGCTGGGCGAGGTGGAGCATCTCAAGTGATGGATGAGTCTATATCCCCGTTGTGTGATAGATCAACTAGAAGAAAAAAAAGAGCTAGTCTGAAATCCAGCAAAGAGTTTAGCTCTGCAGAGCCTCGGTTGCATTGCCCCTCCTCGCCCTGGCTGGGATGTGGTGGGTAACAGGAGCATGAGTGGTCCTGTAAAGCAACCCTGGGTGAGATTTTCTAATGGATCTATGGATTTAAGTCACTCCTGGATCTGATCCTGGAGCGATTCCACTTGGATTTACCCCAAAAAGTGGGGTTGGGGTCCAGTGCTGTGCCCCTGCATTGGCTCTGACTTTCTCCAGGATCCTGCTGGATAGGACATCCTGGAGGGATGAATTGCTGTGAGTGTGGAAAGCAGAGCTGTGGCTGGGGACCCATGCCCATCCCATGGGGTGGCTGTCCCCTGGCAGGCTGTCCTTCCATGGCATGGGGTCAGGATCATTGTGGGTACCACTGGCATCTGAATTGTGGAGCAGGAAAGGGGGCCTTTGGCTTTCCCATGCCTGTGTGCCCCTTTCCAAGGGGGAAGAGCTGCAGGTGAGTAACAACAGATCCACTCTGGCTGTGTGAGTGATAAGGGCAGGACAGGCTTCCCAGCATAGGGATGGAGATCCCTAGGGGTCAGGGTGGCTGTAAGCTCCTTTCCCCATGGGTGATATGGCTGTCACTGGATCTGTGTCCTGCCAGGAAGGATGAGAGACATGGGCAGAGTGAGCTGGGGCACCCAAAAAAGCAGAGGAGGCAGCCCCTAGAGCTCCTCATGGGTGAGGTCAGTGCAAGAGGGTACCTGCACTGCAGGTGGTGGGGGTTTGGCTGGTTCCCCTCTAAGCTGGCCAGTTTTTAGCATGAGCACCTTGTTCCCCCTGCCCAGAATTCCCCTGTGATGGCAGGAGCAGCCTGTCCCTTCCCTGTGCCATATCTGGCTCCCTGCTGGGGTGACCTGTGGTGGTTCCTGCACAAATCCCACCCTGCTCCTGCTGTGGGGTCCTTAAAAGCACAGGAGAGTTAAAAATGTGTTGTTAAGGCTTGGAGATGGCCCCCCCCTGAAACAGTTGCCAGGCTGAGGCTCTGGAGATGGGCATCCAAGCTCCAGGGCAGGTCACATCTCCTCCCTGGAGCTCAGGGATGAGCAGTCGGTGGCAGCCATCGCTTTGGGCAGATGGAGGCAAATGAAGAGAAGAGCAGAGACTTTCCTGGGTTGATTTTTTGGATCCTGACCATGATGCCACACTGCTCCAGAGCTGGTACCTGGCCCTGCTGTCTGGCCCCACCAAAAAGAGCCAGTCTGTCTGCCTTGTGCTTTCGGGGAGGCTCTGAGAGCCCTCCGGACTGTAGTACTGCCGCACGTGGGAGGCTCCTCTCTCTGTATTGCTGCCTGAATGCAATTAGGCTTTAATGAGTCATTAAAATAAATCTCTGTTTCTACTCCAAGTGAACATGCCGGGGGGATGCTGACAGTCGGAGCAGCAGGTCTTACATCATGCAGAGGAAGAGGCTGCACTTCCCCCCGTCCTCCTCCCTGGGGCTGGGCCGTGGCGCTCGCCATCTCCCTTTCCCATTAAAAAAAAAGGACATTTTCCAAGATCTGTTTGGGTTTGCAGGTGCTGTGGGAGCAAGGTTGAATGATAACCTGTCCTAGGGTTGGGTTTTTTTTGAGGAGCAATGTTCTGAGGGTTATCTGCTCCCTGATGCTGAAGGGCACCTGCCTGGCTGGAAGAGGGCAGAGATGTAACCAGCCCTGGTTTTCGGCTCTTGGTTTGTTAAAGATGCTGATGGTTGTGGCCTTTCTAACCCATATCTGGGTGTGGTGGGCAGCTGGGGGTTGATCTCAGCCAGCCCCATGGCTGGGGGGAGATGAACGTGAGGTGAGCACCGAAATATGAAAGTGTGGTGCATCCCTGACAGCCAGCTAGGTAGTTTTCCTGGCTGTAAATGGGGTTTAAAGAGCGCTCACAAGCCCAGAGGGATGCTGGTGGCCCCTCTCCTCCTGGTCAGACACAAGGCTCATCTCCCTTCACGCCACCCAACTGGTAAACAGTCCAGTTACCCCTAATGATGTCTTTGCTAATTGAATCCCTCCGCAGCGGCTGTCTCCCTGGCACGCTCACAGGCAGGCGGGAGGGCAGATGCTGGCAGGAGACGGGGAGACGTCCCCAGCGTGTCCCCAAGCAGCAGCATCCCTCAAACACACGGCCGCTGTTTCAGCCCCCTGCCCCATGGCGTTATCCAGGCTGCGGGAGGGCACGAGTTAAACCAGGGGCTGAGCAGGAGAATTTAGTTTATATCTTATTTTAGCAAAACAAATAAGTTGGGTGACGTCGAGGCACGACAGATCCGCCCCGGTGCGACTCGGGTGGCATTGCCTGAGCGTGCCGTGCCAGGGGGGCTGAAGCTGATGGGATTACAAAGGCTCCAGCCTCGGCCAGAGCGTTTTCCCCTGGGATTTGCTGTGGGAGCAGAGTTTGCTGCTACACGGAAAGGGTTTGTGCGTGTCGTGTTTCATACGTCAGGCTGGGTGGAACGGGGACAGGGCAGCGAGGGCAGATCTGGGTGGGAACTGGGAAACTGGGCAGAGGATTTTCATGGGAATGATGGAAATGAGGTGGGAAGGGCAAGATGACACTGATGTCCAGGGAAAGGAGGGAGGGTGTGGAGTCTCCTTCTCTGGAGACATTCAAGACCCGCCTGGACACCTTCCTGTGTGATCTCATTTAGGTGTTCCTGCTCCGGCAGGGGGATTGGACTGGATGATCTTTCCAGGTCCCTTCCAGTCCCAAACATTCTGTGATTCTGTGTGTAACAAAGTGGTGCCTTGGAGGAGAAGCTGTCCTGGGACGTTGTTTCAAAGAATATGGTGAAAAACTGGCTTAATGAAAAAAACCTTTAGTGGGAAACTCGCTGCTGTGCTCGGTTGGATCTTGGGGATGTTCCAGGGGGATGCTCCAGACTGTGTTGCACAATGCTTCTGCTGGGATTGATCCTCCTCTTCCAATTCACACATGAGGTGAAGATGCATTTGGTGTCATTGAGTCCCCCAGCGGGATTAGCCCCACTGGAGAGCAGAGCCCACACCTTCCTGTGGTGGATCAGTGAGAAAACCAAACTAGGGAGAAGATCGTGCATCCACAGAGTGTATTTGCAGCTCCTGGAGAACAGAGGGATCCATCTGAGGTCTTCATCTCCTTGCCCTGATGAGAAGAGCCTGCTGGTGTGAAAATAAATGGGTGCTGAGGAGGTGAAGGTTTCATGCTGGAAGAATGAGGGTGCTGGAGAAATACTGTCCCAGGGCTGGGAACGAAGAACAGAGCATCCTTGAAGGGAAGTTGGCTCCATCACACTGCTGGGAAGGGTCTCCAGGCTACAGGATCAGCAGGATCCTGATCCATCACCTGGACCTTCCTCCTCGCTGCAGGGTGGCTGGAGGCTGAGGGCTTTGAGGTCCCTGCTGCCTGGTTTTGCTTTGCTGATGCCTTCTCAGCTTTTGCTGGGTGTACTGGCTCACGAGGGGGAAATGCCTGGTGCTTTACCGGGGGTTAAACCAGTCGTGGGATACCTACACCAGCGCAATGAGCTTGTGTGAACACCAAGGGTGACGTCGGGGTGGAAGCAAATAACCCTTCCTGCTCCTTTCTGTGCTGATGAGGACCCATTCTTGTGCTGTACACTGGAAACACCTGGGTGCTGCTGTGGCAGAGGGATCCTGGGGCAACGTGGGGTGTAAATCAGAGCCAAGTCCTTGCTCTCCAGGGCTGTGTCCTCCAGGGATCCACGGTACGGTGGGATCCAGCCTGGGCTGCGGCTCTCCGCTGGCTTTGGCCTCAGGAACAGTCCCAAGCCTTTAGCAAATGTGTGCAGTGAAATGCTCTGGCTTTTTGGGAAGGGTCCATCTCACTCTGGCTCTGTGCTCTGCTCCTGGTGCAGGTGCTGCTGCATGGCTGCCTGTTACAGGGGATGTTTGGGTGCTAGGAGGGATGGTGCCTGCGGCAGGGATGCTGGCCAGGTCCTGGCTGGCTCTGAGGGTCCATGGGGATCTGATGTGGTGAGTAATCTAAAGAGCCTTTCTCTGTGCAACTTGGCTTGATGCCTCCAGTTTTGTCCCTGGTTATTTTGGGACTGTGGCATGTGATGGAGTGGCTTTCCAGCACGTGTGCCTGGGGTTGGCCATGGTTTTTACTGGGAGCAGCCCTGGGATGGAACCCAGGCACAGCAATAGCTGCATGGGTCAGGCCAGGGATGTTTCTATCCCACATCCCACCTTGGGTTGCCCACATCTGATGCTGTGTGTCACCCCTTCCCTTGGCTGCTGGGGCTGTGCCTGCCACTGTGGCTCCCACGCTGGCAGCCAGCTGAGCAAACACCACGGGTAGGAGATGTGCAGGGGGATGAGATGGGAGGTGTCATTTACCTGCCTGTCCTGGTTTGAGCTGGGCCAGAGCTGGTTCTGTTCAGCAGCTGGAACAGAGCTGGGGTTTGGGTTCAGCTGGGATTTGTCAGGAGAGAAACGCTGAGAACATCCCCATGTTTGCATTTGTGTCCCTGGCACTGAAGGACTTTGTGTTTGTCCGTCTGCAAGCGCAAGATCTCAGGAGTGAGGAATATTGCAATGGATCAGCTCCATGGGCACTGGGCTCTGCCAAGGGGCTGTTCCATCTCCTGTCCCCCATGGGCAGGAGATCCATGAGGGGCTCTTCCTCTCTGGCTCTCTCTGACTCTCACTCGGGCTCTCACTCTCCCGGGATTGCGGTTTCGGTTCGGGATTGTCGCTCCTCCGGGATCGTTATCTGGGAACGGGCCGGGCTTGGTCTGTGGGTGGTGAGGAACTGCACTGTGCATCGCTCATTTGCATATTTTATTACTATTATTATAATAATTATTTTAATATAATTATTATTTTCAGTTTTATTTCCTTTATTAAACTGTTCTTATTTCACCCTACGAGTCTCTTTACCCTTGTCCCCCAATACTCTCCCCTGTCCCCTGGGGTGAGGGATTGAGCGAGTGGCTGTGTCTGGCTGCAGCCCAGTGCCAGCCCAGTGAAACCACCACACTGCCCTGGGTTTTAAGCTGCCCTGTGATGAGGAGGGGCTGCAAAGGGGATGTAATTATATAGAGACTTGCTGAGATTCAGGTATAGCCCTGGCCATGCCATGAGCTTTGCAGTTGCACATTGATGTGTGTGCTCAGGGGAGACGGGATGGGGTGACAGTCCCTTCTGTGTCCGTCTGTCCCTACTTGTGGCTCCAGTTAATCCACAGGCAGGTGAGACAGGATCTGAATGGTCGCTTAAGGAGTTAAAGGGCAGATGAGGTACCCAAATAACGTGATACTGGATAATCTGCTCCTGGGACATCCCAGGCTGCAAGGCCACCCTTCCTCTGAAGGTCTGGGAAGTGCTGGGAGGTTTCCTTGGGACCATGGATGTGCCAGCCAGTCCCACCAGGGTGCCAAGGCTTTGGCTGCCTGGTGCTGCTGGAGATTGGAGAGGGATGCTCAGTCCTACTTGGCTGTAAAGGCAGTTGTCGCTGGTGGAGTAGGAATCCTGGGGTCCTGCAGGGCAGGATGAGGCCCACTGTGGGAGGGGGCAAACCTGGGTTGGCGAGAAGGTGGCTTTTATCAGAGTTTGGTGGCCAGGAGAGGGAATCTTCTGGCCTTGATGGGTCAGGAGCATGGTGTTAGCAGCAGGAGCACAGCCCTTCGTGCCCTCCTAGGAGCTGGGGGGATCTGACTGGTGGCTCCCACCCTTGAGTGGTTTGATTTTTGTTAATTGCAATTAATACCTTGCCTTTTCCACAAAGCTTGTGAAAGAAAAGAGCTGGTTTCAAAACCTTATTGGTATTTCTTCTGTCCCATCCCTCGGCTGGGGATGAGTGGGGCTGGGAGGAGGTGGAAGGGAAGCTGGGGCAAGCTCGCGGCAGGGCACGGGATTTTCTGTTTTGATGACTGACTGCAAATCACCGGAGCCTCAGCTGGGGGATGGTGTCACCTCTGTCACCTGGCTGTCCTTGTGGTGGCCAGCAGCAGTGTTGGCTGCAGTTTCCCTTGCAAAACTGCTGGGCCAAACCCTGCACTGACCGAGGCACCAAAGGGGTCATGGCACAAAAAAGCCTCGGGTAGAAATGGGTCACAGAAAATACCCTTTCTGCTGGGAAAAGCCTTTATTGGTGTTTTCTGCAGCAGGCTGAAAGCAAAGTTTTCCCAGTGGTTGCTGTGATTTCTGTCCACAGGCTGGTCCAAACTCAAATATAACTCGGGCAGAAGCAGCCACGGAGCCCAGTGCCGGTCCTGGGGGTGTTATTGCCGCAGGAGGGAGCGGGGTTGCTCTGGTTGCCCAGGGCCACAGGCAAGTTTTCTGCCTTAAAGATGCTTTTTCCCCAATATATTTATTAACCACTTATCAAAAGTCAGAAGGGGCTGGCCCTATCCTGATCCCCCCAAAAATGATGAGGCTTAAGCACGCTTGTATGCAAGGGCAAATCAAACCAGCAATTTGTGACTCCTCCAAAAAGCAGCGTTTGCAGGGCCTGGGCAGCAGGTTCAGCTCCCTGGTGCCCCCGTGGGTCCCTTTATTAAGAGATTAAAGGCTTCAAAGTGACCCAGTGCTTTGGGACCTGGCAAGAAGCCCACGTTGCCATCGCTCTTTGGGTGAACTTTCATTTGGGCTCGGCTCCTTGTTTCTGCTCCCCCACGACTGGGCTCATCCCCTTATGCAGTGCCAACCTTTCAGCATGCAACGAGTTTGCAGGGCCTCAGCCCTCCTGGTGCACCCATCCTGCTCCATGGCTCGGAGAGGGGCTGTGCTGCTCATCTCATCTCCCTTCACCCAGGTTTGTGACCATGGGTTAATCCACCTGAACCCCACCGGCACGGGGCAGGCCACAGCCGCCCAGGAGCTGCCCTGTTGTTTGCTGCCATAATCTGTTTTGAAAAGGCGGCCTCTGATGCTGTTTTTTTCCAATTAGGCCCTGGGAGATGATTCTGGTGAGGCAGCGGCCGGGCTAATTTACCAGGCAGACATTTCATTGAATTAGCTCCTCAGCTGCAGAGCAAAACCGGGAGAGCAGAGCCCAGGCTGGGGCAGGACTTGGTGGTGAGGTTTGGTGTGATGCTTTCGGTAAATAACCGTGCTCTGCCCGAGCCTAAACCCTGCTCCTGTGTCCAGTGTTGGTGTTCAGCCCTTGTTGGGTGTGGGGGTGAGCTTGGGGCTGGTGGGACACGCTGGGAGGGGAAGGACAGGAGTTCCTCAGCTGGGCTGAGGGTGCTGGTGGCTGGCAAAAACCCCACCATCGACTGGCAAACCCTGCAAGCCTGCTCTGGACATCATTGATGGAGAATAAATATAGAAGCCTGCTATGCCACTCGTTCCCAGAGTCACTTTTCAGGCCGTAACTTCGCGCTGCGAGGCGACATCCATTAAAGAAAATATATCTCTGCAGCAAGCGGTTTGCTCGCCTGCCCGGGGAGTTCGATCCGGCTGGGGACCCTCCCTCCACCCGCTCCCTCCCCCATCGGGGACAGAGTGACACCGCTGCCCAGCATCTCAAATCGCTTCCCGAAAGCCAGGGAGGGTTAGGCAGCACCGCTGAGATAAATCCTGCTTTAATTCAGCAATGGTTTGTGCACCAGAGAGTCCCTGCGCCCACCCTTGGCTCACAGCCCCCTGGCCTGAGCTGCCCAGGAGCAGGGGAGCGGTGAGCACTGGTGCATCTGCTCGGTGTGGGATATGGAAATATTTAAACAATTCTGGACTCTCTTGTTAAGCCAGAAAGAGAACTGGGACTGTGCCCCAGGGAGTTGGGCTTTGCAAGGTGTGCATCTCCCCCAATGCCTCTGCATCCCGCCCAGCTGCGGGAGCGGGAGCCGCGGGGCTCAGTTCGGCTCACGGTGCAGCCTGCGGCTTTCAGGGGATCCCTAAAAATATACGAATGGGGTGGTGGGGGGAGCTGAGCCGGGGGAGCTGAGCCAGGGGAGCTCACAATGCCCTTTCCCAACAAGCTGGGATGTGCTTGGAGAAGGCAGATGGAGAATGGCCGTGGGCTGATCCCCACCAGCAGGGATGCGGCTGCTGGAGCTGTTGTGTGGCTCGTGCAAGGGCTGGAAAAGGCTCTTCTGGTTGTCCTGCCCCTTTTTGAGTATATTTGCCTTATAATTCCCAAGACCCCAATTACTCCTGAGATTGGAGTCCTTGCTCCTTCCCTGAGAGGTGTTGCACTCCCTTCTGCATCCCTGCAGAAGAGAGCTCTGGGTTAGAGAAGGCTGTTTTATAGGTACAAAATATTTTATGGGTAGAAAATGAACTGCTAGGCTGGCAGTGAGCAGGATCTGGGGGAGCAGTGATTTGGAAGTATCACCTCCAAAGAGGTGAGGAAAGGCAGTGCTTCTCTTCTGGTTCATTTTAAATTTTGCTTTTGGTTTTTTTTTTTTCTTTAATGTTCATTATTTTAATAAGGAAGAGCCTGGATCCTAAGTGGGGCTGGTGAAATGCTGATCCCAGCAGACCCAGAAATGGGAATACCAGAGATGGGGCCAGTGGAAGCCCCACCATCCTTGAGGCAGTGCCAGTCAGACTTGGAGATGACCGAAGGGTCCCCAGGGCCACTGCCTCCTCACCCAGGGTCATTCTTCGAGGCCACCTGCTCGCTCCAAACCTCAGGCTAATTGGATGCTGCTCTCCAAGCTCTAAATCAAATCACAGCTCCCATGAAATGAAGTTTTCTGGATGCGGACGGCTGCCTGCATCATCCATCACCGCCCGGCTCACCACGCATCCCTCTCGGGGGTCATCGAAGGTCAACGTTTACCTTTCCCAGTCACCACCATCAGCTTTTCCCTGTCACAGATGTCACCCAATAACTCCATCCAAGGGTCCCCCATGTCCCTGTCTCACCATCCCTGGTTGCATTTTGGGGTGCAGTTTGGTAACAGGGCGCAGGAGCTGAGTGTGTCGGGGTCTATTATAAGCTCTGTGTCGGGTCCCCTGATGGATGGAGGTATTAGCTGGGTTATGGCCCTATTGATTTCTCAGGGCTCTTTATTTTTTTTCCCTTTGTTTCTTGTGTGAGAGCAGCTCGAGAAGGAAATCCAACATGCACCCGCCTTTTGCTTCCGTACGGGAACTTTCCAAGAGCTGAAAATCAATTTGCAGCAGGCTGGATCTTGCAAATCAACACAGCAGAGTGAGGAGGGTGGGTGATTCTGGGGGAGCACGGTCCCCAAGGTGTCCCCCAGCAATAAAGATGGCGAGGGGCTGGGGCAGAGTTGGAAGCTGCCACCTCCCTCTGTCAATTAGGGCCACGCAGCAAGCGGGTAATTAGATCTCCTTGGCTGCAACCAGCTGGCACTTGGTCCCTATCAATTATCCCTGCTCTGGAGAAGGCACGGAGGGACACCAGGGCCAGTAATAAAATGCAGTTGTGCCAGGAGTTGACAGAGGGTGGGGGCGATGGGTGCACCCGCTTCTTGGGTGCATTTCGCTTGTTTTTGCTGAAATTGCAGGTTTTGTGTGCTGGATGCTGGCAGTTTGGGTTTACCCACTGTCCTGGTTTGTAGCTGGGCCAGAGCTGGCTCTGTTCAGCAGCTGGAACAGCGCTGGGGGTTGGGTTCAGCTGGGATTTGTTGGAGAGAAATGCTGAGAACATCCCCATGTTGGCATTTGTGTCCCTGGCACTGAAGGACTTTGTGTTTGTCCGTCTGCAAGCGCAAGATCTGAGGGGTGAGGAATATTGACATGGATCAGCTCCATGGGCATTGGGCTCTGCCAAGGGGCTGTTCCATCTCCTGTCCCCCATGGGCAGGAGATCCACGAGGGGCTCTTCCTCTCTGGCTCTCTCTGGCTCTCGCTCGGGCTCTCGCTCTCCCGGGATTGCGGTTTCGGGTCGGGATTGTCGCTCCTCCGGGATCGTTCTCTGGGAACGGGCCGGGCTTGGTCAGTGGGTGGTGAGGAACTGCACTGTGCATTGCTCATTTGCATATTTTATTACTATTATTATTTTAATATCAATATTATTTTAAGTTTTATTTTATTTCAATTATTAAATTGTTCTTCTCTCATCCTACGAGTCTCCTTACTCTTGTCCCCCAGTTCTCTCCCCTGTCCCCTGAGGAGGGGCAGTGAGCAAGCAGCTGAGTTTGGCTGCCAGCCCAATGCTGGCCCAGTGAAACCACCACAGACACCTTCACAGCACCCACCTTTCCTGCCAGTCTCCCTAAAAAAGCAAGGGACAGAGGTGGCATCAGTGGGGACAGGGACACCAGGCAGCCCCCTTGGGCAGGGGGGATGAGCTAATGGTGGATTTTTCTCCTTGTTCTCCCTCCCAGAGCTGCCAGCACCTCCCTGTGGCCATGCAGCGCTGCCTGTCCCGGCCGTTCGCCCCGGGGCCGGCGTGACCGCGACACCCTGCCTGTCCTTTTCCGGGTAGGTGCCCAGGGAGGGGACACTGGGGCTCATCAGGGTGGGATTTGCAGGTGCCCCTTTCCCAGCAGCACCTCAAACGCTGGCTACTTGCGAGATGGTGCATCTGCCTCCTCCGTAATTAATTCTAAAGAGGAAAAGGCCAAGTGCTGACTAAGCCAAGCCTTCGCCCCGAGAAGCCGCGTGATTTACGAGCAGCTGATAGCACAGCCTTGTCCTGCAGAGCATTTCTCCGAGCTTGGGAGATGCCTCCTTTCCCTCCTCCAAATTAAAGTAAATAATATAAATAATAATATAAATAATAATTATTATTATTATTATCATCATTCAATTATCATTGAAATGTTTTTTGCACCATGGAGGCTCCCAGGGGTGCAGGCACGTGCTGAGCCCCATCCCTGTGGGATGCAGGATGTGAAGCAGGGCTTCCCACAGCTCCCAAATCAAAGCATATTTTCAGGAAGTGGGGAAACACGTGGGAAGGGTGGTTTTGGGCCACCACTAACCTCTCTCTTCACTCCTTCCAGGTCCAACGCCTCCGTCACTGAACGTAAGTAGCCCTCGGGCACAGGGATGGCAGTGGGGGCTGCTCGGCTCACACCAGAGCCCATGTTAGACCCATCGGCACTTGGCAGGCAGCTGGGGTGCATTTTTGGGCTCAGACTTGTAGAGTTCAAAGGTTCCCCTTTGGCTTTTCCCAGTGGAAAGCCAGGTTTGCTTCTGTGTGTTGAAGCAGAAGCTGTATTTTCTGTCGGGAGGGTGGCAGTCAGCCCGTTTGGCTCAGCAAGGGGGGAGGCTCCATGGGTAGACAGTGGGGTGTTTTCCAAAGACCCCAAGAAGAAGCAGTGAGGGGACACGATGCTTCATCCTCCCTAAGGAGCAAGAGAATGGTACTGGGTGTTCATTTTCTGGTTGAGGAAGAGGAATGCAAATGTGACATTTTGGGATGCCCCATGGGCATCATGTCTGTGATGTGATGACAAAGCCATCAGGTAGGTGACGTTCATGTCCCCGGGGTGACACGTGTCCCTGTGGTCCTGCCTTTCAGAGTTTGATGGAGAATTGGTCGGATGACAGCGGGAACCGTTGTTATCACCGGGGGAATCCTAGCGACGGTGATCCTACTGTGCATCATTGCCGTGCTCTGCTACTGTAGGTTACAGGTGAGCTCCCTGCCTGTCCCCCATCTTGTGAAGAACCCCAGCAGCGTGGCTGCTCCTCAGGCCAAGCTGCTGGTGCAGGAGGGTCTCAAAGGAGATTTCTTGCCCATGATGGGCAGGGAGTTGAAACCCTCTTTCCCCCTGGGTGCTGCAGAGTTATGTCCTTTCCCCCTCCTGGACTCCCCTAAGGCTTTTGAGGATCTGCAGCGCTTGCTAATTTAGGTGTAGGCTTGACTGGATTTGCAATCCCAAATGGAGATATTTGGTTTTTCCCCACCCTTTAAATGAAGTGAGGAGGCTTTCAACCACAGCTAGCTACAGCCTCTCGCTCTTTAAAAGTTAATGTGAAGTCTGTGCCATGCAGCAGTGCCCATGCGATGAAAGCACAGCAGTTTCTTGGAGGAGTTTCTAACTGGCACAGGAAATACCTATCCCTTGCAAACCAGCTGGGAGGGGAGAGGTCCTGCAGTGTGCACAGGTCCTGGCCAGGTTTTGTCCGGCTTCTGCTGCTTTTCAGGACCAAGGTACTGATGGAGCAGAGAAGTGAGGGGCTGGCAGGGGGATGAGGGCAGTGGGGATTATAGAAACATAGAACTCTTTGGATGGAAAAGACATTTGAGATCATAGAGTCCAACCGTACCTGCCCACTACTAAACCATCTCTCTGAACACCTCATCTACCCGTCTTTTAAATCCCTCCAGGGATGGGGACTCAACCACTTCCCTAGGTAGCCTGTTCCAATGCCCAAGAACCTTTTCAGCAAAGAAATTCTTCCTCACATCCAATCTCAACTGCCCTTGGTGCAACTTGAGGCCATTTCCTCTTGTCCTGTCCCTTGGTCCTTGGTTGAACAGACCCACCCCCACCTCTCTCCACCCTCCTTGCAGGGACTTGGACAGAGCCAGAAGGTCTCCCCTCAGCCTCCTTTTCTCCAGGCTCAACACCCCCAGTTCCCTCAGCCGGGAACTCCTCACACTTGTGCTCCAGCCCCTTCCCCAGCTCCGTTGCCCTTCTCTGGACACGCTCCAGCACCTCCAGGTCCTTCTGGGAGTGAGGGCTGGGGCAGGGCTAGCTGCCAAGCCAGATCTGCTCGCTTCCCCTAATACAACCCCTTCCCTTTTGTGCAGTACTATTGCTGCAAGAAAGATGACTCCGATGAGGATGAGGAAGAGGAGGAGGAAGAGGAAGAGCCCGACCTTCCCACACACTCGCACCTCGGCACGTGCAACGCCTGCAACTCGCGCATGGTGGATGGCCAGGGCAGCCCCGCGCCCACCCCCAGCGACCTCAACCAGCACGGGGCCCACAACTACTGCCCGACCTGCTCGCCCTACGGCTCCCCCTTCTACATCCGGACTGCCGACATGGTGCGCAACGGGGGCGAGAGGGTGGCCTACGCCCCCGCCTGCTACAAGGAGATGGGGCCGCCCATCAACATGGCCACCCTGCAAAGCTACCCGGTGAGCCGCCACGGCCTCCTCCGCGAGGGCTTCCCCAACCCGCGGGCCATCAGCACGGAGGTGTAGGCACCCTTGTCACTGGCACAGGGTGACCCAAGCCGGCGCCCGCTTGAGGGAAGGGGCTTTCCACCTGTCTTTGAGGGGGGGTTCGCACAGGGAGGACCCCGTAAGCCCAGCCTGAGACCAGCACAGTCCTCCTGCTGAACTGCCCGGCATGGCTAAGCTTTGCGGGCGAGGAGAGGGACCTCGAAGGGCGACGTTAAACCGGCCACCTCCAAACCCATCATAAGTGTCATTAATATTCTACTCTATCTCCTGACGGGACTTGTCTAACGAGGGCTATGTACAGAACAACCTAATTTAATTACCCCAGGCTCCCCCTGACTCCCCAAGCCCAGAGTGAAGCCTCCGGTGTCCCCACACAGCCCACCCCACCCCGAGGGGATGCTCACCACCTCTGACACATGGAGCCATGCACAACTGCCCACCAGCTGCTGCCTCCGGCAAATCCCACCGCTGAGCTGGGAATGGCAGCGCTCCTCGGCAACGGGAAAGCAGAGATGGAAGATCTGGGTGGTCCTGCTCTCCTTGTACTGCGTTAATTGCTGCTAGAAGTTAGCTTTTGTGTTCAAGTATAAGATAGGACACTGTCCCCCACCTGCTTTGGTCTTTGCACGTGCTGAAGACGTTCAAGACATGAATTTAGATCACTGCCGGGGGAGGCAAAGTTGCTCACAAAACCGCTTACCTACACAAACGGGCACAGGCTGATCCTTCCACGACCAAAGCTCCCACCTCTCCTACTCTTCACAAGCTTTCTTAGGAGTGATTTTTAACCTGGACTCATAAAAATGCCAAAATTTTACTTATGGGAATAGTTTCACCTCTAAATGACTCTAGTTTTGGTCACCTTCAGCTTTTGAAGCCCTATCCAGCCCACCCTGACAGCTCTGGACAGCCAGAGGAAGGTTGGCTTCAGGACGGCTTTTCCTTTTGACAGCAACAGCAGAGACCATTGGGTCACGTCTCCTCCTTTGTGGGGACCAGGACCTCCCGTGAGAGAGTGATGCTCAGGTGACCAGGGTCCCCTCTTTTTTGCTTTTGGAAGAAGAGAGTGTGAGACCCAACCCTGGGTTCACCGGCTGGTAACGACAGCCAGTGACTCTGCCTTTCTGCAGAAATGAATGTGGGAAAGTTCCTTCTTCCTTCATAAATCAAATTAGGTGAAAAATTACTAAAAGGACATCTCCATCATTCATGGGCACTGCCATAGCAACCAGGGCAGGACCGCTTGGCTGAGTGCTTCTCATTCACAGCAGGGAGGAGGGACCCGGCCAGCACCATCCCCGCAGCTGTGTGCACGCTCTTGGAGGGAAGAGCAGAAAATGTTTGGTATACTTTTGCAATATAGGGTGTGACTGCTCAGAAATGTGGGTGGTGGGGTTCTTTTTCACCACCACAACATAGAAATGATCCTGCTGCTCACAGGATTTGGACTTAAGCTCCCCGTTCATGCACAGAAAAAGTAGGTTTCAGCATGGAGGTGCACGCTACGTGAGCCTCAGAGGTCTACGTTATCAGGTAAAAGGTAATTCATCACTTCAGACCTGCTCATGCCTTGGCACCTCGCTCAAAGTACCCAAAAAGGAGCCAGATGAACACCACATGTGGTGATGGTCCTTGTAACCAAACACCTTGCCCCAGCCCACATTTTACACAGCTTTTTGAGCAAACGTGACACACCATCTCCCCCACCTCTGGCCCAGAAAGACACTGCATTTCCATTACCCTGAGATTAGCTGCATCTCTTTTAAAGTCTCTTTCCCATCTTCCCCATAGTGATAGCAGGTCTTTAAATGTCCTCTCACATTAAGGGCAGGCAGGAGGGAAGATGAAAGTCAGCAGCAGCAAAGCTCTGTGGATCCCACTGGCTGACAGCCTGTAGCTCCTACTGCTTCCCATCCAGCCAGTACTCCTCCCTGAAAATATAGTCTGTAGCTGGAAAAAAATTTGGCTAACTTGGTAAATCCCATCCTTTCCCATTAGAGCATCTGCTCAGCTAGGTCCTCATCCTGCTGGGAGCCACAAGTTAACGTGTCCCAGCGTGACCGTCCCGGTGGCTCTGCCAGACGGCCCTGTGACACCGTCACCTCGAAGGGTGCAGGGCCAGCTTGTGGGCACGACAGCTCCCAGCATCCAACTCTACCTCTTGGCACGCAAACAGGCTTCCCACTGCAATGGCAGACCTCCAGAGTGGGAATAGCAGAAGGGGTTTTTGTTTCTGTGGGTCACCCTTCTGGTGAAAAGGAAGGCAACTGCATCATCATCTTCATCACATGCAAATTAAACGTGACTCGTTTCCTGCTAACGAGGTGCCAAGGCTGGTGCAGCAGTTCCAGAGTAGCTGGATGGCCAAGATGAGGGTTATCCTCACGGGCAACACAACACCCTGGGTCTGGCACGGCTACGGAGAAACGGGCGAGTCTGAAAGGGCTGGAAACATGGGAGATGCAACTGTGGGTTAGAAGGATTTGGGGACAGTGGAGGATCAGGACAGGGTAGGGGCAGGGATCCCAGATTTTTTTCCACTTCTGTTTCCTCCTGTTATTATTCTCTGTCTTTGTTGCTCAGCTATGGGTCCAAATTCAATGTCAGAAATAAATGAGGACTTTGAAATACAAACCAGGAGTGGTTGCTGTTCTTTGGCAGGCAACACAAAATGGGGTTTACCTAGCGCTGCCTGGAAGCTGTACTGGAGCAAGGATTTTTCCTCCCCACCCTTCCTGCTCCTGCTTTCCTTCCTCTTGTGTCCCTCTTCCTCCCTTGCCTCTGGCCTAGGTACGTGCATCCCAAAAACCACAGTTTTACAGTTTAACTCTTTATTGTAGCACAGAATTTTTTGGTGTGTTGTAGAAATTGCCCTTGCAGTAGAAGAATCTGCAGGGCAGACCAGAGAGACGGCTGCTGTCGTCTGTGCCCTGCTGTGGGCTGGCCTCTGCATCCCACTGCCTCCAACTACAGTTCTTGGGAGATGGTGACAGCAGGGACAGGCTTTCCCAACTCACTTCTCAGTAGCTTTCTAGGAACTGATGGTTTGTCTTGTGTACAATCCTCTTGGTGGAGAGGGAACAGTGATGACTAAGTCCTAGGAATCCTTCCTCGCTGATCAGGCTGGTCTACAGGGACTGGCTCCACAGGCAAGCCAAGGAGGGTGGCTTCAAGTGGTTAAGTCTGGCTCAAGGGGACTCTTGCCCTTGAACTTGGAAGTAGGGCCTGGCAGCAGTCAGGGTGACTTGAGCCGACACGACCGGCAGCAAGCCTTCCTGTAGTACCAGTGAGAGCACAGCTTCACCCTCAGCACCAGCACGCAGTTGGCCGTCGCTTTGTCTTCACAGTCATCTTCTGGGGAGCAGAAACACCCAGAGAAGGGGTTAAAAACGAGACAGGCTTTCCCAGCAGAGAGCTGGAGAGAGCAAAGGATTCCCAAGGGCTCCTCTCTCTCCCTGCCCTCCCAGACTCACCTGGTGCCTCTGTGGGGCACGGCTGGAGTTGGCAGGTCTGCCTGGCTTCTGGTTTGGAAGTGGGGTCGCAGCCCTGAGCCAGTGCATCCCCCTGGTAACACTTCACCTCGCGCAGGCGCACGCCGGCACCACACGTCTTACTGCACTGTCGGAATCGAGAGAGGGGAAAAGGATCACAAGAGGAAATTTTTTCTATAGTTCCCAAGTGCTTTCTTCCATGAAGCCTCCTGGTCCCTGCTTTGGAGACTGTTCTTGAGGAGGCTGGGGTCAAATCCCACACTGATCTCAAACCTATGCTCCCCTTTTGTTGCTGGAGGAGAACCTCCCTGAGCCGAGGCTGGGGCAGAGCAGGAGAGGAGTTTGCTTTCATCTCTCTAACGTAACTCAGAATTGTTTTTGCTTTGAATGTGGAAGCTGTGATACAAGAGAAAATGGCTGCTGGGAGCCAGGCCCAGCTTCCCCTGTCCTCCCATTCCCTAAATGTTCACCAGTTAAAATCAGGGGAAAGCAGGGAAAGACAGAACATTGACTCCTCAAAGAGGAGGGGACACTGTATTGCCTCTTGCTTAAGGCAATAATCCCCGTGCTCAAAGGGAAGGTGTGCCAGTCCCTCCACCTGCTGCCTGGGCTGCAGAAAAGCAGAGCTCATGGTCCCATGAGCTAACAGAGCCCTTGGCAGAACAGGCTGATAGAAAGCCTCAGTGCAGGTCATGCTCCACCAACCAGTGCTATGAGGCCTCCTCTCCCCCTTCCCCACCACCCCGAGCCCTACCTGAGACCAGGAGGTAGTGAACCATGTTGAACACGGCCTCCTGAAACAGGCAGCTTGTTCCTCAGGTTTCTGAGAGGCTTCACAGCGCTTCTCAGGGTACTCCTTGTACACACCGTTCTCCAGGCCTGCGCACAAGACAACCCTGGTCTTCATCCCTCGCCCACAGCTGGCATTGCACTGGAAAAGAGCATGTAACAGCCAGGTAACAAATGATGCTCAGCTTCAGGCTGCAGGTGAGGTGGCACCCTGCTCAGAAGCAAGGTCCCTAATGAGTGTGCTAACACCCATCTAACAGAGGTAGTGCTGCCAGGTCACAGGAGCAATGGGTGGCTGCAAAGGAGCTGAATTTCTTAGGGAGCAAAGAGAAAAGCTGGTAGTTCAGTGTTTAGCCAGCACTGGAGATGCCAAATTCAGCTTGGATGGCCTTGAGAGCAGCTACCACAAGGGACCTGGTGCAGCCAAGACTACAAGAGGCTGTTTCTGTCTTATTTTCTGTATCTATGTTCTCAAAAACCATGCAGTGTATTTGTGTAGCAACCTACATCCTGGAGTACTGTCAAGGTTTGCATGGGCCCAAGGGGACCAAACTGGTGCACTGCAGGTGAGTTCATGGACAAGTACCGCTGAGCCCAGAGCCAGGCTTAGCTGGGAGGGCTCACTCTCTCAGAACACCACCAAGAGAAGCAGGAGGAGGCAAGATCTGATTCTAGCTCTGTTCTGCTCCCTGATGCCCATGGAAGCAGTTGCCAGTTTGAGATTTCACTGCTTTGTGCCCTTCTTCAGGATGGCAGGGGCAGCACAGCTGGCTTGCATCTGCCCTTAGTCATCCTGTGACCTCAAGCTGATCAGCCCAGAGAGCATGGCAAAGGCAAAGAAGCTAGCACAGCAAAGGTGGGGAGCTCAGCTGGTCTTTCAGAGTTCAGGTGAGCTTAATAGCCTGGACACAGCTGAAAAGCTGCACTGCAGCATTGTGTGACCCCCACCATGGGCCAGAGCGGGAGAGTTACGGGACTGCCATGGATCTATAGGTTTAACCAGTTTGTGCTTGTTAGCAGTGCTGGAGGGAGACTCAACTGAATGCACTCAACAGCTATAAAAGGGAGCAAAAGCAGGGCACAAGGGTTTACCTGTGGCTGGAGGGGAGAGAGCTTGGCTCCTTCTCTAGTTCCCTAGAAACCTTCTTCCTTAGTGCTCTGCGAATTTTGCTTGAGACTTTGAAGATAAAGCCCAAACCCTACAGCTGACTCAATCTGTTCCTTCTGGGTGCTCGGGGAGGTGGATCAGCTTGTATTGGGACATTTAAAGCCCCTAGGCCTTGAGCAACAGAAGGGGAGTAAGCAGATTGGCAGAGACCGATTGTCTGGCAGAATGGGGCACTTGGACCACATTCACTGGACTCCTAAGTACGAGGCAAGTACACAGTCATGGTCAGGACATGGAACTGGGCTGTGGTTCAGGTTTACCTCCAGCTACTACTTATCAGAGATGAAGATGGTTTTGTTGAGGCTTTCTTTTTAGTGGTGGGACCAAAAATCTGAGGAGGGGTGAGTGCAAAGAGCTCTGCTGAGGTGTCTGCAACTGCCAGCTGGGAGCCAGAGGTGGGACAGGAGGACGGTTTCCTCAGGACACTGCTGCCCTCCAATGGATGTCCCTAAGAAGGCAGCAAACGCCACAAACTTTGGCGTGGTCTACAGGGTATGGCAGGTAACAAGCTAGGGTATTCATTACTCCTTCCCCCTTTCTAAAAGGAGCTAGGATAAGGGTACAGCTCCATGGCTGGAGGTCACACCATACAACCTTTCTCCACCAAGGGAGCCAGGCTCCCATCATCTCTTGTGGGATATGGGGTGGAAATAAGGGCTGAGGGCACAGGGCTGGGCTTGACTTTACCTGGTCCCACTCCTGTTCCACCCAGTGTGCAGGGCAGTTCTTGTCTCCACATGGATGGACAGCCAGGGGCTTGGTGGCTGGGTCACACTGCGAGTTGGAGATCACTTTGCCTTCCAGGTTGCGACACGCGATGAAGCGGCTCATGCGTCCCTCACCACACGAGCCTGAGCACTTGGAGGAACAAAGGGCATTTACACACACCAGGAAGCAGTAAGGTGGGGAGGTCAGGGTCAGTAGTGCCAGAAGACCTGAGTCCAGAGCCTAGCCCTGCCACTGGGACTGTGGCACTGGATCCCAAGGGTCTTTAGAGGTACATCTGGTCAGGGGCTTCCATTCTTCATGTGCTGTGAGCTTCCCAGATTATCAAATGGAGCTCACCCGACAGCTAACCAAAATCCATAGCACAAAAAGGCCAGAATAGAGATTATTTTAGTTTCTTTAGCTTAGCCTCTGCTAGAAGAAAGCCAAAAGCGAGGTGCAGCATGGCTGCCCACCTGCTCCCTCCCAGCCCTGCCACCCCAGCGCTGGCTGGAAGGAGAAGCAGAGCCTCCGGACTCACCGGGCCCCAGTCCGAAGCGGTCCAGCGGCGGTCGCAGGGCGGGCCTGCACACACCTTCTCGCTGCTGGGCTTCTGGGACTCATCACACAGGGGTGCCTCCACCGAGCAGCGCACCTCCCGCTTCATGGTTCCCTGCGCGCCACACCGCGCCGAGCACTGCAACGGCCACACAGAGTCAGCCCCGGGGCTCAGAAGCACAGCACGAGGGTGAGGAGGGAAGCAGCCAGGCCTCCTGTTTTCCTCCTGCTGCGCTAGGGGAGAGGGGAAGGACCCTCCTGGGGACAGAAAAAGGTGGATCCATCTCTGCTGCTAATTTACTTTGGGTCCTAGAGCTCCAATGCTCCAAGACTGTGATGCCTGGACTCCTGTTCCAAGTCACTGGGCCAAGTAGGCTGTGGAAAGTCAACCAAAGGGATTTCAGTGGGGTTTTAGCTTCTCTGTATCTCCTTGGTACTGTTTCCCCATTCACCCTTAGTTAGATCCTCCAAAGAGGGAGGCAAAGCCTCTTGCTGGCAGGGCTTTCATTTGGTCAATGTCCTGCTTGAGAGGTGACCTTAGAAAAAAATGTTTTGCAATGGCTTTTGTTCACTGGGCAGTGCCAGAAGAGGAAGATAGTGGGTAAAGGCAGTCCTTGTTTCCCTAGGATGCAGTTGGCCAGGGGCTTCCTCAGGGCTCAACATCTCCCAGCCCTTCTTCCAGACCCCAGCCCAGCTCTGGCTGCTTACCTCTGGGAGCAACGCTCCCCTGCTGCCTACCTCAGACCACTCGGAGAGCTCCCACTGGGGCCCACAGGCCTTGTTCTTGCAGGCTTTCCTCTCCATGGGCCTGGCCAGCCCAGCTGACTCACAGAGGTCATCATAAGCAGAGCTGTCAAAGCCTGGAGCCATCATCTTCCAGCAGCGCACAGTGCGGTACTGATAGCCCTCCCCACAGGTCCTGGAGCACTCACTCCACCGGCTGGTCTCCCACCTCCACGAGCAGTGCCAGGAGAGAAAGCACAAAGGAAAACCCAGGTAAGGGGGAGAAGGGACATGGGGTGGCTGGAGAGTGCCTGCATGCTTGGGACTCCCTCACCCAGTAGCTGCTGCTATGAATCTGCTTATCACTCAGATGTCTGTGTTAAGGGGATGCTGGTCTTGAAAGCCAACTTTGCCCTCAGCAGGAAGTTTAGACAGCAAATTCCTTATTTTTGCTTGCAAGGGGATACAAAGGCTTAGCTGTTTAAGTGTGTCTTCAGAAATGGCTGTCTACTTTGAGCAGAAAATGATCCTTACACAGATATGTTGTCCCTGTGGACAGCTGGTGTCATTTCCACTCACCTAGGCTGACAATCTCTCCCTGTGCAGAACTCGTGAGTAGGTTCTGGTCGGGTTAGGGCATCGCAGTGTGTTTCATCCACTTCTACTCCGTCGTACCGGACACATATTGCATAGGATGTGCTGATACCTGCTGGGCAATCAAGACCCTCTCTTGTTCAGGCTCCATCAGATCCAAAAGTCTCCACCCACCATAATTAAATTACTGGAGTGCTCACTGCATCTGAAACTCTACTTGCTGTTTTAAAAATTAGCAGTATTCTCTCCATCAACAGACAAAAAAAGATCTCAAATGATCAGTCACTTGAAGCCAAACCTACCTGAAGTGCACGTGGAGCTGCAGGGGGCATAAGCTGAGACTTTCCATCGGTACATGTCAGCCAAGCTAATGTCGTCATGGCCCACGGGGCTCACATCAAACTCATTGCTGGAGGAAAAGGAGGCAGCATGGTTAAAAATGAGAAATTGCTGCAAACATAAAATATAGTGAATTTTCTTCTGCTGTGTTTGAGGATGGGAAGAAACCCAGTGTTTCTGCTCTCCGTCTCCCCCACTTTGGGTAAGATGGACCAATGATGAATAGAGTGTAAAGCCTTGATTCACCTCTTGAATTCAACTAGCAAGGCTGTCAAAAGCTGTGGATGAACACCTCAGAGAGGAGGCATCGTTCACAGTGAGACTTGTCTGTGTTACAGTCTTTCGAACCCGTGGGTGCCCTCAGTCTCAGTTCATGCTATCACCTCGAGAGGTATGGCACTAGGCTGGAAAGGGGAGCTCGAGCAGGGTCAAGTTTATCATAGAATCTTATCATGGGATCTTATCATAGAATGTGGTGGCAGAGTTCACAAGTGGCTTGCCAGAAATGTTTAAAAGTTGGCCCTCATTTTCCTGCCAAATGTTTAGTGAAGTTAGAAAGGACGTGTGTGCCCAGAAGAATGAGACAGAAGGGGCATGATGTGCTGGTAAACGTGTGTAGGCAATGTGCTACAGAGCCCTGGCCTTCTTTACAATCACATTAGTGTTGGCCCTTCAGGTCCTTCAGAACCCATTTAAATGGATCCCTTAGAAGTAGGGGAAGGGCAGGCATCAGTCCTTGGAGGACACACTATTGGTCAAGCACCTACAACAGCTGCACAGATAGACATTGGAGAATGGGGACATCAAGGACAGCAGTGAGACTACCAGAGAACTGTCTTGACCCTCCCTCCCCAGATAACCACGCTTCTGTTGTGCCCAGGAAACCAAGTGCCACCTTTCAGAGCCAGGGGCTTGCAGAGGCTCTGCCTGCCTGATGTCCACAGTTGGGCTGGCACCTGGCAGAGGGCTCTCCACAGATGCCATCATGCTGTAGTTGGCTGCTTCCCCCTGACTCCCAGCAAATGCCTCCACTTTCAAGTCCTCCAGTGAGTTCTTATGGGCCAGTGCTTTGTGGAGGCCCTGTGGCCACCGGGCAGCTGTCTCAGTCCACAGTCCTGCTGTGGAGTTCCTCGGGGCCAGCCTGGCTGCCAAGTGCTGCAGCTCCCTACAGAAAGCCGTGCTGAGCAGGTCTCGGTGGCACAGGCGCCTGAAGAAGCGAAGCCTGGAAGATGCTATGCGGCTGTTCTGAGAGAGCTCTGGTCTCCTCATGCTGTAGGGTACAGCTGTGCTGATGGAAATCTGATTGAACCTGAGAGCTGGAAGAAAAATACAGGGATGCTTTAGCTATATTGGATGGCTTGTACTGTAGCATGTGGTATTTAACAAGGTGAAAAACATTCAGTATTTGGCCTCAAAATCATAAATTGCCACCAGGGTGCACCAAAAGGCCTTAATGGCCCTGACCGATCTCAGACACACTCTGTCCACTGCTTAGGAGCTCAATTTAAGCTCAGGCTGGGGTCTTCAGTCCTGGCTTGAGCAATATTGCAGGTGTACTTTGCTCCTGAACTGTTGTTTGGCTTTCCCAGACTGACCTCAGATCTAACTTGTCACCTTGTTTTCACCTGATGATCACTGGACTGTTGCTAGGACCTGTTGCTGTCACTGCCTGGCTTGCCAAGCTCAGGTGCTGTGGGACTGCCCTGCCTGAGAGGGCACTGCCTGATCTGTATCGTGGCCACCCTCTCTCAGCTCCCCTTATGGAGCTACTGGCCCTTCCTGCTCCCTCACAATCTCCACCCTGCTATTAACCATCTTTCCCTCCTGTCTGCCCTGATGGTAAAGCCAGCTTAGAATTCAAGAAGAACAATGTGGGATGTCTGCTTTCAATGAACAAAATGAGAGAGAAGGAAAAACAAGGCAACCAACCTAACTCTGTTTCTCCACCAATTGCTGCTGCTTCCTCCTCCTCTTCCTCTCCTGTGTTTGCATGGTAGATCTGTCTTATCTGGAAGTCGTACTTCTGCTTCTCTTCACCTTGTTCCCAGCCCCAGTCCCGAGCCTGACTGGTAGAGTTGGTTTGGAAGAAGTGTGGGTGGCTGAAGCCTAAATCTTCATGCCCTTCTCTTAAAGGAAGCTGCTGACTGGTGTCATCTGGAGACAGGGAGAGCCATGTGGCATTGAAGTCCTGGGCAGCTCTGGAGTTGGCTGGAATGGGATGGTTCTGGCTGGTCTCTGGTAGGTGATGATAGAGAGGTCTGTCTATAGCAGGGGTTGCAGTTCGGAGAGGTGGTGTCCGTGGCACAGTGTAGTCGTAAGTTATGTGTGGCATTTTCCCATTGAAGTTATAGTACTGGAGGAACAGGGAAAGAAAACAAAACCCTTTTTAAAGACAATATTGTATTTCCCAGACACCTCTTCTTGCCACATCCATTTTGTGATGGATGTTATGAGAAGGCAGCACCCTCATAAACCTGAGGAAACCTCCCAAGACAGTATCTGGCCTCCTCAGCCACCTACACACAAGTTTGGCTTGGGAACCAGGTTAATATCCCCTTTGTCTGAAGGTGGCCCATATTTTTGGGACATGCAAGACAGGAAAGCTCAAAACTAGCTCCTTACATACCATGGCATTCAGAGACTGGTTGGTGGGCCCATGAGCTATGATATACTCCAGCCCATCTGAGTTCAGGCTTGAGGGCCGCCGATACTTGAAGATGGTGCCAGCCACCCTGAAATTCTGGGGATTGTCAATGGCAGAGTGGCCGTTGAAGAAGAAATGCCCAGATTCATCTGCAAGTGCTTCAAAGAGAGAGAAAGGGGATTAAATGTGATCCTCTGGGGCTGCACTGGCACTGAGGACAGCAAACAGCCCATGACCAAGAAAAGCCCACTAGAAGAACTGCAGGCTGTCCAGCATTCATCTTCCACATGAGGTCAGACCAGCGGTGTCCAATTCCTGCTGCTTTCACTTCCCTCTCCAACAGGGACTTGCCTTCACAACAGGGACTGCCTATACTCAGCTTGGTTTCTAAACATCCCTCCTGCCACTGGCTGCTGGAGATGTGTCAGCCTCGGTTTATGGAGATGAAGCACCCCTGTGCTACCCTGGAGGACACGCTCACAGACAGCTCTCTTGCAGCACACAGGGCCCACCTCCCAGGCAGCTGAACTGGGGTCTTCACATCCACCTGGTTCCCCTGCTTACCTAGGATGTTCTCTGTTCTCCTGCGCTCAATGATGAGGATGTCCGTGGCACCAGCAGGTATGTTGGTGATGAACACATAACCTGAGGAAGAGAACAGTGGGTGAGGAAACCCCAGGGGTAGAATAAAAAGGTCTGGGTAGGGAAAGCAGCCTGTGGGACAAGTGTGCATGTAGGAGGGCAGTGCTGCCCTTCAGGGGCATGACACTAAGGACATAAATGCATGTCCCACCAGTCTGTGAGCTCGGACCCCAGCTCCCCTCTGGAGTCCCATTACGGGTCTCCAAGGCTCAGTCTGAGCGCTGCAGGGTTTGGAGTAAGGAAGGAACTGCACAAGTATCACAGTCTGGTTTTAGGTGGGTGAATGAATGTGCTCTCAGGCTCTTTCTGGTAAGAGCACAGAAAAAGCTCACTAGTGATCAGGGCTGATGCTGAACAGAGGATGAAGACCATAGGTCTCCTCAGCTCCTGACTCAACAGACTTTGTCGCAGTAGTAGCATAAAAAATGACCTTTAAGGGGAGAGGAAATAAGAAGGCTCTTAAAGTTGTGGGATTTGGCAGCTTGTCCTTCCTGCTAGAAATGCAGGTCTTGTCCATTCTGTAAGATTTTATGAGGACTGGAGTGGGGGGCCAAAACTATCTGTTCTGCTAGAGGGGTTAGCACCATTACCCCGCTCTGGAAAGGGGCCCAAGTGCTTTTCTAGTCTGGTGTCTACAGAGAGTGAGGCAGACTAGTGAAACAACAACAGTGTGATGTTCCAAAACATCCTCAAACCACAGTTAACTAATTACTAATGAGCATACCACAGTCTACTCCTTCTGTGGGTGGAGGAATGGGCCATGAGGTTGCAGGGGATGAATCTCAGCCCAATTTAAGAGGGACTGCCCCTCAGCTGTGCCACCCATAGGACGGGGGAAAGCAGGAGACTAAGTGCAGGCTGAAACAAATGCTGTAACCCTCATCATAGGAGCTTAAGTTTCAAATGAAGACATAACACACATAAAAGAAGATATATTGATCTCTTCACATTATCTGAGGTGGGCAAGATGCCAAAATCAATAGGAACAAATAGATCTCCAGCTGCTTCCTATTGTAAAGAGGTGAAGGGAAACCTTACCGGCCTAATATACAGCACATCAAACCAATCTCCTCTGGTGATTAATGAAAAGGACAAAACACAGGCATTTAAGCAGGGGTGGCACTCTTCAGCTCTTTCCATCAAGCAGCTGGGAAACTCCTACCCGCCTTCAAGCCAGTCACCCTTCATGCCAGCTGGTGGTAAGAAGTAGCAGGTGAAGTCTCCAGACTGTGGGAGCAGGGAGTACCTATCTGTGAGATTGCCTTTCGGAAGCTGCCCGAGACACGGTGGCAAGTGCTGCCGTCCCCTCCACACACCCTGCATCTGTCCATCGTCCGGGGTGAGTACAGGCTCCCATCGCACCCAACTGGCTGCAAAGAGTAACACAAGAGAGGGTTTCCTGGGGCCAGTTTATCTTCACAGGTCAAGGTCTTTCCTAGGAAATGCTACCAGTTTTGGGGCAACCTCTTTTGGTGAGGTTCGTGGAGGGGATGTAGGTTAGCTTGGAGTGGAGTAATGAATCCAACAGCAACAGAAATTCACCTGAGTAACTTGTGACCACCTACATTGTGTGCCTGAACCTGGGGCAGGGACTGCTGTGGGTAGGTGAACAGAGTAAGTCTGGGGTAAGCTGCTTCTGTTCCTTCTGTCTCTGCATTTAGGCCAAGTCATCCTTACTGACACAGTGATGTACACCACCACCTCCCAGGAGATGCTGCACCAAAGGCAGCCTGAGGCTGTAAGGTACCTCTCTGTGAGCTCTGTACAACCACCCTTCATCTTTGTCATTGGAGGGAAAAATCAAATGTAAGATTTTATTTTTTTTTCTATACTGGATGACTGTGAAAACGAACTTGCAATTCTAGTCTTCACTGTGCTGGGAGGAAAGTGCTGTCACTCGGTGGAAACATGTGGCTGTACCTTTTGTGTGAACCTCTCTGCTCTGCTCTAGCCACAGGCATTCAAGAGTGAATGTAATTACTCCACACCAGACCTCAGCTTCAATTCCCTGCTGGGACCCCTGGCCTTGTGATAACCAGGAGTTCCAGCCATGCATTTACACTCCCAATTTCTGTACTCCTTCCTCCCAGAGCCTCACCTCACACTTCCCATCGATGCAGACCCCTTGGTAGGTCCTGTCCTTGCAGGAGGTGCCATCCTGTGCTCGGGCCATCAGCTGCCTCTCTCCACTCCGAGTGGTGCACTGGAGGTCACATGGCTTGTTGGAGATACTGGTGTAGTCATCTGAAGGGACAGAGGCAGAAAGTCACCAGGCAGATCAAGCTGCTCAGAGATGGGCAGCGAGGAAGGGGACTTTCCTCCTATCCATACTGATGGTTTGATGTCACCTTGGATGTTCCTGCTGCATGAGATGAGAACCCAAAGCTACAGATTGTGTAGTAGTGAATGGGTCATGGTATGAGACTGCAGCTGGGGACCATGCCCAGCAGAAATGCTTCTTGCTGGCAAACCTTCTTCCTTGCCATACCCTCTCCCCTTTGCAGCACCATCCCCTGTGCCAGACAGAGCAATCTGTATCAGCAGATCCCAGGCCACACATAAATACACAAGAGCAAGCAAGACCCATAAGAGGGGTATCGACTGCGGGGGGCCCTGGCCAGCTACACTCCATCTAGCTGAGCAACTGAAGCTAGAGGTCCAGATGTTCTATGTCCCCTTGGCAGCTAATGGAAAGAGAAAAGCACATGGGTCCAGAAAGAGGGTAGTATCTTAGATGAGCTTAATCTGGGCTTCAAGGGTCATCTAGCAACCCACATGAAGCGATTTGTCTCGCCTGTGCAGGAAATGGATGGGCATCCTGCTTAGAACAACCCACCACCAGCCCAGTGGGAAGCATGCTGGGTGACAGAAGCAGCCAAAATGGTAGAAGGCACAAAGTGTGAACACCCACTCTGCCAAGATGACTGCTGGTTGGCCAAGACAACTCAGAGAATCCTGTGTCCTGTCTGCCCACTGATGTAGGATCCAAAACAGGAGCAATGTGGTGAGAGAGGAGGCCTGGCTGGGTGGAGCAGTTCTGTGAAGAGACAGGGAACGATTTCTCCAAAGCAGGGAGCATAGGGAAGCACTTCCAGACCAGCCAGGAGCATCCACCCCCTTGTTCCCTGGGACCTTCCCCTTCTCCTGTGTCTGAGAAGGTCTTGTGGGTGTTTTCTCACCCTGATCTTTTGTGTAAAGCTGTGAAAACCCACCTGGATAGAGAGGCATCCAGTGGTAGTAGCGCTTTCCAAAGGCTTTGGCATTGAAACTGGAGCACTGCTGCTGTTTGAAGCTTGCTGTGTTGGCTGGGCAGGGCTACAGAGGGAATAAATGTGATCAAAAGCTCCCTATGTCACAGCTGTGGCTGTGACAGCTGCTTGTCCCTGCTGCATCCTTGGAGGATGAAAATGCCCTGTCCACCCTGGAAAAAATCAGTGATGGACTCTGAAGTGCTGTAGCACAGGCAGAAAGGCCAGGCCTGCATTGCCAAGCACCCCTCAGACAGCTGTATTTAACAGTCCTGCAAAAATTCCTTCCAGCAAAGGGAAAAGCATGCTGGAAAAACTTGGTCCCTTCCCCCACCCCACAACAAATATGTTTTGATATCCTTTTCCCCACCTCTCAATCCCAGAGAGTGGAGCACATCTCCCACATCTTAAAAAGACACACCATCAACTGCTCCAGCTGCATTCCTCCAACAGCCCAGTTGCACCCTGAGTGCTGGTGCTCTTGCAGCTCCAAGTGTTACCCCCTGACTCCTGCATCCCCCAGTGAGCACCAGTCAGTACTGGAAGTGGTTCTCACCTGCTGCTGGCACAGTTGGTAGTGCTTGCCTTGACCAACACACATGGTGCTGTTTGTTCCCTGGGGCATCTGGAGCCTGCAAAGCAGTAAGAAAATGAGCTGGAGGTCGGTGCAGCACTAAGATATTGAGGATAACAGAGAAGCCAGGCTGGACTTCATGGGGAGAAACAAGGCAGGCATTTTATCAGAGCAAAGCTTTCTGGATCTAGACTAGCCAACATCTCCTCTGAAACATATTTTCAGTGCTTTTAGGTGGACTGTGATTTTAGGCTACTCTTGTTTTGGGGTAGGTTGAGCAGATGGTGAGCAACTGTAGCATGACCACCACTATGACCCTTCACCTCTGAACTCAAAAAGGGTTGCTGTGATAAAAGGATGACAGACCCTGATGATCCATCACTCCCATGGAAGCTCACAGGATTTGCAGTGACCAGGAGAGCTGATTTCAGGATCCACTGTGCAGTAGGCAGAGAGATGGCACCCCTCACTGGGACTGGCCACTTTAGGAGATGAGCAGGAAAGGCTTGGTGCAGATAACGGACCAAAATCATAGGAATTTCTCAACACTTGGTGCTTTAGCCCTGGCCAGCAGGAGTTATCAAGGGCATACTGGGGTCCTTGACTGACACAAAGGTGAAAAAATCCCTGTAAGCTAGGAAGGTGCATGGAGAATGGCTGAGACCATAGATTAAGGCAACGTGGTCTGTGTAAAGGTCAGCAGCAGACAATGTGTTAACAGGACTGGGAACTGAGGATGCACTGTGTAATGAAGAACAATGTAGGCATATTCAGGAGGGACTGGCTGGAGGTTCTGCAGCTGTCCCTCCAGAGCAATGCTTTACATGATGTAGGCTTTCTAAATCTGCACAAAAAAGGCTTGAACACAGCCATCCCTTTCAGATGAATCACAGAATCAGAGAAAGGTTTGGGTTGCAAGGGACCTTAAAGATCATCTGGTTCCAACCCCCCTGCCATGAGCATGAAGCAGAGGATGCCTGCAGATGGAGGCAGAGATTGTTTTTATGGGCATACCTGGCTCACACTTAAGCTGTTCTCCTTTTAATGCTGCAGAAACTTTTGGCTGGGTTTTATGTTGGGTTTTTTTTTTTTTTAATTCAGACTTGACCCCTGGAGTAAAAGACCACAGCAAAGCCCTCCCTTCCCCAGCTGTGGAGTCAAGGATAGAGCAGATGCCAAACGGAGAGAAAAATCTCTCTTCTGGCAGCAGGCAAAGGGCAGAAGGGCTGCTCTGGCTGTGGGGGGCATGGGACAGCCCCAGGCTCCCTTCCACCCTCTGTTTCCCACCACTGATGGCCACGGGATGCTGGGGAGGAGTTGCAGTGGCAGAGACATTGGCAAGCCTGGTTAGCACAGAGGCCATGTCCAGACAGAGGTCCTGTAGCACATCAGGACCCTCACCATGCTGCCAACCAGCCTGCATAAGTTCTCTGCTGCAGGCAGGAGAGCAGGCTGGGGGCCCTAGCTTGAGCTTCCTCCACTCAGGACTGCATTCATGCAGAAGGGAAAGGGGCTGAGCATGGGGTGGGCTTGCTGTGCTCTCATTAACATCTCAGCAGCCTGGAGTAGTAGGTTAGTGAGGTGCTGGAGGAGGAGGAGGAGGGCTTGGTGGCAAGGTGACCTGGAGGGGACAGCAGGAGTTCAGGCAGCGGAGGCTCCCAGCTCTCCCCTCTCCCATAAACCCAGTCCAACTGATACCAGGACTGTAGCAGCTGGAGGGGACAAGCGGAGATGCTGTCAGGTGACAGTCAGATAAATGGCAGAGGGGGGAAAAAAACAACTTGCAAGCTCTGCAGGGAATAAAGAGGGGAAATTGCTGAGACATGGCTGAGCCAGCTCCTGCCAGGAGTAAATCAAGTCCCTATAAGGTGTCTGGGAATACACACCCACATGCTTAGCACAGGAACTGGCTACAAATCAGGGTCAGGTTGGTCAGAGCAGCTACGGTAAGTGAGGGTTTGTGGAGGAAAGGGGAAGAGGAATAGAACTAGCCTTCTCCAGCCCACGAGCCCATCATCTTCAAGTCTCCCACGGACCCCAAGAGGAGACCAACCCCTTGCTCCCCATCAGACGAACCAGGCTGAGTGGGTGACGTGTTCAGGAGGCCTCTCAGCTGCCCACTGCAGCTTTCTTGTCCCTCATCAGCCCTCCCCATCTCTGCCTGCTCACCACAGGAAACAGCCACCTTCCTTGCCAAGAGGTGACCGAAGAGGGAACAGTGACCCCGCAAACCCAGGAGAGGTTCAGCCCCAAAATGCAGGTCAGGGGCACCCCATTTCCCCTCTGCTGCTCGAGTCCTGGCCAAGGGCTCTGGCTGGGACAGGACTCACCTCTGTCGCAAGCAGTGCCTCTCCCTGGACATCACGCCTCCCCCGCAGGACCGGGAGCAGGTAGACCAGGAGCTCCACTCTCCCCACCACTTGGTGACCTCTTCATCCCATGGGCCAGCTCCATCTGCTGCCTCACTACTGTCCTGACAGAAACAGAGCATGGTTAGCTGGAGAACCTGGCTCCTCACCACCCCAGACAGAGAAGGGTTTTCCATAGGCAGCTCCCTTAGGGAGCACATCACCTGGATGGCTTCTAAATGGGCAGCACTGTGATAACCATGGCAGGATCAGGACCCTATGGGGCCACACCAGGCTCACACATCTCAAAATTCAAATCTTGCTTCAAAACTGAGTTCTGCATGGGAAGGAGAATGCCTCTGGGATCTCATAACACGATGTAGAGAAGGGCTGTCAGGCTGGACATGTGTGACAGTAACACCAGCCACAGGCTGAGCCCACAGCATCGCTCCCAGCCCGGGTCTGATGGAAGAGCAGCTCACAGCTCACGCTGCCCGCCTGGCTCCTGGGTGTGCTCAGGGGTGAAGGGACAGAGTAGAGAAGCTGGGGGTACATGTCTGTCACTGGAGCTGCATTTCAACTAATAAACGTCTCTTTGTGACTAAATCAGCTCTGATCCAAGCTCCTCACCCTCCAACCCTCAAAAAAAGTAATTTTCAAGAGTGTTTCAGAGCCAGAGCCTCCCGCAAGTGCTGTTGTCCCCTCTCCCCATGCACCCCACTATGCTCAGAAGAGGATTGCTCCCTCTCCCAGCATGCCTGGCTGGGGCTGAGCCTTTAAACTGGGCACACCTGAGCTCTTTTGGCCCTAACATGGTCATTGCAGCAGGCTGCTGTTGGCTGTGCCTCCACAATTTCCAGCAGGAAAGGCATTGTGTGTTTTAACTGTTTGGGTTTTGGGTTTAGGTTTTTTTTTTTCCTTGCAGTATTTTCCTCTTTAATGTCTTAATGGCCCAAAAGCTCCCAGGATCTTTGGCAAACCAGCCTGTGCAGGAACTAATTTGCTGTTTACTGAAATACAGCTGTGAGTAGTGTTAAATGCAGCGAGTTTAACACAGGACAATGACTGGAAGGGATTTATCCAGGTGAAAGTGCTGACAGTGTTTCAGTATTAGTAGAAAAAGATGGATAATTTGTGTGTGTGTGTGAAGTCTGTTAAAGTAAGGGCTCAGGGAAGTTGCATCAGTGCTACTGTTAGCAAAATGTGCTTGTTTGTGGCAGTGACTGATAATCCTGCTGCAAAGAACTGGTCTGCAAAGCCTAAGTGATGGATGTGAAAGAAAACTCAGCAGGGTTTGCTCATCACTAAATGTGCTCTGGTCACTCTTTTGGTTGACTGTCTCTTGACTTTTATGCTTTTTCATGGTGTAGTAAAGTCAAAGTGTTCTTCATCTTGCAGTGTAATTCCTGGCTGAGAATTTGTTTCTACAGTGTCTGTCAACAGCAGAGGAGATGCAGCTGGTTTTATGCAGAAGTTTTTAAGTTGTAGCTTGGCACAGTTGAAATGTGCATGGTGCCTCTTCTTGGTGATAGCCAAAGTATGTTGAAAACAACCTACTCTGCTGCAAAAAAGCACCATGTTACCTGATGCTTTACTCCCTAGTGATGACAACAGTTGATTTTGAAAAAAAATACAACAAAACTCTTTGCTGTACTCAAGAATTCTGGCTGGAGCTGACTTGCCTGACAGGGACCAGATGCTATGGCCAGCAGCTGGGTTGCTCAATAGAAAAATGAAATTAAAAAGAAACAGGTAAGTTTTTAAAAATACCTTTTTCTCTTCTTCCAAATGATCATCTCAGCCTGTTTCCTATGAGAATTTTTGTTGGACTGTGTATTATCAGACTGTAAATGAAAATGTTGATTATGTAGCTTCCACATTTACAAAGGAAAGAAACCAAAGGTCTCTTATTGTAAGGGGTTTTTTGGCTAAAATCCTTCCCTGACCTCTTCTATGCCTCTCTGTGATCGGGATCTCAAGGCCTGTGGAGGAAGAGCTCTTCACAACTGTTGGGAAGGAGAATGCCAATGATTTACCTGGTGTCTGTGTGGAGAGCTCAGCACAATACAGGTTCTCCCATAGCTGGGGTAATAATCCAGGCTGGTGTCTTACCACTTCACTGAGTAGTTACATGAGGTGCATGGAGGGAAGGCATGTGGACCAAAAGCTGCAATATTTACATAGCTTTTCCCTAGGTGGCAATAAAAATCTGTGTAGCTGTAACCTGCAAGTTAGTCCTTCTCCAGAGGTCTTGCAATCCAAATAGGTGAGATGGGGCAGAAGGGAAATGGGTGAAGGGAAGTGAAAGGTTCTACTGACCCATCCCTGGCTATGAAACAGTTTTGGTGTATTTGGAGAGGTGGAAAGCTGCAGGACCCTTTCCAGGGTTACTGCTTTGGGTGTGTTACCTGGATGTAAGGAGACTTGGCACATGGTGGCAGAGCAGAGGTTTGGGGCAGATCAGCATCTCTGCCTTCACACACCTCTCTCTTACAGTTGGAATAGGACGCATTTCTCTCTGCATTGCGACTTCCAGGAATGACAGGAGCTCAAATTAAGATTTATTGAAGGATGTTAGTCAAAGAGACTTTTTTATTTTTTTAAATCAAATGTGTTTCCTTATCTCCATAAGCCCTGTTCCCGCTTCCTCTCTGCACTGGAGGAATCAATCACTTTTTAAGTGGATTGATTTGGCTCTCAGGTTTTCCATGACCAAGCTTCCTTGCCCGTCCTTGCCTAGGAGAGTTTATTTTCTTGTGTAAGCAAGGACAATGCTGAGCTGTCCCCTTGGCCAGTGAGACTGATGGCATTGCTGTACTCAAGTCCTAGGCCTGGTGATGTGGAGGGGGAACTTCAGGTACTTAAGAGCTGGGGCAGCTGGTTCCAATCTGTGCTGAATTTATTATACTGTCAGAAATCAATCTGCATTAACCACGACACGTAAATGGTTCTTGTTTTTAATTAGACATACTTGCATTTTCCACATTTCCAGATAATAAACTGAGGACTGTGGGACAGACTCCAGATTAGATTAGCTCCTAGCTTTCGTTTCCCAAGCCCCTCCACAAATCCCAAGAGTTAACTTCTGGCTGGGTGAATTCCTTCCTCCTGCCTCTTCCTTGCAGAAGGAGAAATCAAAGGGGCTTTACAACCACTCTTGGCACTCTCCTGGTTACAGGAGATGCTGGAGCTGCTCTAATTTGCACTCTGCTGCAGAATCACAGAAACACTGGAGCAGGAGATGTGGATAAGCCTGGTCTTTATAAGGCTGGCTCTGCCTGGGCTTGGGTGAGGGCTCTGCCTGAAGGAGGTAAGAGAGTCAGGTATGATTCTTTAGGTGATGAGAAGGCCTTGAATTTACATCTGTAGAAAAGAGAGACCATATTCCAGTTCAGCCAGGTGCTCTCCACAAGAATTTTCCCTGAGGCATTTGTGGCTTGGCACCTGGTGATTATCCAGCTGGAGTTCTTCCTCTCTGAGGCTAACCAAGTTATTTCTGTGCCTCTGCACCTATGCTGGAGGCCGTGCAACTGAGCAGGTGAGGGTTGCCCTCTTGTCCCCTTGTTGGGGGGGAGCAGAACTTCAAACCCCAACCTGCAGGGAACTTCTCCAGGATAAAATATGTGTCTCCAGATTTGCCAATATCAACGACAGAAACATCAGTCTCTAAGCCAGCATCACTGAAAGCTTTTTCTGTCTAACCAAAGACCTAGCAGCTGCTTCCCCGCTCCCCCAGGCTGAACAAAGGCTGCCACAAACAAAAATGCTTCATCCCTGCACAGGAGGGTGGGCCTGGACTGACATCTTACTGGATTTCCAGGTGGTCTTTCCAAAGAGCTGAAAGGGATAAAATAAATTCTCCACTGACTCCCTGCCATGCTCTGAGCAATGCTGGGTTTCCCAGAAACCTGGGAATAACTGCAATTACCATGTCGGTGGCCCAGACTCCTGTGTTGCTTATTGTTGTGCCTAATCTTGAGATTCATTAAAGCCTGGGTCCTGGAAAAAAAGCTGTCTGGGAAGAGAGACCACAAACACGCCTGTCTGGTTCCCTTAACAGAGGAGCTTGCGGGGGAAGGCTCTCCATTGCAGCCTGGCATGCCTTAAGGGCTGGCCCACCACTGAAGGGCACAGTAGCTGTTGTAAACTATTCTTATAGGAGTACTAGGACCAGCAGCTGAAAATGCAATAAATTCTTCACAGACCTTTTCTGAGGCCGTTAACTGCATGTCCTATACCAAAAATGTCCACGATTCCTTTACTTAAGGGCTTCTCTCTACAGCAAACCACACACTACTTACTGAAATACTAAGTAGCTTCAGATGTCTTAATGCCTGGAATGGATGTCAGGTTATTATCTGGAAATGAATGGCCATGTTCAGCTCCCCTGGCTTGGGTTCCCTGTGTCATTCTCTGACTAAAGCTGTGGTGACAGACTTTACCACAGCCCTGAAAAAAGACAATAGCATTTGCAATTATGCCCTGATGTTTTACAAAAGAATTGGTAGTTGTGTAAAACTATTTCTCATCCTGTCATTGTTTTATCCTATTTGGGTAGACTAGATAGTTTGTATGAGAGATTCCATGTTGGAAGCAGATACAAATCCATTTTTTTTCTTAGAAAAGTTGAAACAAAATATTTGAAGAGTTTTCCATGAGGGGAAGGTATCCTGAAGGTAAAAGCAGCAATACAGAATAATTTCTATGGGATCAGGGATCAGGAAGAACACTAATCTGGGGGAAAAATGGTAGCTTGCTGTAGGTATGATATTGCAGCAGACAGGTAAGAGACACTGGATATACAATGAGCTGCAGATAAGAAGCAAATTAGAAAGCTGGTGAACAGAAGCCTGTGGAGAACTCTCAAGTACTGTTTATAATCCCACAGTGACAAAAAGTTCACAGGCAAGTGCTGCATGTCATTACAAAATACTTGATCCCAGTCAGATCATTCCCTTCAAGTGGGATACTTATTCTGGGGCAAACTGGTAGAAAGGATGGACATCTGTGAAGGGGAAGAGGGGAGTAACGGGCAGTGTGCATGAGACATCTCTATTGTCAGGCTTCTCAGAGGCACTGAATGCAGTTAGCTCCACGCAGGAAGGAATGCCTTGCCCTGTCTATGGATTGAGGCTTTCTATGACTCTTTGTATAATCATGTTGTACAGAGAAAATGAGACAGCAAGAGGAGCTGCAGGTCAGTCAATCCCCTACTGACCATTTTCTGCGCTGTCTTGCACCAGAGATACCAATCAATACCAGCAACCACGTCTGCCAGGCCACCTCACACCACACAATCCTCGATCAGAGTGCTCTTTGGGGATCTCCTGGAGTAAGGGAGTCCTTGGGGCAGAGCTGGCAAGAGTACTGGTGTGTGTTTGTCCTGGGGAGGGCTGAGCAGCCCTCCTCCCAGCCCCGGATGCCCTGGTCTTAGGTGCTGTATAAACACAGCTGCTGGGGGCAGGGAGAAGCATGAGCAGCCAAGGCTTGTGTACACACATTGATGGAGGAGTCCATCCAGGTCAGTCCTAAACGAAGGATTTCACATCTGTTTAGCGCTTGACCCAGCTTGCTCTGCCTGAAGTTTCTCTCTGACTTAGCCCTACAGTTAAGGAGTAAATAGAACAGGCAGCACATGTATGTGAAGGTTAAAACAAAGTGGAAACGAGACACTTGAGCTTTAAAATTAAGACAAGCCCAAAACAGGAGATGCTGCTGCTCCTCAGACCTGGGTTATCGGCAGTGAAGCTGTGGTGTCTGGTATTCTCTGTGTTTAAGATAGCTTCTGTGAGACTGCTTCAGCCCAGCCATGCTGTCTGGGGTGCGGGAAACACAACCCAAAACCCTCTTCCTTTAGCAGAGGAGAATCCCTTTAGCAGGAAAGAAATGTGGTCGGGTTCCCCTTAGGGAAGCAGGAGCGTTGAGCCACAATGCACGCAGTGACCCGTGAAGGCAGGGGCACAGCCGGTGCCTCTCTGCCACAATAATGGGGGTCATTCTCCCTGGGAAGGGGACTGGCAGAGGGGTTTCAGTGCTGCTGTGGAAGAAGTGCCAGGAGGAGGGCCAGGCTGTGGAGATCCTTTGAGGAGGAGAGCAGAAATGAAGGGAGCACGGGGCTTTGATGCCCAGACGTGCACCCCGCAGTCAGCAGAGAAAGCAGCTGCCCAAACCCATGGCTGGGGCAGCAGGAGGGAGAGGGGAAAAGGAAAACCTGTTTGTTCTCAGTCCCAAGTGGGAGCCAACCCTCTGCTAAGGGTGAACGTGGGGGACAGCCTCGGGTGAACCCCCACTGAGGGAAAGGCCCCGCTCCTCCACGGTCCTTCTGGTGATGCTGGGAAGCCTCCTCAGGCGTCCTCACCCTTTTGTTAGTGCCAGGCGGCTGGGGAGAGGGTAAATTGGGGGGGAAACACGACGAATTCCCCCTCCTCAAGCACCCCAAGACGGAGGGAGCGCTGCGGGGGGAACCCCCGAGCCCTGGCTGTCCCCGCAGGAGCGCGGGGCCCCCGCTCCCCTCAGGCGACCGCCCGGTGTCCAGGGCAGACCGGGCCACCCTGCCCCGCGCAGGCCCGCGACCGCCGGGACCGGCCCCGGCAGCTCGGAGCGCCCCTCCTGGCCCCGGCCCCGCCGCGGCTCCCTGAGGGAGGGGAAGGAAGGAAGGAGAAAGGGGAGGCTCCGCCGCCGCGGGCCCACTCACCGCCGCTTACCTTAGCGCCGAGGGGAGCGGCAGCGGCGCTGAGGAGGAGGAGGAGTAGGCGGCGGGGAGCGGCGGCCATGCCGCCCTGCTGCTCTCGCTGCTGCTGCTGCTGCAGCCGCCGCGGAGGAGGCGGCGAGGCGGCGCGGCGGCCCACCAGCGGCGGTAGCAGGAGCAGCCGCGGCCGGAGCGCGGGCCGGCATGGCTGAGGGAGTTAATGACTTTACAACCTGCCGGGTGGCGGGCGGCGACCCGCGGCGCTGCCGCTCGGCGGGGGATGGGGCCGGGCCGGGCGCTCCTCAGGCCCCGCCGCCCCGGGGCTCGGCCCCGCGTCCCGCCTGCCGGCTGTGGGGCGGGGGGGGGGGAGGCGGGCAGCCCCCTCGTTCCGCCCTGTCTGCGGCCGCTCCCAGCGCTCGGCCCTGCCTGCCTTGCTCTGTTCGCAGCGGCGGGACACGGCGAGCGGTCGGGCACCCGGGCAGTTCCCGGCTCCCCCGAACGAAGCCAAACTCTCCCTCCCTTCCCTCTCTCCCTTCCCTCCCGCACAAGCACCGTTCCCTCCCCGGTTCATCTTCCCTGCCCTCTCTGGGTGTCCTGGTTTCGGCTGGGATAGAGCTCGTTCTCTTCTCAGTAGCTGGAATAGCGCTGTGTTTTGGTTTCAGTGTGGGATTTGGTGTCTGAAGAGTGTTGCTAACAGACTGATGTTTTTCGTTGCTGATAACAAATCAAGGACTTTGAAAATTCCTGTATTTAGCTAAAGTGCAGGTGCAGAAGAAGCTGGGGGGAGCATAGAATGGTTGACAGATCCAAACCGCCGTTTGGGTATGTCAGTGGGATATTCCACTGAATCCCAGAATTGCCTGGATTGGAAAAGCCCTTTAAGCTCATCGAGTCCAACCATGAACCCAACACTGACAAGTCCCCGACTAACCCATGTCCCTCAGCACTGTATCTACACAACTCTTCAATTCCTCCAGGGATGGGGACTCCACCACTGCCCTGGGCAAACCCTTCCAATGCCTCAGAACCCTTTCAGCAGAGAAATTCTTCCTCACATCAAATCTCAACTGCCCTGGGCACAACTGGAGGCCATTTCCTCTTGTCCTGTCACTTGTTCTTTGGTTGAACAGACCCACCCCCACCTCTCTCCACTCTCAGGGAGTTGGACAGAGCCAGAAGGTCTCCCCTCAGCCTCCTTTTCTCCAGGCTCAGCACCCCCAGTTCCCTCAGCCGGGAACTCATCACACTTGTGCTCCAGACCCTTCCCCAGCTCCGTTGCCCTTCTCTGGACATGCTCCAGCACCTCCATGTCCTTCTTGGAGTGAGGGGCCCATATCGTATAATGTCATACTGTGTGTATAAATGCAGGTTGGCTAGAAAGCTCTATCTCTTGTTCTTTCAGGATTGGAGTTTGGGGATTTTATCTCCTCTGGGATTGCTAGCCAGGAATGGGCTGGGCATCAGTCAGGAGGATGCTTAGCAATTGCACTGTGCATCGCCCATTTGGTTATTCCACTATTACTTTAACCATTATTACTTCATTTCTTATTTTATTTGTATTATTACATTGTTTTTATCTCAACCCATGAGTTCTCTCACTTTTACCCTTCTGATTCTCTTCCTGTCCCCCAGGCAACGAGGGCAAGCGAGCGGCTGCATGGTGTTTGGCTGCCATCCAGGTTTAAACCACTACACTAGGCAAGCTCTGCTTCTTAGTGCATCCCTTTGACCCTGCTCAGGCTGGAGGGCAGCGTATGCTCCGTGCCAGGTAGGAGGGCAATGTCACCCAGCACATGGAGAGCTGCACTTGCTGCTGCGGTAGATGGATTGTGAACCAGCCTGATGACCTGGTCCTGACTAAGAGAGGATATATTCACCCAAAGGCACCAGTTCTCAGCCATGGTTTGTTATGTCAGGCACTGAAGCCCAGCTTAAGTCTCACATGAAAGTTGGTCTCTGCCACCTCGGTTCACACGTCCTGTCTTTACACAGTACCTGCAAAAAGCAGGCTGCAAAATCAGATCACTTGAACCTACTCACAGCAGCCTGCTCTCTGCTGGAGGCCTTCTCGGAGGGTGCAATGGCTCCTCAGAAGCCTCCATAAGCTCTCTGAGAACTTCAGTCTGAAGAAATCTGTTGATCCCCATCTCTAGGTGCTACTTTCAGGCTGGCACACCGAGATACTCAACTATGCAACTGAAGAGGAATTTATTTGCTTGCTGGCACTTTCCCTGCTCCTTTCCAGATCCCCCCTTGCTGTGCTTGCGATCAGAAGGCAGCCCTTGGTGAGATGCTGCGTGTCTCTGTGCTGGCACACCTCGGCCCTCCCTGGAGCTGGCTGCTGTGAGCGATGGACAGGGGCTGTGCAAAAATGGCATCAGTGTCCCCAGCCTGGGGCAGGTGTCTGGGGAGCAGCGGTTTCTGCCTGCCAGATGTGCTGTCATTAACGTGGGAAGGTGATCCCAGTCCTCTGGCCCTCTTCCCCCACCAAGGGCTGAGACTGATCTCAAGGTGGAGGGAGGGGAGAGGAGTGATGGGGTGTCAGCAGGGGGGAGGACTGGGGACTCTGATCAAAGCTGTTTGCTAGCAGGGGGAAAAGGGGAGGGGGGTGATCTGCTTCTGATCCAGCCAGGGAAAATGAGGGTGAGGAGCGCTGACAAATAACATGGTTGTGCCATGAGCTGCTTTCTACAAAGGCAGAGGGGGAAAAAAAAGCATCAGAGTGAATTCTTGGCTTTCCTGCCCTGCTGTAGCCCTGTGTAATGTTCCTCTGGAGCCAGCTCCTGCCTGGCAGATAAGCAAAGCTGCAGAGAGGCACAGGGGTGGGGGGAGGCTGTGCTGGAGAAGAAAAGGGGGGCTGGCTCCAAGTGAGCCATGGACTCGGTAGCAGTGTGGGTCTCACATGCATTTCATTGTGTCTGATCTTCTTCAGCCCCTCTCAAAAGCAGTGTCTGAGCAGCAGCCCTGGGAGGCAGAAGTGGGGTGTTGAGTGCCTGTAGTGGTGGCACTGGGCTGGCAGCCAAACACATCTGCTCCCTCACTCCCCCTTCTCAGGGGATAGGAGTGAAAACTGGGAGGCAAGGGTAAGGAAACCCATAGGTTAAGAACAATTTAATAATTGAAATAAAATAAAACTTAAAATAATAATGATATTAAAATAGTAATTATAATAATAATAATAGTAATGAAATATGCAAATAAGCAATGCACAGTGCAGTTCCTCACCACCCACTGACCAAGCCCGGCCCGTTCCCAGAGAATGATCCCGGAGGAGCGACAATCCCGAACCGAAACCGCGATCCCGGGAGAGCGAGAGCCCGAGCGAGAGCCAGAGAGGAAGAGCCCCTCATGGATCTCCTGCCCATGGTGGGATATGATATGGAATATCCCGTTGGCTTATCCAAATACCAATTTAGCTGATTAATTTAAATATTTCTCACCCCCATAGATTTTGCACTTGTAGAATTAACAAAACACAAAGTCCTTCAGTGCCAGGGACACAGATGCCAACATGGGGATGTTCTCAGCGTTTCTCTCCTAACAAATCCCAGCTGAACTCAAACCCCAGCGCTGTTCCAGCTGCTGAACAGAACCCGCTCTGGCCCAGCTCACACCAGGACAGTGCTGCTTGGCGCAGAGACGATCTGGGGAGGGGGATCTGTGGGTGAGGCACTGAGGGAGCGTGACGGGGCAGATCCAGGTGGCCGGCGATGCTCTCCCCTCCAGGGCCCCTCATTGCCCTCTCGCTCCTGACCTTTCTTGCTAGCCCTGCTCTCATCCCACAAGCACAATGCCTGAGCCTCGTCTGGTCTCAGGGATGATGCAAGTGCAGTGGGGAAGGCAGCAGGACAATGTTAAAATACCGCTTGCCATTTTATATCTTCAGTTTAAGCAGTGTGGTCGTTTTCTTCATGTTCAGAGGTGATGTAGAATACTCTCAGTCACCCTGGGAGCAAGGGTATGGGAGAGAAAGGTTCCCTCACAGTCTTGAGAACTTTCCAGGTAACCAGTGTACAGAAGTCTTGATATTGAACAGATTAATACATTTTAAACCATGCTAATAAACCCATGGGTTTGCATTCAGCCCTGCCATTACAAGGAGCCTTTCCCCAATCACTTCCCACTTTCATGTGCCCTGTTAACAGAAAGTAGGTCTGTAATGACACCAGGGAATGTTTAAAAGATTCACAAAGGTTAAGGATCTCGTCTTTATTAACATCCAAGCACCAGAGCTGCGTGGTTTCATCCTAAGAGTCTCTCCATACCCAGAACTGAGCTGGGGCCAGCCAGGGTGTTTTGTTGTAGGTGCCAGCCACGTTTGGACACATGGGAAGCTTAAGGGGATTGTTTCACGCTCATCCCCTGCCCTCTGGAAGTTGCCTGGGATTTCAACATCTTCTTTCATGGAATTGGATTTCATCAGCCAACTGTTTCTCTGAAAAGTTTCCAAACACAGTCAGGAGGGGAACGAAAGGGCACTGGCTCTGGAGAGGAGTGCTGGTGTTTGTGGTTGCTGTTGCAGCAGGTCCTGCAGGACTGGAGTAGATCATCCTCTAACATGACCTGAAGGGATCTATTCTTCTCACATCTCACTTGAAGATGTTGCAGATAGCAGACATCTTCCTGGGATCATAATTATAAAGGATGAGACTTTAGAACAATGCATGTGAGAGACTGGCCTGGAGCATAAAGGTCTTTGGACACCTCTTTATTTCTGTGTTTGTGTGTTTTCCTCCTCTGACCAAGCTGCTGGAGGGAGCCTGTCTTTGACAGCAGTCTCACAGGGTGTTGCACAGGGTTTTTAGTCCACCCCAGTAACTCAGCTGGCTTTGTCTGGTGCTTGCCCCAGCACAGATGTCCCTTCCTGACCCCCTGAGCAGAAACAACTCGACTGCTCTCCCTGTGAGGAGGAGCCTGTGTGGACCAAGGCTCCCCTCTGCAGACACAAGCAGGGAAATGGCTGGTCCTTCCTTAGACTGCTCTGAGCAGCTCCAAGAGAGGAGCTCTGTTAACATAGAGAAAATAGTGCCTTCATTCAGCTCAAGCTGTAATTCTGGGAAGAGGCCAGGTTTGTTCCTCTGTGGAGATCACCATGACCTGAAACTGCTTCCCAGAGATGTCTGAGTGTCCCTGGGCTGCTGGGGCAGAGGATGGAGCAGACCTCAAAGGCTGCATGGTATGAAGAGGCTGTTTCCATCCCTGGTGTGGAACCCTGCTGCTGCCTGTGCTCTGGCTCTGAGAGGATCATCAGCTCTTGAGTGCCATCGTGAGGGATCTGCAGAGCCCTCTCCTTGGACTGAGCATAACTGCACAGTCTGGCCAAAGCAGGGAGGCCAACAGGAGGTTTGCTTATGGCTTTTCCCCCTCCTTGAGCTGGGAACATGCTTGCAAGCTGTGTTCATTGCACCTTTTCATTGCAGGCTCTGGGTCCCGTGCCCCACAGGCTGAGGCCAAGTTCCTCTGTGGAATCCATTGCACGGCTGCTTCCCTCAGAGAGGTGAAGGAAGGAAATAAAAAAAGCCTTAACCTCCCAATGTCTGCAAATCTCTCTTACAGTGCAGGTTTTACAGGTCTAAAAATGACCCTTGAGGGACCAGCCCTATGGCAGTGGAGCCTGCCCGTGTGTGGAGCTGCAGGAGGGTTAAGATGTGAACAAGCTCCCAGGGGTTAAAGCTCAACAAGAGAAATACCTGTCACTGTGTTCACTACCTGTCACTTTGCATCCTGCCTTCTTCCAGCTTTAGCCCATGCTGGTGCAAAGGGGTAAAAAGAGATGTGACACGATGTGCCTGTCACAGGGGCAGGGATGCTGCAGAGAGCAGTGGCACGCCAAGCCTGTGCAGTGCCAGCTGGGCCACTCACCCTTACGTGCTGGGGATGATGAGTTTATGGCAGCTTGCAAGGCAGCAGCATGCTCACATGGATAATCAGTGCTAATTTTGTGGTGGAACCATCCAGACTGACTTAGTTTTGCTCCTCAGCTGAGCTGCTATGTAATTTTCAAGGTGATTTTTAGGGTTGTTGAGTGCCCTGTGGCAGCACATCCTTCCCTGCAGAACTACTGACACAGAGGGCAGGGCTAGAAAACAAAAGGGAAAGAGTTGGGGAGGAGGATGCATTTTTTAATAATCCAAGTAGAATAAGAATAATTTATTTATTTCTGTGGGTAGATGAGGAATTGAAAAGGAATTTAGTGTTAGCATTGATGTAACAGGAGGCAACTGGTAAGCTCCAGCCAAACCCATGGCCTTGCTGTGCTTGGGCAGTGTGTGCAGGAAGAGATGTTCTGCAGAGATTATGAACTAGGTGTAGGGGCAGAGCTGAAGGGAAGAGCTGTCCTTACCACAGGTGGATGTGGAGCCCAGGAGGAATAACTTCATTTACCTCTAACAGTGCAGAGTTGGACTGTGTCCTGTTCCATCCTGGTCTTGCTCTGACCCGTAGGAGAGCTGGTGGGAAGGGGGACCTTTAGTTCCTCCAGAGCTGCCATGTGTGCGTCTGCTCTTGGCTGTGCCCTGTGTCCTCTGCGGTGGTGTCCCTCACCAGGGGCCTCTGCAGGTGCTGCACCCACATCCTGGGAAGCAGATACCAGTGTGCAGTGTTTCTGAATTAACTCAGTCTGGGAAGAACAAGGGAACCCAGATCCCTGGCTGGGAGAAATTAGGTGGGGGACCTTGCTGGGGGGGCCCCACTGTCCCCCCCAAAATGACCCCAGGGTGTTGTGGTGTGGAAATCATAGAAGCATTAAGGTTGGAAAAGACCTCTAAGATCATCAAGTCCAACCATCAGCCCAACACCACCGTGCCCACTAAACCATGTCCTTAAGCGTCACATCTCCGTGTCTTTTAAATCCCTCCAGGGATGGTGACTCCACCACTTCCCTGGGCAGCCTGTGCCAGTGCTTGACAACCCTTTCAGTGAATAAATTTTTCATAACATGCAATGTAAACCTCCCTGGGCACAACTTGAGGCCATTTCCTCTTGTCCTGTCCCTTGTTACTTGGGAGAAGAGACTGATGCCCACCTCACTGCACCCTCCTTTCAGGCAGTTGTAGAGAGCGAGAAAGTCTCCCCTTCTGCTGCGGCTCAGCACGGTGGGTGGGAATTTCAGCCTCCCAGCTCTGCGTCAGCATCTCTCCCTTTCAGGAAAGCACTGCTCAGCCAGTTCAGGGACTCGCAGGAGGCTCCTGCTGGGTACATATTACAGATCCTTCCTCTGAACAGGCTGCAGATTTAGCCCCAAAGGTTAGAGAGGTGCAGTCACTGCTGAGCAGCCTCTGGACTTGCCTGCCCTGGTTTCCCCGCCTCTTTTCAGCAGTAGGCACCGCTCCCACTCTTGGTCCAACCTGGTTTTTGGAGCAGGTGTGAGGATGATGCTGCTATTTACCAACACAGATCATGGTGAGCACATCATAGAACGGTTTGGACTGGAAGGGACCTTCAAGCTCACCCAGTCCCAACCCCCTGCCACCAGCAGGGACACCTTCCACTAGACCAGGTTGCTCAAAGCCTCATCCAACCTGGCCTCAACACTTCCAGGGAGGAGCAGCCACAGCTTCTCTGGGCAACCTGGGCCAGTGTCTCACCACCCTCACAGTGAAGAATTTCTTCCTAATATCCAATCTAAACCTATCTTCTTCCAGTTTAAAGCCATCCCCCCTTGTTCTGTCACTCCCTGCCCTTATACAAAGTCCCTCTCCAGCTTTCTTGTAGACCCCCTTCAGGTACTGGAAGGCAGCTGTAAGATCTCCCCTAAGCCTTCTCTTTTCATCTAAGGGAAGAACCATTGCTTGGTGCACTCTTCCCTGGAGACACTCTTGGAGCTCATTCACCTGCTCCCTTTGGATTCATGTCTGAATTCATGTGCAAGGCTGAAAAAGGAGCCTGGTTTTGGCATCCAGCAATCACTGCACCTGGTGACACTGGATTTGCATCTGTATCTTTGGGCTAGGACCAGATCTTGTCCTCTCACACCAGGCAACAGGAGATGAGTGATGTTTGCTTCTGGCAATCGATCACATGAACATCTATCTGAAAACAGATGCCACTGTTATGAGTATTTAGGTTGCCAGGGCCTGGATGGGGATTGAAGAAAATCCAGAATAACAGGGTAAATCCTCTTTTTTTAGCCCTCTCTCTGTTCAGGCCAGAGCTGGGTGAAATAATTCACCACAAACATAAAAATTTGTGTGTGCTGAGGGGGTGTGAAATTGGATGGCACCAATCTGGTCATGGGTATTGAAATGAGAAATATTTGCTTTCTGTAGTTCTAAAATATTTCATTTGTCAGTGGATTTCAGTTATCATCATTAAGTATTATGCAAACCTCAGTCTGTTTCAGTCTGGGTTGAATTCAGCAGCTGTTTGAAGGTTTGTTTTTAGTTTTGCCTTAGTTGAAAAAGCTGTGAATGTTTGCCCCAAACAACTGTGAAAAAGGTTGTTTGGAGTTTTTTGCAGAAAAAAGCAAATATTCACTTTGTTTGCACAACTACAGCCCTGACCTAAATAAAACTTTGTCCCATATGAGGCTATACTTAATGAACCAAAATTAACTAGGAGGGAAAAAAACTCAGAATACAGCCTGACTCCCATCTCACTTTGAAGACTTTGCTGGTTTCTTTCATAATGTCATTATTTATTTTTTAAATAGAAGTCTTGTTTCAGAAGCAAGCAGATATTTTGTCTTTAAAAAGTCATAAAAATATCTCTGTTTTAGAACAGATGAAGTGGAGGATGCTTACAGCAATGTACCCAAGCAGCATGAAGCTGCCCTTGCATACCTTGGCTATGCATTACAAACACAGTACATAAAACTGAGAGCAAACTCATGTTAAAATACAGATTTTCCTCAAGATATTGACGTAACACGATTAATGCTGTGCTGGTTCTTACATCAACACTCATACTGAGCTGTGCAGAGCAGAAACAGTGTTTGCTGTTACCCAAGTAGTGTATAGCAATAAAAAGGAGGGAGGGGAGGAAGCAACCTGTGTCTTGCTCATATCTTGTACAAAACCATGCCCTGCTGATGCTGGGCTCCAGCAGGTAATTCTCATGTTTGTCCTGGTTAAAAGCCCTGCAGTCTTGCTTTCATCTCCTCAGCCAAACAAAAAGTCTCTTTTTGGTTAGAATTTGAACACATAACGCCCCTTCTCTTCCTTCGTTTTGTCCCCTCCTCCAAGTTAATGTGGCCACAGATCTCCTGAGGCAGGACAAGGCACGCAGCAGGTGGAGAGAAGAGACAGGCAGTGGTAGCACTGTAGGCACAAAGGGTTCACACCTGGGGCTGACCATTGGGTTATTATAAAAGCTGTGACCTGCACCTGCCCCCAAAGAGTTCCCTGAATTGTCTGCTCTACCCCAGAGCATCTGCAGAAACACAGCGTGCAGGGGCACCATGGTGTTTCCAGGACTTGGATTTCTCTTCCTGGGATGGAGAAGAGGAGGGATGGTAAGAAACCAACCTGCTTCATTGATGGTTTTTAGTGTTAACACCAGAGATTTTTGTCTTTACCAACTAATCCCAGCTCTGCTCCTTAGTGGCTTTAGCATATGCTGGAGCAGCAGCTGCCTAGCAGGGAGGCAAATGGACCTTTGGGAAGCAAGAACCTGGTGTGCTATCCTTGTGGTTTGAAATAAATATCAATGTTATCATCTACATTCATCAATAAAAGTTAGCTGGGGAGAGGCAGGCAGACACCTTCCTTCCCTACACATGGATCCAAGTGAAGAGCAATCTGTCATGTAGGACCAAAGCTGATGCATCAGCCCAAGGAGACAGTCCTAGCTGTGTGGTGGCAAAGGGATCGAGAGAGGACTTTGTTTTTTACGGAGGTAGCATTAAGTTAAACTGTTTTACTCATCCTTTCACCTGTGCCATCCCTTGAGGCTCCATGCTCTCAGAACGACAGTAAGGTGCTTTCTGTTTCATTGCTCTCAGTCTCTGGAGCTTATTCTCTGGCATATGGGATCCTCCCTTTTTAGTGCAGTGTTTAATTTCTTGTAATTGATGTTTTGGGGCTTTCTGAATTGCAGGTTTGTTTGAACATCCTCTGTGTAGGATCTGGTCTTTGCTGAGTGCCATTCAGTCTGTGCAAGTGGGATTCTATCAGGACTGACTGGTCAAACCCTTGACTAGCAAACTGGTTTTCTTTTTGAAGCGTGCCTTCAAAATGTTGGGCTTTGGGGAATTTGACTTTCCTGTGTTCCTGTGGCTCTCTGTGAAGAGAGGGAAACCTTCTAGATAAAGTACATCGTGAGATTCATGTACATAATATTAGCAGGGAGAAATGAGAGCTCCTGAATTGAAGGATCTTTCTGGTGCAGTAGTTGTGTGCATGTTGAAATACATCTGTATTTCCCGATAGAAAGGCTACCTGCAAGGTCCTGTGTTCCCTCCTGCCTCCCCACACAGCGATGTTCTCCTGTGCAATTAGCAATCTAAAAATATCCACTCTTCTCATCTGCCAGAAGGAAGCATGTGAGCTATCACTCCAGGATTCAGGTGGCCAAACGGCCTGGATCAACTTGTACCTGTCCAACTCTTCCCAGGAAGGTACAGGAAACAAATTGAAGAGAAATAGCACTGGGTGTGCATCTGCCTGCACCAGAGTCAGCCAGGACCATCTTCCCAACCCTTCCCGGGACTCTGGCAGCCTTTGCCCCTAGGATTTGGTGTGGACACCGCAGTCCCCCTTCTCAATGGTCTGTACTGGGTGGATTGGTAGGACCAGGTGGGAGATGCGGCTCCACAGCCCGCTCAGCTTGTCAGAGTCCATGTGGTCATAGGAGCCGGGGGTCTTGGTGCTGGTGAACTTGGCCCAGAGGAAGTCACGGACCCTCTCTTCCACCTGCTGGAGGCTGATGTGGGTCTCCAGCATCTCCTCATCCAGCAGCACGGTCAGCAGCAGGGCCACGTCCTTGAAAGCCGCACTTTCGTGGTCGCAGTACTTGTAGAAGATAAGGGTGGCCCCCGCCGGCAGCAACTCGAAGCGGTGTACCACCGCAGCACGGCCCCCAGCCTGGAAAGCTGAGCTCAGCTCTGAGTCAACCTCCAGCTTGGCCTGGTCGCTCTGGAGCCTGGATTTCTCGGTGCCGTTGATCTGGACGGTGCTGGCGTGGAGGGCGGATGAGTAGGTGTCAGCCACGCGGGCGCTGAGGCACCGCAAGGTCCGCTCGGCCTTGCGGGCGGCTGTCAGGATGATGATGGCTGGCTGCGTGTGGTGGGACGTATTGAGGTGCTTCTGCAGGAACTTACGCCCACGAAGCCACAGGTGGGGACTCTGCCCCGGAAACCTGTCCTGCAGCTGGTTGAACTGGGACAGGAAGGCCTCCACTGTGGGGTTCTTGGGTGCTTGCTGGGACTTGGAGGTTGGGTTGCCAAAGCAGAATATGCAGAAGCCAAGCAACACAAGGCTCACAATGACAAATCCTGTTCAAGAGGGGAGAGACCCCAGATGGGGAACAGAAGTCAGTCCCAAGTGACCTGCAGTAATATGCTGGAAAGTAGCTACCAGGGCTCTTTGTCCCCTCTCAGACCTCCCCTCTACACTAGGACAGTGGTTCAGGTTGGTATGCTCTCTGGGAGCCCAGGAAGAAAGAGCCCTACTTGTTGTGAGACCCATGCTCCTACACACCAGTCAGGGCAACTGAGATGGGGGCAAGGCTACAGCTTCACTGTCAGGTTGCAAAACTCCCTGGAAGGAAATTGCAGCTGACCCCAAGCTTTCTTCTCTTTACCCCTCCTCTGTTTTCTTTAAGGTTTGTGGCCATTTGGAGCACCAACCTCCACATATGGAGGTGTATGACCCAGCTAAAATGCTGTGTTTACTGCTTTCCTCCTAGCTATGCTGGGTGAAGTAAGGCTACTGTGCTCCTGCCCAGAAAAAGAGGACAGCAAGGTCCAGACACAACTGCTTTCATCCCTCTCCATGGCAAGGCAGGGTCTCTTTCTAGCAGGAGAAATGTGTGGTGCAGACCAGCATCACGGTTCCTACTTGAGACTCCATGACACAGAGGGAGACTGGGAAGGGACCACTGGCATGGGAGCCTCAGACCTTCCAGGATATGCTGAACATGATGTGCCTGCTTTTGAGGCTGGGGAGCTGGAGGTAAAGCTGCTGCTACAGGCTCAAACTATTTTTAAGGGGATGGGGTTTTTTTTCCCTCAAACCCCAGAAGAAGCTGTGAAAGGTCCTGAGAGAGAAGAAGAATTAAATGTGCTTCATTACTTGTTCCTGGACGATCAGTGCCTTCTGGTCGATGAGTAACGCACAAGGGAAGCTTCTTTTCCTCACCTTTCAGCAAGAAGGACTCTTTGACCTTCTCCTGGTCTGTGCTTTGGGTGGTGACGTTCTGCAAGCAGGACTGAGCCTCTGGCTTTGGGGCTGTGTGCCCTACAGTAAGAGAAAGAAACGTGCCAGGCAGTGTTGAGGGAACGGGTAGGTTGGGCTGTGATGAGAAAAGCAATAGAGCTGCCAGGAGCTCCCAGCTGAGTTAGAAGTGAGCACTGCTGTGGGTTAATGCTGCTTTCAGTCTTGGCTCTCTGCTTTTTGGGCAGGGAAAGGAGAAAGATGATGCAGAGCGCAGCATGGTGTCATGCCTTTCCAAGCAGGGCAGTAGCCAGAGGAGAGAGAGAGAGAGAGAGAGAGAAGCCAGTTTATTTCTTACACCTTCTTTCCTGCTCGACTCTGGAGAACTGACAACAGGCACCAGAGATCTCACCAAACCGTTTTCCTTAGCTCACGCGAGGCGCAGGCACGTGCACAGCGCAGAGCAGCAGCCACAGCCACCAGCTCACCTCTGATCCCGCGTCTGTTCCGTAACGTGCCTTGGGATCCGCTCTCCTGTGTTTCCTGCTCTGTGTGCTCTTCTGGCCGCTGATCTAGGAGAGGGGCACTGGTGCTTTTCTCTGCCAAGAGGCCCTTGGTGACATCATCTGTGGCAGTCACATCCACATGTGTCGTTTTACTGTCAGAGCTCAGTAATTTGCTTCTTGACGAAGCATCTTCCTCTGCTGTGCTGGAGCTTTCACATGGCTTGCTTGTCTCCTGGTCCTCCTGTGTTTCCTGGTGGACAAGGCTGTCTCCTTTGCTGTCCATTTTATTGTGGGCCAGCTGGGCTATAGGGAATAAAATTTGCAGACCTACCCTTAGCCTCTTTCAGCACAAGAACCAAGAACCCTTTTTCCTGCTCTGCCTCCCCTAAGTAAGGGCCCAGGTTATCAGCATTTTGGAAATGCTGTACACATAGAAGGGGACAGACTCACCTTCATCCAAGTTGTCTTCTTCCTGGGATCTTTCTGATAGACCATCTCTTGTCTTTGCAGACTCTTCCACTGATGCTTCAGTTTCCTGAGGATCCTGGTCCTCTGCTGTGGGGCCAGCTGAATCTAACAGTGTTGTCTCTCCTCCATCAGCATCTGGTGGTTTACACACCAAAGAGTCGTCCTCTGGTTTGCAGGAGGTCTCAGGCCACCCGCTTGTCACTTGGTGCTCAAGTGTTTCTTGAGTTGGCTCTTGGTGCACAGGATGCTCTGCTGTGCTCTCCACTTTATCTTGGGCTGGCCCAGCTGTTGGGATCAGAGTTCACAGGCTCAGTTGGCCATACAAGGAGTCAAGAATACCCAGTGCTCTACCACCACCCTGTAAAACTCCCAGTTCTTGCATTTCAGAAACATCTACCCCCAGTGAGAAGGGGGAGAGAACAGGGTGACCAAAAGTGAGAAACTCATGGGCTGAGATCAAGACAAGCTCAATAGGTGAAGGAAAGGGGGGAAATCAGAAGTAATACAAAGGCAATCGCTCACTACTTCCTACAATGCATGCCCAAAGAAGGGCAACAAAGCTGGTGAAGGGTCTGGAGAACAAACCTTATAAGGAGCAGCTGAGGGAACTGGGATAGTTGAGCCTGGAGAAAAGGAGGCTGAGGGGAGACCTTATTGCTTGCTACAACTCCCTGAAAGGAGGTTGTAGTGAGTGAGGTGGCTGTTGGTCTCTTCTCCCAAGTAACCAGTGACAGGACAAGAGGAATGGCCTCAAGTTGCACCAAGGGAAGTTTAGATTGGACATTAGGAAAAATTCCTTCACTGAAAGGGTTGTCAAGCACTGGCACAGGCTGCCCAGGGAAGTGGTGGAGTCACCATCCCTGGAGGGATTTAAAAGACGCGTAGATGTGGCGCTTAGGGACACGGTTTAGTGGGCACGGTGGTGTTGGGTTGATGGTTGGACTTGATCTTAGAGGTCTTTTCCAACCTTAGTGATTCTATGGTGCCAAGCCCGTCTTTGAGCAATGACCACCTGGGAAGCCAACCCCCTCTCCCTTTCTTCCTGTACCCCAGTTTTTGTTGTTGAACATGATGTTACACTGCCTGCAGTATCCCTTTGCCCACCTTGGGTCCTTGCCCAGCCTTCTGCCCACCCCAGGTTATTTACTTGTTCATGGGTGGGAAGCAACAGTTGATGTTCAGCCAAAACACTGCTGTGTTATCAGCACCTTTTTTTAAACAACAAATCCAAACCACAGCACTGTACAGGCTGCTGTGAGGAAAGTCACCTCCATCCCAGCCCACCTCCCACGCTGTCCTGTGTGGGGTGGGCAGGCAATTCATTCATTAAGTGGCAGATCTGTTACCATATCGTCCACAGATAGTGGGTTTTCCTAGGCTGGTAGATTAAGGTGATGATTTGAAACATTTCTAAGGCTGTTGTTGAGTACAGGCCAGAACAGTTGTGCCAACACCCTTTGTGACTGTGAATGTCAGCTCTGCTTGTGTCCTTCTCTGCTCCTGTTCTGGAGCTGCTCTCCCAGAGAGCTATGGTAACGTATAATGAAGAGCAAACACTGGAGCATAATGCAATAGAGAAATTCAGAGGCTGAACATAAGCGTTGCAACAGATTCTGAATCTTACAAAACCAAACTGCAGCTCAGATTTTGGGTGCTATTTGTGAAAAATTGCTTATGAATAATCAAGCACTACAATGACATAAATGATTATGCTAAAATTAGAATAAAGACTGATAAAAATGGCAAGGAACTCCTGACTAATTTGAAAACAGAGACAAACTGCACTGGTCACATGTCAGAACATGCTGTCCTTTGGAGCATGATTTTTACATTCTGCCTTGATGATTATTACAGGAACACTTCTGATCACCTAGGACAGATCTGAGCTGGTTATAGCACCACGGTATCACTGAAATACTCATATGTAGCAGTCATAACAAGGCACCTGGAGAATGTAAATACATGGTAGAAACTGAAATATGAGGAACCTGGAGCTATCCTGCTATTCAAGCTGGGCACAAACAGCACTCCTTGCCCTGCTTCCTCCAGAGGTTTCCCATCCAGAGGTGGTGGAAAACTGGTTTATTATCTAAGCATCTGTAGATGGGAAGCACTGGGATGCAGGGAAAAAAGCTCTCCTCCTCTAGAGCTCCACCTTTAGCCTTCCCCTTGTGCTGTCATCCTGGACACAGAATCTAAACCTGTCACTGACAGGAATCCAAAACTGAAAGTAACTTGTTAATCATTCACCCTTCAAGAAAAGACAGCAACTTGCTTTTCATGGCCTGGAAAGGAGAGGATTCTTTTATTTTTATTTTGCTTAGGTTTCCCATGTCACTGCTGAAATCTTCCTGTAAAGGGATGTTCCTACTAGATGGTGTAAGTACAGGACTCACTTACCTCCAGCCAGGTTCACACTTGGATTCTCTTCCATTTTCTTTCTCCCCTGAAGCTCTGGCTTCTGTTGTTTTGTTTCACTTGCTCCTCTGGCTATAAGGAGATGTACCTCCCCGCTGTTCAAGTGGCTGACAAAGTCCTACCCCTTTCACAGACACCATCCTGTCTTGGCCTCTGGAGTTGCAACTAAACGCCCATAAAACCTGATAAGCAGAGACAAAGGAGCAGTGATTCATGGTGGAGAAGGAGGCTCCTCCCTCCACGATTACAAAGGTGGTGTGAAAACGGATGGATGCCACCGATGACCATGAACCTTCAGCCCAAGGGCTATTAGCTATTTTCCTTCCTGTCAGGCTACAAGCAGCCCAAGGGCTAATGCAAACAGCAGTTATCTCAGGACAAGCTGGTGGAGTGAGGCACTGGTTCCTCATCTGGATGGACTCGGATGGATTTGGCTGTGCTCTGAGACAGCAGGCCTTGAGGCTGGGGCTCAGCAGGCTGCCCCACGTGCTTTGGGCACCTGGTATCTCCCAGCCAAGCTGACACAGAGCAACGAGCCTGCTTCACCTTACCTTCCTGCCTCCAGCATGTCAGATCAGGAGATGGTGGTGCTGGAAGGCAAAGCTGCTGGCAGAAACATCGCCCGGCCCTTGTGCAGCACCATTACTACCTCCTGCCCATCCGAGGGGAACAGCAGTGCCCTGGCCTGACTCTCCTACACCCCCGCAGCGTTTTGGGACCGCAGAGCCATGCAGGACGGATCGAGGCTCGCTGGTGTCACCTGAGAAAGTTGGTGGCTTTCACAAGCCCAACGCCTGCCCGCGGAAAAACCAGCGGCATGGAAAACTCCCGAGAAACTTTCCCTGCTGAAAAGCGGTTGGTGCTGATTTCTGTACAAAAATCTCAAGCTCAGCCTTCTCAACAGCTCTTCTAGCATAGGGGGGCACCTTCCCCCACCCACACTGTCTCTACAGCTGAGTTTTCTTGCTAAATACAAGATTTGGAGGGGTGTGGGGGGGTGTAATTGCTGCCGCCCAGCTCTCGTCCCTCCCTTCCCAGCGCTGTTCCCGCTGCTGACGCTCTGGCAGAAGAAGGAAGTCAGAGGAACAAAGTCACTTGCAGAGTCAGACGCTTACCCAGGAAGTTTCGGAGCCAGTCGGGGCAGCGAAGTGAAGCAGAGGGATGAAACGACGAGGCCAGTGCTGGCCCCTCCACTTGCCAGAGACCCCCCCTTTGGCTTTGGTGGTGGCCGGACAGCCCGTGGCCTCAACGCACACCCTTAATCCTCCGCTGTCAACGTGACAGTGAACTCTGCCCTTCCCCAGACACCCGGCAGGCTGCTGGGAGCTGTAGTTTTCCTTCCCTTCTTCTCCCCAAAGGCACACGGCCTTTCCCCAGTCAACAGCATTCACTCTTCGGAGCGTTCAGGAAATGAAACTTCATTTTTTGGCTGTATTTCTGAAATTCTGCTGTCATACAGGCTTTCCTTCAGGCAAACTGGATGACTGGCTTCTTCCTGCCTTAAGTAACAGTTTTAAACAATGAAATGACTGAGGAAGAAACAGTTTTGAGAGCTGATTTATGAAGATGCAACGTATCACAAGAAAAACAGCCTAAACATGTAGCCAGCAAACAGACTCTGGAAATGTCACACTTGCTAGCACAGGGAGGCTGGGAGCTGTGTGCTGTGAAATGGGGTGTGTTTAGCACCAGCTAAGGTGTGTGGAGTCCCTCCCAGTGCTCCCCTTCCAGCGTGGTCCAGAGACTGCAACAGGCAGAAGGTCAGAGGGAGTGTGTGTTGCTGCTCCTGGCCTCATTTGGGCAATGTTTTCCCCCAAAATGACGCTATGCCTTGCTGTTCCTGCACAGGGGACAGGTGTGGTCCAATCCTGTCTCCCATCCCCTCTGCCCGGGACACATGCCCCAGGGAAAGCCATTGGTGCAAGAAGCAGCAGTCCAGAGACTGCAGCCCCGCTCCGAGTCAGCTTGCAGCCTTTTGGCTAACACCCCAGAGGAGCCCAGCGGCAAACAAAACACAGGGAAAGGCAACTGAACCAGTGCTTGTAGGGAACAGAGGCAAAACAGCTGGGACTCCTCAGTTTGGAGAGCAGAAGGGGGAATTTGACTGATGTGGAGCTGTTGCATCTCTCAATGCTAGGACTTGAGACACTTGTAAAACAAGTAGGAGGTTGGGTTCAGGTGGGCAGAAAAAAAGTAATTCTTTATGTTGGACTTTGGGACCTTTCTGGCACAGGGGTCACGGAGGCAGAGTGGCAGGAGGTTCAGAAAAGGATGAGTCTCGTGTGTGGGCAGCAGGTGGACAAGCAGTTCGTACAGGACCAGGTAAGGATGTACCTGGCTGTGGGAGATGCTGTTTAGGTGAAGCACAGGAGCCCAGCCCTGTTACATGCTCTGTTCTCCCTCAGCTCCTATACTGGGGGTGCTAAAGCCAAAAGGGGCTCCGTGTGCCCCCCTGTTTGTGCCCCTCCTTGGACAGGAATGGGCAGAGGGTGCCCTGCTTCCTCTGCTTCTCTCCAGGCCTCCATGAGCTGCCCCCGGCCCTATGGCCAACGTCATGTCCATCCCTTGACTGTATTGTGACCACTCAGTTACGAGACACACGTGTACATCACTCCACACAAGCAGTGAGTATCATGTGTGTAAGTGTTATTACTGATGCTGGTAGGTGAGGGAGGTGAGGAGGCATGAGGTGTGTGTGGGCATGGTGTAAGCAGTGACAGCAGGACAGCTCGTTCTCTCCAGCAGCACTGAAAGGCAGTGGCTTCCTCTGTGACCTGCAGAGCCACCATGCTGGTGGTGGCTGGGAGGGACAGAGTCCACCTCCCTCCCTTGGCAGACTCAGCACATTCTTTTATCGTGGGCAACCTCTCACTGGGTGCAGTAAAGGCTGTAAAACTGGGGAGAATGGCAAAGCAGGAGGGAAAAAGTCAAGAGTGGCTGATCTACCGAGGCCAGGTTCCCTGAGGGCCCTGCTCTTGGTTGCCATCCATCTCACATCCCAGCCAAAGGTACTGGAGAAAAGGAGGCTGAGGGGAGACCTTCCGGCTCTCTGCAACTCCCTGAGAGGAGAGTGGAGAGAGGTGGGGGTGGGTCTGTTCAACCAAGGAACAAGGGACAGGACAAGAGGAAATGGCCTCAAGTTGCACCAAGGGCAGTTGAGATTGGATGTGAGGAAGAATTTCTTTGCTGAAAGGGTTCTGAGGCATTGGCAGGGGTTGCCCAGGGCAGTGGTGGAGTCCCCATCCCTGGAGGGATTGAAGAGTCGTGTAGACACAGTGCTGAGGGACATGGGTCAGTCGGGGACTTGTCAGTGTTGGGTTCATGGTTGGACTCGATGATCTTAAAGGGCTTTTCCAATCCAGGCAATTCTGGGATTCTGCTCCTCCAACACAGGAGGAATTTGGGAGCGGGCAGAGGGACCACCCTGTCTACAGAAGCACGAGTGTCATGAAAGTGGTGAACTTTCATGGAAACTCCAGCTCAGCAAGGGGGAGAGGCGAGTGTGTGACAAAATCAGGGGTAACTTCAGCCTGCGTGGGCTGAGAACACAGTTGCCAAAAATCAGCTTGGCAGGAGAATTAACTGCCCAGTCTAGGACATGAAGTCATTCACCGTCACAGAACTGCTACAAAAACCACGCTGGTGTTATGTAACGTCACTTTTCTGCTTCACAAAGCCAAGGGATACGAGCTGGGATGTAGAATTGTAACTTAACAAGTCTGATCTGCTTTTAACTCAAGTTTGATGGAGGATTTCATTTAAATAGGAATAACGTTTTCTCTTGGTCTGCAAAAGATTCAACAGTGAGTAGGTGAATTACAAAGGACAGGCTGTGTAAATATTTACATCACGTCATCATTCAGTAACTTTCTCTGGGAACTTGGGAATTCCGGGATACTACTTGTAGCTGTAGTTCCACCCGGTCAGAAACCACCCACCAGTCACCAGCAGGTCCTTTTTCTACTCAATTTGAGCTGTGTAGACAATTCAGCTGTTCTTTGGAACCTCCTGACACGGTGTTTTGTTACATCCTCTTTTGTTTTTGCTTTAGAAACCATTGCTCAACCTCTGTGTTCTGCTTTTACATCTTAAAAGAATGGCAGCATTGACTCTAGTGCTGGTACAGAAGGAGGCGTGCATAATTTATCTCACAAATATTCACTTGCTTCTAGATGAAAGTGGAACATTTACAGTGTGTGCTAGTAAAGCATTAAAATCTTTTATATTATTTTGAAAGATATGTACAGACAAGACAGTTGCAGAAGCAAAGACTGAATGGCAGGTTCCTGACCCAGCTTTTTTGTCTGAGTGGACAGAATGTGTACACACCTACGCTGTGAAACAAACACTGTCACAAAACACGAGCATGCATATTTGGGAGCATGGTAGCTCGAGATACTGCCATTAGGATTATTACAGACGTCAGTATCACCTTCCTCCATCCTGTTTCAGTACATGGAAATCTTAGAATCTGTCACAGGGCATCCACTGGCTTAGCAACTGGTTTCCAAACTGGTCCTAAACTGTTTCCTGCCCTGGTAAGCGGCTGTCCGGTGGTTACAGAAAACGTCTGTCCCTGTGGAAAGATGGGGAAAGCAGGCGCAGGCAGGGGCGGAACTGCTCCCTCGCACCCTGTGTGCAGCAGGCAGTGGGGGTCCAGCGCGGGCACTCTCGGCCCGCAAGGCCAAGCGCCCCTGCGGGAAGGAGCTGCGGGCAGCCGGCCCCCGTAGCGCGGCCATCCCGCCGTCCCTCCGGCGGCCCCGGCTGGAGGCGGGGAACCCCCACCCGGCTCAGGGTTCAGCCCATCGCTCGCCCTGGCCCGCAGCGGGCAGCCCCCGGGACCCCGCGGAAGGTGACTCGCGCCCCGGCCCCTCAGGTGCGGGACAGAAACCGCCCGGCGCAGCCGAGGCGCCTGGCCCTGCTCCGGGCGGCCGGAGAACCCGCCTGAGCGCGGCAGCCGGCCGAGACCCGCCCGAAGGGCTCGCCGGGCCCGGCCTCCCCTCAGGAGCCGCCCCCGCGGGGCCCCGCCGGGCTGGGGGAGGCCGTGGCCGAGGGGGCGGCTCGGCGCGCCGGCCGCTCCCTCATTTTTTTCACTGGAGGGCAGCCTCGGCGCGCAGCCGGGCCGCGGGACGGCCGCTCCCCGCCGCCCGGGCCTCCCTCGGCCTCCTCCCGCCGGGAGGCGGCGCGGCGGCGGCCCCGGTCCCGGCCCCGGCCCCGCTCCCTCAGCGGAGCGGGGGCGAGGGGCGGGGGGGGTTACGGCGCGCGGGGGGGGCGGTCGTGCGGGGTAGCGGCGCGCGGGCCATGGCGGAGCCGCCGTTGTACCACGTGACGCCGCGGCGCCCCCTCCGCGCGCAGGAGGTGGCGGGAGGTGACGCGGCGGAAGCGGCGGGCGCTGAGGCCGCCCCGCGGCGGGAAGTGAGGTTCGCGGAGCCGCCCCCGCCGCGGGAAGGCGGCAGCTTCAGTCCCGAGCGGCGCCGGGAGGCGGTGGGAGGCAGCGGCCGGGGCAGGGGGAGACGGCAGCGGCGGCGGCCCCGCGGGGCGGCAGCAGCGGGCAGGATGGTGGGGGGAAGCGACGGGCAAGCTCCGCCGGACGCCACCGAGCTGAAGCGCAGGCGGAAGAGCCCCCGGTTGGCGGCGGCGGCGGAGGAGGCCGAGGCGGAGGCCGAGGCCGAGACTGAGACCGAGCCTGGCCCCGGAGGGGCGCTGGAGGGTGAGCGGTGCGGGCGGGCGCACGCATGCAGCGCCCCGCGGTGGATCCCGTGGTTGAGGGCGCGGTGGGGCGGTGCGAAGTGGGGCGGGCGGGCTCGCCTTGCCCGCAGCCGCCCTGCCTGCGGGGTGGGTTGGCAGGGGCAGCCCGGGGCTGGAGGGATTGAGATAGGACTGGAGCGGGGGGTGCCCGCTGGGAACCCCGGGGTGGCTCGGTGAGTCTGGAAGGGGTGTTTGGTGCTCCTGGAAGGCTGTCAGGCTGCAGGCGGGGGGGTTTGAAGCGGGGTGTCCAGCCTCGCTGTGCCCTTCACCTCTTTCTCCTTTCAGGAGATGAGCATCGCTTTGGGGGTCCAGACTCCTTGACTCGACCCCCCATAAAAGCACGTAGATCAGCAGGTAGGTTTTGACCCAGAGCGGTTATTGTGCTTGTGAAGGTGCTGAGGTGCACAAGACTGGAGGGAATGGAGTTTATTGGGTTTTTAGCTTCTTTGCAGGTTTTTCCTGTGGTTCTGGCACACAGGTGAGGAAATGACACTGCGGTTTTTGGTCCATCCATAAGAGATGTGGAATGCTTCTTGGCCTCCAAAAAGGATTGACACATGTAGAGCACGCTGAAGCCCTGAGGTGGCTGTTTTGCCTAGTGCTTCACTTCGAATGGGATTTTGTCACAGCATTAAAATGAGGAATAACTGATGTCACTAACACTGCTTGGTTCTTAAAGGGCTGAATTTAAATAAAGAATATTGAGCTGTAAAACCAGATTGCTGTAAGACAGCTCTGTACAGTGAGCAGCATCACTTATGAGGAGTTGCATAGCTGGGGCTTGCATGTCCTTTCTCTGAAGCACAAGCATCTGTTGGTTACTTGCTCTTGGACACTTGTGTTAGACATATGTGGCACCTTATTTCTTCCGTTATATCCTTCTCCAAACTTTAAAGACATAATGTAGTAAGTTGTGTAGTACAGTCACGTGGCTTTAGCCTGTCATTCCATCAGAAAACTGCAAACAAATTGTATTTCCTTCCCTTTTAGTCTGTTGGTCTATTTTGAGTTGGGCTGTATCTGTTATTAGTAGGTGGCAGTTCTCAGATGGATGAGTTGGGCTAAGCCTGAGACTGTTCTCCATTCCCATGTGTATTCTTGGCACAGGGCTGTCACACCAAGCTCTTATTAGAGCTGCAGTGCATGGCCTGAATTATGTGGCACTGTCCTTAAAAAGAGCTGCCAATGTTATGCTTCAGAAGCAGAAGTTCCAGGAGGCCTGGAAAAGTCTTATCTTAAGGAAGGAAGAGAGAGATTATGAGTGTTTCTTTAGGAAAGTACAAAGGTTTATCTGTGAAAAAAGCTGGGGGAAGCTGTTACTCCCAAGTGATGGTACTAAATATTAGTATTTTAAATGTGGCTGGGCTGCTTTAGGAAGTGCAGCTGAGCATGGGGGTTTTTTTAATACAGACATGTCTAAAAATGAGGTTGTGGGAAGAGATGTGCTCCCCACGCTTCCCCAAGCTCTTAGCAGTGGTATTTGATTATAGTTACAACGATGATGTTAAGAGACCCTTTATACAGGAGCAAAGGAGTAATTTTCCCCCTCACAGTCCTCCCACCTGTAGCTATACATATTGTTTGGGTTTTTCTGCAGAGGTTAGAGGAATGCAGGGCCAGTGAGACAGCAGGACAAGCAGGGCAGATTTTTATACAGACATAATTGTCATGCTTCCCTGAGAGCAGAGTGGAAGCAAAACCACAACTTGAGAAACTGGTTTCTGGCTTCTGCTTAGAGGTTTTAAATGCAGATTAGGAAACTTGCTTGTAGAACTAAAAAGCTTTAAGGGCCTACAAACCCTGCCTCGAATCGGGCACCTTGTAGATCAGTGAGCTAAAGATACACGGCAGCCACCTCCGCTGAAGTTGTGTTAAACCATGCAAGGAGAGAGTGCGACTGTACGAGGTACAGATGGGCACAAGGTGTTCCTGGCACTGGAGTCTCTGCTCTGTAGCTGCTGTGGAGCATTGCAGCGTGTCACAGCCTTATCTCTGTCATGAAAAAGATTGAACCCATAGGGACAGATAAATACCAGACTTAAAGGAATAAGTTCCCCTTGTGTTAAAATAGTGGCTTTATGTTTTGGTTTAGAAACCTGCAGTTTATGAACTGGCAGATTTCTAGTCCCTTTGATTAAAGTGGTGTATGAGATGGGGATGTGGAGAAGATTGCTCTCTTCTGGCAGGTGACTGTGCAGGAGCTGGCTGGTCTAGCAGTAGGTTGGAAAATCCTCACTGGCTGCTGGGGGGGCAGGAATGATCCTTTGGGTAGGAGGCTTAGGGCCTTGTAAGGGAAGAACAGGCATGTCTGGACTGGAATTTGTATTTCTAGGAAAGTTAAACTTCATAAAAGGAGAGTTTACTTCTTTTCTGGAGGGGGTACCATCTGTGCTGTCTGCTTGCAGCAGTACTCTTCTTGTTGGCAATACCTGCTGTTACAGAAGGTGGTGATTCACGAGCCGTCTTCCTGTGAGAAAAGAAGTTGTATGTGTTCACATCTGTCCTATTTGCAGCAACTTTTAAGAATGCTTTGAGAGACACAGAGTACCCATTGATGCAAAGAAGGTGAGAGGAATTAAAAAGTATGGAATGCTTGAGTAGCCTTCTTTGGATTCATAGATCTTTCTGGTCTTGTGATTACTAGCCATCACTGCTAGTGAAAATTTCCTTGCAAAACCACAGTACATAGTGAAATATGATGGGTATGTTGCTTGGTGTTCCTCAAGATCAAGTAATTTGGTGAGTATCTTCAGTCTTAGCTTGGTGGGAAATCAGTCATTCCACAGGTTGTGCTGTTAGTTGGTTAGAGTTAATTTTCTTCATAGTAGCTGGTATGGGGCTTTGTTTTGGACCTGTGCTGAAAGCAGTGTTGATAACACAGGGATGTTTTCATTATTGCTGAGCAGGGCTCACACAGAGCCAAGGCCTTTTCTGCTCCTCACCCCACCAGCGCGTGGGCTGGGGGTGTGGGAGGGGACACAGCTGGGACAGCCGACCCCAACTGACCAGAGGGATATGCCAGGCCACATGGGGTCATGCTCAGAGTATAAAGCTGGGGGAAGAAGAAGGAAGGGATGGATGATTGGAGCGATGACATTTGTCTTCCCAAGTAACTGTGTGACGGAGCTCTGCTTTCCTGGAGATGGCTGAACACCTGCCTGCCATGGGAAGGAGTGAATGAATGCCTTGGTTTGGTTTACCTATTAAACTGTCTTTATCTTGACTCATGAGTTTTCCCACTTTTACCCTCCCAATTCTCTCTCCCATCCCACCAGGGCAGAGTGAGCGAGTGGCTGCGTGGTGCTCAGTTGTCACTTGGGGTTGAACCATGCCACATAGTTTTTAAGATGGTTTTGAAAAATACAGTATCCCACTCACTATGTGCAAATACTCTGCTGTTGTACCTGTGACTTAATATCTTAGTTTAAAACATAGTTTTCTCCCTTGTATATGTTTGGGGTTGTTGTTTTTTTTTCCTGCTGTGTGCTTGGCATACACTGGCATGCTAAAGTTGCCAGAACATATTAGAAAAAGACTTTTCTTGAGGTAAAATTAATAAACATGAGGTGGCAAGCTGTGTGTTGCCCTGGCAGGTATGGTGAAAGGGCTATAGACACACATTAAACCCCAGGAGAGCCCACTACTGTTAAAAGATTGAAAGGGCCCAGTGTGAATGTTACAGAGAAAAAGTTTTACCAATTGTATCCTTCCTGTTGGTGTTTCCTCTGCAGGTGCCCTTCAGCTTGATCACTCTGTCCTAATCTCTGACAGCAGTACTACAGCTTTCATTCCATACCTGAATTTTTTTTGTCCTTTCCTTGAATCTGGGCAACCATGGGGTTACACTTTATCCTTTCAGACCTTTTCTGGTTGGAGCTCTGCTTTTGAGCGGCGTTCCAGCCCTGACCTTTGCTCTGTGCCTCCTGCCACTTTATTCTTTCCAGTTAGTAACATTAACTAAGTTGGGTTTCAGCATCTGAATGGCTGTGTGATTTGGCAAACAATCTAAAGGTGTGGGTTTAGATTCTTCCCAGCTACCTGAGGGGATTAAGTTAGGAGCACAGGTGCCCTAGATTGCCATTATGGTTAATAAGAGAGAGAAAGAGATGCAATAAAGGATGGCTTGGACTACTGAATTAGTTTCTACTACATAAAAAGGGGACTTATGTTCTATATTTGCTTCTCTTCTCTTTTCCCTTCTCTCTAGTGCTGTGGAAGACAGCACAATTATTGTCAGTTTTGTGCCCAAAGCTGTGGGAACAATTCTCTTTACTGTCATGCTTGTGTATTTACTTGCTTACACTGAATCCCCTCAGTGTAAGGCATTTCTTGGCTCTTAGCATTTGGTGTCTTGGTGTCTGGGCTTGTGGGTTTTTTTTTTTTTCAAGAGTTTTTAAGCCAAGGGCTTCTAAAAATAAAAATTAAAAAAAAAAGTGTGTGGTGGTGTAGATGTAGACAGCTATATTTGTAGGGAACTCGAATTTACCATAAGCTTTTCAAGTCTCAGTTGCTTTTGGTTACATTTTAAGAAAGTGTCTCTTGGGAAATCAAAACTTGAAAATCACTGTACGTTCTGAAATCATGTCTTGGTCCTTCAGTTTTGTGTTATTATGAGCACAAATGATACTGCACCTGTACCAATCCTTTTTTCTTTTTCTTTTTTCCCCTCCTGACAGGCAGTTCTTCAACTTACTTTCATCAAGAGAACCTAATAAAGGAAAAAGCAAAGGCTTATGACAGTAATGAAGCTGAGAAACCAGCAGAGCATCAACCAAACATTTATACACCATTAAGAGGTAACAGAACTAGTTTTATCAGTGCCTTTTCTATGATGCAACTAATGACTGCTTAAATGTGCTAACATTACATTCGGTTCTGTTACAAAAGGGGGAGTTGTTGAGTTGAAATCTGCATGGATGAAGAAGTTTAAAAAACAATAAATATTTTTTTCAGGGTGTTCTCCTGCCCATGAGTCCAGTTAAAACTGACTGTAGGATGACAGTCATCTGCTTGGGTACAAGACCTTCAAGTTCAAGAAAGCACAGTTTTAAACTTTGATAAATACATAGCCATCAGTTTTTTGAAGAGCAGAACAAAAAAGAGATACATATATATATATATATAAAAATACACATATATTGTACCTGCTTCAAAAACTGAGAGTGGATCTTTAATTGCCTCAGGCAAAACAAACCAAAACTGTTATTTTCTAAGAAGATGAGTTACTTATGATTTTTATCAGGGGAAGCTGACTACACCTTGTGATTTCAAAGTGAGGGAGCGCTTTTTCTGTTCACTGCTCAAGATTTTTCTCAATGTGTGCTACAGAAGCAATAGGGAAATACAATGATGAAGAAAACATGGGATACTTTTTAGCCCAGCAGAAGGTAGTTATGTTACTACAGGTGGTTGGAATACATCCAAATAGATACGCTGTGTAAGGGAGGATTTTAGGATAGCTGGTAATTGGTCAGAATGAGGCAGTGGTTTGCATTCCCTCGGTCAGTAACACTGCTAATCACCCAGTGTTTGTGGGAGAGCACTGAAAGCAATTGTGAGTGCAGAGTGACAAAACACACCTGAACCAGGTAGCTGAGATGTGCACAAGAACACCTCTGTGTCAGCCCGCTGTTTCCCAGGAGCACACGCAGGCACTTTGCTCAGGCAGCTAAGAACACCCCCCTGCTTGCTGGAGTTCCCCCCAAAGTGATAGCACTGTTGTTTAATGTGGTAACTTTATGCTGTTTATTTTGGTTTTCCTTCCTGCTAAGCAGTTTTGGTTTCAGAAGTGACAAATCTAGAACCCTCCATTAGCAATTGATTAATACTTCTAATTTCCTATCCTTTGCATTTTATCATTATGGCATCATTGCTTTTTAAAAGAAAAAATAGGAAGGATAATTTTGTTATATTGGTAAAAGGTAAAAGGCCAAATTAGGCCCTTTCTGTTAGGTAATAATAGCTTTTTCCATCTACAGAGGAGTCCAAGAGGCTGTCATATGGCACAGGTTTGGTTTAGCAGTACAGCCTAAACTCCTTCCCTAATAACCTTTGAAGATTTAATAGTAAGAGCTAAAAACACGTATGGCATGCCTGTTTTATTCTGACCTCTGATGTGATAAACAAGTTCTTTAATTTGTGCTTTGGTTTCAGAAAGAAAGGTTGACTTCCTTGAGAAAAACCAAGAGCACTGCTCAACTACATCACAGAGTAAGTAAAAAAACCAGATACCTCGTCTTTCCCTGTAATTAAGTGGAAAGTACAGAATTCTTTTCCTTTCCTCTGCTTTATGGTTTTTCTTGTGTCCTCAAACACCCTGGGAAGGTGGAAAGAGACCCAGGAGTCAGATCCAAATGGAAGCTGGAGAGGGCAGCACATGCCAGAGTCCTTCTAGGAGGTTATTCAGCCTGCTGACCCAACAGCAAATGAGTTTCTCTTTTTTCCCTTTTTTTTTTTTTTTTTTCCTTTTTCCCTTTTTTTTTTTTTTTTTTTTTTTTTCCTTTTCCCTTTTTTTTTTTCCCTTTTTTCTTTTCCCTTTTTTCTTTTCCTTTTTTCCCTTTTTTTTTTTCCTTTCCCTTTTTTTTTTCCTTTTTCTTTTTCCCTTTTTTTCCTTTTCTTTTCCCTTTTTTCCTTTTTCCCTTTTTTTCCTTTTCCCTTTTTTCTCTTTTTCCCTTTTTTTTTTTCCTTTTTTCCCTTTTTTCCTTTTCCCTTTTTTCCTTTTCCCTTTTTTCCTTTTCCCTTTTTTCCTTTTCCCTTTTTTCCTTTTCCCTTTTTTCCTTTTCCCTTTTTTCCTTTTCCCTTTTTTCCTTTTTCCCTTTTTTCCTTTTTCCCTTTTTTTTTTTTTTTTTTTTTTTTTTTTTTTTTTTTTTTTTTCCTTTTTTTTTTCTTTTTTTTTTTTTCCTTTTCCCTTTTTTTTTTTTTTCCCTTTTTTCCTTTTCCCTTTTTTCCTTTTCCCTTTTTTCCTTTTCCCTTTTTTTCCTTCCCTTTTTTCCTTTTCCCTTTTTTCCTTTTCCCTTTTTTCCTTTTCCCTTTTTTCCTTTTCCCTTTTTTCCTTTTCCCTTTTTTCCTTTTCCCTTTTTTCCTTTTCCCTTTTTTTCTTTTTCCTTTTTTCCTTTTTCCTTTTTTCCTTTCTTTTTTTTTTTTTTCCTTTTTTTCTTTTTTCTTTTTTTCCTTTTCCCTTTTTTCCTTTTCCCTTTTTTCCTTTTCCCTTTTTTTTTTTTTTTTTTTTTTTTTCCTTTTCCCTTTTTTTTTTCCTTTTCCTTTTTTTTTTCTCTTTTTCCCTTTTTTCTCTTTTTCCCTTTTTTCTCTTTTTCCCTTTTTTCTCTTTTTCCCTTTTTTCTCTTTTTCCCTTTTTTCTCTTTTTCCCTTTTTTCTCTTTTTCCCTTTTTTCTCTTTTTCCCTTTTTTCTCTTTTTCCCTTTTTTCTCTTTTTCCCTTTTTTCTCTTTTTCCCTTTTTTCTCTTTTTCCCTTTTTTCTCTTTTTCCCTTTTTTCTCTTTTTCCCTTTTTTCTCTTTTTTCCCTTTTTCCCTTTTTCCCTTTTTCCTTTTTTTCTCTTTTTTTTTTTTTTTTTTTTCTTTTTTTTTTTTTTTTTTTTTTTTTTTTTTTTTTTTTTTTTTTTTTTTTCTTTTCCCTTTTTTTTTTTTTCCTTTTTTTTTCTTTTTCCCTTTTTTTTTTCTTTTTCTCTGGGCTAGGAAATGGAATTGATTTGTGGGACAATCAGTAAGTGCAGAGCATGTCCCAGTGGCACTGTGGGGTGAGCTAAGGAAGGGAACACAAACTTCACCTTTTGGTAGCAGAGAATGTCAGATTAGTTTGGACACATCACCTTGCTTTCTAGCCTTTCCCTGAGCAATGGTGGCCTGCTGTGACTGAATTAGTTGTCTTACACTCCTGGAGAGGAGCAGCTTTTTTCTTTGCTGGTAAACTCCAGCCTATTAATCTAATGACCAACTCCTTGTGTTTCACATTTGTACCTTTGATTGTTCCTGTGGATTTGTTGGTTTGGGGTTTTTTTTCCTCTTAGAAGAGTACTTCAGAGATGAGGAAAAATAATAGTTCTGAATTCTTAGTAGCCTTCTGTTCTTAATGTCTCAGCACTTGTTTTTGTCCTGAACAGATACAGATAAACAGTCTTATAAATCAGAATTCAATTTGGAGAACCTGGGGGGTTGTTAGGGGGTTTTTGTTGTTTGTTTTCTTTTTAAACCACAGTGCCTTCCAGAAGAGAAGCTCGTGTTGTGGTAGCTGCACATGTGTGAAACACCTTTGGAAAATGAATTGATGCAGGGAGTTCTGGCTAGGCTGGTACTTTTTCTTTCCTGTGCCAGAGGTAATGGGTGCTGCACAAGTGACCAGTTAGTTGTGTTGGGTGAAGAACTTTGGAAAATCACTTGAAACTCCAAAAGTTCTAAGGTGTCTGTAGAAGTTACACCTTTTTGAGTCAGGCAAGGCAGATAATTTGCTTGGCCTTTGTTGCAAATCATGTTGTAAATAAGGTGAGGTTTTTAGGTAGGATGGGATCTGGTTTTAGACTGTTTATAGAACTTTTTTTTTTCCTTTAGGGTATAAATCACACCTGTCTCCTAAATAAGAAACCTTGTCTGTGCAAACAGGGCTGCATTGTCAAATATTTCAGAATTTAGGTGATTTTGATCTGTTAACTATTAGAAGACTTACATGAGCTTAGCCAGTTACAAGGTCCGTGTCTGTGCCCTGTGAGGGTGGGGGGTTGAAATTACAGCATAGTGTAGCTCATTAAGCCAGTTAAGCTCTGGCTTAAACCAGAGCTGCTTTTAGCACCCTCTGCAATTACATTCATACAGAAACAAGGTTATAGAATTTCTTTTAGTGTTCTTGAAATAACTACTGCAGGGTGTGTTTGTTCAGTTTATTCTCAATAGTGCCATTGACAGTATCCTGATTTGATTATATATTATTAAAGAGCCTTCAGCTTTGAACCAGTTGCTGTAGTTCACAAGGAGCCAGAAATTCTCATGTCTTTTTAATTAACTGACTAAATGCAGAAAACATGCTGACCAATAATTGCACTGTATGTATTCATACTGGTCTCTTGGGAAAGTTGTTCATAACACTCTTTTTTATGGATAATGTCTCTTGTATTTTGCTGTCTTAGCCCATTTAAATAAATAGACTAAAAGTATATTTTGAAGTTGAAAGCTTGCATTTTGCTTTAAAAGCACAATTCATCCCAAGAAACTGACTGCTGATGAAGCAAGCCTCTGACCAAGCTAGATGGAAAGGGGAGATGAGACTGTGCCTTCACTTTGCTTTTGCTACTTATATCTTGCATTATGGTTGGTTTTTTAAAGTGTGTATTAATTGAGCTTCCATTTTTCTGTCCCTCAAATTCTTCACCAAAATCAGGAAACTTAACTGGGACATGGGCATCCTTGTGCAGAAAATAACAGGTTGTTAAATCTCTGCCATTTTGTCATCTTGTACTTGAATAAAAACAAAATAATTGTTTTTATTTGCCTAACTTTTCAAGAGTTAAAAATCTTCTGGGGTGATTTGTGATCACCCCTGATTTGGTTGGGGGCTTTTTATGCAAGATTGTCAAGATGGCTTAAGAACTGACATGTGGCAAAGAGCGTAGATGGAGAGTTGGTCTGCCAGTGGAATGAGACTTCTCAGGCTGGTAATAGCAGTGAATGTGTCATTTTCCTTGTTCAAGATCATCCTTGCCTGTGTGCAGGAAAGCAAATGACACAGAAAAGAACAGAAAGTCCCACACTTGATACAGCCCTACCCCAGATGAGGTCACAGCTTCGCCTTTGCTCCTACTTAGCAGGACTGCAGTCGCCTCAACAAGGTGTTATGCAAGGGTGCTTTGTTAACATTCCTGTAAGCTTCACAGAATTTTCTGTGTAAAAACATAACTTTTCAATGAAAATAATGCAGTTTGGTGATCTCAACTCCCTGCTAAATTCCCCTCTGGAAGATTGGTTAGAATTGTTTTAGTATTTTTCTCATGTTCCTTCATCTCTTAACAGGCAGAAGTAAATTTCAAGATCAGCCCAGTGTAAGGAAGCAGTCACAGCCTTTGGCCAAAAGTAAGACTTCTGCTTTCACTTCTGTTTCATGCTTGTGTTACATTTAACCATTTTCATGCCTGTCCAAGTGTTAGACTTCCTGGTAGCTGGTGTTAAACTGGGGGTCCCTGCCAGAACAGATGACTTGTTTGCTAGTGCATGTGTTTTCAGCACAAAGGAAGAGAGAGTGTTGTATAATAGGTAACATTTCCACGTGAATTTAAGGTTTTCCATCTGTAGTGTTCACAAGATTTGCTGCAAGATTCAAACTGAGGCAGGTCTAGGGGTGTTCTTACTTGAACAGTTGTTGTATTGCTGTCCTGATAAAAGTTAAGATGTAAAAAGGTAGTGTAAGGTATATGGTTCTTTGCTGTTTCCAGGGAGGTTGGTGTGTTTTGTCACTCATTTTACTGGGCACAGAATCAAGCCTTATGCTTGTAGTAGGTCAAACAAGTGCTCATTTAACTGTTCACATACAAGCACTGTTGCTGTGTGTACTCTCTGTGAAGCTGACTGATCCAAAGACCACAAATGTTTTCTGATAATGTTGATCACTAGTGTTTGAGATGCAAATACTGCAGAAACTGTTTTTATCCTTATGGGGATAGGGAGGAAAAATAACAACACAGAAACCATTCTGATGATGCCAGGTTTTGTATAGGGCTTTTCCTGCACAGCCTAAATGTAGGAAAAAGCTTGACCTTTTTCAGAACTGCTTTAAGCCCTTAGTTTGGATTAGATTACATAGAATGGTGTATTGATAAACTTTCAGAAGAGCTCCTTTTTCAGAAGAATGTCCAATTTCTTAGTCAATCTGTAAATGCATAAAAATATCCTTTTTAATGCTGTCACTTCACTCAGCTGCTAAAGAAGTTCAAAGTTCATTTTTGTAGGTTTTTTTAAATATCTAAACATCATCTTTATGCTCTTCAACTACTGTACCAGCAGCTTGAGAGTGGGATGAGTTCATTGAATTCTACTGCTTCCTCTTATTTTCTTCTCAGTTGTTGATTTCTGATTCCTTTTAAAACACTGTTTTGTTCTCGTTTGCTCCTCCTTTCTCTAGATGATGGTGAATCGCAGAGTGTGTTTCACAAGAGCTGGACTTTGTTACTGGTTCTGTTAATTAGTGTCCCATTGCTTTATGTCCTGTGGAGTGGAATACCAAGTCTTCTGGATGCAACTTTGTCAAGTAGAGATACTCAAATTCTGCAAGCGTTTCGGGCCCGGATGAAGGCACTAAAAAATACTTACCAAAGTCAGGACCCCAGTCTGTGGAAAAGAACCCACGTGTTCCTGGAGAAACATCTTAATGCTTCCCATCTTCATCTGGAGCCAGCCATCCTACTGTTCACAGCTGGCCAAGAAGCAGAGAAAGCACTGAGGTGCCTAAGTAATGAGATTGCTGATGCTTTTGCCTTCTCCCAGAATGCTACTACAATCAAAATTAATGGGGCAGACAAAGCCATATTGGACAGTGACGTGGTCAAGCTGGAGGTAGATAATGAGCTCAGCTCTGGGTTCAGAGAAGGCAAGAAGGTAGCAGTGGTGCATCGATTTGAGTTACTGCCTGCAGGTTCCACCTTGATCTTTTACAAGTACTGTGACCACGAAAATGCAGCATTTAAGGATGTGGCTCTTCTGCTGACAGTTCTCCTGGATGAGCGGTCACTGAGAAAGAGCCTCACCTTGCAAGAAGTTGAGGAGAAAGTCCGGGATTTCCTCTGGGCAAAGTTTACCAGTTCAGATGTTCCCAGTTCTTACAGTAGCATGGACACAGATAAGCTGAGTGGACTGTGGAGCCGTATATCTCATCTTGTGTTGCCTGTTTGGCCTGAAAAGGGCCTCCCTGTGGAGGGATGCACATAAGTGTTATTGGAGAGGACTCGGGAAAGGAGGAAGACAAAAAATATGTTAAAATGGTTGAACAGGGAAGAACTTTGTGTGGCTGCTGAGGTCAGGCAGCATGTGGTCCTTTTTGTGCAGAGAAATTCCACCAACTGTCAGGGTTGTTTCTGCTAAAGTAACTGGGACTTCTCGAAATCAACTGCAGAATGTAAGCAAGGAACTTGCTGGTTGTTGGTAAGTTGTGTTCAGTGACTTATTTAGGCTTGGTGTCCTGGAGCAGGAAGTAAGTGTCCACTAGCACATCTGCTTCTAAAGCTGTCTTGGTGCACTGTTGACTTTGCTATGAGGGTCCTTTTCTGGTGGTGCATAAAGCTGGTATCGTGTTTGACAAGGTAAGAGGATGCAAAACCATCACCTTCATCTGCCAGAATTGCTTAGGTTTTTTCTAACATAAAGAAAAAACATAAACTGAAAATCACAATAAAGTGGTGTGAGTCTAAGCACAAGCTTCTTCTTGATCCATATGATCACAACATAGATGTCAGCTGTCTCTGGTGACTTCTACAAATGGCAAAACTGCTTGAAAGATTTGTGACTTGTAGAGAACCTTTTAGCAAACATTTTTCCCTTAAGTGAGCCTGCCCCAAACAGTTCTGGAGAGTGAGAAAAGCTGAGGTACAGAGGATTGCTTAACATTAGTAGCACTGACGTCAGTTCAATAATCCCTCGGCACCTCTTTGCCTCACTGCTTCCAGGAATTCTCTGCTCTTTGACAAAAGTTCTGCAAGTCTTAAAATTTGGGGGGGAATGACAAAATGTCAGCTGTGTGTCTATACTAAAGACCTGTTGCATCTCTTTTCCAAACAAAAGTTTAAGAAGACATAGGTTATGTCTCATTTTAATAAGATCATTATTTTTGCATCAAGAGAATTTATTTATTTGTGATACTTGCTATCCTAGAAAAAGAACCTTTCTTCTCGTGTCTGAATATAACCTGCTGCTTGCTGTATAAGCTTCTAGGGAAGAACAGATTTGCAATGCATGTTTTTAAAATACATTTTTTTTTAGAGTGCCTCATGCCAAGAATCCCTCACACCAGACTAAAAACATGTACTTGTTTCTGTTGTATTTTGTGTAAAAATAAGAGAATTGCAGCACTTTCATTTCATTGCTCTGGAACTACTGGTCCGTGTGCATTTGGTTTTATTGAGTATGAAGAAATGTGTGAAGACTGCTGTCAGATTAATAGGACATTTTCTTGTAAGAGCTGAGACATCAGTGGCTCTTGGACCCATCCTTTATTCACAGGCTCTTTGAGATGTCCTGTTGCAAAAAGTCCTTAGTGAGAAAATGTCATGAGGTGCTAGAGCTTCTGGCTTCTTTGTGCCAGCAAAGGTTTGGGGTGTTAAGTGGAATTGACCAAAACCACCATAAGCATATAAAAGAGCACAGTTTGAGAGAGACAGAGCAGTGGTCACTTAAACCAGAGGTGGCTTTGTTCTACCCACTGAAAGCCAGTGATGGATAGTGCTTTTTATTTTAATGGGAAGAAATACAAACAGTAAAAAAGAGATGGAAGTGCTGCTGTTCTGGATGTTTAAGGAATAGCTCAGGAAGGAAAAGATGGCATTTACATTTTAGACATTTCACTGGACAAATGTTTTTTTTTTTAAAAAAAAAAACAAAAAACCAACTGTGACTTATTTCTGAGTGTGTCCCGATAGCCTGTTTGTATATTATGTAAACTATTTTAGTAATCATTAAAAATAAATATACTTCTTTGTTTTATAAACTGTTTTAAGATTTGCCCATTGAATTTTAAGTGGTCAGACTTTTTTTTTTTACATGTTTAAGATTTTTACTTTTACCTTTGACCAAATACAGATGCCTAAAATGAAACCTTTTGCAAAATGTAGGATTTTGAAGAAACTTGAGTGGAGTGGTAGATACTGGGATGCAGATTGCAGTATTTGATAATACCAGGGCTTTTCTCTAACAGGGAACGTTTCAGGAAACTGAAGTAGCTCTGAATTGTCTTTTACTTGGTGTTCTTGTACTGTTTCTCAGTTCTGATTTCAGCTGGAACTAATGATAAGATACGGTTCACTTGTTTCATTAGTCCAATACAAGAGTCAGCAGCTGACAACAGGGATGACTTCATTCTTGTTCCACTCCAAGCTGCATGTTCCTGTACCTCTGCTGTTGCAAACTAGTGTGTGGTGAACTGGCTGGAGGGACAGTCTTATTAAAAAAGTAGCTTCAAAAAAAAGGTATATAATTAGCAGAATTGGTAACCACAATAAAAGACTAAGTTATGACATGAAGGCAGGAGATTCCATGCTCTCATACAAATAAAACACACGTAATCCAGGTTATTTTCTGTTTCTAAAACTGCACCCTGCCCCCCAGTTATAGAGTATTAAAGAACTATGTTCCCCTGTTTCAAGACAAAATAGGAAGGTGCCTGGAAATTAAGGACTTAATGTTCTTTAATGTTATGCCAGACAAAGGAGAATCCTTTTTTGTTGTTGTTCTTGTTAACTGGAGGGAAAGTGAGGTGTATTTCCAGATACATGGTGTGCTGCTTAGTCTGGAAAAATAAATCAAAAGCAAGATGGTATAAGCAGTAGCCCCTTCTGGAGGAGCGGGAAGGCTCGGGATTAGAAGACTTCCTGCTCTTGAAGTAGTAGGTCCTTTTTGTAGCTGTTTGTGGCTTTGTCCTTAAAAAGCTCTCATTAAATATCCACAGGTACTTAATGCAAATCTCATTAAGTAACTCCTCCTCAGCCAGAGGTAGAGAGTAGTGTCTGTCTGTGTTGCTCACAGGCAGCTGATGACTATCCTCCTTGGATAATTGTTTCATTGCCTGCAGCAAACATAGCCATTTGATGTTTTCCAAACTGTAAAATACTTTGGCTTCTTCTAGAGGAATCTGACTTCTGAAGTTGAACTGTCTCTAACTGTCAGTAGATCAGCAAATTAAATAGTCTGTGACAGCAAAAATGTGATTATTATATAGAGCAAAGACACCAGGTCTGCCCTTGGGACTGAGAGGGGAATGTTTCTCGTTCTGTGGGTTTACTTTGGGCAGAACACGATCTTTGGGGAGCTGAACCAGCTATGCACCAATCTGCAGACAAAATTTCCAGTGTTCTGCAAACTGGACTAGGGGGAAAAGAAAAAAAAGAGTCAAACTGCTCCTTGGGTTGTGAGCAGACACCTGCAGCTGGCAAGAGCCCCCTTGCAGGTAGCCAGCCTGGGCAGAAGGTGGCCCCTCTTCTGCTACTCCTGCTGTGGCCTTCATGCCATACCCATATTGCCTTCAGCAGTGGGTGTTGTAAAAGGGACCTGGACTGATGCACAGCCCCATCTGTTGTTACCTTGTCTCTCACACCCTGAGTCACGTTGCGCTGAGCAGTGGAGTTTTGAGCATGCTAAGCAGGTTCGTTAAAAGCACTAATTTCTTCCCCCCCATTTTTTCCACACCAACAAAAACATCTGCTCATTTACCACAAGTTAAAAAAAAAAGTCATAGTTTTCATACTTTTTTTTTAAAGTTTTGAACTCATAATCTATTCAGCTCAAACAGGGTGCAGAAGGCAAGGGGAGTTCCATGTTAAAGTAGGCATAAAAATATTTGCTGTACAGAACACAGCGATACACACCATGTGCAGTGCCATTGCCAGCATACTCTGCTTAGGGAAAAAGAATCTGGTTTGGGAGGTGTGTAATATATGAACAACTTGTGAGATTCTGTGCTAAGACCATGTAGCACAGCTGGAAAACTGAGAAAAAATCTGAAGTGATCCCTTTATTAGCCCAAATCACACAGGGAACAATTTTAAATGCAGTTTCTGCTGTCAAACTGCCAAATTGTAGGAGTACGGAGAAGGTTGAGAGGGGGAGTGTCCTATAGTCTTCACAGCTGTCCTGTGTCCTGTCTTATTGTCAGCTCCTGACAGTTGGATTTATAATTGAATGCCTGGACAACCTCATTCCATGTCCAACAGGTGGAAGCACCCTTCCCCAAATTCCTCTGTGGCTCTTGGGAGCCACGTCAGTCAAGGAAAGGGGGGAGGGAGTCTGGGGGGCTGGAGCTGATCTTTCAGCTGCAACAGCCAGCTGCCCCTTTCTAATTTTAGCAGGGGTGTGCAAGAGTAGTATGGAGTGGAAAACTTTCCAAACCTCTCCCTTAAAGCTGCAATAACCAAGTGAGTGTAAGATGAGATTGTGGGTCTTTAACTTACTGTTTCCATCCACCACTTGCAGTGCTTGCTGGGGTTATATCTGCATTGCTTTGCAGTTTACTGAGCAGTTCATCAAACTGGAGAGTGTTCAAGTCTTCCTTTTCTCTCAGCTGTGGCTGTTTGCAGGTAAGCTGTTTCTTTATTTCTAATCTTAAAGAATTTCATAAGATGACTGCATTTTCTGTAAGGATGTCCTTCTCTTTCTCTTCCCTTTTCATGTGATGTTTGCCTGTCAGAGCTTTCTGCTCCTTGGTAGGGAATCTTTGAAAAAGTAATCTAAAGTTTTACAATTAAGTTCCGCTGACAGAGAAAAAATAGAAGCCATATAGAAGCAAAAATAATAGACAAACATTGCCTTTTAATTTTATTTGACTGAAAACAAATTATTTTCATGTTTGAGAAAATCCTAATGTGATGCCTTGTTTGCCTGAAGATGAAAAGGAAGAGCATGAAACTAGATTAACTGCTTCCAAGCAGAAAAGAGAAACTATGGTTAAAAGCATAATTAAAGAGGTAGTGCATTACAAAAGTGCTTAATAATGTAAATAGGCTGCTAATCCAGCAATATTAAGCAGCAAATTTAAGCAAACACTAAGTGATGACAGGGAATATAATAATTTAATTTGCCCTAGCCTGCGATCAGGGCTCCCATACAGTGTAGTAATACTGTTTTCATTGACTGAAATTGTCATTATTATTATTATTACTTACAGTTTTCTGCAGTTGGGAGGAGCAGGTTTGCTCTTTGAGGACTCTGGAGGAAATTAGGCACTACTTACCACTTTTTCCCATTAGAGCTGTGCTTGTCTTTCGGTGTTCATGTATTTTTTTTTTCCCTCACCTGGCAAAACAAAATAGTTTTCAAAGATTTAACCACTGACATCTCAAGCTTACCTTGTTTCAAAGGAGGTATGCTTACACTGGAAAATATACTCTGTAATTAGTCTGTGTATGTAAAAAAGCCAAATTAAGGTTAAATGGGTATCCTGTAATTGTGACATGATTAAGTTCTGCATTGCCTAAGCTTCACAGCTGTAATGGTGCCTCAGTGTTTAGGGTGTTTTTGTCTGGTATTCCCATATTGGAATAATTTACATGCAAAATGTTGACCATTCACAATAGGAGAGGCTATGTGAAAATAGTTTATTTTGTTTTAGTTAAGGGGGAAAAAAAAAAGAGGGGAGGAAAAAAAAGAGCTCCAGTAGTTTTAGTGATCCTTTACTGCTGGGGTAGATAACTCTCCGCCCCTGTGCTCCCCCAAGAAATTTGGCATCTGTACTCAAACAATCATACTAATGACTGAAACCCAGACTCTGGTGAGGTTGTAGACAAGCCCTGAAGGAGGAATTCCCAAAATAACTGTAGGAAGAATTCCTTTTTTCCTATTCTAATGACTTTCCCTCTTCAGTGGAAATCATTCTGTTACAGTTGGATAACATCTTAGACCTATTTTTGAAACGTGGGTGGTTTAAATGCATCTTTGGGGTGGAATCTGTGCAATAGAAGATAGTATGCTAACAAATTCTTTTGGGTATATAATGACTGTTAAAAGTGAAATTAAGCCAGTACTCGGTTCTCTCTGTGAAGTTTTGCAAGTGGTGTTTATTTAAACTTAAATGTGGCAACTTGGAGACTGTAATCAGAGCTGCTTTCATTTTAAAAAGAAAAGAAATAATTATTTTTATAAAGATGACTTAGCTATGAACACAAATGACTAAAAAGTGGTGCCCTAGTTTCGACTGGAGCTGCTTCAGGAATGCCAGCATCAGCGCTGGCACCGCTCTGCAGCGGCGGTTTAATAAACATTGCGAAGTCCTGTTCTTGCATCAAACCCGGGAGAGCTCTGCCGCAGCTCTTTTATTTTTACACGATTTGCATGTGGACTGCACCGGCGAGTCGAGCCTGCACAACCAGGGCTGCGGCGGGGGGAAAATAGTGGAAAACGAGGTTTTTTTTTTCCTGAGGTTGAGGGAGGGTTTGGGGCCCAGAGAAGAGTGAGGGCTCGCACCTCCCCGGCCTGAGGGGTGACGGGAGGCCTGGCCGCCCCCGGCCAGGAGCCGCCGGCGGCCGCCTCGCCCGGAGCCAGGCGCGCCGCTGCGTGGGCTTCCCGGGCACCATGAAAGGTGCGCTCGGCCGGCGCCGCCCTCAGCCCTTCCCGCCGCCCGGGGTGCACCTGCAGCGCGGCGCGCCCGGCTCTGCTCCTCACCTCAGCCCGGCCCGGAGCACGATCTCGGCTTCAGCGAGGTAGGCGGGCTACGGGGCCGCCGCGATGCTGCTGAAGAGGCGCCCCGGGGGCGAACCGCGCCGCTCGGCTGCGGCCCCGCTGAGGCGCTGGGACCGGGCGGGGCGCTCGCGCCGCACCCAACATGGCCGCCGGCGGGGATGAGGCGCAGGCGGTGGGGAGGGGGAGCGGCGGGCCAGCGCCATGTTGGGAAGGTCCGCGGCGGGCCGGTTCTCGCGCGATTTGGCCGGTCGCTCCCGCCCTGCCCCGCGCCGCCGCTCTCGCCGCCGCCGCCGCTGCTCCGTGTCAGTCGTCGGCCGGTAATGGCGGCGGGCCGGCGCCGCTGAGGGGGCTGCGCGCCGGCGGGCAGCGGGGCCGAGCTCAGAGCGCCGCCAGCTCCCGCCGTCTTTTTCTCTGCTTCTGCGGGATGTGCCGGGACCGGCCCCCGGGGCTGCGGGCGTCGATCGCCGCCGCTGCGACCAGGTGAGGAGACGCCGGGAGCGGCCCGTGCCGCCGCCCCAGGCCGCGCTCGGCCCCGCGCCGCGGGCGGCTGCCGTCCCGCCAGGGGCCGGGGCGCCGAACGAGGTGGAGCCGGGGCGGGGCCGGCGGCGGGGGCCGGGTTCGGCCGCTCGCGGAGGCTCGGCGGGCCCGGCCGGCGGCCCGGAGTGCCGGCGGTGCTGCCGGCTGTCACTTGGCTCGGCCTCTGCGGGTGTCGCCGCCGGACTCCGACCGCCTCTGCGTGATCCGACTTATCCGTAAAGTCTCCTTCTCTTTTATTCTTCTAGTTTTAACTTGTTTTCTACTGCTTATTGTACCGGGGCAGCGGAGGAAGGGAGCGGGTAGGGGAGCTCCAGTTTCACTGTTGTCTTTTGCCTTGTATGGGAAAACCGCCGAAACCGGGTGTTTCTGTGAAGCGGTGCAGGCTCCGGCTCGCTGCCCGCCTCCCGAGGCCGGGCGGGCCGGGCAGAGCACGGCTGAACCCCCGCTCTTCCCCCCCCCAAACTGCCCCGCTGAACCGGGTCAGGCTTGTGACCGCGCTTTTAAAGTTTAAATGTAGCCTCTGCCTGTGCGGGGCTGTGGGTGACCCGCCCTGGGCTGGGGGAAGAGGAGCGGCATCGGTCGGGCTCTGCCCGCTGAAAGTGCTTCTTACATCCCTGGGTCACAGCTGCCCCGGGCTGACTTCACTGCTGCCATTCATTCATCTGGGCTGTTGTTGGCATAAAGGATTTTATATTGGTATGACTGTAGCTTTTTTTTTTTTCTGTGGAGGCAGTTTTCTGTGGTATAATGCCTACTGTTGATGTGGTTTTTCTGGACTAGTTTATCTCTTTCTGTCTTTGGATATAAGCTGTATCTCAGCAGCCAAGTGTCTCCTGGTACGTTGTGTATGTACGTGCTTATATGTACGTTGTGTAGCTTCATTGTGTAGATGAAAACTCCAGTGTCTTGCAGTTGAAAACTTACATCTTGACTGGTCAGTTCTGTGTTTTTATCATCTTAAACTACTTTATAGGGCTAGAGACCATACAGGCTTGAAAACTCATTCAAGAGTCTACCCTGAGCAGAAGCATAGTACTTGTGGGACAGATGCTTGGAGCTGTAGACAGTGGGACGCAGCTTGTGTCACATGGGAGCTCAAAACGTCCTGTCAGACTGTCTGCAGGGACAGGCTGGGTTGTGTGAACTGCTCACTCTTTCGTATGGTTCTGGTTGCTACAACAGTTTAATTAGGTAATGCTTCAGATAATTAAATGCAACTGAGGGCGTGGCCACGAGAACGCTGTAAACTGTTGAAGGCTTCAGTTTCTGTGGGTGACGCTGCCTCAAACAAAGGTTTGCTGCATCCACTAAAGAGAGCAACTTCATTGATGTAGTAATGACACATTTCTGCAAGGAGCTGGGATGCTGCAGAAATTATATTGCTGCTTGGTGTAGATCTTCTGGTAGACTGTCTGGGCTAGGTGTGGTGGCAGCTGAAAGAACGTGACTTTAAAACTATAAAACATTTTGTTTGCCTGAATTTGTTTTACTGAGCTGGTGCAGAGCTTAAGTTTGCCACTGTGTCACTGGGAAGACTTTGCAGATATCACAGTCCTAATGGGGACCTTGTCTTTTATGTCTTGAAATAACTTCCTCAGCGATTTGTGCCACTATAGTGAAAGCATCCCTGAAACGGTAAGAGTCTAATCTTGGAATTATTGTTTCTTCTGCTCTAAAGGTTTTGTTGACTGGAGTATGATGATTTTTCTGCTTCTTCTTGCACTCTTCTACCAGACATACTGCTTGTCTCTGCTGGAAAGTTTTGTTGTTTCAAACCCTCTTGTGCAGAAAGCTGTTAATGTGATTAGTCTCATTGACTTCAGTGTGCCCAGGTGAGGCAGTAGTCCTGTTAATGTCTTTAAAGTTAGGCCTGGGTTTGAAATCAGGAGCACAGTGCACGTGATGCTAGATCCATTTTATGTTGCTGTATCCATGGCAGTTAGGTGAAGCTGCACAGTGTAAGGTGAGCAAGCATGATGTTTTGTTTTGTTGCTGCTTCTCTTCCCCCCCTTTGGTTCTGGCATTGACTGTGCACCAACCTGACTCAGTTTGATAGACTGGTAGAAGACTAACCCAACCAGAAAAAAAAGAAAAAGAAAAAGTGAATAATTTTCTGTTGGTTGATGAGTTGAACTGAGTTGTGACGCAGTTTGATGAGCACTGCACCTATCACAAAGGAGTGGTGAGGTTGCTGGGGAGGAATACTCACATTCCTTCGTCACTGTCGAGTTGCTAAATCTGCTCAACTCTACCTTAGAAATTCATATCCAGAGTGCGACTTTTTTATCAGCACAGCGCTGTTTGAACTGTGCTACTGATGTACTTAAGCTAACATAATTCATGCTATTCAAACAAATATGAGAACAGCTATAGTGGTATGATAATGATGACAGAAGGTTTGGGGTAGTTTAGTGCAGAGAGAAAACTTTCCCAGTACAGTTAATATGGATCAGAATGTCTGAGTGTAAAATTTATCCACAGATGTAAGTTCTTGGAAGGTACATGTGAATCATTGTACTAATGATACAACAGACTTTAATGGACTACTCAGTTGAGAATAAAATTACTTGTATGCATAAGTCTGGAACCTTTGTCAATAATACTGGGAAAAGAATAGAGCAAATAAATTAACTAATCAATTATACTAGGGCAATTGAAACTCACTGAATGCTAACAGAAATTCTGGCTGTGTTCTTTGTAAGAACACTCCTCACTGAGGGCAGAATTTCACAGTGAGTCTGATCCATGGCAAAAGAGTGTAAAAATTTAAAAAACAGTTATGTTTTACTCTGATATTTTCCAGTTATATTATCATGATGTGTTATGTTTGCTAATAGCAAATACATTGAGTGGAATTACCATATTGAGACGGAAAACTCTGGATTTAGCATTTAGGCACTTAAAGTATTTAATGGGATGGAATAATTTAAATATGAGAAAATATTTTATTGCTGTTTTTAGTTATTTCCAGCAAAAGTGTCCTCAGCAGAGTCCTGGTACGAGTCTGTAATGCTAGGTCAGAGACAGCACTGGTGGTCACGGTTCAGCTTCTCGTGGGTTTTTGGTTGGGTTTTTTTTGATGTCTGATGTTATTATTGAGCCATTTTTCAGACACTGCTTCTGAATGCAATTTTAGAGCAAAGGCATCAAACTTGAGAAAGTGACATTTGGAACATTTTCCCTTAAGTTTTCCTGCAATTTATTGTGCTCTGAAAGAAAAGCAGAATCAATCTGCAGTTGACACAGCTGCAGATGAAGTGGCTGCTCTGCTCATGTGTCCTTGGTGTTGTTGGGCAGTCGAAAGCTGCTGTCTTAGACTCTCAGAATGGTCGGGTCTGATTGATGTGCTTGGCTGAGAGGGTTGCCTGTAAGCTCTGAGATGACTCCCTCACAGTGGAGTGTTCCTTGTGAGATGAAGGACAGTGAAAAAAGGGACTTGTTGAAGAATTTGAGCATATTCTGCTGAATAGATTTATTATGAAGATAATAATGGAGATGGAATGAGTGAACTTTTGTTATGAAGGCCAAGGAAACAAATACAGGAATATTTTATTCTTGAACCTAGGATATGTGGCTTTTTTTTTTCCTCCTATAGATGCAAAGATCTTTGAAGTCAAGGCAAATACAGAACTTCTGAATGGATTGGCAAACCCTCGTGTACATCTCCTTAATAAATGGATGCATTCTCTGTGCCTTTGTACTCTGATTTCTCCACGAACAATGAATCGAGTTACGCTAGCTGTCACAACGTTCATTTCAGTAGGTTTCCTCAGAGTACCTCCTAGCATGTGATGCAGCAGAGGAAGACATTCAATGCATTTTACTTTCAGTAAAACCACTAATCCCTTTTTCTTAGCACCAGAGTTTTGGGGGTTTTTTTCATCACTTGTGCATCATTTGTGTAATGATGAAGCAGGGTCGCTTTTGCAAGCTGCCGTGTCTTCTCCTGGCAGAAGTGTGTTGTAAATGCCCACCCTCAGTGTGTGGTTGGGGAGACTCAGATTCAATAATGGCTCATTTATAGAAAAATCTTCACTATAGTTTGCATACAAATTTAGTAGCTGACTGATGCCAGTGATTTAATCTTAGTCCTAATGGAACTTGTTTGTATTTTTCTACTGTATTTTCTGATGTTTGATGGATTCATGACTGTTGATGGAATTTATCTTCCTTGTTAACCATTAGAGGTAGTGATGTATGCTTTGAAACTCTTTACTGCTTTTTTGTGTGGTGTATTTTGATTGCCCATTTTTTTATTACTACTTTAATATCCCTAAAAGCTCTTTTGAGTTTTCTAGCTTAAGACAGATCAAATTTTATTGTTATATTTATTTTCTTTTTCTTTTTCTTTGATATATATATCTTTCTTTTTGAAGCTTTTTTTGTTTTAATTATTATTTTCCAAAGTAGTAATGATTGGCATTGTTGGTGTTTGTTACTGCCAGCTTTTTCTTGTATCAGCTTTACATAATTGTGTCCATTGTCATTACATAAAGCCTCATTTGTGGGGTGCAGTGCAATCTGGACTGGTAAAATACTTCTACGTTGAGCAGTATTAGCAGCCAGTCAGATTAAATACCAACAAAACTAACTATTATGGCACTATGAATAGTTTGAACCTATTGATTCTTAGCTCAGCACCACTTAAAAATGATGAAAAGAAAAATCCCCAGCGTTGTAGCAGAAATCATTTTGGAGGAGCGAAGCAGGGATTACAGACTCGAGATGAGATGGCAGGCAAGCGTTAAGGTGAAGTTTGGATCTGTGAAGCATTGGCCAGTTGGAGTTGTACTTGGATTTTGAATATTAACTTGCTCTCAGAACCTTTGCCCCTGAAATACATTTCATTTGAAGGCTTATTTAGAAAGGTGAGGGAAGACCAATCTGATTCTGCAGAGTTGGCTATTGATTCTGAAGATGTGCTGTTTTTTTGACAATTATGTCGTGTATTTGTTGTGCTGGAACTTGTCCTCAGTCCTGAGGAAGGTCAGTAACTCACCTGCATCTAATTGCTTTCAGAGACAGAGTTTTCTCAAAATATACTGAGGCCAAAAAAGAAAAAAAATGTTACTCTTGTATCAAAAAAACATTTTAAAAGCCCATAAACATAACCAAAAAAGGTTTTAGCACAATGTGTTATGGATATTTTTAGCTCTCATTTAAATGCAATATGGTAAAAGCTCAGATTCCAGAAAAACGAGTAGGTAAGGGTGTTTGTATTACAGACTCAAGCATATTATCATAAATTGTATTCTGTGGTATTTGAGGAGTCATGGAAGGTGTTTCTGGCATCTCTAAATAGAAATTCCCTCACTCTCGGTGAGCTGGCTCAGAAAATCAGTTTGCTTGGCTGGATCTGATTGTGTCTGTCCACCTGCATGTGTCTGAGTGCCACTAGTACAGAACTGTAGCTGCACAGACTGGAGCTCCAGAGGGTCTTTAGGCTTCAGAAGTCAACTTTCCATTATTTGTACATGAAAACTTAAAATATTTTTGTAAACAGGAAAAAAAAAAATCCCTAAAATCTTTTATTTGTCTCTGTGTCCATTTCCCCCATGGGCCATTTGTCTGCGCTGTGCAAGGTGTGAGGGCAATGGGACACGTTGGAACAGGGTGTACAGGCTTCTGTGCTATCTCCACAGGTAGGAGGATGATGGAGGGAATGGTTCATGTTTTCCTCAGGTGCAGTCACTCTCCCCAAGGTAGAGGCAATAGCAGCTTCAAGCATTTGCTCTTGGAGAGCAACTGTGGATCATGATACCTGGCAGGAGCCAGTGCAGGACGGACTAATGTAGCTGTTCCCTGATTCTTCCATTCCTCCTGCTTACACACAGGGTGTAGCTTCTGGTATGACATAGCTAAAACTAATAAAGCAAAAAGAACCAAAAAAAGTACTTTCAGACCTTACCACATTCCCAGTCCACTTCGCTTTACCACGTCATCTCCTTAACTTTCTGCTTGAATAAGACCAAAGAGACCAAGGCATAAAGAAAGCAAAAGGTGGCTTCTTGTATTGGCAGCGTGTGACTTGCTGGCCTCATGCACTGAATACCCAGATTGTAGCAAAACCTGCCACTTTGGGGATTAAATATTTAAGAATAACCCATAGAAGTTGATATTTATAATTTGTTTCCTTGTCTACTCTTAGCAAAGCTTCTTCTTTTCTTTGGTGGTATCCATTTCATTTGTGGTTTTTATAAGAAACAAAGTCTCGAGGGATACTGTTCCCTATGCATACTGGGGGTTTTTTTGCATAACCACTAAATGTTAGTGAAAACAACAGTGGGTGATCTCTTGCTTACATTCTCTGCCTTCTCTGAATCTGTATGATTCAGTTTCCTCTCCCGTTTCCTTGTGTCAGTGCCATGACTTCTGAGTTTCCTTTTTCCTTTTCTTATTGAGGTTGTGCTACTAAGAAAAAAAAAAATTGTACTGAGAGTGCTTGAAAAACTTTACAATTGTTCCACTATATTGGTTTCTTTTCTTCCTTTCTGCTGCTCTCTGTGCTGGTTCTTCCAAAGTTCATTCAGTTTCTCTCTCCTTGTCCTTCTCCATTCTCTTCCTTTTTATTTCCTGCTTCTCTCGCTGCTTTGCTTTCTCTTTTTGCAGCCCTGTTTTTAATCTCTTGGCATTTTCATGTACCTTTGCTGAGTGTATTCTACTTTCATAGCTCCCATTCCTTTTGCAATGCTGTCCTTGTTGACTTGTTAATTTGTTGTCTGTTGTCCCTTCCAGTGCCATCCTTGGGATGTTTGGTGGTAAATGTAGCACTGGTTTCTCATTTTACTTTTTTAGCTGGCAGTGTTTTTCTCTTCATTTTAATTTCTTCCTTTCTTGTATCTTCTCATGCACTTTCTGATCTGTCAGTCCTTTTCAGTGTCTTCCACAGCAGCAGTGTTTGTGGAAGAATGTGTGTGGGGTGTGTGTGTCCCACTTTCCTCCAGGAGTTTGGAGTATATCCTTTTCTTGGTAGTTTACACTTAAATCCTCATTTACAGCAGTTCTGCTGTGCCTTGTCTTGTGTAATATTTTTTTTTAATGTCTTGGAGAAATGACTAGAGACTGAGATGAGCATTTGATGTGGGATTGAAATGTCAAAACACAATGGTGTTTGTATTTTAACCATTCACTTGAGACCAGATTTGGCAAACCAGCCTTTAATGAACCTACACAGGATGTCTGTGTCTCCTGGGGAACAGCCAAATCACCAGGAGAGAGTTCTGCTGATTCTGCAGCCTTCCACCTTTCTTTCCAGCAAACTTTTAAGATCCTCATGCCCTTATCCTACCTGCAGATAACCTTTTGCCATGACTGCTGTCCCCTCAGAAATTTTTGGCATTCTGTCTGCTGGGCTGCTTTTGTCCCCTCCTTCCTTTAAGCTCTGAACTAAATAGTGATGAATCATTTAGTTTAGAAAAAAAACCCCAACCCAACAAAACCAAACCTCTTTTTGAAGCAGTCATTTCAGAATGTAATTTTTACAGTGTTTTCATGTGCATTGAGACAACTTCTGTGTTGATGTAAAACGTGTTTTCAAATATTATTTCAACTTCCTTTGCATAATTTTTTAGCATAGTATTATTTTCTAGTCAATATGAATTCAAGTGCAATTTAGTGTTTAACTGGTCCCCTACCCTGTGTGCAAATCCTGTCAACAGACATGGCAACTGTGTCTTGATTTATTTCTTTTTTCTCCCTCACCCCCTTGACAGCATTGCAGGGTCTTCTCTGTCTGCTTTAACTTCTTGCAGAGACAGGGTATTGAATTCTACAATATACTTGTTTTTTTGTAGGGTGCTGCTTGTTCAGGGAAAGTGTGACAACAGAAAGAAGTTCTTCTGTTAATCTGTAGGAATTCAAAGGTTGGTGGGAATCAGTGTGATTTGTAGGTAGGTTTTGAAAAGCTGACAAATTTCTCTCACCCTTCCAAAGAAGAGAGAGAAGGACACCTAAAACCCAAACTCTTGTAGTTACAAAGATTGTATCGTGACTGAAAGCTACTACAGTGTTGGCTTTCTGAAACTGTAGACAGCTCCAGAATTCTCAGGTCTTGCATGTCTTTTTTCTTCTTTTTTTTTTTCTTTTTTTCCCCCCAAACAGCAGCAACCTGAGTTGAGCAAAGCTGCTCGGTGGATCTCAGCCAGTAAAACTCATATTGTACACTTGGGGCTGGCACTGCAGGTCTTGGCTAGGAGAAATCCAGCAGGACACCGTGATTACTTCCTAGCTTGTACAGAAGAGGTTGAGTGGCCTTTTATACAGGGACATCATGTATTTCTGAACCAAGGCATTGAGAGAGAATTATTGACAATTAGTGATCATCAGCAAACACCTGTGAGCTGTTAGTAGAGCTGAGGTGTTCTCAGAAGTGTATTCACTGTTTGTCTGACTTGTGTCTGCTCAGGTGAAGGACTGACAGCTTTTACTTGAGTGTCCAGATGAAAGGTACAGCAAGTAATTTCAAACTGTGTTAATTAACCTGGTACTTTCATAGAGAGTTAAGGAATGCTTAGAGTATATTGCAATACTGCATTCACAGGGGCATCATAAAATACACTCTATAGATTTGTGTGTGTATAATAGTGAGAAGAATTCTAGTCCATGAGTAAGTTCTCCTATCTGTAGTAGTAAGTCTAATGTTAAGAGTAAATCCTGAGCAATTACATGAAGAGGGATGCTTAATCCACTAAGAACTGGTTGCTTGTCCAGAAGTTCTCTCATGCTGAATTCACATATCGAGTAGGTTTTGTTATGTTTATATTTGGGCAAGAAGCTGATAATGAATGGTATGATACCACATTTCCAGCAGCTCTCAAAATTGGTTCATTATGGAAAATTCCCCCATTTTTATTAATACTTATTTAGTACTTTTCTAGCACAACAGCTCTTTGCTCCAGTGATGGAGAAGATCAATGAGATGATTTCCAGGGCAGGGCAGTGTTATGCTGTACAGCATGAATGATGTGAGGCACAAAGCTGCTGTTCTGCTTGAATGAGCTCTGCAGCACCTGTCCTAGAAACTGAATTTTCTGACTTCACTTGGCTTGCTGCCCATACTTAAAAGCCAAACCACCCCCCATTTCTCTCTAGAGTTTCTGCATTATTGCAGACTGCACTACTGCATGTCTATGTGGGTGTTTCTGTACCCACACATGTAAGCTCACACACCTTTTCCACATTCTCTCTAACATTTCTTTGGATTCTTTAAAGAAAGGCAGAACTAAAGGTGTTTTGAAGACCTGTATTCTTCTTATTGAAGAATGGCCTTCAGATTTGAATGCCCTTTTTATGTAGGGAAGTGAAAGCAAAAGAAACTTTCAGAAATTAATAAAATAAGAATAATTATATCTGGGAATGCATGAAAAAAGAGAGGTAAAATGTGCCTTTATGACTCTTTTAGAGGTCCAGAACTTCCTGTTTGAATCAAATCATTTGTGATTTGGTGCTGATTGATAGTCTTTTGTGGGCCATAAGAGCAGTTTTGTGGGATAATGTGCTGCCACATATACAAGTTATATGACTGCATATGAATACCAAGCTTCACTGTTGATCATTGTGAGTATCCTTAAAACCATATATGATAAAAACCCTTGTCACAAAATATACAGGTGATGATCTATTCCAGTAAGTAGTATTCAGTGTTAAATTTGTGGGATGTTCAGTCAGCTTTTGTCAGAAGAATGACCTTCAGATTTGAATGCCCTCTTTATGTAGGGAAGTGAAAGCAAAAGAAACTTTCAGAAATTAATAAAATAAGAATAATTATATCTGGGAATGCATGAAAAAAGAGAGAGGAAAAATGTGCCTTTATGACTCTTTTAGAGGTCCAGAACTTCCTGTTTGAGTTCTGTGGTCACTTAATTTTTTGCTTTCCATAACAGGAATGTCCTCAGTCATCATGCCTTGTGAAGACAGCTCAGTAAACACATGCCACCAGATAGGAAGTCCTTGGTGAGAGGGTAGCAGCAGTACTGACTAATCACAGTTCTTGTTGGCTGTATGGGCTCCTCTTAGATCTCTTAAACTTAAGCTTTCTTTCTTATATATATCACTTCTTTAAACTCTGTTACAGATTTACCTATGACAGCCTATGTTTTGCAAAGAAAATAATGAGAAATAACTCTTTGCATAAATTGCCTGTTTAAAAAAAAATCTTTCCTCATTGCATAACTTTTTTTTTTCTTCTTTATAAAAAAATTCTTTGGTGATAGTGGCTGCCTGGTTTGTTACTCAGAGTTCACACTTTTTTAGATTCACCATGAGTCTTGCCTTTGAAATTCACAGGAAAACAACAGCAGCTCCAGTCCTGTCTTTATTTCCTGGCTGTAGTGTCCTGATGCGAAGTTCTGTTCTGTCTTTTCCTTTAACAGGGCTAGGTGACAAATTCCTCTGTCATTAGCAGAATTGGGTGTTTTCATCAAACCTTTATAGATTCAATGTGGTGCTGCCTCTGTTACCTCTTCACATGCAGTATTTTAGTGTGGTCACCTTCAGACTTGCTATGATATGAATTGTGTGACCTCTGGGATTTTTATCAAGTTAATTCTTCTTTGTAACATGTAAGAACAAAAACAAAACCCTCTTTATCTGCACAATTACATGATTTCTGAAGAACTGCAAACTGTAAAGACATCTGTGATTTGGTGCTGATTTTCTGATCTTGTTCTTGATGTGAGTTTGAAGTCATCATATGGGGTGAAAGTTCATCATAGTAATCCAGGTTATGTTCTCTTTAGCTTAAGATGTATTTGTTCTTACTTTAAACCTCTTTGATTCTTACATAACTATTTTATTTTTATTTTTTTTAGATAAATTGACACAATGTGGAGCAACAAATCAAATGAGGTGCCTCTGCAAAATCTGAGGCATAACCAAAGCAAGGATTCTGCCAGAGGTATGGATTTTCTCTGTTTTATTGCCTTGTTTTGAAAGATGTTTTAACATGAGTTGTTTGAAACTTTGGGGAGTTTTTATAGAAAGCATTTTCCTGCCTTGGTTGAGAAGCTAAGACCATGTATTCTATGGCTTCCTTTTTGCAGAGATAGCAATTTCATACTCTGATCTGCAGAGTATTTGCTGATCTGCATTAGGAACTGCCAGCCCATTATATGGTTGCCAAGATGGCACAGAGACAGATTTTTTTGGAGTGCTGTAGAGGAGGAGCAGTGCAGGAACAGAAACTGGGAACTGTAGGCTCTTGAAAGAAGTGAGGAAGAGCCTGAGAGGCAGTTGCTCCTGACTCTTCCTCAGTTCCAAAGTGGTGAAGAACTAAAGACACTTGAATAGCAGCAGTACATCACCACTGAGATGACTTGCAGCACTTGTGTCTCCCTGAACTGGAGGAATTGTGTTAGCTTTTGCTGTCATGATTGCTCTGTAATTGAGGAGAGGAGAGGACAGAAGAAAAAACAACCCAGCACATCCCTGGAAGAAGAAAACTCTAGTCTGTAGACAGCTGAGCCACATGTTAAATCTGTGGTTCAAGATCAGTCTTGTGATCTCCACTGTGACAAAATTGGACTCCAGAAGTTATTCTAAAAGTAGAGACAGTTTATTATTATTTTATCTGCAAGAGGACATTATTGCTGATTGTTTCCTGCAATGTGTCCGGTTTCTGTTAAAATTACATACTTTGTGCAACTGAGGTGTTCTGTAGACATGAAACACCATCTCCTGAAGTCAGAGCAGAGTTGTTTCTATGCTACTTCCTTAACCCTCTTCCTTTGTGTTGTTGCATTTTACTGAAATGGAATTGCCAGCTTTTTTGCTATAAGGAAATTAAAAAAAACCCAAAAAACTCTTTAATAGAACTACTCTCCATGGTTCTGATGCACATTGCCATTTTGGATGTTGCATTGTATAAAAAATTGGATTAGAAGAAAACCATTAGAAATTAAAAGAAGAGGGGGACTGAGGAAGTAAATACTTTTAGAGGAAAATAATACTGCATCCTATGGAACTGGATTGTGCATAGAGCATGTGCTGTCTGTTTAGATTAAAAGGCTGGAGTTGATTGGTGCCTTCTGCTTGTTCTTTGCAGTCATTGCTTCTGTTTTGCTTATAGAGTGTGCAGTTTGAAAAGATTACTGTTCAAAATTCACATGCTTTGAGTAGAGTCTTTCAGTGACTGTATTCATGCTTAGTTTACTGAAGAAGAAAATAGTAGTGGGAAAAAAAAAGTAGTTAAACTATAGTGTAATGGAAAAATGTAACATATTTGTTTTGGGGTAGATTACCAGCTTTATTTTATCTTCTAAACATCTCTAACGTGTGGTAGATTTGATTTCAAAGTGCAATAATGCATTCAACTGAACTTAGTGAACTCATTAAATTTTACTTTACATATTTTATTGCTCTGTTAAGATGACTCTTGACTAATAACAGCCTCTCATAGAGGACTTTTACAGGCTGGAACTGAGTCATTAAAAGAGTTTGATTACTGAGCTCATGAAAAATGTTTTGAAGCAACATTTTATTTCATTGTTTTCCATGTACTAATGAGAAATGTATTTCTTTGTTTCTGTCCTGTAAGATCTAACTGCAGCATGGGCTACTTTTACTCAGACTAAGGCTGCTGTAAGTACTGATTTCTTTCCCTTTCCTTTCCCTCCCTTCCTCCTTTTCAGATCATTTTGTGGCTACAAAAGCTTTAACCAAAGTATTATTGCTCAGTGACTGTCCATTAAACAAGTTGGAAATAGGGCAAGTGATTGGAATGTGTGCATGTTGAACATTGTTGTATCTTGGAAAAGATTTTCCATACACAGTAGAAGACATTTGTGCCACAGCAAACTTAGTCTTTGAGTGGAGTAATATCTGCTAATTCTGGAGTTCAGTGTTACCTTTCTATTTAGGAAAGTAGCAACTTCTCATTTGTCTGAAAACTTGAGAAAATAGCTCTCCCTTGCTTACCCAAGCCAGTCAGAAACTGGGACAACACCAGTGTATTTCATCATTCTCCATCTTTGAGCATTAGAATTGCTGTTTTTCTGTGGGAACTTAACTTAGGTGCTTCAGAGACCACACTAGTTTCTAGAATCTGGCTCCAGTGAAGCCAAACAGCTTGGGTTTTGGGGCAGTTCAGGTCTTTGCCGTAGCCATGTCATCCTTTTTTTTACTAGCTGAACATCAGTGTCAGGTTTTACATGTGGAATCTTGTATCATTCTCCATTTTGAAGAGAGTATTTTAGAATTTGTTCCAAGTGGAATTAATATTTTATTCAGGCCAAGCATTAAGACTCTGAATGGCATGTTGTTATTATTTTTTTAACACAAGCCTACATATGGGAACAAAACTTTGCAACAAAACCTAATTTAGATAATCTTTTTAAACAAAACTTAGTAATCTGACATAGTTTCTGCCCATGAGGCTATACAGGTTTGCAACATTTCCAGCACAGAGCCACCAAGATGATGAAGGGAGTGGAGCATCTCCCTTATGAGGAGAGGCTGAGGGAGCTGGGGCTCTTTAGCTTGGAGAAGAGGAGGCTGAGGGGGGACCTGATTAATGTTTATAAATATTTGAATGGTGAGTGTCAGGAGGGTGGGGCCAGGCTCTTCACATTGGTGTCCAATGGTAGGACAAGGGGCAATGGGTGTGAGCTGGAACACAGGAGGTTCTGCTTGGATTTGAGGGGGAACTTCTTTACTGTGAGGGTGACAGAGCACTGGGACAGGCTGCCCAGGAAGGTTGTGGAGTCTCCTTCTCTGGAGACATTCAAGACCCGCCTGGACGCCTTCCTGTGTGAACTCATCTAGGTGTTCCTGCTCCAGCAGGGGGATTGGACTGGATGAGCTTTCGAGGTCCCTTCCAATCCCTGACACTCTGTGATTCTGTAACATCAGCCTTTTGCCTGCAGTTTTATTCTTCATGAAAATGAGGGGAAAAAATTGTCACGTTAGGGGGGGGAAAAACCTGCAGCTTAAAAATTGAAAATAATATTCTAATTTGCATTATCTTCACATTCTAGCTACGTCACATAGAGAACAAATTGGAAATAGCTCCCAGCAGCACGGCTGTATTCGATCCTGTCATGGATGCCAAGAAGCCCTCTGCTAGCGCTGGCAGGAAGATAAGCAGGAAGGGTGCGTATTGTTGGGGACGCAGCACGTAAGGCAGGGTAAAGCCACTGCACTCCAGGAAAACTTGATTTCTCTTCCCTCCTCCCAAGCTGTCTCCTTCTAATGATCTTTATTCATGAAACTCTAATTGCCCAGGAGAAACTATTGCTTTCTCCCCTTTGCTTAGGAAGGAAAGCGTGCTGTCGTGGTCACTTGGTTAGAGGGAGCGACAGGATTTTCCCCACGCTGTGAGTGAGCAGGGCTTATCCCATTCTGATACCACGGTTTTGTGGAGGGTTGGATAACAGTTATATATGGCCATGATTACACTGGACTAGCTGTTTATATTTTTTAATGCTTGTCAACTGTTACACCATGATAGAATGCTAAATCTGATGCTTCCTCTATTTAATTTAAGGAAAGCATTTGCTTATAAGAAATAAGCCATCATTTTAAGTACTATTTATTTAAAGCATTCTGGTAGTGTGCCACTGGAGAAGAACAGACAGATCGACCTCTAGTGGCAACGTGGTCAACTTCCACAGATTTAATTGCTTCCAATTAATTTTTAAGCATTATTATCTCTCTTTAAATATGATCATTGTTTCAAGCACTTACCACCTTGCCCCTAGTTGTTGAAATCAACTTGTTGAAAAAGAAAGGGAGTACTTTAGATGTTGTTTTGGAGTGCTGCTCAAACCCAAGAAAAACTGTGTTCTTAATTGTTCAGCCCCAAGAGCTTTCTCTTTCTGGAGCAATAGGTGCATAGAGAATTCTTTGGTTTCTGCTTCAGCTTCCCGGTCCTCCAGCCAAAATAAATCAGGCAAGGAGAAGTCCTCACGCAGCCCTCTCCGAGCGACTACTCTGGAAAGCAATGTGAAAAAGAGCAATCGTGTGGAATTCCGTGAGCCTTTGGCTTCCTACAGGTTAGTGCTGGGACAATTGATTAATTATTAAAGAAAAATATGCTAAGATTGGAATTAAGCTAATAGTCATGTTTTTGACAACTCCTCAAAAGTTGATTTGCTTTCTCCCCTCACCCACCCATATGAGCAGCATGTGGTGTTGGACAAAAGTGTCTTTCTTTTTAAAAAAATGTTACAAATTTACTTTTTTTCAGTGAAGGTGAGTTTAAAGTCTGATGTATTGAAATGGGGCCAGATCATCAAGTTGATGTGGCTGTTCCTCAGTGGTGTGATGGGTTTGATAGGTATTTAGTTACAGTAATAAGGACCAAAGATAGCATTTCCTCATTCTTTTCCAAATTTCTTTCATTAGTTCTTCAGCACACGTTCCCAACTGTAAGACAGTGTAGAGCAAGAAGATCTAGTACTAAAGCTGCATTCAGTTTTTGTGTGTGAGAAACCCAAATAAGAACAGCTGTATGGAGCTGTTATAAGCTATAAATAAGGAGCAAAAGTGGCACAGAATATTGCAGGCCATAGGATATGATGGGGTGTGAGGAACGAAGGAAAATACGGAAAGCCTGGTTTTCTTAGCCTGCATGAAGTACTGTAGTGAATATAAGATGAGTGAAAAGCTTTCAAAACCAAAGAGAACCTGCAGCAGAAATAAACTAGATATAACTTACTGTAATATCAGAGCCTAGAAGACTCTTGTGTTTTGTAAGCATTGTGTTCTTTGCACAGGCATCCCTGATGAATTGCTTGGTTGGGTTGGTTACAGTTTTTTATTGGATTCTAACACATACTTTGCATTTTTTTCTAAATATTCTCTCAGTGCAATCAAATTGCTGTTGACTGATTAGAGTGGGGTTAGGACAGTGGTATTTTTAAAATTCTGTTCCATCTCTATTAATAATTGTTAACCTGACATCTAACTTTTGGTTTCCTTTTCCCCTCCTTGTGTCAGCTGTGAGGTTCTTCTACTTCCTTGTTGCATGGGAGGCTGATTTGGATCAGTTTTGTAATCTTGGATCAGTTTTGTTAATTGAACAGCTGTATTGTCTATTCTATCTATACTGTCTTAAATATATCATTACTTGTTTTAAAAACAGGTATTAAATTTAACAGACTTCAGGGAAAAGAAGAAAATGAGAGCAAAGGTAGACTCATGCCACCACATCCAATTGAAAAGAGTGGCTTTCTTACAGTAAGAAGACTGTATGGCATTGGGGGATTAATTTGAGGATTAACATCAGAGCTGCTCTGTTAACACATTACTCCTTCTGTGAGAACAGCCTGTAGTCAATGCTTCAAGTATGCATAGGAAAACAAAATCAGAAAAATGGGAAGAACAGTCTGTGTGTGTCTATATTTATATTCACTTTTGGTGAAGTTCTGTGCAATTAAACCACTCAACTTTTATGTTGATTGGTAACGAAAGGCAGACAGTTTCACAAGTGCAATGTCATGACCTGACTTAAATGAGTTCTTTAAACATACTTGCTGAAGAAGCAGGTCAGGTAGCTTAGGTGCTGGATTTTCACATCTCCAGCCCATCATCAGTAAAAATATTAAATAAATTTTTGTCCTAAGAACATATGTACCTTGAGTCTATTCAAATACAGAGTCTGTTTTTCTGTGGAAGAATGTTAATTGGTCCTTAGTTTGTTGAATTTCAAAGCTCTTGGGAAGGTTTACATGTGTTGCAATACAACCAGTTCACTCTGAAGTTCTGGTCAAGGGCTTGCCTGTTTAATGCTCAAATACAGGGCAGGGATTTTGGTGCAATTGATTTGTTTTCTCAGATAATGAATATGCTGCCAAGGAGCTGTACATGTGTACAATGCTTTGTCCTAAAGCACAGATGTTAATTATGCTTCTCTCAAGTTTTACACTTGTTTTTTTTTATTTTTATTTAAAACTTTTTTAAGTTGTAATGTGACATTACTGCTTTCTGATTTTCTACATGCCCTAATTTCAGCTCTTCTACTTTACATACAGTCCTGTTCAGACAGAGGGTGCAGAAGGTGAAAACCAGAAACCTCTTTCAGTTTTGTCAGACTTGTACTATTAAATGTGTGGTGAGCACACTTTAAAATAACTTGCCTTTAAAGTGGAGACAAGGTGTAGGAAGTAATTATTTTAGTTAATGCCCCTGCTGATCGCTGGGTTGGAAGTTCCTACAGCTGTGTTTCTGATGGTGACTGTTTTTTTTTCCTCTTTCTGTTACATCAGGGATACATACAGTTCTCTCTCTTACCATGGTTCTAGCCAACTTGAGGCCAAGCAACTGCTCTCTAGTTTGGACCTCAGTGAAACAGAGGGGAAGACTGAAATAACGGGCCGTGTGATACACGACCGAGACGAGAGAGATCTACACAGCAGAGGCTTTGAAAGCCCGTGTTCTTCTGCTGCAGATGAGACTGTTGTCAGGTACTTGAATGACCGACCAGCAATTGATGCCTTGCAAAATAACGAGGCATTTCATAAGGTTGCAACACCTCCAAGATTGGAAGAGGAAAAAAACAGCAGCTCCAGAGGAGATGAGAGTAGCACTAGAACTCCTCAGAGTACCACATCCCAGGACAGTGAACTGAAAGTGTCTTCTCCTTCTGCCACGAGTAGCTCTAGTGCTCACAGGCTGGAAATCCTGAAACGGCGGCAGCACGATGCTAAGCTGGAGAAGCTGAAGGAGCGGATCCGAAAGCAGTGGGAGCATGCTGAAGAGCTGGCTTGCAGGGGACAGCACTCAGGGTGTGCTGAGCAGCCTGTTGTCATCACAAACGTGGAGAGTGCCGTGACTCCCAAAGTCAGGAAGGTGGCAGCTGCGCCTGCTGCTCCATCGTACCGAGGTATGGAGGTGCAGAATCCCTCCCTCCTGGTTATATGAGGTGAAGGAGCGGAGCTCAGTTCATTGAGCAGCATGTCAAAGCATGGGCATCACTCATAGCTGTGTTTGGGCAGTGTAGGAGTGGATAGCATGGTTTGATCACAGATCAAGACAAGAAAGAGAAGGAATTCTTGCCAATTTACAGAAACATGGATTCTTTTGAATTTGTTCCTATGACTACAAATGACTATAAAAAAGAAGCTCACTGCATTAGTGTTTGGGTTTATTTCAATATGGTTTTTTATGGTTCCAGTGTTTAGTAACGTTATATTGATTGAAAAATATATTGATTTTAACAATCTTTCTTCACCTAGTCTGCTGTTTTTCAACTATGAGCAAGTAGCAGACTGGTATATTGCTTTCTTCTAATTCAGCACTAGAATTTCAAGTAGTTCCCTTCTTACTTGGCAGTTTCTCACCCCTTCCACCCTGAAAAAGTTTTATTTTCATTTTACACCATTATTTTAAATTCTTAAATTGTTTACTTTCAGGTTTCAATCCTCCTGAAACAAAGATCCGTGCTCCAGATGGAAAAATCTGGCACGAGGAGCAGTTTCACATTAGTCGGGAGCTGTACAGAGATATAGCACGCCAGTTAACAGGTGAGATACAAACTGAATTGGTTAAGCCACACAACCTGCTCTAAGAGGCAGAGAAATATATTTTGTACAAGTCTACAAAGTCATGGAAACAAAAAATTGAAGCAATGAGTTAAATATGTTGTACTTCTCTCCACAGGAGGAGTAACTTGTTGAACACTAAAACTAATAAAAAAATCCTTCCCCCATTCTCTCATTAAAATTCTTTTAATAGAAAAACAATACTGAAAAGAATCAAATGATGGCTTTTCTTTGAAAAAGAAAAGTCTTTGTTAGAACAGTTTTTATTTAATTTTGTAAGTTTTTTATACATGTTTGCATGAATTAATACAACTTCCTCTATAAAGGGACAAAACCAAACAGCTTTTGGTCTTGATGAAACGTATATTATTTAATGGGAACAGTTTAAATTTGTTGTTTGTTTGTTTTTAACACCATTAAAGTGATAACTTTTATAGAGCTGTCTACAAAAGGAAGGAGCTGTGTGTGTGTTCACTCATACTCCTGTCCTGACGCCTCGTGTAGAACAGCTGTTGTGGAACGTGTCTCCTTTCTGACCTGAAAAGATTATATTGAATAGCTGATTCCAAGTAATCAAATGCTGGTGCTGCACATAATATATACTGTAAATGTATTTTTAGGTTGTCAGATTATCTATCCATGTGTTAATTCTGTATTAAAGTTACAGCATGTGGAGATTTGGAGTCAGTTGTATCAAAACTATTCCATGTTCTCTAGTGCTAAAGTAAGCTATAAGATCTCTCACATCTACAGAAGCATTGTTCTTTACTGCAACAAGGTTTTTACACACAAGCATACAGAATGTCTTTATCTTCATTTAGGAATTAGGCTAAAGGATATTGTATGGAACCCAGACTTCCAGTAATTCTGTCTTAAGGATGTTCAGGATTTGCCATACTAGAACAAAATTGCTGTAGTATGAATAGAGTGAGTGGGAAGCAGCCTGTAGTTTCCTGGTATCGGGAAGGAACTGAAAGAGGTGAGGAGGCAAGCTAGATTTCTGCAAATGCAATCACTGAAGCTTCTGGTACTTGATGCATTGATTTGGTCTTCCCTGCACTTGTTGTCAGCCTCAAAGACAAATGGAAAATTTCTAAAGAAAGGGTACTAAGGGAAAGAAAGACCCCTAAAATTCTATTCTCACATAGTTTAATGTGACCTGTTGTTCTGTCTCTGATGCTTCCTATGGACATCCATCAAGGAGTTTATTCAGCTTAAATCAGGGGTTCTAAAAGTTAGTGTTGACATCTAAATAAAGCTTCAGATCTACCCATGGAGAGGGTTGCATCCCAGTTGTTCTGGGTTGTCTGATCATATTCTTTATAGAAGAGGAACAAGAAAACAACAGTTCATAGTGGCCATGAAGTTCCTTATCTACAGTTCACTTTCAGGATTAAGAAAAGAGCATCTTCAAGACATGAAAACTAAAGTGCTTAAACAAATCTTTGAAAAGGTCCAGTGTAGACTGCTGAGACTGAATATCCAGCTTGCCTGTCCTTCCTGAGCAGTGCTTGTCTCTGCTTTGCCCCTCAGGCAGCTGGGAAGCCCACTCAGTGGGGTGGAGATTGAGCCACATCTCACTTTTTCTTTTTGTTGTTTGCCCTGATGTGAAAATGTGGTAAAATATGACTTTATCTTTGGTAGGTGTTCCTGGCATCTCTAAAGGCTAAAACCTGACTGTGTTGTAAATGAGGGCTTAGGTGACTCAGAGTAGTCCTGCATCACTGGGTGAATTCTGTGCAGAAAGCAGAGCCCGTGGGTATTCTGTCTTTCATGCTCCAGCATGGACGCAATGAGTGAGTGTGCTGTCATGCATTAATGTGGAAGCAGCAGCCCTTGTGTTTCAGGAGTGAAGGAACTATGTGTTCTTGTGGAACATGAATACTGTAAAATGTAATATCTATTGTAGAAGAGAACCAGCAATTGTTCCTGTCAAACTGTCAGCTTTTCTTTTAAAATTGAAAATGAGCTTTGTAAAGATCTATTATGGCATTGCTGTGGCTTTGCTGTGTTCCATTGTGTAGGTAAACAGCACTTGATTCAAAATGTTAATGCTATGAGGATTTTAAAATGCTGGACTGGGAGTAATTGATCTCAATATATAACCTGGGAGAGTCAGTGGATTTTATTGTGTTTCTCTGAGTTCTGCTTTTTCAAGGCAAGTGTTGAAGCAAGCTTGTTCTTTCCTGTGGGATATCACTCAAGAGCTTTTGTTTGTTTTTAGAGGATTCAGCAGTGAAAGGCAAACCTAACGGGAGAAACAAAGAGAAAAAAGCAACCAGACCGGTGCGGAAAGTGCAAAAACTGACACGGTTGTCAAGCCCAGAGTCCAAACAAGGTGACTAGCTCTGCTGTGGAGGGCAGACTGTCCCATGGCCTTCAGAGATGAGTTTTGTCTCAAGAAATAAAGAAAAATTAAAGCATATTGCTTTCAAAGTCTTCTCAGATGTGCAGCAGTGCTGTTGTAGTGTGTCTGTAGACTGTATGCTGCGTTGGGGATGTGTTTGTGTTTGTTGTTGGTTGGTTGGCTGTGTGTGCTTCTCATGGTTTATTTTAATTTTCCACCTTTCCACTGTCTGTGTGCACCTTATAGAAACTGCTGAAGAGTGTGTTTCTTAAGGGGTGGGTGGGCATCCTTAGGTATCTGTCAGGGCAACACAGACAAAAAGTAGCAGTAGCTCTGTTCTGGGTCCTGCTTCTGCTTTCCCTGTGTTGCAGCTGGGTAGTGCCTGACTTACAGCTCGGTGAATAAAGCTGAGAGGGTGAATGGAGGTGGTATCAAAATCGGGGCCAGGGGACTTGCTGAGTTTCCCTCCTCTGCGAGGAGGGGCTGCAATAAAAGCTGTTCTCTTGTATGATTTCTCAATGAGGAAGCAGAGAACAGGATGTCCTTCTGGCTCTTCTCTGGCTCCTGTTCTTCCATGTCCTTTGTCAAGTTGTTGCTGTCCTGCACCTTCAGTTCTGACTTGACTCATTCCTGCCTTTTTCAGTTAGTGAAAGAGTGTAAAAAACACGTTCCCTGGCAAGTCTTACAAATCTTGATGTTTATAAAGGAATGTTTATTTCTGTTACCAATTTATGATTTTTTTATTTTCCCTGTTGTCTGCCATTTCCCCTGTCTATTAAATAAAATTAAAGTATTTAGAGAAGATGATGTTAGCAGGTTACTGTAGAGCAGTGCCTTATAGTAGAAAATGAACTACATGTGGAATTCTGTCAGTGCTTCTTAGTTTTCCAGTAATGTTAATCTTTGATATTGTCTGTAGCAAAAGAATGAGGAAGACTTCCACATCTGCTTTGTATTTGGTTTTAATTTTCATAGAAAGTAAGTAGTTATAACTGTAATCACACTACAGAGCAATTATTTTTTCTTTAAATACATGTGAGGTTAGGCATCTCTTGCACCTTTTAAGGTTTTATATTTCTCTTTATGTACAGTGACCCATAATTGCTAAACACTTTGAAGAAAAAAAGCTGCTTCAAAAAATTATTGAGAGGGGTTTTTTAGACAGTGAATATGCGCTTCTGCATGCTGTAAATCATGAAGTTGAGTGTGAATATTTTGTGGTAATGAATGCTAATACTTAAAAGTGAGTGATGAATATGGATTTGCTCCTTCCTATGCTGATCCATTCATGCCTAAGGAACTATATTAAACTAGCTTACGTTTTTGTGGCAGTTCCAAGTGAGGCAGAGCACAGAGATTGCTACAAGTTGTAATGGCAATGGTTATTCTCCATAATGGATTAAATGTGAGGAGAATGATGGCCTGAAATCCCTAGAAGATAAGAACCAGATCCAAGTGGCATAACCGTGATGGTCCCTCCTCCTCTAGTCATAGCAATAAGAAAGTGCTTAACATAGCCTAGGCTATAAATAGTCACAGCTCATGTTCCGCTCTGTTAGCATGTTTTAGTTCAAACAGCTGACTGGAAATGGAAGATGAGACTTTACTCTGCCTTTTTAAACACACCCAGAAGTAACTGAGAGCAGCGAGCTCGGCAGGAGGATCCCTTTGGCTGGTGCGTCTGTTCCACAGAGGCTTGCAGTGACATGTTTCAAGTGACAGATTTGTAAGATACTTGGGTAATTTACAGTGCAAGGAAGGAGTACTGCTAGGATATGAATGAATAGTGGGCTGCAGACTTCTGACTGAACACGTTTCCTCCTGGTTTAAAATAAGAGAATGAAAAGAAAGGAGGCGTGAGAATTGAGGATTGGGATTTTCCAAACACTGTTGGTCTGCTGTCCTGGATTTCATCTGAAGTTGCTTTGGTACCATGTCTTCAAAGTCCTCTTGGGCCCAGAATACAATCCCTTTTTGTCTGGCTCTCTTGTGTCCATGCTGCAGTGTCTGGGTTTGTTCAGGCAGTGCTGTCAGAGATAGAACCTGAGAATGAACAGTTAGAAATCAACTGCAAATTGGGTATTCAAGTTAGGTACTTTTCTAGAAATAAAATACTGCAAAATGGTCTGAATTAGGTTATTAATACTTTTATTTTTTTAATATGATGCTTTTCTCCAAAGCCCTTTAAGGTCATTATTTAAAAATAAAATAAAATAAAATAAAATAAAATAAAATAAAATAAAATAAAATAAAATAAAATAAAATAAAATAAAATAAAATAAAATAAAATAAAATAAAATAAAATAAAATAAAATAAAATATGGAAGTTAGTAGGATGAAAGGTGAGTTGAATAAACCTAGCATTTAATCTAACCAGTGTTAGGTAAAGATGCCACTGTAACCAGTTTTTATCATTTAATTATATATAGGATGATAATACTAATAACATTTTGGTTGGGTTTTTGTCACCTGCAAGGTGATCTGTTGTTGAATTAAGTATCAACTAATAGGGGTTTATCTTAACTATTTTGAGTCATGATACAGAAATCCCAACTAGAGGACAGTGGGTTAGTATTGCCATAGAAAAACTGCTGCACAGTATTTTTTAACCTCCTCAGAAGACACCTGTCTCAACAGTTAATTATCTGTAAAAATCTCTGAAGTCTTTTTTTTCCCAGCTAATATTCTTTTAATATGAAAATGGATCAGTTTTTGTTTCCAACCTTTTTTTGTTCTTATTATCACAAGATTTGAGATTCTTTTATCTTTTTTTCTTATGCTCCTTGAGTGCAGATGAACAGCATCTTCTCAGACCTCTACAAATATTTCCCCTCTCCTCCAGTAACATTCGCTTACATGTTTTAGACCTGTACAATATATGTATTTTTTTAATCAGATTATATAGGGCTTTAATGTGCTACAGTGTGCTTTGGATTTTACACTGTTGTGCGTGGGCATGAAGCGCTGGTGGCTGTGTGATTCAGCTGTTGAGTGTCCGCGTGGTGCATCACTCTTAGGGCTGTTTTGTGCGGCTGCAGCCGTAGCGCTTACGCAGAGCTGAAGGGTACAGCAGTGATTAACGGTTGCCATAAATCCTTCTTTTTGATAGGGTGGAAAATCCATCTGGTGCTTGACTTTTATTTATTATTGTGCAGGTGGAAACTATGTAATAAGTGCATCGTCCTGGCGGGAGGGACAAAAGCTGGTAAAAAAGATGCTGGGTCCGGCTCCCAGAATAGATCAGGACAGAAGAGCTGTATCTAGTGACAGAACAGGACGAGAGAGAGCTGCCAAGCCTGGTAAGTTGTACTCTTATCACTGGACTTTTTTCACTGTTCTTGATTTATTATATAACACTGCGTGTCTGCAGAATAAAGCAGACTTCTGAGACACAACAGAAGTGGTTTCTTATTTAAATAATTCCTATTTTTAACCTGGGATTTCAGGGGAGAGGATTTTGCTCACATCCATGGTTTGGATGCATAACCTCTCTTCCTGGGTGGGTTATGAACTTTTCTTGGTGTCATGGGAAGCCTGCCATGCCCATGTGACTTGAGGGGCAGTGCATGCTGTGAAGGTGCTCAAGAGCTCTGGAAAAGATGGAAACTAGGTTGCAACCAAAAAAATGGATCACCTGCAATCTGTCTTTGCCTCTTGAAGCCAGTGGGGGAAGGAGTGGCTAGTAGTGGTCCACAGGCCAGATGAATTTTCCAGAGGGGCTGCATGTAATACGTAAGCTGTGGTTGGGCATCCCTGTGTTACAGGAGTTGTGCTTCTTCCAGATACTCTATAACGTTATCTGTGTGCATCATAAATCTTCATTGGTTCCTCCACCATCCCCTTTCAGAATTTGTCCAGATCTCAGACAGGGCAAGTAAGGGGTGGTGGTAGCTGCTCTGCTGCTTATGCCTGTGAGATGTGAGGCTGGTAAGAGTATAAAGGGAGTGAGCTCGGTCTAAGCAGAGGCTACTGTATTCAGATGCAAAAGCACCTGTCAGTGAGATCTGCACTCCTCCCTCACCCTCACTTTGCAGGTGTTTCAGTGATGACATATAGTTCCCAAGTTTGATTTTTACCCGAAATTTTTGACGTCTTCTTCTTTAGCAGGCTATATTGGAAGGACAGGTTCAGATTCTAGACTGGATGTTACCTGTAAAACCTTTTCAAGAAGTTCTGAAAGGTCAAGGAGTAAAGTACGGTCTGAGAACAACCTGAAGAAACTGGAAGCTGCTCTTCCAGATACTGACCAAGAAGATCATGGCTCTGTAAATAAGGACTTCCTGCCTGTGGAGATACGTGGAATTCTTGACGACTTGCAGTTGGATTCCATGAGTACAAAACAAGAGAAAGATGTGGAAAAGCAGAATCACAAATCTGTTTTGCCTACTCCAAATGCCAGGAGCCACAGTCCAACCAAAAGGAAACCAGACAAGATAGCTGCCAGTGAGGAGCCTCAGGTGATCTCTAAGAAACGACACTATGATACGGATGAGGTGCGTCAGTACATCATCAGGCAGCAGGAGGAGAGGAAGAAGAAGCAGAATGAAGAGAAAAAAGCACAAAAGGAGGCAACAGAACAGAAGAACAAAAGGCTCCAAGAGCTCTACAGAAAGCAGAAGGAGGCTTTTGCTAAAGTCAAGAACGTGCCTCCTCCTGAGCCTTCAGCAGCCAAACGGTTACAGGAGACCTATTCTAAATTATTGCTGGAACACACGTTTTTAGAAGAGCCACCTCAGCTGCCTACAGTGCAGGAAGCACAGGTATAGCTGATTCACTAACTTAATGTGTTGCAGTTGTTTGCAGGAATAGGAGGTCATATGTTTAGGAAGGTCATGACTTGGCCTGGTCTGGCTATGGGTTAAGAGGAAGGATACAAAGAAAACTGTGTAACTTTTGCTTAAACATAGTGATTTTGATCCAGAGACTCCTTGCTGGTGGCTGCTTTTCAGCACAGCAAGGCCTACTGGAAAGGTGACTAGAAATTGTCTTTCTGTTATAAATGGAAGCAGAATCCTGGATATTAGCTAACAGCAGCTATGAAGGTTGACTCTTAAGAGAACTGTAAATGTCAGTCAAACCGTAAATTGAAGAGCTTTGTCTGAAGTTGCTTTCAGTCATTGAGCAAACTTCATCAGCAGTGAGTTAAATAAATTTGCTGATCAGAAGCTGAATATGAAAGAAGATTAATATATGGTGAAAGACCAATACCAATTTGATGTGTTTGGCTGAACTAATTCTGCATGTGAGCAAAGCTTTTTTTTCCTAGTACATTCTGCTGAGACAAAAACATAAATGTCTTGGTTTTTTAAGTCTTTGTGTGGTAGGAAAGATGTGATACTACACTGAGAAATGTAAGCTTTTTCAATTTGAATGAGACAAGAGCTTCTAAAACCCTGCAGACTTTTCAAAATGCATTTTTCTGGTTGTCTTCATTTCTAGCCCAGACCTGGTTATCAACCATCTGGGGAATCTGACAAAGAAAACAAGGCTCAAGAGCGTCCTCCTAGTGCATCTTCAAGTAGTGATATGTCGCTTTCAGAACCGCAGCAGCCGCTACTGAGGTGAGCCGTTGGGGGCCTTTTGAGAGAGACAAAAATACTCTGTAATTTTTGTCTCTGAGAGAAGCTGTTCATATAAGATACAAGTCTGTTGATTTTTTTTATTTGATTTGTTCAATGTTGCTATTTAAACTATTGTCTTGGATTCAGACCTTTAGTTACTGTCTCTAAAGTACCAAAACCTCTGCCTCTGGTTGGAGCTGTCCTTTCCCTGTTTCCTTCCATGCTGCTTTCCCCATTTTTAATTGTTCAGTGTATTATCAAAGTTTTTCTTGCTTTAAGTCAAGGTCTAAAACAACAGTACTTGTGTAAGTCATCAACTTAAACGTTGACTTTTCATTTCAGGAGCGATTTGATGGAGCCTCCATGGGTACAGCCAGACAGGTTGAGCCCAAGAGTCCAGCTCTCTCAGCCACAAGCCCTCATGGGCTCGAGTGGAGGCCCTTGCTCCCAGCACTGGAGCCTGGAGCAGATGGACCTTTTGTCAAAGGAGTGTGATGCAATGTTGGCACGCAGGAGGAACCACGCTGCACCCGTGGGATCGCTGACCTTGATGCCTCAGCCGTACCTGAACTCACCTGGTACACAGCCAAATCTCTCAGTTAAACCTACTGCTAACCAGTATAAGAGCAAATTAGATCGGATTGAAGCTTTGAAAGCCACAGCTGCTTCCCTTTCTAGCAGGATTGAAAGTGAGGCCAAAAAGTTGGCTGGGGCTGGTATCAATTATGGTACCATGTGGAACTCAGACCATGAATTTATGCAAGAAAAACAGGATGATGGGCGGTGGGCAAAGGCTGTGAGTCCTCCTGTGAGAGAAGAAAATGAAGATGCTTTTTCGGCCAGAATTCAAAAAATGCTGGGTACCTGTGTGTCTCATACAGCCTTTGATGACAGCCTTCCTGGGGTAGGCAACCTTAGTGAATTTAAAAAGCTGCCTGAGACAATCAGGCCTCATACTGCTGCAGTCAGCCTTGGAGTGAGGTCCCCTGCTGCTACCAGGCATGAGGGGATGCTGGGCCATTTATCTAAGAGACAGACTGACTCCCCAGGACATGAAAACCAGGTTTATGCTCCAAACAAAGCTGTAATTCCTCACGAGTCCAGCATCGACTCCATCAGCGAAGGGCCCCTCCTGAGTGATGGAAGCCTCTCTGAAGGGGAAGGAGGCCAGCACAAACAGTTGCCACTGAAGATGCTAGAGACATTAAAAGAAAAAGATTTCTGCGTTCGGGAGAAAAATGCTTTTGAGCCCATAAAGGAGTTTCAGAAAGAAGCTGAGAAGTATTTGCCACTTTTCCCTCAAACGAGTGGTGCACACAGCAAGGGGCCGTGGGAGGAACTGGCGAAGGGAAGTCCCCACAGCGTCATCAACATCTTTGCAAAAAGTTATCAGCTTCATGGCAAAGGTAAGAATGGCAAAATTTCTCAAAGCTCTTGTGAATTACTGTTTTCCCCAGTCTTACTGCTCCTTGCACTTTATACTTCACAGGTAAGGAACGTGCTCTTAGATGTCTCACACATGAACCTGTATAAGGCTTTCTGACTTTACTTTTGGATTATAAATTATTTCTACCTGCCTTCTTTTGCTTTCTTGTCTAAGGAAAAAAAAGAAGAAAAAAAACCCCCACACTTTCAGGCTGGAAGAAGATTATTTTTTTATTAGATTGCTCTGCATTTCTATATTAGTAACTAATTCATATGCTGGGTTACATGTATTAATTAATTCCTGTGGATTGGAATGTGCATCCTCCTACTATATATGCAGTCATCTGTGATAACACATCATTCCTGTTTCAGTTCAGGCAGAAAGATGAAATTCATGCTTTATGCAGCACTTACTACATCACACAAACATGAGTGCTTGCATATATCCTGAGTTCTTGCTTTGCAAGAATAGTACAGCTTTATTATTAGAAACATGTAACTTTAGTGGATGAATGATGTGGACTTTCCTTTTGCATCTTTGCTCATATGAGTTACTCAGTAATGTCTCAAAGTAGTGGGCCAATTAAAACTCTGGTAACAGTATTGGATTTTGAGCAGGTAAGATTTTGGTGTATCAGTGGGAAAAGTCTCCTGCTTAAACAAGCCTGTTTGAAGTGTTAGTAGCTCAGGGCATGAGTTACAAGTGTCTCATGCAGAAGGCTTCATTGGGTTTTAATATTTTTGTACAAATTGATTCTTTGTTTTATGAGTACTGTTTCTCTTGCTTTGAGCTCCTCATTTTGAGGAATGTTTTCTGAGAAGTTGGGTTTTATCTTGTGGTTTTCCTCGAATCTTTTTTCCTTCATTTTAATTCCCTTAAAGATCCTTACATTTAAATTTTCTACAGATGACTCTACTCTCAGGCACTGTGCTCTTCAAGAATGTTTTAACTGGAGTGTGTTGATGAAGTAGAGTATTCAATAATTTACAAAAAGAGGAAGACTGTGCTTGTTATGTTGTGTTAGAACTGCCATGGCTATACTGCTGTTTTCCTGATGATTTTGTGTTTGAAAGGAAATCTTTATAACTCATAGTTGGAGCATTTTAATTCCTGCAGCTTTATTACCTCTTTAATGCACATTTGCATTTGGTATATTTTTTATCTTTTCCCTTCTTTGTCCACACTTTAGTGTTTGATGAAAGGTCGAGTGGAGGCTCTGCTCTCCTGCATCCTCTACTCCCTGCCATGAGCCCTCCAGAGAGCGTGGTTTCTTACGAAGATGATTTTGCCTCGTCGCAGGGAAGTGGCACATTGACAGACAAGAAGATTGCACGGGACCTCAGGTAACTGTTAGATGTCTTGTAAAAATCAAAATGCAGAATTCAACAGAAAACAGTTAATGTAAAATTTATTTCTTAATATGTTGGGTGTCTTTTCTGTTACTAAAGTGATGAGGTATTTCCTAAGGACCTTGCAGTTAATATAGCAGCCAACGTGTTTAAGACATTAAAATATTAGAGTCAAATATTCCTGTTCTGTCTAGTTTTTGTTCTTCTTTAGTCTGGCAGGTAACTTTAGTCAAGGTACTTACCCTTTGTAGTCAGGTGAAAATTAGTTCTCCAACTTGTGTGGCTGTTATAATGCTCAGTAATTTAGAAAAGAGAAGAGATATTTGGAAGTGTTAAAATACCTTCAGTACTTCAAAATTTTGTCTCTAATTGCTTTCAGTAAGGGTTCACTAAGGGATACATAAATTGTCTGTAAGAACTTTTAAAACCTTTTGTTTGGACTAAAATTTGAAGAGACTCCATCTTACTGAATTCATGTGGCTTCCTGAATTTCCTAAGACTCCTTTTTTTGTAATGAGATATAATTACGTCTTTTGGGCACCTTGAGGAAGGCCACAAGTATTGTGTTTGTACTGGTGATACTTTACTGCAGAAGAAAGGAAGGTAAAAGGCACTTTGCACACTGAAAATGTTGGCTGCAAAAAATGGTTTCTTTCTGATTAAACTACTTGGTAGCTCTTCTGTGGGTATTATTTAGTATTTGATGCATTACCCTCTTTTTTGCAAATCTTCTGTAATCCTTTATTGTCAGTTGCTCATACTTCTGTCAGTTGATGATATCTGCATGCCCAGAGATTATCTAAAATGCAGTCATATTTGGAATCATTCTTATGTTGTTCAGGTCTGTAGCCAAATAGCTCTTAAGAGTTAGCATTGGAAAGGATGCTTGTTACCCATCTTTTACTGTTCCATGTTATTGGATGTATGTTTCAATATGTTCAATATCATGTCAAACTTCCCAATGTCTTAGCTGTCATAGTTTTAATGTGAAAATCAGTGCTTTTCAAGATGGGCTAATTAGTGCAGTTTTATCCATCTGTCTCTAATTTAAAGTGTGAAGGATTTCTTGTGCACAGTGTAATGCGGGAGTTGGAAGTCTTTAGTTTGTCAATGTGCTCCTTTTTAGTGTTGCTGGCAGCAGTAATTCAAGCATTCAGGAAGAAATTCTGAGTAGGAAGTCTCCCCATGACCCTCGATCTGTAGAGCTTGCTTCTCAGCATTCATCTGGACCATGGTCTGCAGCATCTTCTCGCTCCTCTGCTTCCTCTAAAAAGAGAGGGAAAAGGGAACGTAAGTGCAGTACTTGGCTGTAGGGTTTTTTTTTTAAGAACATTTTAGAGTTTTCTTGTTGTGAAAATTGCAGTCTTTCTATGTATCTGGAAACTGTAACCTAATACCAATAGGAGGATTTATTTATTACTCTAGTGATTCCTTCTTAAATTATTTTTAACTCTGAATATTCCCTGACCTTAAAATATTGTCATCTAAAATTAAATAAACAAGAGTTTGTAACAACATTGAAAATTTTTCCTTTCCTAAACCAGCTTTCTAACAAGTTAGATAATTTTAATATTGTGTGGGAACTGTCCTCGAATTCTGTACTGAGGAAATTCCAATAGGCTGCTGAGAAATCTGACTTATGGCCACATTTATTAAGCAATAAATTTGCCTATATGCTTCATCTTTGGATCACAGACAGCTTTCACAGTGCACAAATTAATAAGTGCACTTCTTCCTACAGTAACTTGTACGTGAGAAAAACATGAAGAAACTTGATACTTGGTACACCCTGATTATATAAGCAATAGATGACAAAAGGAAAAGCTAGTTTTAAAGTCAATAAAAGGATGATAAAAATCAGATTGGACATTCCAAATTGTCTCTCTTCCTATTTTTTCAAAATTGGCTAGCTTGCCCAAAGAAAGCTAGGCTTTATTTATTTAAACTGATAGTGTGCTGAAATGAAAGCTGAGTGAAAGTTTTGTTGACAGTGGACACAACATGGAGATGAGAACTTAATCTCCTGTAGAAAGCTGCCAAATTTACATTTCTTACTTGTTGGATTTATAGATTTCTAACTCAAAGGCATCTTTAAGTGGGGAAAAAAGTTCTCAATTATTTTTTGGGGGGGATCCTGATGGCTAAGATATTCATACTTAGAATACCAAATGTAAACTCTTTGCAATGTTTTTGCTTCTTAGGGTTGGACTCTTTCAATGGAAGCTCTCACCACTTCCCTCTGGAAGAAGATAAAATGCTGTCTGAATTAGAGTGGGGATCCCAACAAATAAAGAAGTCCTTATCAAGCAGCAGAATTTCTAGTAAAGATTATGAGCAGAACCCAGATACAGACAGCACGTTGGAAAACTTGTCTGGACACTCCCTAATGAGGTAACGTGAACCTTGTAAGTCTGTGCAAGTATAACTGAGCTTGGTAGTGTTATGGCATGTTACAAAAAATGGCTGTGGTTTTGGATATGCAAAAGGAAAATAACAGAAATTATCAGATGTTATTAAGATGAATATGCAGATTTTTTCACCTGTATTTTAAATATGAAAGCCTAAAGTTAATGACTCTAATGAGAGGAAACACAAAATAGTGGTATTTCCTCCACCCTCCAAATGACCCCTCTATTTCTGAAGGATAACTGACTGATATAGGTATCCTATCGGGTTCAGTACCTTAAGCATTGAAACACAAATTTCATTTTCTATTTCTACAAAGGCTTTGTAAGAAGTGGCAAGGGACAAAAAAGGCAAACTAGTCAACCTGGGCAGTCATCTTGCTCTTTTCAGTAGGATCCACAGACACTGTTGGCTAGACTTGTGTACAGCTAGCACTCATAAGCCTGTCCAGCTCTGTGAGCTGATGCCTGTTGAGAGTGTAGAGGAAGAGAAAAATTATATTTCCTATTGCATCCTCTGTATGTCTACTGATGAGTGCAGTTTATTTTCTGCTAATTGTGCAACGAAGATAGTTATGAAATACACTCACCTTAGTTTTTGCTGTACTTTTTTCTAAAAAGCAACAAATAATGTGAATGGTCTTTCACTCATTCTGTGTGGGTCTAGAATGACTCTGAGGTACTGACTTATATTGGTGCCTTTTCACTGACACCCAGTATTGGCTTTAAAACATCCTGTGACCTCCTAAGATAGGCCAAGTAAAGCAGAATGTGTTCCTAATGGATTTCAGCAGCCACTGTTAACCCTTTTTGGCTTAATAAAACTGGAATAGTAAATTTAAGAAATGTCTGCCTCATTTTCTGTATGTTTAAAAAAAGAGATCTTTAATTTTCTCTTACAAAGTGTTACTGTAGTAGTTCACTAACTGTTTAAGTCGAGTTTTGGCCTTCAAGCATTTTGATGAAAGAGACACTCAGGGCAGTGGCTTATCACAGTTGCATCCATATGCTGATAGTAACCTGTTTACTTTTTGAAAATAATGTTCATTGTATTCTGATATCAGAATATTGCCCTAATTTCCTGTGAGTAAAACAAAGTTCAGATGCTCAGAACAGATGTGTGAATGCCCATGCAGGTGAGTGCATCCTGACTTTCTCATGCCAGGTTCCTAACAGGAGGCATTGAAACTGCTTGTCTGGCCATGTACAACACGTAGATACTGTGTTAATGTTTTCTTTTTGGTGTGTGCTAACTAGTTTTAATATTAGGGGAAGAAAGGGTGCTCTAGAAACTTAACTCTCAACTGGGATACAGATACAAAACCCATCTCCTGAGGCCGTTTCCTAAAGGCACACTGGGCCTGTGCAAGCCATAAAAGGCAGTGTCTTTTGCATGGATGTTTGGTGTATATAAATGGCAGAACTAGGTTATTACTTTATTGTCTTATCAAATGGCTGGACTTGGGAGAATATTGACTCCTTTTTTCTTTTTTTCCATTTCCCTCTCAGTTTCTCAGACAAGGGAAGATCCCAGAAGACTCCAACTTCTTCCCCATCGCCCGGGTCACAGAAAATGTCGCCGTTTGATTCTGTAGGCAGCGCCGCAGAGAGAGTCAAGTCACCTGCTGGCTTTGCTGGAAGTGCAGCGTCAGGGCTGAAGCCTAACGCGGCCTTCCCTGACATGAGTCTGGGCACTGCTAGGCCTGTAACAGGAGCAGCCTCAGCAAGTGGTGAGTTGTTTTGTTAACACCATACTAATGCCACAGCAGTTACACATATATATATATTTTTTTCTTTATTTTTTTGCTGTGGGACACTGAAGTCTGTGGAGGTTGACTAATAAGTCTTATCCTGCAGGGTGTATGCGCTTCTCCCCTGCGGGTCTTCAGCATCGTTTGTCAGCAGAACTGAACTACCTCAGTGCTATTGAGGAGTCTGTGCGACAGCTTTCAGACGTAGAGCGAGTACGAGGCATATCACTTGCTCAGCAGGAGAGCGTTTCTTTGGCTCAGATTCTAAAGGTAATGGAAAAATACTTCCTTGTCTTAAGCTTTCTGTTTGGTTTTTTTTTTTCCTTAAACTTTGCAAGAAAACTAATCAAATTAGGGTGAGTTATACTTTTGTTAGCCATGCAGAGAAATCATAATGGGCATGATGGAGTGTCTCTGATAATGTCCCTTTTTTAGGATAAATTTCTCTTGTCTTTCTTATTTTAAGTTGACATCGAGGAACTGGTGACTCTAGAATATGTCATTAATATACCATAAGCTGGAATCACTGTTTTGGTTGGTACTTCAGGAAAATAAATCTTGATTATTTACTGGGTTTGATGTCAGGTCCCAATACCATGTAGTGTAGTTGTTTAGGCTGGATCATTTGTCTCATTCCATGAAAAAGATATTTTTGGTTGAAATTTCCTTATATTGACAAGATTGCTTTGTTTAATTAATTGGTCTCCTAAATCCTCTTTCTTTCTGCACTGTGGTGGAAGAGTGTGGGGACTACACATTGTCTCCTGTGTGCTTAAAAAGGGAGAGTGCCAATTGGTAGGCTGAGAATTACTTCAGCAGAAGACAAACCACCAATAGAGTAGATCTGGATCCTTCAGAGGTAGTTGCAGCCAGTAGTTAAGGCAAAAAAGTTCTTTACATTTAACTTGCATGATTAAAACTTGTTTTCCTGATCTGTAGGCCCAGCAGCAGCGCTATGAAAGGGACTTGGCTCTTTTGAAAATCAAGGCTGAACAAGAAGCATTAGAAAGTCAGAGACAACTGGACGAGGCAAGGCAGAAGGCAGCTCAGGTAACACTGCCCTTCAAAAAATGTGGTGTGTGTAAGAGGCAAAATGCTGTAAGTAAATCCGTGCCTACGAGTATTAATGTGAAGGTGTAGGCATAAGGAAGTGGTGAAGGGGTTTAATATAGTTGGAAAAAAGCTCTTAGGGGCCGATTTCAAACTTTTTTTTTCCTGCAGACTTTGAGAAATAAAACTGTAGCCATTATAGCCAGAAGATTTTGAAGGACTGGTTGTGTTTTCTGCATAGGTCCATGCAGAGTCACTACAGCATCTGGTCCAGTCACGGCAGGAGACTGTACAAGAGTCCCCGTGCAAGGCTGCAGCCAAACAGGCAGAAACAGCTCACCAGATCCGTGAGGTGAGGTCCTGAGTGAAAGGAAAAAGCTTTTCTAATTCAGTATTATTTTTGAGTACTTTTTTTGCCTTTAGGTTGTTGCCTGTTCAGTGTCGTTCTCGGTGCAAATTCTTCACCTTTGTAATGTGACAAATGATAGGAGTTTACAGGAGCTTTTCTGGAGTCCTTATTTAGAAGTCAGCAGCCTTAAATCCCTGTTCACTCTTCTTATGATCTTCCAGTTAACAAACTGTTAAGGCGTTTGTTCTTCCAGGAGAGACTGATGATAGCAAACACATCATCTTTAATTTGGAAGAGTTACACTCTATGAGGGGATTGAACCTGTATCTTTTTCATATACAAATTAAATTGGAAGAACAGGGAAATGGCAATTTTGCTTACTTATGGAAGTAGACCAACGAATTAACAAAAAAATAGAGGAGGGAGGATCTTCAGCAGAGCTCTTATATTGGTACAGACTTTGAAGTTTTCTGGGTTTGAGTCTGTTTTCATTCTTCTTGTGACATACAGAATATTTATTAGTTTTCAGTTTTATATGTCAGTGTAGCAGTTTTTATATGGATGGAGTGCAAAAGGCTGATGGGTGTGAACTTAACTGTTCCATCACAGTTTATGCACATGCTGGTGATCAGCAGGGCTGCTTTTATTATAGGTAATGGGACTGCAGAATAATACTGATGTACTTATTCTGGGCTTTGCTAAATATGTGAGGTGTAAATCATTTTTGAATAAACAGAAATGGATTAGGAGAAGGGAGCAGAAAAGCTCAGGCATCTGAGATACAGGCAGTGGTTGTTGACAGCAGGTAGTGAAGTCTTGGATAAAGAAAGAGAAATATTTGTGGTTTATAGAGCTGAAGTGGGTGAAACCAATTAAGTAACAATGTAGAAGGGAGACAACTTTTATTTGGTGTAGGATTTTAATCTGTTGTCTTGCTTTAAGTTTGAAGTCCAGGAGTAAGATGTGCTAGTGGAGAGGTTGACCTGGTCAGTGATGATGGGCTGGCAGAGTAGCTTTTCCATCTGTGTTCACAGGTGACTCCTGATACCCAGTTAAATAACCAGTTATTTTACATTTATTTATTTGCAGCAGTGGAAATGCTGGTCACTCATGTACTGGGAGTATTTTTGGATGTACACTGTAATTTATTATGTATAACAAATAGAGTTAATTTTCTGCATTACTTTCAATTTGAAGTTTGTCTTATGCAAAAGAGATAATACAATATGCTATTATACAAGTTTGTTTGCTTTGAGTTGACTGTTGTATTACTAAATGATAAAATAGTGGGACAATCCAGTAGAAAAAAATCATTCACTTATTTTTATAAAATTTTATGCATTACAATTTATGTATACATTAGTTGAGGAATTAATGGAGAAAGTCAGCATGTGTATTGGAAGTTATTGAAATACAGCTTATCCCTACCCTCAAAACCAACTGGAGTTCCCTGCTCTGCAAGAGGTAGACCTTTGAACAAGAAGGAAAATACTAAATTCTAAAGCTTCTAAAAATGTGTGTTCTCTGCTGTGATTTCTGAATAAGTTTGCATTTCTAGTCAGGTACAAGGTGACTGTCATACATTAAAAAGGATAAATTTATGGCTATTTGTTGATTTAATATTGACAGTTTTGGACCTGGCAGTTTGCACAATATTGGAACTTAAATCTGTTGCTTCCTTAAGAAGGGAAATTATATTTCTTGCTCTTTGGGCAAGATGTGTTTTTTTTTTTTTAAAAAAAAAAGCCCCATTTTTTTCTGGTGTTTTTTGTTCTGTGGGGTTTTTTGTTTTTTAAATGTTTTAAAATTAATTGTAATGGTGAGTCTGGAATGTTTTATTATTAATTACCAAATTAATTGTAATGGTGAGTCTGGAATGTGGGGATCATTCTACTGATCAGAGTTTGGTTAAGTTGATTAGAATGATACAAGTAGTAACTTGCATGTCTGTGGTTTCATACCAATAATTCCACTCTACATAAATTAAAGAATAAGTGTTTACAGAGCAGGATGCACCACCTACAACCAAAATCGACACATGTGTAGTTACAAACAACCTCAAAACTATATCTGGCACATTTGTTCAATAAATCAGTAAATTGCCTGTGAGAATTGCTATTTTCTCTTTCAAAAGCATTTTGATGCTAAGTGTGTTGTATTCCTTTGTTGGTTTTTATTGCACCCAGATGACAGAGTTAGCACGGACACAGATCTCGGATGCTGTCAGCGCTCCAGCTGCTCCAGGCACCACCTTGTTTGACCACCAGCGACAGCACCATGCAGAGTTCATGAAACAACTGAGAGCCCGAGCGGATACAAACAGGTTTTGCCTCATGTTTCACATCTTAGGAAGGGGGAAATAAGATTTGTTAGGTTTTGCTTCACCTCTTCTTGCAGAAAATTTAAAGATGTTATAATGAGTGAGCATTAAAGAAGAATTTAGATTCCATCTTTATGCCCTTAATAGTGTACTCCAAAAGTGACATTAACTGGTTCTGTGAAGCTCTGTATAAAAGAGTAGAAAAAACTTGCTCTAAATGTTTTGTGGAATGATTTAACTATCCTGAGCTTTAAGTGATCTTTTCAGGAATTTTAGCTGTTACTACTTCTAGTAAACTGATGAAAGCTTGTGAAAACTGTATTATTCTTTGATTTAAGACAAAGCAGATTTATCCAATGAGTCTGGTGCCATATCACAAGGTAGAGAGGAGACAGGTGACTCAAACCAGACATACTCACTGATATTTGATAGTTATTCAGAGTCCTACAGATCAAAGGTTTATGATCAAAGGTAAGAAGAGTTTAGATTATACAGGGATTTTTTTGCTATAAATAAGAACTAAGTACAAAAGAATATAAAGATATTTCCTCCAATATTTTTTTTTTAAAGAGGGAAAGTCAGTATTAAACCTTCAACAGGTAAACCTGTCTTATATTCCAGAGCTTGAAGGTTTACATGCCTACCAGAATTTGCTTTGTCTTTAATTAAAAATCCTACTACACTGTGGTCTACAGTATTTGTTCTAATTGGACTCCTCCCCTCTCCCCTCTCCCCTCTCCCCTCTCCCCTCTCCCCTCTCCCCTCTCCCCTCTCCCCTCTCCCCTCTCCCCTCTCCCCTCTCTCCCCTCTCTCCCCTCTCTCCCCTCTCTCCCCTCTCTCCCCTCTCTCCCCTCTCTCCCCTCTCTCCCCTCTCTCCCCTCTCTCCCCTCTCTCCCCTCTCTCCCCTCTCTCCCCTCTCTCCCCTCTCTCCCCTCTCTCCCCCCTCTCCCCCCTCTCCCCCCCCTCCCCCCTCTCCCCCCTCTCCCCCCTCTCCCCCCTCTCCCCCCTCTCCCCCCTCTCCCCCCTCTCCCCCCTCTCCCCCCTCTCCCCCCTCTCCCCCCTCTCCCCCCTCTCCCCCCTCTCCCCCCTCTCCCCCCTCTCCCCCCTCTCCCCCCTCTCCCCCCTCTCCCCCCTCTCCCCCCTCTCTCCTCTCCCCTCTCTCCCCTCCCCTCTCCTTCCACATCTGCTTTCTCATTTGGCTGAATGAGGAAGAGTCTAGCAAGCAAGTGAAGGGAAATGGTTATTTCTTTGTTCAGCTCTTGTGAGACTGTACCTGGAATGCAGTGTCCAGTTTTGGGCTCCTCAGTAAAGAGAAGACATTAACATACTGACTCAGGTCTAGTGGCAAACCACAGAAATGTTTAAGAGGCTGGAGTATGTGATGTAAGAGAGAGGCTGGAGGAACTGAGCTAACTTAACCTAGAAAAGAGAAGGCTGAGGGGACAGGGATCTAGTTGCAGTATCCTAAGGTGGGTTGTTAGGGAACGTGAGGCTAAACTCTTCTTGGACGTGCACAGTGAGATGGAAAAAGGCAATGGTGACAGATTCCAGAAAGGGGAAAATCATTGGGGAAAAAAAAAATGCTCCCTGTGAGAGTGGTCAAACACTGGAATGGGGGTGCAGAGTGGTTGTGGGATCCTCTGTCCTTGCAGATGTTCAGAACTTGGACTTGGCCTTGACTTTGGTTGAGTGAAATAAATTCAGAAATTGCTGAGCTGAGATGATCTGATTTCTGTGCTGTGACCTACTTGCATACTTCAGTTGCATTACCTTTGTAACCTAAAAGTCACTTTAAGTCTCTGTTTATCTGAGACTTATATGTCTTAAATATTTGCATTTTGTGCTCTTCTGATTTTATTCAGTGTCTTTTTGAAATGAACTAGAACACAGACTGGAACATATGTTCTGAAAACAGAGTGCAGGGACTTTCAGGACTGCCTGCTCTGTGATGTGCATTGCTTTCTCTTCTGTTCTCTGTGTATCTGGCCATTTTATTAGGGTCTTTGTTTTCACTGCTGCTTTGCACTGGCTTGAGATTTTACATGAAGTACCTGAAGTGCTGTTTGCCTGTGGTTTAGATTTGACTCATTTCTGATGTTACTTTCAGTATCTTGCCTGTGTTTAATACTGGATTTTAGCTTTTGGTTTCCTGTTCACTTGCCTGATCCAGTTTAGGTCCAATGAAGTTTCTCACAGCCCTTCTCTGATTTTAACCAACAGGAATTATTTGCCCCCTATAGTTCTTCTCATTTAAAACAGTATTGCTATCTCAGTCATGCTTTCAAAAGCTGTAAGTAGAGGTGTTTGCAGTGGTTTATCATCAATACTCATTGCCAGTTAGAGGGCTTGCTACCTACAAACCACTTGCATTCTAAGGTAGAATAAAAATAACAAATTCTGCTGTCAATCAGCAACTTGATGAACTTGGAATTTTAAAGTAGCCAAGCTGCATTTTAAAAACAAAGCTAAACCCTCTGCGTGTCAGTTATTGCTGGGATGTTAATCATGGTGTGTACAATGGTAATGTAATATAAATATTTTGAAATGTGCAAAGTAGTTTTTTTAAAAAAAAATGATCTCTTGTTACCACAGCAGCACCAGCAGCCGCCAAGAGAGTCCTTCAGTTCCATCTTCGAAGGAGAATGAGAAAAAGCTTTCCCGTCGTGAAAAGACAACTAGCAGTATTGAGGAGCAGGCTCATACTGCTGTGGATGACTCCTTGCCAAGTGATAGTATTTTATCCCTCCCAGATGAGAAAGGTGAGCTGTGTTGTTTGTATGTGATGAATCTGAAGGTGGGAAGGGCGGAGGGAGGGAGGTGCTGTTTCAGAATTAGTTTCTGAAATAAATGAAGGAATATGTGTGAAGAAAGCTGAGCCCCAGGTGAATTAATAGCATCTTAAGAGGTAACAGAGGATGGCACAGTGAGATGAGAACCTTTGAAATTGTGCACATGGGAGTGATGGGCTCTGTGGGCCGTTCTGCTTTCTGCTGTGCTATCTGTAGCCAGATGTTCACTTGCTGAATATGCAGGCTGAACGCTAAATGTTTCAGCAGCCCCAGAAATGTGTTTATAGAAGTGTACAGAAGTCTGTTAGGTCTTTTGAAGCTAGATAACAGTATTTCATTGTGTCCTCTAACTCAAGGTCACTCTATTCTAAACACCCATTTTTCTGCATTGGAGTAGTTATCTTGCTGTCTTTCACACCCCCCTTACTGAGATGAGGCAGAGTAAAACTGCATTCCTGTTATTTACCTGAGTGTAAAACCACTTCCTCGATTTCTCCCTCAGATTCTGCTTCTGTGGCAACAGAGTATTCCTTGAAATTTGATGAGTCCATGACAGAGGATGAGATTGAGGAAAAGTCTTTTCGGTCTTTGCTGCCCTCTGAGAGTCATCGCAGGAACAACTTGGAGAAGAAACGGGGTAATCGTGATGATTCTGATGAGGAAGTCTCCCCAGAAAAAGCAGCTCTGTCATCTATCAAGGTAGGCCAAGCAACCATCATTAAGGTAAATTGAATTGAAATGGTTAAGCTGATGAGCTTCAAGTGAGCTGGTTTTAGTTGTGTTTGCAGACTTTAAGGCTCTTTTCCTCCCTGTGGTTCTCTGAGCATCTCAAAACACAGAGTTGTATGAATCATGCTGTATGTCACTGTTGTACAAGTGTGACTTACAGGACAGTCCATCCAGGCCTCTACCTCTTCTCTCGTGGCTTTGGAGAAGAGGAGTGACTCTTTAAGGCAAGTTATAAAAGCCCAGTGGATTAAGTCTTCCTCCTGTGCTTACACACAGCTAGGAAGTACAAGAGGGTGCTTCATCTCTCTGGCCCAAGAGAGGATGTCACAAAAAGGTCATGCAGCCTAAAGCAGAAGAAGCTGGTCTGCACAAAGCTTGGAGAAAAAACAGCTTCCCTTCTTACATCTGTGTGTGTGTATCTGTGCATGCACACATGCACTTTGTCATTGAAAAAAGCCTTGGAATTTCTGTGTTATCAAATCATGCCCAATTTGTCTTGCCTTCCAGGAGCTAAGCATGCCATTCTCAGGGGGGCAAGATAGCTTCTCTAAATTTACCATGGAGATGGTAAGACAGTACATGAAAGAGGAGGAAATGCGAGCAGCTCATCAGTCCTCACTGCTTCGGCTCCGGGAGAAGGCTCTGAAGGAGAAGACTAAGGCTGAATTAGCTTGGCTGGAACACCAGAAGAAGTAAGGCAGCTCTGAATATACCCTGTTGCTGACTGACCATTTTCTTGTACTTCTACTTAATTTTTTTTTTTTTTTGGTCAGATTTTGCTTCCACCCCATCCCTCCCTTTTTAACAATGGTTGAATTAATCTTCTGACATCAGTAATTATACAAATATTATTGTCACTTGGAAAAAACAGAACCCAGTTTATAAGAGTGCTTTGGTGTTTACAGTGAACATGGCTTGATTAAGAGAATTTAATTGAAGCAGTAGAACATAAGATGTTTGTTGTCAGTCAGAGAAGGTAGTTCCCAAATGTTCCTCTACAAGTCTTAATTAAAAAAGGTATAAAACTGTGAAACAATTAGACCTTTATTTGCTTGATGTCTATCTGAGGTCATTTTAGTTGACTCAGGCTGAATATTGTGAATCTGGATATGTGTTGTACTTAATGATTTGTTTCCAACCTAATGTATGCTTTGTGTTGGAATGCCACTTGGAGTACCTAGTGATACTACTGAACAGTGGAGGCCAGATTTAATCAGTAATACTTTTCCATGGTCACTGTCTTTATGAGAGTACCATTGTTCACCAGACATGCTCTTCCAATTTCTTGTCATTGTGGGTTTGACAACCCACAATGACAAGAGAGTCCAGTGAAGAGCCACCAAGATGATGAAGGGAGTGGAGCATCTCCCTTATGAGGAAAGGCTGAGGGAGCTGGGCCACTTTAGCTTGGAGAAGAGGAGGCTGAGGGGGGACCTTATTAATGTTTATAAATATTTGAAGGGAGAGTATCAGGAGGATGGGGCCAGGCTCTTCACAGTGGTGTCCAATGATAGGACAAGGGGTAATGGGTGTGAGCTGGAACACAGGAGGTTCCACTTGGATTTGAGGAGGAACTTCTTTACTGTGAGGGTAACAGAGCACTGGGACAGGCTGCCCAGGGAGGGTGTGGAGTCTCCTTCTCTGGAGACATTCAAGACCCGCCTGGACGCCTTCCTGTGTGAACTCATGTAGGTGTTCCTGCTCCGGCAGGGGGATTGGACTGGATGAGCTTTCGAGGTCCCTTCCAATCCCTGACATTCTGTGATTCTGTGAAAGGATTGTGAGGTAGTGACCCAAATATCCTTCCTTTTGTTTTTCTCAAATGGTGTGGGTGCTACTTCTGCAAAGCTTCTGCCCATTCATGTGAGATCCCCTATTACCTGCACTGGATTTTTAACTGTGTGTGTCTCACTGAACAGTACAAAATATTCCACTATAGAGCATGCTGTTGATTGAGTACAGGCATGTGCTCTTCTGCAGGTTAGGAAAAGTAAACTTTTGTTTTTACTTTAAAGAGTAAAAAGCTCACTGTCATGCACTTTTTTCTTACATAATCCTTTCTTCTAATCTGTTTGCAGGCATTTGCGAGACAAGGGGGAGGACGATAAGATGCCTCCTATTCGAAAGAGACAGCGTGGTCTGCTGCTGAGGTTACAGCAGGAAAAGGTAACTGACACCCTCTAGGAACACCCTGTTGAAACCCCTGTGTAGCCATTAAATGTTTCAGACACTGTAAAAGCTAAGCATTGAGAGAACTCCGTGCCAGGCTTTTGAATTGGAAGCTAGCAGTATTTCTTATCACTAAGTTTTATTTCCATTTCAGTAGTATTTAATACATTGTTTTAAAGGGTCCTTTTTGTATTGGTAATCTCACTGGCTGAGACTTAGAAGTAATAATTGATCTTCTGTGCCCTGCTGCTCAAGTTTAGGCTAGTTACTTCATCGTGTAATTGCAGTAATTTTAAACCCACAGCAAGGACACTGTGGCAGCTTTAGAGTGTGTTCTTGAGAGCTGTTTGTTGTGGTTCTTATGCTTAATCTTTTATACCCAAAAGGCAGAAATTAAGCGTCTTCAGGAGGCTAACAAGGCTGCTCGGAAGGAGAGACAGCTGATCCTGAAGCAGCAGGCGGAAATAGAACGAATCCGTCAGACTACAATGAAACTGCAGGAAAAACTAAAGTCTGCAGGAGAAAACAAGCTGGTAAGTGCTCAGTACAGAAGCTGGACTCTTCCCTCTTTGGCTGTACCTCTGGTATTTGACTTCAGTGTTTATAGGAATGGAAAGCTACTAGATTGGACCTATCACTTGGAAGTTTTGTCTGCCTCAAACGGTCTCATCCTCCTTATCTCAGCAATTTTATGTTTAGTTTCTTTGAAGCATTATTTAAGGAAATGCATTTGTAGAAGTTATAAAATGTTTTGTTTTAACTAGGCAGAAGGTGGTGTTTGTTAATTCTCAAGCTTAACTAATGACTTTGGGAATACCAGTTTTTTGATGCTTAGATCTCTCAGGCTCTGGTTTTGTTTGATTATTTATTAGATCTCAAAGTACTAAATGTAAGTGCTAAGCCCCAAACTTGCTGCTTTGAGTGTGTGTCAGTGTCATTACACTAAGTTCCTGCATCTGCTTTACCAGATAGCAAGGGATTTTGGTAACTGTCTCCCTCTTTACAAAATTTTGAGGAGAGATGAGTTTAATTAGTAGTAGTATAGAAAGGACTGGTTTCCTGTTTGTGTAAGTGAATTCTAGTGGGTTTTTTGTTCTAGATACAGTTAGAGGAGAACTTAAATTATGGTGAAAAAGTCTGTACTAAAAAAGTTTGTGTCAAATAAAAATAAAGTTGAAAAATGAAGTTAAACTTGCAGGTAGGCAGACTTATCTGAAGTAGTGTTTGATGTAATCTTGGGAGATGTAAGCTAAATTAACACAATTTTTAAAGAGATTGTGGAATAACTTTTCTTTTAATGTTACTTTTTTTTATACCACTTTAATTACAGGAGCTTCACAGTGAGGATGACATCAAGCAGAGCAATGGTTCTAGCCCACTTCCAACTGATGCAGAAACACGGAGCCCTTCCCCAATCTCAATCTCCAGCAGTGAGACGAGTAGCATTATGCAGAAACTTAAAAAAATGCGCAGCAGAATGGATGAAAAGTAACTAATTTTTTTTTTTCTTATACAAAACCTTACTATTTGAATAGAACAAGTTGGTTTGCCCAATGTCTGCACTGAAATGGCTATCAGAAAAATTATAGGTATTGATATCCCATACACTTTGATCAGAGTTGCCTGAAGCATTAATAGAACTATATTAATCATTGAATGAAATATTGTAAAGGCTACAATTATTGTGTGAATACTGAGATTCAAACATTGTTAGCTGGCAGACTGTGTGGTCAAGGTTTTATTATAGAAGATTGGGTTTAATATTCTTGGTACTTGATAGAGTTGATAAAAGCACATCAGTTTAAGAGATTTTGATGTCTGTACATACAGGGAACTTGGACGGGCTCCAGCTTGACAGTACATCTTGTTGGAGTTCCTCTTGCAATGAGAGACCTGAAGTCAAATGTTCAAAATGGTGCCTGTATTTTGTATCTCCCTTTCTATCTTAAGGGGAAAAAAAACCATAGGGAGTGAGACTCTGGAATTACAGTTCCAGCTTTTATCTTGAATTGAAGCTTAAGTTATAAATAGCAATAGTCTTATGCCAAAAATAGTAACTGGGTTTGAGATCTGGCTCACAGAAAGTCATTGAGCTTGTTGGGCACATGATTTCCACCTCATTATCCAGCTGCTGAATTTGAATTCTAGTTACATTAGAATCAGCCAGGGATGATTTCTGTAAGTATTTTCTTAATTGACGGAGGTGGTAGGTGTGTGACTGAGAAGACAGGCAGCTAATAAGACCTTTCTTTTCCTCCTCTGTGGTCCACATGCTGGAAAAAATTTGAAAATGCTTGTCAGTCTTCAGAGGAAATAATGAAGCATATGAGCAGTTCCTGTGTCTGAAAACGAAGACTGAATCTGTTGATTTCACCTGTTAAACTGTTTTGAGTCAAAAATTGTTTCTGCATATTTTCAGTGTAGGAGTTACTTTGCCTGCACTAAACATCCCAAATGTTTTACCAGCATGTGCTCATTAGTTTGAAGCCTTAAATTCTTATTTGAGACTAATCCATTAAAAGTCTGGCCTCTGCCAGTTACCACAAGAAATAGTCTTGGATTAAACATTTTTTTTAAACTTAATAACCAGGGTATGTCACTATATTTTAGTCTGTATGGGTGATCTTTGTAATGTTTTTTCTCGAGACACCAAACACAGCTGGATAAAATATCAAAAAGCAAGCACTGCCATTTTTAAAGGCAAGTGGTCTGTGACTCCTTAGCACCCTTTTTGCTTGTAATCATTTGAGAAGCACATTTCCCACACTATATTTATATATGATGAAGATAATGATAGTAGTAACTGAGGATTTGGTATAAGTAGGAAAAAACCAAAACCACCGTTACATGGTTTTCATGTTCTAGCCTGAATTGATTACTGTTTTATTCAGACTCTTCTGGTAGGATGTGGTAAACTTGAACAGCCAAAATTATATATTTGAAGTTTCTGAAGCGTCAGATTTCCAAAACTAAATTCTTGGCATTCTAAGCCAGGTGAAAACCACCTCATTGTTACAGCAACAAACTTTCTCAAAACGTGTTTTGAGGTTGGTAAATGGTTTAAGATGGAGGCTTGAAAAGGAAGTGCTCTCTAGGCCATGTTGATGTCTAGGATTTCAAGAAAACAAGGTGTTTCTTCTGATCCTATTTTTCTTGTTATAAAGAGGGTCTTTATCTTATTTTTGTCCACCTGAGATTCAACATACAAAATTTCAAAAGATGATACAAAACCAAGTTACAGCTTATGAATTTTGAGATGTAGTATTAACACAGTATTAATACTATAAAAGCTGACAAATATACTTTTATATTCAAGACTTCCTTTGCCACTTTTTATCAGGTAGTGGTTTCATCAATATTGTTTTTGAAATCTTGTTTTTTCAGAGTACCTTCATTTCTAAGCAACATTTATGATTGCAGAAAGAATTATTAATAAATGATTACAAGGGATAGTAGTAGAGACAAAGTATGTTCTACTATTAAAGAAATTTTAATCATTAGATGAAAATATTGCTGACCTGGAGAATACTTTTCAAAAGATGGATAGCAGCATTTGAGCTGAAACAATTGCTTTTAGGCAAAACAAGTGGATATTGTGTATGATGTATGTGTTCAGGTATTTTTGGTTTTATAGTTTTGTACTGGATTGCTCTATATGCTTAAAGAAATTAGTATTTTGTGTAAACATAAATGTTTCTCTAGAACTCCATCTTCCTAATGGTGCAGCTTTTGCACACCTCTTGCAGTCAGAGCAGTGCTTATTGATTGAAAACCAGTGCTGACCTGGTATCTTTTTTTTTTAATGTCCTTATTTGTAAAATGCATAAGAACATTAACATAATAGAGTAAGGTGTTAGGTTTGGGGTGTAATGGTAGGGAGCTGCCATTGGAAGGGAATCAATCAGGTTGTGAGATACAGCAAAAGGGAAGAAGCTGAATGATGAGTAAAGTACAAAGGAAGTAGAGGAAGGAGTTGGGAAAGCCTGATATTCTGGATTTGCTGTACTCCACAGCAAGATGCAAAACCTTTGGCTTCCTTATTTATGAGGCAGCTTTAATATTTCTCTTCTGCTAAAAGGGGAATGAGATAATAGTTCTGTTTTAATTTTAATTGATGAGTCTGTGTAGCTTGCATGTGAACAGGAGCATGCTCTGTCAAAGAGAATTAACCACTTCCCCTTGCTTGCCTTGCATATGCAGTTTTAATGGCAGTCTGCAGCAGAAGAACTGATGCTCATTTTCTTTTGCTTTTCCTTAATATGCTGCTTAGCTTGCATTGTAGTTGGTAGAGCTATATGGAGCGTAGTATTTATCTATAAATATGATAATTCATTAGGAATTAGCTTAAAATGGTAATTCATTAGGAAATAACCATTTTAAGCATAGCTATAAGTTTAAGTAGATTTTTTTTAAAACAATAGGCATTATCTTTCTGCAGTTAGTACTTCACATGAAAGAGGCAATACATGAGTGTTCTGAGACCAAGGCTGCACTTTGCAAAAAACCCCCCAAAACAGCAGCTAGAAGTTGAATTACAGGTGTACCTCAGACTTTTCCTGGAATTGCTTGTGTTTGAAAAATTCATTAGTTAATCTCTTTTTTTTTTTGCCCTTTCACTGGTGCTTACCTTTGGAGAAATGATTTTCCTGAGGTTTCGCCAGGTGAATGAATATGTGTTTAAATTTTCAGAGTAGCAAAATTGTTCATATTGCAAAACCAGTATGCTGTTAAATGCTATTAAATATACTCTATTGACAGAATATTAGGAGCTGCAAAAAGATCAGGTTGAGATATGTTAACTGGTACATGTGGAAGTCTACATCAAAGTAATAAAACTCCTTCCAAAATATAAAGACAAATAGAGCAACATGAAAGTAGCTTGCCTTTAATTAACTGAAAATGAAGGGTTGTAAGTGTACATGTTAATCTATTAACTTCTGCATAACAGTGTATAGTTTTTCTACTTAAGATGTTGGGTAATAACTATACAATGTTAAATGCAATTAATTTTAAAGTTCTTTACTAGATGCTATCCTGTCTCGTTCTTTCTGCCTTTTTTGCTATCTTAGTTTTAAACTCTTCCTCCTTATTTTGTAGACACTGCTCTCCTGTTCACTACTTCTTCTCTGTCTTTACGTCTCACCACTGGGCCTCTCTCAGTGTCTGTTTTCCCAACCTCCACCCCAAATTCCAGCTGTATATCTACAACCAATTGGTCAGGTAACTGTATCTTTCTCAAGCCATAGACTCTTTGATAGAGCATGCTCTGTTCAGGCCTAGAAAGTCGAGAGATTCTTCATCAGTCAACGTCTTTAACACTTCCCTCACTGTTTCCAGATCTTTATTAATGACATAGTGGGTTTGGGTGCACCCTTAGCAAGTTTGCAGATGACACTGAGCTGGGTGGTGCACTAGAGGAAAGGGATGCCATCTAGAGAGACCTTGACAGGCTGGAGGAGTGGCCCAGTGTGAGCCTCATGAAGGTCAATAAAGCCAAGTGCAAGGTCCTGCACCTGGGTCAGGGCAATCCTCAGTATGAATACAGACTTGAGGGATGAATGGATTGAGAGCAGCCCTGCAGAGAAGGACTTGGGGATGCTGGTGGACAGAAGATTGGATATGAGCTGGCAATGTGCACTTGCAGCCCAGAACACCAGCCATCTCCTGGATGGCTTAAAAAGAAGCATGGCCAGCAGGTCAAGGGGGGTAATGCTCCTCCTCTACTCTGCTCTCATGAGACCCCACCTGGAGTACTGCATCCAGTTCTGGAGTCCCCAGAAAGAGAAAGACATTGGACCTTTTGTAGTGGGTCCAGAGGAGGTCACAAAAATGATCACAGGGCTGGAGCACCTCTTCTGTGGAGAAAGGATGAAAGAGTTGGGGCTGTTCAGCCTGGAGAAGAAGCAGCTCTGGGGAGACATTATTGTGACTTTTCAATATATAAAGTGGGCTTATAAGAAAAATGGGGAGAGACTTTTTACTGGGGCCTGTAGTGATAGGACAAGGGGTAACAGCTCTAGACTGAGAGAGGGCAAGGAAGACCTTTTTTTATTATGACAGTGGTGAGACACTGGCACAGGTTATCCCGAGAAGTTGTGGATGTCCCATCCCTGGAAGTGTTCAGGGTCAGGTTGGATGAGGCTTGGAACAACCTGATCTAGTAAAAGGTGTCCCAGCCCATGGTAGGTGGTAGGGGAAGGTAATCTACAATTCTACTGCTGTGTTCTGAGTAGCAGGCAGACAGTTCACTTTGTTCCCACTTAATGATCACTGCTTCAGAATAGCTGCTGAAACTGTCTAGTTGGGGTGTAAATGTACAAGTACAGGTCAGAGTAGCAGGTGAATGCTTCCAGGTTAATATTTGGAATGCATGGATAAAATGTGTGATCTTAGCACCAGAGAAATAGTTAGACTTTGACATCATGCTGGTGTAATCTGAGTGCTGCTGCTTGCTTTTTGCTCCCCCAGATTTCTTGCTTCATAGATGCCAGATGTGGGTTTGCATTTATGTTTTTTGGTGGTTTTTTTTTCCTGTGAAGGTGCCTCTGCTTTTGAGGATAAATGTGTACCCTTGGTGTTGCAACTGGAACCCTCTAGACTGTAGTAAATATTAAGGCAATGTGTGTGCTATCTTGTGGCTCTGACCTTTTAAACCCCAGGGTTATAAAAGGGTCTGCATCTTTAGCCATGTTGCTTTCATCCTCCTCTTCAGCTAAGTTTAATGTTGGAACCCTATTTCTCTCACATCACTTCTTTTCACTTATCTTTCCTGTTAAGTAGTCTTTGTGTGGTGATTAGTTTCATGGTCATTTAGTTAATTCCCCTGCTTGTGCTCTTCTGGGTTAATTCATTTGACATCTGCTTTTGTGGGAGTCCTGCTCTTTTGAATCCATTTATTTCAGCCTTTCTCTTGCATTTTGTTTCAACTGGACTTGCCTCCTTCAAGATCCAGTAAGCTGTGAAGACCTAGACATTGTGATGAAATCAGTGGGTGAAGGAAGAAGAAAAAGTTGCCTTTTGCATTGAGATCATTATAATAATGACATCCATAATGAGTTCCAAATACATGATCTGCTAGACTAATTGGAACTGATGTGTATCTGAAAGTGAGAGTTGGTAAATCCAATAGTGCTGGTGAAAGACACAATGTAAGCATGACTGTCCACGTCATGTTTGTAATGCAATTACTGTTGGTAGTCTAGTTTCAAAGCAATATTAATCTGTTGGTTTTGCCTAAAAGTAGATGATGTTTGTCTATAGAAAGTGATAAAGTAATACACAAAATCATGGAATCTGTCAGCTTGAAGGTGGCAGGTGTTCCAGAGACTTTGGAGCTGCTTCTGGTTTTCACCTGCTCTTGTTTTGACCATAGGAAAGATGATTTTGGGTATGTCTTACTGGCTTCTGAAACTTTTATCTTCACTTCATAACTAGTCCACCTTACCTGAATCTGTCTTAGAGAAAGACCTATCTGAATCTTAACCTTTCTAACCAGTTACTGGCTCACTTTTCCAGGGAACAGAATGAATGCTAAGTGAGGAAACAGAAACGTCCCTTAGCAGGTGTGACCTGCAGATTAGCCAGTTGGTCATTCCAATCTCTGTGAAAGTTTTTTTGAGACATGAGAGATTAAAAAGCACAAGTGGTATTATTATCTGCTTTGCAGCTTAAAGAAAATTGATGCTACATGTTTGGGTTGGCTTGAAAATTACAAATTATAAAGACATTTGCAAAGCAAAATATCACAAGTCTTTGAAGACTGCCTTTTTAGACACCACACCTTCTGTAGCCATGACAAACTCTCACTAGCTGGCAAACCATGCATTTCCTACAGAGTGATTCTGTGACATCTTAAAAATATCAGTGTAGTCTCTTCTCTAGACTTGGCATGTCAGAGGAAGTGTGTGCAATTGATGTTGAATTTACTTCTATTTACTCTTTTAAATGCTGTGGCCTTGGTTACTTCAGTGTTTAGAAATAAGACCAGAGATACTGTTCAAGAGCAGGCAAAGAGAAGTAGTAAGTGCACACAAACCTACAAAGTTCTATGAGAATTTTCTCAGTTTTGAGGTTTTATAAGAAAACCTTATATCACCTAAGAAATCTTTGTCAGACAGAAATGATCTGCTAATTTTCAGTGTGAGCTTTACTTCTTATCTATTCTTAAACTAGCACCCAGATATGTTAGCAGTTTGGAAAAAAAGCAGTCCTGCATCCTTATTTTCTTGATGCTGTCAGCTCACACTTAACATTCCAAGTGTGGTGATCCATAGAAAAGATGTTCAAAGGAGGAAGGATAAAAGCTCCAGAAATTCGGGAGAACTATTAATGAAGAATCACCTTATCTTATAATTATGTATTTGGAAAGATCTGTGGGGCAATTGAAGTTACAAAAAATAATTGAGATTACAAAAAATAAAGGTTCATTTTTCAGTCACTGCTTTCTTGAGGGTTCCAGTTTAATACCCCAGGTACTTTTCATGTACTGAAATTGGGAACTTACCCTATTCATTTTTGCAGTTTTTTTCAGCAGCACATCAGAAATCTAGGAGATAGTAGTTAGTGTGGATATTATCCTAAAAAAAACAATTTGAACAGCTATTTCTCTGGGAATCCTGGCAATAGAGTGTATAGGTGTTGGGACCTTTGAGTGTGGTTGGCTGTTTTCCCATTGTCTTCTGCTCTGTCTGTCAGGTTCCTGACTAAGCGAGAGCAGAAGCTGATGCAGCGTCGACAACACGCTGAAGAATTGCTGGAGTGGAAGCGCCGCCTGGATGCCGAGGAAGCAGAGATCCGGCGGATAGAAAAGCAGGCTCTAGCTGCCTGGGACAAGGAGCTGCTCAAAACCAAAGTAGCCAAGAAAGAGCTGGGGGATCAGAGAACTGAGCCCAAAGGTAATAGGAAGTGGAGAGAAGTGATGCAAATGACAAGAGTAAAGCATAATTTGACACCATGATTGCTTAGGTTTGCACTTTCTTCCTATTTTTGATGTTTTGGTGGTGCTTGTTCTTCTCTGGACACTCTTAGAATCTCAATTTCTGCACTCTTTTCTGCCTTCTGTTGCCTTGTTCTTTTTGGTCCTATTTTATACCTTAGTTAGATGTGTAGTCCTCCTTTGCTGTATATCTTCTCAAGTGAACTCTGCAGCATAGGCCTATCAAATGTCTCTACATACAGTTTAAACTATATTTCTTGCTTTCAAAACAAAATAGTACATGATCTTTTGCCAATCATCTTCCAAACTTATTCCATTAAAACCATTTTCCCCTGTAGCACTGTTTGAGCATCTATCCTGTTAGCCTTGTTACTGTTGGTGAGGATGGCTCTTACCAGGGGCTGCTTTCCCCCTTGTCTGTGTTTTCAAAAAATTTAAAGTATTTTTTTTCTTCCCTCAGTTGTTAGTGCAGTATAACTGTTTGAAATCTACATCTGTGCTAAAGTAGGCTAGCATGTAATTTGTATAAATAATGCTATTGTGAGGAAAAATAAGTTCCCAGATGTTGGGAGCTACAGCTTTACTGTTCTAAGTGGACCATACTTCCAGCATGAAGCACAGAGGACTGGATTGCAGTGGGAGAAAATAATGAAACTTCAGGGATTGTTCTAGAAATAATCAATTTTCCTTTTTTTTTCCCCACTTTGCTGAAAGCAGGCAGCATGTCCTTTGAATATGCAGAGGGAATTCAGAATTATACCCTATTATACTTGTTACTGAAAACAGTCATGTGGGTTTTAGACATTGTAAGACGTTTTAAGGATGGTATGTGTATGAGTCAGTAAGGTCCAATGAACAAAGATTCAGCATGAATGTTGAATTCTCATCAATAGCTGAGGAAAGTACATTTTCTTTCTATTAATTGTATCTGCCAGCAAGCACTGGAGCACAGCTGTGCTTCAGAAGTGCCTCTCCCCCAGCCTTTGCTCAGATATTGAATAGTTCTCCATGGCTGCTTCAGTAATGCTGTGACTCCTGCGGAATTTAGTCAACAGGAATATTGAAAAAGCAACTTATTATTTAACTCGTTGCCAGTTGAGAGACTCATGATGAAATCATAACATTAAAATGTTTTCTGCAGCTACTGTAAAGGAAGCAACCAATTCTAAATTCAAGATCTGGCTTGCAGATTATATGCTCCTCCATGACTTCTTCAGACTAATAGTGACTCTTGCTGGGGTATGGTCAACTGGCAGGACAGGTTTTCCTCATAATCTTTTTGGAGTGTGTTGTCTGAGAAATGTTAGAATATCCTGAAAACCTCTTTATTTTAGACATTCAGCAATCTGTAAGAACATTTGCAGTTTTAAATCATAGTTCCCTGGTAAACATACTTGTTCTTGCTAAATATTCCACCCTCAGTGTCTAGGTGAGTAAAACACCACTTCTCAGTTTGACATATGTTGGTAGCAGTTACTAGTTGATATGCAGACAGCAGAATCTCTGAAGGCATGTAAGTCAGTGCAAGTTCTTAGGTGCTTTGGTTTTTTTCTCTCTTTATTCAATCTCAGAAACAGCTAGTGAAGAAGAGTCTCCAGTGCCTTCTGGCTCTCATCTGAACAGTGAAAGCTCTATCCCAGAAGAACTTGGCAGTCTAGCTGCTGAGTCTGTCCCATCAGAGACCATGGGCCATGGACAGCCAGAAAGCCCAGATCGGAGTACAGCTAATGAAGAAGTGGTTTCTTCTGAAGAGTTCAAGTCTTCTACCTCAGCTGGCAGACTTGTGAGTGAGCTTTTTATGCTATATGTATTCTTACACTTGTAAAAGGCTCTCAGAGAAGTAGTAAGCATAGCTGTCCTAGTTGTCAAAGCAGAGATTAAACTATTCTCTGTGTTTGCAACACCATTTTACATTACTGTGAATAAACCCTGGGCTCAGATAGGTTCTTTGAAGTCTTGAAAAATTGCTTCAGCACAGAGTTTGGGTATTTTTAAACTTGTGGGAAGTCTTGCAGAATGTTTTGCGTACGTCACGTCGGTATGCAGTATGAAGTGGTGGAACACTGACCCAGTTTGCCAGTGTGAATTAGCTGTAGGCTAGCTTGTTACCATTGTATGAATTCTTTGAGGCCATGGAAACTATGCTCTGTGTTTCCGCTTTGCTTTACTTGCAAGTAAGGTATCTCAGAGTATAGCTATGGGATGAAGGAGAGCTGTGACCTCATGCACAGTCCTTAGGGTTTCAGATTCTGTCTGCTTGCTAGCTAATTCTGCATTACTGTTCTGTTCCCAACTACTATTTCTACTTGGTTGACAATTTTGATAAGTTTCATCCTGATAATTAGTGAGACAGGAAATGCAGTGTCTGGGGGGTAAAAGAGCTAAACTTAATACAAATACTTTCTTGGAAGGTTTGCTGAGAAGTTAGTAAGGTAAAATGTCTGATATTTACTTGAGGTTACATTCAAGGTGTGTGAAAAGTTTGTGGTATAATGGTGCAGCAGTATGAGCATTTGGGAAGAATATTTACTCTTAGAATTTTTTGCCTGGCTACAGAGAAATAGCACTCTGTTTTGCTGATTTAGGCTGGCATCTTGTACCTCTTACATGAAATGGTCCTTTTGGTTTCACAGACAGGGATGGGTTTTTATGGCCGTGGTGGTTACCAAATGCGATTACGTAAACTGTATTGAACACCTGTGAGTCAGAACCATGCCAGTTCACTCTGGTGGTAGTGGAGTAGTCTAAGCAGGTTTACTGAAATCTAAGCTCCAAGTAAGCAGTCAGCTGTTGCTGCTCTTGGAATTTTTATTTTATTGTCTAGCAAACTGAGATTAAATTCTTTTTAAGGTAGCTGGGTAAGTGCCACTGCTTATGAGTTGTTCTCTACTCATGCTGTTCTTTCCTTGTAACTAGCTCCTGCTTAGAATGATCTCCTTCTTTCAAACTGAGCTTCACAAGCAATTGCCTATTTGTCCTTTTCTTCTCCCATAGTCTCCTCCCAAAAGCAGCATATCTGTATCAAAGCAAGATTCCAGCAAAAGCAGCCACAGAAATGGAGGACAGCTACGATCGCCTGTGAAGTCTCATCAGATATCATCTCACAACTGGTCCGATGAATCTTTATCTATGACACAGTCAGGTAAGTGTTGGGTTTCAATTGCTTTTTCAAAGCTTTTCCTTTGAACAAGTAAACTTGAAATGCAAACACAGATATGGGAAAGCAGACAGAAATTCCGGGGAATTGCCAAGGTTTGGAGTTTTGTGGGAGTATTTTTCCCATGATGTAATTTTATCACTTCAGCTTAAGAAGGTCTTAATGTAAGAAGGTCTATATATTATCTCTCCTTTGAGAAAGCAACACAGGTTTCTGCAAACAGGTATGAAGAAGGTAAGATTCAACAGTTAAGGTGGTCCTAGAATTTAAAAATACCAAGGTTAGCTGTGCTTCTAACAGGTGACACTTCTTCACCTCTGATATTATAAGACAGCAGATAATGGTTCAGCAGCATATGAACATGATTGTCCTCCTGAACGCAGGCAGGCTCCAGAAGCAGTATAGCTCTGTTGTTACAGCAGTATGAGTGAGGCTGTTGAACCTGCACTGTCATGTACAGAACGAATGGATACTTCAGGACATACATTTTTACTTTTGGAGGAGGGTTTGAACTGTGTGCAGTAAAATAGGGCCTAAGGTTGCATTCTGAGCTATGAAATACAAGATCTACTATATGAACTCTTTGTCACAGGTCTTTTATCCAGTATCCAAGCTGGCTACCAGTAAATGCTGAGGGAGAGAATATTACAGAGTCACAGAATGGTGGGATTTGGAAGGGACCTCAGGAGATCATCCAGTCCAACCCCCCTGCTAAAGCAGGTTCCCTACAGCAGGTTGCACAGGAAAGTGTCCAGGTGGGTTTTGGACATCTCCAGAGATGGAGACTCCACACCCTCTCTGGGCAGCCTGTCCCAGGGCTCTGGCACCCTCACAGTGAAGAAGTTGCCCCTTGTCCTTTCACAGGGTACTACTGAAAAAAGCCCGGCCCCATCCTTTTGGCCCCCACTCTTCAGGTATTCATAGACATTGATAAGATCCCCTCTCAGGCTGCTCTTCTCCAGGCTGAAGAGTCCCAGCTCTCTCAGCTTTTCCTCATATGTGAGATGCTACAGGCATCTCATAATCTTTGTGGCCTCTGCTGGACTCTGTCTAGAAGATCCCTGTCCCTCTTGAACTGGGGAGCTCAGATCTGGACCCAGTAGTCCAAATGTGGCCTCACCAGGGCAGAGTAGTGGGGGAGGAGAACCTCTCATGACCTGCTGGCCACACTCTTTTTAATGCCCCCCAGGACACTGTTGGCCTTCCTGGCCACAAGGGCACACTGCTGACTCATTGCCAGCCTGCTGCCCACCAGCACACCCAGGTCCTTTTCCACAGAGCTCCTCTCCAGCAGGTCAGCCCCCAACCTGTACTGGTGCATGCAGTTATTCCTCCCCAGGTGAAGGACTCTGCACTTGCTCTTGTTGAACCTCATCAGGTTCCTTTCCACCCAGCTCTCCAGCGTGTCCAGGTCTCGTTGAATGGCAGCACAGCCTTCTGGTGTGTCAGCCACTCCTCCCAACTTTGTATCATCAGCAAACTTGCTGAGGGCAGACTCTATCCCTACATCCAGGTCATTGATGAAGATGTTAAACAAGACCAGACCCAGCACCAACCCCTGGAGAACACCACCAGTTCACTTAGAAGTGAACTGGTACAGAGCCATCCTTTCCCTGGTGTGCTCCCAGTCCATTAGTCACATGGATTGCAGGACTTCCTGAGCCACCGTTCAGTGGGTCACCATCAGCAGCTCTGCTAGGCTGTGAAGTCTGTTTTGAACCTTTCTGTGCTTTTAGTCTCTAAAACATCTGTATTCCACGGTGCAGTTGATATAACATCGTAAAATACTTCTTAGCAAATGAGAGCATTTTCCTGCTTGTGTTTTTTAATTCCCTAAACAATCAGTGAGTCTTTAATGGAAGAGGAATTAGATGGTTCTATTGTATGAACTGGCTGTTGTTTGTGATAGATGGATGACTTACTGGTGTGCAGACATACCCTGTCTTCATGGTGCTTGATGTAGCAAGCTTAATAATCTTTTATATTGGGGTTTTTTGTTGTTAGTATGTATGTAAATACAATAGAAACACAGTAATTTTGAGGCAACTGTTCTGCTGGATAGAGAAATTAATACATAACACTTAGATGTTTGCACTGAGTAATTTGTATTGGGGTTCTGTCTGGAAGGCAGTTTGCAACACAGTGAAGAATTCAGCCACTTGGTAAAGTTATTTTCAAGTTCTTTCTGAGAAACCACGTAAGGAAGCCACTATGAAAAGTAGAGCAGACAACAGTGATCATGAAAATAAACTTTTTTCAAATAAAGCATTTGCAGTCGTTGATTTCAAATGCTGAAGAGAGGTAGAAGAGGTGGGAAGCCAATTAGGATGGTGCTGGTTTCACAATAAATCATTCCATTGTAAGGAGACAGATCTTGAAGCTGCTGAGTAGTAGTGAAGTCATTGCTGTGTCAGGGCAGTGCGTGCGTAGACAAGATCGTCAAAGACTGAAGCACGTACAGATCTTTCCCTTGTGAGCTGATCAGGAAAAGCTATAATTACATAGTGGTCACTCACTATTTGGGAGGAGTTGTTAATGACATTGGCATCAACGAGTGCTCCTGATTAGCAAGTGAGATTCCATTCTTTGTGCTGGGTTTTGTTTGTTTGTTTGTTTTGTTTTAATTCTCTAAACGGTTAACAGTAGTTGTTAATGGAAAAAAAAAACAAACAGCATTTTGATTGTTATTTACTGGCTGCTGTTGATGATTAAATCCTTCATTATGATGGTTTGTTGTCTTGAGAAATGAGATTGACTAGCAAAATGCCCAGCTGTTCCTAAATAATACTGGCCAAATAGTACTGGTGACTTACTTTCTAGGATGTTCAGTAAAGCAATTGGTGTTTATAAGCAACCAAACTTTTTGGTCTAGAAAACATTATAGGTAAGATATAGCCAAGAGCCTTCTCTTAGGAGCTGCAGCTGCTGCTATAGAAGAGGAAGAGGGACATCAGCTGCAGGGAGGAGCTCCAGTAAGGCTATGTCAGATAAATATTTGGAAGAGTTTTTGATACTTAATTGTTGTAGCACCAATCTGGGACAAGGATCTTGCTTTGCACTGTGTTCATATACATTTAAAATGAGAAACAAGTGCACATAATCAGGTGGGTGGAAAAGAATAAGTAATGAGACACTGAGGCAGTCTCTCTATAAAATAGTTTGAGAGACTTAAGAGGTTGTTGCAGCAGAAATAATGAAAGTAGCAGATTTACTGGTAGAATGGGGTTATCATACAGAGAATGGATCTAGGTATCTGGGGACAGAGTCTGGAGGGAAAAGAGGTAGAACATCATCAGGAGGACTGGAAGAGCAGGTTGCCAGGCATTCTGGGGATGGATAATGATTAAGAAAAGAATAGTTCAGGGGGAAAATAGCTACAGCCAGTAATGGCTACATTATAGGGTGGTCTGTAAAATTGAACTTGGAGCAAAGGTGCACCAAGTAACTTTGCATGAGCTGTTATTGGTAGTCCACCACGTGGACTACCCCATTCGCCCTGAATAGATTGTCATTCTGAGGTCTGGCAACAGTGGAAATGTCTGCATTGTTCAAATTGACTTTACTTCTAACTGTTGGCTAGTCAGCTTTCAGTTTCATAGATGTGTTTAGTCTAGGTAGCAAGAAATCAAAATGGGCCAGAAACCTAAACTGCTTTTGGAGTCTGCTGTTGTAAGGGAAATTCTCACCAGTCAAGTGTACCTCGTAGCTTGAAACTGTATATTGTGATTATAAACAAATATTTCAGATATATTTTTGGTATGCATCTTTGAGTTGTCATATTTTTAAATATGTCAGAAAAAGATTAATTTCTGCAGCAGCTGGCGTGCTAAGCAGTTAATGAGACAGCAGCATAAACATGGGCAGTTGACGTGAACAAGTTTGGTAACAAGTTACTGTGTGCATCAGAGCCTTTCTCTTCTACATTAAATAAGCTGCAAGACTTTTTCATATGTTATATAGTAGTGTTGTGAATCTGAGATCCCACTTTAAGAGTCTTATGTTAAGATTAAAATGTTGACATTAAATTCTTTGATATTTTGCTTGGACCATCTTTTGCAGTTACTAAGTTACTGTTCACTGCTTTGCATAGAACCACTTTGTGAGGGGCAAGCTGACAAAGACTAAAACTAAACTTTTTCAGAAACCACATCGGATCAGAGTGACATTGAAGGACGGATCAGGGCCCTGAAGGATGAGCTACGGAAAAGGAAGTCTGTGGTTTACCAGCTGAAAAAGGAACAGAAGAAGAGGCAAAAGGAGAGACTGAAGGCCCAGGAAGCCAGTTTGATCAAACAACTGGAGGTTAGGAACAGTAGGAAGAAGGGCAAAAGTAAAAGATTGTTAGCCTTGGATAAATGATTATAGTATGGATGTTGTTGGCAGAATACAGCTGTGAAAGACACGTTATTGTGATAGAAGTGTGACTGTGTTCTGGCTATTTAACTGTTTTCAATAATGAACCAGAGCCTTGGGGGGAAAACTCCATTTCCTTTTAAAATGCTTATCTGTAGTGGGTTACTAGCACTGTTCAGGGGGCTTATGTATCCTAGCTTGGATTAAAGAGTGATGCTCACGTAATTTGTTTTTGCAAATAAAGTATTAAAGTTTTTAGGATTCACAACTGTAGAGCTTTAGGAAGTTAAATGGATTGCTTTACAGATAAACTGATTGTATCCTTTATTCATTTAATAGATTTTAATTGCTGAATTATACTAACAGCAGTAACTATTTTCCATGTGCAGTCATATGATGAGTTTATCAAGAAGACTGAAGCAGAGCTGAGCCAAGATCTGGAGGCATCACCAACAGCCAAACCTCAGATTAAAACTCCATCCTCAGCTGCTGCTGAAAAACCTAAGATCAAGGCACCACCACTCCACAGGTAAGTGGGATTTCTTCTTCTTTTTGAGATTATTCTGAAACTGCAGTCAACACTGTTTTAGCAGAAACCATGAGTGCAGGGAAAGCTGGTAACTGCTGTTCCTCAAAGCACTGGACAGTGGCAGTGTCCTGTTGACCCATTTGCTGTTCTCATCAGACCCAGAACAGAAAAGATGTACTGTCCCTGTAATTGCAAGCATCTCACTGTTGTCCTGCTCAGTCTTTCAGATCCTATTTTTAAGTTCTTTCTGAACAATAATTTTCAGCTGTGCAAGACTGTGCCAGGCAGTTGTATGGATTACTGACCCAAAGTTTTTCCAGTCTTGGTCACCCATTATGCCTGCTGTGCTGTGTGAGGCAAACCATTCATCTTTGCAACTTAAGTCTAGTTTTGATCTTAGGTTTTAAAAGATAGAGAATTCAACTGATTTATGTACCTCCTGCTGTATTTTTAAGTGTTTCATTTTTTCCAGCAGATGGTGCAATTTTAGTGCATTCAAGTTAAAAAAAGAAAAGTTGTTTTATTTTTCTCTTTTTCTGGCTGCAAAAAAGGCTGAAGTTTGATTAGTCTTTTAAAAAATTACTGTCCAGGACTCTCCAAACTCTCTTCTCTGTCCCCATTCCTATTCTCTAAGGTCATTGTATGTTGACAAAGTAACCTGTCTATGTTATCACTGGTGTGGTATTATAATTATAGATGCTTGTATTTCCATTTTTATCTATTTTAAAAATAAACAAAACAACCAAAACAAACCCCAACAACACATTCTGGTGTAACCATGATTCATGCTATTTGATTTTTTCAAATTTAGGCCTGAGACAGCTAAAAACTGGAAATCACTGACTGAATCAGAGCGGTCCAGAGCATCTTTGGAATCCATTTCAGAGCATGCAGGTATGCAACTGGCAGAATCTGTTCTACAGACCTTGAAGTCTGACTCTTTTAAAATTCCTTAATCTTTTCCTTCTTGATTCCAGAAGAGGTTTTAAGAGAGGATGCGGCCTTAAAACCATAATGATCAAGCTATATTTTTTACTTTTTTATTTAATAGTCTTCTGCTTTTGCTGTTTCCTGTATATTCATTATTTAGTTTTACTCTTGCTGAGATTTGTGTGAAACCATAATTAAGTGGCAGCCTTTTTCCTTTCTTTTGTTTCTTGTTCCTTAATCACTCGAGGAAAGGAAGGAAACCAAAAATAATGAAGGGATTTTTTAGATACATTTCAATGTTTTGCTGTTGATCTTTAGGATAGTAGGTAATGATTAGATAATCTTGATTGTATTTGTGGTTTTCAAACAAATAACTGAGCCCTTACCTTGAGCTCAGTGTTGTATGGTGTTATGAAATACTGGTACAGGGAACAGAATGGGAAAGAAAGTGTTAGACAGTTGGAACTGAAAGTGTGTTCCTCATGTTCCTAGGACAGCTAGAAATAGGTTTCCAAGTTTGTATCTTTCAGCATAGAACCTTTGAGGTTAATTTTGTTGCCTATGCTTTCAATTTTCAGTAAAACAATGCAGGCTATATGATCTGTTGTCACTTTCTGTTTTCCTTAAGATGCTGTGTCATCAAGAACTGAGAGATCTTTGTCTGTGCATACCAAGAAGGTGGCTGCGATAGATGTTCATGCAGAAGAGCCTTCTCGAACATCTTCCTTGGTTTTAATGCCACCAAGAAGTTCCAGAACAGGATCTGGTGATTCCTTAGATAATGTACCCTCATCATCTCTTCTCAAAGACACAAAAGACATTAGCAGGATATCCCATGGGTCGATGAACAAGATGGTAAATGCGTCCAATGATGAAGCTGCCTCCAGTCATATATCTGAGATACAGGAAGACTTGGAATACATAAAGTCAGAGGAATATGAGATTGAAGGTTCTCAGGGTAAGCCTTTGGAGAGTTCAGATGCCTTGTTGACATTAGATAAAGAACAGGAGAGCTCACTGGACATCCTTGCAAGGAAAGTCCTCTATTCTGAAATCGAACACTCTCAGAAGGAGCTCCTTGCTTTGGCTGCAGAAGGTCTTCACGGTACCGAAGAAATCTTAGAACAGAGACTGGCAGATAAAGATGCTGTAACTGGCCAAAATGTAGAAGAGTCTTCTCACAAACTGAGCAGATCATCAGAGGAAAAAGGTTATCTGCTTTCAGAACAACTCTTTAGTCAAAAAGAGCCATCATACCTTGAAGACTTTGAAGGATCCTCCTCCAGAAAACAAGCATCAGTTGAAGAAGCACTTCCTGGGGAACGTTACAAAGATGACTTTGAAGCATCTCTTTTCTCTCCTAACGGGGATGCTCAGTCACTGGCAGAGCGCTCACAGCACACACAGACCAGCAGAAGTAGATCCCCCAGCCTTGGCAGTGATGGGGAAATCAGCGAGTACCTCAGTGACAAGTCTCTCTCTCTCTCTGGCAGTGTGCATTCAGAGAGGTTGTTAGAACTGAAGTCTCCAACAGAGCTTATAAAAGATACTGAGCGCAGAGACGTGGAGCAAGAACAGGCCCCTGCAGAATCGGCACTGTGGCCCTCTGTTTTGATTACAGAAGAAACAGACAGTTTGCCACATTTCAGCATTGGTGACAGAGTACTCGTCAGTAAAGTCCAGCCGGGAACTTTGCGATTCAAAGGCCTGACCAAGTTTGCCAAAGGGTTTTGGGCTGGCGTGGAGTTGGATAAACCTGAAGGGAATAATAATGGAACTTATGATGGTATTAAATATTTTGATTGCAAAGACAAGCACGGTATTTTTGCTCCTCCTCAAAAAATCTCTCGCATTACAGCAAGTATTGATAGCCATTTAGACACAGATAAGGATGAAGACTCATTCTTCGATGATAGACTAGAGAAGCAACACAAAGCTGAGCAGAAAGACAGAGGAAGTTCCAAACCTGGCAAAGAGGATGAAAGCCAGAGCAGAGATGCAACCAAGAACTATTCCCAGGATAAAGCTCCTGCAGACACAGCTGTCTCAGAAGCCTCAGCTGGAGAAAGGGTTGATGAGGAGTCATCTTCTAAAGCAAACAGCATAAAGGAGCTTTCTGTAGCTACTGAATCCCTTGCCCAAGAACAGTCAGTGGTGCATTATCTGAAGCATGCTGTGAAAGAGGAGGCCAGCCTTGCTCCTCTCACTTCTGGTGTTGTGGATGAGATTTCCACTGTTCAGTTGGATGACATCTCACATCTCCTTTCTGAAAAACTGGAGAGGCAGAAGACACTAGAGGAAGAATGTGCTGAAAAGTTAGATGATCTCTCTCCTGGAGTTGTGGAGAAGCCTGCAACTCCACTTCTGGATTTGCTGACTAAAGAAAAGAACCAGTTAGAAGCCCAGCTTAGACTACCACTTAGAGAGGAAGAAAAGTCAAAAGACCAACTGGAGAAGGTCAGTTTGCTGACAGACAGTCTACTTAGAGATTTTGTGAAAGACACAGTCAATCAGCTACAGCAAATAAAGAAGGTCAGGAATGAGAAAATCCAGCTCAGCAACCAGGTGCTCTGTGATGTGAAGGAAGAATCCAGTCCCCCATCCCAGCAGGCAGAACAGCGGATTCCTGATGGATTGAATAACTTTTTTCTAAGTTCTGATTTGGAAGATGAAAGAGAAGAACTTTCCTCTCCAGACATGTGTCCCAGACCTGTGAGTAACAGACATCTGGCACTGATTTTAAGAGCTGATTGTTCCTTTGACTGATGATGATTGAATCTGATGAATGCTGTGTGGCAGCAGCTTGTTTTCTCCCAAGTTCTGTTTGGTGATGCAGAGATTGCCTGTGTGCATGGCTTGTACACGGGTGTTCTTGTGTGCCCCAGTTCACAGCTCGTTTTGGTAGCCCTACAGGCTGAAAGACACATTTTGGCATATGAAAGTGAAAAAATACCTCATTTAGGTTGTATTCTGCTTACATGTTCAATTTTTATTTAATCCTTACCCTCAGTTTTAATTCTAAAAATGGCAAAATAAAACAGACTGTAAACTTTCCTCATTCTTGCTGTGAAATAATCATCCTCAAACATAATTAGTTGCTGTGGAGGTCGTTAAGGTGTCAGACTGCTGTATCCACTGACTAATATATCACGAGTAGTGGAAGTTCAAGCTTCCTCAGAACAACCATTAATGATACAGATACAGGACTTGGTGTTTCTGCTGAAGATCCCAGTAAACCTGTCTGCTTTGCCATTGATCTTAATATATTATCATCACAGAAAGCTCCAGCTCATTTCACCAGTGTGAGCATTGCTCAGTCACTAAAACAGCCATCACCTGCTAAAAGCTTTTAGGCTGTTGATTTAGATCTGAGACTGCTGGTAAGTGAGGTGAGAAGTTGTATGTCACATTATCAGTTTTTAAACCACTCAGCCTTCCATAAACAGTTAAACATGAGGACAGACAGCGGGCAGGATGCACAGTCTTTTTAAGCTCTGGAGGAATGCTCTGAGAGCCTTCACCAGGAGTGGTAGAAACCCTAAGTTTTTTAATCAAAACACTTTTAGCTTTACTGTGGGGTATTTATTATTTTTCTGAGTGTCTGCATATGTTGACAATTACATCAGTAGAGCATTTGAAAACGTAAATTGAGTTAGACAACAGTGTGACACTGCTCTTATATTTACTCTGTGGCTCTTAATTCACAGGAGAGTCCAGTGTTTGGTGCCAGCGGTCAGGAAGAGCTTGCGAAGAGACTGGCAGAGCTGGAGCTCAATCAGGAGTTCCTGAGTGTGCTGGGAGACGATCAAGACTGGTTTGATGAGGACTATGGCCTGAGTTCTCGTAAGATCCAGCAGAAGCAAGCTGAGGAACCAGCAGTGTTGCCCAAGGCAGAACCTCAGAAAGTGCCACCAAAGCCGTGTGAGGAGCCTTTAGCAGTCCCTCATACTGCAGTGGAGGTGGAAGGTATGGTGCATGCAGCAGCTGAGGAACTCTGGAAACTGAAAGAGCTGGGTCACGATCTGCAAAGTTTCAGCCTTCATACAGATCTGAGCAGTACCCTCAAAGAGCAGGACACAGACACAATAAACAAGCAGGTTTATAAAAAGGTACAGTCTGCAGACATTTTATTCTTACCCTTTGAATGTTTACCATGAACAACAGCAGCCTTACCTGTTACTTTTCTTTATTAAGGTGGTATTTGATTTAACAAGAGAGATCTTTGGGGAAATCTTTGCTGAGGATCCTAATCTGAATCAGCCTATTTGGATGAAACCCTGTAGGATTGCATCTGCTTACTTTCGCCGAGTAAAAGATCCAAATGATCTGGGTGAAATCAAGGTAGGAAGAAATCTTTGTCATGCAGGAAAAGTGAGATGAAAAATATTGTACTGGCTCTTTCCCGAGTGTTAAAAGATCATAACTGGTGTATCCAGCAAAAGATGAGTTGAGAAGAGAAATGAGATCACAAACCTGAAAGGGAATTTGTCAAAATGGTCTTTTTTTACTCAACAGATTTACCCCCACCCTGTCCTTTTGGCTGGTACTGGTTGCTTTTAAAGCTTAGTTCTCTGTGCAGAACAGCCAGGCTGACCTTGATCTTATAAAATTGGTATGCTGACAGACTGCTGCCTTAGCAGATTTCAGTGGAACTCTGTGTGGGTATGTTGGCATGGATCCAAGGGTAGGGTTGGGCCCAATGGGATGAGCTGGATTTTTTACTCAAGACACACCTGTGCCAGCCTCACAGAGGAACTCAAAATTTGACTGGTGAAGGTATTGTTGTAATTGGGAAGCCAGAGGAGGTCTCTTGTTATTGATGATAGTGCTCAAGAAAGAACAAAACCCCCAGAAAAATAAAGCCTGACTGGAACTGGGTTAAACTTGCAGAACTGGATATTTGGAAAAAAAAACTGTCTCCCTGACAGTGCTCAACACAAAGCCTTCCATACAGCTCATCAGAACGCTGTGAAGACTTCCACCTGCACTGTTTCTTCTGAAATTGGGGGATTTGACTGTATTTTGATTAACCTGCTGAAGATACAGCATATTAACTGTCTAGAAAAGACAGAAATAGCATGTAGATCACTCTGTGAGTTTAGAAGACTGTCAAAAGTATACGGCATGGGGAGAGCAGGGGCACAGGACAAGGACACTGAGCTCCCACCCTGCTTTTCTTTAATACTCTCCCATAAAATGAACTGCCACAATCTCCCAATTGCTGTACTGTTTAATTGAAAGTTTCTGTTCTCAAGACCAGTTACAGCAGTGGGTGTCATTTCTTTTTCTCCACTTCTGGATTTGATAGTTGTTCTGCCTGTGTGATGCTGCCTCAAAGGTTTTCATTGTACCTTTCCTGCATACACCATATGTCTCAGCTAAACAAAGCTGTTACACAGTCTAGATTGTGACTTTTTAGGGTAGCTACTTTGTGTCTACATTTAATTTCTTCACTTAGATGTGATAAATCTCACCTTTATTGTTCTGTAGAGCTTCATTGCAGCTGAAGTACTGAAGTTGTTCAGCCTGAGGAAGGAGCCTAATCACAAAACAGACTGGCAGAAGATGATGAAATTTGGGCGGAAGAAACGAGACCGAGTGGATCATATACTGGTCAGTGGGGGAAAATAAGCACTCATGTCAGATACTGTCCACCAGACTGAAGGGTGACATTGGATGGTATTTTTCAGTATTTGATCATGCTGTTTAAAGAATACAAAGTGTGCATGAGGTCTTATTAGAAGGTGTTTAATTTTAGAGAGCATCCTGTTGACAAAAACAGACATCCAGTGCCAGTGGAGTTAAGGTGACTTGAGTGAATGATCTGTTCATGCTTATTCATTTGAGTGGAGTATAAATTTGCCCACTCTCAAAAGTTTAAATCATTAATTTACAGAAGAAAATATTGAAATATTTGACTGAAAGGAGAGTAAACTTTTTCTTTGGGGAGGGAATATGTTTTTGTTCTTACTTAAATTTAAAATAGTTTTATTTTATGTAACGTTGTTTAACTGGAAACAGTAATACTGAGGACTTAATAGACCAGACTGCTAACCAGATTCAACTGAAAGGTTGCAAAAGTTGTTGGGTTGGAACAGCAGACTTCAAAGAGACAGTATAGGACATGATAATCACTAGTAGAAGGTAACCAGTCTGGCAGATGGTACCCAACAGCTAAGCATTTCCTCAAAGCTAAGCAGGGAGCAGGACCAGTTGGAACGAGTCCAGAGGAGGCCACGAGGATGATGCGAGGGCTGGAGCAGCTCTGCTGTGAGGACAGGCTGAGAGAGTTGGGGCTGTTCAGCCTGGAGAAGAGAAGGCTCCAGGGAGATCTTGTAGCTGCCTTCCAATACCTGAAGGGGGCCTACAGGAAAGCTGGGGAAGGACTTTTCATAAGGGCAGTTAATGACAGGACAAGGGGAAATGGCTTTAAGCTGAAAGAAGGCAGGTTTAGATTGGATATTAGAAAGAAATTCTTCACTGTGAGGGTGGTGGGACACTGGAACAGGTTACCCAAGGAAGTTGTGGATGTCCCCTCCCTGGAAGTGTTCAAGGCCAGGTTGGATGAGGCTTTGAGCAACCTGGTCTAGTGGAAGGTGTCCCTGCTGCTGGCAGGGGCGTTGGGACTGGATGAGCTTTAAGGTCCCTTCCAACCCAAACCATTCTGTGATTCTATGAGTTCTGCTGCTGTAGGACTTGTCCTGAAGTGGTGAATGCAGCTGTGGCTGGGGTGGAGGCAGCTCAGTGTTAAAGCTGCGTAAGACACAGCGTGTCTGGTTGTGTACTAGTTTTTGAAAGTTACTTGTTGGCCTGTATTGCAGGATGATTAATGTCTTTATTGGCTCTAATGATAGTGAAGGTTCTGCTTGGGAATATGAGTCGTCATTAACACCGTGCTTCACTTAATTATACCTGAAATTGATTCCACACACATGCATGTATAAGTAACTTCCAGTCATGGGTCGTGTGGTCTTTTAATTGCCCAGCAGTGGAAGGTTTCCAACACAGGCTTTTTCCCAGGGGTTTAATTTTAATGGTATGTAAATAGAATATCTGTGTATAGGACCTGCATACCTTGTGCACTTATTCTGGGATATGGAGGCTGTTGAAGCATGCACACAAAGGTCTTGTATTTAAATACCTGAGAGAAATAGTAGTGCAGCTATTACACTTGTGTACTAATTCCCTAATTTCTTTGAACCATACCTAGAAACAAAGATTCCTGACTGGAAAAATTGTTCTAGTTGAAGGGATCCAAAGTGCTTTAGGTGGAACAAGTTTGAAGTTCAGACAATCTGTTCTGTGATTTACATGCAGCCCCAGACATCAAAGATTAATGGAGCTCTTGACAAGCTTGGCTTAATAAATAATGTGTTTAATTTTATTTTGTTCTCACAAGAATATGGTAATAAAATTTAAGCTGAAGACTGAACAACTCTGTGGAGATTGCAGCATGCCATGCTTTAGGAATGAGGTAGTCTCAGAGGCATTGCTAACAAATTTATACTGTAATGTGAGATGCTATCAGAGAAACTTCTAAATGAAAACTAAGGAGATAATGTTCAATTTCTCTTTCCTTGTTTTATTAAAATCTCTAAAACTTGAAGTATCTGGATAGCTTTCTCTGTCTCCTAGTCAGCCTCCAACTTGTGCTTAAGGTTGTGAGTTCTGTGATAATACAAATCCGGGGGCATAAGTGGATATACCGGTCTGTGCAAGATCTGCTGCCTGTCTGCTGGTAACTCACGGTGTGGCCCTACACTGAGAGGTCACTTTTGGAGTTTTCCAAGTTTTGTTTAAAGTACAAAGAGAAATCAAGACTTTTTTTGCTAGGTTTAGGTGCTGTAGAAGCTTCTTTAGAAATAACAATTGAAAATGCTTTGTTCAAGTTTCTGTGAAGATTTAGCCAACGTACACCTCTTGCAACGTGCAGGGGATGTCGTGTCAGTACATATAGGAGCTGTTTGATTCTCCACATTCTTTTGCTGCTTATAAAGACCAAGACTGTTAAAATAAAACAGAATCTTTTTAAAGCAGAGGTAAACATTCTTAGGCTTGTTATTTGCATTGAAACTTTAAGCAGAAGTCTTTCCCAGTTTCATCATTTCGCATTCAAGTAAAACTAACCTTCAAATGAAAACATCCTGTGATAGTTTTCTGTTGAGACAACCATGTGTTTTTAGTGACTTAGATGAGAGGATTGAACACATCTGACTGTCCAATACTGTCTGACCCAGGAGCTAGGCACGACTAAAGGTGAGAGAGTTTTTGATACAGAGGAAGGGGATTCTGTTGTATGCCTTTTTCTCCAGCCTACTAGTAACAACTGTCAAATAGTGGCATTGTCTGCCTTGATGGTGAAGTGCCTCTAAAACCAGGAGCCATGGCTGTTTGCCAAATTCCCTTTTATTTCTTCTGAAGGCACAGAAGCAAGTGCCAAGCCATTCTGCCCAGCTTCATCCCTCCCTGGTTATCCCTGGTTATGTGTCCTTCTGGGTTTATCATACTAAACCAAATTCCCAGTGGTTTTTGTCTCCACTAAAGGTTCAGGTGTGTGGGGAAGAGCATGGCAGTAGAAACAGCCTGTGCTGCACTGGTGCTCTCTGTGATGCTGGGTGGCTGCACTCAGGCATCACACCTGCTGGGAATTAAGGGGAGAACAGGATGGATTAGTCTTTCACCTCATTGCTCTGCCTTGATCTTTGCTCCTTCCCCCAGCCACTGCATCTTTAGCTGCATTTTCACTTTAGTCTGTGTTTTCCCAGCATTGACTCCAATATAGTTAGCCATGTTTTCCTGCCAGTCACAAAAAACCCCATCTTCCTCTTCTCCTCCTTTTCTGCAGCCCAGGTAATTTTGATCAGGCATCTCTGTCCTCAGAAAGCATCTGTATTTCTGATCTCTGATCTGCTGGATAGTTGCTCCAGTTATTAACAGTTACAGCAACTCTTGTCTTTGAGTAAACAGGTGTGGGAGGTTCACAGTTATGAAAAGCTACTTAAAATCTAGTTAAAGGAATGTTGGAAGTGTTTGCTTTCTTCTCATGTCTCTTTGTGCTGCCACCTTTATCGTGTGTACGCTGTCTGCTCTCAGTGGGAGAATCTCAAATGTACACGCAGACTGAGGTGGCACAATTTAGTACATCAGGGCTGCCTGCACCTTGCAAAACCTCTTTTTAAACTGCAGCAAGAACCCTCATATCTCCTTACTTAAGTTCAGGTGCTAACAATAGACTGTTTCCACTGCTGTTTTTTTCACTTGGCTCTTCAGCCAAAACTCCCTGTGCTGATCTGTTTGCACAAACTCTGCCATTGCTTTCCCTGCCACCCCCCTTCCCTTTTATCCAGAGCTGGAGAAAGCAAAGCTCACATGATACTGCCAAACCTATGTGTTTAGCTTTCACACCTGAGAAGCCTGCCAGCAGAGTGCTGACAAGTACTTCATCTTCTGACCTGTTGACTTAACAGCGAGAATGTTTCTCTCCATGCAGTTTTGAACTCTGTAACAAAGCAGAGCTGTTCCTGTTGAGCTGGCTTCATTGGAAAGCCTACTTCTGCTGCACCCGAGATCTAAACCCCAGGGGAGTGCAGTAGGAAGAGCATAGAAGCCTGCTCATACTCACAGTCGTGCATCTCAAGGTTTCCAGGCTCTCTGGGAGTGCAGGGCTGTGAGAACACACCTGCCTGCCTTCCTCCTGCTGGCATTCTTCCAAGGCAGTAGTTTATTTCTGTGATTTTGTACCTTTCAATCTCCAAATGAACTTGTTACTCCTTAAATATAATTTATTTTGCAGATATTCGTGGTTTTGAATAGGAACTTTCAGAAATTGAAACTTAACTAATTTACTTTCTAAAGTTTCCTTCAGATTATGTTCTTTAAGTGTTGTTTTTTGGGTACTGTGTCATTTATTAGATGGCTGGCAGGATCATGCTACCTCATAATCTCCTCATTTGTCTTTTGTGTGCATACTTCCTTCTTTCTTTGAGTGTTTAAAAAAAAAAGAAAAGCCAAAGAAAAAAGCAAAGCACACAAAAACCATACTACACAGCCTTCTGCATTGTCTCACTATTTATCTTTTCCTGCTGGATGGAAACCAGTTTTGTTAAAACTGTTTTTTTCCTGATTTTCCCCAAATGCAGTTTCTCTCTGGTATCAAATATGTGAAGTTTTGCTTTTGTCGTGGCAATGTGCAAGAACTTAAATGTTGTGCATGTACTGGGAACAATGCAAAGCCTGCTTCCATGAAAGCCACAACAGTTGCCAAATAGAAGCCAAATATAAGCAAACTGTCTCCACTGCTTAAAAGCAATTTGTAATAACACAACAAACGGGTGAAACATTTCTCCAGACAAAGCAGCCGCAACCGCCTCGGCTCAGATGGCTGCAGCGAGGGCTGCAGAGCAGCACAGCAGCTTCCCCACGTGTTCTGAATACACTATGAAAAAGGACTTGCCTGCAGCTGCATATTGCAATGTTCTCTTAGTTTTCCAAAAGTATGCTTGAGGAAGTCCTCCTAATGCCGAAGGAAATTGTGCATTCTGCTTCTGAGGAAGAGGGGAATGACAGAGGCAAGAGAAAATTAATCACTAATACTGTTTTTCTTTCTTGATCTTGCTATTTAACATCCAGCCTTTCTCTGCCTGAATCCTTGTCCTCTCCTGCTTACTTGTGTTTCTTTCTCCTGTGAATCTGTTGGTTTTTCTTCTGGAGCACAGTAAAGGAACTGTCCCATCACCTAGTTGCAGGTGAGACAGAACAAACAGCAGCTTAGTGTGGATCTCGATACTGGGGGTTATTTAAGTGAGGTCAGAGCTTTTAACCTGATTGATTGTTTTACTCACTTGCTTTCCCCCACCCCCAGTGTTATGTTCATTAGGTCTCAACTTACCTTCCCAGCAGGGAGATTACTGAAAATCCCATCAGTTGCTATTGTGCAGCTCTTCCCAGTTCCCAGTCTTGGGTGTCATCGGTCAAGGTCCTTGGGTGTCCCTCAGCATGTGTCTCCATCCACCTCCTTCATTTCCAGGATCTTTCCTGCAGCCCAGGATCTTTACCTTCTCCCTTTGGAGCCCCTGTTTTCTTTGCCAGACCACTTCTGCTTTTTGGGAACCCTTCTTTTTGGCACCGCTTCTTCTTTTCATGACCCCTATCTCTTGCTTTTCCTCATCTAAATAGTCTGTGATGCAGACACACAACACATCATCAGCCTCCAAATTGGTGCTTCTATCTTAAGCTTCTTTATTGATGGGAGGACTTGCCTAGTCCAGGGTTTAGGAAAATTTACAACCAGCACATACCAGCTGCACACAGCAAGCTTCTGCTTGAGAGAGTTCAGAAGTCTGTTTCAGACATTCGCCCCCACACAAACTTACACCCAATTATCTGCCGCTTGTTAGCATGCAAATTCAATTATTTTACACCTACAACACTTGTTCAGAGTTTGACTGACAATATTGTTGTTTCTTCCTTCTTAGTAGGAAGCAAGAATAATAGAGAGAGACTTTTTGCTGGGGCCTGTAATTATAGGACAAGGGGTAGCAGGTTTAGACTGAGAGAGGGTAGGTTTATATTAAATATAAGGAAGACATTTTTTACAGTGAGGGTGGTGAGCCACTGGAACAGGTTGCCCAGAGAAGTTGTGGATGCCCCATCCCTGGAAGTGTTCGAGGTCAGGCTGGACAGGGCTTTGAATAATGAAAGTATTAAGACCTTGTCTTTGGCAGCTGTATAGGAAAGGAGGGCTGTGCTGAAGAGGAGTGATCGCCGTGGTAGTGCAGAGATTTGTAAGCATGTAGTGTGACTTCTCCAAAGCTGTTTGCAGGATGAGATCCCTGCCCCTCTCCCCAAGCTCTCTTAAGAGAGAGAGAAAGGAGCTGTCAGACTGAAATCCCATGTCTAACTGAAGCCTTATGAATGGCTACAAACCCTGAAGCAGTGTCAGTTCCCTGGGGTTTCCATAGCAGCCTGTTCTCGGGCTTCACACCGTGTTTGGGTTATTGAATCATCATTGTGCTACAGCAGCTGCCACCTTCCAAATGAACAAGTTTCTGGGTGGTTTAGCTCCAGGCGGAAGAGGGAGAGAGAGTGTGGGGCTGTAGCTCTTGTACTCTCCTTAGATAACGACACTATTACATATTGATGCCAGATTAGTGAATTTTCAGTGTGTTTTAACCTTGTTTTGGCAGTGTCTGGGTGTCTGGCCCACTTGTCTGTGTGGACAGTGTAAAGGTATTTTGAGTTCAGGTTGTAGGATTTACAGTCGGAGGAGCTTTCTGCTGAAGCTGAGCAGAGAAAGAGCTTTCAGCAGGTTTTCTTTGTCATTTTAAATATGAGTGATGTTTGCATCCACTCTTTCTTTTCTCAAAAGCTTGAGCTTTGTTAGGACATATCTGTAATACTGAAATGGTCACTAACACAAATGTTTAATAGGTTTAATTGGAGATGTCCAGTTTGGAGACACTCGATAAGACTTGATTTGCTGAATGAAATTACATCTTCCTCTCTTACTAAAACACTTATTTGCCAGTGATGAGTAAAACGGGATTTTGCTTGTCAACAGTTCAGGAATAGAAGGAAATAAATTCTCTTTGAGTTACTCTCTTAGCTGTAATGGTACAAAATTCTGTTTGTAATAATGCTGCCAAATCCCAGGAAGCATGGAGCGTTCTGTGCAAATGAGCTGCAGTTCTGTCATGCAACACATGCCAGCGTTTTGTCTTCCTTTACAGAAGAATTGCAACAGTTTAGTTATTTCCTTTAGGTTTTCTAATCCTTATTCAAATAAACTGAACTGCAATAAAGTGGTGTTTTTCTTTCTCCTTCCCCCTGTTCAAGGCCTTTGCGTGATTTCTTCCCGGTTTAAGCTGCACGGAATCAGCTTCTTGCAAATACGCAGTTAGGGATGTTTTTAACGGAGCTTCTGCTGTTGGCCCAGAATATCCCATGAGCTGAGTTCTTTCAAGTGAAGAACTTGTGCAGGAATATGAAATCCTTTGAAATGGGACACTGCAGTCAAAGGTAGAAACCGTTCATACAGTGACATGGCCTGGTTGAAAGAGATTTGTGTTCGTTTTGCTATTCCAAGCGTTTCCAGTAATCTCTTACAAAGACAGATAGGTTGTTGGCAGATGCACACTGGTTTGGACTCTTTCTGGAACTTTGCAGGGAATATTATCCTAGAGCAACAGCATTGTAATGTTTGTTTTGCATTTTCCCTTTTACCCTCCAAGGTGCAGGAACTTCACGAGGAAGAAGCGCAGTGGGTGAATTACGACGAGGATGAGCTGTGTGTCAAGATGCAGTTGGCAGATGGGATCTTCGAGGCCTTAATCAGAGACACTGTTGATGTCCTGAACCAGATAAATGAGAAACAGAGGAGGTTGCTGCTTGTCTGACAGTGCTGAAAAACCAGCGTAGAGCTGCGTAACCACCGAGTCACGGGCCTGTCTGACTCCTGACTTTCCACCCTGCAAGCGCTGCTGCTGGACTTCACTTCCACACCTAGGGTTTAAAGGCAGTTCAGATGTGATAAAAGGAACCTGAATTTGCCTCACACCGGATTTATTGTTTGGAACAAGCTGCTCTCTCACTCGAGGCTGTATTGTGGAGTGCTCAAGACTGCTGGTATGCCAGTGCAGTTATGCCACATAACTGTCAGCAGCTGTCTGGGGCCCCAGCCTGGGGCTTCGACGTGTTCAGCTTGTGCTCTGAAAGGGTTGGGTTAAGTTGTTGGGATATTGGCTGCTTTGCTGAAATGGCTGTCAGCCCTCAGTACTTGGCTTGTCTTTAGAAATGCAAGTAATTTGGAGAAGAAACAGTTTGGTCAGGTTTTAGTCGTAAATGGAGACTTACCATACTGAACAGTGTTAAAATCCTAGCACCTCTTCTGCAGCCCTAACAATGTGCATCAGTTTCTTCTGCTCCAGAGCCCATTTAATTCCTTTCTCTGTGAAGTTGGTTTTCATCTTTCTTCTGTGATGTGGTACCAAGTATGGTGCTGGCCAGTCCAGGGAAATTAGATAATGTTACTTTCTGCATTCAAGTAAAGAATTTTTGCTGCTTTTCCGATGTAACTTGCTTCAGTCCTGAGGTGGAGCAAGATAAAGGCTGCCTAATGTCAAGCGTGAAAGATGAGCCCATGGACAACTTTCCTCCTACCGTGTAGCACTTCTTCTCTTCCTGGAGCACCAGCTGCTCCCAGATAACAGATACTCAGGATTTTCTCAGGCCATGAGACATGCAGGAGTGGAAAACGTTTCTTCACAAAAATTTGGCCTTCAATTCCTCAGCTTCCTCCCTTACTGTCGCCTAATAAATCGGAGCAGCTGTTACTTGAACAATTCAGAGAACAGAGTGTATTCACCAAAGAAAGCAGTGTCCAACGCTTGACTGTCTGCATGTTTTGTGCTTGTGGGGTTTTTTAATTTATTTTCAGATAATTTATTAAGTGGGGTATAGGAGAGTGTCGTGTGCAGTTGGCTGCACTGTCTTATGTTTTGAGACAGCTGAACTTCAGAAAGCATCTGTTCTGGAAACTTCCAGAGCTCCATATTAGTCACACAAAACCTCCAGCTTCTTGAGACAGGTACAGGGCAGGAAGATAAGAAGAACCAAACCTCAGTGGCTGGGGGTGGGAAGCCAAGGCAGGACTAGGCACCTGGTTCAGAGTTGAGGGGACTGAGCTGAAAAATCATGTGAAACTTCCTTGCTCTGTTTCCTTTGTTTCCCAGAACTTCTAGGCCATGGGCAGCTGTTAGGTGTTTGATTTGGTGCTGGCTTCAACTGCAGTGTCCTCCTGCTGAGTGCTCCTTCCTAACCTGTCCCTCCCGTTCTTGTGTTTCTCTTGGAGGAGCACAGACAATCTGGGGCTCAACGTTGATGCCTTAACAGTGGATGACCCTGTTTGCTCACCTGGGACGAGACCCAGAGGACAGTCAGATCCTCCAGACACGCTGGAGTGCAGAAAGACACTTTGAAGCCCTCAGAGGTGTCCCAAAAATGCTACAACCCATGATAAGCGTGGTGGGGAGATCTCTACCATTTCTTTCCTCTGCTTGGTTCTTGGGCTTCCTGCTATGGGTACCTCTGCTACTGCTCCATTTTATTTTTTTTCTCTTTTCCACCTTTTTTTAAATTTTTTTTAAAGCTATCATTGGAATATTTGCATTTTGCACAATGACACAGAGCTGGTAATTCTTCAGGGACAGCACTGGGAAATGTTGGCTTTGTCAGAGGTCCATGCAAATTCTCAGATGTAGTATTGCCAGCACCTCACTTGTGAGTTAATGGTGAGCCATATTCATGGGAGCTTAATGAGCGGAAGACCAAGGAGGACGTCATGGTGTGTAGGAACACCTCCAACAGGTATATGCATGTCTGTTCTGCAGTAGTGGCCCTTCTGGCTGGCTGGAAGTCAAATGGTCTTGGTGGAGCATTGTTCAGCTTTTTTTCCTGGGTGATTCACTTGTCCACGTAAAATGTCATGATGCTGAACCAGGAAACTCTCAGATGCTTAAGATAGAAGCAAACTGAAGCTGCTGCATTTAACTAGCGTGGTGTCACTGATTGGGTCACCACCTCAGATTCCCTTTCCTGGGTGTATCTTCTTCAACAGTGAGGATTGTTATTTTTATAGATAGCAATTATGGAAAGAAGGCAGAAACCTGCAGCATGGGTTTGTGGCTGGAATATCAGAGAAGCTGAGTTAGTTTTTGTTCTGTAGATACCATGACCGGTGTTGAGAAGGTTGCCCTGCATCTCTGAGGCTTTTTGGCTGTTTGTGGGGCTGGCATGGCTTTTCTGGACTGTCTGCCAGCAGGGAGAAGGTTGTACAGTTGGCCTGCCAAGGTACCAGGGATCGTTGGAGGTCATATGCCTGTTGTCTTGCTGGCTTGGGTAGCGCTGTTTAGTACCCTCAAGAGAAGTAGTGACTATTTTACAGCTGGTTGGGCAGAAGCTGTGTCTAATGGCTTTATTCCTTTGCTAACATCCATGTTTGTGTTTGGTAGCAACCCTAAAAAGACTTGAACGTACGTGAATTATCTCCTCAGTACCTCATGTGTGTTGAGTTGCTTTGAGTTGAGTGTACACTCAAAACCTCGAGTGTGTTGAGTACTTGTGGACTGATGATGACTGCGACGAAGCAAGGGTCTGTCTGGGTCATGGCTGGTAACGAGGAGGCATGGGGAAGCCTGGAGCCTCACAAACAGACGCTGAGGTCTCTATTTCTCTCCTCTCCCCAACCTTCCCATTGTAACAAGAAGATATTTCTGGGTCTTGGTTATCTTGGTGTAACCACATTGGAAGATTAAAAGCTGAGACATTTTTCTGAGACCCATAAGCTGTTTGGGGCAGTGACTGTCATCTCTGGGGAGATCACACTTCCCTCTTGGTGCCAGGTGGGAAAGCCCAGGCTTGTGAGAAGGAGCATGGGTACCTCTCCCACAGCAGGGTAATACCTGAGCTGGTCTCTGGAATATCAGTACTTCTGCCTTTCAGAAAAGGCTTGTTGCTCACTAGGTGGAACAAGAGATTAAAAAAATCCCATCTTGTTCACTTTCCTTTCTTGAAAAGTGGCCTTAGCTTTTTGCAATACTTGAATAAGTGTGTACCTGCAGAAGATCTTCAGCAGCACAGTGATGGAGACCTTTTAAGTGACTATTCTGCAAGGAACTGCGTGCAGTTCCGACTTTCTTATCCCTTGGCTACCTTAAGAATATTAGGAAAATAAAGGACTTTTCAGCAGAGAAGCAGTTGAATCTTACAAGGTATTTAGTGCATCTGAAGTGTTTACAAATCAACTAAAACGGAGAAAAGCAAACTGTTGAACTTATTTGTAATTTAAACATTAAATACAAAAATATATACAGATGACAGAGGAATACTGTAATTAACCTGCATTTCCTAGTTTTTCCCTTGACTTTGCAGAGCCTTTTGATACACATTTGCAAAGCCGCCTTTCGGGAGGCGCCGCCTCCCCGCGCACTGTGTTGTGGAGATGCTGAACAGAAACCCATTTACTGTGTGTGTGTAAATAACCTGGTAACTTGGGTTTGGGGCCAGTTTCAGCTGACATTCACATCCACAGCAGCTTTGCACAGTAGACAGACCCAAGGATGTGGAGGAGTTGTTGGTTTTGGGGTTGGTTTGGGTTTTTTTTGTAATTAAGAATTGTAAAATAACCAGGGTGGTCCCTGTGTACACCAGTGTAAATATCTTTGGTAACTGAAATGTACTTTAAGAGAACAAAATCTGTAAATAAACTGATTTATAAATTAATCTTGTTCCCTGGTTCTTTATAAAATGAAGCTTTATAATTACCCAAATAGTTGCTAATTTTGAAGGTGTCCTGGAGATTCGTCCCTTGGACGTTCCCCTTTCTGTCTGATGCTGTACTTGGGATGCTCATCACAGTCCACAAAATCCCATTAGAGTTGCCTTAATTGTAATCATAACATTGTTAGAATTTCCATATTGTTAAAGCTGAGTGTTGATAAAAACAGCAAATAGCATTGGATAATCATTGCAGGAGTGCACCGCATGATCTGTGGGAGAAAACCTGTTCCTTGCACATGTTTGTTTAAAGTAGGTTTTAAAGCTCATGGTTTAAGACGTTTCAAGGGTGAGGGAAGCTATTTCTCTGCTAAACAGTCTTGGAATTAAATTTTTCAGAGCCTCAGCCTTGTTTCAGATCCTAAATTATTACAGCTGCTTTTACCAGCACCGATCACTTCTTCACCTGGGGGGCAGATGTTGTTCCCTGGAAACTTCATTTCCAGGTGGAAATTGGGTGGAACTTTTTCCTAAATCTTTGCTGCTTCCCTTTCAGCAAAAAAAACCCAAACCCAACTGTGCTTTAACACGTGAAAGGTCCCTGAGGTCTGTACGAGGACGACTGCACAGTCACGGTGCCAAACCACAGGCGTGCGGGCACGTGGCGAGCGAGTGGCAGCATGAAATGTGTAAAACCAAGTGTGTTTATGGAGCCTCCCCAGTGCCTGCAGCCGCTGCTGCTCCTGTTCCTCTGCTGTGTCCTGGTGCCATTGGTGACTGTACAGCCCAGCAGAAAAGGCTTTGCTTTCCATTTAATACAGATGTCTGCAAAACCCGGCGCTGGTCTCTCCAGCTTGCAGGATGCTGTGTGTCACTCTACTCCTCACCATCCTCCTCTGCCTGGGAGAGGCGTATGCATCAAACGAGGGGGACCTGCGTGAACGAAACCACTGCAAGAGCTCTGCGCTGTGCTGGGCAGTTGTTTGCTCTTTGCTTTTCCTTAGCAGAGCTGCCTCATCCTGGAGGAAGACTTGCAGCGCTCGGACTTTGATTAATGGAAGCTGCTTTGCTGCAGTGCCAGCGTGCAGTAGGAGTACCCATCAGTGGAGCCAGCGGTGCTGTGCTTTGAGGAGTCCTTCACCAAGTTCATCTGTCCCACCTTGGGAAGGCTGGAGAGAGAGGAGAACTGTTGAGTCTCCTCTGCAACTGGTATTTCCGAGTTGCTCGCGGGGGAGTTGGATGCGAACTTCTCTGAATGACCTCCGAAATGCCAGGGCTGGGTGACGGGGTTGCCATGATTGTTTCATGAGTCTTGCACTGGCTGCGTGTTTTTCCTGGAGTCAGTTCCTAGAAGCACACATCCACAGCATCCACAGCCCTCGAGCAGACAGAGAAGCTCGTCACAGCCCTCTGAGCTCGGGGGGTTGAACTGGCCAAAGCACAGCAGTGGGTCGTTTGGTGTCCAAAGGGCTGAGACAAAGTGGTGCTGCAGCCTCTGGGCTCTCATTACCGAGCAGCAGGAGAGCATCCGTGTTGCTGCTTTCCTTGCCCTGCAGTGACTTTGCTCCGTGCCCGAGTCCTGTATTTTCGGGCAGTGAGGTACTTGCAGCCGTCAGCATCCATCCCTGGAAGTGGCTTAGAGTGCATTTCATGTTAGCAAAAAATAATTGATCTATGTTTCTCTGGCTAAAGAACTGGCTTCCCTTTAAAGCGGCTGGAGCGGTGGGAACGCTGCCACGGCACTCTGGCAAGTGACACAGCAAACTGCTGCATTGCCACTGCTGTCCTTGCCCAGGATGCCCAGTAATCAGCTTGATGAAGGCTCCAGTTTCCTCATTTGCAACTCCACGTTGCTTCACTTTGGCCGTGAGTTTTTACGGTGGCGTTTGTGCAACTCTTCCCAGAACCCTGGCAGTGCAGTTGCCTTCAACAGCCGTTTCACCCATGGACCTGGTGAAACTCCCAGCTTGGGCAACAGCACACTGGGTTGAGTGGGACTGTTTTGGTGCCTCCCTTGCAGGGTGCCACCCTCTCCTTGGTGCCTCCCCAGGGAGGTGGTGCCAGCTGCAGCCATCCCACGTCCTCAAATGCCTGGCTGAGCGCTGGAGCACTTGAAACGTTGACTCTGCTCCCGCTGTCGCTGCGCCCTGCCTAGAGCAAGGGCTTCAGCACTGTCCAGGCTCTCATTAACACAGCCCTGAAATGAAAAGGAGCTGGTGGGGAGCTGCTGAATGCCAGCAGCTCTCTTCAGCATGCAGGAAGGAGAGCAGGGGGGCTGCCCAGCCGCTGGCAGCCAGCCCAGAGCACAGGCCGTTGGAGGACAGGAATGCAGATGAGATGTGATGGAGTTGGAAAGCGCAGGGCACTCTCTGGGATGTGGGTCCTGTGGGGGAGGGGAAGGCATCCTGTGGTGTCTGGAAACTGGAGCACACAAAACCTGTAGCCCCAGCCCTCTGCCTTCCTGCTTCCTCCTGAATAAGATCCTGCAGAAGTTTGGGGAGAAGGAAGAGAACAGAGCTGTTTGAGGGGCAGCAGCTCCATTCAGGACAGCGAGGGTTGGGCAGGAGCAGGGCACGGCAGGGACATTTGGGGCGAAGATGTCTTCTTTTGCATGCCAAGTGTGCTCTGTGAGGATGGCCTGGAGCAGGTCTGGTTGGTTCCTGCTCTGAATGTTTCTCTTGGCCCCAGTTTTCCAGCGCTTTGCTCTAGCTGTGCAAGACCTGCTGTGTCCCTTGGGCTATGTTCCCTCCCCATTGTTGGTTTCAGGTGGCTTTGTCTGACAGGCTGGCTTGTCTGTCACCACCCTGTGAAATCTAGGCTGACTCCAAGTAAGGTTTTGTCTAGGAGTTTGCTGGAGGTAGAATTAACACCGGTTCTGGAGGATGTCCCAGAGATGTTTATTTTCTTTTATTCCAGCAAAATAAAGGAGGCTGCAGAGGATCTTACCGTTCCTTGGCTTGAGAAACTCAGCAAGGAGCCTGGTCCAGTGTCTGTGTCCTGCTGCGTTGTCCCGCAGTGGTGATGGAGCCAGTGCTGCTCAGGGAACCCGTGATTGAGCACACCAGTCCTTGGTAGGTGAGACCTTGCTTACGTTGCAGCACTACTGCCACAGCAAGAGAGGAGTGCTCCATTGTCATCTGTGTGGCATTCTCAGTTTCATGCGCTGCAATTAAAGCAGCTGCCAAATAATGATGTGGCAAATCTGGGTGGTGTGGCCTCCTCTGATCTGCTCCTGGCAGCTGGGCAGATGAGTTGGAGTGGAAAACATCTGCTCTTGTGCATCCTGGGTCATGGTGATGAGTTATGACTTTAAGTAGATCTTAAATTTGCAGGTAAGACGTTTCCTACCCAGACATACCAAAGCTGGCACCAGTTCCTCCCAGTCCCCGCGGGTCCCTCCGAAAAGCGCAAGGGCAGTGTCGCTGCTGTCCTTTTGAGCAGGGATGAATCAGCAGAGGGTGAATAGCAGAAAGGGGCTGGTACTGCTGTAGTCTCTCTGCAGACACAAACTATGCGAACACATTCATCACATCCTGAGAATGCACCCCAGATTTTCTTTTACATCTGGTATTATTACAGGCTGGTTGGGCTTGAAAGGTAAAAATTAGCTGTATCTGAACAAGGCTGTCTCACCTAGCTGGCAATTGCTGGCTACCAGGGGGGTTACCAGGGGCTTTCCTGGTCTTCATAGGTGTGAGCTCAGCACAGCCCATGGAGGGCCTGGGAAGCAGTCAGGGTTCACATCCACTCTGTGTGTCATTCCCTGCCTTGGCAAAGCCATGGAAACTGGCAGGTTTATCGTGCAGATGCTGCCAAAGGTCTTGTCTGAATCTGTGTCCCAGCGGAGGTGTGACTGGTGCCACCAGTGGGAAAGTGCCACCTGGACTGGCGTGTCCACTGGAGGTGGCAGGTGGCACAATCTTGACCTGCTCTCTGAGGCTGTTTGGAGATGCTAATCGGGGAAATTAGGCTTTTTCTTTTATTTAAAGAAGGACCACACTTTTAAGTGGTGCTGTGCTTTGAGGAGTCCTTCACCAAGTTCATCAGTCCCACCTGGGGAAGGCTGGAGAGAGAGGAGAACTGTTGAGTCTCCTCTGCAACTGGTATTTCCGAGTTGCTCGCGGGGGAGTCGGATGAGAACTTCTCTGAATGACCTCCGAAATGCCAGGGCTGGGTGACGGGGTTGCCATGATTGTTTCATGAGTCTTGCATTGGCTGCGTGTTTTTCTTGGAGTCAGTTCCTGGAATCACACAATTAGGTAGGAACGTCTTCTTTAATTTTCAAGGAAGAAAGTCCATCTCAGGATCCCCCTGTCCCTGAACCTTCCCAACTGAGGGGAAGTGAGAAGGTTCTGGGTCAGCTTACCTGGCCATTTTGAGCTATTGGTGTTTTGCAACCAGATTCATGCTTTTAAAAATGGACAGTAAAAGCTTTTCTCCATTTTCTGAAGCATAGTCCTTTCCAGCACTTCAAGGGCTGAATACATAAAATCCCAACTGCTTCTCCCCTTGTCTCCTCTCTAACCCACCACAAAGGCGATCAGACGACCTCTTTGTCTCTGTGAAAATGATCCATTTTGGGTGCACAAAACAAGTTCAGCAGGGCTTCAATAATTTTGATGAGATCTTAGCAGCCTTTGAGGCTCTCAGCCTCAGTGTTGCCCACACCTCCTTGACATCAAGGAGATTCCTGCTGGCTGTTTGTCTGGGAAAGAAGATTTGAGAGCTGATGAGCTTAATGAACTAAAGCCACCACCCAGGTGCTGCATGGGGACTTGTGCAGCACAAGGAACTTCTGCAATGGTCCTCAGCCCATGGCCTTGCTATGTGGGAGTGAAGCACATCTCTTCCCGAAGTTAAGGATGCAGAGATGGGTGCTGAAGGCTTTGGTGTGTGGCTTAGCTGAAAACCAAACAGGTTCCTAAATGCACCACGAGAGGGTAAAGCTGGGCTTTAGGGCTGGCTGGGGGCTCAGCAGCTGGGTATCCAGGGTCACCCAGCACCCATCCCCTGTGCTGTGCTGCCCCAGGCTCTGCTAGCAGCGAGGGGTGCAAAGCAAGAGAGGACAAAAAGGCAGGCAGTGCTGGGAGGGCATTTCTAAAACCTCCCCAGACTTCTATGACTTCTTAATTATTTTTAATTAATCTTAGTTATAGAATCATGGAATGGTTAGGGTTGGAAAGGACCCTAAAGATCATCTAGTTCCAACCCCTCTGCCATGGCATTCTCAAATCCATCTTAAAATGAGTTGTTTCAAAATTGCTGCTTCATCTTTGGCTTTCCATGCCCTGGCTCAGGGCATTCTGCAATGAAAATCCAGCTCTTCCCAGTTTGTGGTGGAAGAAAAGCCTCATCTCTTGCTTTTCATCAGTGCTAAAAGGAAAAAAAAAAAGGGCTTTTTGGGTAAGTCTGTGCCTGGAAAGTCTCACACCCTGCCACTGAAAGAGGGAAGTGGGGGGGACGGGACATGCCAGCCTGGCAGCGGGGTCATTGGCAGCACCCCCAGCCCCGGCTGTTCCCTGGGCAGCCGGAAGCAGGAGCATCCCCACCCCGGGGCTTCACAGATGAGCAATGGCATGGCTCACCTCAAAAGGAGCTGGAGCCCTGGGGTGCATGTTCTTGCCCATCTACCTTCAGATTAAATGCTGCTTTTGCATCTAAAAAAGGATTCAAGGAATTTGGGCTCCCTGAGAGGAAGGGGTGAGCTGGATGGAGATGATGCTGGCAATGACGCTGGTGCTGAGCACCTCTCCTTCACCATGCTAACCTAATCAAGCTGACCTAATCAAGCCCTTCAAATAAGAACTTTAGCCCAGGGTAAAATAACGGAGATGACATCCTTGAGCACAGGGCTTTTTGTCTTTTAATTGCCAGTTGGATAAAGCCAAGGCGTGGCAAGGTCTCGGGCAATAGCCAGGGACCACCTTTCAGAGCAGCCTTGCACGGGCTGGGCTGCACCTCTCTCCCTCCTCGTAATCCAGCAAGGTGTGATAATCCCTTAAGCATTTAATTACAGCTGCCAGGGCTGGAGCAAACCATCTTCTGCCCTGTTTGCATCAGCCTGGACCTGCAGATGTGTGGCAGCAATGCTGAGAGAGGGACGTGTCTGACGGGCTCTGTCCCCCACAGCCGGGCCATCTTGGGCAGCCCTAGGGCCATGCCCCATGGGGAGGCCCCTGCCCTCTGCTGCCACGGCAAGGCTCGGCTCGGCTCAGCTCGGCTCTGGCAGGCTTGTTTTTCTAGCACTGCAAGTTTGCCTAAAATACCTAGGTGTGGCCCAGCGTGGCTAATGGCCTTCCTGGGGACGAGCCAACAACCCTCAGCTCTCAGCAGCCATGGGCACCCCGTTGCCCCAGGCCCCCTGCCCTCAGCGGGTGTGGGGAGGGAGCAGATGGCTGGATTTTGGGGCTGTGTCCAGCCTGGCTCTGCCCCAGGGTGCTGGGCAACGGGAACCTTCCGCCCGGGAGCCAGTGACGTGGGTGTGTGCGTGAGCCGTGGCACGGCCGGGCTGACAGGGAGGCTGTGGCCGGACATGGGGCCGCGTGGGATGGAAGGCTGCTTGATTTGGGTGGAGGAGCTGGATTTTGAGGACTTGGTGGGTGTCCTTGTTGTACATCCCTGGCAGGGTTGGGGTGAAGGCAGACGGGTCTCTGGGGTCCCTGTGCTGTGGGGTGTCCCACTCAGGGCTGACTGTAATGGCAGCACTGTGGGTTTTGGGCCTGAATCCTTCGCCTTCCCTCACTGTGTCAGAATTTTATCATTTTATGGTGTCTGTCCCCTCACGGGAGGGCAGCGCTGTGGCCTGGGCCCCCGCCCCGCACGCTGCCTGATGCTGGGGTGGGCCTGAGGCGGGTATTTGGGTCACCCTGTCCTGGTTTTGCTAGGATAGAGTTAATTTTCTTCTTAGTAATTAGAATAGCTGTGTTTTAGTTTTGTTGTAGGATTTGTTATGAGAAGAATGTTGATAAAGTACTGATGTTCTTAGTCGCTGCTGGAGCTCAAGGCCACTGTGTTTGGTTGTTCACGGCTGCATTAGGACTGGGAGGGAGAAGCGCAGTGAATAGCAAACCCAAACTGGCATTGGGATGTGCCAGTGAGATATTCCAGATCATATCCCTCATGTTTAGTGTATTAACTGGGGCTGACTGGGAAAGGGGGGATTCTCTCTGGCTTTCGCTCAGGCTCTCGCTCTCCCGGGATTGCGGTTTCAGTTCGGGATTGTTGCTCCTCCGGGATCGTTATCTGGGAACTGGCCGGGCTTGGTCAGCGGGTGGTGAGCAATGGCACTGGGCATCACTCATTACCATATTTTATTAGTTATCATTATCACTGCTATTTTAATATTGGGGGGATTTTTTTAAGTTTTATTTCATTTCAGTGATTAAATTGTTCTTATCTCGCCCTACAAGCCTCCGCCCCCTTGCCCCCCAATCCTATCCCCTATCTCCTGGGGGTGGGGGGACAGTGGGTGAAGGGCTGTGCCAGGGGCCAGCCCGGTGCGACCATCACTCACCCCCATCACGGGGGGCTGCGGGGGTGAACCGCTGCGCGCCCGACAGGGGGCGCTGTGCCGCGGACCGTTTTGTCCCCGCCCCTCTCCCCGCCCCGTGGGCGTGTCCCGCGGGCGGCCCTAAAGGCGGCGGGCGGCGGCGGGCGGCCTGGCGGGCGATGTGGCGGCGGCGGCGGCGGGCGAGGGGCGGCAGCGACGGCGGCGGTGGGGGAGGCGGAGGGGGGGGGCGATGGTGGTGGCCGGCCGCGCTCCTGCTGCTGGCGTTGTCGCTGCCGGTAGCGCGGCCCCGCGAGCTGTACTCACCCTCTGATCCCTTGGAGCTGCTGGGGAGCGGGGCGGAGGGGCGGCTGCTGGGCTCCCCCAGCGCATGGGCCGTCGAGTTCTTCGCCTCTTGGTGCGGTCACTGCGTCCACTTCGCGCCTACATGGCGGGCCCTGGCACACGACCTCCGCGGTGAGTCCCCGGCCCGGCTGCCCTGCTTCCCACCCCACCCGCCCATCGGCACCCCCTAACCCGCCCTGTGTCCTTGACCTTGTTTTTCTCCTGTATCCCTGTCGCTGGCTTCTTCCATCAGCACCCCCTAAAACCGCTGTGTCTCTGCCCCGTATCCTCATCGGCACCCTTCAATCCCCCCTGCATCCCTGTCTGTTCTCCTATCCGCACCCCTAAATCCTCCCTGTGCACCTGCCCCCCCATCAGCACTTCCGAATTCCTCTTGTGTCCTTGTCCCATCATCCGCCTCTCCATCACCACCCTTAAACCTTTCCTGCAGCGCTGTCCCCAGCAGCACCCCTGCATCCCTTCTGTACTCCCCCATCAGCACCCCTGCATCCCCTCTGTACCCCCCCATCAGCACCCCTGCATCCCCTCTGTACCCCCCCATCAGCACCTCTGCATCCCTTCTGTACCCCCCCCATCAGCACCTCTGCATCCCTTCTGTACCCCCCCCATCAGCACCTCTGCATCCCTTCTGTACCCCCCCCATCAGCACCTCTGCATCCCTTCTGTACCCCCCCCATCAGCACCTCTGCATCCCTTCTGTACCCCCCCCATCAGCACCTCTGCATCCCTTCTGTACCCCCCCCATCAGCACCTCTGCATCCCTTCTGTACCCCCCCCATCAGCACCTCTGCATCCCTTCTGTACCCCCCCCATCAGCACCTCTGCATCCCTTCTGTACCCCCTCCATCCCCTCTGCATCCCCCCCATCAGCACCCCTCCATCATCTATGTACCCCCTGCATCTCCTCTGCACCCTCCCCATCAGCACCCCTCCATCCCCTCTGCCTTACCCTCCCCCAGCACCCCTAAATCCCGCCCTGCGTCCCTGCCCCAGCCTCCCTGGAGCATCAGCCTGCTGGGAAGACCAAGCTCCCTCCGTGATGTCCAAGGCCCCCCTGTCATGGCTGGGCCTGGCTTAGCAGAATCCCTGGAGTCCCTTCAGCTGGGAGAAGCTCAGGTTGAGCCTCCCCCAGTCCTGGGGGGTCCCGCTGCCCCCTCCCCCCCCCCCCCCAGACCTTCCCTCAGCCCCACTCCTCCCCAGTGCCTGCAGGGAGAGGCTGGCAGGGTGCTGGGGCCGGGTGCTGATCCCAGCTGGTTTGTTCCTGGCTTTGACCTTGATGCCTGGCCTGGCTGGTGCCCAGCCCCGCTTAGGGACCCGCACACCCCGCTGCTAGGCCCCTCGCCCCACCGGGGCTCACCCTGCCTCCCCCGGTGTCCCGGGGCGCGCGCGCCTTCGCCCTGTTATTGCAGTAATTGATAGAACGCGGTCGGTGCCGGGTGAGTCAGGACCGGACACCGGCCGGGGCAGGCGTCCCGTCCCTCCGAGGGGATGCCGTCCCTCCCGAGGGATGCCGTCAGCGCTCCCCGACGGGGCAGGATGTGAGGAATGGGATACGCGCCCGGGCCCTGCGGGGGAATGCCGGCTCTCCTGGCCACTCTCCAAAACGGGGTCCCCCCAGGGCTCTGGAGGCTCGACCGTGGAGGGGATGCCCGTGGAGGCAGGGCAAGGAAGACACCCCTGTGCTGCTTGGCATCCTCGCTGCTGTTCCCACGGGTGGATTTTCGCAGGAGTGGGCTGGCCAGGGAGGATGCCAGGGTGACCCATGGGCACCACGTGCCGATGAGTGTAGGAGCATGCCTGGCTCCTGGCAGCAGGGCTTGGCACTGGCCTTCCTGTGCCACCAGTGCTCGATGGTCCCAGCAGGTCCCCATCTCTGTCAGGCTTCCATCTAGGCTGGCACAGGCTCCGTTCCTGTGCCAACGCCTTATTCCTGGTTGAAGAAAAGGCTGGGCATTCTCTGGCTTGTGTCCCTTATGCTGTAAAGGAGCCATTTCAGAGCTTTTATCTCCATTTTGCTGCTGGCTTTCAGAGCAACCTGCTTGAAACGCCTCCATGCCCCCTTCTCTTCTTCTCTGTACCCCAGGTACCTGCTGATCCTCCCTGGGGAGGTGGTGGTGGAAAGCCACCGAGGGGGAGCAGATGCTCAGCACCTGCGCTGGCTCTGCCGTGGTGCCCCAGCTACTGGTTTTGGGTTGTTCCCCCTTGAATATTGACCATGCCCTTAACCTGGGGTGTGACAAGCTGGAGCCCGTGTTCCCTGCTCTCCCCCAGCCGTGGTTAGCCATCCCTCCCCTTGTCCCGGCAGCCTCATCCCGCAGGGGCAGAGGCTGGGCAGGCAGAACCAGATAGGCAGGCAGCCGCGGGCAGAGCTGCCTGCGCTCGGGCGCTGACGAGGGCAGGGCGTGCAGAGCCTGCTCCTGCCTCACATGGCTCTCACCGTGCTCTTGCTGCCTGAAAAGTAGGGCACCAAACACCGGCACGGACCACAGCTTCGGGTATTTGGGGCTTGGAAACCGTCGGCTGCGAGGGGTGAGGTGAGATTTCAGGGCTGGGAGGAGCTGTGCTGCTGGCACAGTGGGACATCCCCACCATCTCTGCAGCAGCTCTGGGGAGTGGGGTGGTTTTTGGGGTCACAGAGGGGCTGAGCTGTGCTGACCACATCCTCTGTCCCTGCAGAGTGGAGGCCTGCGGTGATGCTCGCAGCCATCGACTGTGCCGACGAGGACAACCAGCAAGTGTGCCTCGATTTTGGGATCACCGGCTTCCCCACGCTGAAGGTAAGGGCTGTGTGCACTGGGGACTTGCCTGGTTCTCCTGTGCTTTGCCTTTTGGCCTGTCCCTCTCTTGCTCAACATATCAACAGTGCTATTGCACGAGATACTCCCTTTGGAGCTCTGCAGGCTGGGGCTGTTTTGCCCTTCCCCAAAACATAACTTTGGCTGGGCTGCAGCCAGAGCAACTGCTGGGTGATGTAGCAACAAGGAGGGGGAAACCAAAATGCTGCTTTGTGGTGAAATGTAGAGGCTGGATCTCCCCTAGGATGGGAAGGGGTCTGAAACCTGAATTGGAAACACCCAGGAAAGGCTGCTGGGGGTGCAGAGAGCATTTGCAGGCACAGGTTTTGGTGCAGGGATGCTGCACAGGGCTCAACTGGGAGCCTCCTGCGGCAGCTGGCGAGGTGCCGCCCCTCCTCCTGGCCTGTGCCCAGCCCCTTAGCTGTGTCAATACACCGGACCGCAGCGTTTCCCACTGCAAACAGAGCCTCGGTCCAATGCCAAGCAATAACACTGAGGCACTCCAGGTGCAGGCAGCGAAAGCCAGGATCACCTTGAGGCAAAATGGGCGGGATAGGGGTTACATCAGACATGTCCTTCAGCTCAGCCCAAGGTGGGGTCAGATTTGGGGGTCTTCTGGTCAGGTTGGCTTGTGCCCAAGCCCTACCATGGGGTCTCACCAAGCACCTGCTGCTTGAGCACCCACTGCCTGTGGGACATTGACCAAAACATCTCCCGGAGCAGGGAGGCGTGATGATGTGGCAGTGCCAAGAAGTCATTTGCTTCGCATCCCCTGTCCCCAGTAAACACCTTCTGCAAACAACCCGTGCTCCCAGCCTAGCCTGCAAAGCAAACACCTCTCTTCACACAACCTGGTTTTGCTTCTCTGGCTGTACCACAGCCCCTAGAGCCACTGTGGGAGAGCAGAAGTAGGGGAAAAAAACCTCTTTGCCTGCTTTATGAGAGCTCTGGAGCAAGGAGACAGGGCTTGAGGACCAGGAAGGTCCCAGCTCACTCCCTGGGTCCCCTGGAGATGCCTGCTCCACTGCCTGCCAGTGCTGGCCACGGCTCCCAGCCCATGCCTGCATCCCTCCCCTCCAGGGATGCTTCACAAGATGGGGACACAGCCAGGAGCTCCCTCTGTGGTGGTTGATGTCAGTCAGCGTGCTGTAATGTCATGGGGAAACTGAGGCAGAGCTGGTCCAGGAGGAGTCTCTGCCTGCTGGGCTGCACTGCTTCCCTGTCCCACTCCAAACTCTCACTCCAGTTTCCCTTTCTGTTGTTTTTTTCCCCTTTCAGTTCTTCAGACCTTTTAGCAAGAAGGCAGAGGATGGGATAAGGATCACCAGTGAGTATTCAGAGCCACGGGGTTTTTTTTTTACCCTGTGTGTGAACAGCCCTGCTGCCTGCACACCCCATGCATTGGGGACCTTGGGGAATCTGGGGGACAGCTCAGAGCAGCTCCCCTTGCCTCATCTTTCCCAGGACTGAGTCCTCGACATCCTGTCCCCTTGCAGATCCCAGTGCCACCGTTGAGGACCTGCGCCATGCCATCATCACCAACCTGGAGCAGAGCCAGGACGCCTGGCCGCCCGCCTGTCCTCCGCTGGAGCCAGCGAGGTAGGGGTGGTGGCAGGAAGGGGGATGGTGTGATGGGGGGGTGGCACAAAGGGGGATGGCGTGATGGGGGATGGCCCTGGAGACCTCCATCCCATGAAGAGCAGATTTCTGGGGAAACCTTGAATCAAAAATGAGTATGGAGCAGGTAGTGCATCACTCACATCTCAGGGAGACCTGGCGAGGCTAGGGCCATTTACGTGGCCTGGATGAGATGGCTATGTTGTTGTTGCATCTCTTAATTAACCTGCTTGTCAGCCTTAATTAGAATAGGTGGTGCCTGGGCCAGGGATGTGGCAGTGCCTTCCTGTGCTGAGTAAGGCTGCTGCTGTCTGCAGCTTTTTCCTGCCACAAGAAAAGGTTTTCTTGATTCAGTACAAATTTGTTGGGATCCAGTTGTCTTTGCCGGATGCAGGTGGTTGCTCCACTGTCCAGGGGGGAGCATTTGGCTTTCCCAAAGCAATGGTTGTGCTGGGAACATGCTTCAGGTCTCTGGTGCCTCTGTGCCCCCGCCAAAAAACCAACAGCCCTGGTTCAAGTTTGTTGCTGTTTTTCCCCTGGGTGAGCGTGCAGCTCCCTCCTGCCCTACCCTGCCCTGCCTGGGCTTTTGTTTTCTGCCTCCTTGGCTGACCCTGGCAGGTTTTCTCAAAGCCTGTGAACCAGAGCAGAAAACTGGGCTGGAAACTTCAGTGAGGAGGAACTGCCCACTCCCCACTCAGTGGGGCTGAACATGCACCAGCATCCCCTGCTGAATCCCGCTGGGCGAGGGCAGAGTGTCCGGCTGATGCCGAGGCACCCATTGCCATCCTCTCCTCTTTTGCAGCGCAGAGGAGGTTCGCAGCTTCTTCCAGAGGAACAAGGACCAGTACCTGGCGCTGATCTTCGAGAAGAGCAACTCCTTTGTGGGCAGAGAGGTGGGTACAGCTGCATTTATCTGCCATTGCTCTCGAAGCCTGTGTCCCCGATGCCAGATAATTCTGGGGTGCCTTTGGCAGGGAAGTCCTCTCCCGGCAGCCTCCTCACTCGGCTGCTTTGCAGGTGCACAGTGTTACACAGGGTGCTAAATAGCCCTGCTGCATGGTGGGGCTGGGGGTCCTCTGTCCCCCCCTGTCTGACCCCAGGGCTGCTGGGCTTGCAGGTGGCACTGGACATGCTGCAGTATGAGAACGTGGCAGTGAGGAGGGTGCTGAGCAGCGAAGAGGAGCTCGTGGAGAAGTTTGGTGTCACCACCTTCCCCTCTGGCTACCTAGTCTTCCGCAATGGCTCCTTCTCCCGCCTGCCCGTGTGAGTGTGGACACAAGGGGGTGGGTCTGGGGACCCTGGTGGGGTGCCAGCCTCGTGCCTCATCTCTCCACTCTCCTTTGTAGATGTGGGAAAATTTATTAGGCAGCAGACAGCGGCTGCATCGGGCAGGCTGGTGGGGGTCAGGGGGCTGCTGGTGGGCGCTGCACGGGGCTGCCAACCCTGCCAGGAGCTGGCAAAACCAAGAATGGCTTGTGACCAAGCTGCTCCTCCACCACATCTGCCTGGAGGTGTCCCAGGACTCAGCTCTGCTCCGAGTTCTGTGCCAGGATACCCACTGCCAGCGAGGCCAGAGAGTGCGGAGCACCACACACTCATTCCTGAAGTCTGAGTTGCCCATCTGGCTAAGCCTTTGGTCTCCTTTGCTTTCTCCTGGGGGCTGCAGGCAGTTTGGGAGGGAAGAAGGTCTTGCTCATGGCTTCTCTTTCCTTGCAGGCACATGGAGGCACGCTCCTTCTACACCTACTACCTGCGCATGCTCTCGGGCGTCACCCGTGGCTCCTACAAGCTGAACACAACCATCAGTTCTTCCAACGAGACCGCTGTGTCCCAGCCAAGGAACGCTGACCGGTCAGATCCGCTCCCCTCCACCATTTTGGGGCTGCGGGAGGTCAGGGCTGGTGCAGGGGAGGAGGTGCCATGGGTGGGCAATGGATTGGGACCATGCCTTTCCCCAGGGAAGATCCCCAAATCATGGCTGGGTCCCTGGGGGTGACAATTAACAGGCTGACAGACCATCGTGTCACGTTGCCCTCCCCAGCTCCAAGGTGTACATGGCTGACCTGGAGTCCACGCTGCACTACTCGCTGCGGGTGGAGGCTGCTCGCCCCGCCGCACTGTCGGGAGCCCAGCTGGCCGCCTTCAAGTGCTACGTGGCCTTACTGGTGAAGGTGAGGAGCTTCTGGTGTTGGCAGAGGAACCACCTGTTCCTCCCCATAGCTATTTATAAGGTGGAATGCAAATACAGGGTGCAGACCGTGTCCCAGCGCTCGCAGGTAGCGGAGCGTGGCAGTCTCCACTGTGAGCTCTGTGTCCCAGTGCTTGGTGTGGCACAGGGACGTCCCCGTCCCCACAGGGCTCCAAACCCAGCCCAGAGTCCCAATGGGAGCTGGTGGCCAAAAGCAGGTGCTGGAGAGTCTCAGATGAGACCTGGGATGCCAGTGTTGGTGGGCAGAGCAGGCTCAGTGCTTGCAGAGGGGGTCGTGTCTAGGCAGTAGGTCTTCTCAGAAGAGATCCTGTCACCCGCTGGGGCGGCAGAGATGATCAGAGGCGTTTGTAACTCTGATCGCCTGACTTGGATGCTCATCTCGGGGACCTGATCTCTGCAGGCTCCTTTGAGAGTCTGGGAAAGGGACTTCTGCTCTGAGCCAGGCTTTGGAAGAGCCTAATTTAAGGTCTTTTTTTTTCCTCTGCTGGGCTTAGTGAAATTCAGTTGTGTAGGAGCATTGAGCCAGCAGAAGCAGAGCAGTTTTAATTTCCTGGCACGATGGAGCACTGGTTGACCGAGGTTTCCACGAGCAGTGGAAGGAGCCCTGTCCATGTCACAGCCTGGGCTCCTTGGCTCAGCCATGCCTGCTTTCTTTGTTCCCTCCTTTGTTACCCAGGGTCTCAGGCTCAGTTTGGACCTCACGTAGCCCTCACTGATGTGTGACACCCCCCACTCCCAGCCCTACCTGCTGTCCCCCAGTAAGACCTCCAGACATGAGCCACTGCTGCAACCAGTCTTAATTCCTTAGCTCACAGCTTCATGTGGCTCTTCTGCTTCCCCAGCGATCACCCTTGTTATTTCTCTGTTAAATGAGATCCATAGGGTTACAGAAATAAATCCCCCATGGCACCAGCTCCCTGGTCAAGGGTCCGAGCTTACCAGGGCAGTGGAGAGCAGCAGCAGTTTTATTTGTTCACCACTTAATTCTTCCTGGAAACCTTCCCCTCACTGGCCAAGCACCAGATCTGGTGAATTTGTATCCCCACCATGGGCAGGAGGCACTGGATGGGTGCTGGGTGCTGGGGCTTCCCCGAGGATGCTGAGCCGGAGATGCCGTTGCTGCACTCATCCACCGGACGGAGCAGCATCCCCAGGATTGCTGCCAGCCTGGCAGGGCTCAGGCTGAGGGAGCTCAGCCAGCAGCCTGTCCTGACCTTAACTGTTGCCTTCCCAAGAGGTATTTAAGGCAATGAGGGAGGAAAAATCCTAACGTGGAAAGAAGTGGTGCCTGGAAAGCAGGGAATCACGCAACAAAGCCTCCCAGGGAAGGAGCTGGGGGAACGACTGCGTTTTGCAGCAGCAATGTCAGGTTGCAGATGAATTCCCCTGTGAATTTGGGACTTTCCTTGCAATTCCTCACAGACCTGGGGAGAACAGTTCAGACTTAGCAAAACACTCCTTCCTTTCCCTTCCCTGTCACTTTTCCTGTGTGCTGCTGGTCTCCTCCTCTCCGTGGTCAGTCCCTCTGTCTGTCCATCCATGGGTGGCACGTGCTGGTGGGCTGTCCCCTCTCCCTGGAGTGCCTGTGATTTTAAAGTGCTGCTGCTAATCGGCTTTGTGCTGACTTATGGTCAGTGGCTTTTTGCCTCCCTCAGATGGGGCTGTGGTTTGGAGTCTGAATGTGCACGGTGGCCTTGCCACTGCTGGGGGGACACGCTGCAGCCCCCAGCCCCTCGGGGAAACCTTGCTAGGACCGTGCTGCCCTCTGGCTCACGCTGCCATAGAGGATGCTGGTGCTGCCCAGTGCCCATCCTGGTGAGCTGGGGGTCTGCCCCACTGCTCGTGGGGGAGTCTGGGTTTCTTCACCCCTCTGCCCCTCTGCAGTACTTCCCCGGCCGCCCCTGCGTGCAGAGCTACCTGCAGTCCCTGGATGGCTGGCTGAGGAACTGGACGGAGCCCGAGCTGCCCCGCAGCGCCTTGAAGGAGGCCATGAAGAATAACGGAGATGTAAGGCACCCGCAGAGACCCCAACTCTTGCTCTCCTCACCCCTAACCCCTTCCCCCCTGCCCTGCATTATCTGCTAACTCCATCACACCCCGTCTGTCCTCCAGGCCTCCCACCCTGCCGTGCTCCCCACCAATGTGACCTGGGTGGGCTGCCAGGGCAGTGAACGCCATTTCCGTGGCTACCCCTGTGGGCTCTGGACAGTTTTCCATCTGTTGACCGTCCAGGCTGCCCAGAGCGGCCCTGACAAAGGTATCGGCGTACCCAGGGGGGTCAGGGCTCGGGGAGGGGGTGTCCAGACAGGCTGTGGCACGGGCAGGGATGCTGCCTGTGGGCAAAGGCTTGTCTCGCCCCGAGGCAGGTCGGTGGGGAGGGCAAGAGTCACCGAGTTGGGGTGCAGGGCTGCCACCTCGGCTGTGGGACTGTGGCACTGCAGGGTCTGGACTCACCCTCCTCTCCCCCCCTGTCCTCTGCCTCCCCCCAGAGCTGCCGCTGGAGGTGCTGAGCACCATGCGCTGCTACGTCCGGCACTTCTTCGGCTGCCAGGAGTGTGCCCAGCACTTTGAGGCCATGGCAGCAGAGTCCATGGACCGGGTGGCCAGCCGGGAGGAGGCTGTCCTCTGGCTCTGGTCCCACCACAACGAGGTCAACGCTCGTCTGGCAGGTAAGGACTGCGGGGAGGACAACCTAGGTAGCTCCCAAGGGAAAAGGGAAGGCGAGGTCCCTCCTCCTGGATAGAGCTGGCAAATGGCTGTGTCAGGGTGCAGCAGTGGGGACATCCTGTTGTCATTGTCCTCCCTCACAGGGGACAGCAGCTTGTAGCACAGCATCAGACCACCCTAAGATCCAGTTAGGTCTTACACGTTCCCCACAGGGAGCTTCCCAAAGCCACCATGTGCCCTCGGAGGTCCCCTCCTCCTGACATTCCTTCTCCAAATGTCCCCATCCCCAGCTGCTGGGTGCTCTGGGGTGTTTATACTGTACAGGGGGAGGGCTGTGTCCCATGTCCCCTCTAACCCCCTCGCTGACTCTGATCCCCGCAGGAGGTGACACAGAGGACCCCAATTTCCCCAAGCTGCAGTGGCCTCCACCGGACATGTGTCCCCAGTGCCACAGGGAGGAGCGGGGGCTGCACGCCTGGGACGAGCCGGCCGTGCTCACCTTCCTCAAGGCGCACTTCTCCCCGACCAACATCTACCTGGACTACGCCGAGGCTGACCCCATCCCCGTGGCCAGGGAGGGGACGGGCGCCAGGCTGGGCACTGAGCGCCCACAAGAGGAGAGGGAAAAAGAGGAGGAAGAGGAGGAAAAGGAGACAGAGGGTGAGATGAGAGCTCCTGGGCGACCGGGCTCCCCCGAGCCGCGACGCCCCAGCATTGTCCGACTGAACCCCAAGCTGCGGGAGGTGAGCGAGGACATCGTGGACCTGGACTCTTTCAGCGAGCAGCACTTCAAGAGCCAAGCGCTGCGGGCGGCGGCCGGCCGGCGCCGGCGGCTCACCAAGCGGGACACCATCGCCTTGCCCCGGGATGCCGGGGTGGGCCGGGAGCGCCGGCGGGCTCCCGCTGTCCTGGTCCGGGAGGAGGAGGCTGGGGAGGGCGTGCGGAGGAGCCCCTGGTTGCGGGTGCTTGGCTTGGGCTTCTCCCGCCTGGACATCAGCCTCTGCGTTGCCCTCTACTTCCTCTCCTCCATGTGTCTCCTGGGCATGTACACCTTCTTCCGCCTCCGCACCCGCGCCCGGAAAGGCCGCCCCGGCTTCCCCTTGGCCTGAGAACGGTTGTGGGGGCCGGGGGCTGCCCCCAGGGTGGGTGGGCTGCTGAGCTGGGACACCCCTGGGGCACTGTTTTGTCCCCTAACGGGAAGGGGTTTGGTGCATCCCCCTGGGAGCTGCCCCACACGCAGCAGTTGCCTCACCCAGGGTGAGGGGTGGTGGGTCGAGGGCTCTTTTTGGGGGGAAGGAGGTGTTGGGGCATCCCCCCTCTCAAGTCACAGTGCCATGTTTTTGGGTGTGTGGGAGCTGGGACACTGATAGTGATTTATGTCTCAGCACCCAGCTGCCCTCAGGAGCTCCCCAGTGCTGGGCTGGTTTCCAACTGGGAAGCTCAGTCCTATACTAGGGAGCAGCTCTTTGGGATCAAACCACTAACGGAGCCAGGAAGGTGAGGGTTTAACCCCCCCAAAAAGTGGGCACTGTTGGGGAGGGGGTGGCAGTCGTGGGTTCAGCTGCATTTTGTGTGTCCCCCCTCTTTGAGACTGGCCCCCCCACCTTTCCTTGCCCCCTCCCCGCGCTGTTGCTCGCTCTCTGCTTGTCTTAGTGGAATAAATTATTTTTGCCGACGCCGGCCCCGCTGTGTTGGCTGGTCCCTGCCGTGCGGGCACACCAGGGCAGCACCTCCCCTCCCCACTGTCCCCCTACTCTGCCCCCTACCCCATCACCCCAGGAAGAGCACTAGCTTGGTTTAAACCCTTTAAATAATTTTAATTGTTATTATTGTACATTTTCTCTTGCTTTTTTGCTTCCGGATGCACCCGTGGCCAGCAGCCTGCTGTCATGTCCCCATGGCGGGGTAGCTCGTGGTTTTTCCTCAAGCAGGGTGAGGGGGAGGGAGCCTGGGGAGGGGGCAGGAAAATGCTGGAAAAAAATTGGTATGAGCCATGGAGCTGCAGTTTGGTGCTGGCTATGCCCGTGGTGCAGAGCAAGGAGACACACATGAGCATCCCCTCATGCCCCCGGGGACCAGGACCTCCACGGGCTCGGACCCCCTGCGCCTGTCCCCGATTCTCTCTGCCCTTTTATCCTTGTTAGGAATCATTAAGGAAAATGGTTGTTTTCCAGAGCTGGGGCTGGGGCCATCTGCTCTCCTGGCGCTGCCTAAATCCTCCTGTAACAAATTCATTGGGATTACGCTTCCCTCCCCTAATCCCAGCCCTTCCCCCTACGTGGGGGATTTAAAAGGATTAGAGCCCGGCTGATAATAAACTTTATTAAGGGGGAGGGGGGGGTGTCAATCCGATTTGGAGCCTTTTTCTTGGTATCTTCACTTTGCCCAGGTGGGAGGTGAGGGCTGGTGGGATGAGGATGGAGGGTGGCCAGCTCCGCTGCTGCCCCGGCTCTGGGAGCTCTGGCTCCTCCGGCCCTTCCTCCCTCACCTGCCCTCAAAATAAATCTTGCTCCATCTTTCCTTCTTCTTTGATGTCACCCCTCCACAGGACACAGGCCTGGCAGCCCTGTTGTGCCACGCCTGTCCCACTTGGCCTTGGCCATGTCCCTTAGCTGGGTCCTTGGTGGCCTCATCCCAGCATGGAGGGGGGCTGTGTCCCCCCAGCCTGGTGCTGGTCCTGCCCACCTCCGAGTGATGGATGGGGAAGGTCTCATCACTGCAGCCCTGCTGCCTCCTTCTCCTTGATTTCCCTGGGGGATTTATCCCCAACATCAATATCCCCCTGTGCACCCCCTCCTCACCAGCTGCTCCCCTGCCTGGGACCGAGGGCTTGCGCTGAGGGGCTGCCTGCTGTTACCCCCCAGCCCCAAAATATCTTGGGGGGGGGCTGTTGAAGCTGGGACAGGCTGGGGGGACGCAGGAGGTGGGTATATTGGGGGGATGCAGCAGGAGGGAACGGGGGATTAGGGCTGGGGAGGTGGGTGCTGGGGCAGGGGAAGAGGTGGGGGAGTCAGCAGGCAGCCACAGGCAGGACTGCCCAGATTAGCATCCCCAACGGGGCCTGGGAGCTAAAGCTGCCGACCATGCAGGAGAAAGAGTCCAGTAAATAGACTTTCCGTAATCCTGTTTGGTGCACTCCCAATCCTCCCCTCCCAGGTTCTCCTGGGCTGTGGCACTGGGGTGTCCCCACCCCAGCACCTGAGGAGCCCCACTGCAGGGCTCAGTGCTGCCCAGGGGAGTGTCCCCCACACTGTCCCCCCCTTGAGATGGTGAATTTGGGGCAGGACCTCACCAAACCCTAGCACAGCATCAAACTGTGCCACAGCCATGCTCTTGGGTAGGATGGGCTGCCCTGGGGGGACCCCACTCCAAGCCCCTCGATATGCTCTCCTGGATGGGGTTAGCGCCTCCCAGCACTGCCACGAGCCATGGGTGTCCCTGGGGCTAATTACCCAAATGGCCTCAGGCTGGCGAGAGGCAGCCGCTGTTCCCTAATACAATTTACCCTCAAGTGCAATTTAATTTTCCACGAGGCTGGTGGCCGCCCCCCCACACACCCCCAGCCACCCTCCCACCCCTTCAGCACTCCCTCCCTCCTGCTTTGCCCCTATTCTTTCCCTCCTTGGCGTGGGTAAGAGCCTTTCTCCACCGGCATCCTCCTTCCACTCACGCTTGGGCCATAAAATCACCAGGGGGTCGCTTAACATCAATTAATTCTCAATTACAATTAGTGACGCCCCATTCGGCAGCGCCTGCGAGGGGAGAGGCTTTCTCCAGCCCATGGTGAGTACCCGGGTCTCGCTGTGTTTGTCCTCGCTCCGAGCCACCTCTGGCAACGGAGGTGTATGTGGGATGGGGTCACGGGTAATTAAGAAGTGGGGGCTGCTGGTGGGCTGTGCACATGGGGTCTTGGGGTGCTGCTGCCCAAAGGGGAGGTGGCCCTATGCTGAAGGGTGGCTATGGCAGCTTTGGCCCCACAAGGATGTCCCCACCTCAGGCTGGGGGAGCTGGATTTATCACGCACAGAGACTCTGGGAGCTGGGCTGAGACCTGGCAAACTCGCTGCGTGGGTGGGGTGAAGCCCAGCTGTCAGCCGAGCTCCGGGCCCCTCCAAAGCCTGCTCAGGCTTTGCTGATGGAGGACACAGTGCTCACACCCTCCAGACATGGGTTTTCCTTACAAAAACCCTAATTCTGCCTCAAAACACCCCTGTTGCACCCGGGAACGATGCACCAACGTCCCCATCGGTGACACTCAGCCCTCGGTGTCCCCAGTTCCCGTGTGCCCGGGGCTGGGGGCACAGGAGGGGAGGCTGGGGCTGGGTCTCAGTGAAGGCTCTGGGGTTACACCCTTTTTTATTGTTAATTACCACTGGCAGGGAAGGTGTGGGAGCACCAGCCCCACTTGTCTGTGGGTTTTGCACCGTTGTGTCGCGCTGCTGGTGTCTGCACCGGGCTGCGGGGCCAGAGGGGCTCAGGTGATGTAGAGGAGGCAGTGGGGTGTCTGTGTGGGGCCAGAGCCCCCCCAAACTGCCCTGGAAATACAACCCTCTGAAAATGGTGACAGTCACTCTTTTGCAGGCTGGTCAGCACTGATCCTGAACCCTGATTTAGCTTTGGGAGGGGGAGAAAGCCTCGGGGGGGTGGGGTGGGATTTCACACCCGTCACATAGAAGCCCCTCCTCTTCAGGCACCACCAGGACCTGGCAGCATTTTGGGTGGCACAAAAGGGGTTTTCTGGGCCAGCAGCTTGTGCCCACCCCCATCACCCTCTCCTCCCTGCACTTCAGGGTACCAGAGCATGCTGAGGAAAACAAACCCAAAAGAGACCTAAAAACCCCTAAAAGAGACTAAAAAAAAAAACCCCAAAAGAGTCCAAACCCCACCAGATGGACAGAAGGAAGGATGGAGGGGAACAAAGCAATGCTGCAACTGTGGGGACAGGGTGAAGGCTCTACTGGGAAGGTGTGGTGAGCTGAGAGTGAGCAGAAGGAAGATGCTGGTGGGTTTTCTTTAGTCTGGTGGGTTTTGTTTTCCAGTGGGCCCTGGTGTTGGCATCTCCCCAGCAGCACGATGCTGTGCGACTCCCTTTGCCCCTTGGCCACTGCCATGAGTGATCCAGAGTGGGGCAGAGGGGGCTGGATCAATCTGGCAAAGCAGAAAAATGAATGAAAATTTAATTCCCTGAGGAGAAAGGGGTGGAGGGAGCTGTTAGCCCAGCTGAGAGATAAATCAGAGCGTGCTGGAGAGGGGGGACAGCGATGGCTCCCAGAATAACTAGGGAAATAGGCTGGAAATGCAAAGCGGTGGGACAGGAAGGACACGGGGCAGTGTCCCTCTGTCCACCTGCCCACACATCCAGCTAAACTTCTTCCATAAATCTGCCTTAGGGACCTGCCTTTCTGCATCCCCAGGCTGGGAGCCACACTGGCACTGCTGGCTGGCTGGGAGCCCCGTGGGGGGACAGTGGCCCCTGCCCCAAGGGGCTGCAGAGCGCAGGTGGCCGGGGGCAGCGGGGGTCTGCTTGTGCTTAATGCACTTAAGTGCTGGTGCTTGATTTAGGGGAGAAGGGGAGGGGAGGGGATGGGATTCACCTTCCTCACAGTGGGGAGCTGATTTCAGGGCTTGGTGGCCTGCAGGGTGGGTGGAAGGGCTCATTCCTATGATGAGCACACACAGGTCTCTGCCCAGTGATGTGAAATGAGCTGGCTGGGGTTTTGCTGGTAAAATGAAGTTTTGTGATTTAAAAAAGAAAAAAAAATCATTACATTGAAAAACTAACATTTTTTTCCTAAGGAATGATCAGGCTTAATACATTGGGCAGGTTTTACTACTTTTTTTTTAAAAAAAAACAACTTTTTTTTCAACTGCTGCCATCCTACCTGCCCATGTCCTGAAGGGTTAGTTCAGTTTTTTTTCAGGTGGGAAAAGCCTCTTCTGAGTTTGCATTTCAGCATGGTAAGAAAGGGCACAAACGATGCGGGGTGAGCATCCTTCCTCTCCTCCCAGTGCTGCCACGTGTGCCACCACCCGGAGGATTCACCCCATTGGGGCAGGCTCAGTGCTCCAAGCCCCAGTTAGTGGGGCAGAGCAGGACGTCACAGCACATTGGGGCCGTTTGGCATTGTTGTCCCCAAGCTGGTGACATGGTGAGCATCAGGAAGGGTGATGCTTGGGACACCCACCCTGGCTAACTTCGCTGCTTCCTCGCTCAGCCCTGTGCCACTGGGTCCCAGCACCTCTTGACACACTGGTTTTGCTCTGGTGCCACAGGCTGGGTTGCCCCAAGGTTTATCCTGGACAAAGCCCCATGGGGATCCTTCTCAAAGCTGCAATCATGCCGAGCCCTTCGCCCCAGGGCTTTGGCATCGCCACCCTTGTGCCGCAGCAGCTGATGGGCCATTGGGCTGGGCATGCTGCAGCACCACCGGGTTGGGTTGGCTCTGTCCGTGCCCAGAGGTGGAATGGGCACGGGGGAAAGATTGCTGCAGCCACTCCTGGTGCTGAGGCTGCCCAGGGGGTTACCAGCCATGGGGCAATAACTCATGTTGGGGAGGTGGCAAGGGGTTGGTGGTGTGCTGGTGTCTGATGGAGCCAGAAGGTGCCCATCCAGCTGAGCTCTCATTCCTGGTGGCAGAAGGGACAGAAGGGGGGACATGCATGGAGCAGGGGAAGGTCCCAGAGCCCCGACAGCAGAGACCGGGGCCTCTGCCTCCTTGCTCTCTCCCACCAATGGTACCATTGGACAGTGCTCGCTGGCACTGGACAGTGCCCCTGCTCACAGAATGACAGTCACAGAATGGTGGGGGTTGGAAGGGATCTCAGGAGATCACCCAGTCCAACCCCCCTGCCAAAGCAGCTTCCCTACACCAGGTTGCACAGGAAAGTGTTCAGGTGGGTTTGAACATCTCCAGAGATGGAGACTCCACAGCCTCTCTGGGCAGCCTGTCCCAGGGCTCTGGCACCCTCACAGGAAAGAAGTTTTTCCTCATGTTTAAGTGGAACCTCCTGTGCTCCAGCTTGTGCCTGTTGCCCCTTGTCCTCTTGCTGGCCACCACTGAAAAGAGTCTGACCTGAGGGTGTCATCCTCTTGACACCCACCCTTTAGATATTTATAAACATTGATCAGATCCCCTCTCAGTCTTCTCTTCTCCAGGCTGAACAGTCCCAGCTCTCTCAGCCTGTCCTCACACGGGAGATGCTCCAGGCCCCTCATCATCTTTGTGGCCTCCACTGGACTCTCTCCAGAAGATCCTTGTCCCTCTTGAACTGAGGAGCCCAGAACTGGACACAACACTCCAGATGTGGCCTCACCAGGGCAGAACAGAAGGGGAGCAGAACCTCCCTCGTCCTGCTGCCCACACTCTTCTGAATGCCCCCAGGAGACCATTGGCCTTCCTGGCCACACGTGCACACCGCTGGCTCATGGCCAGCTGCCCTTCCAGCACCATGTCGCGACAGCACTATGTCGCGACAGCGGCAGACGCTGGGGGCCGGGCCCGCTCCCGGTGCGGTCCGCAACAGCGGGGCGCCCCAGCCCCGCCCCTTCCCCGCAGACCCCGCCCTCTCACCACAAGCCCCGCCTCCTCCACCCCTAGGCCCCGCCCCCTCCTGCGCGGAGCGGGTGCTGATTGGCCGCAGGCGTCCCGCCCCGCCCACGCCCCCCTGCGGGCGGTGACGTCAGGCGCGCTCCCCGCAGGGTGAATGAATGGGAGGCGCGCGGCGCTGGCGGGCGCTGGCGGGCACCGGCACCGACACCGGCACCGCCCGCGGGACCCGGCGCTGCCTCCCGCCGCGGGGCTCGCCCGGCCCGGGCCGTGTCCCTCCCGCCCCTCCGCGCTCCCCGCCGCGCTCCCCTCCGCGCCCCCCGCCAATAGAACGATGCAAAGCTCCGCGCTCGCTGCCGAAGGGGCTGTCAAGGGGCTTCCCGAGATCCTCGGTGTGCCGGTGCAACGTAAGGACGCGTTTCTCTTCCCCCTCCTTCGCTCCTTGCCGCAAAGGCGGCCCCGGGCCGGCGGGGCAGGGCGGGCAGGGGCTGGGCAGCTGCTTCCCGCTCCCCTCCATGCGTGGGTTTATTTATTTATTTATTTATTTATCTATTTCCACCCCTTTATGTTTTTCCTTGTTAAGAGATGTAAAAATTAGTGCGGAAGGGAGAGCGGTGCCCCGGGGCTGGGGTTGAGCCGTACGGAGCGATGCAAGCCAGGCCCCGACGGGGAGGTCGGGGCGGCCGCGGCTCTGCGTGTGCAAATGCGTGTGCAAGCGTACGTGTGTGTGTGTGTCTGTGCGTGGTGTCCTGGTCCCCGCCCGCCCCCGCGCACCCCCGACCCGCAGTGCACAACCCCCCGTTTATATCGTTTATCGCAACAGGCAGCGCCTCACGAGCGACCGGCAGCGGTGGGAAGGGACCCACGGGCAGGCGGGTGTGTTACCGGGACGGTGAGCCCGGGCTCGGCTCCGCGCTGCCGTGGAGCGGTGCCGCCGTGTCTGCGTCTGTCCCCAAAATCCCCCCTATATCTATAGGGGCACGTATAGGCTCGGAGCGACAGGCAGCGAGTTGGTGTGAAAGGACAGGATAGCGCGTGCCGTGGGGGTGTCTATAAGCGCGTGGGGTGTGTGTGTGTGAGAGTACACACGGGGGTACAGACCCCACGGGGGTACGGACCCCTGCGTGTTTCCACGGGACGCTCACGGGTGTGAGCTATAGGGGCCGTCAACCTCACGGTTTCTATAGGATCGAGCCCTGCGCGGGGGGGAGCCCGTGGGCACGCGCACCCCTATGGATGTGGAGCCGGTGCGGGGGTGGCCGTATTCCCCCGGGTCCGTCACCGGCGCTGCTCGGGCGGGCGGCCGGCCCGGGCTGGAGCCGCGCGGGTATTGTTATTATTATTTTATTTATAATTATTTTATTTATTTATATTTTTATTTGTATTTTTATTATTTTATGTATTATTATTTTCTCTCCGCTTGCAAACGATTCCCGAGACCCGAGGCATCCCTGCGGGCCCAGACCGAGCGTGTGTGTGTGTGTGGGGGGAGCAGCCCTCCGAGGGGGAGCCAGGCGATGCTCTGCTCACCCCCCTCCCCGGGATACCCGGAAAGTTGAGGGGAGTGAGCCCCGGTGTCGGGGGGCGAGACCAGCCCGAGCCTCGGGAAAGCCCAGCAGGGCCAGGCCGCTGTACCGGGGGGGACGACACACGGCAGCATTTCGGGGGGCACACAGGGGTAGGGGGCTTTGCCCTCCCCCTGCCCTCGCCGCAGCCCCCCCAGAGCCTCCCCCGCCGCTCCGTGCCCCCAGCTCCCCCAGGGCAGCTGTAATTCGTTTTCCGTGGGTGTTTCCACGGGGAGTGAAGCCGGGAGGGAGCAAAGCTTTGGGTGGGGGTGCTGTCCCCGTTATCCCCCCTTCCTCTCCGGTTGCCTGGGGCGGGGGTGCAGACGGGCACGTTAAACCGCATTTCACCGCAGCAGAGACAGAAAAATCCGCGGCAGGAGGGTGCGGGGCTGGCGGGGGTTGTCCCACGGCCAAATCCTTACCCTTCCCACGCACCGAGTAACGCCGCCGGTCCCCAGCCGCAGGGTCACGGTTATTGTCCCAAAGCCCCGGTGTCTGGGGAGAAATCCGGTGCCCAAATCCCCCCGGAGCAGCAAACGACCCAGCAAAACTCCCTGGTCTGGCCCTTCTGGTGTCACCAAACCCTCCTGCTTGTGACATCGCCATTGGGTGCTGGCTGATGGGCAGCAGGAATTAGCAGGAAATAATCCAATGAGATCGTATTCTTGTATTCTTGTCTTCTTCTTCGTATTATTTTTCGTATTCTTGATATTGATATTATCCTTCTTATTATTCTTTATATTGATATTACCCTTTTTCTTATTCTTGATATTGATATTATTATTTTTCTTATAATTTTATGTTTTAAATAATTTTATTTTAAAAATAATTTTATTTTTCTTATAATTTTATTTTTTAAATAATTTTATTTTTCTTTAATTTTATTTTTCTTATAATTTTCTTTTCTTATTATTTTATTTTTCTTTCTTTATTTTTTTAAATGCAAAAATTACTAGCAGGAACTAAATCTGGGAAGATGGGCTGCTAAAAAAAGTTTCCATCGCTCTGGGATTCTTCTGGAGCCCTGCAGATTTCCTGGCCTTACAGTTTCGGGGCCTGATCCTGCACCGGTTACCGATGTGCAAAGCTCCCCGGGACAGGGAATTCAGCCCCTCTGCTTATACTAGGGTCACCCCCCTACAGCATGGGGTGATATGTCATCGTGTGTGCGATGAGAAGAGGTGACATTTTAATTTCTAATCACTATTAAATCACAGATTTTTCCTTTTTATTGAATTACCCCCTTATTTTAGCAATGACTGCGTCTTCCACCATTCACTTCAACAAGATTTAGGGGAGCTGAGGCTCCTCCGGGACAAACCTAGCTCCAGACAGGACTGATAAAATTCTATTTCCCAATATTATTGATGAATATTATTTTTTTGCAAATCTCACCGAAGGAAAAACTTCTGCCAAAGGCAGCGGGAACGGTGCCCGGGTGCCGCCAGGCTCTGCCCGGAGCTTTGCGCGGGGGGGGGATGTTGATTAATCGCCGCTGGGAAAGTCATTTAAACGCTGCGGAGAAATGAATTGGACGGGATTTTTAGTGGGGTTTTAATATTTTTACTTTTTCTTTTTTTTTTTCCATGTGAAGGAATGAGGTTTCTTCCACGCAGAAAGTCTTGGTGCTTTCCCCGGGGGTGGAGGGGGGTGTTTCGGGGTCCGCATTGCCGAGGCACCTTCCCCTCCGCGGGTGCGGATCCCTTCCCTTTCAAAAATAGAAATAAAAATAATAATAAATCCATGAAGAAGAGGGTGGTTTGCCAGCTGGGTGCCTGGCGCGGTGCGGGGAGACCCCCTCATCGCCTCCTCCCGCGGGTTTGGAGCTTTTTGGGGGGGATTTCGGAGAGATTTCTGAGGCCACCCAGCAGTTTGTCGCGTTTCTCTCGTTCTTTTCTTTCTTTTCCATCGGGGAGAGAGAGGGCTGGGAATGGGGAGATGGACCCGCCGCTCGTGGGTCAGGGTCACGGCGTGGGTTGTCCGTCCGTTCCCCGCCCTGCTCCGCGATCTGTCTGTCGGAGCATCTCATCACCCCCGGGCACAGCAGCCTCCTGCAGAGCACGAAACAGAGCGCGGGGGTTGCGTGGGAGATCTCCCTGTATGCACTGGGCAAACCAGTGGGCTGACTGGGACACCTCTTGGTACCCCTGCACCCCCCTCCTTTTGTTATTTTTATTATTATTATTATTATTTTAAATTTTCCTATTCTTATTATTCATTTTTTTAATATATTTTTACATTTTTTGTCTTTTTAATTATTTTTATTTTTATTCTTTTTATTTTTTATTATTTTTATTATTTTATTTTTTAATTCTTATTCGGTTTTATCTTACTCTTTTCTTTTTATTCTTTTTAGTCTTACCCTTTTTATTCTCTTTAGTCTTACTCTATCATTATTATTGCTTTATTCTTATTATTATTTATTGGTTTTATTTAGATTATTATTTTTTATTATTTTGATTATTCTTATTTTTTCTTCTTTCTTCTTCTTCTTGTTATTATTATTTGTTATGCCCAGGGCAAAACAGCCAAGCAGGTGCGAGTTCTGCACATCTCCATGTGCACACACAGACCTGCGTGTGTTTGGCTGCTGCCGTACCTCTCCAGGCAAATTGGAAGCAAAAAAAGGAAAAAAAAAAAAAAAAAAGTCCCTGTTGCTAAAATTTTGTTTTTTCTCTGGAAATTTGGAGGAAGGATATTGTGATATCTGCTGCAATTATTTGCTTGTTGAAATTAAGCTGCGTTGCTGCCGTTAGGAATGAGAAAGCTCCTGTATACACACATATATGTTTATATAAATAACCATTTATCTAGAAAACTTTATATAAATAACCATTTCTATAGAAAATGTTCATAAACATGACTAGATGTTTCTGAAATAAATGAGAACGATTTATTTTGCCATGCCACCGGCGGTGCCTCCTCTCGGGGCTGGTGCTGTGCTGTGTGCCACCGTCTGTGCCAGTGGTTTTCCAAAATCGGTTTTACAAATAAAACGTGGAAAATGTGGCTCATACCGACCTGCGACCGTGATGCTGCTCTCGGGGAGCCAAGCACCCAGGTGTTTTCAGAGCAAGGAGAAGAGGGACCTATGGAAGCTCTAGATACCTTTTTTATTTATCTTTTTAAATTTAATTTTTAATTTATTCTAGTGTTGTTAATGTGGCAGAAGCTGAAATGCCAGCGATAAATACGGTCTGAAAGGCTCTGGGACTGTGACTATTTAACCCTGTGAATTATAAAATAAGGTGCCTTCACGTGGGATACTTGACAGCACCCCAAAGTGTTCTGAAATAATGTTGTTTAAGGCTGTAACGATCCATTTTTCTGCTGTGCCCTCTTCCTCCTTTCCCCTCCTTCCTTTCTCTTCCCCTGCTCCTTTCTTTCCTCTTTTCACTCCCCTTTCATTCTTTTCCTCCCTTTTCCTCTTTGCCTCCCCTTTTCCTCCCTTTTTTTATTTAATTCATTTCCCTTTTGCTTTCTTTTCTTTTTCCTTTTTTGTTTTTTTTTACCCTTTTTTCTTTCCCCTCCTTTTTTCCCTTCCCCCTTTTTTCTTTTTTCCCTTCCCCCTTTTTTCTTTTTTCCCTTCCCCCTTTTTTCTTTTTTCCCTTCCCCCTTTTTTCTTTTTTCCCTTCCCCCTTTTTTCTTTTTTCCCTTCCCCCTTTTTTCTTTTTTCCCTTCCCCCTTTTTTCTTTTTTCCCTTCCCCCTTTTTTCTTTTTTCCCTTCCCCCTTTTTTTTTTTTTCCCTTCCCCCTTTTTTCTTTTTTCCCTTCCCCCTTTTTTCTTTTTTCCCTTCCCCCTTTTTTCTTTTTTCCCTTCCCCCTTTTTTCTTTTTTCCCTTCCCCCTTTTTTCTTTTTTCCCTTCCCCCTTTTTTCTTTTTTCCCTTCCCCCTTTTTTCTTTTTTCTTTTAAAATTTTTCCTCCTTTTTTTCCTTTCCCCCTCCATTCTCCTTTTTCCTTTTTTTTTTCTTTTTGCCTTTTTTCCTCCTTTTTTTCCATTTTCCCTCTCTTTTTTCTCCCCAATTCCCCTCTCCCTCTAGCCCCCAGACCAAGGTACCGGTGTTCCCCTCTCTCCCCGCTGCCGAGCCCCCCGGTCACACCCCCAGCCTGGGCAGGGCAGGTCCCAGAGCAGGTCCCGTGTGCGGGGGCCGGTTCCTCACCCCCCCCATCCCTTGTCCCTTGTCCCCTGTCCCCCATCCCCTGTCCCTTGTCCCTTGCAGCTTGAGCCGCTTGTTTTACCGCCAGGCAGTGCAGGAGCCCCCAGCTCAGCCCCTCGGGCTGGGGACAGCAGGGTCCTCCCTCAGCCCCCCCCCCCACCTAAAAATACAATAATAATCTCTCCCCCCTTGCCTGATATTTACTGTCGGGCTGGAGAGGGGGGCAGCGCTCTGGATCAACATCTCTCCTGCTCTTACACTGCAGCAACCGGCATAAAAAGGGGTTTTTTCTCGCCCCCCCAAAAATATCAATCTTCCTCCCTGTGTGGCCATGTTGTGCCTGGCTCTCACCGGGCCATTTCCTCCTGCACTTGCATAGAAACATCGAATCCCAGACTGGTTTGGGTGGGAAGGGACCTTAAAGCTCATCCAGTTCCATCCCCCCTGCCATCAGCAGGGACACCTTCCACTGTGATAGCCCTGCCCCTTTATCTGGAGCTATGGGCAGACCGTGGGGTAAATACCCAGATCTGTCCAGTATAGACAGACTTTGTCCTGGAGTCTGGGTGACTGGGTATAGCCTGACGTTAGGAAAACCCTCCTTCTCCAGGTGTCCTCCCCCAGTATGGGTGCTGTGAGGGGGAAACTGGGCAGGCTGGATCTGCTGTGTCCGCTCACCGCTGCTGTGGCCTCGCTACAGCCCCTGTTTTGTGGTGACAGGGGTCTGTAACACCCTGACTGGGGAGGAGAAAGTGGGCAGAAACCTGCTGTCTCCAACTCAGGGAAACAGCATCCAAAGGGGTGTTGGACCATGGGGATTGCAAAGCCACCCAGTGCCCTGCCTCTGCAGGGAGAGGGGCACTGGGCAGCTGCTGATGGGGCCAGCGTGGCCAGTGTGGGTGGCTCGTGGTCCTTGGGATGCAGCAGGAGCAGAGGGGAAGAGACATTTGCTCATATTGAAAAAGCTTCTGCAGTTTGGGTGGAGATAGTTGGTGTCCTGCACCCCTAGGTCATGGCTGGGACCCCATGAGTGAACCTCTGGGTCATAGCTGGGACCTTGTGAGTGAACCCCTGGGTCACAGCTGGGACTCAATGGGTGAACCCCTGGGTGACCCCAGCTGCCTGGCCCATGGGGGGGACAGAGGTGGCTGTGGGGGGAGCAACATGCCATGTCCCTGGTTGTGGGGTGCCATCCCAGAGGGAGAGAGGAACAGGCAGGGCAATGGGTACCAGAGAGCAGGACATGGCTTGAAAAATGGGATGCAGGAGGGATGAGCACCCTGTGTGTGATTGCACATGGAGGAGCTGGTGGGGCCATGGGCTTTGCTGTCCCACAGGGTTTTGGTGAAGGTTTGTTCAGGAAGATGTGCTGGGATGCTGGTAAGGCAAGGGGTGACAGCTCGTCACCCCACAAAGCACGTGCCAATGCGGGGCTTTGCCAGCCATGCGGGAGCTGCGCTGGCTGACGCTGCTCTTGTCTCCATCTCTCTCCCCCTCCACACCCAGAGATCCCCCAGTGCGCCGGGTGCAACCAGCACATCCTGGACAAGTTCATCCTGAAGGTCCTGGACCGGCACTGGCACAGCTCCTGCCTCAAGTGTGCCGATTGCCAGATGCAGCTGGCCGAGCGCTGCTTCTCCCGGGCCGGCAGCGTCTACTGCAAGGAGGACTTCTTCAAGTGAGTACCACTCACACAGTCACAGCGTGGTGGGGAAGGGATGGAAGGGACCTCAGGAGATATCCAGTCCAAACCCCCCCTGCCAAAGCAGGTTCCCTACACCAGGTTGCACAGGAAAGTGTCCAGGTGGGTTTGAACATCTCCAGAGATGGAGACTCCGCACCCTCTCTGGGCATCTTATTCCACATCCCCGGTGACACCCAGGGACACGGTCCCCCTGAAGGTGGCATCTCCTCCCTCATCACGAAGCAGACAAACACATACTCTATTTTTGAGTGTAATTTCTCCAAAAATCTTCATCGATCTTTCTTTTTCCATTGATGTGGAAATAAAGGAAACGTTCGTGCTGTAGAGCTGCCACAGGCTGGATGCTGTTTGTTGGGATTTCACCTTCTGAGAGCCCCGAATCTCCCTGATCCTCTCCTCCTTCCCCGGTGCTGGTTCGCAGCCCCAGCGTTCCGGCAGCGGCCCCGGCTCCGCTCGGAGCTAGAGGGCAGGAGAAACCCGCACAAGGCAGCGGCAACGCCGCCTGCTCCTGCCCCAGCCCCTCGCTGGCCTCGCCGAGGTTCACTCGTGCTGGTTCTCTCCCGCTGGTTCTCCCTTCATCTCTTCAACTTTTTGGATTTTTATTTTTTTTAAAAAATCCTTTTTTTTGCTCCCAGTCGTGCGAAAGCTTCACTTGATTTCATTGATGGCTGCCTCTGAGCTGGGTGATGCTCCAGCCTCGTTTTTTCCCCACTCCCGTGGGGCAGGACAACCCGTTTCATGTTCAAACCAGGTTTTTCAGGGGTGATGCTCTTGTTCCTGGCTGCTGGGGAAATGTAGGAGCTTTCCCAAGGGACGGCACAAGGAGTTGCTGCACCAAGATGCTGCTTTACCCCACCTGTGGGGAGAAGGGCTGGATCCTGCCCAGTGAACACCTTTTGGTGCCTGGGTGCAGGTGATGGGGTCCAGCCAAAAAGGACCTGTTGTAGCTCAAGGACCAGGGCCACCTCCCCACACCATCATCTCCTGCACATCTCCAGTCGCACCAGCTCTCTCCATTACCCTCCACCACCATCCGATCAGCTAAACCAACCCATGGTGATTACACCCTGCGCTAATCCCTGAGCAGGACTTTCCCTGCCTGCCCATCCCTGGCCTCTCAGGCCTCCACGTGTCCCCTCCCCACCAACCATCAGCCCCAAAGATGCAGCTTGAATTTCTCCTTCCCAGCTGGGGAGTGTGCGAGGGTCAAAGCAGCCGCTGCAGCCTGGGTAATAACACTTCACTTCTGATATTTTCCAGCCTATTAATCTCCAAGTCATTTAAATAGTCGCCCAAAAGGTGCGGGTAATCAATGTTAATTAGAGTTGAAAGATCAGTGACTTTCTTAGATGAGGTCCTGCCTGGATTATTTGGTGCCAATCAATAGCGTCTCGGCGCTCGCTCAGGCTCTCTCCTCACCTTTGTTTCAACCGCTCATTGATTTTGGGGAAGGGAACCTGCCGAGGACACGAGGATTTCAGGCCAACTTCACAGGCAGGTTTGCAACTCGGGAGCTGCTTCTGAGAAGACCACATTTTTTTTATTTTTATCTTTTTTTTTTCCCTCCCTTGAATGGCAGCTCTTGGCTCCCAGCCATGGGCAGCTCTGTCCTGGCTCTGGCCATCCCCAGGTGATGCAGGAACACCCCAGGATGGTGTGTGTGGGGGGTTGAAATGGCTTCGATTGCATTATGTGATGGGAGGATGGGTGGGCAGAGGGAGGATGGGGCTGCAGAGCATGCACTGGCTCAGCCTTGGGCACAGAGAAGCATTGTCTATCTATTCTATCCCCACCTTCCTCTATTCCCTCCATCTCCTATCCCATCCCTCTCCTCCCTCTACCCCTTCATCCCTCCCTCCACCTCCTATCCATTTCTCCCTCCATGCCTTCATCCCTCTCTCCATCATCCATCCTTCCATCACCTCCATCCCCTCATCTCTCTTCATTCCTTCATCCCTCCCTCCATCCCCTCATCCACCCCTCCCTTCCTCCATCACCTCCATCTCCTAGCTCATCCCTCCCCTCCCTCCACCTCTTCATCCCTCCCTCCATCTCCCATCCCTCCATCACCTCCATCCCCTCATCCCTCTCTTCATTCCTTCATCCCTCCCTCCATCTCCCATCCCCTCCCTCCCTCCATCCCTTCATCCCTCCCTCCTTCCATCTCCCATCCCTCCCCTCCCTCTCTCCCTCCCTCCCTCTCTCCCTCCCACCCTCCCTCCCAGCTGACTCCAGGATTGCTGAGCTCTCCCCAGCAGATGTCTGGGGACCCTCCTTTTAGGATGCAAGTCCAGAAAATGAGACAAAACAGGTTTTCCCTCCTCACCTGCTACTTCCCAACACCCCTGGGTGACACCTGTGTGACTCGGGGACAGTCTCAGGGACCCAGCTTTGGTGGCCGTGCCCCGGACTGTGTGAGGGCACGGGCAGCTGTGGGGCTCACGGGGTGGTTTTGTGTGACCAAGGGATGTTCAGCCCTCGGTGGGGGGACAGTGAGAGATGCCAGGGGGTACAGCCACCCTGAATGCCACCACCTGTCCCTGTAGCCATGGGGCTGGGGGCCAGGGGCTCGGGCTTTCCTGGGCTGCCCCCTGCGAAGGGATGGTGCTGGGCAAGGAGCAGGGGACAGAGCTTTGCTGCCTGGGGGACGGCTCTGTGGGGTCCCAGCACCCCAATGATGGGGTGTGTAGGGGTGCTGGGGGAGCAGGGGAGACCCAGCAGAGCCCCTGTGGTGCCAGTGGGAGGTGGGGATCTGCTCCATGTCAATCCCAAAGCTCCGGCATCTGCTGCTGGGAACACCAGTGGGATGCCCACTTATTTTTGACTTTCTCCTGTGCTCTCACCCCATGGCACGTGTCACCCTTGCACCGTTAGTTCAGTTTACACTGGGTGGTGTTATCCAGGTGGTGTTATCCAGGTGTTATCTAGCTGTTTTCCAGGTGTTATCCAGGTGTTAGCCTCCATGTCTGCACAGGGCAACCGCACCCACCCACAGCCCCGGCTGCACCCACAGAGGTGCACCCAGCTCATGGGTGCACCCTGAGCAATGGGCACCCCAGGGTCTCTGTAGCAGAGTGCCTGCGAGCTGCAGGGGCTGCTGGGCGAGATGTAGGCTCCTTGCACACTCCTTGCACCATTCTTACACACTCCTTGCATGCTCCTTTTGGGCTTGTTGCACCATTCTTGCACGCTCCTCTCATGCTGCTTCCATACTTCTCACGTGCTCCTCGCAGATTTCTTGCACACTCCTTTCACACTTCTTGTCCCATTCCTGCACACTTCTTCCACGTCTTGCACCATTCTTAGATGCTCCTTGCATGTTTCTTCCACACTTCTCACATGCTCCTGACACACTCCTTGCACGCTCCTTCCACATTTTTTGTCCCATTCTTGCATGTTTCTTGCAAAACACTCCTTGTGCACTTCTTGCACCATTCCTGCATGCTCCTTCCACACTTCTTGTCCCATTCTTGCACGCTCCTTGCACAGTCCTCACACCATTCCTGCGCCCTCCTTCCGTGCTTCTTGCTCCATTCTTGTAGGTTTCTTGCCTACTTCTCCCACACTTCCTGCACACTCCTTGCACGCTCCTTGCACGCTCCTTGCAGCCACGCTGGCCAGCTTGCTTGGGCCCACACCTACCCCAAGCTGGCCCACGCGACGCACCCGTCGTGCCGTCATTACCATGTAAGAGCCCCATCATTCTGCATTAATCTGGGATTCATCATGCTAGCGGGGCGGCGTAATTAATTTATTTGGTATTAATGTGGATGAAATATGTACTGTCCTTGCAGGGGAAAAGCAGGCAGCCTATAAGCATTAGTTAAAAGAACCATTAAAATCAAACCATCTTCAGCTCCATTAGGCCGGTCTCTCACGCTGAAGAAGATGAAGCCCCGCCGTGTGAAGTGTCACGCATAATTAGGTTGATTGCTGGTTTAAACTCTGCCCCGTCTCCTGGTCCCCACCCCATCTCCACCGAAGCCCACCTTGCTGAGGGGCTCAGGGTCTCTCCCTTCTCCTCGCAGGCGTTTTGGGACCAAATGCACGGCGTGCCAGCAGGGCATCCCCCCCACCCAGGTGGTCCGCAAAGCCCAGGACTTTGTCTACCACCTCCATTGCTTCGCCTGCATCATCTGCAGCCGGCAGCTGGCCACCGGCGATGAGTTCTACCTGATGGAGGACGGGAGGCTGGTCTGCAAGGAGGACTACGAGACCGCCAAGCAGAATGGTGGGCACCCCGAAAGGGCTGCGTGGTGGGATGTCACACCAAGGGGTGGCCGTGGGTCATGTCACCTGCGGGAAGGGGTCACTGCGGGCTCTGGGGCAGCTCGTTTTGGGGAGCTTTTCCCCAGTGGTGTGGGCTGGTGGTTTGAGGTTGGTCACACAGCTGCAGTCCAGACTGGTACCAGCTCCTTTGCTTGCAGATGACTCAGAGGCGGGCGCTAAGCGGCCCCGGACCACCATCACAGCCAAGCAGCTGGAGACGCTGAAGAACGCCTACAAAAACTCCCCCAAGCCCGCCCGGCACGTGCGGGAGCAGCTCTCCTCCGAAACAGGGCTTGACATGAGGGTGGTGCAGGTGAGGCCATGGGGGTGGCCATCTCCACCCTGCCCCTAGCCAAGGGGGAGACAGTGGTCCCATTGGGGTGCTGGGTGCTAGGTTTCAGGGGTGCCAGGGTGCGGGGGTGTTGGTTTGCAAGGGTGTGGGGTTGTAGGGGTGCCAGGCTTTAGGGATTGCGGGGGTGGCAGAGGTATTGGAGTGGTATGGGTGCCCAGGAGCTGGCATGCAGGGGTGCTGGGGTGCTTGGGTGCCCAGGGTGCCGGTGTGCCAGGGTGCCGGTGTGCCAGGGTGCAGGGGTGCTGGTATGTGGGGTTGCAGGGATGTTGGGTGGCAGGAGTGCAGGGAAGGTGGGATGTAGGGGTGCCAGGGTGCTGGTGTGCCAGGGTGCAGGGGTGCCAGGGTGCAGGGGTGCCAGGGTGCGGGTGTGCCAGGGTGCAGGGGTGCTGGTATGTGGGGTTGCAGGGATGTTGGGTGGCAGGAGTGCAGGGAAGGTGGGATGTAGGGGTGCCAGGGTGCAGGGGTGCCAGGGTGCAGGGGTGCCAGGGTGCAGGGGTGCCAGGGTGCGGGTGTGCCAGGGTGCAGGGGTGCTGGTATGTGGGGTTGCAGGGATGTTGGGTGGCAGGAGTGCAGGGAAGGTGGGATGTAGGGGTGCCAGGGTGCTGGCATGCAGGGTTGCAGGGGTGCTGGTGTTACAGGGGTGCGTGCCATCGATGTCCCCATTTCCTGCCCCAGGTGTGGTTCCAGAACCGCCGGGCCAAGGAGAAGCGACTGAAGAAGGACGCGGGGCGACATCGCTGGGGACAGTTTTACAAGAGCGTCAAGCGGAGCCGCGGGGGGGGCAAGCTGGAGAAGGAGAGCTCGGCCGAGGACTGCGGCGTCAGCGACAGCGAGCTCAGCTTCCGCGGTGAGCGGGGTGCTGGCGTGGGGTGTGTGGGGGGGCTGTGAGGGTCCTCCCTGTGCTGACTCCCAACCTCTGCTCTCCCTCCTCTCCCCGGCAGAAGACCAGATCCTCTCGGAGCTCGGCCACACCAACAGGGTTTACGGCACCGTGGGGGACGTGGCGGGCGGACAGTTGCTGAACGGCAGCTTCTCCATGGAGGGGACGGGACAGTCGTACCAGGACTTGCGGGACGGCAGTCCCTACGGCCTCCCCCAGTCTCCATCCTCCATCTCCTCCTTGCCGGCCCACCCACCCTTGCTCAACGGGCTGGACTATGCCATGGACGGCAACCTGGGGCTGGTGGCCCACGGGGCGCAGGGGGTGAGTCAGACGCTGCGGGCCATGGCCGGGGGGGGCCCCACCTCTGACATCTCGACGGGGAGCAGCGTCGGGTACCCAGACTTTCCCACCAGCCCGGCCTCCTGGCTGGATGACATGGATCACCCCCCTTTCTAAGCGCCGCTTGCCCCTCCGCCCCGGCTCCCCTCGCTCCTCCCCACCAGCCCGCAAACGCAGCACCGAGGGCACCTGCCGGCGATTGACCCTTCCAGGATTTCCCATGGGAATCGGCCCCGGGGGGCTGGAGGAGGGGGCGGGGGGATGCAGCACCAGCGATGGCCGGGGGTGGCCATGCCCGGGGTGGGGGGCACGGATGGATGTCTTTGGGTGTAAGCACAAGAGGGGTGTTGGCACACGGGACGCACGGGGAGGACCCCGGCACAGGGCTGGGGCACGGTGAGGTGCGGGTGAGGGTGCGGGCTGGCGGAAGGGAAGGACAATCAGGGATGGCAGAGCCCATCCCGGCGGCCGTGCCAGCCCCGCACCGCTCCTGCCCAGCACCGCTGCTATTTTTAAAAGTTATTTTTCGATGAGGTGTTGCAAAGTGACTTGATGCTGCCTGGAGCCTCCGCAGAAAGCAAAGTCTGTATTGTAGAGGGGTTTATTTTAGTGAGGCCGGGGGCCTGTCCATCGCCTGTGCCCAGGGTGGTGCTGCCTGCTCCGGGCACGGTGGGACTGGAGCTGTCACACGGTGGCTCTCGGGTGGTGATTTATCCCTGGCTGGGCAAGAGTGCTTCTAGCACATCACTGCGGGTTTTACCTTGGACGTGTGGTGGGGAGCAATTAAAAAAGCAGAAACCAAGAAGATGCCCAACGGCCAAGCTGGCCGTGATGCTGGGGGCTGCTGTGTTCAAGAAGGTGCTGGGGAGAGGTGGGGAATGTTTGCTCTGAGAGTGTTGCAAAAAATTCCCCCAAATCAAGGGGAAAAAGGGCATTTCATCAGCTGCTGGGGACCGGAGGGGACAATGGGTGAGACCCCTGGTATTTGCCACCGGCCTCCTCCGCTGCCATGGTGCCAATGGGATGGACGATGGGTGCAGGCAGCTGGGGAGGACCTGAGTGGTTTTGGCACATGCCCTGAGCCCCCTGGGCTCTGCTCCTGGCCTGGCCCACCCAGCACCAGCCCCTTTCTCAAACCCCACATCCCTGGGCTTGTGATAGCCACCTGCCCATCTGCCCCAGCACAGCACCCACCCCAACCTGGATCAAATCCAGCTCCACGCTCGTTGCCTGGCTCTGTCCCAACCCCATGGGAACACCCCAGCTGGGTTGGGGCAGAGCAGGGTCCCCACTGTCCCCCCTGACCCTGGGGTGATGCTGATGATCCCAGGCTGCCCTTCAGGGAGGGCTGGTGCTGGATCCAGTTTGCTGGCTGGTGCCAGAGGCTGTGGGGGCTCTGAAAGCAAAGGGGAGAAAAAATAGAAGTGAAAAAAAAAATGCCATGCAAGAAAGCACATCACTGGTATGTCCTTGTCCCTCCTTGCCCTGGCTGGGTGTGCTGGTGCTGCAGGAATTGCCCCAGCACCCACGTGCAACCTTCTTACCCCCGCCTTGGGTGCTGCTTCGTGCCAAGCCCCGGCCTCGCCAGGCACTGCGGGCGGCTGCTGGGAAGGGGGACACGGGTGAGCTATGTCCATGGCTCTCCATCCCCCTTCCACAAGGCCAAACTCCCCCTCCCTTTGCTCTGTAAATTTTGTACAGTTCCAGAAAGTAAGTCTTGTTTCCTGGGAGAAAAAAAACACAAAAACAAAGAAAAAAAAACCCCAACAAAAATAATAATAAAAAAATTTAAAAGAATAAAACTTTATTTATTGCCATGACTTTGGGGAGAAATGACCCACCTAAACGTCCTTGAATTCGGGCCCAGGGCGTTGCTTTTGTAGCCTGCCTCCTGTGCGTTGGCATGAGATGTGTATGGTGACCTTCTCCTCGAGGGAAAAGCGATGTCAAATAAACTCGGGATGCTCTTTAGCAACTGCTGGCTTTGGGATTTTCTTCCTCAATGCTCCAAAACTGTTGGCTTTTTGGGGTTGGGATCTTAAATGGGGTCTTGTTTTGATGGAGGAGCCAACATCCTTGGATGGGACAAGCGATGCTGGTTGTTGGAGAGGTGGGTTGGGGGTGGGCATCCCCATCCTGGCCATGTGGCACCTCAAGATACCTCCAGCCTTCCTGCCATCCCATAGTGATGGTGGTGGACGCCCATCTACACCACCGCAGCACTCATCAGGCACAGGTGAGATGGAAAAGCCACACCAGGACTGGTCCAACCCCCTTCATGGGCACCTGTGTGTTGACTTTCCATCTTTTAATCATTTTAACATTTAATGCTTCTCAATTAAAGTGATTTCCTGGAGTAGATGCCAAGCTTAGGGCGAATGCACATTAACCACTTTCTGTAGCAGTAGTTAAAGGCACCGAGGGGATTTAAACAGCAATCCGCGAGGCTGCTGGGGGAAGGTTTGGCCGAATAAAGCAGATTATAAACAATAATATATGTCTTTCTCTTTTTATTTTTTTTTTCCCCCCGTTTCCCTGTTTTTTTTTTCTTTTTTGGAAAAGCTCCAACCTCACAAACAGACCTAAAGTGCTATAAACATCTCCAGCCCCTCAGTGTGCTCTCTGAAAGCACCAGCATCGCCGTTACTGCTTTTCAGCCCTGCTTTAAGAGATATTTTATTACCCAGCGTGTCCATCAAACCCATGGCTGTGCATTATGGTACCACACACAGGTGGCCTTGCTTGTCCCTAACCTTAATGCCACCATGTCCCCAGCAGAACAGCTCCATGCAGAGCAACCTCAGCATTGGGATTGGCACTTTGGCCAGGTCCCCTCGGCAGGGTGAAGGAGAGCAGAAGCCACTGCAGGTCCTTGCCCAAGGGTCAGGGGGTTGTCACATCGCTGCCATCAAATAAGCAGCGTCCCACAGGAACCCTGAATGTTGCACGCTGGAATGTGGACTAAAGCATCAATGTTTATAAGCAGCAGCTCGCTCCGTGCCACCAAGGAGACACCTCTCTGTACCCAAGCTCCCTGCCTGCCCGCTGCCAGCTTGGTTCACCAGCCCCTTGTCACAACTGGGCAGCAAAAGTGTCCCCCAGGACAGAGGCTGGTGCACGTGTGGTGACCGTGAACATGCACAGGATGATGGGTTTTATTTCACTGCCCATGCTGCAGCCAGGAAGGCAGTTTCTTTGGGACATTCATAGGGAGCAGGCTTAGAGCTCAAGACTACTGACCAGAAAAAGCCCTGAAAGTGGTTTTTTTTTGTTTGGTTGTTTGGGGTTTTTTTTATTCCCCCCCCTCAAAAGCAGAGACCACCACCGCAGCTCCCCAGCCCACCAGACCCCTCCAATATAAATGGAAGCTAAGTTGACGTGGTCAGTACGAGGGCCTGCACACCCATTCACTTGGCCAAAGCCACTCTGTCCCCCACCACCCAGCCTGCCCGGTGGCCCGTGCACATGAGCCACGCTGTGGAGCTGCTCGGGCTGCTGGCAGCGTTCAAGCACCTCATCAGCCTTCGTAAGAGCTGGCAGGAGCCGGCAGCCGCTGCGAGGGGCCAAAGCCCACGCGGGTCTCCTGCCCAGCCAGTCCCTGGCGGAGGGAACGTTCCCACTGATTTTCCTGAGGCTGGATGAGCTGCAGAAAGGACTCGATGGCACGGAGCTTCTCATCACAGCGATGGAGGTTCCCCATGCTCCTTCCAGGCTGTAAATCTCCTGGTCCAGGGAACAGCAAGCGGCACAGCAACACCCCACAGGGCAGCCACAGCCTCCTCAGGGTCGAGAGCACAAGTTCCACAAGTGTGCTGAGTTCCCGGCTGAGGGAACTGGGGTTGTGGAGCCTGGAGAAAAGGAGGCTGAGGGGAGACCTTCTGGCTCTGTCCAGCTCCCCGAAAGGAGGGTGGAGAGAGGTGGGGGTGGGTCTGTTCAACCAAGGAACAAGGGACAGGACAAGAGGAAATGGCCTCAAGCTGCACCAAGGGCAGTTGAGATTGGATGTAAGGAAGAATTTATTTGCTGAAAGGGTTCTGGGGCATTGGAAGGGGTTGCCCAGGGCAGTGGTGGAGTCCCCATCCCTGGAGGGACTGAAGAGTCGTGTAGACACAGTGCTGAGGGACATGGGTTAGTCAGGGACTTGTCAGTGTGAGGTTAATGATGGGACTTGATGATCTTGAAGGTCTTCTCCAACCAAAACCATTCTATGATTCTATGACTCCTCTTGCTGTGTACACTTGCCCCAGGTGTAGCAGGGACAACACAGCAGCTTCCCTCCCAGCCAGGAGTCAGCCCAAAGCACAAACCCATCCCCACGGCTCCCCAGGACCATGGCCAACCCACTAGCACAGCCCAGTGGGGACACTGATGAGGATGCAGCAAGCCCCACACCCATCCCACCTCACTCTGGCACCTGAGGTATTGTGACAAATTTCCCACTTTTCTGGGTATTTGGCCAACTGTCAGGACCATGAAGTGTCCAAGACAGGCCCACAGGGGTGACAAGGTTATGTCTGTGCCCAGCTCTCACAAAACCCCAGCTCTGAATGAACCACCCCAGGGACTGACACACACCTGGAGGACCTGGAGCTGCTGATGGAGGTGGGGTTTTAATGCCATGTAATTCAGCAAAACTCCTGTGTGATGTGGTGAAGTCCTCTCAGTTTGGAGAGGTTAGGTAGCCATCAAGCACTTGTCCTAAGTACATTAGGTAAGAACTAGAGGGATGGACAGACAGCTGTCTGACCCCACTGGCTTTTGTAGCCCTCTCTTCCCAGAACGAGAGCATGAGCAGAGCTTCCAAGGGCTAGGACAGCTGGGTGCTGCCTCCCATCTGGGTGCTGCCTCCCATCCTTCATGCTCCCAAGGAATCAAGTCACTGCCTGCAGGACAAACATGCAGAGGCTCCATCCCAACACTGTGCTTTGCTTTTATTTAGGATATTTCATTTGGACCCAGGGGAAAAGAAAAATATAAACCAAAACTCAACCCGAACGAGAGAGCTGAGGATCTCACCCGGCCCAGCAGCCCTCCTCTCCCCACGGAGGAGCCGACCAGTCAGCACAGGCTGCTCTGGCGAGACATCCAACGCTCTACTTGTGTTTAATACATTAAAACAATACTCAGGGCCTTCTCCAAGCCCTGTACCCCTCCCTTGCTCCCTCCCCCCCCGCATACTGATCAGTGTCACAGCATGCATAACCCTGATCCCCATCCTGCCCGGGATACGCGCTCGCTGGCCAGCCCTCCTGCTGGAGAGCCCACCCAGACCCTGTGCTCTAAAAGCTCCCCTTGGGACCCCCCAGGCGTTCGGAGGGCGGCGGGGGAAGAGAAGGGGCGTTATTGCGGGGCGTCTCTGTCCTCCCCGCCGCGCGGCACCGCGGTTTAGGTGTGGCCAGCGCTGTGCTGCCGCAGAGCCCAAGTGATGGCTTTACAGTCTGTCACCTCCTCCGGCAAGCAGCCCTCCCGGTCCCGCAGAGTGGGGTCAGCTCCTGACTTCAACAACAGCTCCACGATGTCCAAAAACTCACAGGTGGCAGCTGGAGGGAGAAAGGGAAGGGTTAGTCTGGGCATCCTGACCCGAGGAGGAGGTGATGGGCACTTCTGGAGCAGCTCTGGAGCTGGCGACGTCCCATGCATGTCCCAGAGGCAGGAAATGCTGTCTCAGCACCTGGCCAGGAGGAGCAGATCATTTCTCAGGGCAGTGTTTGGTAGTCAATGTATTACTTGCCTTTGGATTTAAAAGTGCAAAAGAAAGAGCAAAGACAGAGCGAGAGCAATGAAAAGCCAGCAGTCCTGAGGGGTGTTACACGGCCCCAGAGCCCTCAGCCCAGCACAGCGCTGAATTTATAATGTATTTATAATTTCTAACACATTTATAAGCCCCTGCCCCTCACCTGCCTCCTGAACCTGCCAGGGCCCCACAGGCAGCACGTCCCAGGCAGGACACTGTCAGTACTGCCTCGCTCCCAGCTTTTATCTGTCATTTCTCCTTGAGGAAAATTCAGGTGGTTTTTAGCTGCTGCCTGGCTTTTCCCTGTGCACCAGCTCCTGGGGCACATGCCTGTGCCCAAAGGGCAAAACCAGTGTTAACTTCTAATACATCTCTACCAGCAAATATTTTTTCAACCCCAATTTACTCTGCCAAGACAGAATCAAGTTTGATCTGAACTCTTCCCTGTCCTGAGGACAGCTTGGTGGCTTTCAGCTCCCTTTCCAGCCTTCCCCAAGGATGTTGAAAAAAAATAATAAAAAAATCACTAAGGAAAATCAGGAAAACTCTTAACACTGGAGTCTGACCTGGCTGAAACCAGCCTAAGTCCCAGTCCCTGGATTTCCCCTCAAGCCCTGTGCAACGCAGAGCCTAGTGAAGCTGAGAACTGTCTGACCTGCCTTACGAGATGACAAAGCCAGCAGCTTCCCCTGGCATCGCTAGTGATTGATTTTAACTATATTTCAGGCACTTTTACAATGTAACCAACTCTTTTTTGGCCGTTAAATGTGGTGATTAGAGTGTCTTTTGCATTACTCTGCAGTTTTCCACTGACCCAAAGGGACAAGCGGCACTGTTTAATTAAAATAAATTCGACATGTGATTTGAGCTTATGCTAAAAAAGACAAAAAAAGGAGAAAAAAAAAATAAGGGGGAAGGAGTTGATGAGGAAGCAGGTGAGGTGTGGGTGAGGCTGAGCTGAAGGGCTGGGGTGCATGTCCCAGGGTGATGGTACAGCAGATTCCAGGGGTGCAGCAGCAGCAGCAGCTCCTGGGGATGGGGAGCTGGTCCCTACACGGGGAAAGGTGGCTTCTTCATGCGGTGCTGCCGGCAGGCACAGCCGTGTCCCCGAGTGGGCCGGGGCGTCCCCGGGGATGAGCACAGCTGCTGGATTTATCGCACCCTGGGACCCTCGATTTGTCAAGGGCTGGAACGGCGGCCCTGACACTGCCACGGGTGGAGATGAATTTCCATTCAGCGCAGTTCGCCTTCCGACTCCATTAATCCTCAGGGTTCAGATGATGAATTTCTTTTCTTTTTTTTTTTTTTTTTTTCTTTTTTTAATTTTTATTATTTATTTTCCCTCCAGCATCTCCTCCCACTGCCCTGCCACGGCACAGAAAGAGCCGAACAGATGGTGCTTTGCAGGGAAGCGGGAGCGCCCATGAGGATACAGAGCCTGCCCACTCCACGGCCACGTGGACACAAGTGCTCGGAGAAGCCTTGATTTCCTCTGGGAGAGGCAGTGGCAATGATTTTAGTGTTCCCAGCGGGTGGGTGGATGGATGGATGGATGGATGGATGGATGGATGGATGGATGGAGAGGAGCTGAAGACTAACAGGCCATTTAGCAGGGAGACCAGGCTCGTAGTGATCAACACGGCACCGACTGTGGCCGTGGTGTCGGGAGGAGAGCGGGTCCGGAGGTGGATCCCACCGGGGAGCCGGTGGCCTCAGAGCGCGCTGCCGGCTGGCCTCCACTTAACCTCCGATTAAACCCGGGGTCGGCGCCGATCGGAAGGAGGCAGGATTTATAACCCACCGCAGGATGCAGTGTGACACCGGCTGTAATCAGGAGAGCTGTCACCACAAGGACAGCTGTCAGGCCACCGGCTCGTAAAAAGGGATGGAGACACCCCTAAAAGCAGTGGCTGGCTGGCTGGCCTTGCTCACGGGATTTAACCCTTCCCTGAACAGCCTCTAAACAACGTCAGAGACAGTTTTCAGACGAGCTCTCATGCAATTAACAGCGTGGTTATGAAGTCTCACCGAGATGGTATCGGGAGATTTTCAGTGAGTTCCATTTTCAGGCCAATAGCCATTTGAATCAAAACCATTCACTCATTTAACAAGCTGTTTTCAAGATCGGGGTGATTTATGACCAGATCAGTTAAGTAAAGGAATGGGGACAGGCTGGGTGCAGGGATGGCCAGGCAGGGACATCCAGGCACCCGTGGGTACACTGGGACCTGTGTGCCGGTGACCCAGAGAGGCTTCCCCAAAGATGACATGCAGGGATAATACCCAAGGGGAAGTAAAAATTTTAACACTGAAAACATTCAGGAAAAAAACCTGGTAAATTGTCATTACTGAAACATCTGAGCTGGGTGGATCAGAGAAACCATTTCTGAAATAATGTTAATTAAATCAGTTATGTTTGTTTGTTTAAGAACTGGCTTCAGCCAGAAGGATCCACCCACAAACAATTCACACTGAGGTGATGCATCCACCCTCTATTTCACAGAGTGAACTTGCTTGAAGCAAGTTCTCTTGGAGAACTTAAACACATGGTCTGCTTTTGCACAACCTACTATAATCCTCTGTGTACCCCTCTGCAGGACGACATCCGTGATGGAGCTGGGAGCAGGGGAGAGCATCTCCCCAGGAGGCAGAAAGCCCAAAATGTGGAATGAGCTGGGCAGAGAAAGAGGCAACGTGGCACTGAGTGCTGTTGTTCTGTGGACACTGCAGCACTAAGCAACAGACAGAACGATAAGAATTCTAAAAAATAAAGTATCCTACAGGAAAGATCACATGGGGAGATATCAGACATCGTTGTAATGACAGTCTTGGTTCAGGGGCCCTGGAATCTGGTAGTTTAGATCCAGATCCAAATGCTGTGCCTTGGACTAATGGTCTGGCAAGGCAATTTTGCCAGCCTGCTAATGTCCTTGTGGAGAGATTGTAAGAGAGCAAAAGACACAAACACTTCAGAATGACAAGTATGTGCTTAATTACACAGTGACAGGCATTGAGAGAGAGGATAAAATAATAACTGGGCATGTCTTAATTTTGGAAAAAACTATGATACAGATTAAATGGATACTTTTTTCCTATTCCCTGCACACCAGCACCACATGTGTCACTTTAGTCTTTTTTCATTTGCAGATGGAACAATCTTTCAATTAAACACTGCTATAAAATTGTGTATCTAATTAGCATGTAATTGCAGGAGGGACACACACTGTAACTTTGTTCTGCTGATTTTGGTAGTAGAGAAGCTGCTGCTCTCTCAGCTGCAGTCAAACAGGTTTGTCACCAGGACATGTGGAGGTGAAGGCCATCTTCCTCATCCCCTTCTCACCTGTGTAACCTGTTAAAGCCACCACAGACCCTCCTCTCATCCCTGCAATGGCAAAGGGACAGCATCCCCCAACCAGAGCCACTCCTGGGTCTGGAGACAGCACAACCCCATCCTGGAGACACACAGGAAAAACTCTGCAGGAAGTGCATCATTAATTGGGGGAAAAAGAAGGCTTTCAGGTGACATCTGCAGAGGAGAATGAAGGGAGGACAGCAGTCTTCCTCGCCGCTTCTCCCAGGGCTCCTATCTGCACCACGCTGGGATTTGCCGGTGGAAGTAGCCACTGGTTAATCAAATCCAGCCTTCCTGCTCATATTTCTGCTGGAATTTGCTTTCTGTCCATAGACCATTTACTCCAGCTGCAAATCCATCTTGTTAAGAAGGAACAACCAAGCTGAAAGGCAGCTTACCGTAATGGAGTGCAGTCTGGCCTTCCCCGTCCTGCAAAAAAAAAAGAGAGGGAGAGTTGATTTTAGAGGTGTAGGTAACACTGGGGGGATGCAAGTCAATCCCAGTTTTAAATAAACAAACTGAATCACAGCAATATTTTAATTGACTAGATGAAAAGCCCAGGACACCCAGCTACCTGGCAGTTAGGCTTTGAATCATCATCCACCATCAATCCATATTGATGGATAATCAATATCTATCCACCCATAAGAGTGCGTGGATCACGTCATGACATGAGTATAATTCAGTTCATAGCGTTATCACTTCCAGCCCATAAAAATGAAGGATATCAGTCCTATGGCCTTACTTTGGGACCTTCACTAATCCATGTGCTTTAGCCTAAGATGCTTCTGTGCAAGCTCAGCCTTGGCCAGCCCCTCGAGAGAAGGATAAAGCTCTGGGAAGCTGGCACAGCTCGGTGCACTGCACTCTTCAGCTCAAGGGAGCACACAGGGTTAAAACAACCCAACTGAATAAATCTTAGCTCCTTGCTCTTCAGAATTCAGGTTTGGACAAAGGTGGACCCAAAGCCCAAGTAATTTTTGTCGGTGCAGGAGGAGGCTGTGCACAATGCCCAGTTGCTGGACTCATCCGTGGGAAACACCTGCGGCACGAGGGCAAAGCAAAGGGCGTGATTTGGAGATGTTGGCACGCAGCTCCCTCTTTGAGCTAACTCATCCACCACTGCATCAGCTGCAAGGGTTTGGGAATCACATCTCCTTCCCAGACTGGGGAAGCACGGGCAGGGCTTTCCCGACAAGTGGTCAGTGCTCACGTGGCACATCCAGCAGCGCAAAGCCAGGCACCGCGCCGTGCCGCAGCCTCGTCCTGCCACAAGAACAGGTGAAATAACAGAAGGACAGAATTACTGGCCTCTCTGCTTTCACTGCCCCGCCAGGATTAGCCTCTAATTCAGTTCTTTGCCTCCTTAATATATCTGCATCTCTTTATGGAGACTTACGTTTTTAATTACCATCATCTTTGGGATTAAGGTGCAAATTCTACAGCCTGCCAGGGATTCTGGAGCAGGCGAAGGGGAAAAGAAGAACAGGAAAACAGGCAGAAATCCCACCCTTTGACGTTGGGGGAATTCTGGCTTCCCAGCCTGTTATTCTGTTTGATATTAACCCCGTTCAGCCAAGGAACTAGGAAGGACTGAAGTGTTTTTCAGGGTGGAAGGTGCCATGCTTTGCTCTGGGACATCGCACCAACACGACAACCACAGGAGTAGCGGGGACAAAAGAGAAAAGCCAGATGTAATGGGCATTTTCCAAGCAAAAGGTAGGGGGTGAGATTTTTCCCTCCACATGCTGCTATATCCCATTCATGGCACTCAGGAGGTGCCTCATTTCAGGAGTCTGTCATGAGAAGACCCCGCAAACCAAACAAGGGAAGGAATCAAGGGCGGCATCCATTGATTATTCCACACTAATCAGGTAACTGATCCGAGCCAGAGCCCCGGAGCAGTTCTTAAGCACATGTCGGCTCGGAGGGGTGACAGAGCCAGCACTGACTTCAGCAAAACAGGGAGCAGGGCTGGGGAAGGAGAGGCGGGAGCGCTACGAATGAGTTATTGGCAAGGCAGGCTTTGAAACGTCCGGGCTGTGTGTGCTGGGGGATGGGAACACAGCTCCCCTCCGCACCGCCGCCTTCAAAATCACAGCCAACAAAACCCGCAGGTGAATGGGACTGGAGATGTGCAGCAGAAATCCCTTTGCCATGGGAATGCTTTGTGGAAAAACACCTTATAAAATACATAGGACTGCTCCAGGAATACTACAACCATCCCTACAATACTACAACCAACACTACAACTCCTCTTCCAAAGTCCTGCGTAAGGCACCGCCGCTTCAGCAGCAGCCTTTGGGCTAACGAGGTTTTTTATTTCTCTTAAAAGTATTTTCTGGCATTTATTGGGCTAAGAAGAGAGCACAAGTCCTGGCATACAAAATGTGTCTCTTTAATCCCAGTGTGGTTTTTAAAAAGAACTATTAATCCAATGTTATGCAAACACTGTTTACACTTTATTTACGCTGTGGATTTTTTTCCCCCCCTTTGAGCCTGACGGCTGGCCAAATGCTATTTGTTATACCCCTCAGATGCTATGCTATTCGCTTGTATTTTCTCTGTGACAAATTTTAATCCAGGTAAATGGAAAAAGCTCTAGTGTGGCCACTCACTAAGGGCCTTGAAATGCCCTCTGGAGGCTGCTGATCTCAATCCCTCTTTGATTTGGCTTTTCAGAGCACCGTGGCTAATGGGAGCCCAGCGTGCCCGGCTGCTCTGCGCACAGCGCTTGGCTCCAGGTATGGCCTCGCTGTACAAAATGGTCACACCTGGAAACTAATCAAAGAGGGGCCGTGAAAATGAGGATTACAGATCCCATGGTGGAGATTACGTGAGATGAATATTGCCTACCAGGTGCTGGAAGTGTTTATTTTACAATGAAACAAGACACTTGGAAGTGGTCTCGAGATGAATTGTAGCTGCCCTGGATGCAAGGGATATTTCCTGATGTGTGACAGAAAGCAGCAGTTTCTGGAGCATCCTAGGCAAGGTGTGGTGTGTCCTTCTGCCAGGACGTGCCTCTGCTGGGATAAATGACCCCAGATGGCGAGTGGACAGGGACAGCCTGCCACAGCCTCTGTCCTCACCTGGCTGTACCTTGCCCAGGGCACCTGCAAGTGTCACTGCCCAGCCCGGGATCGCTGGCACCAGCCGGGAGCGGGGCATCCTGTGGGGCTGGGAGGAACACAGAGATGCTGCTGGTGGTCAGATGGACCATTTTGCTCATCTGACTCGCAAGCAGGGGCAGCTAATTTTTCTCCATTGAAGCCCATCAGGATACTTGTTGTTTTATTTTATACAAAGCACCGAGTTGCAGGGTAATGTTTGTCATGATTGCTTACTTCTTCTCTCTCCAATTTAGCTTTACAGATTACAGCAGTGTAAATCACCCAGAGTTGTAAGTACAGGACGACTCAGAGTCTATTGATACACACTGAAAACAACCATTTGATAAATCTGTGATGTAAAAGCCTGAACACCATAACCAGTTATTTCCAAACTGTGCCTATGAAAAGCTAGGTAATTACGGTGTGTTATCATTTCTGTGCTAAGGCACATTAAAAGAAACTAGAGAGGGTTTTTTTCCCCCCAGTTTGAGCTTCTGTAATACGACAGGAGTACAAAGAGAAAGTGTTGAGAAGGGGAGCTGATGTTGGGGAGTGCAGAGCAAGAGATGGGCAGCTCCAGGGCTAACAGTGAGCTCTGTTCTATGCCAGGATGCCTCTGAGAAATGCCCTTTCCTCACCATGCTTCAGCTGGAATAATGTCAATGTGACAGGTGAAAAAGGAGGCAGTCAGTGCTCTCATTCAGTGAACTTCAACACAAAAAGGGGGGAAAAGGCCAGGCTCAAAGCAGTAATATGTAGGGTTTCGTAGAGCCCTCTTTTCAGCTTGCAAGGCACTGGCAGGTACCTGTCCCAGAGCCCTTCTAGCAATACCCTGTCTATCAAAAGGAGGAGCTCGTGGAAATGGCAGAACACATACAGGCAGCCAGAAGATGACCAGAAAGGAAGGAAAGACCATTACACACTCAAACGTGAGAGCACTCAGTCCCGCACACACGAGTTACCGACCAACAACAGATCGATTCCAAGCTTTCCTCCTGCCTCCTAACGCTGTGTGCCAACCCTGGTGCCCTTTACAGCCTCCTGGCACATCTGGCCACAGCAGGATGACAGCCAAGCTGCACAGTTTTCAAAGGAAACAAGAAGAGCATTTCCAGATACTTCCAAACTAAAACCAAATGTCCACATCTCCCAAACCCATCAAAACAAAGATGCTACAAAATCACCGGAACCTCCTACGTCCATGGTCTGTGACAGATGTCACTCAATGAAAATCCAACTACCGGTGGGTAACTTATTGGATAACAGGATTTTGTTCTGCTCCTGAGAAATTTAAGCAAGAGGAACGAGAGAAGATGGACCGAGCGCAGATGGACCAACTGTCTTATCCGTTAAGTGGTACTATGGCTACTGCACGCCACTTTTGTCTTATAAGTGATGGGATTATATCCCTGCTGCCCTCCCATGTTTGTTCCTTGGGAATTTCTGTACCCTGATTAACCCAACACAAAGTTTCTGGACTGAGGGGGCAGAGACATGGAAACGGCCTGGCTGAGCCCTGCTGAGATGCTGCATGCGCTATAAAACACGGTTCCTGCTGCCCCACCATGGCAAGCAGAGCCTGACGCGCCAGTGTTTGACTGTGCTGCTTTCATGGGACAACTTTTAAAACAGAGTTATATAAACACTGATCTTCCAGACCTGCCTCATTGGCTCTCCAAACCACATGCAGAAACCTCTGTGAGTGGGAGAGTGACCTTAAGGGAGACACCATCTCTTTCTCTATCACACGTGTTTTATTTAGCACGAGTACAGAAAGAGGAAAACCAAAACCAAGCTGGTTACCTGGGTGCTCTTTGGTCCAGCTAAACCCCATATGGGTGATGATACGGGGGCTGGACAGCCCTCCACACCAGCCATGGGGGTCTGTATGGGACCCCCATACCTCCTTGAGTGCTGGTCCACACCGAGACCTCATCTCTGTGCCTTCGATCGCGTTTTCAAGCGCAGACACTGCGAGAGTGAAAAGCACAGCAGAAAACATGTACCCCAACCTCTGCCTTCTGAGGGATATCACAGGCACTCTTTATTTAAGATATTCTTTCCCCCACATCACCTCTTCTTTCTGTTCATTTGTGGCACCTTTCAAGGTGCACGCTCGTTCCCATTGACAGACTCCAAACGTTGGCAGGGATCGCCGGAGATAAGACCGATGAGGTGATAAGAGTGTTTAACAGCGCTGGGTCCTGGGCAGCATGGATGGGCCGGAGAGAAGATAAATATTTACACTACATCTTTAGGAGGTGAGTGAATAAAAAGGGCTAGAATAATAATACAGCTTCTGAACAAGCACCGGTGCTTAGGAGCTGTGAATATAAATCTCTGCAGCCTCACGACACACACTCCTCAAGCCAGGGAGATGAAAAATAGCAAGAAAATACTTCCCTCCACTTTTAAAAAGGGTTTTATTTCTCATTTATTTCCACTTTAGACTTCAACTTCCCAACAATTTACTTTAACCTCATCATCTTCTTTTTCTCTCTCGGAAATTTTATCCTCAAGATGACTGAGGGTGAGACTACAGCTAAAAGCATACCAGAATTCACATGCTAATATGCACCAATAGATAAAACCAGGCAATGGGGGCTAATATAACCACTCCAAACTCCACCAGACAATTCAGTAGATGGTCCCAAGACAGTCTTTATTTTCATTTACATGCCGCTTTTGCACACAGCAGCCTGGGCTTGGACACGTACATAAATACATGTACAATGAATGCTTGTCCAATCAAAGCAGACAAACCAGTGGATTGCTGTGTGTGCAAATGCTGGCAGAGAAAAGCACTGGTGCAGTTTGAAAATTGATCCTGTTCTTTTAAAAACCCTGCCTTACAAAAGTGTGCATCCACATGCACCTAGACTTTTGCTTTTAGTTCCTTCTGAGCCTTAAAGCAATGCCAGTGACAGTGCAAGCTGAGAAACCAGACCACCTAACAGCTTTGTGCCAGAACATCTGGAGTCCCAGACAGCTCCAACCCTAGGAAAATGCAGCAGACTTTTGTGCTTTCTCCCTGTTTTTCAGACTAGTTAGCCCATATGAGGATAACTGGTTAGCTGGTGTTTGGGAAGCACTTGTGAAGTTATAGTTGTTAATTTTAAGTGTAGGGTGCTGAGACATCATGATGTGCATCCTTGGTACCGGGTCAAAGGCAGCTCAGGCACTCCCCAAGGACTAACGCTGTGGGACAAAGGATACAGGGCAACCTCTGGCAGAAAAAAAACCCAAATCCATGCACTGGTCACAAGCAGCTCTTATTTGGGGATTGCAAATAGGCCAAGCTAACAAGTGCTGGGCTTCGATATCCTGTAAGTTTAGTTCCCCAACTAAATCTTCCACCTCCCTTGCATGTGGGTAGGCTTGGCACAGGGACCTCTCTCTTCCTGAGCTGTCCCTCTCCAAGAGCTCTCTTCTCTGCCCCCTTCCTGCCATCCAGACCTTTTCCTGCACTGTGCTGGGCAGATATCTGTAAGGATGGAAGGTGCTAGACAGATCTTTATCATCATCTCTTGGGCCTTTCTCCAGAGCCAGGTTATCAGTTGGCCTATCTTCTAAGTGCCTCACAGATAAATTAGATCTGCATAGAGAAGCAATTATTACATTTCTAATGGCATGGACCCTTACAGCACAATCTGCTACTGAAAGGCAAAGAAAATTGCATTAGCTTTTGTTTGATTCAAAATTATGATCAAGGGAAAAGGGATGTTGAAGCCCTTTAAAGCCAAGGCTCGGAGCTGGGGATCTTTCCGTTTGGAGACCTCTCTATTCATACTCGCTGCTTGAGCTCACACTCCTGCTTCATTTAGGTGCACTAATTTGGAGGAGCCCTCCACTTGCAAAGCTGCTGTTCAACCCAGAGGTAAGAAAGCTCAGAGAGAAGAGGATGCCCAGGAGCTGCCACTCGCTCCCTCCCGAAGCCTGCATCTGGCTAATGCACCCACACGCCACCGGCCCGAGGAGTTCAGCGTGCCAGGGCTACGCTAATCCCTCATCGCCCCAGTTTCTAACTGATGGTGTACCTAAATTTCCAAGTGCAATTTCAGTGGGATTTATCACATCTACCATCATCAGCACGCAGCGCTGCTGGCACAGAGACAAACTCTCCATAACCCAGACACGGCTGCCGTCTTTAATTGCAGAACAAACTGATTGCTGCATCTACACAGCGGCTCATGCAGCCACCCCAAAACTCTCAGGGCTTTTTTTCCTATCCTGCATTTTCACCCCAATTTGCAGCTGGCACTTTGAGCACAGCTGTGTATTTGTATGTAGGTATTTCTAGGTTGCTCCAAAGAGTATTTGCTACTGCTTGTAACTTCCAGCATCAGGCATCGTTCTGGTAAGCAAACAAGTGTGTTGGTGCAATATAAAAGCTGCCGGGAAGCTCTGGGCTTCCTCAGCCCAGGGATCAAAAATGGGTTTGGGAAAAGCCAGTGTTTAGAGCTGTCACAAGTGTCACATTGCTGCAGCTGAGCCAGCCTCCCACAAAACGATGCAAACAGGACAATATTCCTACGGGAAAGATGCTAAAAATCTCTGTTCTTGGGGGTCCTTCCCTGCCCCTTCCCCACATAAAAGTTAGTAGCTCTTGTACTGCTTTATCACAGTAGCCCGGCTGAGGCAGATACCTGGTTATTTAAGGGGCAGGATAAATGGGCTGAGACAGCTTTCCCATCCCCAATTCACTAGGGAACGCTTGGAAATTCCACCTGACACCGGGACTTCGCTGTGCTCTTAAACAATCTCCCGTCTGATCCGATTGTTCCCCAGTGGGGAGGCAGGCTGCAGCTCGCTCAAGAGTCATTGATTGGATTAACAGCCTAATTCCCAACAGATGAATAGAATACTGATGTCTTGTCAGCCCACATCATAGAAGGAAAACACAATCTGCTTCTACAGCCCCGAAATTTAACCCTTTGCATCCCTGCTCCCCCTCCCCAGGGCATGGGGCTGAACACATAGGTCTGGCACTTCTGTCTTGAGATCCTGCCCATTTGAATGAGAAAATATCTATTAAGCTTTGGGATGGTTTGCCTCATCATCTACACGACACAGGATCATATGTTATTTTCTGTAAGGTTGGTTTTATAAGGAGCCCTCTTTTCATCCTTTCTAGACAGAAAAGATTTATACTGGGGACCTTAATTTCTTTTTTCTTCTCTACTTTACCAGCTGCTGTTAAAGAAAATACTGGGTGCTCAGAGTAAGCGGTTAAAATTTCATTAGCTTAACGATATTTATTCTGAAATAGACAGATATTGAACATTTTCTGAGTCTATCATTTGATGAGGAGGACAGATCTGCCTGGAAAGGAGCATCCAGCCACGCTGCAGAAGAGTCAGCGCTGCAATGCCCTCTCCCTCCAGCAGCTCTTGGCAAGCCACGGGGCAGGGGAGGGAAGCTGCGCTCATCGTTTGCTCCTGTTCTCCACCTCCTAATGGAGACACTAATGTTTTCTTACCTCATAGAAAGACTGTGATAAGAAATTAATTGCTACTGGTCAAATGTTCACTACTAAAGAAGCAGGACTGTGTGCATATTAAAGAGATTCTCCAAGAACAAAATTTATTTATGGACTCCTTGGCACTGTCTGAATTTATTTCCTTGCTTGGGACACGAGGATAAATAAAAACGATCTGATTTTAAGAAGTGTATTCAAAATGACCTCTTTTTTCCTCAGATCATTGGGGTCCACAATGCTGTGGGTTTTGTTTCCTTCTAACAGCCACTTTTTACACTTGCATTTACAAAATGGGCAGGCACACATTTAAATACTGTCATTTTTCAGTGGCAATCCTAGAATATACAGAAATACAGCTACAGTACTCATGCCAGGACTGTAACCCATATTGAGAGGTGGCCTCTGGAGTCTTTCTGATCAACAATCTCCATGGGAATGGTTTACCAACTCTTTAACTGTTTTTCCCACCTCTCAGATTAGCCAGGTTGCTCTGTGAAACAAATAAATTATTTCCAATTTCAGTTGGATTTTATAGCAGACTGAAAAAATTCCCTCCATCACTCCTTAACTCTAAAAAACTAATTAGCTCAGCACTAACCAAGACGACAAACAGGAGAGGAAGCATGAAAGGATGGAGGTGCACAGCCCTTTTTATTTGTTGTTCCTTTCAACAATACCTGTTAGCAATGACAGCTTTCCAGACTTCATCACCTCAGAGTGTTAATGTGCATACAAAAAACTTGCTAGCAGACTGAATGAAAGAAACAGGCCCTCTCCTGGCTGCCAATACATCAACCCTACAGAGAACCCTGTCTTCAAAGAGATACAGGGTGCTCCCTGTTCAGAACATGGGAGGCAACAGGATGCATTAATGACAGAGCTGCCTTAACCAAAACAATTAGCAAAGAGATGCCGCATCGACTCAAACAATTCAATTAATGCAGTGTTAGCCCTAGTATTTTAAAGTCATTTGAATTATTAGCTCCTTTTACAATTTGAAACCATAATGTTTCATTTTCATCCCAGATGTGAATTGCTCCAGAAAGGCAATAAATAAATAAGTCAAATGACCCCTGTCCAGTCCAGCCCCTGTCCTGTAATATGGCTGCGTGGTATATTCACAAATCCAGGTTAAGGATGGGGGACTGGGGCAGTTGTGCCCTGGAACCAGCAGACTGCAGGTTTTATAAATACATACAGAAATAATTAAAATCTAAGGGGTTTAGAAGGGTTAATCTCCTTTAAATAATCTCTGCCACAAAGCCTGTAAAGTCACTGCTGGCACTGTGCCCGCGTGGGACCGGCTGTCGGATATCAGGGCAGCACGTGTGGATGGGAGCAGAGAGATTAAGTGGAAGCGCTGCCGTGGTGGCCTATCAGACACGCTGCTCCCCTGCATCTGGCTCCCCTGGTCACTACCGAGGGGCTGGAAATGCTGTGAGCAGGATGGGATCCAGCACCAACCAGCAAGTCAACATGCCACTTGCTGCACCTGATTAAAGAGAGAGAAGGAAGCTTGATTAGGCTGCTAAATTTAGCAAGTTGGACAGGAGACAGCGGCAGCCGAGAGCGTTGCTGCCACTGCTCAGTGCACCTGAGCCCTTCCTGACTTCAAGGCAAACACTGGCTTATATTTATTTAAAGGGATTCAGGACTTTGGAAATAACCTCGTGTCCTACACAGGCTTGAACCCACAGCCCTGGGTGGCCAAGGAGATGTTGCACTTCTAATTGTCAGCTCTAATGGACTCGGAGCTGCCACTCTGCATTTCAGGATGTCCTCTTCACACCGCGGCCTTTTAGACCATTAGAGAGAAAGAAATCCAAAAGAGAGCAGAGAAACCACTCCTGTGTGGGCTAAAGCAGTGCCCTGCCTGAAGCCATGAGTTCAATTTCCCCTGATTTGGGCAAAGGCAGGTGAGCTGGAATGCCCAAGGACCCTGCAGCAGTGGCTGCAGCCCTGGCAGGGAGGTGACAGTACGGTGACGCCTGCAGACACGGTTGCAATCAAAGCACAGCCACGTCACGTGTGGCAACGTGCCACGGGAGAAGCAGAGGCACTGCTCACGGGATCTCACTCTCTTTTATGTCAGTGAGGATAAGCACTCTGTAGACTGTTTTGGTCTCATAAACCTTCTTCAGCTTGGTGTGTAAAATCAAAACTTTCCATGTTGAGATGGTCTGAACCATTCTCTGAACCCATCACATGAGATCTGGATTTTATTAAGCCAAGCTTGGGGAAGCCTGGAGTAGCAGGGGAGCTGAGTTGGAGCCCATGGCCCTCAGCTTGAAAGGCATTTCTTTATTTTTCTGCCCTTTTAGAACAAACCCAATGCCAGGGACCCTGCTCAGACACCTCAAAGCATGACAGGATAGTGCTGTGCCCCACAGTCTCCAGCCAGCCTTTCCTTCCCAAGCATGCCTGTTTCTTCAGCATGACAACTCCTCTTTGTGGCTGATCTGGAATTAGAGAGGACATTCACACACTCACAGCATCTGCCATCAGAGCCTGGATCCTGCCCCAAAGTGGACCACTGCACGTGGTGACTTCAGAAGCTCCCGTCTCATCGCCTCAAAGCGCTGCTGGTTTTGTGACATCCCACAGCCTTTTAGCAGCCCCCGTGAATTGCATCAGCAGCTCAGTTACCATTTTTTATTTTATAAGGCATGAAGCTGCTTTCTCATTTGATCATCCACCACCACCACCAAGTACAACTAAATGTTAGACTCTGAAAACTCTCAGTCTATGATTGTTGGGACTGTTCCCTCATGGAAGAAAGAAGAAATAAATAAGAGAGGGAAAAAGGTTTATTGGTTCTGCTTATTCACAAACAATCAGGTTTCCAAACAGCTACTAATAAAGTGCCAATACTAAAGAAAAAAAGGAAAAATGTCTGGAGAAAACTGCCTCAGGACATCAAACTGTATCAGTAACTGGGATTTCTCCATGGAGCCACAGTGCTATTAAAATAAAGCTGAACTAAATGCGTGCAGTTTGGTCTCTCATTACTTATTTAGTGAGATGCAAAATTGATCTTCACATTAAAGGGCTCTTTCAAAGTCTGGAGGCAGCACTTGCTCCCTCCTTGTGCTGTATAATAGAGATGTTCCTAATGAAATTCAACAGGATCTGCAGGCAATGGGAGAAAACCGCAGCCAACTTTACAACAGACAGATTTACGTCCAGGGATGTCCTGCTTTTTGAATGAGTTACTCAGCACAGGGCAGGAAGAACAGGTTCACCATTCATGGGTCACACAAGCGTGGCAGAAGGTCAAGTTCCCTGGAGGTGCTCAGTCTGAGCTGAAGGCTGGGGCTGCTGTCACATCGGGGCTGAGCTGAGCGGGTCCGTCCCATTTCCGACTCAAGCAGCCCAGGGAACCTGCTGGGACCCAGACATCTGTCCCCAGCACCCAGAACTGGGACCAGCCCATTTTCCACTGGGCAGACGGCTGGGGAGGAGCAGATGGCAGGTACTGGTGGTGGCGAGTGATGTGGGGCAGAGCTGAACCAGTGACCTCGAGGTGAAAGGCTTCGTATCTCCCATTATCAATCCCCAGAGCCCCCTCCGAAGTAAGTGTTGATACATTAATCTTTCTGACTGATGGAAACAAACTGCAAGTATAATGTTCCACGGGGGAATCTTTATCCATTTTGAGCCAAAACGATGCTTAAAAACATAAAGTTAAGGGCATGCTTAGGTTTCATTGTTCCATCAGAAATGTTCCTAGTTAATGCCATCCCTTTTCTCTTCCAAGTACCAAATTTAAAGAGCACGTCATCCTGTATTAGTCTCTGAGCACAGCCCCAGCGTGGACTGTTGCAGTAAATAATAAACTAGTGTTTGTGTTTCCTCCTGTACATGCTGTCCTCCTAAATAGTTTAATAACAGAGGAGTATATTTAGGAGTGCTGCTGGAGTGCCCCGATGAAGCATGTTGTGTAGGATAAATACCTCCACATCAGGACACTTTTCAAAGCCATCAGGCAGAAGGGTCAGTCTGTTGTAGGTTTTTTTAAAACTGCACAAGCTAATGCTTTAAGAGTGTCTTGATGGAATCAGGGAAATTGGATTGTCCCCCCATTTGCTGGCCTAAAACAAGCCTTTTTTTATTTATCCCATTAGAGGAACACAAGAGAAACCTTTTAAATGTCACTAAAATTTTCCCTGCATTGCAAAACCCAGTCAGAAAGGTTTTAATTTTCCCTGAGATCTTTTAAGTAATGCAGTATGTCAAGGTTTAATACATTGCTTGTAGGGGATTGTCTCTATTCCATGCTGTTTCACCAGGGTGACTCTGTAGGGTTGGTCCCGTTTGCTGCATTCAGTCCCTGCCAGCACCAAGCTGCTCAACTAGCCCACACACCACTTCAGATCAGTTCTGGTGAAACAAATAGGTGGAAGTGATAACAAGATCATAGAATCATAGAATGGTTTGGGCTGGAAGGGACCTTAGAGATCATCCAGTTCCAAGCCCCCTGCCCATCAGCAAGGACACCTTCCACCAGACCAGGTTGCCCAAAGCCTCATCCAACCTGGCCTTCAACACTTCCAGGGAGGAGCAGCCACAACTTCCTTGGGTAACCTGTTCCAGTGTCTCACCACCCTCACAGTGAAGAATTTCTTCCTAATATCTAATCTAAACCTACCCTCTTTCAGCTTAAAGCCATTTCCCCTCTTCCTGTCATTAACTGCCCTTATGAAAAGTCCCTCCCCAGCCTTCCTGGAGCCCCTTCAGGTACTGGAAGGCCGCTAGAAGGTCTCCCTGGAGCCTTCTCTTCTCCAGGCTGAACAGCCCCAACTCTCTCAGCCTGTCCTCACAGCAGAGCTGCTCCAGCCCTCGCATCATCCTCGTGGCCTCCTCTGGACTCGTTCCAACTGATCCATGTCTCTCTTGTGTTGGGGCCTCCAGAACTGGACGCAGCACTCCAGTACTGCGATGATGAAGATGAGATGTGCCTTCCTCTGGGTCAGTCTGAGATTCCCAAAAATTCAGCAGCGCTGGTCCCTCATCAGTGATTTTGGTCTGTGAGTTGAGGCGCTCTGGTTTTGTGAGCGCCTATAATTTACAGGCTTTATTTACTTATGTATAGGAGGACTAGAGAGACTTGGCAAGAGGTATTTCTGTACACAAGGCCCCAGATTCCCCTGGAGTATTTAATATGACAAACATAAGCTGCATACCAGAGGTGGAGCCCAGAATTGAAAATTGGCAGCGCACAAAAGTGCTAAAGCACACCGGCTAAAGACAGCAACAAGGTCACATCCCCTTTACAGGCTGGGCTGCTGCCCACTCAACCCTTCCTGTCCCAATGCCTGCGGGCACGAATGCCAAAACTACTTCTCTTGGCCCCTCCAAGCCCATCTCGCTCATCAGCCAGCCTGTGAACTGGGAGCTACGGGTGATCCGTTCTCTCAGTTATCCCAACTAGTAATGTTTGCTACTAAAATCACAGAATCATCAAATAGTTTGGGTTGGAAGGAACTTTTAAAGGTCACCTGGTCCAACCTCCCAGCAGTGAGCAGGGATGTCTTCAACTAGATCAGGTTAATATAAAATATAGCATTATTTTGCTCCTACAGGACAAGGGAGTTCTCTATGCATGCTATCCCTTTTTGCAAATCATGAACACGTCATACCACAGTAGAAGAGGACCTGGGGTGCCAAGTCATTTCTGGGCTGACTGTATAATCCCCTCCAGCTCTGGTTTAACAGGGAGAAGAGGAGCTGGAGGGCAATGCGCATCCAAGCTGGGGTACGTGAGCCCTTGGCCTCTGGTCCCTGAATTCACACGTGCACACTGAGAGCGAGGAAAGGCGCAGAGCCAGGGAGAGCGAGGAAGAGGACGCAAATCCCAGCCTCTCAACTAGTCAAAATAAAACACAACCCTCAGACTAAGACACGGTCTCCTGATCTTCTCTGCAGGGTTACATAATCTATTTTACAACATGTCAAAAATCAGCACAAAAATTGAAAAAAAAAAAAGGGGGGAAAAAAAATAAAATCAGAGTGGCTGGTTATTGGACCAAGGGCTGTGTTAAAAGGATCAGGAGGTGGTGGGCCGAGCAGTGGGGGAGGGAATGGGATAAAGTAGTGGGTCTAATCAAATCAGTTTAAAAAGCTGCAGCCTCTCCGAGTTAACCTTGCCAATCAGAAAGCGAGCGGGAGCATGTCTGCGCACATTAAAGCGGGAGCGTGTCCTTGAACCCGCCGTGTGACTCCACCCTCCCCCCGGCAGCCCGGGCAGGCTGTGTGTGTATGATTCCATCCTTCTCCCCCGGCAGGCTCTGTGTGTGTGACTCCATCCTCCCCCCGGCAGCCCCGGCAGGCTCTGTGTGTGCCCAACGCCCTCGGCAGACAGCGGGAGGAAAGCCCAGGATGAGGCACCCTCCTCACCCTCGCTCAAGTGGAAGTCAACACGGCAAAGGCAGCTCGGATGCTTCCCTGTGATGAGAGGTGAGCTCAGGGGATTAAGCCAGCAAGAGTTGGAAAAATGTTAAAAACCAAAAAAACCCAAACAAATTAAAAAAAAAAGGAAACAAAAGGAGAAACCCTCCCACTGACAAATGCTGTCCTATTGAGCCTGGCAGCTGTGAGATGCATTACTAACCTTTGCTAATGACTGAGGGCACTGAAGTCACTTTAAAATAAATATTCACTAGGAATTACACGGGTAATCTAAAAGGATTATCCTGCTGCCTTAACAGGTCCATAAACTAAACGTTAAATGGTCTACGCAAGTGTTTGCATTAATTTTGACCCAAATCAACCCCTCTGCTAAAAGCCGTGGAAAGCCAGATTCAATTTTGGAAACCCCGTGTCTGCTCTGAGTCCCTGTTCTCACAAATTCCCCCAGATCCTCTGTTTTCTGAAGGAAAAACGGGACTGAGCCCTTGGAAGCCCGGAGCCTGCCAGCAGCCAGGGAAAGGCTTTAGCAGCAACGCACGTTCAGAACACGAAGCAGCAGGCACAAATCCAGTCCAACACATAATCCAGTCCCTGTGGCAAAAGTATCCGTGTTCAGGCTTAGCTCCAGCTCTTCTTCCCTACGGAGACAGGGAAAGCACAGTGTGGGGAGAAGGAGCTCTGCCACAAACAGTGACTGAACTCCAATGCTTCTGTGCCTCAGTTTCCCCACCTGTAAAATGGAGAACATGCCATGCGACTCATACCTCGAGTACTGTGTTCAGTTTTGGGCTCCTCACTACAAGGAGGACATGAGGTGCTGGAGTGGGTCCAAAGAAGGGCAATGGAACTGGTGAAGGGTCTGGAGAACACGTCTTATGAGGAGTGGCTGAGGGAACTGGGATTATTTAGTCTGGAGAAGAAGAGGCTGAGGGGAGACCTTCTCACTCTCTACAACTGCCTGAAAGGAGGGTGGAGAGAGGTGGGTGTTGGTCTCTTCTCCCAAGTAACAAGTGATAGGACAAGACAAAACGGCCTTAAGTTGCACCAGGAGAGATTTAGGTTGGATATTAGGAAAAAAATTATTCACTGAAAGGGTTGTCAGGTATTGGAACAGGCTGCCCAGGGAAGTGGTGGAGTCCCCATCCCTGGAGGTATTCAAAGGACGTGCAGATGTGGTACTTGGAGACATGATTTAGTGGTGAACTTGGCAGTGCTGGGTTTGTGGTTGGACTAGGTGATCGTAATGGTCTTTTCCAACTAATCTATTTATGAATCTGTGACTTCCAGTTGGGACACTCATCCCTGTGCCTCAAACTACAGGAGGGGGATTAAGCTGAAGCAGGGCTGTGTGCCTGGCCGAGGCTCAGCAGCTCGTACCCAGGCAGGTTGGGGGGCAGGAGTGACGGTGTGCGCTTCAACAACGGGGACGGAGTTAGGAGATGAGAACAGCTCCCGTGCGCCAGTCTGCAGCTCTTGACAACAACTCCATTGTCTGTACATGAACAGGTACGGTCTAAAAACACATGGATGCCATACAGCCACCATATACAAGGCCTGAATTGCATCTAATTCCAAAAATCATATCAGACACAAATGGGGAATGAGCACCACACAGAAATAAGCAAAAGTACATCGATGCTTCCTTCCAGCAGGCATTTCAGACTGAGCTGTACAGAAAGGACTTGGGGTTATCCTCATATCCCAGCCCACGCTGCAGGCCAGGGAACACACCAGCATGGTCAGGCCTCTGAGATCTGAAGCACCAGATATGTATCTGCCTTGCAAACCTATATAATCTTTTTTTAACCTGGATCCCTTAGCCCACGGGCTCCCTTCTAAAGACAGCTATTTCTCTAAGGCACACTGAACTCACTTTTAAGAACACAACAGCACTAAGAGAATAGAGGAGACCTAAGGTCCTTTTAAACCCCACTGCTCCTGCACAATCACTAGCAATGAGCTAGAGGCCTCTTGTAGCAAATGAGGGAAGCGAGGGACATGATGAGGCTGCTTGAAGCACAGAAATATGTCACAGCAATGGATCTGAACTCGGTCCCTGGAGCCCTTCGAGGTCCCCTGTACAACTCAGGGGAAAGAATGAAGCACAGTGGGAAGCTGGCAGAGAAAACACAGCCCAGAGAAAGATCAATATTTTAAAAGCTCACTTTTACTGACAGAGGAAAGAAAAACATTTGCAACCTTTATGTTTTTTAAAGACTCCTTAATGATGTTCAGAATTCCCTGTCCCCCCACTCCCGTCCTGAGATTACAAAAAGCGAGGAAAGTCTAACCTGGTAAAACCTGATTTCACAGGAGATCTTCTTTGAAAGCCTTGGCAATAGGACTGGAAGTGCCATCGCCCACTGAAGGCAGTGCAGGAGAAGTGCTCTAACAAGAGCTTTTTAAACTCAAATGCCAGGGAAACATTAACAGCAAGTAAAGCCACAATTTTACACACTCTCAAATGAAAAATCATTCTGCTAAGTGAGATTTCTTCCCCCTGAAATACATATTTTTAGGAGCTCTTAAATATATGCTAGAAAAAAATTAATAGATAAAAACTAGGACTTCTGTCTTTAAAGAAGATGAATTCTCTCCCTTCCTTTTTAAACAAACAAACAAACAAACAGTTTCAGAGTTTTCTTAATATATTGTAGAATAATGATAAAGATCAACATCCTCCTCACTGATTTCCGTCTGCTAACAGTGACCTGAAACAACCTCTTGCAGCTGAAGGAACAAACATGGAGCCCATGAAGGAGCCCTGAACAAACATGAGAGCTTTACTCCAGTCTTCACAATGCCAGCCCTAAAACAAAATATTAATTGCAGTAAAAAAAGATAGAATTGCTATTTTAATTCTCTATCCCAGCTGGCAAGGGCAAACCTTTATCCACAGGAGTGTCCCTGCAGGTGTAGGACAGCTTACCCCACAGACACCAGCCCCATGGGCTGAACTGGCAGTGGCTAATTCACACCAGAAAATGTATTTGCACTTGCCAATAAGGCCTGAAATCTTAAACAGGGATTCAGAGGACCGTGTTCATTGCAGGATTTAAATTGGCAGAAATCACATTCATGTGTCTATTAACAGCAAACACCTGTGGGACTTGCTAATATGAGCTGCTTTGTACTGCAGCTACTAAGGATGTGTGAGTGGAGAGGGAGACCTCTCGGCAGAGCCAGTAATTCCTCCTAAAGCCCTCCTGGAAGCAATATGAAGCCTGTTATCTGTATTAAACATGGATATTTATGTATCAGCTGCTTGCAGAAAAGCTCCTCCAGAAAACTGACAATCTATCCAGGATAACTCACCCTGCTGCACCTCCTGGTCATTCCACAAAGCCTCCCAGCACCTAAAGCTCAATGGAAATGATGGCTCCAGAGCTTCAGTTTGTACCAAACGCAGCAGCCCTATATATCTAAACATATCCACCATGAGCAGACAAAGTTTAGGTAAGTAAAGCCCTTCTGTGGGCTGCATCGATGTCTGATGCCTAATGAAGACTGAATTTGGATATGAAAATGCATCGATTATTGTATTTCTCTGGGCTGATAATAGGCAGCAAGGCAAGGAAAAGCTGTGCAATATCTGAGGGAAAATTGTTTGTTGGTTTTTGGGTTTCCTTTTTTTCAGAATACCCAGGTATGGGAGATGCTTCCTAAGGAGAATGGGTGAATGTAGACTTTGACCATCCTTCTCCCTCAGGGAACAGTTTGTGCTCTAAGCAGGGTTTCTAGTTCAAACACTCCTCTTGCTATTCTATGGCTTGTTCTGCAAAACTTACCCCAATCTCTGTGACCCTGGGAAGGGAGAAGTCCCCAAGTCCTTACAGTTTTATGCAGTTGTAGCTGTCACTGGAGCAACTGTGCAACAGCATAAAATTCAAAGATAGACAGCTTCACTGGGTGGCTTTTCACACCTTGAGTGCTCGGGAGACAATACCCTTCTCTGAGAAGAGGCACAGTGCTATAGAGCCATGGTACATATTAATTTCTAAAAGAGGATTTTAATCATGCAACGTCCTCTGCAGTCGCACAGAATTTAATCTCATTGCTGACAGTGGGTGATGGGGGAGCATGTTAAGTGGAAAAGTTGTATTCAAGACCTTCTTGCTGGGATGTGCTACAGGCAGTCCCCTGGGAGGAAGAAAATGACCCAAACTGGTCCCTCTCACCGCTGAGCACCCCAGCCCAGGACCCCAGCGTACCCCAGCCGCTCGCACAGCAGAAATGCAGGCGCGCTCCCAAAGTTCTGCTCGGGGTTCAAGAACGTGCATTAATACAGTTAGCATTCATCAAGGCTTACTTTACAAATATTGATTGGTTAATCTAGGCAAGACCCAGGGATATATGCACATAATATTCCCATGTTAGTTACAGAAACAGAGACACACAAAACCCCCCTCACTGTCTGACTTACTCAAGGTCAAACGAGGAACACAGCCCACAGCCAGGATTAGTTTCAGGATCCTGAGCTCTCTGTTAACGCTGTGACTATCAGGACATGCTGTCCTTTTCCCTCTTCCCCTAAGATCTGTCTTCACCTAAGCTTACATTTAGTAATCTGTGAAGAAAAAAAATAATGAAGAGCCAACAGCTGAAACCCATCAGCTGTGAACCGAATCCCTCCCAGCTGCTGAGGAGACCCACCACAACTGGGCTGGCATGCTGGCACATGTCTTCTGCATGGTGATCTTCAGCCTTGTTCTGCTCCTACCAAGGACCACTCACAGGCAGCTTTACAAGTTTTGGTCAATTAAACAATTAAGTGTTAAAGGAAAAAATCCCAAAGGAATTAAAATAATTTGCTCCCTCAGTTTTAATGGAACCTTAAAACTTATATGAAAAGTTGTACTTTGAATAATGAATAAATTATTTATTTGAAGCTCCTATGGAACAAAAGTAATCACTGCCATGGAGGGATAAAATTCAATTATTATTTTTTTTCCTTCCCCTGCTAAAATAAAAAATACTTCCCTAATATATTTGAAGATAGGGTAATCTAAGCAATGGCCCAACAGAATACAGTTCCATAAAATCACTACAGTTAAATGAATCAATACAGTTAAATGAAAAACAACGTGTGTTTTCAAGCAGCACTCATCTGATGCCTACTCTCTAAAGAAAGTCAAACTATTGAGCAGATAAGTCACTCTGTAAACTCCTGTAACCATTCTTTTAAATGTGTTATTCATAAACCAAAAAAATTTCTATTTATTTGTCCCCTTCCAGAACCAAACCAATCATATTTATGGTGATATCTTAATTTATTTTAAAGAAGTGTTTGAAAATGTCCTTGTAAGAATTTCATTTTTAAAATTTCATTTAAAAACCCTAACTTCCACTCAGATGAGATGTACTTAGAAAAAAAAATGGCTAATATGAAAAATGAAAAAAAAACCCTAATAGCCTAGCAGATAAATGTTTCATTTGCTGTTTTCTAGCCTGATTCCAGTGTAAAAATTAAGAATGTGAATAAACTAGGTTAAACTACATAATTAAGTAAACATGGACAGACATTGTGTATCTGGTTAGCAAAAAGAACTAAATTTACTATAAAGGCTATATTTAACTGCAAATGAACATATTTTAATGGCTACTAACCAATGAAAATCAACCTTTCCTCAGAAAAAAATAACCAAGAACTAGATTTAAATTGATTATTAAATCAATTAAATCAATCCAACCTGTCAGAATCTCTCTCATTAGAGTCACTGTTCGATGCAAAGCTGCTGCCTGTGTGCTGTGCCCACAGAGGCAAAGCACAAACCGAGGCAGTGCCAGAGGTTAGGGATAGCACAGCACCTTCCCAGCACATCCACCCCAAATTCCACCAGACCCCTGCTCAGACCTCTCCCAAACTGAGTGCATCCAGCAACACGTGGAGCCCATCAATGTGTGCTATTTTCCTGTGTTAACCAACCAAACATTTTAAAAAGTGTGTTTCTGTAACAGTCTGACCCATTTTGAGGATCCAGTGAAGCCAAACTGACTTTTATTTCTTAGGGAGGAAAAAAAAAATAAATAAAAATTGTGTTTAAATGTTTAAATATAAAGCAACCAGTTGCAGCACTGTGGGATTAGTTGGATGAACCCTTCAGCAGATACAATCAGCTTAATGGCAACAAAGATCAGGGCGCAGTTAGTGCAGCTGTGACACTCAGAAGCATTTCACCAAAGGGGAAGGTTTGCATGAAGCTGGAATAGTCCCTTTTATTTCCAGCCTTTTTTTCTTCCCTCTCTCTCTCTCTCTGTTCAGTCAACATCCTGATCAGCTCCATTAGCATGAAAGAATTAAGGAGGGAAATGGGTAGGGTGGAGCAATTTACGTCTGCGGGTCAGCAATACTTCCACAGCATCATATAATTCAATTAAATGGACAAATAAAGTGGTGCTAGTTGTTTTCCAAACTCAGGTTAATTTTAACTTAATTCCCATGCTGCTGTGGGCTAAAGGGCTGCCTGATGCACAGCTTAATGACCAGCTATCTATTACAGAAAGCCCTCTTACTATTAGGCTACTCCTAAGAGTATCCTTACTCTGAGGATATTCTTAGTATCCTCATCTTCCCACAAAGGAGAGACTGAATGTAAACATTTGATTCCCCCCTGATTATAGCTCTATTTGCACTGGCAAATCCATTGCTTTATATTATACCTTTTCTCACTGTTAAAATGCAAAAAATCCTTAGTAGAACATAATAGATGTAAGGAGATTTTAGCCTGCCCTGTAAGAAATTAAGAAACACTATTTCCTACGCTTCTTAAATTAAGACCTTCATAATTAAACCCAGTGATCTACTGCTCACATATAGCACTAACACACACAAAAATAAGCAACTAAATCCTCATCTATTTACTGCTAACTACTCTGTTCCTGGGTTTTGCTTCCTCCCTGAAAAATCCTGAGATGCAGGTGAATGCACTCATGATTGAAAACAGCTGAAGATAAATACAGAAGCTCCACAAATCTGTTATCTGGAGGAAACTGATCGATAGATATGGCAAAAGTACCAACACCTTGGAAACGAGCCATGTGCTGTAGAGCTTGCTAAGGTCTTCTGCTCTTTGAGCAAGGAAAACTGAAGCCTGTGCAGTCACACTCTGGAACAAGAGCTCTGAAGGAGAATTAATTTCTATTTGCAGAATAATGACCTTTTTCAGTACCGCAGTGTTTTGAAGCCTTTCAAATAAATCAGTGCTTGAAGATCCACAGCACTTTCCATAAATAATACAAGCGTGCCTCCTCTTCCTCCGCCAAAACTTCCTTTGTTTCCTCCAGAACGACAGCTCACCACCTCTCTGTCATTCTCCCCACCAGAAATACTTGCATTTCAGCAGTTCTGCATGGATATAATTTGTAAAGTGCTAGGCAAATAAGCACACTCTGAAATGGGAAACGTTATTGACAGACTACCTGGCACGAAGCTCTCAGACCCACCAGGAACGTCAGCAGACCAGATTTGCACATGTCAAGTCCATCACCTTAGGAGGCTTTCAAAGTTTTGCTTGTTGTGACTCTACAAAATGCATCTCTGGAGCCATTATATGAATTAGTTGGGGTGGTGTGGTGGAGGAGGGGGGAAGGAGGAGTGGTTAACAACAGCAATACACCCCTATGAGGACATTTAGAAGCATCTGGCTCAGAGATATTAAGAAAGGAAAGAAAAATTAATCATGCTGGCTGGGAAAGAAAAAACCTGGCATCAGCACAGCCACCTTGTCATAAGGCAGATATTAATAATGTGAATCTCCAGGGAACACTCAGACATCTGAAAGATCCACTTGTTGGCTATCACAGAGGAGGCAGGTTTAACTGATGCCTCTTTGAAACCTTCTGAATCTGAGGCTAAAACATGGCTTAGGATTATTTTTTTTTTGCAGCAAAATGAAACCCTGGGTGCTAAAGCTCTGATGTTTACTGGATTTCTTTTTTTTTCCTCAGGTGGTATCAAAGAGAGTGAACAAGGGTGGGCAATAATGCATCTTGCTGCTTATAATGATGTGCTACTGGCCATGGCAGAATGGTGCAACACCCAGTAACTGGGTGCAAAAATAATCAGTGCTGAAGCTGTGGATATCAGATAATTAGGAAAAAAAATATTAAAAAGTATTAATTTCTGGGGATAGCTAGGCACCTCACTCCAATAGACACTGACAGTGGGAGGCCTGAGACTGAATGTTGTGTAGACCTGTAGCTTAGCTGCCCAGGAGCTATAAGGGACACACAAGAGAAATGGAGGTGAAAACTGGTTGAGTATTTTAAAGGGAACAGGCAACCAGGATCTTGCCAGAAAGGAACACAGCCACGGCTGGCCAGACACGGCAGCAATGGGGTTATGCCTTGATACTGCATCTCAAATAGAACTCCTCAGAGTTAAGAGTAGGATGTAAAGTTGGGGGCAGCAACAATAACTAGAATGCAGATATTCAAGAGAATTTATTTAGCCAACAAAACATGGCAAAAACCTCCTTTTTTTCTACCTTGTTACTTCTCCAGAGCTGCAACAATCTTTCCCGCCTAGTGCACTGGAAGCAAACATGATAATGGAACTGCTCATCTGCTTGTATTTGGGAAATGAGTGTTGCTGAACCCACACCAGGCACCCCCAATATACTCTTACATGTATTTTCTGGCCATCTGTGACAAGCTACAACTTCAGATTCACAGGACACACAGCTGACTCACTGAAGTTTAGCACCAGCTACAAACTTAAGTGTCTCAGAGACAAAATGATGATTGAAAAGCACTGAGCTGGATGTTTATATGCTAGATGATGACGCAGGAGATGCTACCACAGCAGCTAAGAAGGAGTCATGTCAAACAAGATAGCTTAGGGTTGGCAAATCCAACAGACAGTTGCCCAGTTAGGAAATATTGCTTGGATATTCTTAATTTAGAAACAGCAGACTCCTATGTTTAAGCAGAAGATGACATCCAGGAGACCAGTGCTGTGCCAGGTGTTTCAGTAGCTGGGCACAAGGTTGAAAGCATCATCTGTCCAGAAATGCAGTGCCACTGTCTGCTTAAATCAGAAACCATTTTGCAGCTGGATGACTGTGTTTTTAAACCACCCTATCCCAGGAGGAAACATTTTCAGCACTGGGTACAGCTGTGATACATTCCTATGCAAATTAAGCCATTTTTCTCTGTGAAAACTTTCCCATTTCTTTCCCCATTGCTGAATTTATCTCCCAATGGACTTGATAAAACGCAGCACTCGCAGGGTTTTTTCTTTCTTTAACTGATCACGTTCAGCCCTAATGTTCATGCCAATGCAAGTCCTGTTGACTTAAGCAGGGAATTCACGTGTTTATCCTTCATCAGAATCACAGAATGTTGGGGATTGGAAGTGACCTCGAAAGCTCATCCAGTCCAATCCCCCTGCTGGAGCAGGAACACCCAGATGAGTTCACACAGGAAGGTGTCCAGGCGGGTCTTGAATGTCTCCAGAGAAGGAGACTCCACACCCTCCCTGGGCAGCCTGTTCCAGTGCTCTGTTACCCTCACAGTAAAGAAGTTCCTCCTCAAATCCAAGCAGAACCTCCTGTGTTTCAGCTCACACCCATTGCCCCTTGTCCTATCATTGGACACCACTGTGAAGATCCTGGCTCCATCCTCCTGACACTCACAGAAGTCCTCAGTAATGACACCTTACCATCCTTTAAATCCTCAGTAAGACCACTTCTGCCACGACCCTCTGTGTCACCGCTTACTTGGGGAATCAATGAGCCAAAACCACGATTTTTTTTGCTGATCTGTTTGTTCTCTTACTGCCATTCACTCAGCCTTTCCGTTTGCACTACCTGTTGCACTGCATCGGATGCCAAGATGATCTCTTTGGGATAGGGATGGCCTTTGCTCTTGCTTGATGCCTTGACTGACATTTCTACTAGCTACCACAGACAAAATAAGGTAGAAGAGCTGAGGGCAAAATTAAACCTGCCATTACCTATGTGCCAGTTCCCAGCTCTGCCTCACTCGGTGCATGAAAAGCACCACAGCCACATTCACTGCTCGTGTGCAGCTGAGGAGAGAACTGGGCAGAGCAGCAAAAGCTTGTGTTTTTATTAAGTGTTTTAAAAGATTTTCTTTTCTACTCAAGTTGGGTTTTCCTTCCCCCCAGGCAAAACAAAACATAACACTTTCTCTGTGATTTTGTAGTTATTCTTAGGTAAATTCAGCAGGATGTTTGATATTGTAATTCACACGTGCACAAGAGGAATGCTTGAGGTGATAGGCAAAAAAGAAAAAAAAGATTATTTAAAACAGGTCTAAATGAATAGTTTGTATCATCTTCAACTTTAGACTTGGTACAAATTTATAACCTCTCTTTACATTGTGGTTTATCCCAAGTGACTGTGCTCCTGTGGTTTAGCCAGTTGTTTCTTACCAGCTGATGATTGCAAACTGAATACATCCATGCTTAAATTTTCCACCTGAGAAATAAAATTGATGATTTGAAGCCACCATTGCTCTAAGTTTTTCTGCTGCTGTGAAACATCCAGATTGAAACTGCCTTCATGGTCTAAATTAACCTTTTTTACTTTGCAATTAGGACTGGAGGTGAGGGTGTGTATGATCACTTCCCGTCATTCAAAAAACAAGCAGCCGGTTATTAAGCTATGAAAAATTGATCATTTGCAATTGCTAAGCCATAACTTTACAAATCTCTTCTGAGTTTGACCACTGGAATTTAAAGTGCAATGCTCAATTTCATGCCACTTCAGAAGCCAAATTACCATGTAATCTGTGAGCACTGCTTGAAAATATTGTGAGGACAATAGCACCTGGAATAGGGCATCACAGAGAAGGCAACCAGGCAGCTTTTGCAGACCTGGCTTCTGACTCAGGTTTCATCTGCACAGTCTGAACATGATTAAAACTTGAGTTTAAAAAGAAAAAAAAAAAGAAAAAAGAAAAAAAGAGTAGATTGAAATTTCCTGCACGCAGGTAACCTTGCCTCTGGCCGAGTCCAAGCACGTGTCAAGGTTTCTCTGCAGCACATTCCAGCCTATTGCTTTCTGAAATGCTTCTCATCTTCCTTCTGTGTTGGAGAAAGTCAACCAGTCAAGACTCCTTCCTTACTGTTTCCTTCATTAATCACTACCTTGCTTTGAAGGCCATGCTGAAAGGGAGACATTTCTCATCCGATCACCAAGCCAGGGAAGGAAAATGCCTGTAGATACAGCTGGTGCTTTCCTCCTCTCTTCCAACATCTCCCACACACACAAAGCTCATCCCTAACCGTGCTCAGCACCTCTCTTAGCAGCAGGGGGGTCTTCTCCAGCATGCAGCTGCATGGCAGGCTGGCCTCAGCAGAGAGGCTGCTCAGAGGTACAGCCACCTCCAGCCACCCAGCTCCATCTCTGTGCCACCACTCACCGTCTGTGAGATGCCCGGTACGTGTGCGTGCTACCAGCCAGACCTCCCAAACAGTCCCTGGATAAGAAAATCCTTATTCCCAGTCCTTTCCCTTGCTTCACAAAAATACTTCTGGATGTACAGTAAAGATCACAGAAAAAAAAAAATCAATTAAAATAAATTTGCAAACCATTGTGTTAGAGCATCTCATTTAGAGCAGCCACTTTTTATCTGTAGGGCAAGTAATTGCAGTACTATTGCAGCAGTAACACCATGCATCAGAGAGGGTGACAGTGTTTTTAGGGGTATTTATTGTAACCATACTAAATTCAAGACTGTACCCCGCAAATTAATTTTCCAGGGTGACAGAAGTCAGCTGGCTAGAGCTGTTATTGCTAATAGCTAGAAAAGACCCACTTAATCACTTTGCATTTTTATTTGTAGAAGATAAAGAAACATGTCTTTCACTAATAGTTTCATGCTTGTTTCATCTCATTTTATCCAGACTGCAAGATCTGTTTAATTTCATTTGGTCAGTTTTCTAAGGGTCTTAGAACTACCATATTTTTATAATCTTGTTATATCCATGAGATAAAAAACGATTATTTGCCCCACCATTTCCCAAATGGGAAACCAAGACAGAAAGAAATCAAGTGCCTTGTTCAAGGGCACACTGGGATTCTGTAGCAGAACTGGAGAATTAGAAACCTGAACTTGATTCTGAAAATAGCCATAAAGAGCATTTTCTTACTGAATCAACAAGGATTCCACAGACCTGGACATCTACCGCTATGTTTTTTAATAACATACAGAACCGTGGATAACCCAGCTCTGAATGGACAGATCCTGTTATTTCTCTCAGCTGAAAAAAAGGTAAATTCTCTCTAATAAATAAAACTAGCCTACCCCTACTACCAGATGGAAGGAGCCTGAAGTTTAGCAAAAGCACTTGAAAGTATACCAACTGCACCAACTGCAGGTTGGGAAAATTTCAAACAGCAGGTCTGCATCACAGATGTGTCTCTATGAAGAGGAAAAAAAGGGTAATATTAGTTTGTTTGGTTTTTTTTCTCTTAAACCCTAGCAGAGCCATAATGCAAGTGAAAGGGAAATACCCATCTCAGAAGTTCTGTACGTTCAGGACACACGTTGCTCACCTCACGTTACTGTGAGGTGGTGAATTGTCCAGCACCGCTGTATGCCTGGATTTTTCTATTGGCTTTTATATGAATGCAAAATAAATTACTCAACCCCTCCTCTCCCCCCCCAGTGATGGGGAAAGTGACAGTTGCCAATGCAATCTGGATTGCAGCTGGAAGTGTTTCACAGCCTCAGGAACTCTGTTTTACTCCTGTCCAGGCTGGGCAGGAACAAGGCAGGAGCACAAAATCAGAGCAGCAAAAATCTGGAGAGGGAAGCCACTAACTAAAAAGAAGGAGGTTGAGGTTGTGCTGTGAATGAGGAAAGTAAAGTAGTATATAGTAATAGTACATGCAGAAACAGCAAGAGTGTGTGTATATATGTACACATAACTATATGTGTAGTGCCTTGTTCACTACATTCTGTCCACATGAAGCAAAAGTCCTGCAGCAGAAGGCAAGAGGTGTTTTCCAGAAGCAGCTTCAGAAGGGTGTGAGGGTACATCAAGCATTTATACACACAGAAATATCAACAGTTGCTCATTAAGGTAAAATCTGAAAGCTGACCAGACATGGGTCTGACCTAGACCTCTAAACTCGGTGGAGCCAAAGAGATTTTCTGAAGGTTTTTGGCAAGTCAGACATTAACAGATGCTTTAAGACTTATGCAGTGTTAATGGGGGAGCAGGTATGTCAAACTAAGTCACCAGCTGCGTCCAAGCTGCGGTTTCCATCTCTCTTCCAAGCTGTGTTGAAGTACATTGGCAGAACAACATCCATCAGGGATGTATGGAATGCTGACCACAGCAGTATTTGTCCTCTGCAAAGAGGATAGGAGCAGAACAGTCAAATCTGCATAAACATCGCATTAATAACAGACTGGGCGAAGATTGTGTTTTAATATTGAACTCCAGTTGAAGTACCTACTCACTTAGAAGATCAGAGAAGCTTATTTGGTTGCTAGTATTGATGAGCATTTCAGTACCTGCTGCTAGGGAAGGAAGGCTGTGTGTACAATGCAATGCCACAGGTCTCAGGCTAGGACCTCAGGCTTCTTCCCTGGCTTAGGAGTTAGGGGATTGGTGTTGTAGTCAACACCCAAAGTCATGCCTTGCTTGGTTAAGGGCTTGGGAAACCAGTCATCACCAGCATGTACAAACCCCTACAAGCAGAGGGAACATTTCAGAGGTCAGAGCAGAGACACTGACTGCTTTTCTGAAGAACAGGCAAGGCCACATCTGCCTCTGCTGGTTCCTCTCACACTACAAATCTACCTTAATGATTATTTACACTTCCCTCTTCCAACCTTCCTCTCTCCTCTTATGTAAACATACTATAAATACAGACTTGGCATAGAGCCCATCAATCTCCTGCTCAGCTTCCCCCGATCCTAAAGGTCTTTCTCTGGACAAGCTGTGATTTAGCTCCAAGTTCCTGTAAGCCTGAGCAACTTCTTCCAACCTCCATCAGCACTAATGTGACACATGCCCTTGTGCTACCGATGAGAGACCTGTACCTTGTGAAACCCAATCCACATTTCAGCATGACTCACATGGACCTCTTCTATGGGTGTCCTCCTTCTGTGGCTCCCATGAGTCCTTTATAGGTTCTCCAGGGTTTTGGAGGGAACAAGGACAAAAGCCACCCTACAATGTCCATGTCATAGGACTTTGCCCCAAACAAGACCAAGACCTCTGGCCAGTGTCAGATAATCCGTCACTATAAGCTGCTTGTATCCAAGCCAGATATTTATTGCTATTGATCTGCCTGGTCCCAGCGAAAGACTTTTGTTCTCCCAAGCCGGGACTTTGACCTCAATTAAGTTATGAATTTCAATCCGATAGACTGCTCCACTTACCCTGCTGCTCTCCCTGACTGGATTAATTAGAATTAGCTAGGCTGGGACTCACCCCGAGCGCCTCATGGATCATGTTATTTTAATAATAAATAAAGAGACGGCAGCAGCATACAAGGGAGGATTTTGAAAGATTGTTCATCCAAGAGCATCATTCAGAACCTGCCAATACTAATTTCCCTGAGTTTGATTACCTCATTTACTTCTTTTTATTTCTATTCATTAATTGAGTTTTATCCCCCATTACTTCAGCTCCCCAAACGTGCCCTTCCTATAAAGGAACCAGACACACGCTTTGCTGTTACAAAGTTTTATTACTGCAGCTCATCAAAAGTATAGTTAGCAGGAATGGAATAGTCATTAAGCATTTAATAATCTAATAGTGCTGAGAAAAAATAGATATAATGGGGAGGGGGAAAGGAAAGGAGAGGGACAAGGCAACCCTGTCTATTGCCATAAAGCATGCACCCAGGGCTCTTTACACAGAGAGTTAATTGGCTGGTGAACAAAACCCAGCGCCTTCAAGAAGGTAACATCTAACACTGGAGAAAACAGATATCCATCAGGATATTTTCTGACATCACAATAATGCCTTTGGAACAAGCCTAGAACGGGTTGAACACCAAAGAAATTTGATTGGCAAGGGGAAGTTTCTGAACTAGGGAGTTGGGGCCTGACAGCTACGTTATCCTTATTACTTCTCTTTCCTCATCACAGCAATTACACACTCGAAGATGTCGGGATGCCCAGGACGGTACTGAAATGAATTGTCTTGGCCACCAATGTCACAGACATACTAGGGAGTTATTGACCCATAAATGAACACTTATTTGTCATGCTCATTTTAATGTTTAATTGGCTGGAACAGCAGAAACTGATTTAGATGATGGAAGTTTACCAATTCTTCCAACGTTGGTACCCAGCTTGCAGATAGCCAACTCCTAACCTGAGAACAAACATCTCAGATGACTTCAACACACCTTCCACCTTCATGTAAGTGCAGACCTTCGTTTTATAAGAAACCCTTCTCAGGACAGGGTGACTTATTCCAGCCAAGCTGAGCCTTGTCATAAGAGGATAGAAGACCTGTTTCAACATGGGATGTCTAAGTTGGGACAGCCAATGGGTCTAGATAAACTAGAAGGTTATCCAGGATAGGATTTACTTGCTTTGTTGCAAAAGGGAGCAACTGAGCAGTCTCTCTGGGAGAGGCAGAGGGAGGATGGCACCAGCTTGTGTTTCCCCACGCGGGCAAGCACTGCTGAGACTTCTGCTGCCCCTCCTACCAGCAGGGATGCCTGTTCACATGGATTTCCAAAAGCCTTTTGATACACATCCTCACCAAAAGCTACTAAACCATACTGTCACAGAGCACGAGGGAAGGTCTTGGCACTGCTTGATAACTGATTACAAAAGTAAAGATGGAATAGGAATAAACAACCAGCTCACACAGTTGGTGGCAATCACTGGAGCCTCCGAGTGATCTGTGCAAGGGCTTGGGTTCTTCAACCCATGTAAATGAACAGGGGAAGCAGGCTGGGAGTGAAGTATCCAAGTCTGTTAAACCAAAAGCTCAGCGTAAAATGCTACAAAAGGACCTCAGAGTGACAGGTGAAAAAACTGGAGATGAAATTCAGTGCTAATAAACACCAAGTAATGCACATGTGGAAAAACAATCTTTAATCTAAATCCACAGCGATGGGCTCTGAACTAGCTATTACCTCTGAGGAAACAGATCATGAGCTGTTATGGACAGCTCTATTCTAACACCAGCTCAGGATTCAATGGTAGTTAATAAAAGGCAAACAACAAGGAGGTGTTTGGAAAAAAAAGAAAAAGAGGAAATAAGAAAACATCATTATATTGCTTCATTAAAGCTCATATTGCACTTACAGCTTGGGCACTGAGAGCAGTGCTTCTCCCTGCCTCTGAAATGAAGAAGGGAATAAATAGAAATAATTCAAAAGGTGACAAGGAGCAGCAAAGTTACTGAGCAGCTACCAAATGGGCTAGGATTAAATAGATTAAACTCCTCAGCCTGAAAAAGAAGTGATCAAGGGGAATCGAGGAGGCCAATAAAGTCAAAAGCAGGATGGAGAAGGTAACTGGGGGAACAATTACTGTTTCTCATTACACAAGAACGATGGGCTCTCACATGAAATGATCGTGGCAAGTGCAAAGCAAATGCACAGTTAAACTACAGAACTCCCACTGGCATAAAAGGTTGGGAATCCAAAGAGGGATGAGAGAAATTGATCAAAGGAAAATCCAGGAGTGCAAAGATAATACCAATGGTTCAGGAAGCCTCCAAGCCACAGACTCTGGGAAAATATATGAAATTATCACTGTATGCTTACCCTACTCTGCCCCCTAAGCATTCACTCTTCCCTGCCACTGGAGACACAGTGCTGAGCTGGAAAGACTCCTGCACTGACAGCTGTTCTCATGGATGCAGAAGTGAGAAGCACACATTGAGAGACAGGAACCTCCTAAATTACCTTTGCCATTTTGAGTGCAGTTTTGCCACTTAACAATCCATGGAGCCAAGAAACAGCTATGATCAGCAAAAATCTTATTTAAAATCTAAACAAAATAACTCTTTATGAGTTATTCCCCCTGACATCTAAAGTGTTAGAACTATCTTATTTAGGCAAACTAACAAAAGTACTTTGCACCAAAGACTGCAAATTCAGGATGCCCCAATGGTGTGCTTGGGACTGCTATTTTGATGGTTTTTGTGGTGTGTGGGTTTGTTTTGTTTTGTTTTTTAAAGCAAACTGGAAGAGACAACTGCAGACAACAGATGAATACAAAATTCTATTTGGAAAGTAAAACCAGACTTTCTCATATTGGAAAGTCCTCAGGGAGAAGGTGAGTGGTAGAATTTAACTCCTTCAAAACAGGGAAAGCTTTTTCAAGCAGCTGAACACACACACACACACAAAACATGTTCTAGGAACCATCTCTCCTGAGCAAAGAGTAGCTGATTGCTTGGCAAAGGTTGTTCCTCTGGCAGGGAGAGGTGCCAAGGCTCTGGGAAATGAAGCAAGGCTAGAGACCATTCCTATGGTGATTAGAGACCATTCCTATAGTGATGCCTTCACCTGACAAACTAGCTTGGCTGCCAGTGGTATCCTGTTTGCCCAGTTAACCAAACACCTTAATGAGGGGCTAAAGCATTTCCAACAATGACTTCACAAATTACAGGTGTTTTAACACATGCTTACTTCAAAGGTGACCTTAGGAGCAAAAGACAAAGGGGCATGGGACCATCCCATGTCCTCCCAGGGAGGCATTCAAGGTAAGGCTGTTTCCTGCATCTGCACAGACACTAAAGACAGTAGTGAGTAAGATGCCTCTTTCTCCTCTTCACCAGGACACAGGACAGCACCACAGTGCCACTTGCACCTACCTCAAAGCCCACTGCTGGTGGCCTCTGTCTACTGCATCAGCAAGAGATCACAGCCATTATACCACAAAATAGCTGTGCTGGTCAGGCACGGAAACAGGCGTGAGGCTCCCTGATGCAGGGGGTGGTCACACTCCCTGAGCTAAAACTATGTTCCTGCTGCCAGACTGCATTCCTCCTGCACCAGCACTGGCCACAAAAGTGCCTCCCTCTGCACAACACAGCCCTGAAAACAAGGTGATGCCCACAAGCCATGCAATCTCACAGCAATCCACTGAAATACGCTGCTGTCCTCAGTCCCCAGCTTTCAACCCTGCGTTCTGATTACCCTGAAAGCAGCTTTAGATTTTGAGGGTAAAGCAGCAGAGAGAACACTGCTAGTTTTTTTCCAGGATCAGCTCTTGGATTTCATTTGTCAAACACTGGTTTGAAAGGACTATGTGGACCCTGAATCACTGCTGGAACACCACAGAAGCCTGCAGTTGCTCTCTCAGCTGGTGAGCCTGCTTTGCAGGCAACGCTGCACGTGTACTGCCTGAGCAAGGGTGCCAACTGCTTTGCTGCACCAGCAATGAGGCAATGATTCATAGGTCTATAGGGAGCAGAAGAAACAAAGACTGTACATGGCAAGCTGGAAGATGGGAAGAAAAGCCCAACCTGCACAAGCAGAAGGAAACATCGTCTGTACAACCTACAGTTGGTGTTGATGAGGCTTGAGGTGTCTTCAGAAGTTGAAGAGCAAGCCAGGGATAAACCTCTGCATCTCCCAGCATATATTTAGAGCTACAAGTATTTTGCAAATGTTTCTGCTGAAAGGGATTTTTCTCCCAGTAGGTAAAATCAGCATCTGCTGAGTGGTGACCATTTAACATTCAACCTGCTGCCAATCTACATTCCACAGAGAGACCTGCAGGAGAGACATGGAGCTGTGCCACTTCTAATAACTGTGTGACTGGCACCATGTCAATGCTTTAATGTAGAAAGCTCCCTCTGTCACTAAGCAGATCTCTCCTTTCTTTTGGCTAATGGCTTTCACACCCATTGGCAAAAAACATCAAGACTGAAGGGGTATGAGCCTGCAGAGTCTTCTGAGATCTGCCTGGCAAAGCTGACTACAGAAATATTGAGACAGGGATTCAGAGAAGGGGTACAAGGAAAGAAGGAAACTATTGTGGTTAATAATTCTGCTCTCATTGCTTGGCTTTTCATCTTTGTTTAGTGTCTTCATCTGTTTGCCACCGTACCTTCACACCACAGCAATGGTCTATTCAGCAGCACCTGTGAGACCCTGTGCTTGCTGTGAGCCAAACCCTCTGCAGCAATCATCAGACCCAGGACAGGGTCCCTCCTGGCTTTATGAGCCAGGCTTTTAGTGCATTTAGGGGAAAATTTATACATGGGACATTAACTGCAAGGGCACAAGACTCAGACATTGTCCTTTTTAATCTCTGCCAGGTTTAGAGAATGGTGATAACAGCAGAGTGCTCTGGCAGCTGGCATCCTACCCACAAGTGTGTTTGCACCCATCAGCTTGCAGCGGCGGTGGTGGACTGCACAGACACACACACATACTCGCTGGGGAGGAGGAAACCTGTGTAGATACAGCCTGTGGCCTTTGGTCCTTGGTCAGAACAGTCAAGATGCCCACGCTGATTTCCTCAACACCTCCCTACAGGTACAGAAAAAGGAGGGCAAGACTTATACTCAGTGCAGGAAGGAGGGAAGGGGCCAAGATGAGGCCCATGCAGAGGCTGAAGCAGTTTCTATTCTTCCTGTGAAATCCAAATGACCAAGATTGAAAAGAAAAAACCAGGCAATGACAGGCAGGCAAGCAGGGCTGACTCTTTCTTGCCTCTTTTTATCCTAGACATACACAATCCTTTTAGAGTCAGGCAGGAAAACAAGAAAAAAAGATGAATAAAACAAAAGGAACACACCACCAATCTTAGCAATCTTTGACATATCCATAATTTCTACTTCATTTTTAGCTAATGGTGGAAATTAGTCTTTGGATAGTTGATAAAAATCAACCTGTCTCTGCTGGGTTACTACCATGATCTGTGGTCCAGCAACTACTTCTAGTACAATTGATTTTCCTTTTTGGCAACCAATAGACCAGTCAATAATAATGTTGTTTGAGAAGGATTGAGTCATGAGGGAGAGGAGCACTCCCTGCCATTTATTATGTTTGTATTGTCTCCATTTGAAAAGAGTTTTTTTTCCCCAATGAGGACGTGAGTGAAGGTTTCACAGGAGGATGGCTATTCCATGTCCCTGTCTCCAAAGCCCTCTGACTCACAAGTGTGTTAGCATGCAGAGAGGAGGGAAGCTGCTGTCTGCTAGAGGGACGTGGCAGGGGACTGGGAAAAATGACAAGCTGGGGAGGCAACCAGAATCTTCTTGCTACACTATGTGTCTTTTAGGAAAAAACCTCACACAGATGGAAAAAATAGAATCCAGCTAATTCAAAATCACATGCTAACAAGTCTGACTTCAGACAGCTGTGCAGCCTCCTGAGAATTGGTACAAGACACAGATACAACCTTGGCACCAAAGAGCAGCCAACTCTCTCTGCAGACAGCATGGGCACTAGATGCTCATCACTAAAATTACTGGTGTATATGAATGAATCAAATAAAATCCACACACACTAGCAACAGGTTTCCTAACGATGATTTTCAGCTTTGGTTCTCAAGTTTCCCTCTCAAACCCCTGAGGGTCCATGGGTGACCATTGAGAACTTGCTGCCAAGGGGTTTAAAGTCTCAGCACAGTGATCTGCACCTTTACTAGGAAAGTGAAAGGTCAGCAAGTAAAAACTGAAGATCAGTGAGAGCTTTTTTCATCCCTGTAGTCATAATTATGGTACAATTTTAGCACATACAAATGATTGCCATAACATTGATAGGCTGATTAATAGAACTGCACAATGATGTAGTTTAAAAATCATAAAAGAATACTTAGAGACAATTTTAACTCAGCTGCTTTACCATATAGATATGTACATAGCCCTTAATTACCCTGGATGTCAAATGATACAGTTCCACTCACCACTAACAATATTTATTTTAAGATTTGTTCACATGGCCAGATAGGCTTGGAAAGTTCTTTCAGAGTAAGCTGATCTGTGGCAGCCACTCTGGGATGGTTCCCCACACATTCCCAAGGGCACACTCTGAGCACACCCATTATTATTTTGGAGTAAAGAGTACCCACAAATGGAACAAAATGCAGACACTGCAAGTCCAGGAGGGGAGTCTATGGTCTACTGTTTTGATGTTACAAATGAGAGATGCTATTTGTCCTTCTCTCCCTCATTGGACAATTACTATACCACAATGCCCTTCATCTTTCTTAGAACAGCACTAGGAATTTGTATACCTGCAATGCTCCCTGTGTAGGATGAGGGAGGAGGAGGTGACCAGACAGAGATCCTGCCCCAAGAGCACTCTTCCACCAAATGACACTGAAGCAGTACATCCTCTGCAAGGAAAACTTACTCATGTCTTCATATATTTTAAAGCTAGAAACAGATATTCTAATCCCATTGCTGAGCTCCTTCATAACTGTTATGTCATGAATACACTCTCCTTCCTTTCACTTCATCACTCAATTAAAAGCCTACATTTTAAGCAAACAGTTCCAGTGGAAGGAGGCTGTTTTCAGACTAAAACCCAAGCTCTAGGTATTTTCCAGAGCTCCAAAATACCAAACCACCACCCACTTTGAAATGGCCTCTGGCTCTGAAGATTTAGCTAATTCAATTACACAAATGCCCCTTTTCAACAAAGTGGAGGAGCCTGTTGCCTTTCTGTATCCCCTTCCCCATAGCAATTGCCTACCAGCTCTTTTCAAATGTGTTATTAGAGCTAATTATGAACAATCAGAGAACTCAATGGCTGCAGCTTTTCAGTGACATTAGTGAACCACCCTTTTGCATCTGCAGGACCACTGTTTAAAACTAAAAGCAGTCCAGAGGTGTGTGGTTATTCCCAAAATCCAAGTGGTTTTGAGCATACTACAGGAATGAGCAGAGCCAAGGGACCTCTCCTCCTGCTCCCAAGTCTGTTTATCAGCAAAGAGCAATAAATTGACTCTTGCAGAGCCCCTTGATCCTAAGACTGCAAGTGCTTTGACAATAGATAGTACAAAGATAACTAAAATCAGGCAGCAAAAAGGGAATAAGGCACATCTACAGGCACGGTGAACTGGTATGACTTGTTCCAGGCCACCTAGTAGAGCACCACTGTCACCATCTGCTTAGGGCAGCTAAATCCTTTAGCACACTCCAAGAGAGCCAAGATGGAAAAGCATTTATTTAAAAAGTAATGGAAGAGAGCATAAATCTGTCATGCTGTTTGACTAACTTTTTAGAAGCATACTAAAACACAGGCAATTTAAAAAAAAAAAATGGTCTATAATATTTGGCTCCTTTGCTACCTGCTCATAACCCTCATAGTATCTAATTTATTCTTTATCTCTTATGCTGCCTGCATGCAGGTACTGCTGCAAAATTGACCACATTTGACCAAAATTGACTTGATGACCTGAGTGGCAGGTGGAAATCACAGGGACTGCTTGCATGCCAGGCTCTGGCAGGGGTGCTGTGTGCAGAAGGGAACCTCTACCAAGAGCACATCGCTGTGAAATAGCAGCACTGCTGATTCCAGTCACCAGAGATTCCCTTACACTGAACCCACTGTTCTTTATAGCCTATGCATTAACTGAGAGTGCATTTGCTAATGTATAACAGCAGGCACTGTGGTGTTTATGGCCTGTTAGGAAGGCAGAGTCTTTCCCTCTCCTTTTTTCTTCTGGTTGCTCTTAAAATTCCTTGTGCTTTTGCTTTAGACGTGAATTCTTACAGGGTAAAGGTCAAAATAAAAAAAAAAAAAGGAGAAATAAACATTAGGTCACAAAGTCTTGAAATGATATTGCAGTTTATATATGGCTGAGAATAAAAATGTGTCTGCCTTCTTTGGGAACACACCTACGTGCAAACAGAGACCTTTAGAAAAAATTCTGCTTTATTACCTTGGTGGGGAAAAAAAAAAATTAAAGATTGATTTTCTTTTTATGGCTATTATTAACCTTTTGTTACTGGCCAAAAATAATCTGGTTAGAAAATGTGCAATACATCAAAAAGAAGAAAAAAAAAAAAGAGAAGAATTTAACAGAAAATTAACATTCAGGGAAAAAAAATAAGATGAGTCTCCCTTCAGCCTTTTCTTCTAAGAGTCAGACTTCACCTCCAAAGAAATGAGACAAGCATCAAAGAGAAGGGACGTTTCAGAACCATCTCCTGGGCTGCCAGGGCACAGGGGACGGGCAGGTGTTTGCTCTGACGACTCCTGGATTTCCAGGTATCTGACACATCACTCACCAGCTCTGACTGAAAGGTGAGGGTCTAGTCTGCCAGTGGGGCACACAAAGCCCCCCATTTGTACTGGCTCCACTGCCCCTCTTCTATGTAAGGAAAAACTCCTATAAAATCCATTACAACTGAAATCCCCAAGATCTAAAAGCATGAAGATAAATGTCTCACCAGCTGCTGCAGAGCCCTGCTTCCCAATACCCATCCCACCTGCAATTCTGCCCAGGCAAGGCCAAGAAAGACTTTTTTTACAACAATTTTGTGTACACATAAATATCAACACAGCTATTTGTAACCTCTGAACACTACAGGTCTGCTGACAAGCCTTCAGATTGCAGCTGGGCTGAAGGTCCACCTCTACAAATTCCTGAAGCATTTATTGCAAGGCTGCTTAAGATCTCACTGGTAAGAGATAGCAGATCTGTCAGCAGAGGTGTATCCATGGTCCAAAGAGGGCAGGAGAACAAAGCCAGTAAGTGTCACGTTAGTAAAGAGCAGTCAATCATAATCTGACAGAAATATGTTGGACAATTATTTCTGAACACTTATCACATTTACACAGGTCAGCCCTTAATTACAACCAAGTGACAAAACTAGGAGAGCTGACTCATGAGCACAGGCAGACCCAAGCTGGCTGGAATGAACGACTTTTCACGCCTTGACCTGAAGCATCACCTACCCCTGGTGTGCTCTGCTGAAAACAGGTATTTATTGGATGCTTTTCTCCTAGGCAAAGGGGGATTCTCTTTCCATTAGTCCACCAACAATTAGTAGTGTTACAAAAACCACACCAGAGCACGCACTTTATGTAGGAAGCTAACAAACACCTCATAAGCAGGAAATTTCTTGTCATCAGTACCACGAGTCGCATTGGAAGTCACAGCCAGGTGACCAAAACACTTTACTGCAGGGAGAAGTTTCAGCAAGAACTGGAAAAGGCCCCTTATGACTCTGTATTTCATGCAACCAAATTCTTTTATTTTTCCCAGGTTACCTTTTTGGATGTTCTTCCTGTACTAAATGCCCTGAGAGTATTTGCTATGGAGTTTTGGAAGAATTCTGTTTCATGCAAACAACTTGGTTGGGAGGCTACATAACACATCAATTAAATTCAACTTATTATTCCTTTCTTACCTGGCTGTTAACGTCAGCAGCATGCTCCAACAGTACTGAAACCAGCTCCTTGTGTCCTCTGTCACATGCCCAGTGAAGCAGAGCCCGGCCCTGAAACATTCAGGAGAAAATTAACAAAGCCAGCCAAAAAAACCTTACAGAGAATCACAGTCTTGCTACTGAGTACCAATAACAAAAATTGACACAAACTTAAAAAAACCCTACACTAATATTACTGTGTAACACACTATTGCTCCCGATTTGGCCTTAGAGAATAGTGCTAGAAACGTTAGAAGTGACCCATAGTTCATTTTTTCATTAATTTAGCATCAAATCCACAAGCCAGCAAAAAATTCAGAGGGGGAAAAACAGCAAAGCATGAAAAACAGAATTTGTTTGCCTATAAAGATTTGGGATTTTGACACCTCTGACTTTTCTGGGAGCAATGACTTGCACAGTAAGGGAATGATTTTCAACGCTGCCTAAGTCACCTGGACATCAAGTCTCCAAAAGCTCACATGAACGAGGTGTGAAACACTCATCCCAGGAGCCCTGCCTCTGCTGCACCAGAGGATTAAAACCAGGCACTGTCCCCCTCTCAGCTCCGCAACACAGGCTGCATCTGGCCCTCCAGCCCCTCCCAAACCTTCTACAAGTCTCCTGTGCCACCATGGGAGGGGATGCAATGGAATTCAGATCTTCCTGCCTGTCAAGGACATGGGAAGTAGCTGAGGACCCCTCTGAGGGCTGACACACACACCTCAAAACCCAGATGGCCTCAGAAAGGGCTATGGAAGCAGGGAAGTGAAGCCAAGCTTTTGGGATTCAGTTCATGGGTGCTGCTCTGATTCTGGGCTAGAACAATTAAAGGTAATGCTGTGCTGCAACAGTCCATCTGAGCAGAGCTGTGATGGACTTTCACACACTGGAACAGCCCAGTGCTGAGGCTGGAGTGCTTATCTTCTCACAATGCATTCACAACAGCAACAGAGCCTTTTGACAAGCAGCTCTGAGGCACTTGCTATGAACTACAGATGATTTCATATATTGACAACTCCAAAGACAAAGGTAGCTCAAAGTAGTTTGGAAGGTTTTATTCCTTGTTTACTATGAACACTTACTAAATTAGCCTTACTGTTAGTATCAGTCTCTCCTGATTTAGGATGTGACACACTTGCAGGAGATTCCTTGGAAATCACCCTGTAGATAACCAAGAAATCATCCCCCAGGCTGTGACACCATCACACTGGCCTGTGTTTTTCAGTATGCTACACCAAACAGTCATGGACCTTCACAGATGAAATCAGTTAAATTAGCCCCCACCTGGTTATAAATCTCTTGACAGAGCAGTGGGGAACAAGGTGGGCAACTCATTTATCTGCTAATGGGACCTGTGAGCCAAATTTCCCAACCACAGTGCCAAAACAGCAAGAGGGGAAGGAAGACACCTGCAACCAAAGCTCAGGCTGCTTCTGCTGGCTCTTCTTGGGGAGGGCAGCAGAGGTAGAACGTGATTTTGAGTAAGGAAATGCGATCCCGGACACAAGGCATTAAGCTTTTTAACACACTTTTTGACCCAGCAAGTAATTCATTTTTGTAACACATAATTTTAATGTTACACTAATTAACCTTGAATTAGAATGAATTTTCTGACAATGACTTTCTATGGAAGCACTGATGACATCCATGGGCCATTTAATGATTAATGTTCTTGCACTCAACACCACTATCAAAGACTAAAAGGGGGAAAGAGTACAATTTAAAACAATTGGTAAACATGGAAAGATCTTTAATTCATGTTTAGCATCCTTAACTCATCTCTGGACTAGTAATTACTTAAGAGTTAGGATTTCAGTTGGACAAATACCAACTTTTTTTTTTGTGCCAAAGATGTTTATTTCAAAAGAAAGAAGCACTATCTGCAATATGCAGAATAGCAATAAATACTTCAACAGATTATTTCAGTTTCTTTATATATGTGTAGAGGAATAATATTGTAATTACACATTGTGCAATTACAAGACAAAATAAAGGCATTTCTACCCTTTATATCAAAAATTACATTATAGATTAATGGCTATAATATGCTGGTTTGTATTTGCCTACAGACCAGCAGAATCTCATTTTATTGGTGCTGAACTTGGCTGAGATTAATAAAGGAAAAACCAACAGTTTGGGAGAGAGAGTACTGCCAGTTCTGTCAACTCAGCAGGATGGCAGCACTGTGCAGCTGGTCCCTTCCTGACACTGGAAGGCTGCTGGTTCTGCTGGAAATGTTGCCTTTTGAGCAAAACAAGAAACTGAAGCCTGATCACCCATAGTCATTAAAAATCTCCTTGTGCTATTTGCAGGAGTATGGATTTCAAGTCTTGGGCCAATTCCACTTTGGCTAATTACACTCTGCTTACCTATATATTTTCCTCTGCAATTCTAAATGGATATAATATTTTCCAATTAGTGCCTGAAATGGCTCTGCATTGTAATTGTAATTGTGCACTATTAAAAAGCTGACACGTTCCACCCAAGAAATGTCTGCATCCTTGCAGGATGCTATGCCCTCAACACAGGGCAGCAGGGACTCTGGAGAACTTCTGTGCAAGAGCACACCATTTGATGTAGAAGTAAAAATACCTGCAGAAGAATCTCAACCTCCTTACTGTGTAACAAAAAGCATTACTAAGAGACCTGTATTTAAAACAAGATAATATTCACTACTGTTTGCATAGCATCAGGCAGATTAAAACACTTGGGAGTTCTAGCTAATGTACTTAGGCAGCTATACATCTACAAAGTCCCCTTGTTTCCCATGTCTTCCTTAAAACAAACCTTAGTGATAAGACAAAATTAAGCTGACTGTACAACCCAACTCTTTGCATAGCATGGATATCACCCATGCATGTTGAAAAATTCTTTAGTCTGCACAGCTGCTGCTTTGTGTCAGCATATAACATGTTTTTGTGTGTTTAAATAACATGGTAGAAATCTTAAGAGTCACAGATTGAACTTTCCCAAAACACTTCCCATATGATTATTTCATCAAGCAGTCAGAGACTCACAGCAACACAAACAATTTTGTGTAGGAAAGCACTGCAGTAGTGGGGACCTGAATAAATGCAATCAAGCATCAAGGTACTCCCCTCCATGCAATTCCAACATACAACAGTTGTTGCAGAAGTTACTTGAGAGGAGGCATTTTCCCCTGCCTTTGAAGTATTTAATAATAAAAAAAGCATAAAAATAGCCCCAGTGCACTAACCCTGCCTCTTAAATCTTCTGTGCTTTGCTTGGATAACCGCTGCCAGCTTGGCCAGCTTCTGCAGCAGTTTCTCAAGCCAACAGCACATCAATTTTGCTCAGCTCCAAGTCACAGGGTGTTCACAAACAAAGCACAGGACAGGGATTTGTCTCAGATATACTGGGTCTCAGCAGACAAACGGATGGGAATGATTTTCACATCAATTAGCCAGCACAGAGAAAGAGGAGAACAAAGCCAAACGGAATGGATGTGCAACAACATTAACCTGTACTTCTAGGCACGATGTTTGCAGCTGGAACGGCTGGAGAGCAACGAGTGCCAGCCCTAACTTGTGCAAAGTGTTTTATTACTGGTAATTAAGAAGATATATATATATATATATTTATATATAATGGCTGCATCCCCCTGTGATAGCAAAAACAGTGAACGGAAGGGCTGCTGTTGAAATGATACAGGTAAACTTCAGATCTGATTTGGAAATCAATCACTTTCAGAGCTGTGAAATGGGGAAGTTTTCGTAATGGGAGTAAGCTTGTACAACCAGAAGTAAGCAATCCTTCTTGAAACCCATTTTTCCCCCCCTATTCTTTCCTTGGCAAGCTGGCACCAGTTTGGCACTTGCTGTCTCAAAAGCATGAGGATCAGGGACTAAGCAAGCATCATTTCAAATGCCTTTCATTAAACTTTTGGCAAGGGCTTAAATACTGCACACAGGTAACATGTTTGTTTACTGGGATTTCTCCAACAATTAAAACAAAATTCTCTGTCTACAACCTCCACAGCCCTTGGCACAAATTACAAAAGCAACTCATCTCTGCTTTTGAGCAGTTTCTGGTTTGTTAAAAGTTGAAAAAAATAAAAATAAAATACTGTTCTGAAAAAGGCAGCAAGCAATCCACGCCACCAGGACGTGCCTGGGGCGACTTCACAGCCACAGTCCATTTCTTATTTCATTAGTCCTGCTGACATACATAAGAGAAACGGGTTGTTTTAGTCTCCACGACTTCTTCTAAGTGAATGCAAGCTATTCTGTTGAACTCTGGGCAATTTAGATCCAGTAAATGGAAGCTTGTACATGATTACTGTCATTAGCTTCTTTGTTTAATTCTAAATTGAAGTTTATTATATCCTAACTGTTAGCAGGTATGCTGGCTTGAATGCTGTACATTAAGATCTTTATTTCTTGCAGGGAGAAGACCACTTATGCTTTGAAAGTTGCCAAATGCATCTATCTAAACCCTAGAGACTTCTGTTGCCCTTTCTGAAATCCTTTTGCTTCAAGCAGGTTGGCTTGTCCCCATTTTACATTTTTATTCTTGATTTCTTTTCTCCTTTCACTAACTTATTTCAGGTTCACCCAAAATGAGGTGATAGATACAGTGCTAATACATCACATGGAAATAAAATCTAAACACCTTACCACCTCATTCAGGTTTTTACTGCCCAAGGAAAGGCTGAGCTTAGTGTCTTTGCAGTTTAGCAAAAGACTATTTGGTGCTTCAGTAGGTTTTGTTCCATAACAAGTTAACTCTTTGTATGTATCCCTGCTGCCATTTTAAATTTATAAGCATTTAAATCAAAGGATTGACAGCGTTGAGTTATGTTCAGAGGGCTAGGAGAGGCATCTTCTGGATATGGCAGGATGTATTTATACAGTAACACTAAAATAGTTAATAAAAATGACAAGATTATGCTTGCACACACTTCACTACCAAAGGCTCAGTCTGGGTTATCTCCAGTCTAAAATGAAGTTCTAAAACTTCAATCAACCTGCATGATATTGGAAAATAAGCTACCCTAGAGACTGTGAAGAACATGTCTGGATACTGAACAACATTGGTAATGGCTTCAGCTCCTTAATGTAACAGGAAATAGATTATTTCTTCAAGATTTTTATTTTTTGGTATGCCATTGTTTTTCCCCCTGACCAGTTAGAGTCCATCATAATGAAGCCAGAACTTGGAGGAAAAAAGTTCTCACATCCCTGTTTGAGCACTTGCTGGGGTAAGTGAAAATCACCAAGGCTGTGGGAATTTCATCTATGGGGGAATTTTGCACCCCTGGGAATCTTCCCATGAGCCCTTTGCAGGTAGGCAGGGTTTGCAGGTCCTATCTGCACTGAAGCAATTCCAGCAATTGTCACATGCTAATACCCATTAGGTCAGAAATAGATCTTCTCTTACATCAGAGCCTCATGGGTGACTCCCAAAGAGGATGTCACCTGGCAGGTTTCAGATCTGGCTCTAAATATTTATGTTGTTAGAGCACAAAAATATTTCAGCCATCTCTCACCTAATATTTTTTTTAAAACCCCAAAATTTCTTTAGCTGAAAACAAGCACATTTGATGCTTGAATACAAAGGAAGGTACAAGCTTCTGAAGGCTGCTAACTATGAGAGAGCATCTTGCCAGCAGAAATGAAGCAATGCTAACATGATGCTATTATACACTTATTGCAAGTGTGTGATCCCAAAAATGAGCTTTTATTAATGACAGGACTCCAGCCACGTTCTGTGGGACTGCCCTGGACATTTACTTCTGCAACTTGTAATCAGCAGAAGGAGGGATGGAGCTCAGTAACGGCGCTGTTGCAGCGATGGCGTGGCACATGACAGTTTCAGTTCATTGAATTTATGATGTGAAATTCCAACCCTGATTGTGAACTCCCTCCCCTCTTCTCCTCTGAAAATTAATTCACATGAATTCCTGATTAATAATAAAAGGACCTGCCATCAGCATGCAGAGCCCCAGCCGGGGCTGTCATGGCTCAGAGGGCAGAAATCTGCTTAGAGCTCCAGGAGAACCCAACTGAATTTGCAGCGTCTCAGTCTATGAATGTGTAAGCACTTCATCTGTTCACCAAAACACAATGTGCTGGAAAGCAGCGGGCTAAAGTAGCTGTACACACCATGGACCACGAGCAGGGCTAGGTGGCAGCATGCAAACATCAAACCCAAGGAGATAAAGCTGGTACTGCTACACTTCCAGAAGGATGAACAGGAAACTGTCCACACCAGGTGTTCACTTTTACCAAGAAAGGATGGAGCCAATTCACAATTTCAGACACTTATCTTTTTCTGGATGTTTCTGACAATGCCTGCATTACCTTCCTGTGGGGAAATGGTGTTTTGAGTCTGATGAGCAGAGGAGGAGTGGACAATGTCACTGGTTTTGTGAAGCTGGAAAGCCAGTGTCACTCATTTGCCCTCCTGGGAACGATGAAAAGCTGATGGCATGGCAGAAATCCTACTTCACCCGTGAACAAAATTCATCGGTCAAAAAAGCCATTTCCCTCCCTTCCTACTTCTATTTGACCACAGTTAGTGTATAAAGTTGGGAAAGAGCTGTAATTCAGATCTTATTCTGCAAGTGGCTGCTGGCATTGCTGAAAATAACATAGAAAGCACATTTCTGATACACTACAGCATCACAGTTAGTACATCCACACTATCAGAAATCCAGCAGAAAGCTGTTTTCAAATAGATTATCTCTGTCTCAATGACCAAGTGTTTGTCAACCTGTTGTAGTACCTTGTTACAACAGTCCTAACCAGAGAATTGTGAAAAGCAGTGGCACTGAACTGATACACCAGTTAAAAGATTGATGGTCTTATCTTTTTCTCCATACCTCCTCATCTGTGACATTCACATCCACTTTTTTTGATCGAATGGCTTTGGTTACATAGTCAATGTTGTTTTCTCTGCAGTAATCAAAAATGTTCTTGTCCTCTTCCCTATGCAGGAAACAAAAGCAGGAGAAGCACCATGTTACTGCACAACACAAAGGCCACATGCACATCATACACTCTAACTTTGCTACAGACATCTCAATAGTATCACTGGACTGAAACAGACACCTAGCATTGCACATGCAGAATCATATGGGGTTATTTCCCCCCCTCAAAGTAAGAGACAGAAGATCTTGCTTCCTAGAAAACAAAGGTTGTTTTTAACAATATTATGCCAGGGCAAAAGTCAGCTTACTCCTGTGAACTGGCACAGGAAGTCTATACAGTTAACCAGCAAAACCCACGTTCAAGTCCTGGTATAAATTACTGCAGTCCCACAAAAGATAAAAGGCTAAAGCTGCTCTTCTCCCTGCTATATAAACTTACAACAGGCACCCTGGGTCAGACCAAAGGCCCCTCTGATGCCATCCATCCATCTCAGACAGTGGCCACTGACAGTGGCTTAGAGAAAAAACCAGAAGAAATAGGATGCATACAAAGCAATCTATCCCCAGTTAAATGCTCCCAGCTTCAGAAACTCAGTGGCTTAAGGATTTCTGTGTGCAGATGAGCATATTTATCAGCCTTTTCCAGGTCCTTTTTTTACTCTATTGTGCTCTTTAACCCATTCATACTCAGCCTCTCTAAAGGACAAGCTCTACAATTTAGCATTCTGTGTGTGAAGGGGTGAACAGTGTGCAAATACTTTCTTTTGGAGTCTTTAAAACAGGTGCTTGCTATTATTGGGTACTCTTTGGTCAGTAATTGCCCAGGGATTTCTAAAATCTTTGGCATTTGTCTTGGAATCTTGGTTTTTATTTATTTATTTATTTACCAGCCTGTAAGTGACCCAACTGCACTCCTCCATCTCTGCTCAGAGGAGCAGGCTGGAGTTGCAGAGGGGACCAGGATGCCAGTATGAGCTTGCTCAAGCCTGCTTGTGGCAGAAAGATCAAGTTGTGGTGTCACAGCTGCTTGAGTCCCATCTACAGCTTCCTCTACAGCTAAAAGCAGCACCCTGGCTTCACATACCTTAAAACTTCTGTTCTTACCTGCCAAACAAAACCTCTAATGAAGTTAAGACAGTTCATAGAAAGAAAGAGCTTTGTATGAGTGACTGGAGCTACAGTGCTTTGTGGCAGTTAAAAAAGCAAAAGCAAATATTGGGAATCTTTAGCAAAGGGACAGAGGAGAAACAAGAACATTTTTATCTTGCTGTATAAATCTGCACTCACATATCTAATGATGAGAAGCTACTGACACCAGTATTGCTGAGAAAATATAACTCTCCTACTGTCCATGCTGCTATGCCAGTGGAAAGTTACTTATCCCAACAGAGTGGATTTTCCTGTGGAAAGGGGGCAATGCCATACTAGCAAGAGGCACCTTTACAATAATACCTCTAGGACAAGAGGAAATGGCCTCAAGTTGCACCCAGGGCAGTTGAGATTGGATGTGAGGAAGAATTTCTTTGCTGAAAGGGTTCTGGGGCATTGGAAGGGGTTGCCCAGGGCAGTGGTGGAGTCCCCATCCCTGGAGGGATTGAAGAGTCGTGTAGACACAGTGCTGAGGGACATGGGTTAGTGGGGGACTGGTCAGTGTTGGGTTCATGATTGGACTGGATGATCTTGAAGGTCTTTTCCAATCCAGGTGATTCTGTGATTCTACAGACCCACTAATACAACTGTATTCCTAGTGAGTAGTAAAGAAAAGAGGTCATTGGTTTTCTAGAAGTAAACCAAAAGCTGTCACACTATCACTTCTTTCTAGTTTCCAGATGAAACCTGTGGCTCAAATGAACCCATCAGTGTTGCTACAGGACTTGGCAGCTTCACAAGAATTAAACACAAAGCAGTTGCCTCTCATGACATCCCCAGTTTTCAATCACCTCAACTTAAGACAGTCTGGATGGTTAGCAGAACACAGACCAGCCTCAATGAAACTCCTCAGAAAAACAGGAGGTTGCTGGAGCAGTTCAGACCCCCTGGGGAGGTCACTCTGTTCCATGTGGGCGTTTCAGGAGGTGAGAACAGCCTCTGCAATGCCACAGGGGCAGTTCTCCCACTCAGCTGCACTGCTCTTCAACCTCGCAGGCTGAAGAACGACAAAGCAAGGACAAGTGAAATCTAAGTGTTATTTGCATGTGAGCAATGGGTTACAGAGAACAAGTGATGCCCTTCAACCTGCAGTCCCAACAAAAATGAAAATACCAATGTCACCAAGGCCATGTCCCCTCCTCCCATCAGGACAGGCAGAGCTCCATGACACAACTGTGACTTCCAGGTTTAAAACACACCTAGCTGACTAAGTTGCACTCTGTTCCTCAGACCTCAAGCATCTGTTTCCTTCCTCAGTGCCAGTAAAAGGTGGGAAAAAGTGCTGATATTCAGCTTCTGCGGTAAAGTGCTGCTTCTCCAAAGAATTCACTTCCTCTGACCTCTCTCTGGTGTTGCTCCTTTAGAAGCACTGTTCTCCTGCACATCACCCCTATTCTCTGTACACAAGCAACCCTTCCTCATAGCTGACTTGCACCTTTCTGGCAAAGAGCTGGATGCTGCACAAGACTTCACACTCCATGTATGGACCTAGGGATGTCACAGAAGTCTTCCAGTTTCTTAACCAGTCTCTCAAACTCATTTGCAGGAGGTCTTGTCTGTGCATTACACAAGCTCCTAGGAAATAGATCACTACATGCTTTAGATGCAATTACTTTGAAATCTGGGGAAAAAAGAATCTCATGGTGGGATTGGAAAAGGCAAAAGCTTATATTGCTCGAGATGGAGCTTGACAGATTCATGATGGAGGTTGAGACATGCCTGCCCTCACTAACAAGGGCTGATGTGATATGCTGGGACGTCCCTCCAGTCCTACCTTGTTAGCCCAACCTCTCAAACAGTCTGGGCTGCAAAAAGCAGCCTTTTGGGTGAAGCTGCTATCCAGATAACACTGTACAATAACTTGGTTCCAGCAGAGTTTCCCCCGTTGCACAGCCACACACACTTCATTTATCAGAGATGACTCTTTCCTTCCCAACACCAAAGCAGAGCCCAGTCTCTCCTTGCTGGGGAACTCACTCACCCACCAAAACCAGGCAATCTTCCCACCACAGCCTCCAGACAAGGCTACAACAGTCTTTTCCTGAGAATATTATGGTCTCTAAAGGTGAAATGACCTGACACAGCTCTTTGGATATGATTTAGCTTTTCTGGAATAACTACCTCTGCAAATGCTCTATATATCCCCCTTCCAAAAAACCACTTTTCTTTCAGAAGCCTCCACAATGGAATTAATCCAGAACAGCAATTTCCCCACTTGAAGATAAGGTTTTTGGGAAATTTCGTCTTTCCACTCTGCATTTATTTCTCAAGCTTTAAACCATTCCTCTGCCCCTGATGCCCCTTTACAAAAATTAGCATATATTATCTCCAACTTTTCTATAAATATTAACAATGGGAAATGAGCTTTTTCTTGACTAGATTTGAGGGAAGTTCATACAGGAGTAACATTTGACAAAGACATTTTACCTGCAAACAAAACAGTCACGTGAAGCTGCACTCCAGATATTTAACACAGTCTGATCTAGTTGTGTGCCAAAATCAGGAAGGGAAACAGAAAAGAGCTCATAGGAGTTAAAAATCAGATTTTTGGCGGCATCAATACTAGGGAAAAAGCTCCATTTGAATGGTGTGAATGGAATAAAGACAAGTTACTGTTATGTGATGACTCTGCATTCAAAAATCACATGGGACAAATAAAGAAACATAGCTTGAAAAACCTCGCAGCTCAGATTTCCCCACTCACCTTTATTTGCCATGTGTGTATGTGTACACACTGAGTAATCCCTGTTGTTGTAAGTGACACTGCAAATACACTGCTCAGATAATGTTATGTGGAGAAACCCATTACATTTCTATCAGTATTTTCAGAAGAAAAATATCTCAATTTAAGTAAAAACACAGCATTCAAGACAACTTGAGATGGAAGAGACCATGAAACCCAACCTAATGGGGATGTGCACAACTACTTAAAACCTGTAGCTAAAAGTAAAGCTCAGATACAGTTTTGTTTCCATGTCAGACTGTGTGATATACAAGCACCAGCTCTTTTTGTTGAACTAAAAAGGAGTCTTTGAGTCAGTGCCCACTTGACTGTCAGTAAAGGCAGTGAACATGTTTACATCTGCTTCTTGAGGACAGCCAGAAGGGTTGCTCTTCTCCTTTGCTGACACATGTTCCACCCCTTGGAGTTATTTTCTTCTGCTCTCACCCATCCCCAGTAAGAGATGCTAACTCTGATTTAACATCAACCTGAAGCAGATCTGTTGCCTGCAGGTAACACATGGGCAGCTTTTTCCATCCTTGAATAAAAGGATGTGGAAGGACTTAAACCAAGCCATCTCTCCCCAAGCTTGGAAGGCTTCACAAGCCAGAAACATAAGCTATCCAAAACACACGTGTTGAACCAAGAGATTTTAAACAGCTCATGGGAAAGATCTGCTGCTGGTTAATCAGGCTCACTTCCTTCTTACCTGGAGTGCTGTAAGCCTCCTTGCTTTCTAAGCAGCTACCAAGACTGCCAGGAAAAGGGCATAAAATAGACTTGAAATTCGGGTATTTTAACCCTAGCACAGAGAGCGTCCTCCAGCTTTGCCCCATCACCTTCCTCCCCCCTCGCAGGTCACCTCCAGCACAAAGCTCTGGGCAGAGGGCTGCAATCAGGTGCTACTTAGGGTGTCCTTTCCCCTTTTCCCAGGGCTGGTCCCAGCCATGTCCCCAGGTGCCACTAACAGGTGGCTTTGCCCGTCTGCTTGGCACAGCGCTGCCGGACGAGCGGGGAGCGCAGCGGAGCGGAGCAGGCGACGCAGGGGGAGCCGAGAGACACTGGCAACACTCACTGTTTATGTCAAGGCCCTCGGCCCCCAAGGGACCCATTTTCACATAATCTATAATTATCTCTTCGCTTTAATCGCCTCGTCACTTCTGAGGCTCTCCTGGGCACAGGAAGAGGAAAAGCTCATTAACTGAACCTTTTCTCCTCTCTCCAGCCACCCATAGCTTTTAATTGCTTGGTGTTGTTATTATCTATCAGTGCAACTGGGATCATTTTCATAAGAAAGGGTGGTGGGAGGGAGGGAGGCAGGAGCGGGTCCCTGAGGTATGCACCACAGACAAACCTTTGCTTTCTCAATTATTTATGCCAGCTGAGGTTTTACAAGCTGAATAAATCCATAACTCAAGTTTATTTTGAACCAGCAGGCTGTCCCAGGGGAAGTGTTGCCCACTTGCCGGCACACACGCGTGCCATCCTCCGAGAGCAGCCGGGACATAGCGAGACACGTGTCATCCAACTCCCCATCGGTCGCTGCTCTGCCACACGTACTTTGGTAGATTAGTGGCAGCACCAGAGAGGAGGTGGCTGTGAAAACCCCAAATAGGAGCCAGCACAGAAGGATGCCCTCTCCTGAAAGGATGGCAGGGCTGAGCCAAGCTGCCTCTTTCCACAACAAAGCAAAGCCCCAAGGGTCACTGCTCCTGGGACAATAAAAAGGAGGGGAAGCAATAAACTTGGCAATCATCTTAAAGTCAGGGACTTGCTCACTAAATATCACTGGAAGAGTATCCATTTCTAAATAACACTGACCTGAAAAAAAAACCAACCCAACCCACCAAGGCAAACCCCAGCTGCCTGGACCCGCAGGTGTTTTATCCGAGTCGTGCCACGGCTGAGCACGCTGCGGGCTGCCTGGGCTCCGAGCACACGGGAAAGCTCTTCCACAGGGACCGCACAGCCCAGCATCTGTGTGAGCAGCAGGCATCTGCGGTGCAGCCACCCAAGCACACAACACCAGCACGAGCCCGAAATTCCCAGCACGGCAAGGACGCCGGCTCCTGCATCTCCGCAGCTTTGTTCTCATTTCCAGCGCTGACGTTCCCAAAAGCGAGGCTGGAGGGAGACAACAAAACCCCAAGAGTGCTCTGGAGTGCTGGGATCATCTCAAAAGCCCTCGCTGCTCCAAAGTTGCATCCTTGCAATAGATGCTGGAAGCAGCTCTTTAAAATTCAGCAGCCTCTGTGCCTGACCACACGCAGCGACCTCTGGTATTTTCTGCCAAAACAGTTCATTTGTCTCGCACAACAACTAATCAATTCCCGAGGCCATCCATCACGGCAGCTCGCGCGAGCCGGCCCGGCAGCGGGGCCAGATGGCAGCTGCGTTAGCGGGATTAATACAATTCTGATAGATTGCACGGCATCAGGTGGGCTCCTGAATATGAGGGGTGGGCTCCTGAATATGGGGGTGCCCATTCCGTGTCCCGATCCTAAACGGAGCCCCACTCACAACCAGGGTCACTCCCAAGCGTCGCAGGAAAGGGTGGCAGTTTCCACCAGGCAAGAGTTCCTCCAGCAGCCCTCGGGATGGCAGAAGTGTGAAGGTTGGGAGCTCAGGGCGGCCTCGGTACTGACCAGTGGATGTCACTCCCACCCCAGCATGCTGAGGCCGCGTGGAAGCAGCCCACAGCAGAGTGCAGGAGGGCTCCTGCAGTGGAAGGGGAAAGGGACACGGACACTTGGTAATATTATTTCACATTCTCCATCTGCCAAGTCAATGCTTTGTTTGCTGGAAAGACTTACAGACTGCCTCCCCCTTACCTTTGCTTAAAAAAAAATATTGAAAAACAACTTTAAAGTTGAGTTTCCAGTGCTGCGGTATTTTTGGCATCTCCCTCAGTACGCGTCTTAGATTAGATTTATGTTGGTGACACATCAGTCAACCTCATCTCACTGCTCATTTTCCAGGTTTGTGAAACTGTAATTATAGCTATTTGATCATGAAAGAGCTCAGCCACTACTGCTTTTGTTCTGGTAATAAGATCAGAAAAGAGACATAAAGCTTTATGTAGGAGTTAAAAAAAAAAACAACCCCACCACTACACCCCAGCCTGAAATCACAGATAATTTCTAAATCCTTCCTTCCAGGGGAACCTCCAAGTCCCATCATCAGCCACCAGCAGGCATTATTTTAAGTAATGCCCAAAGCAAGAGAAATGATTTGCAGAGAAACACAGAGGCAGAGCACTATGCTAATACATTTTGCAACTGCTCCCCATTAGTCACTGGGGGGTTACTTGAGCTCTTTATTGCCAGGGTTTATTAATGACTCCTAATTGATGACCAGTGCCCAGCACCCCAAAGTAAATAACTGCTACGCCTCATTAGCTCAAGAGACCTTCTCCTGATTTGAGGATTGATCTATGAACACACAAATTGCACTGATTTAACTGAATCTCTTTCTAAATTGATTTAATTAGACCGGTATAACCTGTTTCTATGGATGCTCTTGAATTTATTTGGAATCAGTGCAATGTACTTCTGCGAGCCAGACTGACCATTTTTCTATCTTGTTCCCAAAGCAGAAACATTTGAGATAATTAGTGATAAGGCAAAAATCAGCCCTGGCACTATCCCAGTTTCTCCTACTTCTGATATACCCAGCTTTAGGGTAGTGTATGGTAACTCCACTTTGTCCAACAGATTTGCACCCTAAACCCCAGGCATTTCCCAGGTCAGTGGTATCACGACCAAACCAATTCACTCCATGCTCCAGATAAACTGGGATGCCAAACAATGTCCAGAGCCTTCCTCCTTTGGCTCATCAGCTTGCAGATTTCATACCAGTGCAATTTTGCTGTTTAGGGATATTACTTTTACTATTAGAATTGTCACCATTAGATGTGCCTATACTTGCCTACAGTTATTCCCTGTTGTAGTAAGAGCACAAACAATAGACAAAAGCTGTAAGACATGGGCAACTGCACTGAGAGAGCTGAAGCGAGGTGAGATATGACACTTGCTCACTTCCCTTCTTGCAACTGAAGACACTGATGCCTGCAAGCCAAGCTTGAGTTGGACCATGAGCTTCCATTCTGCCAGCAGAGTCAGGAGACTTTATTTAACTCACTTTCAGCAGAATTCCAGCTGTGCCAGAGACCACATCTGCTTTACAGCCTCACTTTGTAAGGACTACAGCCACTACACATACAGCATATATGCTCCTCATGGTATGTTTGGAAAAAGCTTATTTGGAGCTGTACTTATCTTCAAGTCCTGCACAAGTCATGTTCTCATGGAAATAACAAAAATATGACAAGAAGATCTAGACTAGTCAAGCCACCAAAGCAAAAACTCTGTTTTCCTGTGTACTGTGGTATGTTTCATATCCCAGAAGGAGCACAGGCAGTACTTGGGATAGCCAAGACTCTGAAAGCACTGCACAACTAAGCATAGATCATACTTAGCACCCAAACTGGGCAGCATTGATGTGTTCCACTCCTAAAAGAAGAGCTCTAACAGGATTTAAACCTCAAGGTCAAACTATGAGATCAAGAATGTTGGCTGAGTCCTACATGGACAGAGCAGGGAAGAAAAAAGAGCTTGTGGCTAGCAGAAGTGCCAGTCCTCGAACAGCTTGTTAAACCAAGGTCATACCTGACCACCTCTGGTCAGAGTCTGGAGGCAAGTTAAAGATGTGTTGGCTCTTCACAGGAGACAGAGAAGGCTACTCCTGGCCAACTGTTCTCTCTCACTACAAAGCAAATTGCAACACTGAGGGAAGTGTCCACTCTACTGCCCAGCCCAAGACTGACACCCTGTTCGCTTACACAGAACAGCCACATCAATTCCTACCCCAGCTCCTTGTGAAGGGCTTGGAGCCACCTGCTCAAGATTTATTTTTCATTAGTTGGTGACAACAAGTCAAAGAAACGCTGTGTTAGAGTTTTAACACTTTGGGAAAGTTCTCAGCAAGTTTAGGAGGCTGCGTGTAGAGGAATCAGTGTTTTCCTTTTAATTTTCTGGGACTAAAATGATGCAAGACATTCAATAAAACAAATGGGATCACATACACATAAATGGGTGACTGCAACATGACAGCAAACACTGCTCAAAAATTTAGTCTTCCCTGACTGTTCATTTTAACTAAAAATACGATGCTGTATTCTGAAAGATCCTCCAGGCAATCATTTAGGTATTGGAGTTAATATCATACCCATGATTAGTAGTCTGGAACAGTAAAAACCCAACCAAACAAAAAAACCCCAGCTGTCCTTATTCAGTAGCTAATGTCACTTACCACTTGCACCTTGACAGGTTTTAAATAGCAGCCATTCTAGTTCAGTAAATACATTTCTGCTATGCTAGCTGCAGAAGCTAGAAAAAATTAATTTGATATAAGGTACAAACTCTCCCTGAAGGCAAACATTGTTCAACATTAAAACCTTCACTGAACAAACCTTAATGAATGTATTGGTAAAGAAATAACTATTTGAAAAAGGTAGTGTCTGAAGAGCTTTCTATTAAAAATATCCAATATTACTTTTTTTTAGCCATATAACTGAAAAATGGCAAGTCTTGCCCTTCCCCCACATCTTGTGCTAGAGAAAGGTTACTACCTGGCAATGATACAGGCAGTTATTGATTTAAATGATTATGGACCTGAAAAGTTCTTTCCTGTCATTTATTATCCTGTTGTAGTTGCCACCACACTTGTGCAATATTAAAAAAAAAAAAAAAGCTTAACAAAATGACATTAGAAAAATACTGTTTTAAACTGAAGTCCAGCACAGATAATCACCTGATTGTTTCTTCTTGATATAATGAGCTGACAACTGGGCCTCCAAATGCAGTTTTGCCTTCCTTCCCCCTCTTCTCTGTTGTCTGAAAGAAAAAGAAAGATTGGTCCAGCATCCTGACTCCCACCTTGTACCACCCCTCTGCCAGCTCCCACCCCTTCCCCTGCCCCAAAGATGGGATCAGCCCCCCAAAAGTCTCAGCTTCACAGCAGGTGGAACCCCATGACCCTACTGCATCCAGAACAGCTAGGTGGATCTCTCAGCAAACCAGACCAATGCTCCTCTGAAGGTGGCCCAGAAGGGTCACCCAAAAGGCAGGCATGGCAGCCTGGCCACCCCGCTCACGAGCCAACGCGTTGCCGCCGCAGCACTCCCAGCCGTGGCCCCTTAGGACCCAAAAGCTGAGCCTCTGTGAGGTAGCATAATGTTATGTTACTAGATTGCAAAGCTTGCCTTTATAAATCTATTTAATATAGATTTAAAATTAAATTTTATAATGGGCAGCATTTCCAAATGATTTACTCCCAGCAACTCTAGGATTCTGAATGATTCCCACCATAATAGAAATGAACAATTAGAATAATGATTGATCGATACGGAGCCTCAGGCCTCCCTTTTCAAACAAAAACCCCATCCTGCAGCTTGGGTTCTTCAATTGCCTGACTTGACATTGATGCCAGACTTTCAGAAAGCAGTAAGTGCCTGCTGGCTGAAAGCCTGAGCCTGTTTTAGGGGGTGCAGGGCACCAGAAACCCTAACTCTCCTAGGGCACCCTCGTATCTCAGCCTTTGGGTAAGAAGTCAGAACTGGTTTGCAATTTGCAGCAGTAATTCCTTATAAAACCAGCCCATTAATTGCAACATCCTGTTGTCAGTGGACAGTTCTGTGGATTTCTGTGACAGGAGATTATGAAACCCAGGGTGAACAAAATCAGAAGCAAAGGGAAAGCCGTCCCAACCTCTAGCAGTCTCTCAGTAGCTCCAATCCATTGCTGATTGCACCAAAAAGCGTTGCTGCCTCATTAGAATTCTACCTAGAAATATGTTTTGGTTTTGTTTTTAACTAAAACATGTTTACATTTGTTTGGATTTTTAACCCTGCTCTCTAGGTTGCATTTGTTTTAAATCAGTTTACTGTTTCCCCATAATACATTTACTTTTACATGCTGCATAGTTTGAGCCAATCAGTTCCACTTTTCAGCTCTCCTGTACCAGCCCAAAGCTGTAATATTTGGGGTTGCAGATATCACAGACCTACTTCTCTGTAAGAAAAAATGGAAAGAAAATTAGCTTTTGAAAACTATTCTATGGAAAATGGGCTTTTTCTAATTTTGAATAAAAGATGACATGAAGTTCTCCTTTCCTGAAAGGGCTTCAAAGTCTTTACAGTGCAATGTCCCTCTTAAAAAAAATTATTTAGCAGAGAACCTTACTGTCCATCAATTATTTCCACAATACTTAAAGAAAATTAATTTCAGATCATCTGCTAGTAGATGCAGATGAAATTTCTATGAAATTAAGCTATACTCACAACTAGTCTATCTTCTTTGATACTGAGGAACAATGGTCATTCAACCAGTATCAAAAACTACAGAAAATTTTAATCTATATTCTTTCATCTCTTCCCACTACAGTTTCTGGTTGTTGCTTTTTCTTCAAAGTCAGAAACAACACTTGAGAAAATCCATTTCATCTTTCTAGAGGAAGAAATTGTAAAAAAGGTTTCCTGGATTAAGTGCACCTTCTTTGCACAACCAATGCATTTCTAACAGAGATTAATCATCCTGATTGAGTCCACATAAGGTCATGGGGAAACTGAGCGATAAAGGCTTTCCCAAAAACACTCAGGCAAAAACTTCTCCAGCTCCTAATCCATATACAGGTGACTTTGTTCAAGCAGCTTTTATTTCATCTCTTTCACACAGAAATAGGGAACTCAATATTCAATTTATGAATGTTGAACCAAGCTTACTTCATCACAGTCCTCAATATGTAGCACAAGTTTATGAAAAATGCATAGGAAAAGTCCCAGCTATGCTCTCAGGATTTAATGTGTGCCTCCACGCTGCAAAGCCATGGAAGACAGCGCTGTGGCTCCACGTTCATCACCACTGGACTTCCCAAGGGGAATCTATCCAAGCTATGAGGAACTCTTCTTCCCAAAAAACTTCACTCTGCCCCGATGCAGATCCCAAGTGGTTTCTTTCCAGACACCCCTGACAGCTTGCCTGTACCATGAGCTCATCTGCCCGCTTCCCAGATCTGTACCACCCGGCCTGCCAGGGGCTGGCACGGAGCATCTGAGCACGATGTACCAACCCGGGTAGTGAAAGAGGTGGAAGAAAGTAGTTGTTCCTTCCAAACCACGTCACAGCTATTGCACTAACAGGAACCAGTGTTTTCATCTGTTGCTGATGAGATGAGTAACATGCAGATGCACTTTCTCAAATCTCTTGATATTTCTACAGCAGAAAACAGCTTTTAGGGCTGGAAAGATAAAGGATGTGCTACCAATACACAGATGATGACCAGTGAGTTTAAAGCCACATTAGCTTGCAAACCATGATGGAATTAAGAACTGACACTGCACATTCTTCCTCTCCTCTTAAAAAAAAGAACAGGCACTAATAATTAACTATGTGGCTCTCATTTAAGCCAGCTCAATTTCTTTCCCTGCTGGCAGTGCTGTCCAAAAGCACTGCAGATACACGTGTAACTAATGATAGTTAAGAAATAACACGACCCCCAGCTCCCATAATTTGCAACCTGAATCCGAGAGAGATGACAGCGGTGTTCTCCACAGTCAGGACCATGGAAGAGATGCTGCAGAAAAGGCAAAATTACTGTGGGCTCCATGAGTGTGAGGGGGCTGCCCTCAAACTGCCAGTTAAAAACTGTGGGAATAAAGGGAAATTTGCTCCCCTTTACAGGGGGAACACAGGAAGAAACCTTGAAGGACTGCACTCGAGTGACAAAGCACAAGCAGGAGCAGACAACAGATCCGTGACGAGAGGATAAAGAAATGCGAGATATGCCCTTAAAAGGCACTGGAATTTTTTGTTTTCTCCTAACTCTTGCCCATTGATTCTTTGCTGTTCATGTACAACCAAGGCTGATATCAAAGTCACTATTACTCTTGACAGTTAACTTTGGAGGTGGACCTGGTTTACCAAAGCCAGCATAAATCACGGACAAATATGTTCTTCAGTATGCAGCATCCGTACTCATTAAGAGACAACTTCAACTCCCCCGCCTCCCGATGTGCTCACGGACTGGAGCAGGAACTCCACTAAGCCCAGAACTATCCTTCTCAAATGTCACCAGGAATGCCAGGGGAAAAGCCACACTCCTCCTGGAACAGACAGCAGAGCATCCTCATCCCTGCCTCAGAGCACTGTATTTGTCAATAAAAGACTGGCTCGATTCAAGGTACAATCGCATCTCGACTGGCTGTCACTGACAATGCTGCTCCAGACGGCCTCAAAGCCTGACAACCACTTTCTGAACAAAATGGAAATACAGGGACTAATATTTGCTAACATCATTAATTCATTTTTTTTGTCCACTCCCCCTTCTTCCTTTATCCACCATGTCAAGATGTATACCTTTAAATTGTTGTCAGCCATAAAGCAGACGTCGTGTCCCAGTTCAGAGGTTAACATATAATGACAGACACATTAAAAAACCCTGTCCAATGCCTCACTGACAATTTCAGCTCCATCTTCTCTTCAACGAGACAGTAGCTCAAACTCACTTACAAGCTTTAACAACATTAAAGTCTAATCACTATTGAAAAATAAAGGAGAAAGAGAAGATAGTTTTATCATAGTAAGCACTATGGAAAGGGAAAACAATTAGAGACAAACATTTTCTTTGTGAGGGTTTTGAGTTCAGCTTCTATTTCAGTCTTAAAAGTCTCCCATGATCACAGCATGACCCAGTTATCTTCTCGCATTTTTGGAGAATGGGATCAAAATTATCATCTGAGAAGAAGGGCAGTTTCCAGTCGGGAGCTGGTTTGGTGGGCCAACCTCTTGCTATATCCCTAAAGACAGGACAGGGATTTATTAATTTTCATCTCAGAGCCCAAGATTTGTTCAAATCTCCATGAAATGGGCTACATCAGATTGAACAAGATGGCACTTCCAAGGGCTCTTCCAATGATTCTCTTCAAACTCAAGTGCCTGAACTCGTTATACAGATGCAAGCAAACTTATCATTGGTGATTAGCTGGGACTGAAGTGGATCAAATGGTACACTGGGCAAGGGACTCATGAATCTGACAGAAGAAGGTACAGTGAGGTCCTACAAAATCACTACAAAACAGCAAGAACAGCACAAATTTCAATAATTTTTAAATTTTATTATTTTTTTTAAATGCCATATTTTGGAGTTAACAGAAGACCTAGATCCTAGGCATGGCTTAAACGTGGGGCATCCCAGTTCTATCCAGAGCAGAATAAGAAGTCTGCCTGGCCAGTTTTGCATGTCTAGACACCCAGCACACACAGCAGCAATAGCTGTTTGGCAAGACACATGGCTGTGTTGCACAGCACATCTATCACCCTCCCAATTCCCTCACATCTCACTCTGGCTTTTCTCCACACCCAAAACCTTTAAGTAGCTTCACATGAATAGATATTTAAGAAAGAGAAAGCCATTAGCAAAAAGGTTCATCTCATCAAAATACTTATCTTTGAAGTTACACTGGCTAATGACTTACAACGGTCAAGACTTCAGTTCTCCATCATCATGTATCTTGGAAACAGAAAAGCGAGACAAACGGGAGCTATGCAGCAGGATCTCACCCCCCAGCCACCGCAGTGCCTGGAAGAAGTTATCTCAGGTTATGCTCAAAGGCTGCTCATGGTATTATTTTTCTCTTCCTCTGAGCCTGATGCAACTCAACTCAGAGTAGCAGCTTTTTGGGATGGAGACAAGAAATACTCCCAACAAAATTACTACCACTGTCGAGACGGAAGGAAGACCCGGACGCTCAATATGAGTGATCAGCAAGCTCCGCTTATTGATTACACACGTGCTCCTTATATACAGTGGTTAATTAAGCTCATGCATATTCTTAAAGACCAATACTGATTGGTTTATTAATTATCCTGGGAACTTTCTCCTTTGTTATAACAGGGGGCTTTGCTCTGTTCACGTCCCAAGGACATCAACAGAATACTCCTACTTTGTGGTTACCAGCTAAAGCTACTCCCTTCTTTATCCCAGCTAAAGCTACTCCCTTCTTTTTCCCAGCTAAAGCTACTCCCTTCTTTTTCCCAGCTTAGTTTTGCTGAAGTTGTTTGTCTGAAGTCTCAAGGACAAGTCAGTATCCTGGAGACTTCTGCTAATTCACCCTGACTTATGTCAAGGGCCTAAGCTGGCTACTGCGGCCTGAGCCATTTCATACCCTCGCTGCTTCTGCTAAGCCTCTGATTGTACAACATCTCTAGTGTCTGCAACATACCACCAGAATTTCAAGTGCAGATTCCAATCTGCATTTGTTCTCTATAACTCACCTTCCTACAGCTCACCTATTCCTCCATCCACAGGTGTCTGCTCAGCACGCTCCTGGGCTTCCCTGCACGGCCCCATGCAGAACCCAGCGCTGGGGCCAGGGACACACGTTACCTTGCCCCGGAGCAGTTTGCAGGAAGGTGTGTATACAGCAGCAGAATAGTGAAAGCTCCTTGCTCACAGGAATGTGGCCTTTAGCAGCCACCAAAATGTACCCCAAACCTGCCTTGGCCTCACAGGGTGCTCACAGGGCTTTGGGGTGCAACTGTGCAACTAAGCGTCCTGAGGCACTGAGCCTGGAGGGGCTGCAGGCACTGGATGTTCAGAGTGGGACGTTCACAGATGTTCACTGGATGTTCACAGAGCTTTGTGGGGACAAGAGAAACCCTAGCCCATGTCCCAGCTCCCCAAACTACACCTGGGAGGTGATCAGCAACTCCAGTCTCAGCTGCCATGATGGGAGAGGTGATGTAACCCCGTCAGACTCACATGAAGGTACCAGTAAATCCCTGAAGTGTGCTGATTGATTTGTAATTAAGCCAGTATAGTCTCCAGTGACAAATTTTACACTTTGTCACTTCACTCTGAAGACACTTCACAGAGTTAACCCAACAGTAGATCTCAAAGCCTGCTCTCCTGGCCACCATGTCCCTTTAACGCTCTGGATTAACATTTCTGGACATAATTTGAGGAGGATTATCAGGGAGGCAACAAGAAAATGTAAACTCTCCTAAAGTTTCAGCCACTCGCCCCCCTCCTCTCCCTCTGTGCCAGGGCCCAGCCGTTCCCCTGGGAAGGGAACTTGGGCAGACACTAATTGTATGTGACAGCAGCAATTACACACATGGCTAGAGATTAGAAGCTCGTTAATTGTGTGTGCCATAATTGCTACCGTCTTTTCCTTCGCTAGTTAAGGCCAGTGCCAGGAGAGCCAAAGGGAGGAGGGTGCTCTCCACCCCAAATGCAGGTGGTCTGAGGATGAGAGCCCTTGGACAGGGAGGAGATGTCCCTTCTCCTCCAGCACCGCGGGAGGCTCCTGACCCCCGACAACGCGGGGGTCCTGCGGCAGGGCAGCTAATGAAGCATGAAATGAGGACAATGTCCTCCTCTTCCAAAGGTATTTTCCACCTGTATCTTTCTGCCTTTACAGCTGGGCTGAACTTCACGCTACCTGCAGCAGGAGAAGGTAAATATTAACCCTTCAGAGGTGATGCTACTGAAGGAATTTCTTTTTTCTTTTTTACCATCTATAAAACTAGGCACTGTGTTAAACACTTGAGCAGCATCCATAAAATCCTTCCTCCCTGACTAAAACATATGAGTTCAGCATTCCTCACTGCTCTTCACAGCCTAGTGGATACCAGCTACATCCAAACAAGATAAGAAATCCACCCCAGTTGAGGGCAGGCTCCCTGTGACACCACCTTTCACAAGAGGCTGCTGTACCCCCTGCACCAGCCGGATTTATGGCCATCATAAACAGACCATTTCAATATTCCTCTCTCAACAAGCCTCCTTGGCTCCCAGCAGCAGCTCAGCGAGAGCGTGAACATGACTCAGCACCTGGAGCATTTTCAGGAGACCACTGAGGATCTGTACAATTTGAGCAAACTGTCCTATAAAAAATGGCTGTGTGCTCCGCAGGATAACGTGGGGGGTTTTTTGTTTTATTTTAAATATTGCAGGGACAGTTTAGTTGATATTCCATCAAAGGCTACATAAAAAAAAAGAAGCTTGCTGGTTCTTTTAAATCTCATCACAGAATTTCCTTTTAAGAAACACAATTTAAGGCATAGAAAATATTTTCCAGTTTACATAAAAAAAATAAAACCAAACATACTATAATTAGTGTCATAGTTAAACAGTGCTGTGATCCAAAACAAGGCCTTGCAGATTACTCATTTAATCTATACTGAGTTAATTAATAACTGCACCATAATCACAGTTGGAAATTAGTAGTAAAGACAGTCAGGGGAGGGGAAATAAATGTAAAATGCTTAACATAATTTTGAGCAAGTTCTGTGCTTGCTAGTATCTGTGACTTCATGACTAACAGTTTACATTTTAACCTAAGCATGGAATGAAATAACATGCTCAATCAAAAAACCTAACGCAGGAGATTCCAACAGTTTTTGATTTGTGGAGCTTTTTTTTTGTTTTCTTTAAATGGAAAAACAGATCTGGAGGTGGTAAACACCAGACCACCAGCAGACTCTCCTTTCCTCATGTCCTCTTTGTGGACTGAGCAGCAACTTGCAGACTCCCAGTGTCTGCAGACCAAAGGGTGCAGCGAGTGGCCCATGCAGAAACCAGGAGCTTTCCCTTTGCGTTGTCAGCTGTGGCAGCAATCACTCCCTCCTGTCACATCACCCACATGAAAACCCACACATGCTCAGGCAGAGAGGATCCAGTTCTAGATACCAACACAGCCTGTGCTGTAATTGCTGGGTTTTGTCAATCTAATACAAGATACTCATTTATACAGATTTACACAGACAGCTGTATAAGATATTTTAGGGATGTGGTTTAGTCCAGGACTTGTCAGTGTGAGGTTAATGATTGGGCTTGATGATCCTAAAGGTCTTTTCCAATCGAGGCAATTCTGTGTGATAAGCAGGAAATATTTCAAGCCAAACTGGAAATACAGAAAAGCTACATAGCTTGAGATGAAACATGTGCTCTGAAGCTTGAAAGCTGAAGGCAACCCTAACTTTTGAGAAATAAAAGGACATCAGCCCGCACCTCCAGCCTGCCTGTTGATATGTTCATCCTCTACTTGCTGGAGTGACACTGGGACAGACAACATCACAGCAGCAGCAGAGGCCAACTCCCTGATTTGCAAGAGGAATGGCTCCAAGGCTGCTCAACCAGCACCACTGAAATTTGTTTCCTCAAACAGAACTGGGTTGTGAATGCAGAGGGTGGATTTACGAGTCCTGCAGACAGAGAAATGGCAGAGTGAAGAGATCTTCACTGGTCCCTGTCCCCATTGACTGAGGCAAGGGAAGGACCAGAGCATCCCAGCAGGAACAGAAGGTTTCTGAAGTGATGGTGTAACCCTGTGCAGGCTCAGCCAGAAGGATGCAGCAGGATCTGGAGGCAGCTGCCAGCAGAACAGCCTTTAGTGGTGTGCATGGACACTGTGTCTGAGCCTTTACACACCTTTGTGTTGGTTAGTTCAGCTCAAAATACTCACAGGAAGCTCTAAAGACATTTAAGGAGTACTGTATTTTCTTACAACAGGAGTAATTTGGTACAACAGTGCCCAAGTATCTAAGTACTAGAGAATACTCTCGTGCTCTTTTAAAGGATAACCTTTTCCACTCTCAGAGACAAATAGTATTTACAAGACATTAACCAGTGTTAGCTAACAAAATCCAAACAAAATCTTAAGCTCCAGTAATTACACTCAATACCTCCTTTCCTGTAAAGTGCAAACTAAACATAACCACTTAACCTTTTTCTAACACAAAGCTGTATTTTCACTAGAAACAGCTTAATTATGCTATAGCTTATGTTACACACAAAACAATTACAGCTATTTTCTCCTAACTAAAAGCATATGTTATTTTTAATTAATGCTTTCTCTCTTTTAAATCAGCCTTTACATAGCTGGGTACATGGACCCTTCCTGTGTCTGAATGTCTACAACTCCACACCTAAAAATCAAGGCATTACAGACCCCACAGTACAAGAAATCCGTAATTTCTACCCAAGTTTCTGAATTATTTTGTTTAACAGCCCCTGACACAGCAAGTTGAATGTTCTGCCACAGCTTCAATTACTTTGAAAAACTAGATTTTTTTAATTAGAGGTCACACCCTTCCCTATTTAAAACAGTCAAGCTGCTAGCATAGCCTGGTGGGTTGCTGGCCAAAACAGAAGCAAGAGTTTGATGAGAGGCTCCCATGAGCTCCAGAGCAAGCTGTAGAGCAAATGCCCACCTCCCAAATGCCCACCTCTGGCAGCAAGCAGAGAAGACTGTCCCCACTCCTCCCATCCTTACTCATCACCTCGCTTTGCTTTACCAGGGCCACAGGACTTTTGGGTGCATTAAATCAGGCTCTTCTGGGCACCCTAGGAAGATACTGGGGTCCACAGATGTCAAGGATGCTCCCTGAAGCTTGGGAAACAACCTGGCCAGCAGGAAGCTAAGACTAAGCAGAGAAAGCACCTCTTACCCTCCTGGTCCTCCCCATCTCCCCATGCAACTTCTAATTTGGTTTTCCTCCCCTTCCAAGCCCCCTGTTACATCAAGCTGACGTTCAGCCTGCTCCACTTTCTGCCTCTGCCCCCAGCTCCTCACTGCTTGCTTACCTCCCCTGCCCCACAGCCCCTGACAGCATCCTGCTGGGTTCAATGCCTCCTCAGTCCCAAATTTTGTCATTTTGCCCAGCACTACACCAAAAACTTCATTTTCCAACTAGTTTTAGCCAGTGGAATTTCAGTACAGAAATGAACCTAACAGGAAAGTTTTGATTGCTGGTGGTGTCACTTCTCATGCCACAACACCACTTCCAGCCTGACAAAGCTGCTTCATAAAAACCAAGCTTTTCAATACTTTTGTTATCCACATTTGTGCTGCTGGGCAGAAGCAGCATTGCTGCTAAATTTGCAATAAATTACAACTGCATATGGCATTTAAAACCCTTCCTTGCTTTGACAGAAACTGCCACCTCAAGGCAGAAATAGCAGAGGGCAATACCTGGTTGTGTCTCTGCCACTTCAGCTTGTGGTCTGACATCTTAACAAATTCAACCTTGCCATCTCAATTTAAGCCAAGATCTTGGGCTCTCTGGAAGTACGAGCACCCATCCATTTGCTGTCAACTCAGCCACAGCAGCAACAGCCTCCAGCAAAGGATCAGCAGCAACCCAGACCTGATCTGGTGCTCCTTCTCTGATACCAAGGGGCTTTCTCAGCTTGAAGAGCACTTGCTCCAGTAAAGCTTTAAGATCCCAGAGCTCACCTGTGTCCCATGCCTCCCATCCCACCAGCTGTGGGGTCACAGAATGACCAGGTGCTGTGGGACTGTGCACTACAGCCACACAAAGCCTGTTACTGCTGGATATCTATTAAGGGGAAAAGAAAAAAAAGCAACCAGGTCCTTGCTGCACAGAAAGTTACACAGTCAAGCACCTTGCCTAGTTCTGTTACATCTTGTCATCACTGAATGCCAGCAGTTTGGGTTTTTTTTTTAATTATAAATATTTATTTGACTTCTTTTCAGTTGCCTCTGGTATATCTGGCTAACATGGAGTGTCTTAATCCACCAGTAAGCCAGAAATCATGATGCCAGGATGCCACATGCATCACAATGCTGCAGCAGCACACTTAAACAGCAAGGCAAAGCTACGTCTCCAATTATTCTTTTTTTCTGAATACATTCCAGATAGTACAAGATATTTATTTGAATTAGTGCAAGATGATGAAAATTAATTCAATGACAAATTAAAAAAGAAAAATATTTCATCTTTGCTCAAATGTTTAACCAAAATCAATGCACTGGTAGCCAAAAATTATGAGCCCCCCAATTTCTTTCTTGCAATTCCAGAAAACAACTCCTGTTACATTCAAGTAGCTGTGAGAGAATGTACTATGCTGCTCACAGTGTACTAACAACATAATGCAACAGCACTGCTGGATCTGAGCTGGAAAAATTGGGGCTAACATCACTACAAGCAAAAGTTAGCCCTTGCAGGGCTAGGAAGATTGCATATTTAACACAGAGTATGTCTTTAGCAAGGCCAGGCAGCTTAAAAGGAGGGAGAGAGAAGAGGTACAAAACCTTGTCATGGTCATTCTTTACTTTGAAATTTAGGAATAAAGAAACATGGGCAACCCCTGTAGAGGATTCCAGTGCAGCTTTTAATACAAGACTGTTTGTGTTGCTGGTTTGCTTTATAAACTTCAACCTTTCTAAAAATCCAGGCTTGCAGCTTGGCACCGTTGTATTTCAATCAATCGCTTGAACGAGGATTGCAATGTCATAAATAAAAGGAGCTGAGGCCATAAATTTCTGTGGAGATGTAAAATCAAAGAGAACAATCCAACAGACTCCCTGGGGGGGGGAGGCTGACACATATTCCAGCTGTTTACATTTCTACTATAAAACACTTGTTCATTTTAACTTTTTTCACTTCTGCACAGCTTGCCAGAACCACAATTCCAAAAAAAAAACCTGAAAAACCTCACTCTGGATCTGACATTTTGTTTTGCTGCTGAGGAGAAAAAACTCTCATTTATCAAGCTTGTCCATGGGCAAAACCCCAGATCACAACAGCTGACAGCCCCACCCAACACCCAGGACAGGAGTTACTGGCTAGAACAAAGCATCCTCAGGATATCCCTGACACCTCCATCCTCAGGCCATGGCAAACAGGCACCAGCTCACATCTCTGCTGCCATCATTATGAACAGAAGTTACACATACTATTTTATTCACCTGCTCCCTCACTTAAAACAACAGCCTGAGGGATGGCAGTTATTATTGTCATAGTTCTGAGCGAGGACTTTCACTGCCCACGAGCCTGTGCTGCTTTTAAAACCAGTGGGTATAAAGAGGAAACTGAATTTGATTTGCTGCTCGGCGCATAACAGCCCATATAACAAAGCAGGTAGGCAACACACCACCTCCTCCTTGCTGTGCCAGAGGTGAGCTATCCTGGATGGAATAAAATTGATAAACAGTTACATGTGCAAAGACAGGGACAGAAAGGTAGCAAATAACCTATGGACAGGTTTGTTTATGAGCAGGACCTATTTCAAGTACTTAAAGGACCAGCACTCTTTCCTCGTGAAAAGGTGCAAAGGATGCAACATCTCCCACTTTTATTGCAGAGGAACGGGGAAATTTAGTTCATGTTTGTAGTGTGGTATTTTACTGTCTTATACAGCAAGAAGAAAACATCCCCCCCTTGCTAGTAAAAAAAAATAAAATTAAAAATTGATCCTGAAAACATGCTCCAAAAGCAAAATACCCAAGGCCACACTTGTGCAGCTAATAAACTGCCATTTTTCCAAGCTGGATAAAATAAGACAGGTCACTCTGCCTGCAGTCATGCTTGTATGAGCAAGGTGCACACAAACTGCGAGCTTTTGTTAGCCATGCATGGCACAGATCACTGCCTGGGAGGGAGGCTGCATCCCTCACTAACTCTGCTTGCATGCTAGAGGCTGTCCCTCACACAGCAGGGCAGAAGAATCCCTCAGTGTGTTAAGATCTAACTCCTCTCAGGATATATACCAAACAGTCACATACCCCAGGGTGGTTCATAAAAAAACCTCAACTCTGCAAGTTTGCAAGGCTGTAATGTCCTCTGGGTTTAGAAAATCTTATCATGACCCAAAGTCTGGAGTAGAGCAGTTTTGTGGGCTTGTTCTTAATTTCTAGTGCTTCATTTTCTGTTAAAAGAATAATAATAAATAATAATAATAATAAATAATAATAATTATCATTATTAAAAAAACAGGCCTGCTATATATTTATATATATTTTTTTAAGGGTTAGATTAAAGTTTATGAACTGTCAGTGATTTGCTTCTTCCAATGTGGTCATCCATTGAAACGATAGCTATCAAAATACATAGCAAACAAGGCAGTTAGTTTTCAGCACTTTGTTGCAGAGTGTTTATTCTTAAGTACAATTATTGACATTTGGGTAAAACCAAACAAAAAGTCCAACATGAAATTCACTAGGGGTGAACTGACACACAAGGATCTACACAAAGCCAGAAAGAAAGGGGAGCCATGAAGCAGTGTGGAGCTGGCAGGAGGCTCCTCTCCCCAGTGTGCTGCATTAGCACAGCACAGGAAGGCAAGCTTTAAGGAGCACAGTCATCATTTGATTACTCCCCACTTTAACACGACCCAATTAAATGGCTTTTATACTACAAAAGAAATAAAGTCACTATTTTCAAAGTTTTTGCCCTCAAGGCATAAATTGAGCCATTTACCCAAGCTAACTGCACAGCAGGGATGTGAATACACTGCTGCTGGTGACAGGCAGAGACCCAAATGGGTCTTTCCCCTTCCTGCTCTTCAAATTCCCCTTTAATCCTGCCTACACCACTCTGCTGCTCTTTCACAACCACAAACAGTGGCTGCTTGGACAGATTATCAAGGGAGACATCTGTTTGACAGACAAAACAGGAAAACATGATGGGTGCACTTATTTTATTTACAGACCACAGGTTTTCTAATGCATTTCTTGATTTCCAGAAGAAATCCCATCAGCCTGCAGTACTCACCAAGAAATCCACAGATTTCAGCCTCAAACTACAATATGATGTAGTGTTCACTAATGTACTACTTAGAAGCTGACCAAAAATAAAACCTGCAAACTGCAAAAGATCAAAGCTTCTTGCTCTGACACAAACAGGCTTGATCTGAGCAATGAGTCTAAATTTAAGAAGAATTCAGGTTTGGATTTCCAAATGTCTGTTTTAACATCATTAGATATACAGTTTGTATTTGAGTCACTACAGAAATTTTAAGGTACCTTGGAGATCCTACACAAATATAAGAGGCTCATCAGTTTAAATCAATGGTTAAAATATTTCAGTAACACCTGGTGCAACCTACAAAAAAGCAGACATACAAACTCTGCTGATCTGGAAATTGTTTCACCTGCTTTTCACTGTCTCCTCGAATTGCAAATTCTTTTTTCCATATTTTAGCTTCAACTTGCTTGTTGCATTTAAACTGTGATGGAGTAAAGGTTATTTCAACAGAAAGAAGAAGAGATGGAGCCCAGCCCTGTGCACAGGGTCACTGGCCACCCACCTTATCAAATATTGCCCCCTGCAGTACTTTCTGCAAAAGCACCCACTGGCCACATCAATTTGCTTTGTTCCTGCAGGGTTTCCAGCTTCCTGGACTGCTCTGAGCCTGCAGCAATAGTGCACTTGCTATTTTCTTCACTCTGAAGTTTGTTTTCTTTTTCATGAGACTGTCTATCCCCCAAGGGTCCTCTCCCAGCTCCTCCAAGCACCACGACTCAGCGTTCCCACACCAAGACAACAGCAGAGGTGTTTCGCTCCTATTGACTAGTTTCAGAGTACAGAGAAACAAATCCTCCTCTATGCAAACAAGGCACAGAACAGCAGTTGAAGAAAAACAAAAAAAACCACCCCAAAACAAAACCCCCAAACCCTCCAAAACCACACCACTGGCAGCTTTCTCCCCTGCAAACATTAGCACTGGAATTTCAAACCTTTAAGAGCTTAAAAAGATGTTTGGTGAATGTCTGGTTGGGTTTTTTTGGGTTTTTTTTTGGAACTCAAGCTCTCTTCCTGCTTTGCCTTAGAGACACGTCTCTGCTCTTCAGCTTCCCACTACACAACTTTCCTCACTACACTGCAGAAATCTTACTAAGTGCATTATTGGTGGAGTCAAGTCAAGTTAAAATGCCAATTTTATGTCTTTAATATAGAAATAGAAAATCATTAAGTCCTGCTGTGAGTTTGAGCAGTCAAAGCAAACAGAGAGAAGGCCTCTCAGTGTTTGGGGAAGGATGCCACTGAAGTTAGTAGCGTGACAAGCTGCTGAGATTGGAACTGGTAAATGTGCAATATAAGAAATAGGAAAAGGAAATATTTAGAATCAAGAGATGCCAAAACTGCAATCAGCAAATGGAAGGCTAAAACTGATGAGCAAATCTGGATGCTTTTTTTATTATTTATTTTTATTGTTTAAGCTGTGCCATATAACCATCTTGTTACAAGGCACAATCAATAACAGCTCCTAACTGCCTCACTGCAGTGTCTACACACCCCCCACCCACATCCCTTGCGAGGTGAACTCAGCTGAAGAGATGTGTACAATGCTGCTGAGCAAGAGGTGCTGTCCCACTCCCACTCCCACCTGTGGATGGGCAGTGCCTGCAGACAAACCCCTGTGACAATGTGAGGTCTGAAAAATCTGAGTGCTTAAAGCCAGTTGGGATTTGTGATGTTGAATACATGATTGATATTAGAGTTTTAAAGTGTGTGTTGGAATGGAAATACAGCCACTAAGACTGTCTTAAAAACTGCAAGTACTAAAAGTGCCCAATTATACAGGAGAGACTGTGATGGACATAAGAACAAAGTTATTGCATAAAGATGCAAGACAACCAGTGTGTGAAGGTGAACCTCCTTAAACACCAAACCCACTGCTGGGACTGCAGCAGAGCACCACAACAGCAGGTACCACAGAGCCACAGCGTCGAGAGAGGGGTCAGAGGGATGAGCAGGCACAGGCAGTACCTGCAGGTGGCTGGCAGGGAGAGCAGATGAGCATCATTGCCAAACTGACACACACATCAGCAAAAGCCACCGAAAGCAACATGTCACTTGCTGCCAGTAAAGCAGGAAGGCGACAGGTGAACGTATGAGAAGCGAAGCAGCTGAGACACATAGACCTCTCTAAAGGATCCAAAGCAGTGGGAGGTGTTGATGGCATGAAACATTTCTGTTTAAGGACAGAGAATGTAGAAAGAACTGCTTCATAAATTATTCTCTGTTCTGGAGGAAGAGTGAATAGACTTGAAGGACAGGTGATGTCTCTGAAATATGCAAATAGAGCTGAGCTGGTCCAACCTTTCCATTGCCTGGAACTTTAAACTAAAAGGAATGACTCACAAGAAAGAACAAGAAACAAAAGATGTGCTAGAAGGTAGGAGATGACAAAGGAGTACTGCATCAAGAGGAGAATGGAGACAAGCATGGAAAAATATGGTCCTGACCTCCTACTAACAACTGTTCTTGGGAAACTACGACATAAACCACAGTCAGACCCATGCCAACGTGGCAAGACCTAACTGCAAAGGCAATTGGGATTATTGGTTCTAGACTTCTGGGTTCAATATAAACCTAGCAAGGAGATTCCAGCAGCTTCATGAATGTAAAGACAATGGATCTCACCTCAATCTCCTTTAGGTTATCTGCTATTTTAAAGATTTCCTAGCAAACAAAATTGCTGCAAATAAATGCAGTATGATCCTTTCTTTCCAGGTTTTAGCTCTGAAAAGAAAGGATTAGGCATGACTATCAGACAACCTGCAAGTAGCAAGGGGAAGAAGAAACTAAAAGAGATTGGAAATAGCCATGGAGATGAGCCAACAGATGTGCCTCTACTGTCAAAAGTGGTATTCCAGCTTCACAGAGCAGAGCACAGCACAGCTGTGCCACTGCCTCTCCACATTCAGTTGTCCCCTACTAAAGCACAGGTACATCTAACTCCACACAGGAGTGCAAAGCAGCAGGTCAGATTTTGGCTGCTCCTGGTGTTCCCACTGCACTGAACACAAATTCAGGGTGCTCCTGCTGAATTAAAATGCTTTTACTTTGTATTTTTTTCCATTCAAAACAAGCAAAGATTACTCAATTATAGCAGTTACAGTCTGATGCTAAAAATATACTAATACAGAAACTGCAAGGTCAATATGAAAGAATGAATCAATGAAGAATCAAGAAAAAGAAATTAAGAAGTGGATCTATTTGGACTGCACAAGAAGTATTGCATTTAGTTCCTTCCTTTTTATTAAGAAAAATACTGTCAGCCTGAAAGCTGCAGAACAGCAGCAAACGTGCTGGGGAAAAAGTGAACCTGTGAAAAAGATGAAGTGTTTCTAAGTTTTAAATTTTGCATATTTAGTACTAAAGGATCAAGACAGTAAAAACCCTTTGCAAACACAAAACAGGAGACTGAGGAGGGTTTAAGATAATGTGCAAGAACAACTCTAAAGGAGGAGATGAACTGTTGAAGAGAAAATATGTAGGTAATACTGGGAAAGCTTTACAATAGCAAAATTCATGAAGCTGCACAATGAGAAATTCAACACCCTTGCCCTGTAATTACTATTGATGATTCATAATGATCTGAGAGCCAAACTTCTCAAATTTGTACCAAGCACTTTACACTGCTTTTAACCAAATACTGGGAGTGTTTCATTCATGATCTACTGAACATAAGAACAATTCAAAGGAACCCAGCAGATGAGCATGCAGAGGAGACACGATGACAGTGATGAAGCACCTTGTAATGTACCCACAGATCTTTTCTATAAATCCCAGTTGAAATTTGAAGACTGAAATAGCGATTTTATCGCTGTCCCCTGACACAGGCATCTCCATCATTTTAAAGAATAGAGCTCCCTCTCGTGGCTCCAGGAGGTGGATTTGGTAGAGGGGAAAAAATAAAAAGTACAGAGCAACATGAGACAGATCAGAGTGTAAAGATGCCCGATAGCATTTTGGTTGTATAAAAGTGGAATTAAAAGGAAGATGTAGGAGGAAGAACAGGTGATTGCTTTTAAAGAAAGCAATGTCACCCATACTGTAATGCTAACTTTTAAATTAAATTCTCTGCTAATTAACTTCCCCTGCTAGGCTTTGCTGCTGCTGAGTGTATTCCTTCAATGTAAAGCACTCAGATCTTTTAACAGGTTTCTAGCTCAGTCATAAGCAAGGCCCAGGAAAAGCAAAGAGTCAGGACAAGAAATGTGGCACCTGTGCAGCCACGCAGGGACAGGAAACCAGGTAACACCCCAAGGGTTTTCCTGAGCATTATGCACTGAGACCACACAGAGGAAAAAAATAATTGGCTTCAAAAAGTCAAGAAATGCATGTGTAGTTACACAAGTGAGAGAAGCACATTGAAACACTGCAACAAAAGCACCTGAAGAAAGAAAACTCACATTTCTTTAACCCACTTTTCTTTTCCTGACAGCTCTACCCTACCATCTTAATTCATCTTTACAGAAACTTCTGTTCCAAGCTCCAGCACTGCTCTCCTGCATCAACTACTCGAGAAGGGAGGATGGAGCAAGACGTGAAGGAGCAAACATGCTGGTGTGACAGCATCACCAGCACAGTCCTGCTTCTGCTGAGTCCTGGGGACAGGCTTATGCAAGGACAGTAATGAGGAGTAACATGCTTGCACACATTCATCCCTCTCCTTAGGGGAGGAGCAGTGCTGCAAATCATGCTTTGTTTGCTGTATGGCTTTTAAAAAATATATATTTTAAAAAATAATAACAGATTATTCTACTTTCCTAGCTGACAGCTTTGTAACCAGAAGGTGACATCTGTGACAATAAGTATTGCTCTGAGGCAAGGAAGTGAAGGGAGTACCCAAAGCTAAACTTGGCACCACGCATGAGAAGTCTTGTTATGAACAGAAGCTCTCCCCATAAAAATCCAGGAAAGTGTTTGGTGGTATGGTGTATTTTTTTTCTTCATTGTTTAATGAATATTCATGTTTCACTTTATAGTGCTAGACACTTTCTTCATTCAGGATCATACATGGTTTCTTTTAAAATGATTTTATTTCTCTATGAGAATTTTAGGTGGGTCAAGAACTTACACAGCATGCAGCTAGCTGTTGCTAACTGCACTGCACAGCACACAAAACTGTTTTCCCCACGGGTATTAAAAAGTTTCCTCTGAATGACAGTATTTCTTTGCTGCAAAAACAGGATCAACACCATGAAACACCAACTTCTGAAGAAAAACCAATTACTTTTAAGTCTCTAGAACAGCATCAGAAGACAAGTGAGAATCAAATTCTTGCTTCAGAGGCTTGTGCTCACACAAGATTTCGCTTTCAAAGCACAGAACCAAAAAAGAATCAATTTCCTACCGTGAAAAGAAATTACCATGCCTTCAGCATTTTGCTGTCAGTAAAATATCTCCATTCTGTCTCCAACCAAAGGCAATACTTTTTCTAAAGAGCAATCCTCTTTAAAAATTGTATAAAAATCAGTCTATAAACAAGGAGACATCCTTAAATATTCAATCAAGTAATAAAGCTGGGAGATGAAAGACAGATTAATTAAAATGACAGTACAGTCTCCCTATAACACACACATACAGGACTTACAAATACACTTGCTATGTTGGAGTACCTAATCATAATCAGATTTGGTAATTTGCTGCATCAAAACAAAAAGGAAACATTTTTAGAATTGATCATTCAGTTCATGTCACTTTCATGGAGATTACTTTGTATTGATCAACATTTAAATAGTATTTGAAATGAGAACGATGAGAAAAGGATAAAAAGTATCTTTACATGCTAAATACAGCATGAACCAATAAAAGCAGAATAAATTAGATCACTAAAGTCAAACCAACCCTGTGCATGTGCTCACTGCAATGAAGATAATTATGAAAGAGAGGGTTCTTCATGTTTCAGTCATAACAAAGGGAGAGTTTTTTAAATGAATCTAGACTTTAATCTGCTCAAAATGAAGTTTGCCATGCAGCAATTAACATCTGTGTGAAGCTGAACCATCGTTAGCTTTACAAAGACACAAATACTGGTTTGTTTTCTGAACAGTATTTTCACATTTCCTACCTGTGGATTCCAACTGGGGTCCAGTTTTTTCACTGTAGCCACATACTCCTGCATAGCTTGATGAGGGCTGGTGTCTCCCAGGGCTTTCCAAGCCTCCCTAGGAGAATGAGCACAACATCAGCAAGTCACTCAGAGACAGCACGCTGTGTTTTAACTGTGTTCCACTGATAACACTGTAAACAGATTTATCTAAATACTTTCAGGGGGTGCAAAGCCATTTTTCATTCAGCTTGAAATGCTCAACTTTTCTCTGAAGCCACCAATGGCCACTGTCAGTGCAGCACTCCAATGTGAAAGGATCTTTCAGGGGATCCTGATCCAGGCTGGAACATAGTTTGTGTTCACAAAGTAAAGCTGCAGCTATTTTCACTTTTTTTTTGTTGTATGCAAGCTAATTCTGGATGAACAAGGTGAATACAGGACTCTGGTATTTCATGCCTGTATCAAGCATAGCAGTAAACATTTCCCTATTCAACAAAGAATTTTAAAGCCAGTTCAGTGGCAGACTCTGAGTTGACATCCTCTAGGTCCAGTATCTGTCAACACATGAGACAAGATGCAACAAAAAGTAGAGACAGAATTGCAAGGATTTCCTCTTACCATTTCTGCTTTCCCTCAAAATCAAAGAAGCTTGGCTTGGGAGTGTTACAGGTTCCAAATTTCACCTAAAGAAAAGAAATTTCCTTCTGTTAGAACAAAGCAAAGGGAAGGGGACTTGCATAAAGAAAATACTGGATTCTGATTGTTTCAGGGCAATTTCCTTCTAGTGCCAGAGGAAAGGTTTTTGAGGGAAAGACTTGACACAACTCAACCCTGGCTTACCCTCATTTTATCTCTCCTGCAGTTATTAGGACCTCTGCCTCCCTGGGTTTTCTTTGCATGATGCAAGGGAAGCAATTTTGTTATGCAGCTCATTTCTTTTGCACGCATTCCCTACCAGGGATAACCAGCAAGTGATTTCTCACTTAATGTTATGTTTATTACTCAGCCAAATGCCTCATCCTCCACCAGTATCAAGAAAAATTCTGTTGATTAGGGTTTCTACAGAGATGATTATTCATTAAGGCTGAAATTCACCTGCTTCCCCATAAAGCTCAAGCAAATAGACTTTGCTTAATTATTTTCAAGGTCCTCTGGAAGGCAAGGGGACAAACTCAGAGCACAGGCATGCCAAGCAGCTTCTGAATGTGCTCTGAGGCATCTGGCTGCACAGGAAGCGCTGTGGGAGAGAAAAGTCAAGGCTTGACTGCCAGAGATGAACCAGCCCATCAGAATCAAGCCAGAAATCAAAATGTGGGAGGAGAAATAAGAAACACAAGGGAGTGAGGGAACAAGCCAGAATTAGTGGATAGATATATGGGGTAAAAAAGAAAATATCTTATAGCCTATGCAAAATGCCAGTGGGATTCAGGTAGTTTTCCACAGGGTAGTGTTCTGATGGGACAAAGTCCTTTGTCCCAGAGCGGGGAAGTCCAGGATCTCCTCTGTAAGCAAGCCCACAAAGGGGAACACAGAAGCCTGACAGAGGCTTCACCTGCCTGTGGCTCCAAAGGCACAGGCACGTTCCTGAGATGAGGCCAGCGCTGACAAGTGCCTCAAGAACAGAGCAATGAGCAGGTTGAGATTTGGGTAACAGAGATACTTCATTGAAGCCAGCTCAGGAGAATGTATAAGTGAATGTGCCTCTGTCCCTGCCTGGAAGAGCCAGGGAATACAGGTCAGGAGCCACCAGATCTGGCTGTTGTCAGTGCCCCTTTCTCATAGAAAATAAAGCCCTTTTCACACAGGTGTCACTGGTCAAATGAATCTAACTGAAATGAAAATATTATCATGATAGGGAATGAATTTCAACAAAACATGGGGATTTTTATGACTTTTTAAAATAAAAGTGCTATATATCACACAGGGATGATGAATGAAAGACTGGAGAAGCCAGAGAACCACAGCTCCAAATGTAACAGCTCCTGGGAAGCAAATATCACAGCAGGTCCCCATAACACAGCCCTGTGCAGACAGAGTATTTAAACAGCCCCCAGGGAGGTGTATCCTGGAGGTGGGCAAAGGCTGCTGGTTGAACATTTTGTTAGCCAAGCAAAACTAAACTGCATTCACCGAATGTTTTATGAAATATGCTCAAGTGTTTGAGCAGGTGAAGTGCTTAAATCAACTAACAATCCTTCACCTTAACAGGGTGGGGATTTTATGCTGAGGATGGAATCATTAATCAGGCTTTAAAGAGAGCATGCCCATGCTGAGGAATATTTATTAGTTACACTATGTTTTCATTTAAAGTGTTAGAGGATGTGAGTGACTGTAACTGAAATTAATTTTCTCTGCATCTGACTGTCTCCCAGTCAGCAATTCATTCAAATTAGAACATCTCAGCTGGCCTTTAAAACAACACAGCACATTTCACAGAGAAATAAGAGAAAGGGCTAGCAACAGTTAAGTCCTATAAATCAGTCACAATTCATGTAGTGTAAATGCTTTCTCCTGTGCTTTAGAGGTGGATTGGACCACTTGTTTTAAAAAAGCAAAACAAACATGGAAATAAAATGTAAATTCATTATCTGTATGGAAAAATGCCTGCTTGGCAATTCTTTAGTTCAAACATCTAACCTGCAAAAACTGGCCAAGTGGGATAAAAATAAATCTGTTTTAATATTAATTTTCCACTGCCATCATCAAAACACACAGCAGTTTCTTCTCTTTAGACTTGGCATTCAAAGGCTGTTCTAGCATTGGGAAAGACTGTTAGTAACATCAATAGTAACACAAATCAAAGAACAGTAGTTAAATTTCATCCATCAAGAGGGGAAAAATGTGCACTTATGCCCTGTTTGCTATTTTAAGGTATATTAAAAAGGCTTGCAGTGGTTTTGTTGGAAAGAAGAAAAGAAAGGTTTTGGCTTCCCTCTTCTTGCTGCAAGAAATACTGGAGGGGGGTTTAAAATTTTGGGAAGGACTCTGTCCTCCTGCTGCTTCCCTGGAGGGCCTCAAAAGCTGTTTTTCTCCATAAGCAGCAGAAAGAGAAGAGCCTGTATTAGTATTTCAAGTCCAGAGTTTCTCATTCTGCATCCACAAAATAATTACTGATGGTCTCCAGGGGGCTGACTGGTCACTGGGTGCTTAGCTCTCCTCATTTACAGTTCATCAGCTGCATTAAAGACAGACAGCCAAAATGCATTAAATACTTTCCTAGCATTGCTTCTCCATGCAAAGTTGCCTGCATGCATTATACTCATGAATTGTGCAGTGATGACCCAGGCAGCTCCAAGTGGGAAGTGTCTGCAGATGTCTCCACTTGTGGCCAAAATGGAAACTTAGAAACCTTGGATGAAGCCTTCACCTGGGAGCTGAAGGTCACAACATTCACAGGAGTGTTCTGATAAACAAATAGAGGCTCAGAGGCGTGTGAGCACGACGTACCATCCCCAGACAACTCCAGCTACTGCTCCAGACTGAAAGAAACCGTGTGATTCTCCTTACACATTGCTCCACAACCAATCCCCAACCCAGTGGTGGTGGTAAAACATCTCTCTCTGTTAATTTTTCAACTAATATGTTTATACAGCAGAGAGTTCCAGCCAAATATTCTTACCTGACTGTAAATCTTGTATGGTGAATTGTATTTCCAGCCTCCCTACAGAGCAGTAACAAGAACAGAACTCACCTGCATGGACAGCAGGACTAAGCTCTAACTGTACACAGGCCAAGCAAACTGAATTTCTTTGGCAAGGCAGGAATTCCTGCCCATTCCCACCCAAAGCTCTGCCCCACTAACCTGCCCCAACTGTAGGAAAGCCCTCCACTCAGCTGACAAAGCGGGGTGTAAGGAAGGACAAGGAAACATCAGCCACAGCAGGCAAGGGGTCCTGGCCCTGATGACCAAGCAGCTCCAAGAGACAGGGAGGGACACAGGTAACACCGAGTCAGGGCCACCACACCGCTCCATGCACCAGGAGCCTGCAGGCAGGAGCTCCCTGGTCAGGGCAGATTTGTGGCATCACACTCTACAACGTTTGGAAGACGTCATGCAAAAATAGGATTATACTCTTGAGCCTATACTCAAAGACAGCATAAGCCCTGTTTTCCCTACAGCACTGTGTTTCCAGCTTACCTACACCTCTCAGCATTGACTTGGGCACTGACACATCCTCCTGGCTGGGCAGGTTTGGTTTTTTTCAGTCCCATCATTTCCAGCAAGTTCTGGATTCCCTCCCTGCTCTGAATGATGATCACTGCATTGGTCTCCACTACTACCCTGCTGAACCTCAGTTTTCTGCATCCTCAACATGACAGGCAAGCACTGTCTTCACCACTCAAGGCACTGACAAGTGATTTGCCCAAAGTCACACAAAAAGTAGGGGGAGAAAAAGAATCAGTCTCAGATCAGAGCTGTACTAACTAGTCTGTTCTTCCTTCTGTTCTGAGGTAGAGTCATAAACTCAGCAACATCTTCTAAAAACCTCACTGGAGATGACAACTAAGCAATTCCCTTATTTTCAAGTCTCTGACACATAAACAAAATCAGAGAGAAAAGTAATAAAATTCTGAAATGGCCTCCAATAAAAGGTAATAAAATTCCAGGAAAATGCCTATATACCCAAACAGTTTGAAATAAATAATACACAGTATTTTAACAGAGAGCTCAGCTGTTACTGTCACCTCTTTTATGACGGTGCTGTATCTTAAATCAAAGCCCTTAGTGACATAAAACACTAAACTGAGGAAAGACAAGGATGCCAAATCAAGGACAGTGGACAGATCTGAGTCAGCACCTTTTGTGCACTAGCAATACTACTGGCCACCAGAGTAATATATTAGCAGCCCATTATGCATACTGGTACAGCTGCTATAATTAAATAGAGAAAACTTGCATTAAGTGCTCTCATTTTGATTTAAAGCACAAAGCACTGCAAAACTCGAAGTTAGCAGAGAATAATCCTGCAGTAGCTGTGCTAGCAAACTTCTCCCATCTCTACTGCCAGTGCTACCCTCCCAGGCATGCTGTAACAGGGACAGCAGCTGTATTGGGCAGCACTGGGCAGCCAAAATGCTCAGAAACCCACCACAGAAAGCCAAGCACAGCCTGAAACCCAGGAGCAGAAAAGGCATCTGCTGTTGCATCCTGCCCAGCCAGGGAAAAGAGGGACAGAGGAGAAGAGGACAGAAGTGCTCCCCTGCTCCACTCAGGTGAAGGCACATGGAAATCTGTGCTGACAGAATGTTCATTACCTGTTTTTTCATAGAATCATGACTTTTTCTGACTTATACCGAAACTGTTGTTAAATAGCTTCTGATTTAAGCAATTTTTAACATTCAACTCCTTATTGGTTTTGCAGAGCTAACACCAGGAAATCCTCTGGAGTCTGTTGACAATCACAAGCTGATAATGCCTTCCCATTTCCACCTTGGACAGTTACAACACATTTACAACAGAGCAAAAAATAAGAGGTTATTGGCAACAGAGCAAAAAATAAGAGGTTATTGGCAACAAATCTCCTGAGAATACAGACAAAAGTTATAGAAGAGAAAAAACATTCTTTTCATCTCATCCTAGGCATGGTCTTGCTATCCTTAAAAGTTCTCCTACTATTGTTTTCTACTCTCCTTTTTCTTAAAAAGGGTAAGAGAAATCTGGAGACCTGTTTAAGCACTAGAAAAATCTGAAAACAAAAACCTCACACGAGCAGTCTGCTTTGAATACAATTAATGGCACACAAACCACAGCCTAGGAGCTACCAGCTTAAAGGATAGTTAAATATTGCATGGAAAAAATGAAAGCAAAAATCAGTGGCAGTAGTAGGACAAGGATATTCCATATGGGAAAAAAAGTAATGGGGAAGATGTGCACACCCACCTTTAATCCAAACAAGTAGGATTCAGTTATCAAGTCAAGGCAGCATCTCCTGCCACACACCTGAGTCATATTTGCACCATTATTCTTTAGCATTCCAGGTGTAACAACACTTAATTTTTTTTCTGTTTCTCCAGGTTAGGTGATTATTATGGTCCTTTGTATCTTATTTTTTTGTTTGTTTTACATAACTCTTCATAGAGGAGCAGGAAAAAGTCCCATAAGATGCAACCTTCATGGGGTAGGGACTGAATGGGAAAAGGAATCATGTTCAACATGATAACTAGAACCAACCAGTTTAGTTTCCCAGTCCACTCTAAAGCCTTTCACAGGCAGATTCGCAGAGGCACGTCCTTCATGTGGTGGCATCAAAACCCCAAAGATTTAATGCTCATACCTGGGTCATTACTGCAGATCCTCAATGGGTCTAACAGGGAGCACTCGCTGGGCACCACAAACCACTCCATCGCCTTCTCTAACCGCCCCAGTCGCCTCATACCCCAGTGCACACGCAGCATGGCAAACACAGGCCAGGCAGCTGTATTTACCACTCCAGTCACTCTGCAAAGGCTCGGTGGATGCTCAGGACAAGCCACCAACCCACCGGTGACCTGCCACCGCCAACAACCAAGGCCAAACCCTCCACACCAACACCCGGCTCCAACCCCGAGCCACGTCCCGGCAGCAGAGGCGAGCGGGGCAGCCTGAGGGCACCCGCGCTGAGCGAGGGGCACTGCTGAGGAACCGCCGTGAGTGCGATGAGCTTAGCAGGGCTCTGTCCCACCAGCCTTGTCCGCCTTCCCCACAGGCGAAGCCGGCGGGGCCGAACTCCGCGCTGGACACGAAGCTCCCCCCACCCTCGTTTCCCACCCTCGTTTCCCACATTCCCAGGACAACTCTTCCCACTTGGCATCGTCCCCTTTTGCTCAGCAGCCGCCCAGGCCCTTGGCCCCGGGAGAGGCCCAGGCGCAGCTACTCGTGCCCCGGGACGGCCCCACCCCGCTCCTTCGCCCGGGCCTCATGTCCCGCCCTCAGCCCGGCGCTTGCCGCGGGATGCCCGGGCTCAGGCCGCGGGCCGCGCCGGGCCGCCCAGCTCCCGCCTCACCTGCTTGTAACGGGCGTACAGGTAGAGCAGCTGCTCCTTGCTGGCGGCGGGCAGCAGCGCGGGCAGCCGCTCGGCCGCCTGCTCGAAGAGCGCGGGCAGGTCGCGGTCTGGCAGTGCCGTCCCGGTCTCCTCGGACCCCGAGCTCGCCTCACCGCCACTCCCGGCCGCCGCCGCCGCCTCCAGCGGGGGCGACGCCATGGCGGCCCGAGTCCGCCCGCCGCGCCGGTCCCCCTCACGCCTCGGTACGCGCGGCCGGGCCGCCCGCGGGAAACACGCACCGTGCCTCCGGGTTCCGGTGCAGCCGCGGGCCCCGGAGCAGCATGTCGGCGGGCAGGAGCCGCCGCCTGCCCCCCGGCTGGGGTTTATAACCGCCCGGCCGCGGCTCTGCCGGTGGCGGTCAAACAGCCGCACCCGGCGAGGGGCTGCCCGCGCCCCCAGACCCTTTATCCCCTTTGCCAACCGCGACCCCTCCCGCGCCCCCCAACCCCTCCTTGGCGCTTGGCTGGGACCCGCGTCCCCAGGGTCCCCTCCCGCGGCCCGGTGGCACCGCTCCCTCAGCGGCCGGGACAGGCCGGCCCGGACCCGCCGCCTCTCGGCTGCCGCTGGAGGGCACTCGCAGGCCGCCCGCGGCTCGGGGCCGGCCGGGCGGGGGATGCCCCGGCCCGCGGTGGGTGCGGGATGGCGGCCAGCGCCCCCGGGGTGCGGGGAACGGGTGGGAGGTGGTGGCCCTGCCCAACTCCCCGGGGGTCCTGGCCAAGGCGGTTTATATTTATCCCGGCATCTACTTGGGGCGGGAAGTCCCCCCCGGCCTGGCACAGCTGTCCAGTCCATCTCCCTCCTCCACCCCCGGCCTCAGCAAATGGCAGCCCGGAGTCCCCCGGGGGAGTCTCGGCCACCCCGACCCGCTCCTCCTCCGGCCACCAGCCACCTGAGTTGGGGCAGGCTGAGGTGCAGGGGGACCCGCAGCAAGCCGCGGGTCCGCGTTGTGGTTTTTGAGGTCCCTGTTTCTCCCCAAAGCCCTGGATGTTGGGTGCGTTCTCATTCACTTGGGCATGAGGATGAGGATGGAGGTGCATCCCACGGGTGACATGGTCCCTCATCCCCCAGCCATGTCCCAGACACTACAGAGTCGTTTGCACAGCCCATGAGCGATGCACACACCCATCTTCCCATCCTGGGGCTTGCAGGGGGAAATCACAAAGTCACAGAATTGCCTGGATTGGAAAAGCCCTTTAAGCTCATCGAGATCAACCATGAACCCACCACTAACAAGTCCCCGACTGACCCATGTCCCTCAGCACTGTGTCTACACAACTCTTCAATCCCTCCAGGGATGGGGACTCCACCACTGCCCTGGGCAACCCCTTCCAATGCCTGAGAACCCTTTTAGCAAAGAAATTCTTCCTCACACCCAATCTAAATGCAGGAGCTGGGGAAAAAAAGACTTTTCATCAGAGGCCAGAAATAAGCTGTCTTTTATTCTCTTACTCCCCTCGCTGCCTTACTGAGTGTGAGAGGTTTTACTTAGTGGAGAAAAAGCCCCAACTCAGCTAGGGCAGCAAACTGGAGCATCACTGGAGCACCTGGACATGGCCCTGCAAGGCCACCACTGCTCTCCCACTGGGCCACCCAGCCATGGCAATGTCCCCGTCCCTGGGCTGTGCATACAAGAAGGGAGTCAGGGTCCAGCCACGGGAATGTAGCCATGCTGGATCAGCCCAGCACGGAGCAGGAGGGGACCCATGCACCCCAGCCTGGGTGAAAAGGCTGATGGGGCCCCAGTTTCTGTTTGGTACCAGAGTGGAGATGGGCTTGGTTGTGCCGGAGCTGGGAACGTGCCTGAAGGCTCTCACTCAGCCCAGGGTTGCCTGCTGTGGGGACAAAGAGTGTCCTGCAAGTGAGTCTGTGACCCCCACACCTCCTTCCCTGTGCAGGAGGGGAGAAAACCCCAGTTGGAACTGGGAAGGGGGAAAAGGTGGAAATATCTTGGCTCTGCCACTTGCAAATAGAAAATAATAACTCCTCTCCAGTGTGTGATTAACACCCAGCCTCAGAAACTGGCCACAATATTTACAGCAAACTCATCCTCTCTGCCACTCTCGACCAGAAGCCATTCAGCTCCATCCAGCTGGCTGTGTGACCCTGACCAGCCCCGCTCACCACGGAGAAGAACTGGTCCAAGCCTGCCAGTGTTCAGCAAGGCACAGGCAGCCAGGTGGGCTGGCAGGATGAAACCCTCTTTGAATAGCTTGGAAAAGGTACTTGCAGCAAAAGAACTGAAGCACATAGCCTGTGCACTGCTCTCCAGCTCGTCTCCATGGTGAGAAGCCTCACTACCTTGCTGGGTTTCTTCACTAGAGCACTTACGGCTCCTACTAGATCTCTCTCACTTTTTCTTTGCCTTTCTTTTAAAGAGCAACTGCACTGAGGGCCTGGTCCTTCCTTCCACCCCCTCCCTTTGGCAGGCGTGGGAGCAGGTTTGATGCAAGGCACTCATGGAGGTTTTAGGAGCCTGGCTGAGGATGGGGATGGTGGGCTCAAACATGCTGCGCCTGCTCAGCAAGATGCTTTATTTAGTTGCTGGTCTCCAACAGCCTGGGAGATGGCAGGACTGGGGCTCAGGGGACACCAGTGCCCATGCCCTTGTGCCACATGCACCAGCCATTCCCTGTGAACATGAAGCAGAGCAGGGCTCGCAGAGCCCCAGTCATCCCAGTATGAGCTGGGCCAAATTCAGGCCATTCTCCCAGCCCCTGGCTGCAGAACACACAAAACCAGAAGTGTCACAGGCACCGGGCAGTAAAGAAAATCCTGCAAGGCCCTTGCACGAGCTGTGTGTGTGGGTCAGCCCCACGTCCTGTGCTGGGATCACAGAAGCACAATAACAGGCTGTGACCAGCAGTGCTGAGCAGGGAAAAAATATCCCTGTATAATTATCATATCCAGCCTCTGGTCAGCCTGGAGACTGGAGACCTGTCATTGTCCCTCTGCAGAGGGCAGAGGCCACTGCGCACACCAAACTCCAGCAGCCTGGATGCAAGATCTGAAGGGATCCCTGTAAGCTAGGCTATGATTACTTTTTTTTTTCCACAAGGAAAGAAGAAAGAAGCAATTGAGAGCTGGATTGTTTGTGCCTGTGCATTTTACTGCAGAGGCACCTGTCTATGGAGAAGGAGCAGGTTTGGGACACGTGTAGCCTCCTGAGTGTGAAGAACATGGGGAGCAGGGCACAGGAGGGACTGAGGGGGGACCCACCCCTGACCGAGCCTTTGCCTTTGCCAGACATCCCCATAGGGCACCGCCAAGCCCCCCAAAGCCAGGTACCCCGAGGCTGGACCAGGCTTTGCCGGGTGGCAGCTGCCTGCCAAAGCCACCTCTTAGTGTGACACAAGGCTGATGGCCAAGAGCTTTTCTGCTGGCCCTCAAGATCATAAAGTCCTCACTGTGAATAACCAAGCCGTGCCATGCCGTGAGTTTCTGGCAGGCAACACGCCGGTGTGATGCTTCAGGCTCTGTGCTTCATCCCACCTTCTCTTCTATGGTGCTACCACCTCTTGCATCTATTCCAGGTCCTGCACCAAGGAGGTCCTTTCACTGTGCTGGTGGCTCCCTGAGCCCCACTTCCTGCATTGAGCAGAGCCATCCTTCCCTGCCCAGACCCGTGGGAGGAGGGCTCGCGTGGGGCTTGGGCTGGAGCAGTGCCTGGTTCCGCAGGGGCAGCCTGTACCTGTCCCAGGCTGCAATTTCCATCTGGAATATGGATTTTTTTATATGTATATTTTTTTTACACGTGATACATGTCACAGCACTCAGCTCGCCTTCACCCCTGCAGTGGGAGAGGGAGGAGGGGAGACCCCCCGCCACCCCTCCACTGCACACACTCACTGCCTTAGCTGAGTGATTAAAGAAAAGCCTGCTATTTTTTCACCCTGTGCATGCTCCTCTGTTAACAAGGGAGAGCAAACACACACCCCGCTCAATATTTGTGTGAGCTGATAGATGCCGTAGTGGCCAGGAGCCAGGCAGCGTGGCTGTGAGAGCCGTGTCCCTCTGTCCCTGACAAGGGAGGTGATTTCCATGAAATGAAAATGAAGTCACAGGCAACAGGAAACCAAAATTCAATATTGGCCAGGGAAGAAGCTAAACAAAGAGCCGAGGTCTCTGCCCCGGCATAAGCAAGGTCTCCACCACCTCCGTGGAGTTCAGCTCCATGGCACATTTTACCTGCGTTCGTTACAGCACCGGGGTCGTTTGTTTGTGTATAATAAAGGAGATCTGGGAGAAAAGCGTGTAATTAGCACATCCATCATATAGGTTTTTTAGATATCAATAAAACATCGATTCCCTCCTTCCATAAATTCCTGCGCCGTGGTGAATACAAATCAGTAGCCGTGATGGAAAAGGAATGCATAACCCCCCTTGGAAGTGCATAAATCTTCCCTTCTCCCCAACATATCATCAAACCTCTTAAATCCTGATGGAATAACTCCTCTGCCAGGTGCCAAGTGCTGTTCCCTAAGCACGCCTGAAGCCTTGCTGGGCTGATATCAGCAATAACCTGATTGCAACACAGTGGCTGGCCAGAGGTTCAAAGGTTCCAGGCAGAGCTGTGCAAACAGTGGATCTTTCCGTGGAAAGAGATGTCCCACCACTAAGTCTTTTCAGTTTGGGGCAGTCAGATGAAATTTTGCCTGGTATTTTGTTTTCTAAATTCAAATGAAAAACTTAAGGAGAAATTTCAGTTTGGTTTGACCTAGTGTTTTGCTTACTATGAAACAAACACAACAAGCTTTGTTTTTGTTTCACTGTACTCAGCCTCCTGTTCCATCCATCCTCTTTCTCATCTTTTTTCATGCATGTGCAAAAACTGCAGCAGAGCTTTTAGTTTGGAAAGAAACACTTAGGTGTTATTCACTGAAAACAGCAAAATAAAAAGTCACTTCTTAAGAGGTTGGGTTTTTTTTTCACCTAATTATGAATTTTACCTTATTTTCAAATGTTTCAGTTCTCTTGAAAGTGTGTAGAGAAGGCAGAGCTGAGGTGTTCAGCAGGAAAACCTGGTTGAGGTTCAGCTGCTGCTCCACACTCCCCTGCCTCTTGCCAGCTTCCCCTCATCTCACGTCTCCATGCAGCAGCAGACAGCAAGTAATGGCTCTATTTGTCCTTGCCCTGTCACTGTAAGGACACAGACACCCCTCATTTTGCTCTCCATCTCCCCCAGGCAACGTCCTCTGCATCCCTCTGGTACCTGGCTCCCAAATTCCCAGCAGCTCCCTGGTCACTGTGGCTGATGGCACACCAGTGCTTACCTGCCTGGCACACATGGAACACCTCACAGGCAGGAGACCCAGACCGTGGTGTTGGCAAGATGTCCCTGACAGTGACCTGCTGGAAATGCTGCCTTCACCTGCAGGTCATCTTGGGGTTGTCTGGGCCACCAGCAGCTTTTTTTCCCAGAGAGCACTTGGACCTGCAGTCTGTCCCTGCACAGCCCTGGAGCATCCTGCATCCCTCCCCAAGCCCTCCTTACTGGGGAGCATCCTGCATCCCTCCCCAGGCCCTCCTTACTGGGGAGCATCCTGCATCCCTCCCCAAGCCCTCCTTACTGGGGAGCATCCTGCATCCCTCCCCAAGCCCTCCTTACTGGGGAGCATCCTGCACCCCTCCCCAGGCCCTCCTTACTGGAGAGCATCCTGCATCCCTCCCTCCCAAACCCTTCTTACTGGGGAGCATCCTGCATCCCTCCCTCCCAAACCCTTCTTACTGGGGAGCATCCTGCATCCCTCCCCAAACCCTCCTTACTGGGGAGCATCCTGCATCCCTCCCCAAAATCTCCCTGATGAGGTCCACCAGAGTGGGGGGACAGCTCTGTAAAAGCCTTTCCCAACCCTTTTCCCACTGTGGCTCTGCTCTCCCCCAGCGAGGAGCGATGCAAGGGAGTGCCTTCCAGTAATTGTAGCTGTCAGCAGTAACAATCACGCTGCTGCCGTTATAAATGGCTCCAGCCTGACTTTTACTTACAGATTTCCCTCACGTGATGTTCCAAGTCGTGCGAAGAAAAACCTGCACCGCAGAAAAGCAATTGCACCTTCAAGCTCTGCAGGAGGAGATTTATGGCTTGTTTTGGCTATAAAATAGAGCAGGCAGGGCTTGGTGCAGGTTGGCGTGTCCTGACTGGGCAGTCTGGGGTACTTTGGAGGAAGGGGACACTCAGTGTCCCCTCTGCATCGCCCTGCCAGTGATGAGCCCGGGTATCAGAGCCCCTGCCCCTGCCCATTCGGTGGTCCCTGTGTGCCAGGGAAGGGTTTTAGATGAATTCCTGCCAGATGTATAAAATCATGGCAATGTCTGGAGCCAGAAAGGAGCTGTGGGGGACAGGGGTCTCAGGCTGTAGAGGTGACCCTTGCCAAATCTGCTGGCATCCATCAGAGGCACTGAGAATTGATGGGGGGTTTCTGCATACATGTGCTTTGCAGCACCAGGACTAATTTCTATGGTGAGGACAAAGCCAGGCTGTGGCCCATCCACAGCTGCCGTTGGAGAGCAGAGCTGTTGTTTCCCAAACAGCTGGCTGGGAGCAGATGTGGAGCCCCCAGCAAGACCAGCCCAACAGTTCCCCAGCTGCCCTGCCACCTCTGCCCTGCTGGCACAAGGACTTCGGGGATGTGTCCCTACTTTAAATGATTCTTTCCAATCTGACATCTGCCCCGAGGTTGCAGGACCTGGAGCTGTGTGTTACGGCACCCACAGATGGTTCACACTCAGCGAGGGAGAGAGTGGCTTGGCATGAGCTCCTGCCCGGGTGGTGGAGGGAGCTGGTCACTCCTGCAAAGGGCACAGTGCTGCTGCCAGCTCCACCTTGATGTTTATTGTGCTTGTGGCAGCTTGGTGCCCGCAGCATCGATACACCGAGATGGGCTGATACCTCGTGTTTCCTCCACGACCTGCCGTGGCTCTGGAGTGACGGTGGTGTTGGCTGCACAAGCCGGCAGCAGCAGCTCCAGGGACACTGTTTTTTGTCCCAGGTCACCTCCTTTCCCGCTGTTTGGTGTGGTGCTGCCTCCCTTCCTTCACCCCCCTTGCATGGTATATCCCCTTGGGAAGGGGCCAGCAGCCTGGATGGCCATGGGGAGACAAGAGTGTGTTTAATGAGTCAAGCAAGGTCGGGGTAAACAGGATGAGGACAGTCCCAAGGCCACCTGGCACTTTACCAGCCCATCCCCTGGAAAACACCCCAAAGGGATAAGGATCCCAGGGCATGACATGGCATGGCATGGACATGGAGAGGTGCTGGGGGGGACAGATGCTGCACTCTCCCCTGCTGCAGCCGGTGAGGAGGGGGATTCAGCAGTGGGGCAGTCCTGGGGACGGAGCAGGGAGGGCAGAAGCTCTTCCCAGGGCTCTCCTGGGAGCAGCCCAGGCAGCTCCAGGGCTCGGAGGAAGCAGCTCTTGTTTCTTCTCTAATTTTAGACCTTTTCAGGGTGTTCAGTTTTCTTAACCACCGGTCAGCTGCTGTCTTCTCGCACAAAGCAAGCGTGCATAAATTAAACCAGACACATATATGTACTGGAAACAATCCAGGAGCAATCACTTACACACTAGTGAAGGGCGTGAAACCCCCCATCTGCTCCCAGTTTTGAGACAGCACAGCGAGTCCCCGGCCCAGCCACCACCAGCACTGCTCCCAGGGCTCATCCCTCTGCGGCAGTGGGGGACACTACAACCCTCACACTGCAGGAACAGGGCTGGAAGTGACCTGACAGGGACATCTTGACCTAAACTATCTGAGCAGATGGTTTTTTACTTATTCCTTGGCTGAGTTTCCAAGCAGGATACCTCTGTGATCTCAAGCAAAGTGGAGGGGACATGTGTGAGCAGTGAGGAGCTGCCACTCGCTCTTGGCCGTGCATACGTCGGTCGTGAGTCAGCCTGGGAAAGGTCAACCTGCTCGGGGGCATCAGGGGACAAGTGGTGGCAGCCCCCTCCCCCCATGGGACATCTCCCAGCAAAGGGGAGCTGCTGCTGCTTTGCCTTTTTGATCCAAGTTTCTGCATCCCGCTGTGTTTCGTAGCAATCGTGCCCCTACCCGTGGGCTTGCAGCCAGGGGTAGGTTGTTGCCCGACCTTGGGATTTTTAAGATCAGGCATGTTGATGCTGGCTGAGCAATTTAAGGGCCAAATCCTACCCCAGAGGTGACACATAAACCTGGTGGGGTATGGTTACAGCCCACAGACCCACGTGCCAGGGAGCTGGTGGCTGGGGACAAAGCTGTTCTTCCCTGGGGCTGGCTGCTGGGGATCTTGAGTCCTGAGTGATGGGCTCAAGTCCCTGTGGATCAAATTCAGCCAGCGGGTAAAGTGACCCACCTGTGGGCACGTCCCCTCCTGGTAGGTCTCATCCTGGCTCCTGCAGAAATGGGGATGAAAGTGTCATCTTACCCTGCTTGGAAGAGCCGCAGGAGGTTACGGCTGATGGGACAGTGCTTGGAAGAGGCCGGGTTGGTACTGACATCCCTGCTGCTGGAATCAGGCCCATCCAGTGCATTATTATTGCCTGGAAACCACTGTTCCTTGGGGCTTAAAAAGCTTGCTGCAGGCAGCTTCCTTGGGTGCATAAACATCCCTACAATTCCCAGTGGATTGGGCTGCACTGCTCCTGGTCTGACACTGCACTGCACTGCCCTGGGGACTGGGACCCCCCTCGGCTCCTCATGCTCATCATCACACCCTCATCTGCTGCCGGTACTGGACAGGGAGGGAGAATACGTGAAAAATCAATAGCTCCAGCTCAGGCTGCCAGAGGATTTGTGCATTTTGCGCCACTGTCTCTGGGAAATCTGATATATCGATCGCGTTTCTCAAGACCAGTACAGATGAAGCAGATAATGGGAGCACTGGGGGCTGGCCGGTGGATGCTGAGGGTGTCCGAAGCCCAGGGTTGCTGCTCTATTGATCCTGGCAGGCAGGGCAGCATCTCCTGCTGTGATTTACTAAATCCCCTTGTCGTTCCACACCAAGATTTCTCCCCCTGATGTTGACCCACGCGGTGGTCCAGGCTCAGCATGTCCTGCTCTGCCTGTAGGGCTGGGGAGGGTCGTGCTGCTAAAGCATCTCCTCCCGTGACAAACTGAGCCCCTAAATATCCATGTGACTTAAAAATCAACTGCCTGGGGATGAGGTGGGAAGAGAGGTGTGGGAATGGTTGTCAGTGGGTGTCCTGCATTGTCTCCTGCTATGGAAACCCCTCCTCTTGGTGGTTTTATGAATGCTGTTAAAGAAAATATTCCCTCTGCAAGACTCATTTTCTAAAGCCTCTTTTGAAGACTCTTTCTCTCCAGCAATTGCATCTTTAAAAGTATAATTATATATTTTTTTAAATAAAACCACCATGCTATTTATAAATTATTCTATATGCTCTCAACAAAGCAAGTGCCAGACTGCACTGGCGGAAAGCCCACTCCCGACTTCTCCGAGCTCGGTTTAAAAATGCAAATAATGTTGCTGCTTTTATTTTTTTTTCCCAGCTACAACGGCATGGGGGAAAAATCACAATGCAAAGTCTTTCCTGGGAAAGGGGGAGAGATGAGGGGAATGTGGCAGCCTGCTGTAAGTGAGGCACGGGGACCGAGATCCAGACGTGAAACACGGGGACTGGGATCCAGACCTGAGGCACGGGGATCAGGATGCAGATCCGAGACATGGGGACTGGGATCCAGACCTGAGGCACGGGGATCCAAATCCAGACCTGAGGCACAGGCACCAGGACCCAGACCCAAAGTGTTGGGACAAGGATCTAGACCTCAGGCAAAGGGATCAGGATCCAGACAGGAGGCACAGGGATCGGGATGCAGACCTAAGGCACAGGGATCAGGATGCAGACCTAAGGCACAGGGACTGGGATCTAATCCTGTGGCAGGGAGATCAGGATCCAGATCTGAGACATGGGGACTGGGATCCAGACCCAAAGTGCAGGGACAAGAATCCAGATCTGAGGCACGGGGATCAGGATAAAGACCCAAAGCATGGGGACTGGGATCTAGTCCTGAGGTAGGGGGACCAGGATCCAGACCCAAGGCACAGGGACCGGAGTCCAGACCTGACGCATGGGGACCCAAATCCAGACTTGAAGGACAGGCACCAGGATGCAGACCCAAGGCACAGGGAGCAGGATGCAGACCTGAGGCACAGGGACTGGGATCGGCTGGGATGCGCTGTTGCACTCCCTGTGCCCTCCCTCCTGGCAGCAGGCAGAGGCAGGGAGACGGGCAGCGGTGGCCTTTCCTCCTTCATCCAGTGCTGCTCCTGCCCTCCCTTCCTGCCTTCCTCCCCCAGCCCTGGGATGTGCCGAGCTGGGAGTTTTGAGCCATACGAAGGAGTTGGAAAGCCCCAAGTCCCAGCAGAGCAGTGAAACACCGTCACGATGCCAAGTGTGGTCCCAAAGCGTGTCTGATAACGGGAGGCAGGGGTTTGCCAATCAGATATTTAAATGGAGTTGTTGATAAAGAACGTGGCAACAGTGAGTAAGAAGGAGTCCAGGCTCTGCTCTGCCTCCTCTGCTATCGTCTGGCTTTGTTTGACACCAATAAATGGCATTGGCATTCAATAAATAAATAACATTTATTGGTATTCAATAAATAAGTAACATTTATTGGTATCATATAAATAGCATTTATTGGTATTAAATAAATAAGTAACCTTTATTAGTATTAAATAAATAGCATTTACTGGTTTAAAATAAATAAATAAATAACATTTATTGGTATTAAATAAATAGCATTTCTTGGTATGAAATAAATAAGTAACCTTTATTGGTATTAAATAAATAGCATTTATTGGAGGGTAAAAACTCTCTGAGGTACAAAAGGAAGAGGGGATCACTAGTTATTTTCAGTCGCTGAATTTGCAACCTGTCATATGAGAAGATATTTGCTTATTCTACATGATGGTACATATTTCATGCAAGGCATCCAACAAATAATAAAGAGAATATTTATTTCTTAACCTGTTTTCCTCCCCAATGCCACAACATTATCTCTGGATACCTGATGGCATTCGGAGGGTGTAAACTGCAAAGACCCACCTCACATTGGCTGCTGGTGCTGGTGGTGGGAGCAGGCTCAGCCCCTGAGCGATGCTATCGGGAACAAGCCTGCAAAGGGAATTAACTGCATTAAAACCCGGTGATCTGGTAAATGTAAGTCAAGCTGTGACACAGCCGCTCGCGTGCGGCGGGGTCGGCGGCGGGCAGGTCGCCGAGTGTGAAGTTGCAGATGAAGGGCACTAAAGCTTTATTCATTAAATGGTTTTCTGCAAACATAATTAAGAGATGGTATCAGTGAGCATCGCTGCTGTGGCTGCCGGGTAAAGCTCGGTGTGGGTGAGAGCCTTCACAAATCAGGGGGCCCCAGGCCTGTGACAGGACCCCAATAAATCAGCGCAGCAAACGAGCTCTGCTCCTGCAGACAGCAGTGGGAGCGATGCTCCGGGCAGGAATGCTGCTGTGCCATGGGGCTGGCAGCTGGGATGGGATCGGCCCCAGTGTGGGTATGGGAAAAAGCTCCAGAGGTTGGGAAGCTTGAATAAAAACCAAAATAAATCCTAAACACAGTGAATTCCCAAAATCTGGGAATTGGGGAGGGCAAGGTTAGGGGCGCTGGGATACCCAGGGATAATGGAGGGCTGCAGCCCCACTCCCAATGACTCCATCCAGCTCCTCATGCCATAATGCAGTGGGTGCTGAAGGCTCCAGCCCCAGGGTGCCAATGTTTCAGGGTGCTGGTGTTTTGGGGTGCTGGTGTTTTGGGCAGCTGTGCCTCATGCGGGTGCACTTGCTCTTACACCTGCCCCAGGTGTCCCCGCGCTCCCTGTCCCGCCACGCCGTGCCCGGCAGCCTGCCTGTTAGTGTCACCGGTGGTGCACAGGCAAAAACCTTTCAGAATCACACAACTTTTGGAGATTTTCCCCCTTTTTTCCCCTTTCTCTTTCCCTCCTCCTTTTTCTTTGCACTCTCCTATCTTTCTTTTCCTCCCCCTCTGGATTTTTGTGGCCTCTCAGCCTAGTTTCCCTCCTCCCTCATATCTTACTCCTCTTCCTTGTGCCTTCTCCTACTCTTACCCCCCCTCTCCAACTCCATCCTCACTGTCTCTCTTCTCCCTGGCTGGTACCTCCCCATTCCCTCACTTCTTCCCCCTCCACACACTCCCTGCTGTACTTCTCCCCATCCCATACTATCACCTCTCACCCAATTTCCATACCATTCCCATCTCCATCCCCATCCCATCCGCATTTCCATCCCATTCCCTTCCCCATCCCATTCCATTCCATCCCATCCCATCCTTATCCCCATTCCCATCCCCATCCCCATCCCCATTCCAATTCCCATCTCATTCCATCCCATCCCCATTGCATCCCCACCCCATTCCTGTCCCATCCTTCTCCATCCCATTCCCATCTCCATCCC